>JARCFY010000016.1:51212527-52462527 GCA_029233225.1 Lepidodactylus listeri | reverse complement strand
GGCTGGATGGAAGTTGTGGGGCCTTGGCAGGAAGTGGGGGGGGGGGGGCAGGCCTCGAAATGCCCTACTGTAGCTACAGGCCTAGTGAAAGGGATCAGAATATCCTGGGTTCAGGATATGTCCAGTACTCTCCCCCTGCTATTAGCAAAGGGAAGCTTAGCTAAGTGCTAACCAGGGCTCATTTCGTAGCAGGAGCTCCTTTGCATATTAGGCCACACACCCCTAATGTAGCCAATCCTCCAAGAGTTTTCAGCGCTCTTCTTACAGGGGCTACTGTAAGCTCTTGGAGGATTGGCTACATCAGGGTTGTGTGGCCTAATATGCAGAGGAGCTCCTGTTACGAAATGAGCCCTGGTTCTAATTTCTGTTCCTCATTTATAACCATTAAAGCAGATTAACATTCTATTATCATGCATGTAAAAGGTATGTGGGGGAGAAACATTGTTTTACTACTTTGATATATTAAGGGAAATATTAACTCCCCCCATCGGTTCATAACATTAACAAAGATTTGCTGTTATACTATTAAATATATTCTAAGTTGTCAACCTGGGTGAATGAGAAGGAGTTGAGACCAAGACTGAAAAATAAGGGGGTATTAGAAGTGGGGACAGAGGAATGGCAGATCATGAGAGGAAGAAAGCAAAACAAAGGAGGAGAAGGGTGTGGAAAAGAGTTAGAGAAATTAAGGAAAAGACAACAGAAGGGTTTTTTAAAAATAGTGTTTGCTACCACACACTAACAGGGCTGCCCATTTGCAAGATCTGGCTTTGCAGACAAAACTATGGAGCTGGGTGGAAGCAGGAAATCATAGATTGCTGGAGATAAGAATCTTATTAAGAAACTGTGTCCTGGCAAGAACTGTAGCTTGTCCTGGCTGGTCTTGCCTTGCTCCAGTGCTGGCTTGGCTGATGCATTTAGCATGATCTGAGAAGCAAGGGTTTTCTCTCAGTCTCCTAGTAAATGTTGCAGAAAGGCCCAACCAGCAAAGTCAGAACTCCTCTTTACTATTCTCTGCCTTTCCTGTGCCCCTAGTAATTACAGTGCAGAACAGCACTAAAACTGCATTCTGTGACTGCAGCATAATTCTGGCTTCAGAGAGCCAGTTTGGTGTAGTGGTTAAGTGCGCGGATCTAATCTGGGAAAACCGGGTTTGATTCCCCACTCCTCCACTTGCACCTGCTGGATGACCTTGGGCAAGCCATAACTCTGTACCAGCTGTTCTCTCAAGGACAGTTGTCTCAGAGCTCTCTCAGCCACACCTGCCTCACAGGGTGTCTGTTGTGGGGAGGGGAAGGGAAAGGAGTCTGTACGTTGCTCTGAGACTACAAGTGAAGGGCGGGGTATAAATCCAATCTCTCCTCCTCCTCCTCCTTCTTCTGGGGTCCCCTAGCTGACTTGGGTCTCAAGAATTTTGTCCACCCAGGCCCTTCCTCTCTCTGCCCTGGAGTTTTGGGCACACGTGGAAAGTGTGTGCACCGCAATGACAACACCCGGAAGTGACGTCATCACCCAGGGCACATTGCAGGGGGGACACTAGAATTTGAGAAAAAAGCTCTATGGTAGCCATAGAGTTTTTTCTTAAATGTTAGAGCATCCCCCATCTAACATGCCCTGGGTGATGACATCACCTCTGGGTGATGTCATTGCACTGGGCACATAGGAGCGGATGGGGCTCTTTGGGGGGCAGGGTTCCCCCACCGATTGGTTGGGCAGCAGTGGATTGGGGCCCCCCAAAGTGGGTAAACCTCTGCCCCCACTGGGAGAATAGCAACCCTACTCTGGCACAATCACAAAATGGCTGCCAAAAATGCCTGCCTCAGCAAGTGGAGCCAGCCACAAAATGACTGCTGCAGCTTACCACAGTGAAGATCTTTGTGTTGTGGTGGTAGTTGCTATCAAAGCAATGTTTTTTTTTACAAATCTGCACAGCCAATCAAATCTCCAATTGCCAGTCAGAAATCTTGCTGGGAAAATGACCCACCTGCCCCCCCCCCCCCACTTTCTAAAAACAAAGGTACCAGGTGCCTTGGTGCCCGAAGGTGCCACTTTTGGGACCCTGCCCTAGAAGGAAGGAGAGTGCACAAGACTAGCATGAGAGCATGACCAAAACATGGGAGCCCCTCTCTCTGTGAACTGGTAAGAGTACTGCATTTCCTGTGGGTTTCACCAGATACAGGGAAACAAATAAATTTTAGTGTTCTGCTAGATAGCTATTCTATTTTTAAAGGATGCGTTAGCTCCTATAATGTTTGCAATCTCCTATCTTCCATGTGGAAAATTACAGTCAAAGTGCAGGTGAGAAGCAACAGAACACACAGAATATACACTAGCATCACTGCTACCATTTAATATGTTTTCCTTTTACTAGGATATCTTTCACAGTGGAAACACATCGCTTGTTTCCTGTCGCTCATTGGTTTTTACTGACCCATTCAAAGATTGAAAACCCAAGTGACTCAGCTGTCTTTTTGAGTAAAATGCTCTGGAAAAACCAAACAATACCCCCTCAATTCCGGTATATACTCTGGCAATCTCTGTTTTCTATAATCTGCATTTTAAAAATGAAAAAGAAAGATTCTTAGAGGGATCTTCGTAAATGGGAGAAAAACATTGTACAAGTCAAGCTTGTCTGGCATCTTATAAGCTGCAATATGTCGTTAGAAGGCGGTTTAGAAAAGAATAAAAAAAATAATGAACACAGATTTCTTATCAAACAGCACTAGATGATTTGCAAATTGTAACTATTGTCACTCTGCAATGATAATGGATGAAACACTGCTACAAAACAGACCTAGCCAATTAAACCGATATATAAATAAGCATATAAATGAATTAAGCAAATAAAAGGAACACTGTCTCTTACATGGAAGTGACAAATTATAATTATTGCTTACATGGTTTTTGATACACCTTCTGCCTTATGAGTGATTATTTTCAGTAACATCTAAATGGTCTAAGAGATACCAGAATTTTATTATAAGAGTTTCTACCCAGGAGGAATTTACCATATAAAGTTATGCAAAATACAAAGGAAGGGAATGCTGTTTTCAGATTTTTATTATAAAATGGAGATATAAATAAGCAAGTAGATTTCAAAAACCTATTTCGTGGTGAAGTATACTCTCTGGGTATTAATTTTGTTGTTGTTACTCAGAGAAATCTTGGTGGTTTAGTACAGAAAGTATTAAAGCACTACTTCCTACATGAGAAATAATGTGCAGTATCCCAGGTTGGAGTATTCATTATGTTTGGATTACAAAGAATTAAAAAAAAAATGAATCAAAAATAATTTTTAGCAATCAATTTTCTCCCTTGATTGCTAAAAATGATTTCTGATTTTATTTATATATTTATTTATTCTTTGTAAACCGAGCATAATGAATACCTGATCCTGGGATATTGCACATTGTTTCTCATATGGGAAGTAGCGCTTTAATACTTTCTGTACTAAACCACCGAGATTTCTCTGAGCTCAAACCAGCTCATGAAGTAAAGTTTGTCATGAATTTTTCGTGGTTCGCAAAGCAATGTTTGTGGAAGGGTGCCCGGCACGAACATTTCACAAACTTTGGTGCTGTTCATAGAGGTTTGTGACAGTTCATGTCTGGATACATTTCCAGACAGACTGTTGTGAGGCTTCTGCCCTATGAAATCAAGGATCAGACCTTTGTTGATGAAACAGAGTTCTTTATTCCCTATTACTACATTACAGGTCCTCGGATCATTGTTAGAGATAAGGTATACAATAGAAGCAGGATTAATATACCCTCCAGTACCTTTGGATTCAGATTTATAAGAGCTTGGGGTGGTCAGACTAATTGTATTGAGATATAAAGAAAAGTTCAGTGTCCAACTAACATGGGCCCATCTTCTCAGGAGTCACCGTTGTGTTCCACTGCTGCCATGTAAGAGGAATGATGGTAGCAGTGGTTTATTAGGCAGCGGATTCCAAACTAATGCACTGATGATTATTTACTAGTGTAATATAACCCATTGTCACTACAACTTGTGTTATATTGATTGTGTACATTACAGTGGAACAATTTGTTTCCCTCCTGTAGGTGTTGGTTTACTCTCAAGGGGGGGAGTACCTGTTCGATATTGTTTGTTAACACCAATTATGATGGACCCCTGGCACATCCCCACTATCAGGCAGGTTTTCCCACCAAAAATCCATTCCCAGCTGTGACTGAGCAGCCCCAGGTAGTGTGGATTTAGTTATTGTTTTAAAAGTCTGTCTGTCCTACCCCATCATGAAGATGTAATTTGTCTTTTAGCCCAGCCCAGAAACTTGATGGGCTAAGCAGGAGCCCTCTTGTTTTCCCCTTTCAAATGGCACTTTAGATGGTATAACATTCGAACAGAAAGAACATTTTTATTTAACAGGCAGAGATTGAATAGGTGTAGTCAGGGTTTGGAAATGGTGAGGTAAAAATTGTTGTTAATGCAGATTATACTTGTTTTAGCAATCAAAATAGGGTTGCTGAAGCTTATTTTCAGATGTTCTTGGATCTTAACAGTGAGAGGTTTTTGAGTATTTTAGTTAGTTACAGTGTTTCTTCATATAGTTTCCTACGACTCTTCAAGTTTCCAGGAGATAGTCTCTTTATTTGTGTACCTAAACTCTCCCCCTTTTGGAAACCACAGCTTATTTCAATATCCTGAGGTGTCTATATCTAGTTCCTTTCACAATAGACCAGAGGTGTCCTCAGAGCAAAACCCCCTGTGTAACTGGGCAGGAATTCTTCTTCTCCTCAGAAGATATGACCTTTTCTTTTGGCCTGGATGGGAGTTTCAGCATGCTACCTAATCGCTCTCACCAAAATCTCAACCCCAGTTGACTGTGTAAAATGGACTTCAGTTTGGGCTGACTCTTAGATGTTCAGTTCTGATAATAACTGAATTCGTCCTCTTGATTGATCAAAAGCAATTAAGGCAAGGAGTCGTTTCCCTTCACTCCAAAGGTGAACCTGTCTGACTTTGTCAGACTCACTGACTCCAATGGACTCTGTCAGAAGCCAACTGACCGTCTGACTTCCAGAAGACCAACTGGTTGGATGACTCCAGAAAGACCATGCCCTCAACACTTCGCCAATCATATAGTTCTCCTCAGCTAATCATATAGCTCTCCTCAGCTGGCACTGGCCAAAGAGGGAAAGGAGGAAGGGAGTAGCCTGTCACTCAAGCTCTCCATTCCAGTGAAGAGTTAACTCTTCACCTCCCAGCTCTCTGAAATTGCTGCACTAGGAAACCTGTTATGGGGCAGTCCATCACACCCCTATTTTAACAGAACTACCCTCTACTGGATCAAAATGTAACATAGCCCCTGTTGGTGGATAGTGATCCAAGGAATGCGCTGGCAGCGGCCAAGTATCTCTCCACCATATTTTCCTTAAAAATAATAATAAATACTCCTTATCCACTGCTCAAGATCTATGGCTCAAAGGAGCTTGAAAGAAAGTAGGAAGGAAAGGTTGTTAGTATGCTTTAATTCACCCAAGGGAAGCAAAGGCAAAAAGTAAAAAGGGGGGGGGGGTCAGCCTGGCATCTTTCCCAGTGTGTTGATTTGTCTGAGAATCCTTGGATTCTGACAACTGTCTCCACTCAATTAAACTGTTTACAAAACTCCAAGGCAACATGGGGGTGGAATTCTCCAACCCTGGAAACACCAATAGGGGCCCTCCAAAGCTTAACAGTCACTGCTGGCTGCCAATAACAGAGTTCCCATTCTGCTATATAGGATGAGAATGCTATATATATGCTCAGCTCAGCTCCACAGCCTCTTATCTGTCGGCTGTTTGCAATTACACAGAGAGGTAGGGAACTAGTTAAAAGCAGACTAGCGGAGCACATTCCCTCCTGATTGTGAACACCTCTCCTCTGCTGGGGTTTGGATGTGAGGTGGACTCAGGGCTCTGAGCCACCATATCTCTCTGCTCACGCCAAGTGGTGGGGCTTAGCTATTGAGGACCCACATTTTATACTTTCCTGATTGTGAACTTCCCTCCTCTTCTGGGGATTGGGTGTTAGATAGACTCAGGGCTCTGAGACACCCTGTCTCTCTGCTCATGCTGAGTGGTGGGTCTTAGCTATTGGGTGCTGTGGCTGAGTGAGAACCCATGTTTTAGACCTTCATGACTGTGAACTCCTCTCCCCTGATGGGGTTTGGGTATTAGGTGGACTCATGGCTCATGGCCATACAAGAGGGGTTGGGCCAGATGACAGCCTTGCGTAACCAGTACTCCAGGGGATTGGTGTTAGCAGGCCCAGGGGATTTGGTGAGATACTTCTTTATCATCACTTCTGCCAAATCCTCCTCCATTGCATGCCTGGCATCCCTGCTACTGCTGACCTCCAGGTTCACTACTGAAAACTAGTAGTGGGGCTTCTCCCTGGTTTGGCTCTTTGAAGCAGAGATGCTGGGCTGTGGCTTCTCCTCCTCCCCAGCCTCTTCCAACTGCTGTTCCCTCTGGTCACGGCTTTTGGTTTATAGTTTTTGCCAGGGGTCATTTCGTAGAAAAAGAGGTGCCGCAGCTCATTAGCATAACTTATTTGCAAATGCTAAACCACCTGATATCACCAGAAGTATGTCAGAAGGCAAGAAAGAAAGAAGAGGGAGGGAGGGAGGGAGGAAGAGAAAGAAAGAAAGAAAGAAAGAAAGAAAGAAAGAAAGAAAGAAAGAAAGAAAGAGCTAGCAGAGAGCTACCAATCCAAGCCTCAGAAATACCAGTATTCTGGGAGGATAGCTTCAGTGGTGGCTGAAGCCTTCAGAAGGCTGGTCGGAGGAACAAGGACCTTTCCAGGGGATGGGGTCATTTTGCTTCAGCCATGACACAAGCAGGCATTCCTACGTGTGTGTGTGTGTGGGGGGTCTGGCACCAACTCCCAGAGCTGTGCTCCCACGAGCTCCTGCTCGAAAGGACCCCTGGTTTTTGCAATTCTTTACAAAGCTCACATTTCCAATTGCAAGAGCTCTGCCTTCGGGAGATCAATACTGCCTTTTATCCAGGGGTCACAGATATAGGCCAGCTTGTAGACCCCTTTATAGCAGAGATGATGCAACCTGGTGGTGATGCCCACCTGAACCTCTCTGCCAAGGCCCCGACCCATGGGAGAACAGCCGGCTCCAGTGTGGAGGCCAAGATCCAGTCCAGCCCTCAAATCAGGGGAATGACTTGCCCCAGGCTGGCTGTATGGGCACACAGCACATTGGTGGTGTCCTGGAAGGGCTTCAGGACCTGCACCATTTGGGAGAGGGTTAGCCAGTCATTGGAGCTGATGCTGAGCTCCTCTTCCCCATACAGGATGGTCATGGAGGAGATGACATCCTGTGTAGTGCTCTTCTGCTCCACCAAACTCACCATCATGGCATAGGAGGAGTTCCTCATCCCCCTCCCTCTCACACAGCAGATGGGCAGGCTTGATGCTGCACCAGAAGTACATGGCCAGGTGCCAGCAGGTCTCTAGCAAGGACTGCATCTCAAGGGGGGCAGTGTCCCAGGTGGCCTTGACAGTGCTCCCCAGCCCCAAAGCATTCTTCACTGCTAGGTGAAGCATGTGTGCCAGGCAGACAATGTCCTTGAGGTGCACATGCTTCATCCCTGCCAGCATGTTGGTGCTGATGTCCAGGACCATGTAGCCACAGACGATGTTGCCACTGCCCACCCACCCTCTCAGGCTACTCTGTATCACATGGTGATGATATTTTGTGCCACGTGGTCTGCTTCCATCCCCTGCACATGGAGCAGAACCAGTTTGTAGCTTGCAGGCAGGACTGTTCCCTTCTGGGGCCTGGGCCATGCCTCGACAGTCCTGCTGGCTGCTCCAGAGGTCTGTCATGAAGTGCATGGTTCTGCCTTGTGCTCTGGGGACCTGAGCCTTGACCATCACCACAGCAGCTGGCGAAAGGCTACATCCTCCATGAGGGAGAAGGGTTGGCCATCCACAGCAATCATCTCATTGATGAGGTGAGTGACTGCTTCCTGGGCCCTCCACCTAGCCCTTTTGACCTCTTTGAGGGTGGCCCATCTTGATGTCCCACCCACAGCAGCCCAAGTGTGAGGAGTCTTTCTTGGAGAGGGCTCCTGCTCCCCCTCTGCTTCTTCCTGCTGAGAGGGAGTGGGCCTCTTCTTCCTCCTGCTGGAAAACACCCTTTCCTCCAGTGGCAACACAGTTGGGTGCACCTTGAACAGGTGATGGTGGATGGAGGAGGACAAGTGTTGGGGCGTTGCTCCCCTCTAGACATAGGTGTGGCACGCCTGGCACTCTGTCACACAGGGGTCACTGGGGAGGGTGCAGAACTATTTCCAAACTGTGGGCTGCTGATGTCTCTGTGCAGTGCTAACAACTCTTTTGCCTCTGCAGAGAGCCCCAGGAACAGATCAGGGGAAGGAGACTCCGAGACCCCTGGTGATAACCTGCTAGGGCTGGACTCCACTGGCCTGGCAGAATGGGTTTGGCACCCAGGGATGGGGGCCTGTAGTATGCAGGGAGTGGAGGACTTCTTCCCTCCACGACGAGCACCCTTTGCACTTTCACTCTCATGGCACACACAGGTGTTCACACTCAAGAAGGGTGGGAGGGTATAAATGTGGGAGACCTTTTTTGGGGGTACATAACTGGGAACCCCAAAAATGTAATCCAGCCCCAACTTGGAGAAATTGTAGAGGAGCCAGTCCTAAGATCCAATATGGAAGCAACCCTAGAGGCTCAACTGTTACTTTGGAACATACTTGAAATAGTCTCTGAACATTATTTCAGGGTATGAACATACGCCAACACTTTAATCCATAAACACTTGGTTGGGCAAGAAACTGTAAACAGTCTTTATTATGCAAGACAGTTTGCATCACGAATCACTTTAAATGGAATTCTCTGATTTCTACTGGTCTGGTGCAGCTGGGGTGTCTGCCAAAGTGTCATGGAGTTACTTTGGGGAGTCCCTGTCAAAAGTCTTGTCACATCTGCCTTTCTGTCCTTCCAAACCTACCTTTGGAGAATAGTGGGTGGCCCAGCCAGCCTGACAGATGTTTCTTTTACTTTGCACAGTAGAAGAATTCACCATGGGTTGCTTCAGCCCCCCCCCCCCCCGAGGGGGTGCTGTGAGAGTTGTGGGCACTAGGCACACTTCCCTTATTTGTCTGGTGCAGCTGGGGTGTCTGCCAAAGTGTCATGGAGTTACTTTGGGGAGCCCCTGTTGGAAGTCTTGTCATGTTTGCCTTTCTGTCCTTCCAAATCTGCCTTTGGAGAATTGTGGGTGGCCCAGCCAGCCCAACAGGTGTTTCCTTTCCTCTGTACAGTGGAAGAATCTGCTGCAGGTTGTTTCAGCCTGGGGGGGGGGCTATGAGAGTTGTGGGCACTGGGCATGCTTCCCTTGCTTGTCTGGTGGGGCCGGGGTGCCTGCCAAGCTGTCATTTGGGGAGCCCCTGTCAGAAGTCTTTTGTCATGTCTGCCTTCCTGTTGTTGCATGACTAATAACTTTAAATAGGAAACTCTGATTTCCACTGGTCTGCTGGGTCTGTGGTGCCTGCCAAGCTGTTGTAAGGTAACTTTGGGAAGCCCCTGTCAGAACTTTGGTCATATCTACCTTTGGGGAGCCCTGTCAGAAGTCTTGTCATGTCTGCCTTCAGAACCTGCCTTTGGAGATTTGGAGGTGCTATGAGCATAGGGGGGATGCTTGTCTTGCTTCCAGTGTCTGGTGGGGGGGGGTCTGCACAGGTGAAGTTTCCCTGTGAGTTTGGTGTCACTGGCTTGTTCCTGAGCCATTCCATAAACTCCTATAACTGCAGCTGTCTTTTTCAGAGAGGGGGTCTGTAACTGGGACCCCAGAAATTTAATGCACTCCTAACTTAGAGAGATTATAGAGGAGTGGGCAGCAGGATGAGGTTCCCTGTGTGTTTGGTGTGTGTAGCTTGCAGAAGGTCCATTCTATACACTTCTGAAATTGTGCCTGACATTTCCCCCCCAAAGCGTTCATCCTGCTTTCTGGCAGTGTGGATGCAAATAAGCCGCACATTAAGTGGTGCCGGTAATGTGACTCTGCTGATCTGGCTGCTGCACCCATGTGCTCATGTGCGCATGTGCATATGCGCACCTCGGCAAAACAGACAAAAGCTGTGCGCCACCGTGGTGGCACCACCAGAAGCTGCCCCACAGTGTGAACACTCCATTCCGCCTCCTCCCCGGAATGCTCCCACTTCAGTCTGCCCCGTTGGAATGGCAAGCCCCGGGACGATTTGGCCTGGGTCTTTTTGCCCCGCTTCCATGGCGCTTCATTTTGCCAGTCTGTCCTTGGCCAGTGAGAGTGATTCTAAACACAAACAAATAGCTTTATTATAAACAAAACAAAACAAAAAGAATGAAAATGTAAAGAACCTACACTAACCACCTGAAAATTAATTCCCTAAGTAATCACACATGTGCTCACACACACACACACACCAACAAGAAGACACACTTATAAAAGTAGAAGGAAGGAAATTGGGAAGTTTTAGGGAAGGGACATACAACCTTAAATCCCGGGCTAGAGGTCTGGAGCGGTTCGGGACAGATGCAGCTGAGGTCCAAGGAGCAGAGTGAGGAGGAAAAGAAGAGAAAAGGCATATAGGGTGTAGCAGGGGTTCTCAGAAGAAAACCAGAATTCTGACCTGAAGAATTCTGGACTGGAGATCTGAGGAACCATTTGCTGGGGAAGGGGTGGGCACACTGGCTCAGCGTAAGAGCCGCCTAGAACAGGGGTGGCCAAACTTGCTTTACGTAAGAGCCGCATAGAATAAACATCAGATGTTTGAGAGCCACAAGACATGAACAAATATTACCTGCTTTTATTGGAAAATAAGCAAATTTGCTTTTTATTAACATTAAATGAGACTGCCAAAAATAATAACAAAAGGGGTAAAAGCAGATATTGATAATGATATTAATTTGTCCAATGATATTTGTTTGCTAATGATATTTAGCCTCCCCAGCCACCCTGTCAGGAGCCCCATAATATATGTGAAAGAGCCGCATGCGGCTCCCGAGCCACAGTTTGCCCACCCCTGTGCTAGGGCATGGGGTCCTTTTATGGACAGAAGACCCCCCCCCCAAGTTAGATGGGGTGTGGCCATCCTGGCTTTGGACTGGGTCGAGATAAAAAGTTTGAATCTCACTGGCTGGTTTAAAGTTAACTGCTGTCGGACTTCAGTGGGAAAAAATGGGAATAACTTGATTAGGCTATTGTGAGTCAAACATGATTAACAGACTTTAATTAGGTTGAAGTGAGCCAGATTTGCATGGACACAAATGCCTGGGTGAGGCAAAATAACTCCTAAAACATGATGGAGGGCAAATTAATGAGTGCCCTTCTTGATTGAGTCTGCATGGACACAAAAGTCTGAGTGAGGCACAATAAACCCTGAAACAGGATGGAGGGCAAATCAATGACTTGAGTGCCCTTCTTGATTGGCTAAAAAAAGGAAAAAGAGGAACCAGGAGTCGGTTAATGAAATAGCAACTTCCCTGGCCTGGGCAGACACCTCTGGGGTATGTCAGGATATTGGTTGATATCTCCAGTGTTGGAAAGTCTTTTGTTATTGAGAAGGATATGCCACTGAACTGGGGGACATTCCACTAAATCAATTTTGAATTCCTCTTTCCTGGGATTTTCCAGTGTCATGCCTATGGCCCTTTATGAGACTCCCCAAGTTTCAGATCCCCATGGCACTTCGGCTATAAAAGGGGTCCCTATTAAAACAACTAAGTCCAAAATAAGAGGGGGACCCTACAATCTGAATGGTCTCAGCTGGAGGAGTGGGTGGGGTCCTCACACAATCCTGACATCATGTGGTGCTTGAAGAGAAAGTGCAGCATGAACAGATGGTAGCCTTGCAATGGGCAGAGCCTTATTGACGTAATTGAGTTGATGCTTGAGTAACTTGTTTCTAGTTTAGCCAGATAATTGCAATCCAGAAAATCTCATGGAAATCATATGGGCACACCTTCAGACTGCATACCCGATCCAGAGTCTTGTGTGCTTATTATAACTTACTGAGAGAACTGGGAAATAGAAACACAACTCTATGTTTGCATTTCTTAAATGGGAGAGACTTCCATGACCATAGGGGATTACTAGACAGGAATGACCATGACATCCTATGGGACACAGCCAGATACATGGGGTCTCATTTCAGTGCCCTGACTTTCACCCTTAACTACATCCCCATAGTTCGTCTATCTTTCCAAACCTATCTTTAATCAATGGAAAAGCTAATAAACAGTTGTCCTTAATTTCAAGGATTTTATGTGTGCAGCTATTCATCCTGAGACAGTCAGTTGTTATTTTTTGTTACTTGACAGCTTTATCAAGCTTTGGAAACTAATCCCCACCCCCACCCAAACGATCTATTAAGTTATGAATGCTTTTAATGTTTTTAAGACGTGTACAGAATTAGCAAGGACTCCTGGAATGCCAGCAGTGAACAGACACAACTTCACCAGGCGCTTGATTTCTCGACTAAATTTGTTTTTATAAAAAAGAAACAACCATGCAGGCTGCTATTGTGACATGCAATGCTGTTATCACCCCAAGAAATAAACAATTGTTTAAAGAAATGGGCGATGAGAGTTGTACTCTGTGCTCTCTCCAGCTCAGTCATGCAAGACTAATTTCCTGGCTGTGTCTGAATGTGCATAAAGCTGCTCTGTAAGTGCTGCTGACAGTGAACTAGTGAATGGAAAGAGGAATCTTAAATACAGTCACATCTCCTGACTGTTAAAAATCCTTTTCACAAAGCATGCTGATCAACTGTACTGTAGTATACACATTTATTTTTTAAAAATAATAAAATATGAAACAAGAAGGCTAGTACAAAAAAAAAAAGTTTTTAATGCTTATTGCCTGCCAAAGCAGTTGCTAGGGAACCAAGTGCTCTTTAAATAGATCTTCGCTAACCTTGCATTATTGACTCTTTTGGAATTGCTGTACGTTTCAGATTTTTAAAGTACACAACTTTGTAACACACAGAAGAAGCATTTTCTGCCTAAAAAGTGTCATGGCTATCTGAAAATATAAATTGTACCTGTGACCAGTGTTCCCTCTAAGCTGAGTTAGTGTGAGCTAGCAGATTTTTAGCCTCCAGCTCACACATTGTTTTGGCTCAGGAAGAATGGCTCCAGAGCAAACTAATTTATGCAGTAGCCAAATTGCTCGCTCACAGCTTTAATGCCAGTAGCTCACAAAGTAGAATTTTTGCTCACAGGACTCCACGGCTTAGAGGGAGCATTGCCTGTGACACTAGTTGTATTTTTGGTGAAGGATAATTTTTGGGGATGGGGTGTCTAAACAGTGAAGACAATTAATATTTTGGATCAAATAATAGACTGGGCTGTTTTCTTCTTCTACAACATACCATGTACCAGCCTACTGCGATAACACCTTATGAAGTGTGTGAAACTTAAAAATATCCACTTGCACCCCCACATTCTAAGCCCCCCAACAAATAAAAACCTGCTGTTTTGCTCCAGTGTCTCAACAAAATATATAAAAGTAAGCAAGAGTGGAAAGAATGAACATTTTACTGCACAGTTTTAATGCTATTCATAGATTAGTTTAGACGTTTACGAATGCTGCCATCAACAAAAATAAGCAAGAGTCCTAAATTCTTTGATATCTAAATTTATCACTCTGATAAAATGCAATGCTTGAGGGGAGACAGATAACCTGCATCCAGGGATGACTACGCAGGGGTGTACACCACAGTGAAATGCAAATGACAGCTTGGACATGGAGTGATCTGTGAAGGAGGTAATTTACTGGCAGTTAGAGAACTCTGCTCTTCTGGAACAACTGCAAGCAGGCAGGATGATATAAGCTGCTTTGGATCCTTATTGGAGAGAACGGCAGGGTACAAATGGATTAAATAAATAAATAAATAATAAAAAGGGCACGAGCATAAGTCTGGCTGACTACATGTCCCCTCCTTTTGGTTTGGACCCCCTTAAGAAAGTCTATATCTCTCGTTATGTACTGCCTCTTAACAAAGTTAACCTGGAAGCAGTAGAGTAGGAAATACAGAGTTTCACTCCTCTTCCTACACAAGTGTTCAGAATGGGCTTGCCAAGTCCTTGGGACTTACCGGCGGGGGGGGAGTCCTCCTGGGTCCGGGAGCTTCCCTGGCACGTGCGCCGCGATGATGTCACCCGGAAGTGACATCATCACATTGGGGGCGTTGCCAGGGCGACACTCTGGCAATCGCCCAAAAACTCTATGGTACCATAGAGTTTCGGGGTGATTGCTAGAGCGTCGTCCCGGCAACATCCCCAATGTGATGATGTCACTTCCGGGTGACGTCATTACGCTGGGGAAGTCATCCTGACTGGACGACTTCGGGGGTGGGGTTCCCCCCGCCGGCCGAATGCTGGCTGGCAGATCGGGAACCCCTGTAGCGGGGGATCCCCCACCCCCCGAGCTGACTTGGCAGCCCTAGTTCAGAATCAGGCCAAGGCAATCCTGGGCCTAGTGGGCAAGAAACAGTTTTTAGTTAAATATTATTATATCTCTTTTTTTCAAGGTAAGTTATTTGCCCTGAAGTGTCAGTGTTAAATTAATAAACCATCAAGTTTAAGGGAACATGGTGTTTATTTTTGCTGCACTATAGACCTGTCTGGCCTTCCCTTCACCTTTGCGGGAAGTTCTGAAGCCCATCCAAGACAATCAAAAGTGAGAGTGGGGCCTGGAGAAAGCTTGCTTCTCCTCCAGAGCAAGGAGGCCAAACTACAATGGATAATTCCATCCATCAACTTTGAAATTAGGGCTGTACCAGTGGGAAGCTGCAAGGACTTGCAGGAGGCATTTCATTTCCTCCTCCCCCACTAGTTTCTCTTTCCCTTTCCTGAAAGCCCCATAGCATCTCCCCTTTTCCTGCTTTCTTATCTCCTTCTGGGGTTGTGAACCTCCAGACAGGTCCTTGAGATGTTCAGCAACCACAACGGATCTCCCAGCTACTGAGATCAGTTGCCCCATTAGAGTTGCCATCTCCAGGTTGGGAAATTCCTGGAGATTTGGTGGTGGAGCCTTGGGGGAGGGTGAGATTTGGGGAGGGAAATAACCTCAGCCAGGTATGCCATAGAGTACACCCTCCAAAGCAGCTATTTTCTCCAGGAGAATTGATCTCTGTCATCTGGAGAGCAGTTGTAATTCTGGGTGATCTCCAGCCTCCACCTGGAGGTTGAGAACACAAAAAGAGCCCTGCTGGATCACACCAATGGTCCATCTAGTCCAGCATCCTGCCTCAAACAGTGGCCAATCAGTTCCTCTGCAAGGCCAGCAACAGGGTCTTTTGCCTAGAGACAAAGAGGTTCTTCTTCACAAGAGATTTGAGGGCAATAAGCACACCAGTGGTGAAAGAAAGGGGTTTTATTGAAATCTCTATGGTCAACAAAGTACAAGAAGTAATAGAAAATAAAACAATTATAACCACAGCCCTTCAGCTGCAGTAACCCAAATAGTGAACTTTTCCCTCTGAGTACTGAGCACACTGGCCAACATCTGGACTGCCCACTGTCATTTGGGGTTACTGCAGCTGAAGGGGCATGGGTATATCCTCTGTTTTATTCTCTGTTACTTCTTGTACTTTGTTGATATCTCGCTTCCATAGAGAATTCAATAAAAACCCCTTTCCTCCACCATAGGTGAGTTTATTGTCCTCAAATCCCTTTGGGGGAAAAGAAGCTCTTGGCCTCTTGGCAAAACACAGGGCATAGAGGCCGAGACCATCCCCTGATGTTGCCTCCTGGCTCTAAGATTCAAAGGTTTAGTGTCTCTGAATGTGGAGGTTCCCCTCAGTTAGCATGGCTAGTAGCCATTGATAGCTAGTCCTTTGTAAATCTGTCTAACCCCCTTTTAAAGCTGATTGTTCCTGTAGCTATCACTACATCTTCTGGCAGTGAATTTCACATTTTAATAACTCTCTGTGTAAATTAGTATTTCCTTTTGTCCATCCTGGCAACCCTAGTTCCCTGGAGGAAATGGCTGCTTTGGAGGGTGGAGTCTATAGCATTATATCCCTCTGAGATCCCTCCTCACCTCAACCCCCCAGGCTCCACCCCATAAATCTCTAGGTAATATTCTAACGTAGAGTTGGCAACCCTATCTCCTTCCCACCCAGCAGCCATCCTACCTTATCTGCCCATCTATCTCAAGCTTCCCCTCTCAGCAGCCTCTACCTAGGAAAACCATGACCCTGTTGTGTGGTGCCGGATGCTGCATAGGAACCCTCATCGTAGGAGCCCTCAAAGATTTGTGGGGTGGCACCTCATTTTCTCCCGTATCCCCCTCCCAACACTATTTCCTCTTTCGCTCCCTGGGGCAACCCCTGTGCACCAGGTGTGGCCAAATTTGCTTAACATAAGAGCCACATAGAATAAATGTCAGGTGTTTGAGAGCCACAAGACATGAACAAATATTACACATGTCTTTATTCAAAAATATGCAAATTTGATTTTTATTAACATTAAATGACACTGCCAAAAATAAAAAACAAAATGGTAAAACCAGATATTGATAATGATATTTATTTTTCCAATGATATTTATTTATTTGCTAATGATATTTATTTGTCTAAGAGTAAGAGTAAGAGAGAGAGCAAATAGGTAAACTGTTGAAGCAGCAATAGCTTGAAAGGGCTCTGGTATCCTAAAGCTCTACGTCCTATTGGCTGATGAATAAAGACTCCCATTGGTCCTAAAGCCATCGCTGAGCCCTGCTTAGGTCCAACAGTATTGTTGTATATAGTTACTTTGTTGAAAGTTATGTGTTGGAACGGTATAAATTAAGGTGCCGCTCTCATAGAGCTGTCTTTGGAGCTGAGCAATATCACTGAATAAAAGCCTGTTTGTTTGAATTCATCGCCTCCCGCTCAATACTTAAAACAACCCTAGGCAGGCCTGGACCTGAGGGGTCCTCCCTCAAAGGCCAAAATAGGCCTGGAAAGAGTAGTGGTTAAGACTGGTGTACTCTAATCTGGAGAACCACATTTAATTTCCCACTCCTCCACATGAAGCCTGCTTGTGTGACTTTGGGTCAGTCACAGTTCCCTCAGAAATCTCTCAGCTCCACCTACCTCACAAGCTGACTGTTGTGGAGAGAGGAAGGGAAGGAGATTGTAAGCCACTTTCTCCTTAGGTTAGAGACTCCTTAGGGTAGAGAAAAGTGGGGTATAGAAACTAACTCTTCTTTCTTCGCATAAGACCAGTCTGGAATACTATAGTTGCCTAGCAATAGCCACTGAGAGAATCTGTTGCTTAAAGTGTTCAATTTGTAAATTTCATCTGTTTTACCCCTGGAAAGTATTGGAGTCGGGAGGCGAGTGGTAGTGATTTCATAGTAAAGCTCTTTATTGCGGGTCAGATGGAACATGAGGAACCCCGGGCTCAGAGCCCTCTTTTATGCCGGCCGGAGACAATGCCCTGACCTCGCCCCCAGGTCCTGATAGGACCTTAAGTCCGTGGTTGTAGTTCATAGGTCCCCCCGCGGGAGACCTAGGCTCGTAATTGGTGGTCACTCTGGATCCATCTGGCTATTGTTCTACCTGGCTGAAGCTCAGGTAGATTCTGACCATGTGTGCTGACCACGTGGCGGTTGCCATTACAGGAGACCATGCGATCGTGGTCTCAGTACACAACAACCCCAATGATTTTTTTTAGATGTCACATTTTTCTGCAAACCTGGGCCCTTTTCAGGTTTGCAGAAAGATCTGTCTTGCCTGTTCACAGTTCCAGTCACTGGATTTAAGTATCCAAAGACTGGCTGACTGCACATACTGATTCACAGCTATGAATAGCAGGGTGAGTGGAAGCACCATGTTTTTGGGGTTTTTTTGCCAAATGTCAATGAACTCAGGTCAAATTTACATCTGACTTTCCCGCTAGAATCATTCTAGTTTTTTAAAAAAACTGTCTATACCTGTTTCTAGTTTCAAACCATACTTGTTTTAGTTTATAAATTACTGTTTACATTCGTTAATTGCCCTCCTGTGGTCAAGCTAGCATTATGCTGCTTTAAACAAATGCTGTTGCTTAGTACTCTTCAGACCCCCTAGAATGAAATTTGAAACCAGCGTGAAATGAGCTTGGGAAGAGACAGCAGTCAAACTACTTTAGAGGGGAGGTGTAAATTGGGCCTAAGTAAGGTGAAGCCAAGATAAAAAGTGTGTACATAGGAGAGGGGAGACAAAAACAGAGATTGAAGTAAAAGATAGATTTGCAAAATAGGGGTCCAAAGGGACTTGCGGTGGTACAATGAGGAAGGAGCACTCTGGGGTTACATAAGAGACCTGTGGTTCAGAGAAAGGGGATAGCTGAGAAAGCTATGGGGCATAGAAAAGTTACTACAGGTGGGGGTCAGTGAGGAGTGCAATGGGGTATTCAGAGAAAATAAGATAGCTGAGAAATGAGGAAGAGAGAAAGAATTATGTAGCTAAGAGACTGGGATATGGAAAGTATGGGATAACAGAAGTGGGGGTACAGAAACACCTGCGGTGGTGACAAGAGAGGCATGTGCTGTGGATTGCATAGAGCAGGCAAATGAAAAAAATAGTGCTGAAGAGAGACCTGCAAATAGGAAAAAGCTTGAAAAGACAGGGGGACTAAAACAGAGGTACACAGCAGACCTATGAGGATGTACAAAGAGAGACACGGGCAGACAGAAGAGCATATGTGGTGGGTGCTGGGAAAGAAGAGAGGATGCTAGGAAAGAGAAAAAGGGAGGTGCTATCAGAGAGAATGATTCAGAAAGATCAGTGGTGATGCAGGGAGAGACGACAGAGCGCGATATTAGGTGCAAAGAGAACAAACCAAAACATTTAAATAAAAATTGTAACAAAAATACTCTTGTGTAGCAATGCAACCCTTTTCAGATTATAAAAAATATAAATGACCTTCAGAGTGATTTGAGATGCACATCCCTGGTTTTAAAATGATTTCCCCCTGTAAGGATAGCAGATATCAGCACTATAGTCTCAAAAAGTGTGATCACATTTTTTGACATTACTGCTGCCTAATGTGGATGTGCTAATACAGATGTTACTTTCAAATGCCTGGAGGCATTCTTTTAGGTAGGATTGAAGAAAAGGCATTATATTTCCTTGACCAGTTGATAAGGGATCCATCTTTTCTTTTAAATGTGCAATATTACTATACTGTATATTCAGGCCATTAACACTGGAATCAATGTTGCTACTGAGTAGAGAAGGGCATGAACCAGCTCATGAAGTAAAGTTCATCACAAATTTTGGCTGGTTCACGGTTGATGAAGTGATATTTGTGAAAGGGCACTCGGCAAAAATATTCCATGAACTTCGGTGCTGTTCATGGCAGTTCGTCAGTGAATACATTTCTAGGCATACTGTCTCTGCTCAATTCTCCAGCCTTGGAAACACCAATAGGAGACCTCCAAAGCTTAACAGGCACTGCTGGCTGCCAATTACAGAGTTCCTATTCTGCTCTGTGGGATCAGAATGCTATATATACCCTCAGTGCAGTTTCACACCCTCTTCTCCATTGGCATTTACACAAAGAGGCAAGGAACTTGTTAAAAGAAGACTAGCAGAGCACATTCACTTCTGACTGTGAACTCCTCTCCCCTGCTGGGGTTTGGGGCTTTAAGTGGACTCAGGTCTCTGAGCCACCCTGTCTCTCTGCTTATGCCAAGCAGAGGAACTTAGCTACTGGGTGCGTCGGCTGAGGACTCACATTTTATATTCTCTAGTCCAATATTCCCTCTAAGCTGTTGACTGTTATAAGCAAAAATTCTACCTGTGAGCCAAAAAATCTACAGCCATAAAAATTGTGAGTGAGCCTAATTTTTACTTTTTAAAAAAAAATCAGTTTACAAACATACAGACATGAAGAAATGGAAAGAAAGGGGAAGAAATGGGGGGAAGAGTGAGAGAGAGAAAGAAAGAAAGAAAGAAATGGAATGAGGAAAAGAAAGAAAGGGAAAAGAGAAAGAAGGAAAAGAAAAAAATGGAAAAAAGGAAAGGAGGAAAAGAAAGAAATGGAAAGAAAGGAAAATAAATGGAAATAAAAAAGGGAAAGAAATGGAAAGAAAAAAAGGGAAATAAAAGGAAAGGTGGAAAGAAGGGGAAAGAAATAAATGGAAAGAAAGGGAAAGAAAGTAGGGGAAAGAAAGAAACAGAAAGAAAGAGGAAAAGAAAGAAAGGGAATGAAAGAAAGGGAAAGAAAAAAGCAAAAAATGAAAAGAAAGGGAAAGGGAAAGGGAAAAAAAGGAAAGAAAAGAAAAATACAGGGGAAGAAATGGAAAGAAAGCAAATAGATGGGGAGAGAGGAAGGAGGGGAGAGGTGGAAAGAAGGGAAAGAAAGAGAGGTCCCCTCTAATGGCGGGCAGCTTGTTTGGCTCCACTTCCAAGCAGGGGGAAGTGAAAGGGAGCCCTGAAAGGGCTTCCTGCCCTTTAAAGCCAGCATCTGGGGGTCCACCATCCTAAGCAGGGGGAAGCCAAAGGAAGCACTGAAATAGCTTCCTGCCCTTTAAAGTGAACAGCTGACTGGCGGGACTGGTTATTGTTATTAAGTGCTGTTTTGCATTTGGGGGTATGAGAATCATTTGGCCAAACTGAAAGAAATGGGACAGCTGTTAAAACCTCTGGAGGCGTTTTATTTAATATATGAAGGCTTTGGGTATGCAAAATGAACTGAAGATTCTGTACAATGATGCATTGTTTGTATTCTTTATTATTATTTTTTCAGATCTTGTTTTCTTTTGTAGGGGGGCAGCTCCAATTGATGCACAGTCCCGTCGAAGTCCGGCTGAAACTGCTTTTCAGTCCAGAGTAGCAAGTTGACTGCTTGACTGCTTTCCTCTGACTGCTTTCATCTTCTACAAGAAAGACTTTACTAGACTTTTTGTGTGAGAATTAGTGTTAATATGGTCACTGTACCTTACATATGAATTGTACTATTACTATTGGATAATTAAAATGCACTGTTGAAACAGTCATTATATATTGTAAAATAGATTATTTTTGGCACGGTGTTGTATAATTTCTGCTTTAAAGGGCTGGCAGCTCCCCCTCCTTCCCTCCCTGGGGGAGGGGGGAGGAGACCTCAGCCAGTGGGGGGAGCAGAGGCTTGGCTTTGTGCCTCTTCCCCCGCAATAGAGGGAGCTGGGTAGTGCCTGGGGAGAGGAGGGTGGGGCCAACCCAGGAGTAGGGTTCCCAAGTTCCCCTGGGGGACAGGGAAACCCCCACTCCAGCCGCCTGCTTCCCACCGGCCCGGATTGGGCCACCAGGGGGAACCCCGCCCCCAGATTGCCAGGCTGCAAAGATGTGCCCGGCGCCATGACATCACCCAGAGGTGACATCATCGCATCAGGCATGTTTCGGGGGGGGGCACTCTACAATTCGAGGGAAAACTCTACCGTTTTCCCTTGAATTAGAGAAGTCCCGCCCCAATGTGCCCGACATGATGACGTCACTTCCGGGTGACATCATCATGGTGTGTGCACAAAGCATGCGCACCAGAAGACTCCCAGGAGGGAACGGACCCCCCTGCTACTGCCAAGGTAGGACTTGGCAACCCTACCCAGGAGATACCCCTGGGCTGAACTAATGAGCTCTGTGCTGGAGGGGGTGAATCAGTGCGCCAGTAGAGGCTGGTGCACGCTAATAGGAACCCTGCCCCCCACTGCTCTTAATTGTGAACACCTCTGTGCCATGAGGGTGAAATTGAGTGCAAAGGGTACTTGTTGTGGAATGAAAATGTCCTCCAACCTCCACGTCCCACAGGCCCTCATCCCTGGGCACCAAACTCATCCTTCCACTCCACTGGAGCACAGCCCTAACAGGGCATCACCAGGGGTCTCAGAACCTCCTGTCCCTGGTCTTTTCCTGCAGTTCTCCATAGAGGCAAAAAGGTTGTTAGCTCTGCCCAGGGACCAACAGTTGCTAACACTCTTTGGAGAGAAGGACTGACAACATTGATTCAGATTGGGGGGGGGAGCATCCTACCTCAAGTACACCCCTCCATGCCCCCCCCCCCAGACCAGTGTGAGAAAGTGGCTGTCCCTCCTCTCAGTGTCTCCAGTCCTGGGGCCCTGTCTCCACCCCACACTTTTGAAACATTTCGGCACCCTCCCCAGTGACCCCTCCATCTGTGGCAGAGTTCCAGGTGTGCCACACCCATGTTGGGAGGTGTGCAAATCCCCAGTGTTTCTCCTCCTCCTCTGTCCTCTGCAAGCACCTGCAAGACATACACTTCACTCTGTTACCACCATGGGAAAGAGTGGCAGCCGGTGGGAGGAAGAAGAGACTGCTCTCTCTTAGCAGGGAGTAGCAGAAGGGAAGCAGGAGGCCCCTCCAAGAAAGACTTCCTGTGCTCAAGGTGTCATGGGTGTGACGTCAAGGCAGGCCACCCTCCGACAGTGTTATCCAGAAGGGATACGTCGAGGGCTCAGGAAGCAGTCACTCACCTTGTCTATGAGATCATTGCTGTGGATAGCCAACCTTCTTCCCTCATGGAGGATGTAGCCTTTCACCAGCTGCTGCAACACCTGGCTCCCTGGTGCTCCATTCCCACGTGGGGATGAGTCTTGCCACCATGCACCACTCTGCAGTGGTGATGGTTAAGGCTGAGCTCTCCAGAGTGCAAGGCAAAAACGTGCACTTGATAGCAGGCCTCTGGAGCAGCCAGCAGCATGGCTACATCTACCTCACTGTGTACTGGTGCCAACCAGAAGTCCTCTATGTTGAGACTGTTGGGGCATGGCCCAGACCCCAGGAGGGGATGGTTCTGCCACCGGGCTAAAAAATTGTTTTGCTCCATGTGCAGAGGATGGATGCAGACCCCACAGCACAAAATATCACCACTATGATACAGAGTAGCCAGAGGGACTGGGTGGGTGGTGGCAACATCACCTGTGGCTACGTGGTCACAGAGGCTGGTGCCAACAGGCTGGCAGCTGTGAAGGCTTGTGCCTCAAGGGCATCATTTGCCAAATGGTTCAGCTGGTGCTGAAGGAGGCTCTGGGGCTGGGGAGCACTGTCAAGACCATCTGGGATGCTGCCCCACTCAAGATCCGGCCCTTGCTTGAGATTGGCTGGCACCTGGCCACCCACTTCTTGTGCACCATCAAATCATCCTGTCTGCTGAATGAGAGGCAGGGGGAGGGGGCTGAAAAGCAGCTCATTCTGGACTTACCCACCTGGTAAGACTCCATCTGTGCCATGTTTGTGTGTTTGGTGGAGCAGAAGAGTGAGATGCAGCATGTCATCTCCTCCATGACCATCCTGCACAGGGAAGAGGAGCACAGCATCAGCTCCAAAGACTGACTGACCCTCTCCCAAATGGTTCGTGTCCTCAAGCCCTTCCAGGACACCACCAATGTGCTCTGCGCCCATATAGCCAGCCTTGGGCAAGTCACCCCCCTGATTTGAGGGCTGGACAGAGTTCTGGCCTCTGCACTGCAGATGGGCCCTGAGGGGACTGCTGTTCTCCCATGGGTTGGGGCCTTGGCAGAGAGATTGCAGGTGGGCATCACCACCAGGTTGCATTCTCTCTGCAAGAAAGGGGAGTACAAGCTGGCCTGTGTCTGTGACCCCCAGATAAAAGGCAGCATTGCTACCCGTAATGTGGAGCTCATGCAACAGAAGTGTGACCTCTGCAAAGAAGGGCAGAGGCTACAGGCCAGTAGATGCGGCTAAAGGGAACAGCTGATGGAACAGATTCGAAGAGGGGGGAACTGTAGCTTAGCACCTCTGCCTCAAAAAGCCCAACAAGGGTGAAACCCCACTACTGGTTTTCAGTGGTTAACTGGGAGGTGAGCAATGGCAGGGATGCCAAGCATGCAGTGGCAGAGGATTGGGCAGAGGTGATGCTGAGGGAGTACCTCACTGAGTCCCCTGAGCTCGCCAACACCAATCCCCTGGAGTCACGCAAGTCTGCCATCTGATCTGACCTCTCTTGCGTGGCCATGAGTCTCCTCTCCTGCCCTTCCACCAGTGTCCAGAATGAGCAGGTGTTCTTCCACCTGGGAGACATTCTCAGCCCCCACCGGTCCCACCTGGACCT
The DNA here is from genome assembly GCA_029233225.1 of Lepidodactylus listeri. Lineage (NCBI taxonomy): Eukaryota > Metazoa > Chordata > Lepidosauria > Squamata > Gekkonidae > Lepidodactylus > Lepidodactylus listeri. The sequence goes on along the minus strand of JARCFY010000016.1, from coordinate 52,438,464 downwards.
GGCCAGATTGGATGAGTTGGCCTTCTTCAAGGTCAACTCCCCCTTCTGGGCCACCCCTCTGTGGACCACAGGCCTCCCGTTGTCCCCCTGTGTGTTCCTCCATTCCTCCTTCTCTCTGGGTGATCTGCCCTGCAGGTTGCACCATTGGCACTTGTCGGCGCAATTGAAGCGTGGTGATAAAGTCCACAAGACAGTGGCGGCTAGTGCTCAAATATACAGTGGTTTATTTACATCAAAGTATTTACAGTCCATATATAGCACTGGTAGAATCTCCACACAAACGGACAGAATACTGCGCAGGCAAGTTAATAATCCAGAGAGAGAATGTACAGTCTAATCACATTGGATATATACTAGTAAGCACCAATCAGAACACAGTGCTGAGTCACTGTGACTACAGTAAAGCTGATGCAATTCTATCAGGTGACTTGTACACATGATCCCTCTACTGTCACTCTTAGATCAAGATGATCTACCTATGCTTTACCTGAGCTGTCATCTTGCCTGCATTACAATATAGTATGCTGACAGGAGGATGGCCACCTCTGCCGGGTGGGGGTGGGCTCCCTCACCCGATACCTACCTCATAACACAAACGACTCTAGGCAATCACACAAACCCACACAAGGGATGGCTCAAGTAGGTTTATAGTTCAAACAAAAACAAAAGTTTATTTCATTCATTCATTCACTCACTCACTCATATGCAGGGGATCAGAGAAGTGATGCTGGGGAGGAAGGTTTAACCCTCCCCCCCTCTTCTGCTTTCCAGATTTAAAACTCCTTTGAAAACTGCTATTAGCCATAAATGGAAAAATATAGATAAAGGACAGTGCCTGATTTGACACCAACTTTCTACCACTTTTGGGTTGAACAATTTCCCAAAGAAATGTCCAGAACTAAAAACTGATTGCAGGTGGGGAAATATCTAGAAGACCCCAATGAATGCCATATGCACGTGTTGAAAGCTGGATGTGAAATGGGTTTAAACTTCAAAGGACACACTGGATCTGTCAATGATGTAAATATTCCAGTTCTTTTAGTACACTGCAGCTCACGGGGGCACACACTACAAATCAACGACATGATGTGAGCATATCAAGACTTTATGTCAGGGGTCCTCAAACTTTTTAAACAGGGGGCCAGTTCACTGTCCCTCAGACCGTTGGAGGGCCGGACTATAGTTTAAAATAAAAACTATGAACAAATTCCTATGCACATGGCACATATCTTATTTTGAAGTAAAAAAACAAAATGGGAACAAGTACAATATTTTAAATGAAGAACAAGTAAAGTTAAAAAGGCACCCTTGACGGGACTGTTGTCTTTCCCTTTTCGAAGAAACAAAGAACTTGGCATCCTCACAAACTTTTTAAGGCAGCAAGCCCCCAGCTGCTTCTCCCTGAAACTCCACTACTGCAGGCATCATGATGGGAAAGAGAAACCTCTCTCTCTCTCTCCCTCCGATTCCCAGCAGCACAAAAAGCCTCGAAAAAGACCCCCGCCCGGCTCTTGGGACTGGCGCAGGTCTCCTAGCCGGGTTAGAGAGGCCTCTCAGCCGGCTAGGAGACTTGGGGCCAGCCGGAGCGCCTGCCACCCCACACTTACCCTCTTCCAGTCTTCCTTTTGCCTCCTCCTGGCTGACTGGGAGCAGGGGGGCGGGGCTTTGTCATGTGGCCCGGGACGAGTCGGCTGCAATTTTTCCGCTGCTTTGTGTGCTGCTGGGAATTGGAGGACAAGCAGCGGCACACCCGGCGGGCCAGAAAAATGCCCTCGGCGGGCCGCATATGGCCCCCGGGCCGTAGTTTGAGGACCCCTGCTTTATGTGATGCCTTGAAAACTCTTTAAAAAAATCTTTTAACTTTAAAAATTCTGGAATTAATTGATTTATTTCTGATATGTTCCTGATACCTCCCCCCCCGCCAAAAATAAGACTTATTTAATGCCTAGAGATTGGATGATCAAGAGATTGGATGGATTCACTGACCCTTACCTTTCAAGGATATTCCCAGTTTCTGTAGTATATGTAGGGATTCCAGATAAAAAACAGACATCCATAGGCTTTTATGAACCTGGTATACCCCTGAGGATTCCAGAGACCCTCGCTCAAAAGAAATTGCCAGAAATGGAAACAGTAAATATCATGACCTTCTTGCTGATAAATTGAGAAGGCTCATAAAACAATGTTTGGAAGTTTCAAAGTTGGGTTACAACCGACTTCAGTAGGGATTACTCCACTGGGAATATGACATTTGCTTTTCTCAGTGCCAGATGCTGAAAACTGCTGAAATTCTGTTACACCTCTGCTGCTGCAGCTGTTACAAAAACAGATGTCAGGTCAGGTCTAGGGAGTTGTTATATATGGAAAACTATTATATATATAGAAGGACACTCAAAAACAGTAAAGTAGTTGTATGTAAATACAAGGAAAGCAAAGTAAAACATTAATTTCATTGCTTCTGAGGGTCGAGCTACATGACAGGCTTTTTTGAGAATCAAGTTTGGTTCCTCTGACCGAGCTCTCAAATAGGGTTGCCAGCCTCTGGGTGGGGCCTGGGGATCCCCCGCTTTTACAACTGATCTCCAGCTGAGAGAGATCAGCTCCCCTGGAGAAAATGGCTGCTTTGAAGGGTAGACTCTATGGCATTGTACCATGCTGAGGTTTCTCTCCTCCCCAAACCCCACCCTCTCCTGGATCCGCCTCCAAAGTCTCCAGGTATTTTCCAACCCAGGTATTTTCCAACTTGGCAACCCTACTCTCAAACCAGCAGTTGCATGCTGTGCTGCCAGGAACTCAGATCTCAAGCATGCAGGACCACAGCGGGGACCAGGACTGTGGAGTGGAAAGAGAAGGGGCTTCAGTTCAGCCTTCCCTCTGTGCTTTTCCCCAGGATTGCTACTTGCCCCCTTGGGGAGCTGCACAGACACACGCACATGTAGCCCCATCAGTACAGTATAGTACATCAGTACATGCTAACCCTGAGCTAGTCCACAACATCTTTATAATAACAAATCATAAATTGATGATTAAAAACAGTTCTTCAAATATTAATCACAACAACAGATGACACATAACAATACAATAACCTAATCGGGGAAATGTGATTGCCACAGAACTGGGGAAAGGCAGGAGAGAAAAGGGAACAGAAGGGCCCAGTCAGATGGAGCTGTCATGCTCATCTGTCAGAAGCTTCGGCCGTAGGCCTGATAGAACAGCTATTTTACAGGCCCTGCAGAACTGTAACAGTGTCCCCACACCCTTTGTATAATGTCAGGTTTTTTTTTTAAAAAAATGTGTGCTTAGACTTCTAAACCCTGGTTGTGGTCACATGGTCATTTTGATTGTGTTTCACTGCTGTTCCCTCTCGCATTTAAAACTGCTAATCAGACACCTGCTAAAATTGCTAAAATTGCTAATCTGTCTCCCACACCAAAGTGAGCTCACTCGCGCAATCCTCCCAGTTCCCTAGTGAGTTTTCCTATACCTGGAAAATCAAGTACTTTCCGGGTATTTGCACTTTGAATCCATGATTTCACCTATCTGGACAGCCCTACCTCGCAATGATCGCAATTAGGTAATCTGAACGTCCTTCTTGCGATGGTTTCCCCACCCCAAGCTTCCATCATTGTGCACATGAGCAATCCTGCGCTGAATAAATTCAATATATAAACATTCAAGCGCACATATAGACTCCAGCATTCAGTTGTATGTCGCCAGTTAATTTTGTTCACTGTTGGGGGTGGGACCTGCAAGAACAAGGGAGTACGGTGAGTCCCAGTGGAAGCGGTGATTTGGTCATGTGCATATGCGCATGTGCAAATGTCAGCTAATGCTGCCATCTCTTGTCCGGGAGGTGGGATGAGTGAACCCTTGACGTCAGGTCTGTGGAATGTTATGTTATATTTCTCATGACATGCTTATCACTCTTCGAGCTGCTCTGACCTTGGGAGACTGCTGGTGCCTGCCCATGTATCTCTCTGTTGGCCCAGCAAGGCACTTTTAGTGCTCCTATGAATTGTGATATTCATAACTCTGAACTTTGGGCTTCCTTGAATGGACGGGCCATGTGCTTTCTTCATAATAGGAGCCAGCTCCAGCCCACGCCAGGAGGCTGACACCCTAGATAAGTTCACCAGAGACAAAGGACCCCTCTTGCCATGAGGTTTCTTTCTGTTTCAGCAATCGCTGGCCAAATCCTTACCCCCTCTCCTACACATCTGGATAGATATGCTAACGAAGCTGCCTAGCAACTAATGTGCCAGACATTAACCAACAGGCCAAAGTCATTGATTAACAATGGACTTGGCCAGGTGAGTCATCGGACCCCAGACTCAGTGTCCGCTTCCTGATGAGATCATGCTCTTGCAACACTGACCAACCCCTGGACCTCCTCCCTTTGTTCATCTTTAACCTATAGAGAGGTCCAAGAGGGACGGACCGCCTAGTAGGTGTGTTAGTGGGTTGTGGTCTGCAAAGCCCGCCCCAAGACCCCCAATAAAAGTCCAAACTGAGAGTCACTCGGCCTCTTGAGCCGTTGCCCTCTATCTATCCTATTGACCCTTCAGTCCAGCTTTCTGTACCCAACCCTTGCCTCCATCTTTGAACCCCATTTTTCTCTCTCTAGAGTCGTGATCCAGGAGAAGCACGTGGTCTTGCTGGTTCAAGCCTCGTGTCCCCATAGTCTTTCTAGTTCTCTCCCCATCCAACTCATCCTGACATTGGACAACGCATCTAAGGTATTGTGCTTTCCCCACCAACGATATCCTGCTCATGTGAATGTGCTATTTTCTCTCTTTATTTCATTAGGCCTGTAAGATTGTGCATCTGATTACGTTTTTTGTATGCTTGACTACATTATCCAGTAAACTACATTTAACTGGAACATTGCCTCACGTGCCTCTTTCCTTGAGAGCTCCCGGGAGGGGTGGGACCCTGGTATAGTTGGCAAGAACCCGTGTATTTTGCTGATTGCTAAACGTAAATTAAAGCAATTCGGCTAACATCTCCTCCTGTCTGACTCTAATTCTTCCTGCTTTTCCCCTGGGAACTGTAAAATAGTATTTCAAGTACCTTTTCTCTGACATGGTGATTGGTTGCAATTCCTAACCAGACCCCTTTTTGAATTCTGTATAATTGTCCTGCTTGGGGCTGTGTCAGCCATTACTAACACAAGAAGTGCAGATGAACATAGCAGACCTTTCTCAATAAAGCATTCCTGTTTAAGGACACTTGTTGGTGACTGACTCTGTAGGACTCTCACAGCAAAGCCGTACTGCCCAAGCGGCAACACGGCTATTTGGATGGTGCCCAGAGCCTCGTCCCGCAATGCAGGCCGTTCAGGGAAGGGTGTTTGGTCATCCCAACCCAAACAAAAATAATCCCAATCAAACCTATAGTGGGAACAAATCGGGATAAACTTACAATGTGACCACAGACCCTATTATTATGTTATATTTATTTTAAGAATGGTGGTGAAATTGATTCTGCTAGTTCAGTGGAACATACTGTTGGAGTGTTCTTCCATTTTCAAAACTGCAGATGTTAAATAAAATCAAACTTTAAATAGTAATTACATCTAATTTAAGTTACGTATAACTCAGCATTTTGAATTTTACTTAACACCTCTCAGGAGTATTTTGTAAGGTGGGTTTTTTTGAATAATTAGTTATAGTGCCTTGTAATATAATGGAATACAACACCATCGTTAGCTATGTGCTAAACAAACGAACATAAATTAGCTAGGAAATGGTATCCCAGGTCTTTATTAGACATTGCACTCCTTTTCTGCAATCTTATCGAGGCCAGAACCCCATTGCCCATCAGAAACCACCATGCTGGATGCATACTGTTCTTTTCCTCCCACTGCAAAGTCTTCTTAAATCAGCCGAAGAAATCAAAATGACCAGATCAGTGAAGCTGTGAAAATTTCAAAGATGTGCACAGTGAAAACCATAAGATGCATGAACGCTTGGTGAACATTAGGAAATCTGTCACTAAATAGCAATCAAAAGTGACACATCTAAACAGAATAGGAATTCAAACATTAACTTCCTTTCAAGCATGAAACTTTAAAATAGTTTGATCCTGTTCTTTTAGGCGGGACAGAATGAATTTTAAAAAGCGGCGTTAAAAAAGAAATACTTCTATGATGAACACAGAGGACAGTAGACCAAAACATGAATAAAAATAGTACAGCAAGTTTTCCAGCCCTAGTGATTTTGCTTATGATTCTGTCAATTAAAAAAAAAAAATAGAGCTCTGCCAGAAGAGAAAGGTAGTTTTTCAACATTTCACCCCTCTTCTGAACAGCCTCCCACTTTTCAGCCATTAAGGAGGCTTTAAGGGAGAGGGGGAAGGAATGCACCCCTGTTGCCAAAGTAACCAGACCAGCACTCACTAGCTCCAATATAGCTCTCATTGAGTGTAATTACACATGACTAGTACATCACAATGTGGATGGGAATGGGCCTTTAGGATGCACATTCACTGAGGGCATTGTAATGCAGATACGATGACATCCATATTCAGATATGCATCCACAATGTCCCCTGTGTTTTCATTCTGCAGTGAAAATACCACAGAGCAAGACAGGGTATGCCCCCATTGCACAGGCCATATAGTTGTCTTGGCAATGGGGTGCGCCCCCCCTCCTTCTTTCCATCAATTTAAACAGCAAAGCAATTGTTTTGTTTGCCCACAGCAGTGTTCTACTATACCAAATCTGATTGGTTATATAATATGGCATCACTCCATTACCTATATAGTCCTTGAACAGATTGGATCAATCATCTTGGAAGAAATCTTCTCCCCCCCCCCCCCCTCCAAATTGATGTTAGGTAGCAGCAGAAGGCAGAACAAAAAGTTCACAAAAAGCAGTGAAAACCATATTTTCTGGTGGATGCTCCCCAAAGCCCTATTCATCTCAGGGTTGTTTGTCTGTTTGTTTAAGGATTAAAATGTATGCAGCTCTAAAAATGCTTTCCTGCTTGACAGGGATATAACATCCAGTATGACGATTTCCTAATAAAATTCTGGTGGCACTAGACTCACATTAGGAATGAAGTTTCCCACACACTGAATGATCGGATTCTATGTTTCTTAGGGCTTTCTGAGATCATACACAACACAAATCTATTTTGACAATTGTCATTCATAGTTTTTTACATTTCACATTCTAAGGAAACCCGGGGCAGGGGACACACGTGATTGTACTCTCCAAATGACTGACATGTTGTCACACAGAAGAGAGGAAAGGGTTACTTTCTGCTGCTCTAGAGGACACGTCTAGACCTAATGAGCTTACATTACAGGAGGATGGATTTCATTTGACCACTGGAAGAAACCCCAGTTATCTGGGGGAGGGAAGGCTCTCTCTCCCTGGAAGTCTTCAACTAGGCAGCACCCTGTTGGCTATGAGCTAACTTGGGATTTCTTGTATTGAGCACAGAGTTGGACTAGATGGCTTATTAGTCTATGATTCTCTAAGTCAGAGGTGTTGAAGGCCACCAGATCATCTGATGAGGGGGTGGGCACCACATGCATAAGGTTGTGCATATGGCAGAGGCCCCAGGCTGCCCAGTGACCAGTATAACTGGAGAGAGCCAGTACTGCCCTACTCCCACAAGGCAGCAGCTGCCTATAGCTGTAGACTGCTGGAGGTGGAGGAAGGCCCAGCTGCCAGGTCATGTGCTCGGCATGTGCCAGGTCATGTGCTCGGTCATGACCTGGCACATGACCTCGGTGGGACCTCAATGTGTGGAAGAAACTGCTGAAGAATGCCCCCCACCGGCCGAAGTGCAGCTGCCACATGGAGGTTGCAAATATAGCAGGGCCTGGCAGAGGATTGTCTGGACCTCCCCCACATGCAAATGCTGATCCCTGTGGCCATCCAGAACAGCATCCTCAGAGCTGCAGGCCAAGCAGAGAGGCATACAACCTCGCCTTGGAACCCTGAATCAGTACGGATGTGAATGTGGTGTCCCCCAACATACCAGCGAGGCTGCCGCTGAACCAAAAGGGCTCTGCTTGATTGTTGCAGATGAGATTGTTCCACCACACTGAAGCCATGATTGGAGTGGCTCCATCCACTCCCCCACCCCACCCCAAGCAGCCTCCTGTTCCCTCCCTCATACCAGTTTCTTGCTGGCTGGATAAGAGCCCAGGACACGCTGGTTCTAGCCCATGGGCCATATGTTTGACACCCCTGCTTTAAGTTCTATTGGGGGGGGGGACTTGGGATTTTGTGAATTTGTGTCTGCTCCCACTCATAGCAGCGGCATAGATTTAATAAAAACAATTAGGTATAATTTCCTCCATTCATTTCTAGAAACGAGTCAGCAAAAGCCACCAATGCGTAAACAACGTATATAAAAGTAATTGTTTTAAGGAGGTGGGTTTTGGATTTCAGTTATTTGTTGCCCTTCAGGTTGCCTTTCTTTTCTCAGCTTTATGGAAGGAGAACAAAACACCTGCTTAAAGCAACCATGTTATAATGCAGGGATGAGATTTTAAAATCCATTAGTCATTTATGATGTATTGTGAAAGTACTCCCTTCTTGTAGGCTTTATGCATTAGAACATGAACTGCAGTGTGTTTCCAAGGGTTGTTCAGCCTACACTCTGGAATATGAAATGCCACTGAATAGCACATGACAGCACTTCTTAATATCCAAACAAGACAGAAAGGGGAACAACGAGCCGTTGTCAAAAGAAGGAAGCAGGGCTCATTTCGTAGCAGGAGCTCCTTTGCATATTAGGCCACACACCCCTGATGTAGCCAATCCTCCAAGAGCTTACAGTAGCCCCTGTAAGAAGAGCTCTGTAAGCTCTTGGATGATTGGCTACACTAGGGGGTGTGGCCAAATATGCAAAGGAGCTCCTGCTACGAAATGAGCCCTGGAAGGAAGTATCTTTATATTAATGGGAAATGTAGACTGGAGGTTGGATCCAGCAATCTGACTGCAGGAGGCACTGATGGATGCAGATCTTTCCCCTTTTCAAAGCAGTCCTTTCCTAAAGTGAGAAAGTTGATTATTAGAGACAGGGCACCAGATGGATAAAATATACATGTGTGTTGAGGGGGTGGGGCTGCACTGATGAGGAGGAAGGGGGCAAAATCTTGCTCCTACCTCTTCCGTTTGTGGAGCATTTGGCCTAATTGTATAACACATCTTGGATTGCGGTGTTATATAGAGTAAAACTATTTAAACAAATGCCATACAATAAACATTAAGGTGAGAAACATTTATCTTTAGATTATCAGTTATGAAGCAGAAGGAACGTTTAATGCTGTGTGAAACAGATTACTTGCATTAAAAAGCCAATTTTAGTAACTCTTTTCACTACTTCAGTTCAGTAGTTTGCAAACACACTTTATAATTCCCTTAAGAGAGAGGCAAAGGAGTCTTTAACACCTGCAGAAAAGTGCATTCTCTTATTTGCTGAAAGAGCTTTGGGTTTTTTTTTTAATTTTACCACTTCCCTAAAAAAAAATTGTTTGAAAAGTGTCACTTTTTCATATTGCTATAAAAGGTCAACCACCTGTTATTTCTGACAGATATTGCTATTTCATGTCTGGATTTTTGATTTTAATTGTGGTTTCTACATAAAGTATTTGGCAATTAGATCCGTTTAAAAGGACATCTATCAAAATGTGAACTAGAAGGCAGTTAATCTGTCAGATTTATTGAAACCAAATACTTTAACAAGTTTCACCATAAATCTAGGTCAAGTAACGAGCTCCTTACCTGATTTCCCATAAGTATGCAAAATGGCAGACAGCAGAATAATCTGCACAATAATTCCATTTTATTTTCCACAGATAAACTGGTTTACAAAGCCTTCCTGTTCACAGCCTGACTGTATAGGCATGCAAGTGAAATGTTCAATAAATCAAACATCACTAAGTGTCTCTCTCTGGGTGTGTGACAGAGAGAGGATACACATGTTTGGGAAAGTGGGGAACAGAAATAGACCTGTCCTACTTTATAGAGAGCCAGTGTGATGTAGTGGTTGGATCTGGTTAGACCTGGATCTGGAAAATGCAGGTTTAAATCCCGACTTAGCCATGGAAGGATACAATGGAGAAAAGGGGAATGGTGCGAGCTACTTTGGGTCTCCACTGGAGACAAAGGTGGGTATAAACGAACAAAATGAATAGAACAAATGAACAAATGAATAAACAAACTGCAGGGTTTTAAGAAACTCTTTGAAATCTTATAGTATGTGACAGTGATTTATTGAGTTCCTGTGTCATCATCAATGTGCCCCAAGGGCTGATATTATTGGAATGGGAAGTACCCCCTTGTTGCTATTCTCACCGGCATGATCACCATTCCCAGGGGTCCTTTGGGGCCGGAGCGAGGCGGAGCAAAGCTCCGCCAGCTCAGGAGTGGCCACTAGGGCAGCCACGGGCCAAATCAGATTCTCTGATCTGATTCGGCCCACTGCCGAATTGCCGCCGAAATTTGGCAGCAACTTTAAAAGCGACTGGAGGAGGGGGAGTTTGAGGGAGAGGCTCCAAACTTGCAGGGTAGCTGCTGGGGCCTCTCCTCGAAATACCCACCAAGTTTCAAGAAGATTGGACCAATTCTACAGGCCCCCAAACAGGTTGCCCCCATTCCCTCCATTGTTGTCTATGGTAGGAAAAAAGGTAACACTTTTTCCCAACATAGAGAACAATGGAGGGGATGGGACAACCTGTTTTGGGGCCCATAGAATTGGACCCCGTGGTCCAATCTTCTTGAAACTTGGTGGGTATTTGGGGGAGAGGCCCCAGCAGCTACCCTGCAAGTTTGGAGCCTCTCCCTCAAACCCCCTCTCCTCCAGCCCCTCATATACCCTATGAGTTTTTGCCATTGATTTCAATGGCCCATAGGGTATAATGGGGCTGAAACTGACATTCCCTTTCTGACACACTTCTGGTGATGTCAGGGGATGTGGCATATGCTAATGAGTTATGCTAATGAGTTATGCTAATGAGCTCCTGCAGCTCTTTTTCTGCGAAAGGACCCCTGACCATTCCTAGAGCATTTTTACTGTGCTGCAGGAGCTCCCATGCCACCGAAGGACACACCTAAAGACCTGGCCTGATAAACAGGATTCCATGATTTACAATGTATGTGAACATCTCTGTGCATATTCCCGAACTGTCTGGCTGTATTTCCTTAATATATAGTAAACCACTAAAAAATTATAAATAGTATTCAGGTAACAAGATTATCCACGGTAAGAGAAAAAGCCACGGTGCAGACTTCCAGTGAAGAGCAGGCTTTCAAAAGATTCCTTTTTGAACATTTTAATATCCACTTCTAAATTCCCAGAACACTTGATACTTTATCCTCTTTCATCAGCGAACGGGGATGGGGGGGACTAATTAGATATGTTTAGGGTGTCAGTATATTTAGATTCAGCTTTTTGTTTAGTGCAGGTGATAGATATTCAACTATTGTTAGCGCTTAGGCAGTGCATGACAAAGTTCTGTGCCTAGTGTCTCAGCTGAATGCAAACTAAAAATCATGAAACTGAATCAATTCCAGTTAGACTCTACAGCTAGTAATTTTCTAAAGTTAACCCAAAATAGGTGCTGTGATATGTCAAATCTGCATTCCTGTAAATTTTGTCTATGTTGGAGGTATTCTAAGTTAAACTGGGACAAAGAAAAAGAAACTAAAATATAGCTATGCGTGTAGTGCTAATGTACAAAATATTATATATATTTTAATTATACATTCATTCAAAAGTGCTAAAAGATGATTTAAAAACCGCCAACCTATGGTTCTGCGTATGAGTACCTAATCCTAATATAAATACAAATGTCCAGTAATATAAATACAGGTTAAAAGGTGCAAATTATGCCCATACACAAAAACTAATACCAAACATGTTTTGGCTAAAAGCCTCCCTCAGTGGTAAGATTCAAAGTGAGCATTCCATAAATTTAACAAAAATACACATCAAATTAATCATACATAGAACGGACCTTATTCACACTGAGATGTTCACCCATGGAGTAAAGTGGTGATAAATATGAGAGAGAGAGAGAGAGAGAGAGAGAGAGCGCCAAAGGATGCTATGCTGGGGATCATGGAAACTGCATGTACAAAAGCCATATTGGCAGGGCTGTAGTAAAGGAGAAGAATTAGAAACGACTGAGTAAAAAAGCTGGCTGAATCCAACCCACTTGCATATGTTTTACCAAGATGGGATTGGTGGAGGGAAGGCTAAGTGAAGCTTCTAAGTAAATAATCCTGCCCAGTGGCAGTGAGCTGGATTAGCTGGGCTTTTGATTTCTGTGGTATTATAACTGACTGCCTCCTCAGAAGGGCTATATGTGACACTAAGTGCTTGACCTAGTCTCCCTTCAGATGTTATGAACAGACCGGAGTTTGCTCATGACAGGCATAAACCTGATTTTTAGGCTCATATACTTCTTCCTCCCCCCTCCTCTTGAGTGGCATGCTGAGACTGAAGAAAGAATCCTTCAATTAACACCAAAAAAGAAAGAAAAAAATGCTAAGTTACCTCTCACACCTGAAAGGAGAACAATGGAAAGTTTCAGTTTACTTCCCACAATTAGAAAAGATACCTTTACACATTTACCCCCTACTTGACATATTTATTGCTTTACTGTCCTTTCCCCCTTAATTAAATCAAAACAACTGCTGACCTTATAACCTTAGCTTGTTATTTAGTTTTGTCTTTGCATATCTTAAAGCATTTTCATCATGTTACATGTTAATTTGCTGTTCAGCTTCTGTCTATAAGTTTGAACTCCGCCTTCGATTCCAATGTATTTGAAAAAAGTGTGCATGCACACGAAAGCTCATACCCTGAATAAACCTTTGATCTTAAAGGTTCTGCTGGACTCTAAATTTGTTCTAACACCGATATGGTGTGAAATCCAAATCTGGGCATTGTAAGGTTGTTTCTAGATAACTTTTTAAATAAAACAAGATTAAATGAATCCTGCCCTGACCTTGATGGCCTGATCTCATCAGATCTCGGAAGGAAAGTTGGCCCTGGTTATTACTTAGATGGACCACCAAGGAAGTCTAGGGTTGCTAGGGTTGCCAAGTCCGGGTTGGAAAATACCTGGGGACTTTGGGGGTGGAGCCAGGAGACGGTGGGGTTTGGGGAGGGGAGGGGCCTCAGCATGGTACAATGCCAGAGAGTCCACCCTTCAGAGCAGCCATTTTCTCCAGGGGAGCTGATCTCTGTCAGCTGGAGATCAGTTGTAAAAGCGGGAGATCCCCAGGCCCCACCTGGAGGCTGGCAACCCTAAGTGTTGCTATGCAGAAGTAGGCAATGGCAAACCACATCTGTTTGTCTCTTGCCTTGAAAATCCTACAGGGTTGCCATAAGTTGGCTGAGACTTGACAGAACTTGCCACCACCAAGTGAATCCTGATTTCTGGAAAACATAACAGACTTCATTTTATTATGGTGTTTGGAAGTTGCAACAGACTGGATTTGGTTGAAGACTACCCTCTTCAATAACTGAATTCTGCAGAAGGAAAGGAGATGGTGTAGGGAGTGTATGAGCTTAACCATTAAGCAAGTTTGTACCCATGCTGTACAATTCTGGTTTGTGGCAACTGAATGTAGCTGTAGAGATAGAAATATAGTAAGTATACTAATCAATCATTGTAGAAACTAAAGCAGTATGAAAACATATAATCAGGTAAAACAAACTGCATAGAAGTATTTCATAGCAGAACTGTTGAATTATCGTTGTCTTCCAATATGTTCAGCAAACACTGACTGGCATCCAAAGAAAAGAAATATTATTTATTTAGCGTTATGGTCAGTAGGTTGATTTTTATTTAGAATATATCATTTCCATTAACATTCATGCTACAATTCCTGAGTGCTACCTCAGCTGCCAAAAATATGATATCATAATTAAAATATGTATTTACTTTGGAGAAGACTGAAATCAAATGGGAGTATTTCCTTGTAAAGACCATCTTTATCAGGTTTAACAAGTATGGATAAACTGAAAGCCCAAGTTCTGCTTTGTTTTTATTCTGTGTTTCTCTTTCTCTTATGCATAGAAAAGAGAATTATGGCAAGAAATCAGAATTTTAAAGGGGAAAAAGAAACCCTGTTTCCATGGGAGAAATAAATTTGAGATGCTTATAAAGTCTGATTATATTGGATTATGCAAATGAAACAGATTTCAACAAAATTTGAGTCTGAAGTTCAAGACGGGAAAAACACCAAAACAAGAAGAATTTATAAACAAACTTTTTGAGATCGCAGAAATGGACAATTTGACAACCAAAATACAAAACAAGCGAAACCATATGTTTATATCTGTATGGGATAAATTTTATGAATGGTATGAAAATCATAATTGTAAATCAAGATCTATATAAGTGAAAAGGTATTAAGATGTAAACACCGTTTTGTTTCCTTTGTAAAGCTGTTAATCGGATAAGCATGTATGATTCTCTAAAATAAACCAAAATAAAGTTAAAATTTTTTTTGAGTCTGAAGTTCAATACTGGCATTCAAAGATGATATCATAAGTGCTTGGAGTGCTCCTCTGAGAGCAAAAGTGAACACATCTGGGTTCTCAGAGAGATCCAGTAGGTGCCTGAATTGCATCTCTGACCTTAGTGTGTACTTCTAGGCTTGGACACTTCTTCAAGGCACTTGACAACCATCTTTTAAGTGAGTGGATTGGGGGCGAAAGGAAAATGTTTAGATCAGCTCCTCGGGAGAAGTCAGATTGAACCCTAAATGGGCCAGAACTCCATCCAACCCTAAAAAATAAGGTACTTTTCTTCAGGGGTCCTTTTGTAGAAAAAGAGCTGCAGGAGCTCATTAGCATAACTTATTAGCATAACTCATTAGCATATGCCACGTTCCTTGACATCACTGTAAGTGTGTCAGAAAGGGAATGTCAGTTTCAGCCCCATTATACCCTATGGGCCATTGAAATCAATGGCAAAAACGCATAGGGTATATGAGGGGCTGGAGGAAAGGGGATTTGAGGGAGAGGCTCCAAACTTGCAGGGTAGCTGCTGGGGCCTACCCTCGAAATACCCACCATGTTTCAAGAAGATTGGACCACGGGGTCCAATTCTATGGGCCTTCAAACAGGTTGTCCCATCCCCTCCATTGTTCTCTATGGTGGGAAAAAATGTTACCTTTTTTTCTACCATAGAGAACAATGGAGGGAATGGGGGCAACCTGTTTGGGGGCCCGTAGAATTGGACCCCCTGGTCCAATCTTCTTGAAACTTGGTGGGTATTTCAGGGAGAGGTCCCAGCAGCTACCCTGCAAGTTTGGAGTCTCTCCCTCAAACCCCTCCCCTCCAGTTGCTTTTAAAGTTGCCACCGAATTTCGGAGGCAATTCGGCAGCAGGCTGAATCAGATCAGAGAATCTGATTCGCCCCCTGGCTGCCCTAGTGGCCACTCCTGAGCTGGCGGAGCTTTGCTCCGCCTCGCTCCGGCCCCAACGGACCCCTGCTTTTCTTTATTATCTTGTTTATGTTGCCTGCCTGAAGGAGTGCACAAGTGCTCCAGCACCGAATAAAGAGTAAAACTGAAACCAAAATATAAAAAGTCTATATTTTCTAAGAAACATAAAGATGTAACCAAGGAGTGAAACCTTTCCCCCCTTTCTAGGGAAGTAGTGTTATTAAAAAAATGTATTTTTCCTCCCCTTTTTGTTCCTCACTGCAGCACTTCTATGGAAACACAACACTAAACCCCCCCCTCAAAGGAATAAACATTATCACTTTCTGGAGAAGTAGATTTCTCTTTTTTTTACTTTAAACTTGTTTAATATTTTTATTTGCTTTTCTTAGTTTTACAACCTGGTGGAGCAACAATGCGCATTCGCAGAAAGGAACAGTGAAACAAACAAACACACTGTGGAAAGACTAAGCATTTTTTTTTAAGTCTGGAGAAACAGGGTTTCTCTTTTATTCCCTTAAAACCATCTTTTATTCAGAAGAACCAATGGCATACTGGAACTGAAGAACAGAAACTAAACAGAATGCTACACGGTTGTGAATCTGCAACTGCATGGATCCTGAGGGTCCTATCCAAATTAAGAAATGTTACCCAAGATAGTGGTGTGCCATTCCCAGAACTTAAGTGGGATAATATTACTCCAGTGATAATGAAAAAAGATTAAGAGTCACTCCCAAACCTCCTACGCTTCCGCCTTGAAACTTTTTGGTAGAGGAGTCTTATAACATGTTAACAGTAGTGCTTTAGTTCAGATTTAATTAAAATCTCAAAGCCCAAATGCAGTATACTACACTTACAGGCAGGGCAAAATACCTCAGGATAAGTATAGCGATGACAACACAATGAAAGATGGTTGACCTCAGAATAATGAGGTGAAAAATCATTAAAGGCATTTGTAGTTTACGAATAAATTAAATAAATATCAGGGTAGGGTTTTTTTAAAAAAAACAAGCTTTAATAATTTCAGTGTATCTGTTCACAAGAATATGGGGCTCCTCATTTTCATAGCAAAATGATGAGACATTTGGAGAAGAAAAGGTGACCTGTTTAAATGTCGTGAAATTGCACATTTAATTAGATAACTTGTTATGACATATAAGGAGGATCACCAGATGACAGGTTTTTTAAAAAAGTTTTATTAGAAGAGATTATTTCCCTACATTTTCCAGCAATACTGAGACAATGTTTGTCATTAGAAACGTTGCTTTTGTCTCCTGATTGCTTCCATTATTGGGCAAATTTCCAACACACACTCTGTGATTTCACAACCATCAAAGTGGCGGTGAAAGCTGAATGAAGCAGTCTTTTCTACATATCATTTACATATTAAGAAGACAGAAAAATTGTTACAGAGCTGCAATATGAAACAAATGTAATCCAATATACCCCAACTACTTGAAAAGTCGAAAACCAGGACATTTTTAACTCACCCGTCTTTATATGACAGTTTAAACCATCTACCAGTTGGTGCCAGTTTGGTGTAGTGGTTAAGTGTGCGGACTCTAATCTGGGAGAACCGGGTTTGATTCCCCACTCCTCCACTTGCACCTGGCTTGGATGACCTTGGGCAAGCCATAGCTCTCAAGGACAACTTGGGAAAGAGCTCTCTCAGCCCCACCTACCTCACAGGGTGCCTGTTGAGGGGAGGGGAGGGGAAAGGAGTTTGTAAGCCGCTCTGAGACTCCAAGTGAGTGAAGGGTGGGATATAAATCCAACCACTTCTTCTACTTCTTCTACCTTGATGCTTGGTCTGTTTGTGCTTCTGAAATCAACTGAGGGTTGCCGGAGAGTTTTTACATCTTATCCCCCTTCATATGCCCCAATGACTGTGCCCTTTCTGGAGCTGGCACTTATGGGCTGGACTTTCTGCTGCTATCAGAGGAATCCACCAGAAGGCATCCTCTGGGGTGTCCCTCCAGTGTGAGACTCTGGCAGAATTCTGTTTGTCTGGTTAATGGACTGCAGCTTTCTGGGAAAGCGTGGGTGCACAGGTGAGAGGCTAGGCACTGTGCTTGTTGTTATCATGGTGAGAGGGATGTTTGGCTTCTGAAAACTCTAAGAACTGTTTCCATCCTGTTGCTACTTTGCTGTCAGGAATGTTATTGGATCCACAGACATTCAGGTGGTGAATGGGATAGGGAGGTATGGTGGCAGGAGGAGCTGGGAGACAAAATAGGAGATATAATTGTGTGCATCACCTGTCCAGTCCTCATTCCACACTAGGAAAAATAGGTATAGAGCAGTGGCCCACAACACAGTACCCATGGGCACCCGTATATCCACTGGAGTTTTTCTTCACACTCACCTTTGTATGTGAAGACAGTGAGTAAAACCATTTTTTGGCTGCCAATGTTGGGGCAAATAATCTCTGATCTCACTTAACTGCACCTCTTAGCTCCCCCCCTCCCCCTCCCCCCCCCCCCAAATGTGTATGTGTTAAGTGTCTGCCATCAAGTTGCTTCCAACTTATGGCAACACTATGAATTAATGATCTCCAAAACATCCTATCATGAACAGCCTTGCTCAGCATTTGCAATTTGCAAACTGATGGCTGTGGTCAATCCAGCACATGTTGGGTCTTCCTCTTTTCCTGCTGCCTTCAACTTTCCCTAGCATTATTGTATCTTCCAGTGACACTTATCATAAGAACATAAGAACATAAGAGAAGCCAATGTTGGATCAGGCCAATGGCCCATCCACTCCATCACTCTGTCACACAGTGGCCAAAAAAATCAGGTGCCATCAGGAGGTCCAACAGTGGGGCTGGGACACTAGAAGCTCCCCCACTGTTGCCACCCCCCCTCAAGCACCAAGAATACAGAGCATCACTTGCCCCAGACTGAGAGTTCCTATTTATACCTTGTCACTAATATCCATTGATGGACCTCTGCTCCACATGTTTATCTATTTCGAAGCTGTCCATGCTTGTAGCTGCCACCACCTCCTGTGGCAGTGAATTCCATGTGTTAATCACTCTTTGGGTGAAGAAGTACTTCCTTCTATCTGTTCTAACCTGACTGCTCAGCAATTTTGTGGAGTGCCCACGAGTTCTTGCATTGTGAGAAAGGGAGAAAAGTACCGCTTTCTCTGCCTGCTCTATCCCATGCATGATCTTGTAAACCTCGATCATGTCACCCCTCAGCCATCGTTTCTCCAGGCTAAAGAGCCCCAAGTGCCTCAACCTTTCTTCATAGGGAAAGTTTTCCAATCTTTGTATCATTCTTCACTCTTTCCAATGCTATAATATCCTTTTTGAGGTGTGGTGACCAGAAGTGTACACAGTATTCCAAATTTCATAATGTGACCAAAGTGTGATAGCCTCAGTCTAGTCATTTTAGCTTCTTCGGAGAATTCAAAATTGATTGATCTAGAACCCACTTATTTATCTTTTTGGTGGCCCACGGTATCAGTATAACGCTCCTCCAACGCCATGTTTCAAATGAATCATCTTTCTTCCTGTCAGCTTTCTTCATTGTGCAACTTTCACACCCATACATCGTAGGGATGTGGCATTCGGTTTGTTCGAACCAAATGCACCCCCCAAAATTCCCCATTCAGCCCCCTTTTGGGCAGCCATGGTCTGAATCAGATTCTCTGATTCGGCCCACCGCCAAATTGCTGCCAAAATTCGGTGGCAATTTGGCAGCAACTTAAAAAGCAGCTGGAGGGGAGGGGGTTTGAGGGAGAGGCTCCAAACTCGCAGGGTATCTGCTGGAGCCTCTCCCCCAAATACCCACCAAGCTTCAAAAAGATTGGACCAAGGAGTCCAATTCTACGGGCCCCAAAACAGGTTGCCCCCATTCCCTCCATTGTTCTTTATGGTGGGAAAAAGTAATGGCCGTCTGCATCTCAGC
Source organism: Lepidodactylus listeri (assembly GCA_029233225.1). Classification (NCBI taxonomy): domain Eukaryota; kingdom Metazoa; phylum Chordata; class Lepidosauria; order Squamata; family Gekkonidae; genus Lepidodactylus; species Lepidodactylus listeri. The sequence goes on along the minus strand of JARCFY010000016.1, from coordinate 52,419,126 downwards.
ATTGGCTGGCTGCATCATTTTATTGCCATTTAGTGGCGACTCCAAGGTCACAACGGCGTCTCACTGCATTATGTGGATTTGGTTTTAAGGTAGTTTAATTGCTCCTTCCTGCCCTCTGAGCTGTTGTGAGCGATAAGCAGACAAACTGGAGCCAAATTCCCCCCCCCCCAATCTTTTCTAAGGAGATATGCAAATTGTCACACAAATTGTCACAAAGGAAACAAGTTAGCTGAAAATCCAGTTGTCTGCGTTTAAAAGCAGCCAGGGAACATTTTTCTGCAATCATTTTTTTTGGGGGGGGGGGGTGGTTGGAAGCACGCCCACCCCTGAACCATTTGTTATTTCCTGGGGCAGTCCCCAGAACACCCTGCCTGGGAACCACCGGGTGTTTTGTGCTTTTTACCCAGCTTGTTTGGTCTTTCCTGCCCCCCACCTCCCCCTCCACCAGGTCACCCCCCCCTTTACATTCTACAGGTCTCTGTGTGTCATGGGGGCCATTTCCTCCTGGGGGCCGGCACCCCTAAGAGGCCACTCCTCCCCCCTTTCTCTCACTCTCCCTAAACATGATGCAGATGGCAAGCTTTTATACTGAGCCAAATGGAGGGCAACGGAAGCTGGTGCCACAGCTGAAAGAAGCAGCGTTACACAGCACATACAGATTGGGCCTATGTTACTGTAACATACACTACATGCCTGCCCTTAAACTACTGTTGGTACAAAATGTTGTGGCCCAGCCACCACTGGGAGCCTAGCAGAATCTACATATAACACACTTTGTGCAGACATTCCATTGATCACTGATCAGTGACGGAGTTCAATTCAAGGTGCTGGCTATCACCTACAAAATTCTTAAAGGTATTGGACTCTTACACCTGCTGGACTGCCTCTTTGGTGTAGTTCTTTGGAGAGCCAGTTTGGTGTAGTGGTTAAGTGCGCGGACTCTAATCTGGGAGAACCGGGTTTAATTCCCCACTCCTCCACTTGTACCTGCTGGATGACCCTGGGCAAGCCATAGCTCTGTACCAGCTGTTCCCTCAAGGACAGTTGTCTCAGAGCTCTCTCAGCCCCACCTACCTCACAGGGTGTCTGTTGTGGGGAGGGGAAGGGAAATGAGTTTGTAAGCCACTCTGAGACTCCAAGTGAGTGAAGGGTGGGATATAAATCCAATCTCTTCTTCTTCTTCTTCTCTCTTGCTATGTTCCCCTGCACCTGTTTCATTCATCTGAGCAAAGGCTTCTAAAGGTGCTACCCCAACAGATAAAACTGACAACTGTCAGTTCATACACATCCTTTGTGGTAGCTCCTACACTGCGGAATAGTCTACTTGATGCTGTTAGGAAGCCCAACCCCTTGCTTATGGCATTTGGCAAAATGCATAATACAGAATTGTTCAGGAGGGCATTCCTGTTCAAGTTCGTTTATTCAAGTTTAACAGCCCATAGGCCATACACTATAAAACAAATTTAAGAATTAAAAATCACAGTAAAACAAAAGTCTGCCACATCCACAATGCCGCTTTTGCAAAGGCTGCTCAGAAGTAATTGTAATCTTGAAGGCCGATTTTGCACTGGCCAGTTGCCTCTCGTTCTCTCCAGAATTCCCCCTCCCAGTTTCCTTTGGAGTATTTTCTTCATTTTCCCACTTGGAACCTCAGGCCTTTCGATATAGCGTGACAAAGGGTTTTCTCCCCAAAAAATTAGAAACTCCCACAATGGGGCGGCCCTGATGAAAGGCGGGTGAGTGGGTGTGTTTTCATTTTGGATTCTCCCTTGGAGCAAACAGGAAAATCCTCTAAAAACAGGATTTGTTTGCTCCAGGGAAACTCCGGTGCAGCAGGGCGATACTCCAGAGCAAAACGTGAGCCCGGAGCAACTGGTGTGAAATCAACCAGAAGCTCTGGTGCAAGCATGCGGGCAAACCTGGGGCAAACGCTAGTGTGAAATCGGCCAAAGTGTCAGGAATGGCTGAGTACTTCAGTACTCTCTCTCTCTGGCTGTTGCATACTTTGGAAAAAGGTATGGAACAATGAATCAACCACTGCCAAAGGACATTCCTGTAGAAAGAACAAAGCTGCAGTGTAATGGTTCAGCCCAAGAGCTGATTTTTATAGGGATAAAGTCTTTCCTGCACTAATTTGGTCGTTGCCTTAAACATATATGTTGGGATGCATTGTGCTGGATTTCTCCCCTGCTCTATAATTCCAGCCCAACTGCATTATTTTGTCTTACTAGGAGTCTTTGTTGTTAGGTTCAAATGTTACGGTATCTTGTAATCTGTTCGTTGATTGTCTGATGTTTTCATATTTTGTAATCCACCCACTGATTGATGGAAGAGTTTTCATTATACTTTGTAACCTGCCTTGGGACCCAGTGACAAAGGTGGACTGTAAATAAAATTCACTGTCATCTGACTGACTGCCTCTGAATGGCCTTGAGCCTGCACCACTTGGCTGTTCTCTCTGTCCCTTCCCACTGTGATCCAGAAGCAAGGAGATGATCACAACCCCCCCCCCCCCCACCCCGCAATCACTCCTTTCCTCTTCACAGCTTAGCAGTAGCATTGCTGGGCAGGGGAGAAAAGGGCATTTAAGGGCTTAGAAGGGCAACCACCCCTTTTCTCATCACAGCTAAATGATGCCAGTATAGGGTTGCCAAGTCTGCATTACTCACCGGCGGGGGGGAGTCCTCTGTCTGCCGGGAGCTTCCCCGGCGCGCGCGCAAAGCACACACGCCCAGTGATGTATCATTCCAGTATCATAGAATTTTGGTATCATAGAGTTTTGGGGCGATTGCCAGAGCGTCGCCCTGGCAACGCCCCCAACGTGATGAAGTCACTTCCGGGTGACGTCATTACGTTGGAGAAGTCGTCCTGGCTGGACGACTTTGGGGGTGGGGTTCCCCCCGCCGGCCGAATGCTGGCCAGTGGATCAGGAACCCCTGTAGCGGGGGATCCCCCGCCCCCCCGGGCTGACTTGGCAGCCCTATGCCAGTACTCTCAACTGGGGGGGGGGTGATGCCTGTCAATAGGCTTAAGGGGAGGGTGAGGAAAAGTGAAGCTGAATTACATGCCTTCTCTGGATTGACTTTCCACCAGGAGGCTCTTCCCATAGTCACCTTGCTAGTTCTCTTTTCAGTTACCGCAAAGCAAGCTCTTCCTTTGCTTCAGCTCAAGAGATAAGCTTCAGGAGTCGCTTGGATCCTGCTCACAATGAGCGCAATGTTGTGGGGAAGACCCCCTGCAAACTGGGGGCATCTGACAAAATCCACACATGGAAGCAGCTCGAGTGGTAAAACGGATCTTTACTAGAACGCATGTAAAGGCATAGCTTCTTTCTGAGGACAGAAGCCATTTTTTAAAATATTTGACAACAAGGGGAAACATTCTTAGCATCTGACATATTCTAATAATAGGTAATAAGGAATGATGAGTGAAATAAAGAAAAGGGTATTAAAAGTAGGCAAATGAGTTTGCTAAACAACCAAGTAATATGCGTAGCTTAATCTGTGTTACTTTCAGGGTGCGATCACACGGACGTTTACTGCGGGCTTCGCGGCTGTTCCTTATCGCAATTAAAGGGGCTGACCAGATGGCCGCATCTGTCTCCCGTCTCGAAGCCGCCCCCCCCCCCCGCATTCGAGCCCGCCTTTCAAACCACCTTTCAAAACAAGTACCTTCCGTTTGAGCCATCGCGCTTGAAAGAGACCCGGGTTTAAATGCCCGTGTGATCGCACCCATAATGTGCACAGGCGGAACAGAAATACAGCACATTTAATCTCTTTTTTGTTTTCTACAGAGGGTTACCTGCCCATTTACTGGGGATATTCTTGCCCAACCATGTGGGATGGAACAAATGAGAGTTAATGAAAGCACAGTATACTGGAAAAATAAACACATACGGCATATTAGAGTAATTCACATATTTTAAGAGTACTTTGTATTCTGCGGACTCATACAGTTTTTTGAGAGAAATGAAGAACTCGTATGGTTAATATATTCATTATGGAAAAAATGGTTATAAGAGATGAAAAAAATCACAAAATAGTAAGCCATATGCTACATTACTTTAAAAAAAGCAACAGCCCAACTTATGTTATGGTTTAGATACGATACAGAAACATTCATAGCAGTAAAGTGAGGCTCACAAATGTAATTGCTTTAACAGAACATGACTAGTCATGTTCTTGCTATTAATATACTGTCGAGAACATATGCTAAGAAAAGACCTCTAACAAGGCAAATCAATCATTATTTGTCATAACTGCTGCTGCCGTTTCACCAGATCACATTCAAACCCTGTCTAGATAAGCATCCTTTTTCAAGGGTGGCTCTGTTCAGTTTGTTCTGTCTCCTTATTCCCCCCTGACCTAATATGGGAGCCCTCCTTTTATCCTCTCCTCCTGGCCTGGATACCCTCCCCTTCCTGAGCCTGGGCCAATCCCATCCCTGGCCTTTAGTCTGGCTTGGCCAGGGTGTGTTCCTTCTCCTTTCCCCCTGTTCAAGTGGTACATTGGTACACTGACATTTGCCTTTAACTGAAAACTATGACCACCTGTTAGAGATTCCCTGTTTACAGTGTAAGTAGGCTGCTGGTTCTTTGTCACTGGCTGATGATGTCATAGGCAGGTGACCAGCAGTTAACACAGTATCTGCATACTGTCATTGGTACACTGTCGTAACTGGGGATAGTGAAGGATATTTTCATAGACAACACACAGCCAAAGTTAAAAGAGAACTGGATGGGCACAGCCCTCTTGCTGGTTGTTGGAGAGCAGTTTTTGGGCTGACAACACCAAAGAAGGGAGGCTATGCAAGGGTCAAGGATACCAGTGATGATAGGGTGGGGGAGATATGGCGGTGGGCATAGGTGCTGCTCCTCTAACTGGAACAGAAGAAGTCAGAGTTATGGGAATGATTGGACTTCTTCCCACCTACGTCCCATCCCGAGAGATGCTGGTTGTGGGGCTAGGAAAAATTACCCATCTCCAACACTGGTGTTATTCAATGCCAGGTCTATCAATAGTGTAGTGGCAGTGTGTTGTTGGTGTTTGTTGTGGGCCAGGTGGTAGTAAAGGTATGCCCAGGGGTCATTTCATAGAAAAAGAGGTGCAGGAGCTCATTAGCATACCTATTAGCATAACTCATTAGCATATGCCACACCCCTTGACATCACCGGTAGTGTGTCAGAAAGGGAAGCAAAAAGGGGGACATCTTTAAAATCCTCCCCTCCCCTTCCCCAGCTGGCCAGCCGAATGTCAGTTTCAGACCCATTGAACCCTATGAGCCATTGAAGTCGATGGCAAAAACTCATAGGGTATATGAGGGGCTGGAGGAGAGGAGGTTTGAGGGAGAGGCTCCAAACTTGCAAGATAGAGGCTGGCTTGTCTCCCTGAAATACCCACCATGTTTCAAGAAGATTGAACCACAGGGTCCAATTCTACAGGCCCTCAAACAGGTTGCCCCATCCCCTCCATTGTTCTCTATGGTGGGAAAAAAACGTTACTTTTTCCCACCATAGAGAACAATGGAGGGAAGGGGGCAACCTGATTGGGGGCCTGTAGAATTGGACCCCATAGTCCAATCTTCTTGAAACTTGATGGGTATTTGGGGGAGAGGCTCCAGCAGCTACCCTGCAAGTTTGGAGCCTCTCCCTTAAACCACCTCACCTCCAGCTGCTTTTTAAGCCGCCGCTGAATTTTGGTGGCAATTTGGCGGCAAGCTGAATCAAATCAGAGAATCTGATTCGGCCCATGGCTGCCCTAGTGCCCACTCCTAAGCTGGAGGAGCTCTGCTCCACCTAGCTCCGGCCCCAAATGACCCCTGGGTATGCTTAAGCAGTGGGTAGCGGCAGGGTAGTGTACATGCATTCAGAACATACTGGCCACAATTAGGACAACAGTTGTCATTGTGCACAAAGTAACATGTTTTGGTGAAGAGTTGTTACACAGAAGAGCATTAGTCCCTGTAGGCAGATCTACAGAGAAACAGTTAAATCACATTAGAAAATATCATGGTGTCTGAAGAACCTCTTTGTAGACAACATTTCTGGTGAAAACTTTGTCAGAATGCGGTAGTAGTCTTCCTTGCTGGGGCCCATCAATGATGTGAATTCTGAGATCCTGGAAGTGGCATACCCTTACACTTGAGAAAGGCACATAAAGTTGTCCTTGTGTGAAAAGAGGGTCACGCAAGTACACACCCACTTTTTCCAGTGTTTGGCCTTGAGATTTGTTGATGGTCACAGTCATCAGGGTGGCCAGCCTCATGTTGGTGTGCAAAATCCTCCCAGAGGTGGGTCTTAAAGAACGTATCCAGTGTAATTTAGGCTTGCATAAATTGTGGACCACAATACTGAATGCAGCTTAACAAAGGCCATGTTGAGGCTGGCCTTTTATTCTCTCCCGTCCGACCCTTTAGCCAATAAAAGTTCACTGTCCCTCAGGCCCTCAATTGCTTCTAAGCTCAAGGACAATGTAAATGGTCCCCTAACTGGCCAGTCATAAACTTGACCAATCAGAAGTGACAAATCTTTAATACTATCGTCTCGTATAAACATGAGAACCTCAGTGAAAACCTCAGTAAAAACCACTTTTCTTAGCAACGGTTAACTAGGCATAAGCTGTACTGTAGTACGTGTACATTCTTTGTAGCTTTACTTCTCTAATATATATAATTTAACATCTCATAGTTAACTCATAACTTTCAATTTTCTTCACATTAGACATTATCTATTTATACAGAAGTATTATTTAAATTCTTTCTATTATACGGTAATTTTTCACACAGGATTTTAGCTATTTCTCCACAAGCATATCTATTACATCTATGAATGGTATCACCTCCTGTGACCATGTTTAGAAGTCTTGCAGTAAATGAACTCGAGGCTCCTAGCACATCCTCTTGTTCCATTCTGGATTATTTCAGCCCACTCAGGCTTGAGGAAGTCGACAAATTGCTCTCTCAGCCCCACCTACCTCACAGAATGTCTGTTGTGGGGAGGGGAAGGGAAAGGAGTTTGTTAGCTGCTCTGAGACTCTCTTGGGGACTGAAGGGTGGGGTATAAATCAAATCTCTTCTCTTCTTCTTCTTAAATTTTGTACTGTTTGTTGTATTTTATATGGTTGTAAGCTGCCCTGAGCTGGCTCTGCTGGAAGGGCAGAGTAAAAGTTTAATAAATAAATAAATAAATAAATAAATCTTATGTGGCCCATTTTATACACTAGGACACACTCCCAGCTACATGTACATAGGATTGCATCATGCTACAAAATGTGTGGAATAGAAAATATGTTATAATATTTTCTCTGCATGTAGTATTTGTACTTCCCTTGCTCCATGAATTCTTGCTGCTTTCTCCATTTTAAAATATGATGTTTGTGTATGTTTTTAATTGTTTACTTGTCGTACAAATTACAAATGATAAAAAGAGTATAATGGTTAAAGAGTCAGGCTAGGATCTGGGAGACTGATGCTCAAACCCCCATTCTGCCATGGAAGCTTGCTGGGTGATCTTGGGCAAGTCACATGCTCTCAGCCTAGCCTACCTCACAGGGTTGTTGTGAGGATAAAATAGAGAAGAGAATGATGTAAGCAGCTTTGAGACTGCTCTGGGGAAAAGGCAGGGCATAAATGAAATACATGAATATCCCCTCTACAAATTAGTTAGATGAGTCTCAGGGCTGAAACAGGCGTGATGCTGGGAGTCCTTCACATGGAGCTCCCCAGCAATTTTGTGTTTCAATGGCAAGTGCATAGGACCCCAATTCAAGCTGAAACTGCAGTGCAGATGACCTCTTATCAACTGATTTGTTAATTTACATAGCAAACCAATTAATTGATCACTTCACCAATCAGGGCAGTCAATACAACCAATTCATTAATCAAATTAGACCTACTATTAATTAAAAATAACCGTACCCAACAAGCATATTTTACCTCTGGCGCAATTAATTAAATCGAAGCCTAACTAAGAATCCACTATAAAGATCTTACGTGAAACAAAGGTCCTTTAGATAGAAGTTAATAAGGTCTTCCAAAATTGCTCTCTGGCAACTTGCAGATGGTTGTCCACTCCTCAAATTCTTTCTTGGTGGTCCACCCGGCTCTTGGCATGAACCCACCGTTGTTACTGCAGTCTCCAGTGATGAGTCCAATCCTCCATTGTTATTGTCACCTCCGATGATGAGCCCAAGATCAGAAGTCGCTGTTGAGGCTGTGGTTGTGCTGTCAGCTGTTGGCAGTTGTCCGGGGGGGGGGGGGGGGGCTCAGCCAAAGGGATTCCAGGGAGAGGTGGAAACCCTCCCTGGGCACCCAGGCCTTGCCTGAGCGCCCACCACACTCTTGCAAGGCCGGCAACGATCACAGCAGTAGTAGCACCTCTGTGAGCACCTGCAATGCCTGCAATGAGCCCGTCAAAATGGCAACCACAGAACTGCCCAACTCCAATGGAACCTGGCGCACTCCACAGCCAGCTCGTGTGCACTCACTGCTGGTAGAATCTCTGCCCCATTACTAGCACTTAATGGTTTTAAATTGTTTTAATGTAACTTATGTTTTAATGTATTTTAATTGTTTGTGTAAGCCACCCTGAGCCAGCCTTGGCTGGGAGGATGGGGTAGAAATTTGAAGTAAATAAATAAATAAATAATCTGGTCAAATAAATGAAATGTATCTTTAAAATGGAGAACAGAGTTAATCAAAGCTTTTTAGTGAAAAACTACCAATTAACAACAAAAGTAATGAGTCATACCATTCTCAGGTTATTCTATTACACCACTGTCTTTGGTGTTGTTATGAGTCACAGAAGCAGAAGGTAGCAGTTCAGGATGAAACTGGCTAATCTCTCCTTATATATATTTGAGTAGTGGGGTGGCACTTTCTGAACATTCCACATACTCCTAAATCAGTTGACTCCATGATGTGTCACTCAGAAGCTGTCCCTATCCACTGGCTGCATTTCCTGAGTCCCGCCCACAGAAGTGGCGGCCGCCAAAACTTTCTTCAGAAGACGGTTGCTTTGCTCTAGTAAACACAGCTACTGTCTTCACTCTCCTAACCAGACAATGAGTGATTCCCTCAGGGGACAAAACCCACCATCTTTAGCCTCCAGGCCAAGTTTGCTGAGGCAACACTTTCCAGAATGGGGAAAAAACCTGCCAAGTAAACAGCTGTCAAAGTAGTGGAGGCGGGGGGGACGGACCAGCCCAAGTTATTTTAAAAAAAGCCAGTGGATATACACACAAGCAGAGATAGAGGATGGGGCCAGATGCGCAGAAAACAGGAATGGCTGACTTTCCCCTAGAGTTGCCAATATCCAGGTGGGATGTGGAGATCTCCTGCTGTTACAATTGATCTCCATATGACAAAGATAAATTCCCCTGGAGAAAATGGCTGCTTTGGAGGGTAGACCCTATGGCATTATACCCAGCTGAGTCCTTCCACTCATCCCAACTGCTGCCTTCCACAGGATCCACCCCCCAAAAAATCTCCAGGTATTTCCCTGCTCAGAGCTGGCATCCCTACTTTCCCTTCACTGCCTGTTGCTAGGCAACCAAGCTTGGTTCTGTCAATAAAAGGCCCTTTCCACACCTATTTTGGCCTTTGGAAGAAAACACATTGGGGCCAGTCATGATAGGGTTGCTAACTCCAGGTGGGATATTCCTGGATATTTGAGGGATGGAGCCTGGAGAGGGTGAGGTTTGAGGAGGGGTGAAACCTCAGACAGGTAAAATGCCATAAACTTGACCCTCCAGACTAGCCATTTCCTCCTGGGGAACCATTGTTGCCAATCTCCAGGTGCGGGCTGGAGATTGCTCAGAATTACAACTGCTCTCTAGGAGGGAGGGGGAGGAGATGGAAAGCTGAAGTCAGAGGGACAGATAAAGGTAAGTTGATGGTTGGCTGGGAAGGAGATTATTGGGTTGTGAAATAAGAAGCTGGAGACTGACCAGTGATGGAAGTGCATAAAGAGTTTATAAAGGTGAAATACTTACAAATATACATAGACAATCACAAAGACATTCAGCAGCATGCCTGGCTTAGTCTTGGAGAGCCAACAGGCCCCATAGCTTACTAGGCAGATAGCTAATATACTAACACTAGCCAATCCCTGACAAGCTGATGCAATTGCTAATTAGATTCACAGGACTAGAACAGTAACACCTGGTATAATCACCTGTCTGCAATTACATCATCCCTAGACTGACAGCTAGGTCTGACAATTAGATCATTCTGATCTACAATGCAGAAACTACTTGCTACCTCAGTTCAATATACTCCAATAGAGATATGGTTGCCAACTCCAGGTTGGGAAATTCCTGGATATTTGAGAGGTAAAGCCTGGAGAGGGTGGGGCTTGAGGAGGGGTAGGACCTCAAATAGGTACAATGCCATAGACTCCACCCTCAATACCAGCCATTTCCTTCTGGTGAACCATTGTTGCCAATCTCCAGGTGAGGGCTGGAGATTTCTCAAAATTACAACTGCTGTTCAGGTAGCAGAGGTCAGTTCCTCTGGAGAAAATGGTGGACTCTGTGTCATTATACTCTGCTGAGGTTGCCACAGCAAACTGATGCTGAGTGCCCAGAGCCTCTTTCTAAATTCTGTTGTATTTATTTCCACAATGGGCCTTATTCCTAGTACAGAAATAAAGAAAAAAATTGAAATCTAAAAGCAATTAGAGAATGCTGGAGAAAGGAGGACTGGAACTATCAAGTCAGAGACATAAAAAAGAAGGTTGAATTGTGTTAGAACCGGAATGTAGGAGAGCAAGTTGTAAAATACAAGTGAAGGGGTAAAAGGCAAGATCATAACTTAAAAGTTGCATCATATAATTCTACTTTGCTCCGTGCATCATGGCCCTGTAAGAAGAAACAGTACCAAAATTGATTTATTAATTGAGAATGTGATATATATTCAAGGTTTACTCGTTACAGGCATCCGTCTTTGAAATAAAGTTCTACCTAGTTGTGCCAAAATTGTAGAGAGTTGATGAATTCTCTTGCATTAAAATTCGAACCATAAGTGTATGTTGCTCAGGAAGTCACCTGAAACAGAAGAATACTTATGACCCAAGAGATTATTTAATTTTAAAATATTGATGTTCTGTACTTAAACAAGTGACATTTTTCCTAGGAAAGAACATTAAGAGCCTTATTCATCAATATTTGACTCAACTGCTTGCATTTCTATTTCTCTGAGCACTTCTGATATGAATGGATAGGTGAGTTAGCAGTAATGTAGAAGGGTACTTGCAATGCCAGCCAGTTTACTGGAATGTGGAATGGGAGGGTAGAATAAATTGATGGCTTAGGTCCATAATGAAATTCTAGGGAGATGTCCATCATATGGTGAGTCTGGAAGCATAAGATCCTGTGCACTGGAATACAGTTGTGCTCATGAAATTGAACTTCCCTATCCCACCCTGTCCCACTGCAGCCTGCAGTGCCCCCTAAAAGCTTGCTTTTGGTAGTGCTAGACACTATAGATTTCTGTAGTGGGTTTGAGCATTCGTCTTTCCCCATAGAGTGGAGTTGGGTGCAGTCCGTTAGATCAATAGAGGGGATGGAGAGAGGGAGAGGAAGTATGGAGCAAGAGTCTGAGGCGGCCATGTTCTTTGAGCACCGCCACGCCCCCTGTGCTAGACACTTTATAATAGCCAAGACAAGGGGCTGTGTGGAGGGAGAAGCAGCAGAAATGTTGCAGAAGCAGAAATGCTTCTTCTGCAAGTATGATGAGGATTGGGTTCCAACCCATAGGCATAAAGATGGTAGATAATACCCCCGCACACACAAGAGCCACAGCTAATACAATGGCAGGTACTCTCCTAGTAGCTGAGGCTTGCTGGCAGATAATCATCCTGGGCTGGGGTGGATTTTCAACAGAGGAGAATTGCCCCTCTGTTTAGGTAAGGCAGGTTTACAAGATTATGCATGGGATAGTAGAGGTTTACAAGATTATGCACGGGATGGAGCAGGCAGAGAAAGAAGTACTTTTCTCCCTTTCTCACAATACAAGATCTCGTCGGCACTCCATGAAATTGCTGAGCAGTTGAGTTAGAACAGATAAAAGGAAGTACTTCTTCACCCAAAGAGTGATTAACACGTGGAATTCACTGCCACAGGAGGTGGTGGCAGCTGCAAGCATGGACGGCTTCAAGAGGGAATTGGATAAACGTATGGAGCAGAGGTCCATCAGTGGCTATTAGCCACAAGGTATAGATAGGAACTCTCAGTCTGGGGCAAGTGATGCACTGTATTCTTAGTGCTTGGGGGGGGGGCAACAGTGGGAGGGCTTCTAGTGTCCTGGCCCCACTGGTGGACCTCCTGATGGCACCTGGTATTTCCGGCCACTGCGTGACAGAGTGTTGGACTGGAGAGGCCATTGGCCTGATCCAACATTGGCTTCTCTTACGTTCTTATGAAAAGCAGGCAACAAGTCTCTCAACCTGTTCTCAGGCCAACATACTCTCATACCACTTTCTCCACTGATCAGTCAGCATGCGAATGTCTCAGAAATACAGCCATCAGAATAAATTATAACTGAGTAGACCGGTTAGTGCAAGCCCCAACCTAGAATTGCCAACTGCAGGTTGGAGCCTGGGGAGGACCTCAGCAGGGTATAATGCCCTATAGTATCCATCCACGAAAGCAGCCATTTTCTCCAGGAAAATTGAGTAGCGTAGCTAGAAGATCAGTAGTAACTCCATGAGATCTCCAGGCCCCACCTGGAGGTTGGCAACCCTGCCCCAACTCCCTTCTATGTTCCTAGCTGACTTTGACATTTTTGGATCCCTTCCTCAGTGTCTTTCAAACTCCTTGCTTCTTTTCGATCCCTCCAACCCCTTCAGTATGCTTCCCTTCTCTTTCTGAGACCTCATCAGCTGACCCTGCTCTCTTTTCCTCACCCCCCTTTTTCAGGTAGCCCTCTTCCCTAGGCTACCTGTTTTGCTTAATACATTTTCTGTTTGCTTTCAGGACCTATCCCCACCCAATTACATTTTGTAATTATGCCTTTAAACCCCCACCCCCACCCCATAATGTTTCAGGACCAGTGGTTCATTGACAATTAAACAATCACATGTTATGCCTGTTAACTGCAAGATATGGGTTTGAAGCAGCACGGCTATCCTGCCAGTTCCCTCATCTGCAAACAGGGATTGGTGTACCTGCTCCTGATGTCATAAAGGCATTTAAATCTGCATAGTGAGGTGGCATTGCTGGTGCACACTTTCCATGCTGGTGCTTCTAGGGATAAAGGCCTTGGACAAGACCTCTCTCTTCCAGGCAGAAGTTGCCTGGTCTTCAATGCCACAAAATGCTAGAAATACGTGGACTGAAGCATAGTCATCAGAATGAGTTACATCTAAGTAAGTAGGTGAATGTCCCCTGTTTCCTACATGATTTGCCTCACCTGATCAAGAAAACATACAACAGCAGTACTTATAAGAAATGCCATTGGCACAAATGCTGGATGTTATTTTCTGCAGGGATAACATGTTGGCACTATTGTAGCCAGGGGTCATTTTGTAGAAAAAGAGGTGCAGGAGCTCATTAGCATAACTCATTTGCATAACTCATTTGCATATGCCACACCCCCTAAGGTACCGGAAGTGTGTCAGAAGGCAACACCCACCCCTCAGGCTCCACTCCACAGGTGAGTGAAACTGACCTGCTCTTAAGTTCCAGTACATCTCTTGGTTCAAAATGGCTTTTGCTTGGTCTTGTAGCATCCAAATTTCCTTTTGCAGTTTCTTTTTCCCTGGTTTCTTCTTCAGTTCTTCTTCCTTTATTTTAATGGCTTGTAGAATATTTTCATATTGCTCTTTTTTCTTTTTATTATCTTTAGCATTTAACGATATCAATAGTCCTCTCATCACTGCTTTGTATGCATCCCATACGGTTTGAATTTTAACTTCTTTCTGCATGTTTACTTGGAAGTATAGGTCTGTTTCTTCAAGTAGTTTTTAAATTATTTCTTGATTATCTAATAAGTCCTCGTTTATTCTCCATCTCTTTTGTTTTTTAATCTTCCCAGCTGTCCATAAACACGGATTGTGATCTGAGATTATTCTGGGTAAAATTTCCACTTTTCTTGTCTTAAAGGTTAGATTAGTAGTCATCCAAATCATGTCAATTCTTGAATGTGAGTCATGTCTGTTAGAGTAAAAGGTAAAATCATTTCCTTGTGGGTTAGCTTTCCTCCAAATATCTTCCAACTTTTCTTGTTTTATCAATTCAAAAAATTTTTTGGGAAGCTTCCCTAACATCTCATCCTTTCTTTTAGAGCGCCTGTCTAGTTTATTATCTACAGTTCCATTGAAGTCCCCTAACATCATAATTTGATCATAGTTTACATTGTCCAATTCCATTTGAAGTTCTTTAAAAAAAATTTCTTTAGCTCCATTCGGAGCATAAATGTTCACAATCAAAGTTTTCAATCCTTGCAGTAAAATTTCAATAGCTAAATATCTTCCATCTTTGTCTTTAAATATTACTTTAGGTTCCAAATCTTTTTTGACATATGTTACAACACCATTTTTTTTGTTGCTTGCTAAAGAATAAAATTCTTCTCCCAATTTTTTTCTTATTAAATATTTATAGTCTTGTTTTTTAAGATGAGCTTCTTGCAAGCAAATTATATTACATTTTTGTTTTTCCAACCAATGACCTACCATTCTACGTTTTTGGGGTGAATTTAGTCCATTTACATTCCATGTAAGTATTTTGTAATCCATCTTGATATATTCTTAAATATCTCCAAAGTCATCTTTATTCTCTCCCAGGAATGCATACATTTCTTCTGTGCTTTTAATCACTACTTTGGAGTTGCCATAATAAAAGCTTAGTCCTTGAGGTATTTCCCAATGAAATCTGATTTTTTTCTCCTTCAGTTTATCCGTCAGACGCTTGAATTTTTTCCTTTCTTGCAGTATTGCTCTAGGCAATTCTTTCATTACTATGATTTTCTTTCCATCTATTACAAAAGGATCAGTAAAACACTTCCTGTAGATTTGTTCTTTTGTTCTTTTCATTGTAAATTGGACAACCACATCTCTTGGTATGTTTTTGTCTCTTGCATATGTAGAATTAACTCTATAAACAAGATCCATGTGTTCTTTAACAACTTCTTCCTGTTCTTGTAAAAAATCTGCTATTGCTTCTTGCATTCTTGTAAAAATGTCCTCATTCAATTTTTCCTTGATCCCTCGAAATCTCAAATGATTTTGCATATCTTTATAATGCATCATCTTTTCCATCCTCTCATTCTCTCTCATTGTCTTATGGGTGCTTTCTTCCAGTTCTTTTACTTTAGTTTCTATATCTTGTGTTTTTGTGGATAATTTTTGAAATTCTGCTTTTAATTCCATGAAATTTTTATCTGCTTGAGCAGCTATATTATTCATTTTAACATTTACCTCTCCTATAGCGTCTAACATTTTCTTTTCCATTGCTTCCATAACGGCTAGTAGCTCTTTTTCTTTTTTTGCTGCCATTGTAGGAGGGGACCATGTAGCTGCTCTCGATCTTAGTCCGCGGTCCGTCTTGCCTCTTTAAAAAAGATTGATTTTATCTTGCTTTCCAAATCAAACACCAATTAGTGCATTCAAACAAGCTAATCTTGCCAATTCAAATTATGTTGGTTTCAGCCTTCTAAGTTATATAATCTTTGAGATATTGCAGTTTAAAAATTTTATAAATCCAAAATGGCGGGCACGACTTCTCTATGGTTAATGTCAAAGGTTATAGTCTTTTTACCTTGCTTCTGGCTTGCCGTAGTTTCCTTTTGTCCCTTCCTTTTATTTACTTGTCTGCTCTCTGCACGTCACTTCCTGTTATGGCCTTTCTGGTCCGGCAGTATTTAGAGTCCCCTTTCTGGTCCGGCAGTATTTAGAGTCCCCTTTACCTTCTTCTGGTTCTTCTCCTTTTCCCTTCTTGTCTGCTCTTCTAGCCATCACTTCCTGACTCAGTCCTCACGTCTTAATCTCGCGATGCTTGGTTCCCTTCTCCCTCTTTGTCTCGATCTTATGTGTCCAGTACTTTGTCTCCAGTACTTATGTGCCATGTGCCCAGAAAAAAATGGTATACTTAGAAAATTTATATGTCACCTTGAGCAAGTCTCTGGAAAAGCAGCACACAGTCATAAAAGGAACAATGATAAAATTATCAATATTAAAAC
This sequence comes from Lepidodactylus listeri, assembly GCA_029233225.1. Lineage (NCBI taxonomy): Eukaryota > Metazoa > Chordata > Lepidosauria > Squamata > Gekkonidae > Lepidodactylus > Lepidodactylus listeri. The sequence continues at coordinate 52,402,953 of JARCFY010000016.1, read as the reverse complement.
AAAACAATAAAAACAATAAAGACCCTAGCAGGGCTTTCCCCAGGGCGCTGCACCTCTGCACTGCTTGGGGAAGCCGAGGAGGGGGGCGGGGCTTAGTGATGTACCTGCCCCCTGGGCTCCTCACTCCCGGAGCTGCGCTCCTGTGCACTCCTGCTCCAACGGACCCCTGATTGTAGCAAACGGACCCCTGATTGAGTCCTTGGGGGTCCCTTAAAGATAAACATATTGATCTTTCCTTCCTGACTCCTCCAATACAAAGTTGTGTTTGAGGCTCAGGGGACTTTGGGGAACAGTGTGGGCGTTAGCACAGGGGGCACCTTTCCTTACCACCACAGCAACTTAGGGTTCAACCCATTATCTGTCTTCATTTCTTGGAAGAATGAATCAACGTTTTGAATCTCATTTTAAACTTATTACCCTACCAATCTTATGCACCTAAAAATGTCTTATCTAATTTAGACAGGAGTTCCTTGGAGTCACACACTCTTCCACACAGGTCTGTATACGTAAACTGCATATCTGGCAAATTTATCACTCTTAAGTGTCATCTGAGAATACAGAAACTAAAAGGATAGCCAGTCTTTACTTTAGATGGCACAACTGTTTGCAAGGTATTAGCTGTTTTTCAAACAATTCATTGACTCCTACACATCACCTACTTGCACTCAGGTCCTCAGATTTATACTGGGGAGTAAATTGCACTGAAATCAATGGGTATTACTTCCAAACAATATAATCAGGATTTGGAATTAAATTCTTTGTGGCAACTTATACTTTTCTTCTGAATCTATCTAATCGAGTTCAGAATAATGGGTGATTTTACTGACACATATAGCATATGTTTTAGTAAGAATGCAACACAGGGCTTCAAGAATATTATTCCTGTGGTGAGAATTCCATGATGGTAAATAACAAGTTAAATATGAAACCTCCTATGACATTTTTCATCACAATCAGTGAATCCATACATTGTAAAAACTCTATAGTGAACAGTAAAATAAACATTTGGTATATTTAGCCTGAAAAAGACAGCTCTTTTCAGTTACTGTTGATATTTTCACTAGAAAATAGTTTATAAAAATGCTTTCATAGAACTATTCTACAACAATTAAAATCACTACATTATAAATCATAAAAAACATTGGGTTGCATCCCAAGTAATATTTTCAATGGTAGAATGGAAGTTTCCTGCCTCCCCCTCCCCTGTAGCTTATTAGTCCTGGCAAAATGCTGATCCTGGGGGACAGTGGATCCTGGGCAGGGGTCATTTTGAGCAGGAGCTCAGGGGAGCGCAGCTCCAGGAGTTGGTGCCAGCCCCCCCCCCTTGTGGGGGAATGCCTGCTTGTGTCATGGCTGCACCAAAATGACCCCATCCCCTGGAAAGGTCCTTGTTCCTCCGACCAGCCTTCTGAAGGCTTCAGCCACCACTGAAGCTATCCTCCCAGAACAGTGGTATTTCTGAGGCTTGGATTAGTAGCTGTCCCCTCTCGGCCAGCTCTCTCTCTCTCTCTCTCTCTTTCTTTCTCTCTCTCTCTCTTTCTTTCTTTCTCTCTCTCTCTCTCGCCTTCTGACATACTTCCGGTGATGTCAGGTGGTTTAGCATATGCAAATAAGTTATGCTAATGACTTATGCTAATGAGCTCCTGCACCTCTTTTTGTACAAAATGACCCCTGATCCTGGGGAATAAAATGGAGGAAGGGTCTGCTTCAGGGAGGGGGCTTGGAGGAAATTGTCAAGTGTGCGAGAGATCCACCCATTAAATTGGATGATTTTTAGTTCCCTTATTTATTTATTTATTTTTTTAAAAAAAGCAGAAAAGCTATTTAGTTCCCACTCTTTCTGCACTAAAAGTGTTATTTTAAATTGTCAGATAAAATATCCCCATATGACAATGCTTTGTAAATAATATATCTTAATGCATATTTGGCCTAGATACTTTGTGTTACATTTTAATGGCATTTCATAATAAAAATGTGATAATGAAACAAATACATATCTGAAATAAAATGAATAGAAATGCTTATTGTTTCCTTCGTTTCTCTTGATGTTCAATATGTATTAAATAAGTAAAATGCTTTGTTACATAAGAATGTAGTTTTGCCTTCAAATTGCTATAAATGTAGAGGCATAGGTTGCTGAACCCCCCCTTCCCCTCCACTTCCGGGTACACAAAATGTCACAGATACATGGTTAGGTGTTCATGATAATGTCAGAATAGTTTTGCAATACATTTTTTAGAACATTCAATTTCACTGCACTATTTGAAGCTAATTTTAATTTTTGAAAGTACCCTTACAATTAACTGTTAATTCCTTTCCTAAGTAAGTGGTGGTTATCAAGCATTGGCAGGATAAAAATAAATTGATCACTTATGGAAAACTAATAACTCATGAAGAAGGGGACTGTAAAGAAAAGTTACTATGAAGTAAACTCCTCTTAACTCAATTGCTTCTGAGAAAACATGCTTTGGATAATAATGTAGGGTTGTCCAGTCATTATCAACTGATACTTTCAACAAAGTTTCTATAACTGCATGCATTTCAGTCACTGGGGCACTATGTTAGAACACACCGTACAGTTTGGAAGCGACTAAAAAGGGCTTCTGCCACACTCTCCCTTACAAGCAAGGACAACAGGATTCCTCAGGGCAGGTCCCTTCACAGAGATTATTCCAAAGAGTTTTCCTCATGAAGGCTTTCTACTATCTACACTGCCATATTCAGTCCTGAATGCTTCTACAGTTTCTGCTGTATACAAGAAAGAGAAAGCTGGGAGAAAAGGCAAGATATGTTTACTTGCAGCATTTCTCAAAAGAGTGTGTATTGTCTTTCTCATTCACATACATATAAGGAGTCTTCCTCATGTTTGCCCTTTTTGTGCGGGCTGTCTTTCCGTTTAGATCAACGCATCAGTTTTCTCCAGGGGAACTGATCTCTGTAGACTAAAGATGAACCGTAATTCCAGGAGATCCCTGGAGGCTGGCATCTCTACTCAGGAGGGCCCTGGAACTCTCCTAAGATTAGACACATATCTGTGTCTTAACTGTGCCACTGTATGATGGATAGCTGCAAAATGGAGGTAGGGACAGACTAGGGGTCAGATTTCTGTTCAGACCTGAAGCAGTCTCTAGTTTGTAGGGAAAAAAAATATAAAATCTGAGGGAAAACAATACATCATGGAATCAAAACTCCCCAAAAGAACAGAAACAACATCTATAGCTTTAAAAATGCCCACAGGACTCTGGGGCTGTTGGGGGTCACTTGACCCCCACAGCATTATCGCCCAGCATTCCAAGTTTTGATTTCTGGAAAGCAAAGCTGTGGGAGGGGGACCAGGAGTAAACTAGTAGGCCCTCTGATGGAGGAGGACTCACCAAAGACAAGCCCAGCAGCAACTACTAGAAACTCACTAACAATAAGACTTATAGCCTGGCTTGGCAGCAGTGGCTACGGTGCCCTTAGGTCTGGCCCACTGACAGCAGTCGCAACCGCAGAACTGGAACCAGCCCTGAGCTGGCCTCCACCACATAACATAGCCAGACTTTTCTCAGGGAGACAATGAAGGGCAGGAAAGGAAGGGGGAAAGATACAGATAGGGGAACAAATAAAGTAGGTTGGCTGGTGAGTGAGAAGAAAAAGAAAAGAGGTGAGGCTATAGGGCTCTGTGTCTTTTAATCTGTGATTTTTCTAATAGATTTATAATTGTTTTTATAAGGTTCTGGTTATATTGTGAGCCTCCTGGAGTTCCACAAGGCAGAAAGGTGGCTCACAAATATTTCAAATAAAAATAATTAAATAGGGGCAGCCAAGGAAGCAGAAAGAGGAAGCAGCAAAGAAGGGGGATACAGTGGGAAAATGGGATAATGGGGTGATATATATGTCAACATATTAAAACTGAAGTATAGAAGTGACACAAGATGTGTAAGTATAGAAATTTATTTCCGCGACATTGTAGAGCAGTGACCTCAGCTACTGTGACACTAGAGTTCCACCTCATCAAAGGAGGACTTATTGCCTCAGGGACACTGCTACCCTTAGAGGATGCTAACCTCAGGCACACTCAGACAACTAGGAGGAGGAGGAGGAAGGAAGTGGACCTTCTCCTTAGTTCTCAAACAAGCCCTTCTGTCTCTGTGTTTCTCCACCAGTGAGTGGCAAGCATGCAGATCAAGGCTGACAAGAAAGGAGAACACTTCATGCAAAGAACAGGGCGAAGTGTGGATGGGAGAGGATCAAGAAGGCAAGTTCTTCTGCGAAAGAGTGAATGTGATAGGCTGAATGTAAGAAAGAAAAATTGCATTACATTATGTAAGAAAGAAAAAAAATGCAGTCATATCATTTTAGGTTACTTTATTAATGTACAACTAGAATTTATAACAGGCTTTATGGTATCAAATAGACCGAGAGTTAATATCACAATAACAACTGAGAGCTATATTTATGGCAACCATGTATTACTACTGGGAAACAAGGCACAGAATATTACAATATTAAGATGAACTGTAATTCCAGGAGATCCCTGGAGGCTGGCATCCCTACTCAGGAGGCCCTGGAACCAGGGGTCTGTTGGAGCGGGAGCACACAGGAGCGCAGCTCCGGGAGTGAGGAGCCCAGGGGGCGGGCACATGACCAAGCCCCGCCCCCTCCTCGACTTCCCCGAGCAGTGCAGAGGCGCAGCGCCCCGGGGAAAGCCCTGCTAGGGTCTTTATTGTTTTTAATGTTTTGTTTTAATATTGATAATTTTATCATTGTTCCTTTTATGACTGTGTGCTGCTTTTCCAGAGACTTGCTCAAGGTGGTATATAAATTTTCTAAGTATGCCATTTTTTATCTGGGCACATGGCACATAAGTACTGGAGAAATTTCACCAACCCTTCAGCAGCTTCCACCTCATCAGTTTGGTGTAGTGGTGAGGAGTTGGACTCTAATCTGGGAGAACCGGTTTGATTCCCCACTCCTCCACATGCAGCTGCTGGTGTGACCTTGGGCCAGTCACAAGTTCTCTCAGAGCTGTTCTCTCATGAGCAGTTCTCAAAAGACCTCTCTCTGCTCCACCTACCTCACAGGGTGTCTTGTTGTGGGGAAGGGAAGGGGAAGGGATGGGTGGTGCACATGTTCTGGGTATCTCAAGTCTACTTGAAACCTGGTGGTTTCAAGGGAGCAGGAAGAGAATGAGGGTGTGTTCTTTACGCTTATGTTTATTGCACAAAGTATTGGATGGGGAAGGGAATGGAGGAAGAGCAGGTCAGTTTCACTCACCTGTGGAGTGGAGCCTGAGGGGTGGGTGTTGCCTTCTGACGCACTTCCGGTATGTTAGGGGCTGTGGCATATGCAAATGAGTTATGCTAATGAGCTCCTGCACCTCTTTTTCTACGAAATGACCCCTGCCTGGAACTCTCCTAAGATGAGATACCTATCTGTGTCTTAACTGTGCCATTGTATGATGGATAGCTGCAAAATGGAGGTAGGGACAGACTAGGGGTCAGAGATCCGGCACAGCTTACATTTTCCCCGGCTTGCTTTCCTACCCTCTCATGCCCATTCACTCCCTCCTGTCATCCTAGGCATGGTCAGGAGGAAGAAAAGGGGGTGGGCAAGGGGAGGCGAGGCAGAAGGGTGGCTCCAGTTTCCCCTTGTCATCTATTCCTGGTGGCCTCCACCACCACATATTCATGGGCCATCTGGGCTTACTAGGACAACTCAAAATGACTCCCTAATTCCGTTATTTATTTATTTATTTTTGGCTACATCTGTTCAGGAGCAGACACTACTTGACTTTTATAAGTCTTTGGACCCAAAAGGGATTTTTAAAATAATAATAATAATAATTATTATTAATAACAACAACAACAACAACAACAACACTAAGATTTTTTTGCAAGCCGGGAATTTCCCCTATGTGCAGACACTATTTTGGACTTTTGTAAGGCTTTGTGTCCCCCCCCCCCCGATGTTGTAGGGTTGCCAAGTCTTACCTGCTTTTTAGCAGGGTGGGGGAGTCCTTGCTGGTGCGGGAGTGTTCTGGTGTGCGCAGGAAATGCGTGCGCTGCAAAGACATCACCCAGAAGTGACGTCATCATGTCGGGCACGTTGGGGCGAGACCTCTGTAATTCAAGGGAAAACCATAGAAAACCAATCCAGGCCGGCGGGGAGCAGGCTGATTGAGTGGGGGTTTCCCCGTCCGTCAGGGGGATTTGGGAACCCTACAATGTTGCTGCTGTTGTTTTTTAAGAATTTTTCTGCAAACCAGGGATTGGACCCCCTTGGGAACCAAATCTAGCTCTTTGACATGGCACTCATGGCTCTTCTGAGCCCTATTTCCCCTGTTGGCACTCAACTTGGAGGTTGGCAGCCCTGTATACTACTGTGGGGCATGCTTGAAGCAGAAGATGGAAGATCCACTTACTGGTACTCCATATCAGCTTACTTTCAACCCCGCCCAGAACTAGGGTTGCCAACCTCCATGTATCAGCTACAGATCTGCTATTCCAACAGAACTCTGGGTGATAGAGATCAGTTCCCCAGGAGAAAATGGCCACTTTGGAAGCAGCAAATTTATCCAGGGGAACTGATCTCTGTGGCCAGGAGATGTGTTGTAATTCCAGGAGATCTCCAGGCCCCACCTGGATGCCCTGTGTTCATATCTTCACTGACCCATAGTGTTTCACTTTTGGCTACAGGCAGTCTCTGTCACAGATGGGTGTTTTCTTCCGTTGGTTAAAGGGATTTTAGACCAACACAGCTTATCCTATGATTAGGTCTTCACAGACCATGTTGATGTTGTCAAGCTAAGATGTAAGAACCCGGGGGATGTCAGTGGAGGCAAGTGGAGGACATGACTTGTTTGCCATGCATTTGCCTCACAGGGATATCTGAAGGGGAGGTTTTGGAGAAGGAGAGCCTTCAATAAGTACTACAACTGGACTACACAGTACTACAACTGGAATAAGAGAGGTTGTAGAGAGTGGTAGGCACTCTGTGTGAGCAGACAAGGGGCATCACCTCTCTTTTATGGTATCCCTTGGTGGGGCATCTCGGCTTGCATATGATTAAATACATTTATTGGGGCTTTTGAGGGCTCCCCAGTACATCATTTGCTTTTCAGAATCTTACCCATCTATAATCTAGAATGTTTTCACCCTGCCATTCCTCCAAGAAACTCAGGAGCGGCATGCAGGGTTCTCCCATCCTTTACTGTGCCCTGCTCATTGAGGGGGTGAATGGATGAACATGGTGAGGACACACCGACTTGAAGTTTACCACTGTTAAGGTTTTAAGCATGTTTGTATTTTGAGTAAAAAAAATATCGTTAATTGTGTTTGCTTGTGTCCTTTATAAAGTTTACAAGAAGCAGGACCCGCAATACTCATGGGGGGGGTATTCCCCATGGCTCCTGGCCTGCAGAAGCAGGAGGAGCTCCACACGGTGGAGGAGCCAGCGTACCTTGAGGACTATGTGTGTTAAGGTGCTTTGGAACTTAGAGGGGAGGGGTGTTATGTATTAGGGCTGGAACATTCCAGGACTGTCTACCAGAGACTGGCTGAGCTTGGAGTTCTGGAACAATAGCTCACCAGGACTCTAGAGGTGACCAATGAGGAATCAGTTGCCAAGGACAGACTGGCAGGCTGGCCCGCTCTGCCTCCGCTTTAAAAGCGGAGGCAGAGCGGCCATTCAGACTGCCGTATCTGCCTGGAGGAGGCGGCCCAGACACAACGCGTCCGGCGCCGCGCTCCTCCCGCAGCAGCCGGGCGGCACTTCTAAGTGGTGTCCCGGCTGCTGCGGTGCGCATTCCACCCACTTCTGGTGGGTGTGAAAGAACGCCGGGCAGGGGAAACGTGCGGCGTTCGGACACTGCCGCCGTAAGCCGCCCACAGTCTGGACGCTGCGGGCGGCTTCCTTACAGTGGCGTGCGAATGCCGCGCAGCGGGGGTAATCCCCCCCACCTTGTTCTGCCGCGCCACGGAGGTGCGGCAGAACTCAAGTCTGTCCATGGCCAATGTTATGTAAATTGCCTATTGTTGGGAGTTGGGTGTGGTTTTGCATGCTCTTTAAACAGGGCTGTTGCCCTGGGGTTTTGTCTTGTTTTTGCCGAATCACAAATAAAGCTGAGCTGATCACTAGACTTGTAGTCTGCTCATCCATGGAACCTAATACAGGGCCTGGCCCAGCAAAGTCACATTTATGTCAGATCCAGTCCTCATAACAAATGTGTTTGACATCTCTGGTGTCGAGCATTAGCCCTTTGTTTCGCTTCTGTGGCTAATGTAACTCCAGGCATTGAAGAAAATGGCAGAACTACCCAGTTAAAATTTCCACAAATAGTAAAAAGGGGTTCACCAAATGGTAGGGTACTGCTGTGTGTATTTTAACAAAACTTTCGGGAAGTCTTAATAGCCTGAATGTTCTTATTTGTGGGATTATTTCAGCATAAATTCAATAAGGAGGAAGAGGGAATAACTAGAGTTTTGACTGGTATGGGATTTTATGTGCTGGACTACACTTCATGCATAAACTGTTCGGTCCATCTGAAGCATTTACTTCAGCAGTTATGTAAGAACGCTGCCAGTTAGTTCTTCTTCATCCCCGAGGTGGCTAATACAGTTTACTCCGCACTGGATCAAAATGATGCCCCTCACCATTTCTGCTATAGCTACGCTTCACCACAGAACCAGATATTCTTGGAAAATTTGGGTGAAAATGCACAATACTTTATATTTACCAACATAGCCGGGCTTACATAAAATCATGAATTCAAATGCACTGATATAGGTCAGCGTCTCTTGGTGCTGGTTATGTAATGCTATCATTCTGGGGTGATGCATTGTTTTCCTAGCTGCTATTTCTAGCTGTGTGATGAGACATTTAATTTTAAAGGCAAAATTCTCCCATCGTCCACTGGCACCGACAGTTTTTTCACTGCTATTCATGGCATTTGGCCGAAGGCCTACAAGAGTCTTTTACTAATCTATTTTCTTAATGTGTTTGTTTGGGATTAACACTGTGAGACTGCCTAAAACATATTAGTCTAGAGACGGAGTACATTTTCAGCATATTGATCTTTCCCACAGCTTTGCTGGGAAGGACTGTCATTTTTAACAAGCTGGCCTGTATTTTCTGAGCAATGTCTTGCCCTATTAAAATTGACCAGTTGAGTAATTTGATTTGGGATTAGGAAACCAAGATATTTAAAGTGCTCCTAACACAATCCAAAAGCTGCAAAGTCGAAAGGGGTAGGGGGTGGGGATGGGTTTCTCTTCTTAAAATAATTGCAACTGAACACAATCCATTTATTAATAAGCGCAATGGAGGTTTCTATATAGCTGGACTTTCTTATCAAACACCTTTTCCTTATCAAGGGATACACCAAGATCTGAATACAGGTGCTGCCAACTTCACAACAAATGTTCAGCAGAGAATGATGCTACTTTTATAGCTGAGCTAGATTCAAGTCCAGTAGCACCTTCGAGACCAACACAATTTTGGGAGGTACAAACTTTTGAGAGGCAAAGTTCCCTTCATTAGAACTTTGACTCTCGAAAGTTTACATTGGGCAGTGGAGTGGGGCAAAATCTTATAAGGCTGTGCAAAAATATGCGTGCACAAAATAACATCAACTTTGATGAACACCAACCAGTAAGACTTTTAAAAAACAGTGACCTCTATCCAGCCATCCAACCATGGTGTTTTCCTGCATTCCTCCTTGCAGCCAGTCTTGGTTGGGAGGGCGGGGTAGAAATACAACAAACAAACAAACAAACAAACAAATAAATGTGGAGAAATAGCCAACAATGGCTGATTCTGCATTGTTTTATGAAACCCCCACTGGAACAGAAATTCCCCTCTGCATTGCATGCTGGTTTCCCTTTCTTTGATTATTGGGTTTTAGGGTAGCTTCCACACTCCATGCCACTTTCGAGTTCATTGATCATTGGATTCTACTGAACATTCTGCATTGATTTATGGCCATTTTATGGCTGTTCAGGGGTGACTTTGCAGTCCCTATGGCGTTGCCCTGAGGTATTTGAATGTGGTTTTGAGCTGCACTTTTCCCTCCCAGTTGAGAAAATGTGGAGCAAATGCTAGATGCTAGATGCAGGATCGCCCAGTGGGATAAGGGGGCTGGAATGAGAAAGAACAAAAGGTGAAATCTCTTCTCCTTCCTTTTCTGCAAGTACAATGCTGCAACAGAAAGGGCCCCACTGCTAACTCCCCCCCCCCCCCAAGAAAGAGGGATTTGTGGAGGGGAGCGAAATCAGTAGGAATGTGATACCATAAAGTGCATCCTCCAAAGCTGACATTTTTATCAGGGGAACTGATCTCTGTAGCCTGGAGATCAGCTATATTTCTGGGAGAACTCCAGGCCCCACCTGGAGGCTGGCAACTACACCAACACTCAGGGCTAGAAATAAACAAAGATCCAGTGTAAAAAAGGTTGTTTTCATAACTGAAAATATACAACTTAACATTATTGAACATTTGGCATGTTGAGTAATAATCCATAAATTTTCTGCAGCTCAAACGCTGGTTGTTGCAAGTCCTTCATTAGGAAGTGGTGCACACGAGATCTGACAATAAGTAATGAATATACACAGGAGCACCAACTGCTTTATTGCACTGGTATAAATGCACCCAAGAAATCAGAAGGAGATTGAGGCTGGAATGTGCAGCTATGAAGGAGCTAGAAAAGATTCTTAAGTGTAAGGACCAAGATCAAGTTAATACACACCATAGTATTCCCCACTACTATGTACATTTGTGAAAGCTGAAGAAAGCTGACTGGAAGAGGGCCGATTCCTTTGAAATGAGGTGTTGGAGGAGAGTTTTAAGGATACTGTGGAATGCTGAAAAGACAAAATAAGTGGGTTCTAGATCAAATCAAGCTTGAAATTTCCCTAGAAGCTAAAATGTCTAGATGGAAGCTATTGTACTTTGGTCACATTATGAGAAGACAAGAGTCACTGGAAAAGACAGGAATGCTGGGAAAAGTGGAAGGCAGCAGGAAAAGAGGATGATCCAACAGGAAATGGATTGACTCAATAAAGGAAGCCATGGCCCTCAGTTTGCAAGACCTGAACAAGGTTGTTCATGAGAGGATGTTTTGGAGAATATTAATTCATAGGGTCATCAGAAGTCAGGAGCGACTTGATAGCACCTAGCACACAAACACTCTTGATTTTATTCCCTTAACCATATACGATAATTGAGCAGGTGTCCTGTACCATTTCAAGATTAATTTCATTTCCAATTCTTTAAATTTTTCCATTTTTATTTCCAGTATTCCCTTCATTAATCTATTTACCTTCTGTACTGATAGGTTCATCTCCTTCTCTCATTTAGATTGTATTGTCCTAATCATAAAGTCCTTATCTTTGTTGAATAGATTATACAATTTCCTTGCAATACCCTTCTTATTATCATCTTTAGAACTAGAAAGATTTTCAAAGGGATTAGCCTCCTTATTTACTGCTTCAGAAAATGTCATTTGTCTCAAAACATTATATAATCCCATGATCCTTAACCAATATTTCCCTGTCACGTTCTCTGATACTTTTTGTATTGGGATCAGTTTTCCTTGAGAGTTATACTGTAACAAGAAGGGGGACCTGCAATGCTCGTGGGGGGGAGTTTCCCAATTCTCCAGCCTCCCCCCTCCCCAGGGCAAGTGGTGACGGCTACAGTGAGCCCTGCCACTCATTCGGCCACCCCCATCCCCAGGGCAAGTGGCGGCAGCCACAGAGAGCCCCACCACTCCTCTGGCCACCCCCCTCCCCAGGGCAAGCAGCAGTGGCCACGGCAAGCCCCGCCACTCCTCCAGCCACCCCCTCCCCAGGGCAAGCAGCGGTGGCCACGGCAAGCCCCGCCACTCCTCCGGCCACCCCCCTCCCCAGGGCAAGTGGCGGCGGCCATGGCGAGCCCTGCCACTCCTCCGGCCACCCCCCCAGGGCAAGTGGCAGTGGCCACAGTGAGCCCCGCCGCTCCTCCGGCCACCCCCCCTCCCCAGGGCAAGTGGCGGCGGCCACGGCGAGCTCCACCGCTCCTCCGGCCACCCCCCTCCCCAGGGCAAGTAGCAGCGGCCCGCCAAGCCTTCTCCCTTCCCCCCCGCAACAGCGAGGCCTGAGCGGCTCATAGCCACCGGGCCCGCCGAGCCGCCCCTGCAACGACTGGAGCATTTCCTGTGCAAGCGGCACTTTTTTACTTTTGGGAAGTTTTAAATATCCCCCCAAAGTTTTTTTTTAACTTTTAGGATTTTTCTGCACATGTAGAGACTCCTCCACATGTGTAGAAAAATCTTCCTACCCCCCAGGTGCCCCCCCTGCACGGATTTAGATATCCGCATGCAGGGGGCGCCTTGGGAATTAGATATATAGATGTAGTATGTTCTGTGTAACAACCAGCCTGCCATGTGCTCCCAGGTAATGGCGCCCGCCGCACGGCCGGAGCACATGGTCAGGCAGAGAGGGGAGCTTGAATCTGGAGGAACAATAGACGTCCGGATTCAAAGCCTCCACCAATGTGGGACCTAGGTTCTCCCTGGGGAGCCAATGCGGCCAAAGGCTCCTCCAGGGAACCTATGACAAACATGCGCATATGTAAAGCCCCTATCAGGTCTTTTGGGAGCGGCTGGAGGTGTGGCTCCGGCCAGCATATAATGAGGGCCCTGGAGCCCTGTAAGCATGCTTGTTCTGACCATCTCCTGGGCATGCTGAATCGCTCAATAAAGGCTTCATGATTTCACCGTTCCTGGTCTCCCGAGTCCAGTACTCTTCATATACAAATCTTTCAGCCTAAAGAAACCGTTTTGCTTTAACTCCTTCCAAAAAGTTATCTCAATTTTTTTTTAAATTCTTGACTTAAAGATGCAAGTGAAGCCCATTTTGAAGGCATTGGTATCCAAACAGCTTGTTTCTTTCCCCAAATCCTTAATATTATCTGTCTTGGGCCTATCGTGTTTTCAGGTACTCCCAGAGTGGATATCCAGAAAACAGTTAGTAACATGGGATCAGGAAATTGAAAACTGGATGTTGGGCAAGAAGAAAGCCAGATTAGCAAGGAAAGTGATTTACTCCCCAAAGGAGGAATTAGGTTGGGGCATGCCACAATTGGAAAGGTATTATGAAGCTTTCCAAATAAGAATGATGATGGAAATAGATGGTAAAAGTCTAGAGAAATGGGTGAGATAGGAGGATACTATAAATGGAGGATTAGGTAGTTTTGGAATATTTACATAGAAGATAAAAAATGAAATCGAGATTCCTTTGAAATGTGGTGTTGGAGGAGAGTTTTAAGGATATTGTTGAGTGTTGAAAAGGCTGTTAACGATAGGATGTTTTGGAGGTTATTAATTCGTAGGGTCATTATAAGTCAGAAGCAGCTTGATAGCATTTAACACAAACACAAACCTGTGGATGGTTGTTCTGTAATGCATCTCCAAGAAGCATTTTCTTCATGTGCTGGTTATTTTAGCTTCTTTCCTACCCCTGAATATACCTCAATTTAAAGATTTCATTTCATTGTATTCTTTTTTTTAAAAGCCTGTTAGGTTCTGCTATGGTCAGGTCAAGTGTCCCAGGGAAGAGCCTCAGAAGAGAGCAAGAGGAAGGAGTTTCTCCTCACTTAGTTTCCACACTCTGCTCTGCTGATTACCTGTTTCCACCGACTAGGGAATGAGTCTGGCTCGTTTTTTCTGGTTGCTCCTGGGCACACTTTTTTAAATGATTCCCCAAGGGAGGGCCAATCCTAGGCTCGGCCAGCCCTCCCTTCCAAACCCAGTCCTCAGAGTGTCAGGCCTCTGGGCCAATGCCTTGGACTGGTGAGCTCACTAGCCCTTCAACCTAGACTTCTTTAAAGAGCTGGTTGTAGGGTTGCCAAGTCTGGGTTGGAAAATACCTGGGGACTTTGGGGGTGGAGCCAGAAGAAGGTGGGGTTTGGGGAGGGGAGGGGCCTTAGCATGGTACAATGCCATAGAGCCTACCCTTCAAAGCAGCCATTTTCTCCAGGGGAGCTGATCTCCGTCAGCTGGAGATCAGTTGTAAAAGCAGGAGATCCCCAGGCCCCACCTGGAGGTTGGCAACCCTAGCTGGCTGCCCTGCCCAGCCTCCTCTGAGAATGCCAGTGCTGTCTTCTCTCCCTGCCCCTTTATCAGAACTCCCCTGGGTCTCAGTGCCCAGAGTCAACTCTGGTAGGAACTTGGGTGGGTTGGCTTCTGGTGCTGAGCGCACTGCTGAGAGCTGGCTAGGCCCGTTCGGACTGGCTGACTCCCACGGAGATGCCATCAAGGCCACGCCCTGCTGTGACCTGACAGAGCCATATTTATTTCTATACTGAGCTGCATTCAAAACAGTGTCTTTAAAACAGTGTAGACATGAGGGGTGGCTGGGAGCTATAGGTGAACGTCATTGGTTGTCATGGGGGGGGGGTGAATGTTTAGCTGGGCCCCTTGATTTCATGCTCCCAAGTGATACCTGCAAAACTCATGCAGCCTTAATTTGTGCAGGTCACACAAGCAGCAACCTGCTGTTTAAATATAGGGTCTTTCTGCCCCGGCCATTAAGTATCACAGCATTTTTTGCAGTCTACATTGCCTCCCTCTTTCAAGTCGACGCATATTTTTTATTTCTGCACTGTCTCCAGTTTTCACTCTTTATGTCCCCTGCATTATTTTTAAATTCTACATTGTTCAGCTGCCAGTTTGGCTTCCCCCTGCTGTTTCCACGAGGCATCTGAATGCTGGTTTTTTGCGAACTTTAACCCCCACTCACCCAGCTCCACACTGGAGTAATGCCCTGTAGAATAGATCCTTCGGGATCTTTTGTGTCGGGGGGGGGGGGGGGCAAAAGGAGTCCTTTGTTGTGATTGCAACTGAAGGGGAAGTATTGCATGGATGCGGCATGTACTTTGAGCTGGGCTTTTTTCTCAAGCACTTCCCCAAAGACTTCCATGTTTGCAAGCACCAAGGCAAAAGTCAAAAGGTTCTTTGCATTCTGTAAAATGGCCAAGGCTCTGGGCTCACCTCTGCCACTGCAGCCAGTGCAGGGCAATCAGCAGCGTGGCTGGGCTTTTGGAAGCAATTCCAATCAGAATTACATTCTGAGTTACTTCATTCAAGGCATGGTTTCATGTAAGAATGGTACAGGACTGTCGCGAACTTGTTTGAAAACAGAAAAAAATAAAGTTATGCACACCACTTTGACTGTGAAAAGGAAACAGCAGTGCAAAATAGTAGTTCATATAAAGAGGCAGATCATCTTCACCAAATACTCTCAAGAATGCTTTATGCAGTGTGGATTCCAGTCCATCTTTATGATTCAAGGATGATTTTATTCTGGATTATATGTACACGAAATAAAACTTTTATTTTGAAAAACCACCAATAGCATCTACTCTTTTCTAAGTGTGGATGTAAGCAGCACCACTCTGTTACCCAGGGGTCATTTTGTAGAAAAAGAGGTGCAGGAGTTCATTAGCTCACAACTTATTTGCATATGCTACACCACCTGACATCACCAGAAGTATGTCAGAAGGCAAGAAAGAAAGGGAGAGAGAGAGAGAGAGAGAGAGAGAGAGAGAGAGAGAGAGAGAGAGAGAAAGAAAGAAAGAAAGAAAGAAAGAAAGAAAGAAAGAAAGAAAGAAAGAAAGAAAGAAAGAAAGACCTGGCAGAGAGGGGACCGCTACTAATCCAAGCCTCAGAAATACCACTATTCTGGGAGGATAGCTTCAGTGGTGGCTGAAGCCTTCAGAAGGCTGGTCGGAGGAACAAGGACCTTTCCAGGGTTTGGGGTCATTTTGCTGCAGCCATGACACAAGCAGGCATTCCCCCTCAGGGGAGGGGGGCACTGGCACCAACTCCCGGAGCTGAGCTCCCCCGATATCCTGCTCGAAATGGCCCCTGGCAAAATGAACACGCTCTTCCAACAACCTAAGAGGCAACTGTACACATGAACATCACCAGATGGGCAACATCGAAATCAGATTGATTATATCATTTGCAGTCAAAGATGAAGAAGCTCTATACAGTGAGTAAAAACAAGACCCGGAGCTACCTGTGGCTCAGATCATGAGCTCCTCATTGCAAAATTCAGACTTAAACTGAAGAAAGTTGGGAAAACTACTAGGCCACTCGGGTTTGACCTAGATCACATCCCTGATGAATATACAGTGGAAGTGAAGAGTAGGTTTAAGGGACTAGATTTGATAGACAGAGTGCCTGAAGAACTATGGACAGATGTTCGTGACATTGTACAGGAGGTAGCAATCAGTACCATCCCAAAGAGAAATGCAAGAAAGCAAAGTGGCTGTCTGATGTAGCTTTACAAATAGCAGAGGAAAGAAGGAAAGTGAAAGGCAGAGGTGAAAAAGAAAGATTTACCCAACTGAATGCAGATTTCCAGAGAACAGCAAGGAGAGATAATGAGGCTTTCATAAACGAACAATGCAAAGTAATAGAGGAAAATGGGAAGGACTAGAGATCTCTTTAAGAAAATTGGAGAAATCAAGGGAATATTCCATGCAAAGCTGGCTATGATAAAGGACAAAAATAGCAAGAAGCAGAAGAAATTAGGAAGAGATGGCAAGAATACACAGAAGAACTATACAAGAAAAACCTCAGTGTCCTTGACAACTATTACAGTGTGATCACTGATCTCAATCCAAACATCCTGGAGTGCGAAGTCAAATGGGCCTTAGAGAGCATTACTAACAAGAAAGCTAGCAGAGGTGATGGTATCCCAGCTGAGCTATTCAAAGTCTTAAAAGATGATGCTGTTAAAGTGCTGCACCCAATATGCCAGCAAATTTGGAAAATGCAACAGTGACCACAGGATTGGAAAAGGTCAGTTTACATTCCTATCCCAAAGAAAGGCAATACCAAGGAATGTTCAAACTATCACACAATTGCACTCATTTCACTCTAGCAAGATCATGTTCAAAATCCTACAAGCTAGGCTTCAGCAGTATGTGGATAGAGAACTGCCAGAAGTACAAGCTGGGTTTTGAAGAGGTAGAGGATCTTGAGATCAAACTGCCAGCATTCACCAGATTATGGAGAAAGCAAGGGAGTACCAGAAAAACATCTACTTCTGCTTCATTGACTACACTAAAGCCTTTGATTGTGTGGATCACAACAAACTATGGCAAGTCCTTAAAGAGATGGGAGTACCAGACCACCTCACATGTTTCCGAGGAACCTGTATAAAGGTCAAGAAGTGACAGTTAGAACCAGATATGAAACAACTGATCGGTTTAACACAGGAAAAAGAGTGTGACAAGGATGTATATTGTCACCCTGCTTATTTAAATTATATGCAGAGTACATCATGTGAAATGCCGGCCTGGAGGAATCACACGTCAGAATTAAGATTGCTGGGAAAAACATCCACCACCTCAGATATGCAGACAATACCACTCTAATGGTAGAAAGTGAAGAGGACCTCAAGAGCCTCTTGTTCAAGGTGAAAGAGGAGAACGCAAAACTTGGCTTGAAACTCAACATCAAAAAAAGTAAGATTATGACATCCGGCCCCATCACTCCTTGGCAAATAGAAGGGGAAGTCGTGGAAGCAGTGACAGACTTCATGTTCCTGGGATCCAAGATCACTGCAGATGGTGACTGCAGCCATGAAATTAAAAAAAACCTGCTCCTTGGGAGGAAAGCGATGGCAAACCTAGACAGCATAATAAAAAGTAGAGACATCACCCTGCCAACAAAAGTCTGTATGGTTAAAGCAATGGTATTCCCAGTAGTAATGTATGGCTGCAAGAGCTGGATCATAAGGAAGGCTGAATGCTGAAGAATAGATGCTTTCAAATTATGGTGATGGAGAAGACTCTTGAGAGTTCCTTGGACTGCAAGGAGATCAAATCAGTCAATCCTAAAGGAAATCAACCCTGACTGTTCCCTGGAAGGCCAGATCCTGAAGCTTAAGCTCAAATACTTCCTCATTTGGTGGACAAAGGAGCACTCACTGGAGAAGACCCTGATGCTGGGAAAGATTGAAGGTTAAAAGAAGGGGATGGCAAAGGATGAGATGGTTAGACAGTGTTATCGATGCAACAAACATGAAGTTGAGCAGGCTCCAGAGGACAATGGAGGACAGGAGGGCCTGGTGTGATGTGGTCCATGGGGTTGCGAAGAGTCGGACTCAACTGTGCAGCTGAACAACAACAACAACAATGAGCAGAGTTGTACAATAAATCCAATTGTCTTGATTTTCGATTTCCACTATATTAGCTTAGCATGTTCATGGCTGGAGAAAGTCCTTATTTACAGTTGTCTTGATGTAAGATATTTCCGAAGAATAATATTAGTGAACAGTAACACTATGAATATAGTGCATGGACTGCTATTTTTCATAACTGTACCTAGAAAGTGATTCAGTGAACTGATTGTCATACAACCCTTATGCTTTATTCATGTCCATAACCTTTAAGCTGTGTAGTATCCTTTGCCAATCATAGTTACTACCACGGAGGAGTATGACATTATGAACTCTGCTTACGGGACTGTAGCCATTAAAAAGGCCCCGGAATGTTATTTCTAAGACAACTAAAACGTTAATATTTCAGGTTTGCATCATGCAAACCATAGTGCAGATGTAAGAAATATAAGCTGAATTTAGTGCCTCTGGTAAAACATGCTTACTAATTGTATAAGATAATGGCAAAAGGGGTGGTAACAACCTGGATGCACAAATTAACTTTGAAACACACGTTTTTTTGCATAACAGTTCTGCTCCCCCCTTTCTAGATTGTTTACATTATCATACAGCTGTTGTCGGTTTAAATGTGTCTCATGTGTTGGAACAATCAGATACAGGCAGAGGGGCCAGTATGATCCACATCACTGAAGACTACAACACTCTTCCTGCTCAGTGGGAGTTAGATTGCCCACATCAGGCAGAAATTACATATAATTCAACTGCAAATGATAGAGTGAGAAAATGAAATGGAGAAGCCATTGCAAATAAGTAATAGAAGGGACGAATATGGATCTAATGGCCCTACCACATGAGTAACGATTTTAAGATTGAGCCCACCGGGCTATTTTTAAAATGTATAAAATACAGTTTCTGATATATTATTTTTTATAGATCTCTGAGGTAAGCTAACTGGTAAAAATCATTTATGTTACTGCATTACACAAGCCCTTTACAAGTAAGAATATGCACAGGCATAAAACAATCACATTTTATTGCATATGCCCAACAGCTACACAAGTCGGTAATGTAATCAGTCACTATGTGTGGGACTAGCAATAAATATTGAAGGTAATGCTGCTGTAAATCTCAGTGGGTAGGGGTTTGATCTGACTGATACTTAACTTGTGAAATGGGAAACCAATCACCAACCCGATAATATTTGATCAGCTTTTTGCGGTGTTTTTTTTTTTTTTCATTTGTAGGATTGCCTTCTGAATCATCATCAGATTTTATCAACACAGATCGATAATTTCCATCATACACTAGACCAGGCATAATTTTTAGTCTTTTATTTACTTGGATGTTGATGAAGCAAAGTTTAAATACGTCGTAAGTAACAAAATGGAAACAATGGGTGTTGGCTTACCAAACAAATTTTCAGATTCTTCCCCTCAGTAACTTCAGAAAAGAGAAAACCATTTTCTACATCCGTTGCATGCAGACTTTAAGAACTTGAAAATGACTCGCCATCCACAGAATACAATAACTAACCCATTCAATCAGAGTAATTTGAAATAGGCATAATTATAATATGGATTTAAATAAACTGGAAAATTGCTAATATAATATATTCAATAGTATTTCTCAAGCTACACAATAGAAGAAGAAGAAGAAGAAGAGATTGGATTTATACCCCGCCCTTCACTCACTTGGAGTCTCAGAGCGGCTTACAAACTCCTTTTCCCTTCCCCTCCCCACAACAGACACCCTGTGAGGTAGGTGGGGCTGAGAGAACTCTTTCCCAAGCTGTCCTTGAGGGAACAGCTGGTACAGAGCTATGGCTTGCCCAAGGTCATCCAGCCCGGTGCAAGTGGAGGAGTGGGGAATCAAACCCGGTTCTCCCAGATTAGAGTCTGCGCACTTAACCACTACACCAAACTGGCTAGAGACTAGAGACTACACCATAGACTGCAAGAGACTACACAATAGTAAAAAAGTCCTTAAAAGAGTCTACCCAGAATGATGCCCAAGAATCCATTCGATGGCCTAAACTCAAAGCCACAACCAGATGATCCCATTACAGTTTTCCAGGCCAACAAACAAGGATGCAGACAAGTAAATATAGATCAGATGTGTCAGTTAGGCAGACAGATCAGCAGTCAAAACGAGTCCAGGAATCATGGTGAGATGAAGAACACATGCCATCTATCATATCTAGCCCAAAGGCCTACCATAACAGAGACTGAGATGTTTATTGCATGGCTTGCTTTGGAAATAGACTGGAATTGCCTTTTGGCTGTGTAAAAGCTCTCCTTGTAATACTTCTGAGGTTTGTTTGGTTGCATCTCTAAAACAACATACAGCCTGATTCGGCTCCCTCCACTGAATAAGTAGGAAAGTGGGTATGTGAATGCTATGTGCTCTGAGCCTGGAAAGATTGCTTTTATATCCAGTTATATTAACCTATAAGAATCACAGTAAGCACTGAGTGATTTAACAAGTGGGTCCACCATCTAACCACCAGAATAAGAGAGAGCACTACACAATAGCTAAAAAGTCCTAAAAAGATCCAGAAACAGAAAGGGCACCTCTTGGTACTTTTTAAGGGTATACAAGAGAGCCTGTCTTGCCTTGATTTTCTTCTAAAGAAGTCCATGTGGCATATCTGTCCAACACAGGAATCCTCTACTGAAAGTGATATGTTGGACCATATAGGAAGTACTCATGCCAGCACTGTTTGATCCTTGGGAAGCACAGTATGAGTATTTCCTACCAGACCTGATAGATGTACCGTATTTTTTGCTCCATAAGACTCACTTTTTCTCCCCAAAAAAAGGGGGGGGGAAGTGTGTGCGTCTTAAACCCCCCTCACCTTTCCCAAGCCATGGCACCGAGCAGAGCTAGGTGCGTCTTATGGTCAGGTGCATCTTATGGAGCGAAAAATACGGTACATCAAAAGAAAGTTTAAATTCCCTACAAATGTGGATCCCTGAACAGGAGGGAGTAATTTTTGAGCCATAAACTATTACGCCATTAAGGAAACGTTTGAATCAAGTCTCAGCGACTCAAAGCAATTCTGTGAATGTGTAAGGGGCATCTCTTCACATTTCCCCTAAAGGGAAGAGTGGGCATCCTTCAAAAAGGGACCCCTAACTAAAACAGATTAATGGATTAAGGATGAGTGATAAATTTACAGTAACCATTTTACGATGAATTGCTTGACTGGCTATACAGGGTTACGGGCTATGCAAGGTGGGGCATCGCTACCGTCTTTTAGATGGTTCTTATTTTACTGATTATTTTTAATGGGTTGAAGCAGATCGGCACATCACCCGTAATACCTAAGTAATAATTGTATCCCCCGTGAACAAGGCGCTAATGACAGCACTTTTGTCCAGTTCAACAAGGCTTGATACCATCACGCTCTATATTTCTTTCCCTGCTCAAGTGGTGTTCAAGTGTTGTTCAATTAGAACTTGTTTTGCTGTGTGATTAAAATGTTGAGTATTCAAACTGGCATCAGTTCAAACATCATAGTTCATTAAATTACTCGGGAGACTCTTGGGCTGCAGTAGGAAAGGCCCATGTGGTAAAATGAAATGTTCTATTCATCAAATTGTACCCTGCTGTGCCATTCATTCGGTAATAAAAACTTTATTTTCTCCACTTGTGGCCTCTCTTATTAATGAGATAAAAAGCATAGTCAGGTAACTGATTTGTATGAGTACATGAATAATCAATCACTGACACGCAATATATAGGTACTGCAAAAGGAAAAAAAGAATGGGACCAGCTTTTAATTTCCCAGGGCTAAAGGGTTGTCGGTTATGTTTTGTGTGGCAATTCCTTCTGTATACTCACTTTTCACCTTTGCCTACACTTGCCTCCCAGTTCCCTCTGGAGGACAGAGCTCTTGGGACTTATGCTGTTAACTGTAATAGTTGCTTTATATACAAACAAACCAGTATAGTGCAGATGAAGGCAAAGAGTTACCCCAACAGGGGAGCAGCTCTGCTGTCCCACATTAGATCCTCCGAATCAGAGAGCCTCCTCTTCAAGGCGCTCCATTCAGTTCACTGTAATCAATGCCTGCTTCTCTGTCCATTCCATCAAATGCTTGACCCCCTTCCCTCAGTTGGTAGGGGCCACCTCTTCCAATCTCTGATGGGAGATCTGACAGAGTTATCAGAGGAACAATTCCTAAGAATTAACAGACTTGTTCCTGTGAGGCAGGGGTCCTCAAACTTTTTAAACAGGGGGCCAGTTCACTGTCCCTCAGACCGTTAGAGGGCCGGACTATAGTTTTAAAAAAAAACAACCTATGAACAAATTCCTATGCACACTGCACATATCTTATTTTGAAGTAAAAAAACAAAATGGGAACAAATACAATATTTAAAATGAAGAACAAGTAAAGTTAAATCAACAAACTTACCAGTATTTCAATGGGAACTATGGGCCTGCTTTTGGCTAATGAGATGGTCAATGTCCAGTTCCATATTTGTCACTGCTAGTCGTAACAAGTGATGCAAGTGTGCATCAGTTAGTCTAGATCTGGTCGGAGATTTCAGATGTTATTTTGCGGGTAGGGAAGGCGCACGAGGGGGGGGGGTGTGTGCAAGCAAGGCACCCTTGACGGGGCTGTTTTCTTTCCTTCTCCGAAGAAACAAAGAACTTGGCATCCTCACAAACTTTTTAAGGCAGCAAGCCCCCAGCTGCTTCTCCCTGAAACTCCACTACAGCAGGCATCATGATGGGAAAGAGAAACCTTCTCTCTCTCTCCCCCCCCCTGATTCCCAGCAGCACAAAATACCTCGAAAAAGACCCCCGCCTGGCTCTTGGGACTGGCGCAGGTCTCCTAGCCGGCTGAGAGGCCTCTCAGCCGGCTAGGAGACTTGGGGCCAGCTGGAGCGCCTGCCACCCCACACTTACCCTCTTCCAGTCTTCCTTTTGCCTCCTCCTGGCTGACTGGAAGCAGGGGGGCGGGGCTTTGTCATGTGGCCCGGGACGAGTCGGCTGCAATTTTTCCGCTGCTCTGTGTGCTGCTGGGAATTGGAGGACAGGCAGCGGCACACCCGGCGGGCCAGAAAAATGCCCTCGGCAGGCAGCATGTGGCCCCCGGGCCGTAGTTTGAGGACCCCTGCTGTGAGGTATCCAGAGTGAATACAATGCCATTAGATGGGTAGGGGGAATGAGCGCACTTGCCCCTGCCTATGTAACAGCACCAGAATGTGAGTATGGTGTGCATGTGGGTAGAAACTATCCACAAGATCAGGAATCATGTTAAAAAAAGCAGCATTCCCAGCCATGGGGCTGGAGCCTGCATGTGTACAGGTTGTATTTGGCTAGATGCCATGCGCATGTTCTGGTAACTGCCTATGCTCCCACTCTAGGTGCACAATTGTCACCTTGGATATATCAACTGAGCAAGGTTAGTATCCACTGAGGAACATTAATATTATTTTACACGCAGATCTTAGCTCCCACAAGATGGGCCACTTTGTTACAGACCATTCCCTGAGATCAGATCTCAAATGCACAACCAACAAGTGAGTATATTTGCTGGAATAAAAGTGTGTGTGTGTTAAATTCAGGCACTTTGATAGGTTTACGTTGGAGGAACTAGAAGACAATACTTACGAATAAAATCTGGGATCACTAATCAGAAAGCCAAAGCAAGTTCATCAGTAAAGTTATTATCATGCTATTAGCGTTGTCTTTATTTGAGCACCAATAATCTCTCTCTCTGGCAATCTACTTATAATTAGGAGTCAAACTACAAGATACCAATGAGGGCAGCATCATACATGGGCAATTGGGGGCGGGGCTTTATTTGACTGTGTTGTGCTACCCATCATGCATTTATGTGAACGTGTGAAATGTAATTTTCTTTAAAAA
The DNA here is from genome assembly GCA_029233225.1 of Lepidodactylus listeri. Taxonomy (NCBI): domain Eukaryota; kingdom Metazoa; phylum Chordata; class Lepidosauria; order Squamata; family Gekkonidae; genus Lepidodactylus; species Lepidodactylus listeri. The sequence continues at coordinate 52,378,921 of JARCFY010000016.1, read as the reverse complement.
ATTGTGTATGGCGTTACAGCCTCATAATTGGGGCTCTCATCAGAAACAAGAGAACAAAATAATTACAGTTCAACATTCCTGGGGGTAAGGGGAGAACCTGAAAAGGGGGCTTAAGAGTCATAGCAATGGCAGGAAGGCCACCTCTGTGTTACAGCCAAAATTCAAGTCCAGCCCAACCCTGACATAAGTTTTTGGTTGTGCTGTGCTACTGTTAACCTTGAAACCTATAAAACCCAACTTGGTGATCCAGGGAAGTCAGCACGGATTTGTCCCCAACAGGTCCTGCCAGACCAACCTCATTTCCTTCTTTGATTGAGTGACGAGCTTCCTGGATTGTGGGAATGCTGTCAACATTTGTTTACTGGGATTTCAGTAAAACTTTTGACAAGGTTCGCCATGATGGAGGACTGCAGACTGGACTCTAGGGTAGGGATAGGTGGATAGGAAACTGTTTGGAGAACCGCAAAGAGTAGTTGTCAATGCCGTTACATCTGATTGGAGGGAGGTATCCAGTAGGGTGCCACAGGGCTAAGTTCTGGGCCTGGTTCTTTTCAGTATTTTTATAAATGATTTGGATGAGGGGGTGACGGGACTACTCATTAAATTTGCTGGTGACACCAAATTGGGAGGAGCAGTGAACACACCAAAAGATATAGAATTCAGCGAGATCTGAAGACACTGGAAAGGTGGGAGGATGTGAATATGATGCAATTCAACACGAGTAAGTTCTACATCTGGGTAACAAAAATGAGAAGCATGCATACTGGATGGGGGACATCCTTCTGGGTGCAGTGTGTGTGAACAAGATCTTGGGGTACAGGTGGATCGTAAGCTAAATATGAGCCATCAGTGTGATGCAGCTGCAAAAAAAGGCTAATGAGGTCTTGGGATGTATCAACAGAGTCATAACATCCAGATCACAGGATGTTGTAGTCCTGCTGTACATCACATTGGTCAGGCCACACCTGGAGTACTGTGTGCTGTTCTGGAGGCTTCACTTCAGAAATGATGTGGACAAAATGGAGCAGGTGCAGAAGAGAGCAGTGAAGATGAACAGGGGCCTAGAGACCAAGCCCTTTGAGGAAAGGCTGAGGAATTTGGGAATTTTCAGTCTGGAGAAGAGGAGGTTGAGGGGGGATATGACTGCTCTCTTGAAGTGTGTGAAGGGCTGTCACTTAGAGGAGAGCAGGGTGTTAGACGAATTGCTTTAATTTACAGTTTAGCAATCAGCAAAATACACGGGTTCTTGCCAGCTATACCCGGGAGTTCTCAAGGAAAGAGGCACGTGAGGCAGTGTTCCAGTTTGATGTAGTTTACTGGACAATGTTATTCAAGCATACAAAAAACGTAATCACACACAGAATCACTCAGGCCTAAGAAATAAAGACAGAAAATAGCACATTTGCATGAGCAGGCAATCGTTGGGGAAAGCACACTACCTTAGATGCGTTGTCCGATGTCAGGCTGGATTGGATGGGGAGAGAAATAGAAATGGGGACACGAGGCTTGAACCAGCAAGACCACGTGGTTCTCCTGGATCGCGATTCCAGAGAGAGAAAATGGGGTTCAAGGATGGAGGCAAGGGTTGGGGACAGCAAGCTGGACTGAAGGGTCAAAAGAATAGATAGAGGGTGACGGCGACAGCTCAAGAGGCCGAGTGTCTCCGGGTTTGGACTTTTACTGGGGAGTCTTGGGGCGGGCTGATCAGGCCACATCCCACTAACACACCTACTAGGCGGTCTGTCCCTTCTGGGCCTTGGGATAGGTGAAAGGTGGACAAAGGTAGGAGGTCTAGGGGATGGTCACTGCTGCAAGAGTATGATCTCATCAGGAAACAGATAGTGGGCCTGGGGTCCGATGACTCACCTGGCCACATCTATTGTAAGTCAATGACTTTGGGTGGTGGCCCGAACATTAGTTGCTAAACAACTGCGTTAGCATAACTATGCAGGTATGTTGGAGGGGGCAGGGGATGTCCGGCGTGTGGAAACAGAAAGAAACCTCATGGCAAGAGGAGTCCTTTGTCTCTGGTGAACTCATCTAGGGTGTCAGCCTCCTGGCGTGGGCTGGAGCTGGCTCCTATTATGAAGAAAGCACAAGGTCCTTCCATTTAAGGCAGCCCAAAGTTCATATTTAATATTGAAATTCATAAGAGCACTAGCAGTGCCTTGCCGGCCAACAAGGGAACTGTTCCTGTTGGCAGCAGAGAAGAGGACTCACAATAATGAGTTTAAATTACATGCAGGAAGACACTGGCTGGATATTAGGAAAAGTTTTTTACAGTAAGAGTGGAATCAGCTGCCTGGGGAGGGTGGTGAGCTCCCCCCTACTGGCAGCTCAAGCAGTGGCCGGACAAGCACTGTTCAGGGATGCTCTAGGCTGATCCTGCATTGAGGAGGGGGTTGGACTAGATGGCCTCTATGGTCCCTTTCCACTTTATGATTCTGTACTACTCCACAAATACCTTATATAACTTTCTAATGGGAAGGCTCTCGACATTCTGCTCCCCAGTTCTTAGTGGCAGACTTCTGCTGCCCCAAATGCCATTTCGTGGGGAAGGTGGGGCAAATGTTGTGCCATTCATTTAAACCATTTTGTGTACAGATCCCTCCTACTTTACTTAGAGAGGCTTATTACGATGCTCTGTAAGGATGCCCCTATTAAACTGTTAAAGTTGAATTCCGTAAAAATTCAGCTGGTCTGGATGATTGATACTAGCATAGGCTCTGCACAACACATCCTGACTGAAGAAAGATTAAAATATGAACAAAAATAGCAAATGACATCTACAATAGCCAACACACTGGCAATGGTGCTTGTTATGAAATCTCAGAGAAATGTCGGAACCATGGATGAAAAATGAAGCTGCGTGAGGCCTGATCATAAATACAAACTTTTTCTATTACAGGTGTGCAAAAGGGCTGAAATAAAATGAAACGGAAGAATACCTTTAATGCGATATTAATATTAAACTAAGCTGACAGAATCTCCTAACAAATCTGGAATGCTTTTAGTAAATAACTATTAGTCGACCTGAATTTATTTCATGATTAAGAACGGAATAGTTCGCCAAAAAGGCTGTATCTGTCAAAGACATCTTTTGTATTACCATGACCCAAATCACATCTGTCCTGACCAGAGGTCCATGAAAATGCACAGAGAACTTCTTCATCTGCAGCCTTCCCCAGTCACATCAAACAGGGCATGGCAACAGTGCAAGTGCAGCGGGCCTCACAGGCACCTCTGTTCTACCACAGGGATGTGGAAGCTACCCATCAGGTCCAGGTCAGTTGTCACTCGACTGCAGTGAAAAGTCACCTTGTCAGCCTTGTTTGGTGTAGTGGTTATGTGCATGGACTCTAATCTGGGAGAACTGGGTTTGATTCCCCACTCCTCCACATGCAACTGCTGGATGACCTTGGGCAAGCCATAGTTCTAGCACAGCTGTTCTTGAAAAAGAGCAGTTTCTGTCAGAGCTCTCTCAGCCCTACCTCCCTCACAGGGTGCCTGTTGTGGGGAGGGGAAGGGAAAGGAGTTTGTAAGCCACTCTGAGACTACAAGTGAAGGGTGGGGTATAAATCCAATCTCTTCTTATTTATTTATTTATTTATTTATTTATTTATTTATTTATTTATTTATTGTATTTATATCCCGCCTTGCCAGCGAACCGACTCAAGACGGCTAACAAACATAAAAACACCATAAGGTTTACAATATAAAATCAACATTTAAAACTAACATCACATCCTACACGATATACTGCAACAACAGATGGCGACTTCAATACAGAGTTCTCATGGTGAACAGTGGCAGCAAAGGGGTGCGGCCGGCAGGACCAGGGCGATGTCCAATTCCCCCCCCGGTGGCGGCTCCTAGTTGAACGCCTGGCGGAAGAGCTCCGTCTTGTAGGCCCTGCGGAATTGCAATAAATCCCACAGGGCCCTGATGTCATCTGGGAGCTCGTTCCACCAGTAAGGAGCCGCCACCGAGAAAGCCCTGGTCCTGGTACAGGCCAGCTGAGCATCTTTCAGACCGGGGAGAGTCAGGCGATGTTGGGTGCCTGACCTCAGTGTCCTCTGGGGCCTATATGGGGAAAGGCGGTCCCTCAAGTAGGCAGGCCCCTGACCCTATAGAGCTTTAAAGGTTAACACCAGCACCTTGAACCAGATCCGGTATGCTATAGGCATCCAGTGCAGTGACTGCAGCACACTTCTTCTTCTTCTTCTACTCCCAAGTGATAGTGTCCCCTCTAAGCTGAGTTCGTGTGAGCTAGCTCACAGTTTTTTTAGCCTCCAGCTCACATTTTTGTCTTAGCTCAGGAAGGATGGCTCCAGAGCAAACTAATTTATGCTGTAACCAAATTGCTTGCTCCCAACTTTAATGCTAGTCGCTCACAAAGTAGAATTTTTGCTCACAAGACTCCGCAGCTGAGAGGGAGCCTTAAGGGTAGTTTACCACTGCTACTAGCATAAGCAGCATAGAGACCCAGGGTGTGATCACACAGGCATTTAAACCCGGGTCTCCCGCGCTGCTCTTTCAAGCGCGATGGTTCAAACACGGCTTTGGGGTGACCAGACACCCCTCAGATAAGCGCCTCAGTGCCGCAACCGGGCTGCAGACCGGCGCACCGCTCGTCCAGACCGGCGTGCCGGCAAAGCGGCAACGCGGCTTTTTTTTTTTTTTTTTTTTAAAAAGCTCCACTAAGCATGTGCACAAGCGCTTGTACAAATCACCGCCTCTATAGACCGCGGTTTTCCTCCGCCGCCGGCACCTCAGGGCTGCGGAGGATTAACTTTTGACAGCTGCGGTCTGAGCGGGACATCACTTTGCCACCCTGAGGGAATCAGAGCAGCTGGTAGTGATCTGAGCTCTGTTCAGGGTTTTTGGCAAAGATGGATCCTCAAGCCATTTTGTGGCTGCTGTATGTGATGGGAATTAGGACATTAGTCCTAACCCTGAGGCAAGAGGTGGGAAGAATTGCCCTCATGAGGCGGAAGAGGGCGGTTCTGTGGCAGCGTTACAGGGCACGCCGTCAGGCAAGACTGCGGCAGACCTTCTCCTCAGTCTCCCAGGCAAGGCGCCTCTACGCCACCCTGGCGGAGACGGCCGCCTTTCGCCATTGGTGGGTCTACCCGCGGTCCACCCAGTGGTGGCAAGTCTTTGTTCTGCGGGTCTGGGATGACGAGCAGTGGCTGGAAAATTTCCGCATGACCCGGCCCACCTTCCACTGGCTGGTGGAATCCCTGCGCTGCACGATTGAACGTCAGGGCACAAATATGAGGGCACCCATCAGCACGGAGGAGCGAGTCGCCATCACCATCTGGTGGCTCGCAAACTCCAAGTGCTATAGGGAGGTGGGTCAGCAGTTCGGCCTGGCATGGTCCACTGTCGCTGGGATAGTGGTGGAGGTCTGCCTGGCAATTGAGAGGGAGCTACTCAGAACCTGCATCCATCTTGGACCACCTGGAAGGGTAGGTTGCATTGCTAGGCACCAATGGCCACTGCAGAAGTTAGGGAGGAGTACAGGAAATACAGTGTAGAACATGTGATGTAGTGGCATAACAGTTTTGTGTGAGTGCATTGGAGACTGCACATTTAGCTCAGAAATGCCCCACTCACTAGAGTGGCAGAAAAATGCCACACGTGTCTCTAACTATGCATATATTATTTCTCATGCTGTGCAGAAACCACTTGTCTTCCCAACTAGTGGCACTTTGCCTAGACCAGTCATACCTAACCATGTTAACAGTTTGGGTTCTGTAGCAGATGATTTTTCCTGTTCTATGGGCAAAAAATACCTATTACCTAGGAAACACAACACAGCAGGCCCTACACATTCCCAATAGCCACGGAGAGCAGCTTTGTAGTGTGAACCTATTGCAACAGTGAGCATGCACTGAATCACTGCGCAATCAGCTAGGGCAATGTTCCCTAAGGGTGCTCCAGTAGTCACAGGTACTTGAAAGGGAGGTGTATTTAAAGCTAAGCTGTTTTTTCCTTATAAATTTTTGGATTGGATAACCTCACTATGTAGCCTAGCTGAAATGTTGCTTTCCCATGCATGTGGGTGGGTGCCTAGGGGCAGGGTACAGTTATTGATACCCACATCAAACCAATAACTTTCTCTCAATTTTTCAGGTGATGAATGGCTTTGCAGCAATGGGATTTCCGCACTGTGTGGGAGCCATCGATGGTTGCCACATCGAGATCAGAGCACCGGTGCGGCAATCTGGGGAATATATCTCCCGGAAGGGAGTGTTCTCCATGCTCCTGCAGGGAACTGTGGACCACATGGGCAGATTTACTAACATCCGTGTGGGCCATAGCGGTAAATCCCATGATGCCTATGTTTTCCGGTGCTCCAACCTCTGCAAGGCAATGGACAGAGGAATGTTTGTGAGGGGCAACCCCACTATAACTCTGGAGGGTGTCCAGATGCCTCCCCTCATGCTTGCGGACGCTGCCTACCCTATGAGGAAGTGGCTCATAACGCCCTATACTGGGGCCCTGACACCCGAGGAGGCACATTTCAACAAGTGTCATGCGCGGGCACGAAACGTGGTGGAGCGGGCCTTTGGGAGGCTTAAGGCCAGATGGCGCTGCCTATCACTAAAGCTCCCTGTGCAGGAGGAGAATGTGGCCAGCGTCATAACAGCATGTGCAATTTTGTACAACATATGCGAGGAGCGAGGCCATGGCATGATTCCCCAGGATGTGGAGATGCCTCCCGTGGTTCCTCGGATTTCTAATGAGCCACCACGGGTAGTGGACAACAGGCACCTACAGGAGGGCAAGGCTGTGCATCTTGCTCTGACGCAGTGGTTCCTGCGGAGGAGGAGGAGGCGCTGAGTTATTGTATATAGTTACAGCTGCATGTATTGTATATAGTTAATGCTGAATGTTTTGTATATAGTTATTGTTGCCTGGAAACCCCGTAATGACGTTATACTTGTTGATTAAAAAAAGTTTTGTTTTCAAAGCACTCTCATCTTGTTGGTGCAATAAATTGTTTTTCCAATTTGCTCCTCGTGTATGTCTCCCTTCCCCTTCAATCTCTGCTCTTTTTACTTGCCCTTAGGGTTGGAACCTTGGGATGGTGATGGTTGGGGAAGAAAGCTACCTCCTCAGGGTATACTGCCTCCAAAGGTATGATTTCCTCCAGGGAAATTAAATCTGATCTCTAGGCCACACCTGAAGGTTGGCAATGATCGTTTCTGTGGAGGCGATGGCGGCTGTGGAGTGTAGCAGGCACTCTGGACAAGGGTCACTGGTAGGCGATGGCGCCCGTATAAATTCTCCTTTACTTACTAAACGGCCCCCCCTCCCTGGTCAAGCAGGATAAAAGGCATCAACCAGAGCCTGGGCCCTAATTTGGCAATTTCATTTTCACACAGCCACAAGAGAATATCACTTCCCTTTTCATTTAAGAAGCAAGTTCCTAGACCTAATGATTTTATCAAATAAAATATTTATATACACCACCTTTCTCTCGTGATTCATGGCATCTTACACCAGAACAGGTTTACCGTTGTATTTAGGACTGCATTTGACTGAATTAAATATTTTTATTTTTGGCAGCCCTAACCAAGAATTCAAAATGTGGCCTTTTATTCTGGTGTGCATACCTTCCAGGTGTCCCTCTCCTCCTCAACGCCCCCACTCAAGGCTCTACCACTCAAATATCAGGAATTAGTATCTTTTCAGAGTGGGGACCAAAGCAGCTTGCATTACACTCTCTTCATCTTCATCCGCACAACAACCCTGTAATGCTAGTTAGGGCGAAAGAGTGTGACGGTTCAAGAAGCACCCTCTGGGAGCTCGTTCCACCAATGTGGAGCCACCACTGAAAAGGCCTTGGCTCTGGTGATAGCCAGCCTGGATTCTTTCTGGTCAGTGAGAGTCAGGCGGTGCTGTGTAGAGAGACCCATCAGCAGCCTGGCCGCAGCATCCAGCACTAGCTGCAGCCCTCTGATCTTGGAAAAGGGCATCCCCATGTAGAGAGCGTTGGGGTAGTCTAACCTTGAGGTGACCACTGCACGGATCACTGTTGCCAGGTCACTGCATTGCACTGCATTGAGGGTAAAGCTGCCATGCCTTATAGCACCCCACCTCACAGACACATATTATCCACATACTGGTGTTGAGACTTGCAAAATCCTGTTACAAGTAATAAGGTATCAGTTGTTCTTACAGTTACATATTTCAGCCACCTTCCTGTAATCAGGATTTGCGTTGAGCCTCAAGTATTCCAATATACCCACTATGAGGAATGGTGTTTTTGTTTTTTTTACTGCAGCTGATCCCTGCAGCCCATACATTCAGAACGCAGTGGAAACCCCCCAAATGTTTTTCCAAAACTGCTGTAATTTATAACCAAAGTTGTAAATAGCGGCAAATGTCTATGGCTGGCTCTGCCCCTCCCAATACTGCCCGGTGGGGTGGGAACGAGGCCTGTGCTGCTGCCACCCTCATTGGGAGGGTCAAGGAGGGATCTGAAACACAGAGACATGTGTGTAAGGTATTGCATCCGTGGCCCAATGTGTATATAAAATGGGGCTCAAGATTTGTTCTGGGGGAGGAAACTTGCCAAGAAAGATCTGTGCATGTAGGGTGTCCATGAACATATCCTAAAACTGTCATAGATGTCCACTGATATGTAAGATGCCACTGCTAATACTTCATAGGGAGGCACAGCCAGAGTGGTTGGGCTGTCTCCAATACATCTGGATAAACAGCAGCAGACAGATGTTACTGATAGCTGGAATCATTCCAGCATGGTAGACTACAGGTATTGGAGGCTGTGATGTAGGCTAACAAGCTGAGGAACCCAAGCTATCATCCTGGAGATTGCACAGCCCAAGTAGGGGTGGGAGGCAGGTTTTGAGATGGAGGAATTGCAGGGAGGACCTATAGTTAGATGCACTCCTCTTTTGCCTTTCTTCAAACTTTCAGGACAGCCCCAAATCCTCCTTGAGGGATACCTGTTGCTGCACGCTGCTGCAGCCTTCCTCAAACAGTCCCACCCTGTCACAATCACTCAAGTAGTCGCCTCCCGTCCCCCTCTCCACTTTCACTTTCGCCCGTCCGTTTTGCAAGCGTTGCCTTGCACATGCGCTTCACCGACAAGCGCCAAAAACCTCTCCCGATGGCGTCGAGGCGGCTTGGTGTGTTCTGGCAGCGGGAGGAGGTGGAGAGGATGCTGGAGCTGCTGCTTTTCCTCGAGGCTGGGCCACGCATCATGCCAAGCACCCACTAAGAGACCCTATCGGTTTTTAATGTGGTGGCCAGGCAGCTCACAGAGGAGGGCTATGAGAGAACTGGCTCTCAATGTAGAGCCAAGTTCAAAAGAGACAAGGGGGCGTTCTTCGACGCCCTGGACGATTGGGAGGGCTACCCACCAAGCAGCCATCGTCCAGCACGTTTTCACCTCCTGGCTAGGTTGTGGGAACAGGCAGGAAGGCCTCCCTGGACTGACAGGCGTGCCCACTGTGAGTATCTCTATACCTCGCTCCTTTCTTCCTGATTGCCACAATCGTGCTCCTCAATCCCCCTATCCCAATTCACCCTTAGCAGAGTTTCAGGGTATCATTTAGGCACAGATAGTATGACATACCTCTGGGACCCCCACAAAGCCAGGGGTGGGTGGTCACCGTTACCCAGGCAGTCCTCTGCCAACCTTGCCCTTGGTTTGCCACGGTTAGACATCATGGTTTCCTGAGGGGCAGAGATTTGGGTGGAGGTAGACAGGGGTGGCGCGGTGGAGAATAGAAATACACAGATGCATGAGCCGAGGGGTGGGAACACAGATGGGGGGATAGCCCCAGGTTTAGATCCACATTTTGTTGTGCAAGCTCACTGGGTGATTTTGGCCCTGTCACTGATTTTCAGCATAAACTACCCTATAGGGTTGTTGTGTGGATGAAAAGGAGGAAAGAACAATGTGAAATGCTGTAATCTGTACTGAGGTGAAGGAACTTCCTTAGCATAGGCTGCAGTGGGGAAAGGAGATGGAAAGCTGAGGACAGAGTGGCTAATAACTGAGGCTTGTCTGGCCATGGGAGGGATGTCAACACGAGGTTTGGAAATCCCTGTTTATGTGAGTGGTGGAGCCTGGTGATGTTGGAGATAGAGTCAGGAAGGGGTCTTTATACAGATATAATGCCTTTAGACTCAACCCCCCCAAGCAGTCACTCCCTCTGGGGGAACTGAAGCTGCTAGACTCCTGACTGGATTACTGTTAGACCAGGCAGGGACAGTAATGGGGTGGGGAGTGACCTTAAACAAATGGAGGGTGGAGAGAGAGAAGCTCTGCCCTCTCTGCACAAGTCCTCCAGATGACCATAGTAGTCTGTTAAAAGAGTCTGTAAACCATGGGCAGGCTCAGGGTTGTTGTAAGGCAGGGAATACTCTCCATGCTGTTGGAGAATTGCATCGCAACACAGCACCATGCTTCACTGGTTTCATGGGGTGCAATATTCTTTTTTTTAGACTCACCTCGTGTTCGTAGACGGGGCCGAAGAGCCAGAGTGCTGGAGACCCCCCCGTCCGGTGAGGCAACGAAGGATGATCCGGGGGAAGGACCATCCACTGGTGAGTACACCTTTTGCACATAAAACCGTGACCATAGCATGGGGGCCTCATGCAGGGGTCATTTCAAACTGGAGCTTGTTAACACACACACACACACAACACACACACACACACACAGAGAGAGGAATGCCTGCTTGTGTCATGGCTGCAGCAAAATTACCCCATCCCCTGGAAAGGTCCTTGTTCCTCTGACCAGCCCTCTGAAGGCTTCAGCCACCACTGAAGCCATCCTCCCAGAAGAGTGGTATCTCTGAGGCCTGGATCACAATCATCTGATTTGGCTGCTGTTGGAGCAAGCTTTCCTGAGCTAGGAGAGAAACGTGATAGCCGGAGACTAACCACCCTATGAGCTAGCTAACACAGTAACTCAGAGTGAACAGTGGACCTGACCATTTCTCATTCTCCTTATGATGCAGCCAGACCCTACCAGCCAGCCCAGGAGGCCGTGACTGTGTCCTCGGGGGACAATGGTGCAGGTGAGGGGATGATAGGGCTGCTGGTTTGACAACAGTTCTCAACCCTGACCATAAGGTAACCAACTTTCCCTCTGATTCAGCAGGGCCCTCCCAGCCATCCCATGCGGCCGAGGTGCTCCCTGCAACAGAGAGGGACACTGCAGAGGGTGAGTTGTCAATGGCAGTCCGGTCAGGCATGTATACCTGCTGCTTTAAAAATCCCCACCCAAACTTGCTGCAGCAATACTTTAGGGCCTCAGATGTCTTGAACTTAGGGAATGTGGCGTGTACGGGGATATGAGCACTCCCATTGACGCTTTAGGTTGCGGAAACACAGCCGCTGGCCTCAGCACTACTGTGCGCAAAGCCAGCGTGTGGTGGCCCCCCTTCCCATCACTGTGTGCCTCTTGGGCTTTTGTTCTGCAAGGATTTTGGAGGCTGTTAGTTGGCCAAGCAGTCCAGCTCAGCCAAACTGTGGTCATTTCAGGTGTGTCGACTGAGGAGGGGGTTGCGAGAGGCGCAATAACAGTTGCCTCATCTGCTGAGTCTGCCCCAGGTAACATCATCCTTAGTGCGCCCGGGGGGGGGAGGGGAATCTTCCTGCTATCTGTGTGTGAGCTGTACTCCATTGGCTGAAGGTCAAGTGGTGATGGAACCCTGGGCCGCCATTTCTGCAGATCTTCAACGCCGGCAGGAGGAGTTCGAGAGGGGGATGGACAGACAAAGTAAGTTACCTCACTTAATACTGAATAGGCAATAGGTCTCCCACAATGATCGGGCCTTCTCTCTATGCACGCAAGGGAGCTAGGCTCAATGTGAGGAGAGATACCATGGGCTATAGAGGGAAGCACCCAGTGAGAGTCCAGGCTGTGACGGGTGCCTAGTCGTAAGTCAGGGCTATCCTCAAGTCCGTTTGCTGCCCGAGGTGGGTAATATGGAAGGACAGCTACACGGTAACAGGTAAGGTTCCCTCCACCCCATGACTTCTGTGGATTTGGGGCTTCCTCAGTTCCACCCAGGGGTCATTTCGTAGAAAAAGAGGTGCAGGAGTTCATTAGCATAACTCATTTCAATAACTCATTTGCATATGCCACCCCCCCCCAACATACCGGAAGCGTGTCAGAAGGCAACACCCACCCCTCAAGCTCCACTCCACAGGTGAGCGAAACTGACCTGCTCTTCCTCCATTCCCTTCCCCATCCAATACTTTGTGCAATAAAAATAAGTGTAAAGAACACACCCTCATTCTCTTCCTGCTCCCTTGAAACCACCAGATTTCAAGTAGACTTGAGATACCCAGGACATGTGCACCACCGATCCCTTTCCCTTTCCCTTTCCCTCCCCACAACAAGACACCCTGTGAGATAGGTGGGGCTGAGAGAGGTCTTTTCAGAACTGCTCATGAGAGAAGAGCTCTGAGAGAACTTGTGACTGGCCCAAGGTCACACCAGCCAGGTGCATGTGGAGGAGTGGGGAATCAAACCCGGTTCTCCCAGATTAGAGTCCAACTACTGACCACTACACCAAACGGATGGGGTGGAAGCTGCTGAAGGGTTGGTGAAATTTCCCCAGTACTTATGTGCCATGTGCCCAGATAAAAAATGGTATACCTAGAAAATTTCTATGCCACCTTGAGCAAAAGCAGCATACAGTCATAGAAGGAACAATGATATAATTATCAATATTAAAACAAAACATTAAAAACAATAAAGACCCTAGCAGGGCTTTCCCCGGGGCACTGCGCCTCTGCACTGCTCGGGGAAGCCGAGGAGGGGGCGGGGCTTGGTCATGTGCCCGCCCCCTGGGCTCCTCACTCCCAGAGCTGCGCTCCTGTGCACTCCCACTCCAACGGACCCCTGGTTCCACCGTCCCCGTTCCAAAAATAAACCTAGCTGCGTTGCTGACTGCAATGAAACTGTAGGGGACTCCTCAGGATGAAATCACTGTACATCAAAGGCAACCTGCTTAGATTGTCAGAGAAAAGGGCCATTTGGAACTGACCTATGTTCTGATTGTCAAGGGTGGGGTGGGTGGCAGGACTCTCCAGCAACACAGCTGGTGGACAGCTACAACTTGAGTGAGTGGTCAGGGAGCAGAGGGCTGGGGTGGCATCTGGACTAATCAGGGCCATGCCAATACCAAGAAAAAAGACAGATGTGATGGGAGAGTGTAATAGACAAAATCCCCCAGGAAATGGGCCGCTTATCAAAGCTAGGCAGCTTTTATGTGTTGATCAGCGTGACTCTGCCAACCTTTCAGGGACGGTTGGCATATCAAGGCCTCATCTAACTGACCCCCTTCTTTTTTCCCCCACCATAGTGCAAAACATGCTCCAGCAGATCACATCACTAAGGCAGGCCGTTCGCCGCGTGAGGACAGATGTGGCCCACCTTCATCACTTCCTGTCCACAGGGGAGGCCCCTCCTGCCACTGAGTCCAGTGAGGAGGAGGAGGAGGAGGAGGACCAGTGATCATTGTAAATAGTTAAGTTTGTGTAATAGTTTTAAATCAGTTAAGCTTTTATTGTTACAGTTAATGTTTGAGTAAAAGTTCTATTTTTGTTTACAAGAGGCTGTGGTGTGTTTTGTCAACAGTCCAAAACTGGGTAGGAAACGTTACTTTGGAGTTGGGTAGAACACCTAAACTTTGCAACACATCTAACCAGGCTACCTACTTTAAAAAACATGGGAGTTGTGGCTGTCCCCAAATCACAGGGCACCTATTTATACAGATGGGCTATAGGGAACCTTCTTTTTTGGTTTAGGGCACATTTCACGCCCCGGGTTATGGGAGTTTTGGTCGGGGCATCCCGGTTGCATCAGTCCTACTGCTGTACCACTACAGGCCTCAGCTACCTGTTCTCCTCCCCCTTCTGCTGCAGATTGTGCGGCTGGTGGCTGCCCCCGAAAGTTGGGACTGGTGACAGCCCTCGCTATGTCACTTAATGTGAGCAGGGTTGAGCGAAGGATTTCCTGTGTTGCCTCCCTGGCCTCTCTTTCCTCCGATCGTGAGGCCCTCATCTCCTCCAGAAACTCCATGCGCTCCCGCCTAGCTGCCTCCATCATTTCTGCATGTTCACGTGCAGTCACACGCATAACCTGTTCTCCGACCCGCTGCACCGCTGTCACCCGTTTCTTCCGTGCTCTTATGAGAGCCATTCGTGATGAAGGTGACAGCTCCGCAAGCACAGCACCTGGCGGGACACCTATGAAAAACAGTTGGAAGGTTGACAGGTCACTGTACAGAGGGCATGGGAGTTGTACCAATTTCATCCAGGTAGCTTTCACGGCAAGGTTTGGTCCTGTGCAACCTGGGTAATGAGATCACACATCGCGCAGTGGTGTTGCATTCCTTTCCCATGTTCAGTGCTGGGTGGTGGGTATTGCATCATGTACATAGAGGGCCCATAGAGGCCATCCAGTAAAACCCCATGCTCTTTTCAGGATTAGCCTACATCATCTCTGATGAGTGTATGTCCAGCCGCCGAGTAAAGAGTGCCTGTGAGAGGGAGCTCACCGCCTCCATTGGCCACTGATTTCACTGTTGCACAACTGTACTTGTAAAATGGTTTGGCCAGTAGCGTGTGATAAGCACCTGTGACTGCCTGGCTTGCAGCAAGACAGCTGCGGTGTGTGAGGATATCTGCAAATAGGGAGGCGTGGGGAGCAATATGTTCCTTAACTACAAAAAGAAGACACATGTACAAACCTGGCATGACTTGTTCTGCAGAGGTGAGGCCTCTCAATTTTGTAATACATTTATATCACACTCACCATCAGGGTTCCTCTCTCCAGCCTCATCTCCTTCATCAGTAGTTGAGGTACCTGGACAGGAGTAGTGTAATTTCAGGTATGCTTTCATGGACCTCAGGGAGGTCTTCTGCTGACACATATGTCAGAAAACACATCAACATGCTTGTTCACAACATACTTCTAGGGGACCATCCAGCTGTATCATTGCGTGCCAACTTACCTGCCCGCGGAGGGGTGTGGACACAGGACTCAATCGTGTCTGGCACTTCTATCTCCTCCTCCTCTTGGGAAGGCTCTGAAAGACAGCAGGGGACCCTAATGCTGAGCCAGCCACACCAGCCTGGCAACTGCACTGTAGCCCATGATTCTCAACCCTTTAATACAGTTCCTCATGTTGTGGTGAACCCCAACCATAAAATTCTGCCAACACACACAGCAATGAAGCTACTTTTTCAGATGTTTTCTCTTGCATGGCAGTTAGCACCAAACAACTTTACAGAGAATACAGACTTTATACACACATATATTTGCAAGCTATTCCCAACAAGACACAACAAACAGACTTACTTTTCTTCCGCAGAGGATGCCATGAGATAGTGAGGGTAGGTGGGCGGGAGAGGCTCCCCCCCCCCAAGGGGCTGTCATTCCACTCTGGGGCCTGTCATCCCATTCCCAGAACAGTCCTGCTTCCCCCCCCCCCAGGGGCTGTCATTCCACTCTGGGACCTGTCATCCCATTCCCAGAACAGTCCTGCTTCCCCCCCCCCCAGGGGCTGTCATTCCACTCTGGGGCCTGTCATCCCATTCCCAGAACAGTCCTGCTTCCCCCCCCCCCAGGGGCTGTCATTCCACTCTGGGGCCTGTCATCCCATTCCCAGAACAGTCCTGCTTCCCCCCCCCCCAGGGGCTGTCATTCCACTCTGGGACCTGTCATCCCATTCCCAGAACAGTCCTGCTTCCCCCCCCCCCAGGGGCTGTCATTCCACTCTGGGGCCTGTCATCCCATTCCCAGAACAGTCCTGCTTCCCCCCCCCCCCGGGGGGCTGTCATTCCACTCTGGGGCCTGTCATCCCATTCCCAGAACAGTCCTGCTTCCCCCCCCCCCAGGGGCTGTCATTCCACTCTGGGGCCTGTCATCCCATTCCCAGAACAGTCCTGCTTCCCCCCCCCCCCGGGGGCTGTCATTCCACTCTGGGGCCTGTCATCCCATTCCCAGAACAGTCCTGCTTCCCCCCCCCCCCGGGGGCTGTCATTCCACTCTGGGGCCTGTCATCCCATTCCCTGAACAGTCCTGCTTCCCCCCCCCCCCCCGGGGCTGTCATTCCACTCTGGGGCCTGACATTCCAGTCCCAGGGAAACCCTAATGGAAAATCCATTCCACATTTTCATTGCAACTCTACTTGTACTGTAATGTATTTCAGTGGAGCCCATGCTGGAGAAATTCAATATGGCCTGGGGGTGGGGCAGTGAAGAGGAGAGCTGAGTGGGAATCCAACTTTGCTCTTGGAGCAGGAAGGGGGAACTTGAAGCCACATCTTTGCTTCAACTTTTTGGGGAATGAAAATAGTATACAGCCTGTTTAATGATGTATATTGTTTTTAATCCACAGTTCTTTCAACTCCTTACTCTCTCTGTCCATACGTACACACCCCCTCACACCCCACCTTAGCACCCCTAAAATGCTACTTTTGGGTGCAAATTATAGGGAAGCCAGAGTTCTCACTGATGCTTGCATAATATGACCAATGTGGGAGAAGTCCAGGCTCCACCTGGAGTTCGGGAATACACACTTCCTGCAGTGTTCCCTAGAACAGTCCTGCAAGGAGTGGAACAAACTTACCAGAAAGAAAACTTGTCTCCTGTGTTGCCCCCTCTCCTACGTCAATGGGCTCTAGGACCAGGGAAAATAACTCTTCAGAGCCCTCAGCGGGTGTCACAGGGGCTTGCAGCCCTATGCTTGTGGCTGGTGGTTGGGGGTCAGATGGAAGTTCGAGGCTGTCAACCACCCTCCTGGGCTCAACACTGGGGTCCCCTTTTAAAATGCTATGCAGCTCCTTGTAGAAGGGGCAGGTGGTTCTACTATTTCCTGAGGTGCTGTTGTGGATGAGCGTCCGCTTATAATCTGCACGGAGCCCCTTCGTTTTGTTCCGGCATTCAACTGCAGTGCGCCGATGACCCCTTGCTGCCATGCCCTTTGAGATCTCTGTATAGATGTCCACGGTGCGGTGGGACCGGCGGATGGCATCTTGGACCCTTTGCTCACCCCACAGGGCAAGGAGATCCAAGACCTCCTCTCTTGTCCAGGAGACTCCTCTACCTCCTGCCATCTCGCCTTTCCCAAACAGGAAATGAGTTCCGGTCATGCTGTGGCAGCAGAGGGCGCTCACAGGGACTACTTTACCAACAGGAAACGATCATTTAATCGTCAAAATTGCGTTTTCAAGCAGGTCCCCGAGGAGAAAACGCTAGAGCCGCAGTTTTTTTTAAAAAAACTTTTTTTTTATGCGCTTCATCAAATAATCATTACATTGTTCTGACGAGGAAGCGAACATGCGCAGAACGGCGAACTTTTTTTTTTTAAAAAAACAAATGCCGGGAGGGAAGTCGGGCTCGTTGCGAGCGGAAGTCCAAACGGGCAGAACTGCGGGTTCCCGCTGGGAGAAAACGGAAGGTACTCGTTTTTGCTGGTGGTTGGAAAAGCGGGCTCAAATGCGGGGGGGGGGGGGCGCGGCTTCGAGACGGGAGACAGATGCGGCCGTCTGGTCAGCCCCTTTAATTGCGATGGGGAACAGCCGCGAGGCCCGCAATAAACGTCCGTGTGATCGCACCCTTATTCTGTTTATTTTTTTCCTGATCATCAAATTCTTCTCCTCAAGAACATTAATTCCTGTAATGATCACAGAGAACTCCCCAAGTCCTTACACTTATTTACCCAGAAGATTTTGATTACAGAAAGGGAACTCTTGCATCTATAGCTTACTTGAGTCCTAGCACTAGGCTCACAGTCTGACAACAGTGCACCGGTGGAGGATGGAGCTAGTGTGCTCACACTTGCTGCCTCTCCTCACCTTGGGTAAATTTCCTGAACAGGGCCAGTCTCCCCATATCCATGCTGAAATCTTATTGAGATATCCAGCTTCTTCAAAACCTAGTAACAGTGAGCTACTTTTCAGGAGAAAAGGAATCACCTAAAAGCATAAGATCATGACACATAAAAGGCCTTGCTGTACTGTGACCAATACTAGAAATAAATCTCACAAATACATTCAGCAGCAAAAAACCGAGTTGTGTGGACAGTCAGAAAGGAAATATTTTTAGAAATTGAGGAGTGACTGGGTTTTGGCCTCTGTAAACAAAGTAATCCTTCTTTCACTTCCTGTGCTCCAATCCTGCATTTATTTACTGGGAGTAGAAGATTTTTCAGTTTCAGGTTAACCCCAGAAAAGGAGACAATCCTCTCACCTTCTGCCACTATAAGGACTTGACACATCATAAACGGTTGAACTTTCTTCACAAAGGATTATCTAATAAAGTTTTTGCTTTATATTTTTCCCAGCAGGCAGCATAGACTCTTGACCCACAACACCAAAGAGTAATTGCGCTGTGTTGTCTGGTACAAAATGCACCAGAGCGTTCCCACTTAGCACATGCAAAGGAAAGTTATTCAATTTTCTGTTCCTTAAAAAAAAACCTCCACCAAAATCAAATAACTGGCTTGGATGTTTCTTTTTCCAGGTTTAGTCCATTATTTTGTTACACTACTCTTAACAGCCTCAACTGATATTTCCCATTAGTAAGTGCTTTGCCAGAAGAGCAGGGAACAGGTGGTCACAGATACTCTTAGGGTGAGTGCCAGCGCCTAGTGAGTTGAGCAAAGTTGCTAAGAGGGACATTAAACAGTAACATCCAGCAGGCAAAGCATGTGAGCTGTCCTCAACAGAAAAGTCAACCAGCAGTTCCTGGCAAGTGAAACTGTGAAACCACCGAGAATACTTGCACATTAGCATTCAAGAACAGAATAAAAGCATTATCACTTTTTTGCAGAATTAGCCGCTCGACATTGGTATGCACTCTCTGTTTAGGCGACAGTCCTATGAGAAAAACTCTGGAGCCGGGATATTTGCAATTAGTGGCGCTAACAGACTCAAGGTTGGTTCTTTCTACTCACAACAAAGGACAACCATTCAGCTCACTGATTTCGGAACTGGTTAGAAAGTTTACCTGGAAAGCAACGGTGGTCATTCAATAAATTTCTGGCCCAGTGCAATTAAAAAAAAAAAAAAGATGTCTCCAACCTCAACATTTTCAAATTCACACACAGGAATTTAGTTAACAATTCTCATTAGACCGCACATTCTTTTGTTTCCAGGCGCAAAACGTGTCTAACAGTGAATATCAATTAGAAGGCATGAGGTAAAATTCCCATTGTGCTTTGAATAATTTTCAGAAAGAAACACTATGATACAAGAAATATTAAAATAAGTTGGCATTATCAAGCCCGAGTAAATGTGCACAGGTCTGCACCCCAAGTCCACTGCTCAAAAATTCAGGGCACTTAGGAAGGTATCCTACAATTATTAACAGGTGTAGGCAAAAAAAAAAAAAATCCTGAGCCAAAAATATACATTAAAAAATTCTGTTTGAGTTATTACAGTGGCTCCCCAGTATGGTACTAGGAATCCAGAATTCTTAGTGAAACACTATGCTCCCTGAAAAAATCCATGTTGTTTTCAAGTTCGGTGCTTACCAAGCCAGCAGCAGCATGAGCATGCGCTGATTCTTTTGTTTTCCTAGGCCACAGCATCCTTCCTACCAATCAGATCCTGACAAAGGAGGAGCACCATCTAGTTCTCCCAGCCAATCACCATCGTTGTCCATCACTTCCCTACCATAGCCATCTATAGGGAGGTGTACATGCACAGAAAATAAGCTACTTCTTTGGGGTCCAGTAAAACAGAGCTCCTTTGCTGTGTGTGCTTGAAACTTGGGAGTTCATGAGAGGAGAAGAAGGACTCCATTCCAGGCAATTTTGGTGCCATTACCTTTGCTGACTGCTGGAACTGGCTATCCATTGAAAAGAACTGTGTATGCAGTGCATGTGCCCAGAAAATAGTCCCAAAAACCCAGAACCTGAAAACACCACACAGATTTCTAGCCCAAACTGGTGACACTCTACCCAAAATGAAGCCATCAGGGTAAAAATCATGGTTAAAAATGCCCCCTTCCTTGGATTCCAGATCCGAAAAGGTAATGGATTTTTTTTGTGTACGCTTCTAGTTATTAACTGTGCCATCCTATCAGCCCCGTAGCTAGACACTTTTCGGGGGCGGGGCACATGCACCGACATGACGATGTCACTTCCGGAAGTGACGTGCCAAAAGTGACATAGGCATGCTCTAGCTCTGGCTCCTTTGGGGAGTGCCCGCACCACTAGTTCAGCAAACACAAACAACATGCTCACTGCAATCTTATATACACACACTTACTCAGTAGTAATCTCACACACTACTTACCCTGCAGGAATCTCTCTTTCCTTCAGTCCCATTGTGTGCAATCCACTGGAGCACAGCCGTCTATGAAGCCTGAAGCCACTGCTTAGGTCAGAGGGGGTCTGTTCTCTAGGAAACGCAAGCGGGAGGAGTGGGGAGAGGAAAAGAGAGGTGGGTGGCTCTCAGCCCGATCTGAAGCTGTGTGAGGAGGGGGAACAGGGGGGCACTTGGCTCCCTCCCCTCCTCCAGCTCTCTTAGGTCAAATCTACATCTGACTTTCCCGCAGGAATCATTCTAGTTTCAAAAAAAACCCCGTCTTTACCTGTTTCTAGTTTCAAACCATACTTGTTCTAGTTTAAAAATAACTGTCAGTGTTCGTTAATTGCCCTCTTGTGGTCAAGCTAGCATTATACTGCTTTAAACAGATCCTGTTGCTTAGTGCTCTTCAGACCCAGGGGGAAAAACGAAAGTGAAATTTGAGACCAGTGTGAAAGGAGCATAGGAAAAGACAGCAGTCAAACTACTTCAAAGGGGAGGGGTAGATTTGGCCTTAGCAGCCTAGTGCTCCTCAAGGGTCCCCAAACCAGGTTTTTTTTTTCTCCCTCTGGCTGTGCTGCTGTTGCACTGGCCTTCCCCGCCAAGCTGTGCAACATGTCAGAAGAGGCCCCTCCGAGCTGAGAATGCAGAGGAGGGGAAGCAGGCCTGGGCAAGGGGGCTTGTCAGCCTCCACGAGGGTTCCCCTGTGCCCCCTCCCCGGCTCTGCAGGCGTCCTCTCAGATTAGCAGCCATTTACGTTTCTCCAGCAGGTGCCTGCTTTGCCCAGCTCAGGGCTGCCGCAGATCTCCAGCTGCCAGGATGGACCACTGCGAGTGGGCAGAGAGAATGATTCTAACCGACCCACTGGTGGCAGCTGTCACTCCCGCTCCTGCTCTCTATGACCAGGTCAGGGAGGATTTAGGGGTCAGGGAAAAGTGGGAAGAAGGTGTCACCCCAGGGCCCTATGGTAGCTATGGGCCTGCACCCTGTCCATAGTTATACCCTTCTAAGGCTGATTTTACGTGTGCATTTTTGTAACAGCTTCATTCCAGCACTCCCTGCACCAGTAACACATTGGTGTCAAAGCTGTTGTAGGGGAATGCCCACATCTGATAGAACTGGAGTGAAAGGGGTCATTCTTTTGAAGTGCTGTTAAGAACAGGATTTGTTTACAGAGGTGTGAAGCCAGCTTGAGAGCTAGAGGGCAATTAGCAGATATGGACAGTTGAGAAGGAATGCAGATTCACACTTGAAAGAGATGTGGGCAAGTTTTTTTGGAAGTAGAATGATTCCAGCAGGAAAGGCAGATGTAAAACCAGCCTAAGTCTGCAGACATCAGTGGGCTTATAAGGGTATAAACCTGCTTAGGAGGTCACTCACTTCCCTGTATATGTGTAAAGGGCTGTCAAGTCACCGACGACTTATGGCAATCCCAGGAAGAGTCTTTCAATGCAAATTAGAAGCAGAGATGATTTGCCATTGCCTTCCTCTTCCTTGGCAGTCTCCCATCCAAGTACCAACCCTGCTTAGCTTCTGAGATCTGACCAGGGTGCCATGTCACCTTCCCTTCACTCACTTCCCTGCTAGCTTGTTAAAACTGGAATATATTTCAAATCTTTACAGGACTTTCTTATATAGGATGATGTCGGTGGCTGATCGGAAATTTGGGATTGATTTAATGTATTTATTTTCAAATATATTACATGCTTTCAGTTTCAATATAATTTCTTATAATTATGTCTCCATAGCATCAAATAACAAATTAACATGCCCCAGAGACTTATACTCTAAAAGCTGAGTTTTGCTTCGAATAAGCCGGCACTACACCTGCAGTCATGAGAAATCCTCTTTTTATATCGCTAAACACTACTTCTACGTAGCATGAAGTGCCTAAAGAAAAATTCTGAAATGACAAATACGTCTTAATTGTCTTTAATCGCATTCGTGTGTCACTGCCTGGAAATGACTTTCCTGCAAATAGCCCAATTTGATTTTTTTAATTACTTGCAAAGCCGTTGTAACTCATCAACAGTCTAAAATAAGAAGGGTGATGATAGCAGCATGATAAATAAATCAGTTTTGAATAAAGCTATTATACTGATCTCATTATTATGTCAGAAAAGAGATCCCATGCAGATTTGGCAGGAGATCCATGAACAAAGGTGTTGTGTTTGTGTTTGGAGTATTGAAGCAGCAATAGCTTGATAGGGCTCTGGTATCTGAAAGCTCCAATTCTTATTGGCTGATGACTAAAGACTCCCATTGGTCCTAAGGACAATCCAGATACCCAATCGCTGAGCCCTGCTTGGGTCCAATAGTATTGCTTGTATATAATTACATTGTTGAAAGTTATGTGTTGGAGCAGTATAAATTAAGGTGCCGTTCTCATAGAGCTGACTTTGGAGCTGAGCAATATCTCTGAATAAAAGCCTGTTGTTTGAATTCATCGCCTCCCGCTCAATACTTAAAACAAGGACCACAAATGAGCTTGTGATCATGAGGCTGCCCACCCATACTTCTGATGATCATTCCAGATGGGTCGCCATGTTAGTCTGCAGTAGCAAAATAAAACAGCAGCACCATGGAGATTACCAGAATTTATTCCAGCAGAAACTGTGCCAGAGCTCCCTTCATCAGATGCATGAGCTGTACATGCATCAGGCAGACATGTAAAAACTGAAGGGGAATGTGACAAGAAAATTGTCCTTCTGAGTTTGCAGTAGAGAAGTTCAATCCCAAATGGCTCTTCTGATGCATTCAGGGGGTTTCAGAGGAAATACAGCATGGCTGTGGAGACAATTCCTTGCTTCTGTATCCCAGCTGGAAGAGCTAATGCTTGTCTCTGAAGAACAAAGGCCGCGGTCACATGGCCCCTTTAAATCCGGGAGGGCTCCCGGATTTAAAGGGGCTGCATTTTTAAACAGCGGGTTGGGATCCCCTGCAGCCACGGGATCAGCGGCCGTGGCCGCTGAAGAGGCAGCCGCAGCGGGAACAATGGCTGCGGCGGCAGCAGCCGTAGCAGAAGCGGGGGCAGCCGCGGCGGAAGCGACGGCGGCCGTGGCAACGGCGGAAGCGACGGCGGCTGCGGTGATGGCAGAAACGGTGGCGGTGGCCGCGGCGGCAGCCGCCGCTGAAGAGATGGCTGCGGAGGCGGCCCCAGCAACACTTGAAGCGGTGGTGGCGGCCATCCGCCTGGGTAAGTCTTTTCCCCCCCCACCCTTTTACACTTGGGCGCATGGATAGCCGTGCGCCCAAGTGTAAAAGGGGGGGGGAATGGCCGGCGGGGCTATGTGGACAGCCCTGCTCTCGCAATGTATGCGAGAGAGGGCTGTCCAGATACCTCCAATGCGGTTTCCTCCCGCAACACCCGGGAAAATACTTGATTTTCCCAGGGTCTGAAAATGCGGGAGGAACCCGCATTGGAACCCACTTCAGCACGGGACTTGGGGCCGGCTGTCTGGTCGGCCCCTTTAAATGTGGGAGGAAATAGCCCTTCCTCCCGCATTTAAAGCCTGTGAGCCCGCAGCCAAAGTGAGAGTTGACACTTCCACCATCCATCTCTCAAGCCCCATGCTTGGGAGAAGAGATTCAGATTGTGTATGGTGCTGCACCCCTGAGAAACTTGAAGTACTTTCAAAGTACAAAAGCATGATTGGGGAGAGATAATCTCCCATCTCCCTCCCTCCCCAATTTGGATAAAGAATACATCTCTTCCTTTCTGCACTGTTTTGGAGGCAGCACTTATGCATTGGCAGTGCCATACAACAGAGACAATCCTCCTCCTGATCCTCAAGCTAGGGAGGCAGCAAGGATCATCCTTAACCTTACACAGATTTCACAGTGTGGGGGTCAGGGACTAGACTGTTCCCACACTCTTGCTCGAGGGGGATCCTTCCTAGCTCCCAAGGCCTGGCTGTCCGTCACACATGTTATTCTGCTGAAGAGCTCAGATAGTACACTTGGTTCTATTCTCATAACAACCTTATGAAAAAGTTTAGGCATCGAGAGGCAGTCAAGGGTCCAAGGTCAACCAGCAAGCTTCCAAGGTGGAGTGGAAATTCAAATTGAGGCTTCTCTGTTCCTATTTCAACACTCTAACCACTACACCTCAGTAGCTGAATGAATAGGAAGAACGTTATATACCATACTGGAGTCCAGCTCATAGACCATTCTTATAAATCTATGGTTTTTTTTATTATTTTAACATGATTTTTAAAACTGTTGTGACGGAAGTGTCTGAAATGTTTCTGACAAACACAGCCCGTTTCTATAGCATGATTATTTTTCTTATTCAGTTGCTAAAAAAAATTGGACTTCACCCATATCTCTTTAATGATTGATGGGCCTGAGCTAACTTTTTTTTTGGGGGGGAGGGGGTTAGAAATAAGAATACGGTGCTTACTGGGATAAACAGTCAGAATGCCTACATTTAAATATTAATCAGTCATGTAAATATTAATCAGTCATGTAAAAAAAAACCCTCCATATATTTTAAAAGACTGGCTTTTAAAAAACCAAGTGAAATGGTCAACTAACAAACCCATGTTGGTTATCCATTTCCCTTGGATTAAAGAAAGCAAGTTTAAAGATATGCCTTTATCTCTTGTCAGCAGCACCGAATATAGTATGCCTGCAGTACGAGTGATCCACCAAGCTTGATGCATTCCACAACAGGTGTTCAGTAAATCTCCTAGTTTTGATGCTTGTATGGAAATGTAAAATTAAAGTGTGAAGAGGGGTCAATGCTCTGCCATGCTAGAATACATGCCTGGTGGCTTGTTTTGGGCTTATTACATCACAAAATGTCTTCAATTTTTATAAAGGTATATTTGTTGCGACATTTTTATCAGTTTGATCTACAGTTATCAGGGGACATTATTTAACTTAACACCCATTTCCACTTATTAAACCTCTATTAAAAGGACATGACATCCCCCCCCCCCCCCCAGTCTGGATGGTAAGTTTACCATCACACCTGAAACGAACCCTAATTATGTGTAATTAGAATGAACATATATCCTTCCCCCTTTATCCCTATCTGCCCCTCCAAAGGTTAGATTGAAAGTTCTTTGAGATAAGTATCACACAGATTAAACTGGAGGAAGGCTACATATTGGATACATGCTAATAGGTAATAATCTGGTACTGTTTCTTCCTTAGCTATTACAGCTGATGACTGATACTCATTCTAAAATGGATGGAGCAAGCCTGGCCTGTTTAATTCTCCACAGGTGGAACAAACATAAACATGAGAGAATCATGAAAGAATGAAAGCCCATCTTTCAAGAGTTTGGAGAATGATGTCTCTGTGGCCTGTGGGGCAAGGAAGCTGTGAGGAAATCCAGGCATAGTCCACAAATGTAGTGGCGGCATTAGGGTTAATAAAGAATTAACATCTCATTTCCTGCAGGTTAAATGAGATCATGAGCATCATACAGTAAGCTGTCCCTTAATGAAATCAGACTGGACATCAGAGGAAGATGGCTTTGTAAATAATAGAGGAATGACAGTTTACAGTTATCTCCTTAGAACAGTTATATAAACTATTGACTTTCTTGTAAAAAGAAAATTAAAAAAAGAGGTGTCTAAGTCATGTTGGGAAGAGTGGGGACTTGCTCATTTTGCCTGGCGACTCACTTTTCATTGGGGGCTAGATCACAAACATGTTGCTATGGTCACTTCTTGCCCTCTTTAATTCATTTACCAGACAGGGGAAAATCTCAGTTTGCAGAAGAGATATTTTCTCAGTCTCAGTTCTGATGGGGTAAGTGTGAGTGAAGAGTTCCAGTTTTCCCATTCTGCCTTGCTGCCTTTGTTCTAAAGCAAAGCACATTCATACTTGCTTGTTCGAGTTGGATTGATGCATTCACGCATTGCAGGATGGGAACTGTAGTTTGATCCCATCAGTTCTGAGCACAAGGCAACCTGATGAGTGCTGCTGTCTGATGAATGCTACCCACTGCACAGGCACAAATCATAGCACATACATGCTAATGTATCTTATTTTAAATGCAGGGGTCCGTTGGAGCAGGAGCGCAGCTCCGGGAGTGAGGAGCCCAGGGGGCGAGCACATCACCAAGCCCCGCCCCCTCCTCGGCTTCCCCGAGCAGTGCAGAGGCGCAGCGCCCTGGGGAAAGCCCTGCTAGGGTCTTTATTGTTTTTAATGTTTTGTTTTAATATTGATAATTTTATCATTGTTCCTTTTATGACTGTGTGCTGCTTTTCCAGAGGCTTGCTCAAGGTGGCATATAAATTTTCTAAGTATACCATTTTTTTCTGGGCACATGGCACATAAGTACTGGAGAAATTTTACCAACCCTTCAGCAGCTTCCACCCCATCAGTTTGGTGTAGTGGTCAGGAGTTGGACTCTAATCTGGGAGAACCGGGTTTGATTCCCCACTCTTCCATGTGCAGCTGCTGGTGTGACCTTGGGCCAGTCACAAGTTCTCTCAGAGCTGTTCTCTCATGAGCAGTTCTCAAAAGACCTCTCTCAGCCCCACCTACCTCACAGGGTGCCTTGTTGTGGGGAGGGGAAGGGAAAGGGATGGGTGGTGCACATGTCCTGGGTATCTCAAGTCTACTTGAAACCTGGTGGTTTCAAGGGAGCAGGAAGAGAATGAGGGTGTGTTCTTTATGCTTATTTTTATTGCACAAAGTATCGGCTGGGGAAGGGAACGGAGGAAGAGCAGGTCAGTTTCACTCACCTGTGGAGTGGAGCCTGAGGGGTGGGTGCTGCCTTCTGACACACTTCCGGTATGTTAGGGGGTGTGGCATATGCAAATGAGTTAGGCAAATGAGTTATGCTAATGAGCTCCTGCACCTCTTTTTCTACGAAATGACCCGTTTAAATGACACATGACCTTCCTATGCCAGTGACTCTAGAGCATTCGTGGCCCATGCAAGCCATTCATTGTGAGCATGTATCAAGAGTAAGCCAGCTGCTATGCTAAACGCTGGCACTGTGCAGGAGCAAAAGAACTTGAAATTCTGTGCATTTTTAACTGAGAGCAAATCCCTGAGGTGATCAAATGCGGTGTCTGATATAAAACGAAACAGGCATTGCAAACAAGTTATGGGTGAATTCCAATTGCTTTCCTTTGCTAAAAACCACAGTATCCCTAAGTTAGAGATGTTTGGCTAAATAGGGGGTTGGGGGAGGGGTCTCATGGTGGATTCCAAGAGTCTATGAACCAGATACTTTTTAGGGCTGGAGCTAAAACTTCACCACCAGTACGAAGGAGTGTGGGCAGTATGTCTAGAACTTTAACGATGGCTATGATTGCTCCGAAAGATTACTTTGATCAAAGTGTTTCTTCCCTCCTTTTACCAGGACTTCCATAGAGGGAAGACAGTGACACCTATTGAGCCACCAGTTAACAGTTAAAAGCATAAAAAGAGGGAAGCTATAAAATCATCAGTTCTGTGCTATCTACAAATTCGATGACATTTAACAACATTAAACATTTTTAGAAATCCAGCAGTTTGAGGTGATGTATAAGGTCGCGATCAGACGGGCAGTCCAATCCGCTGTTGCCCCACCTCAAATTAAGCCAGGTCATTTTGTGGCAGAGAATCCTGACCAGACTCACCCCTTTTAGCATGCTTCAATGCCCTTTTACCCCTCCTTGCATGACCAGACAGCAGGAAGCAGGGAGTCAGCCTGTCGGCCATTTTTTCAAAAGTGTGTCCTTTGAGCATGCCCACAAGCACTCATGAACATGCTGGGATATGGAGTTCATGGGGCTGTAGGCCATTTTCCTTTTAAAGTCAGTCCACAGAGCAAGTGCACAAGTGGTGGAGAGACTGCTGGGAAATGGAGTCCACTGCCATTCTCCCGCTAATCTTTTCAATTTACCCCTTCCCCAAATGGTATTAAAAAGCTGCAGAACAGGGGTGTCTTTCTTTGAGAGTTTTTCAAAAGAAAACAAGGTTTTGAACAGCCCCCCCCGGGGGGGGGAGATGCATGAATACAGTCATGTGATCCTCACTAACAAGAGATCAGTGAGACCTGCCTGATGCCTTGGGTGCGCAACAGAGTGACCAGATGACAGGAAATCCATTTTGGAAGCAACTCAGTCCAACAGGACCGGACTTCCTTCGGTATCAAAGGAAGACCCGTGCTTGCGCCTGGGCAAGTGCTGGCTTCCCCCCCCCCCAAAAAAAAATCCATGAAGGAAGACAAAGGAGGGAGTGGCGAAGCCTGGAAGGGTCCAGCATGGGAGCATGGATCTACCAGGCTGAGACTGACAGTTTAAAAGAAGGGGGCACCACGAGGCAGCGGCCATTCCAGACAAAGAAGAGCTGCTGTCTGATCGTGCACTTTATATCCATAACGGAACAGCAATGGCAACAGATCAAATTGGCCATGTGAACGCGACCTCTGTGAGCTACGTTGCCTACATATAAAATTGTATTCTTTCAAAAGAGTTCTGTTAACTAGCTAATATGGAAAAAAAAACCCAAGAACCAAATTGGAAAGGCTTTTAGGAGGGCAGCCCAGAAGACTAGGGCTGACATTGGTTCCTATCTGCTTCTGCAAGCCAGTAGGACCCGGCTTTCCAAAAATCTTGCACTCAAAACCTGATCAGCAAAGGATTCAGTCTGAGGAACAAAAGGGCAGTGATCTCCACTTTGCTGCTGGAAAGCTTTGAAGTGGAAGCAGTCGCTTAATTCGACAAAAAACAAGTTGACAAAATTTTACACATGAGTAACTGAAAATAGGCCCTTGCTGCATGTCACTGGGCTGACTGCAAGTTCCTGACACAGATAATTGCTGACAGTCTGATGACACAGAAATTAGTGTTACAAAGGCAAAGAAGCACTAAAATCAAACTGACTGGAGATGCCTTCCATTAAGGATACTCTGATACCCTGTTATTCCCCATTGGCGTCCTCAACACTAGCATTATTCTGAGTATTCTTCGGGCAATGGTTTCTGGACGCTCCTCCTTATAAGGTCATTCTCAGACACTGCACACACATTTAATGTCACACAGTATCACACTACTACGTTGGTTCCTGATTTTCAGAAACTCTTGGGTAAGATGTCCTCCGTCAGGTATCTTAACCATCGAGAAGCAGGACTATTAAGACAATGCCCCCTCTCGCAGACGTGGGACACTACCTTTGTTTGTTTGTTTGTTTCAATTTATATCCTGCCCTTCCCGCAAGCGGGCTCAGGGCCGATCACAGAACAACATCTAAAACATAGCACCAAAATTCCATGTAAACAATTTATGAAACAATTAAACAGTTTGAAACAGCATAGACTGAAAAACAGGCCACACTATTCATATGCATAGATTTCAAGGTGGTGTCGCTTGGTCCCCAGAATCTTCTTGATCTGGACCACATAGAGATGGTAAACTTTGGGGGGTGGGGAGGCAAGATTTTAGTGGACACCCACCACTTCAGCCCAAGGCCTGGTGGAACAGCTCCGTTTTACAGGCCCTGCAGAATGTTAGTAAGTGAACAAGATAGAAAAAGCCAAGAGCGGGACGCCAAACACAATAGAATTATACAACAACCTCCATAAAACCATACAGAGAAGAATACAGGAAAATACACCAGTTTTCACAAGCCAAAGCCCCAAACACTGAATCAAGCCTGAAGAGAGCCCCAAATCTGAGAAGAGCTGACGAAGACTCCGGACCAATATTCTCCATTTTGTTAAACTGTTGACCCTGCTTCGCCTTCTGGAGATGTTTTTGGAAAACTTTATTAGCACAAATTTCTAGGGCTGCCAGTTTCAGTCCTCTTTCCCACAAATCTCCGGGAATTAAATTTTTGACTGTGTGCATACATCTTACCTGTGGTGCGTGTACAGGTAAGTTTGACAACAACAATAACAATAACAATACCTTTATTGGCATAAAAACGATACAATGCACCCGGCGATATACCACAAAATAGCCAGGTAAAGCAAGATTTCCAGTCCAACCTAATACAAGGCTCTCCTCCTAGAGACCCCATATAAAAAACTTGCTACAGTCTCAAGAATCTCAGCTCTCTGAGATGACAACAAGGTATCAATAATGAACTCCTCGGATTGATCCCGGAGGGGGGCGATCACCGGTTCAATATAAGCGAGACGAATATCGTTATGAAAACTACAGTGTAAAAGCACATGACCAATAGATTCGATTTCCCCCATCCCACATGGGCAAAATCTCTCTCTGTAGGGGATTTTTTTGAATCTTCCCAAAAGTACAGCTGAGGGCAAGACGTCAAACCGAGCTAGCATAAAAGCCCTACGGAGGTGGGGCTGAAACAAGGTAGTCAGGTAACCTGTAGAGATGTGACTAAAGGAAAGTCCCAAACTCAAAGGGGAACATTGCCACCCCAGCAGGAATAACGAGTCAGACAACAGTTTGGAATCAAACAAGGGCCACTTTATTAACTATTTAAACAGAACATGCAGCAACGGGCAAACTAAACAAGCTCAGGAACAGGCAAGGCAGGCGTCACTCCTAGACACAACCTCCTTGCCCTTGTAATGGGCGGGTAACCTAGCCCCAGTCTTGAGCCAGTCAGATTCTGGCTCGTAACCGGCAGCCCAGCATACTGGCATCCCCTCCCAGGGGCGCCTACCCCTGAGGCTGCACAGACCTTCAGGGAGGAGCCTAGTCTGAGAGGTTCCAGAGGCGATCACCATTCACCTCCCCAGACCGCAAGGCCCTAGGGTGGTTCCTGATGACCTCCTGTTCCCAATCGGGATATGCCGTGAGGCACTCACCGGTTCCATTTTCTAGCTTGCATAAACCTGCAAAGTGACCAATCTACTTAATACCCGACCACCATCTATGCTCTCAACCACTGACAGCAGTGTAAGGTAGGCAAAAAACACCCCGTCCCCAAGCCAAACAAGGAAGAGGAGCAAAAATTCCTACCTGGCCCCAATTGGCAACCAGCAAAAGCCTACACTGCAATCAGGGCGGGCGGGTGGGCGAGCACGACGACGAACTGCGAAGGCGGGAGCGGGGCAACGGCTCTTGCCAAGCAAGCCCTGCCCCCGCCTACAACACCGCGCGCAGAGCGCGATCCCTGTTGCTGCCTCGCGTCCTGCGAGGCGGCAAATCAGCTTCCGCATGCCACGGCATTGCCGGGCGGCATAAGCCCAATGTCTATGTGCAAGGTAAGTTAAGATACCATGCTGTTTCACATGTTCCAGCAGCTGACCATCATTTAGAACGGTGGATTCCTATTATTATTTAGATATTCACACCCTGCTGTTCTCTCCAGGGGGAAACCAAATCAGCTCACGACATTCTCTCTGCTTCCATTTTATCTTTGCCAAGTCCTGTTAAGGTAGGTTAGGTGGAGAGAGAATGCCAGCCCAAGGTCACCCAGCAAGCTTCCATGGCAGAGTGGGGATTTGATATTTGGCCTCCCAGATCCTAGTCTGACACCCTAACCACCATGCCATGCTGGGTCTCATTGATGTTTATAGTTATGTCTATAATGATGTTTTCTAGTGTCTCTTCAACCAACAGCAAAATACCATCTTTGCTCTTAAGTCACTGTAGGATTGCTGAGTAAATAAATGCACCAAACAGTATCTGTAGTAGGAAACTGTGTGTGGAAAGTAGTTTGTGTGTCTGATCCTAGATCTTGGGATAGCACCGTCACAAGTAGCCCCCTGTGTCCCTATTGTCATCTGTGAAATGTTGGTGGGTATGCTTTCATTTCCCAGGTTCATGCATTACACATAGGAGGACCTGTAACCTACACACACAATGAGGAGAGAGGGAAAAAAATGAGAGAAAGTGATATGCCTGTTTCCTCTCCTGATGCAAGGGGTACCGGAACAGCCTTAGGTCGACAGGTGGATGCTGCAAGCCCACGTTCAGTGTGACACAGTTCATTCTGCTTTGTGGGCAAAGGTGAACCTGTATAGATGAAACAATGACAGATATATCTTCCATGTATTTCTAAGATGGGGGTGGTAGTTGGACTGTTTTTCGAGGTAAGATCTGTTTCTCCAGTGGCAGAAGTCATTCAAACAACATCATTCCAACTGTGAGGCACAAAGAGAATTTATGCCTGGCAAATCTGCTTCCAGCTCCTTGCTTTGACCCATACCCACAGCAGCCTGAGACTCACAAACACTGGCAGCCATTCTTCCTGAAAGCAAACTCAGCTTTCTCGTGCATAAGAGAACACGGGGAAGTTTCAGGGCTCTTTGCATTTCACTCTTGCCTAAAGCTGGGGAAGAGCTGCTGCCAGAGCAAAAATAATTAAATGCTGTGATTTCCTTGCTCGCTTCACTGGCACAGGTCCTGGCTATAAAACAACAAGAAGAAGAAGAAGTAATAGTGGAGGGATTTCCTGAGCTCAGTGTCAGAACTGGGACTTCCCCCGATCAACGATCTGCCCCATTTTTCATTCCAGATGTCTTTCATCTTTATAGAGAGTTTCTACAATTAATTTGTGCACCTTGCGATCATCGTAACATTCCATGCCATTCACTGGGCATGGTTATTTTTTCCCATTTAGATAAATCAAGCGGATAAGTTAAGAGACTTTTATACACATGGTGCCTCATTAACAGTGCAACCCCGATGCTAAATGACACCAGAGTGTTGCTGTTGCTGATGACAAATTTGGCGTAGCTCGTCGGTATTCTACATTCCCTCTACAAAGAAAACATACATTCAAAAAAGCATCCCCAAAGAACTCAGCGTACAGCTACAGGTCTGGATTCTACAAGAGCAGCACCAATTATAGAGTGGCATGTCAACGGTACCGTTGCGTTAGCTATATGTGGAAGGAGCCAACCAACGTATGCTGATGATGCCACCATCCCTCCATAATGCCAGCTTGCCTGCATCACTCAAAAAAAATAAATAGGACATGGAAGAAGGAAAGGCAGCAAAGGAACTCCACTGGTATGGAGGAATGCAGCATGTCCGCTACGAACCCTATGCCTACTATGCTCCTGGGATCCCCAGAGTAGGGAGATCAAATTCTCTTCTGCAAACATACCCCTTTGGCAAGTGGACTAACTAAGACAGAAGTACTACTGGTGAATGATAGTCTGATACGGGACTTAAGGTGTCACCCATTTTGGATGGGGTTGCACTCCCCTTGAAGGAACAAGTCCAAAGTTTGGGGGTGGTCTTGGACTTGGGCCTACTACTGCATAAGCAGGTGGCAGCTGTGGCCAGGAGTGCCCTCCACCAGCTTTGTCTGGTTAGTCAGCTGTGGCCTTTCCTGGGCAGAAACCATCTGGCAGAGATTAGGCAGGTGGCAACCTGGGAGAGAGAAGAAGAAGAAGAGAGAAGAGATTGGATTCATACCCCGCTCTTCACTACCCGAAGGAGTCTCAGAGTGGCTTACAATCCCTTTTCCTTCCCCTCCCCACAACAGACAACCTGTGTTGTAGGTGGGGCTGAGAGAGCTCTTTCAAGGAATGCTCTTGAGAGAACAGCTCTGAAAGAACTCATGACTGACCCAAGGTCACATCAGCAGCTGCATGTGGAGGAGTGGGGAATCAAACCCAGTTCTCCCAGATTAGAATCCATGCTCCTATGCACTATACCAAACTGGTTCTTCTCAGTCATGGCACCAAAACTGTGGAATCCTCTCGGCAGAGAAGGCTTTCCCTTCTGTTCCCATCTCCAAGCAGCAGATGAAGACATTTTTTTTGTTTCATCTGGCATTCCCTCAGTGGTCCCTCTTTCTTACCCTGTTTGTGATTGTTAATTTTACGGTTTTGTATGTGTGTTTTAACTTGGTTATAACTGTCTGAATGTCAGCTTTAATGGTTTTTGAGATGTGTTTTTATGATGTATTTTTTAAAAAAATCTGTCAGGCATCTTTGGGGCCTTGATGAGGGCAGAAAGTTGAGATATGAATCCTGTAAATCAACAAACAACAGAGAAGGAGGCACGAGCAGTCCAAGTGTCCTGTTAGCCCCCTCCATGGCTCATTTAGAAGAGGGACCCACCTGGGAAAAATCCATAAAACTTCCCAGAAAAGGATTCCAGCCCTGCTGTGGAAAAGATGCTCTTGGGAGGTATTAAAGTTCTTTGCCAGGCAAGAATAGAGATACTAGAGCAAGCTGCAAAAGAGGACCCAACAGAACATTATCAATAGCTCAGTGGAACAGAGCACCACTGTGGGAAATGGGTTGCTGATCTGAGCCCCATCAGAGGTGGGTAACAAAGCAGAGTTCAGGCACCAAAACCAGCAACAGCGAAGCAGGAGAAGTCAAGGCTAAAACCCACCACTCACACACTGCGGAACATCCTCCTAATGATGCATCAAATGGGGCACACAGGAAAAGAACACAGTATGGGGCATTTGGAATCCTCCATTGGCGAATCTGGCGTCAAAACCAGCCACACTAAATATTGGGTACTGGGTTCGCTGCATGGAAGCCCAGACTACAACGTAGTGATCAGCATAGGTTTATTGAGTACACAACAAGCATGCAATACTGGCCGGGAGGGCCAACGATATACAGCTCCTAAGACACACCCAAAAGTGCTATTGGCGGGTTTGAATTTCCCACCAGAGTTCTTACTGGGGGGCTATTGGTGGTCTAGGATCCTTGACCCCTATTGTCCCTTGGAGTCAAGCTCTGACTGCATACCCCTGCTGCCCAGTGGTGGTCAGCGGACATAACACTAAGGAAGGGAAGACTTCAGAGAGAGGCATAGCGCTGTGGAGCAGTACAAGCTTAGCATGCCCTCAGGTCTTGGATTCAAACCCTGTATTCTGCTAGAAGCTTCTAAGGAATCTGGGGCGCATCGGAGATGGTACACCATCAGACCCAGTTACTGAGAATGGATCAGTCATGCTGGCTGCCACTGGTTTTCCTGGCACCTCCCCCATCTAGCAGTATCTCCGTTGGATTCATGAGATTAGTTACCGTGGTCTGCTGCTGATCATATCCACAACCAATCTTCTCCATCTCCCTTCCCTGTCATGCAGCAGTGATCAGAGGTGTTCATAGCCCAGCACTGCATTCCTATAAGTGTTCTGAGCAGATCAGTGATAGCAATAGGTCAGAGCAATGTTTGTTTGGGCAAACCGGCTTTTTTCTAGAGTCTCCATCACCGAAGCTCCCACTTGTGTATTCTAACATAAGATGAGGTCATACACCCTATCATCTGAGAACTGTTATGGTTTACAAACTGTTTAGGAGTGCTCTGATTGGCTCTAGACTTAGTTGGTATCCTAAACTGTGCAATGGCTATCTAGGCATGGAAGGAGGCAGTTGTTTTTAACTCCCATTTAAATGACTGCATTTACTGGCATTATCGTGATGGCAGGGATCAGCCCTGGGCTGAGGGGACTCAGACTGCTAATGAAACCCTGCTCCTCCACTGGTGCTGGGTTTATACCAGTTTAGCTCTGAGTTACAGTGTTGAAGGAGCTTCATGAACAACCTGAACAGTTCTCAGATGGCTTTAGATTGTGCTTGGCTTATTTGCAGGGAAACTATAATAAAGCTTCATCCTGTCATGTCTTACACTGACCACTCCATAAGGCCGTCAAGAGGTTTCTGTCTGTACAGCCGTCACATCACGTGAGCTGCTTTTGACAAGAACATGCAATTTGCTATGTGGTTGGGAGAAGTGTGTCACTTGCAAGATAGCACTGTTTTCACTAGCTACAAGAGAAAAATTAAGAGCAAACATACGCAACCTTGCTATAGTAAGCATCTGATTTCAAAGGAGGATGGCTTCTGCAGTGCAAATGGTAATCTTTTTCCCCATCTTACAATGTCCTTATACAGATGTATCTCAGTGTAGTGACCAAACTGACTGGTGCATGAAAAAAAAAACCCCTCTTTCCCTAAGCCTTGCAGATACACAATCACTTGTTGTGCACATTCTTTTGTTATGACCTCTGATTTTAGGCAAGAAAAAGACAACTGAACTGAACGGAAAATGTGTGAAAAAGCCCTAGGTCTGCTGCATCTCAGAATGTAGCTCCTTCCTGTGGTTGCCCTACAGCCAACAGTAGCTATCTTGGAACAGACAGTGTGTTGGGATAGAGCCTGATGGTCTCTTAACAGAGGATGAGGATGCCACAGTTGTAGAATCCCATGAAGGACAAAACTGTGACAGACTCCAAGGTGCCCCTGGGCTTTCTGACCCCCAGGGGCTGTCAGGGAAATTGCAGCCAGCTGTGGCTACCAAACCAGGAGGCTCAGGAGCAGAAGCCAGCACCAGAAACTGGGACTGTAGAGGGACCGATGAAGGAGAGCAGCCTATAGCCAAGGATCCCAAAGTTCCTCTGAGGACCCCAAGAGCAGAGAAAGCAGAGAGCCTGGGCAGAAGCACAGCTCAGAAGGCATAGTACATGCTTAGCTGCCCTGGGCCTCTATGCTGATTATGAGGCATCTGGAGACCTAGATCCACCACAAGGCTTTGCAGGATACCAGAGAAGGTCCATCTGTGAGTGCCTGCAGTCTTCAGGCCCCTGCTGCAGCTGCTGGTACTTACTCCTACAAATAGCCTCAATTAAGCTCTGGCTGTTGTGGGATCAACCGGCCTGATAGTGCTTTCCTTAGGGTCTTTAGGGTGTGTGAACATGACCCAGAGAACTATGCTAAACAGTTTTTCCACTGAAAGATCCTAGTTGATAGCCCAGTGGTTACGTAGTGCTCACCAATGTCTACTTTCTAGCTAATAATGACAATTTTGCCTTGCAAAACGGACTGTGGAAAAAATGGCACATTTCTCAGGTTCCCCAAATGGAGTTTTCAATAGTGCTCTTTTGTATGTTCAGTAAATAAGATGTGCGCTGCTTTGTTTAATCATTCCAATGGATAAGTCCTAACTGGCCATTATATTTCACCTCCCCTTTCCTCTGCCACTGGGCAGCCAGTCTGGTGTAGTGGTTAAGTGCGCGGACTCTAATCTGGGAGAACCGGGTTTGATTCCCCACTCCTCCACTTGCACCTGGCTGGATGACCTTGGGCAAGCCATAGCTCTGTGCCAGCTGTTCCCTCAAGGACAGCTTGGGAAAGAGCTCTCTCAGCCCCACCTACCTCACAGGGTGTCTGTTGTGGGGAGGGGAAGGGAAAGGAGTTTGTAAGCCACTCTGAGACTCTTAAGTGAGTGAAGGGCGGGATATAAATCCAATCTCTTCTTCTCTTCTTCTTCTCTCTGACTACTTTTTCCCTTTTAGATGCTGAAACTTTCACATGATTTGTTTTTTTACTTTTAAGATGTATGTTTTTTAGTGTTACTTAACTGATTCAAATAAGGACAGAAACATGGTATTACACTAGGATCAGCACTTAAAATGCCAATCTTATAATTATCACTGTTTCTGTTTTCTCAAAGATGCATTCAAAAGCTGAACTTCTCCACAATCCTTGCAATTTCCACTTGAGTGAAACAACTCATAGTATAGTACCAGGGAGTTGTTCGCAATCCAAAATGAATAGTATTTTGAGTAGCTTTGCATTTCTGCAGCTGACATCATTCAGCATGGTTTCTCAACAGGTAGATAGTGCTAGTGTTGATGAATACTTACAACTTACTGGCTTGATTAGACTACAGATGCTATGAAGTTATCACGAGCAGGTTGTGCATCATTTAAAATCAGCTATGTTTTTATTTTACTATATGTAGAACCACAGAGTTAGAAGGGATCTCCAGGGTCATTTAGTCCAACCCCCTGCACAATGCAGGAGATTCACAACTACCCCACTCCCACCCCCAGTGACCCCTGCTCCATGCCCAGAAGACAGCAAGAAAGCCTCCATGATAACTGGCCAAACTGGCCTGGAGAAAATTGCTTCCTATCCCAAAGTTGCAACTGGCATTTCTGTGGGCATGTAAGAAAAGGCCAGGAGAACTAAGTACTGATGCCACCCTCCCTGCCCTCCCTCTTATGAACTGCCTAAGTTCACAGAATCCGCATTGCTGTCAGATGACCATCTAGCCTCTGTTCGAAAACCTCCAAAGAAGGAGAGCCCACCACCTCCTGAGGAAGCCTGTTCCACTGAGGAACCGCTCTAACTGTCAGGAAGTTCTTCTTAATGTATAGTCAAAAACTCTTTTGATTTAATTCTGACCTGTTGGTTCTGGTTCAACCTTCTGGGGCAACAGAAAATAACTCTGTACCAACCTCTATATGACAGCTCTTCAAGTTGATGGTTATCAAATCACCTCTCAGTCTTCTCCTCTCCAGGCTAAACATACCCAGTTTCTTCAACCTTTCCTCACAGGACTTGGTATCCAGACCCTTCACCACCTTCATTGCCCTCCTCTTGACACGTTCCAGCTTGTCTATATCCTTCTTAAAATGTGGTGCCCAAAACTGAATACGGTACTCTAGGTGAGGTCTAACCAGAGCAGAGTAAAGCGATACCATCACTTCACATGATCTGGACTATATAGTTCTGTTGATGCAGCCTAAAATCTCATGTGTTGCTTTTGCACCTGTGAAGTTAATGGCATCCATCATTGTTGGTGTATTCTTAGAATTTACTAGAACTAAGTTCTTGAAATCCTTTGTCTCCCCAAACTGTTTTTCCTATGCCTTTTCTCAGGATACCGAGATAAACCAATCATACATTCAAATGTTTAGTGATCTTTCCTGATGCTAAGCAGGGACCCATCTCCCATCTTTTGTATAAACCTGGGAACCTTTTCAAACTGCCTTGACTGGACCATTTAGTGGTCAGAAAACACATTCAACTAGCCACCCAGCACCTGGCTAAACCCATCAAGGCTATTGTTAATCCAGACTCTGCCCCTCTGGAACCTCATTGGTCACACCTAGATCTGGCTCCTCCTGATTCCGCACCCCCTGGGAGCCATGATTGACCCAGGTAGTCTTTTGTCTTTACCTTAGACAAGCCCCTCAAGACTTCCTATTGGTCAGCATTGTTCTCCAATGTCTATATCCATCCATGCACCCCCTCCTCTCTCTCTTTTCTTTGGGTCCTCCCATCGCACATAATGCTGGCCGTTGGTGCTATTCTCTTCAAGGACTTCAGCATGTCTGGACAGGTAGTATTACCCAGTAACTGACCCCTCTATTCTCTATCTCTGCTTTCTTAGTTCTGTATTGCTTGCACTTTTTTGAATGCTTAGTGTGCTTGTAATTAGGGAAACTTCCATTTAATTTACTCTTCAAACCTGGAGTCTTACTACCGTATCGGACCTTGGTATACAATTGGTGTGCGGTCCTTGTACCCCTCTGGTCTCTCCTGCTGCATAGCTAATTTCCTGAAACAATGAGGCAGGCCATTGGCGGTAACAGTTATTCCAGGAGATCTCCAGCTACCAACTGGAAGTTGGCAGACCTCTACATGTGTGATACGCAATACAACTCCCTATACCACCCCCCCATGCTCCAGCAGGATCAAGTCAACGCCTCTTCTGCAAATTAATCTAAATGGGCGAGTTTGGGGAATGGACAGGTACATAGGAATGTAAAAATGCAAAAAACATTTTAAATACAATTTAGAGCAATTCTGAGTATTTGATAACAACTTTATTTGGTTTTTTAGTATGTGACAGTGCTATTACCTACTGCTGATCAAATTTTGATTTATGCAGAAGTCACTGTACACTACTCAATGTACCTCTAAGATTGCAAGTTATACTCAAGAAGAGCCATACAATTTTTCTGTCTGGCCTACACCTGTGGAATCTGAATGGAGATTAGCAATCATGCCAATTTGTCCAGGGTTCTGTGATTGGTTCTGCGATGTCTTAGCAAATTTGTGCATTTCTTAAAAGGATGCTTTCAAAGCTACCTCTCGCTGCTCTCTCTCCTTTCTGAGCTATCCAATTGTCAGTCCTAATGTTGCTCCTCAGCAGTGTAAGTTTCATCTTGAGAAAACATGTCAGAGCAAGTAGAACCTACTCTGAAGATTCTGAGCTCTCCTTTCCAGTATAGGAATTTGCCAGTCCCTGGAGAAAAAATCATGGACTTTCATTCATTACCTTGTAAGCAATAAGATAAGCTGCCTTTGCTGTACTACAGCATACATCATATGATACATATTTCCCTACCTAGAAGCATCTCTACATGGTAAAAAGCCCTTAAACTCATTTGAAGATTATGTGGAATGATTTGAGATGCTTGTAATTTGTTAGGTGTATTCCCTGGCCAGGATCTAGTGTGCATGCTTTCAGCTTGTGCTTTTATAATATCTGTGTCTCATGCTGCATGACAAACCCCTTCTGAAACAGAGAGTTAATTTTAAACATACACACACACAGTTTGTAATATTGCAAGAAACCAGGAGTTTGAAAGAAAAGAAGTCAAAAATCCCATTTGGAATGTCCACACTCAAGCATGCCAAAACAAGCTGTTTGGATCCTATCACAGATTGCTATATTATTGCGATGTCCAATTATCAGTACCATATTTAAACCAAACAGAATTCAGCTGAATGTTACCTGTGGCAAATGTTGCAGATGTCTTTCACCATTTGTGCAATTTTCAAACAAGAAGCATGGAAGGCAGAAATAGACTGCATGAGTACAAAAGATATCCTCCTGACTTAACTAGGTCTCAACGAAATACTGAGCATTCACCTAAACTAACACAGAATCATAAAAAAATAGTGTTCTT
The DNA here is from genome assembly GCA_029233225.1 of Lepidodactylus listeri. NCBI lineage: Eukaryota > Metazoa > Chordata > Lepidosauria > Squamata > Gekkonidae > Lepidodactylus > Lepidodactylus listeri. The sequence goes on along the minus strand of JARCFY010000016.1, from coordinate 52,338,043 downwards.
TGGCTGTGACAAAGGTATTCTGAAAAGGAGATGAATCAGACACATCACTACAGGTTCTATTCTTTGACCCAGGCAAGCCTGACCATGGTAATCATATAAAATATTGAATCTTGCCCTGACTTGGTTGTAGCTCATACCAAGGGCAGAAAAGAAAGCGAGGACCCAACAGAAGTAGCACTTGGGGCAGAGAAACCCCAAATCCCAAGAACCTCCAGCGTTAACAGCCACTTCACTTGAACGGCAAAACCAGGCTGTTTAATCACAGGAACATATGGCATCATGCAAACGACTAAAACTGAATGATTAAACAGGCAGGCGGAACATCTAAATGCAAAGCACAAAGCCTGTAGCCTTTTAGAAATCAAAGATGAACATTCATTCTAAAAGCTAATGAAATCAGAGGTTCTTTTCTGAAGCAACGGATAGAACTTCAGAATGCTGAATATGCCCTGATTACTTCAATTAGTTCTAATGTGTGTGGATTTCACTAGCACTTCGAAACCAAGACAGGAAAGGACCAAGAGCAGACCATACTACAAGGGCTGTCTATAAGAAGGGAGGAGAGCAGGAGAATGAGGACATTTCTGTACGTCTCCTCAGGGGAACAGTATCCGGAAACAAAAGGTACGGGGCAATACCACTGTGTAGAGAAGTATTACTATAGAGAGAGATCAATCCTAAGCAGGTCTACCCAGAATCTGCTTAGGTATATTCAGTGGGGCTTACTCCCAGGAAAGCTTTCTTAGTATTGCATGGTAAACTATCTCTTGCCAGAATGACAGAAATGATAATCCAGATAATGCTGATTATGTAGTATCTTGTGATGGTAAGAAAAGAAGAAACACTAGAAACAGATGGGTTTCCAGGTTGGAGCAAAATATCTACGTTTCTGGTAGATCTTCTACCTTGGGTTATGGTGAACACTAGGGCTGCAGAATGGATGACATTTCTGATTGCCAATGATCCATATGCCTCTCTATGTCCCCTTACTATCCAGATATAGTACACAGGTAGACTTATCATGAAAGTGCTCTTAAGGGATGCAGGTACCTCTACCTGTCTTAACAGGGCATAAGTAGGAAGACTTAAAATGTACTTAATGCCTGGAAAGTCAAAGTGAGAGTGACAATTATGCTGGTGGAGGTGGGGTATTGGTGTAAACCATCACCTGAAATACTGTTTTGAATTATCCTTCCCAGCTTATCTTTTGCTTGGAGTTGTAGTGCAGCCCAGCTCTAGCCTTTAGCTTCACCTTTGCTAAGCCTCCACTGTCTTCGTATCATCCCCAATGTCGCCCTCACTCATTATTTGCCAGTTCCTGACCTTTTCGTCTTCTACCTTCTCCTCTATTAAATGTAGGCTGAGGACAGACTGGCAATCTGGAGCGGGATGAATGCGGAGGCAACTGCTGCGGGGGAAAAACTCCCCGGGGATGGCCGTTCACACTGGCCAGGGTATTGTGCAACGATGCCGTTGCGGAGCGTTCAGACTGCTGTGGAGTGGCCCCAGGTGGGCCGGCCTCCACAGCTCGTGATAGGGCTGTTTCGGCAATTTGCGCATGTGCGCATGCGCTTATGCACGCTCATGCGCAAACTGGCAAAATGCTGCATTCGCACTGCCGCCTCCGCTTGCCTCCTGCCTTTTTCTGGTTCACACTGCCTGGAAGCGGGAGGCAAGCGCATGAAAGCCTCCGGACACCGGTTTCTCCCGGTGTCCTTCTAAAGCGCAAGAAACCTGGCTTCAAAGCGAGTAAGTGCAGAAGGGAGCCGAGGGACAGCTGCACATGTCTGAAAGGGGTCCCTTCCCCTGCTTCCCAAGCGGAACTGTCCCGGAGCAGATTGCCAGTCTGTCTTCAGCTGTAGTGTGGAAGCCTCTGGGCAGTGAATGCCTTACTTGCATATCCAGCACAATGCTGAATCTCAAATAGGAGCAGTAACATTCCAAGCGCAGATGCTTCCTACCTCTACAAAGTCATCGGCCACACAATATACACGCTCATCTGCTGTACCCACCCACCAATCATAATGAATGGTGTTAGGTTAACAACAGTAACTGTAATACAAACTCGCAATGTGTTCTCTCTTTTTGAAATGGCTACGTCAGCCCAGTCTTCCTCAAACGAGATGTCTCCGGGTTCTATGAAAATGCAGCCTGCAATATTAAAATAGCATGGGCTGCGCAAGAAAATGTTCTGATCTTTCCCAATGTACTTTCTTTCAGTCTGTCTCGCACAGCATACCATTTTTACTTAGTCTTTTTTTAAAAAGGGGGGAGCATAATGTTCTCCATATTAACTACGTGAAGACATCTGTCAATATAATTATGTTGTCATAAAATCACTTAAGAGCTTCTTTAAAATATGCTTTTCAGTTTAACTTTTCACAAGTTAGTTCAAAGAGAAGGAACATGTTTGTGCAGCAAATGTTCATGCTGATCTGCAAGGCAAATTGTTATCATTTAGAACTGGAAAGTTCTTTTGGGACTTCTTTCCTAAAGTTAGGCTGAGCCCCAGATTCTGGTGTTGCCCTTCAACACAGACTTGTGCAGTTGCCTTTGAAATATCCCAGTGCTTGGAGCACACAGAATCTTGTTTAGAAACCCATTCCACAAGCTAATTGTTTTTATGTGAGGAGTTTTTAATGATATTCATCCTAAATTTTCTCTCTCCCCTCTTCTTTTTCATTACTTTTAGTTACACTCCATTGTACTCAAGGGTAGGTAAAACCAGTACATTGTACCTATTTCAATATATATAGGCCTTGACCTAATAGGCATTATACTTGTGGGGGTGCTACATTCCCACCAGCTGGGAAATTGTGTCTAAATGCCATGATTTCCAGCTGTGCTAGTAACAGGGAATGGAGAAAGTGGCTGGCTGTTCCTTCAATGCTCCTGCTTTCATTCTTTCTTTCCTGCCTCCCAGATTCTCCAGTTCAGTAATGTTAGGGCCTTCAGTTCGAGGAAGCCATGCAAATGTGGAAGGCTATTGAGGAGGATGGCTACAGAACACCTTTCATCTGCAATTGTTATCTTCTAGCTTTGGCATTAAGGGAAGCACATTCTGTTGCAGTTTAGTAACCCGTAAGCACATGGATCACTATGAACTCTTGTTGAACAGATAATGAGAGGATGGGATAGGAGAAAGTGTGCTGAAACAATTCAGACCCACTAGAGCATTTCATGTGAGTTGGAATGTCATAGAGTGATCAAATCTGGCAACCATAGATTATGTATAAAACAGGCTTCCTGGCCTAGTTGGTATTCAGACTGTCAAGAACAACATATTTGATCCAAAAGAGTAAACAGATAGATAATCCTATTGTAGAGGACAATTCAAGGGTTCAAATGATTGTCTATTGATTATTGCTAGTGTTCCAGGAATCTTTGGGAAAGATTTTTTGGGAATCTCCAGGAAAAATTGGTGAATTATTAACCACTAAATAAAATGGAAGAAACAGGTGTTTTAAATTAAATTTAATTGAAAACAAAGAATTTTCTAATTAAGCCAGGTGTTTTAACATCATCCTTTTAAACTGGGATGGCAGGAACCACCACTGTCAACATTAGAGATTTATAGGGACATCTTTTACTTCAAAGAGAACTAGAAATAATTGGTCAAGATGTTTTTAGAAAAGCCTAATTGGGGTGAACAAAAGGATAGCTGTACACTATAAGAGAGTCAACCCCCCTTTTCTGATTTGTTGTGTGAATTTTATATTTTGTTTACGGCTGAATATTTACTAAGATTATGGTATAAGATATTTGTAAGAGCAGCAGCTAGCTGAATTATTTTAAGCTTTGTTAAAGAATTATCAAGCTTATTTTAAGACAAAAAGGTGCTTGCTTAAAGAGAAACCATTAGACCTAGCAAAGATCCACAATCTGCTAACAAGCAGAAAGCTGGGAGATGCTCCAAAAAGTTTATGAAAACAAAATAATCAATCATGCACACCTGCCATTCATTAGAAGCCAATTAAAAAGTACAAAATTTGTATTATACAAAGGGGAACCCCTACTGGCCAATTTTAGTAGTCTAGAAGTTTAAAGGTAAATTGAAACTCTTTTAAAATTGACAAAAATGTTCTAGGGGGTCCAAATAAAGAATGATAGATAGATTCAGTGTATCTATAAAAGCTTTATGTCATAGATCACTTTGAAATATTAGAAGAGTGCTTATAGAAAGTTAATATTTAAAATAGTGCTATTTTTCATAATCCAATGTATTCTTATATTTTTTTCAATAGAAATAATCTATATTAAGAATATTGTTATACTTTTATATGCATGTATCTATGTAAAGCAACCATTTTTGTAATAAAAACAGCCAAGTTTTGTACTGAAAATGAACTCAGTCTGAGAGTTCATTCAGAGGTGAAATGAATCTAGGTAGGCAGCCAAAAATGAGCACCTGTATTAATCAATTTTACTAAGACAAGCACCTGTACTGTAAAGTTGAGACACGGCCAAGTAACATCTTATTTGTCACATATGTGATTGATGACTGACCAGACAAAGAAATCTAAACTGATCACGTGCAAATGTTGTCAATAATGATGTAAAATGGGGAGGAGCAAGAAGAGCATATAAGCAAGATCCCTGCTGTAACACACTGAACATCCAAGCTGAATTCTTAGCTGTGAGATGTTCCTTTATTTGAATAAATCTTTTTCCTAACCTTTATTGCTTGGAATTGTTTGTTTCACTGTGTGGGTTATTGGCTAGTCTCACAAGTCAAAGAACCTTAGCACCCTCAGGGCATTGCTTTCACTATGATAGCTCAAGATAATGGTAAACTCTAATCCTTTTCCTACAAACAGAGGTCAGAAATGTTGAATGTGACAGCGAACTCTAATCATGCACCTGAAAGTTCACGGAGGCCAGTTTCATTTTCAAATTATAAAGTTTGGACCTCAAGCTGAAAGTCTGCTTTCTTTTTTTATCTGTACATTAATTGGTTTCTTTTTAAAGATCTGCTGTGTATATAAAAAAATCACTTCCTTATGGCAAATATTCTTGTTCACGCAGTCACTGCAGCATGTAGAAATAAACTGTCAGAGATCCAACCACAGAGACATTATTTATTTATATCCCACCTTTTCAGCTCCTACTGACAACAGCAAAACAGATGAAAATACAACACAAATAAAAATATACAATCACCAAGAGGAATAAAAAAAGCCAAAATGCAGCATGAAAGAAGCCTAGAGACCACCTGACTAAAACTGGCACAAATATCCACAGAACTAAAAGCAGCAACACATTTACAAACAAAACAAAGATATATGCCAAACAGAGTTAGTGAGGGGGAAAGGATTTCTTTGGAGGGAGACTTATACAACCAAGAAAGGTGAAACAACTGCCCTCCACCAGGGACCAGGGGGGATCTGGCAATCTCAGAGAAACCTGTCTTTGCTCTGGGGAGGGGAAGTAGAGTACAGCCTTAAAAGCAAATCTTAGCTGATAGCCAGCTTTGTACAGAAGTAGGTTGCCCTTGAGACACCTTGGTCCCAAGCCCATAGATAATAATCAGCAGTTCTCATTGTACCTGAAAGTGAATTGGAAGCCAACATGTAAGTAGATTCTTGAAGAAGAAAAAGAGACTGGATTTATACTCGGTCCTTCACTTGGAGTCTCCGAGTGGCTTACAGTCTCCTTTCCCTTCCCCTCCCTACAACAGACACCCTGTGAGGTAGGTGGGGCTGAGAGAGCTCTTTCGAGGACTGCTCTTCAGAGAACAGCTCCGAGGGAACTGTGACTAACCCAAGGTCACCCAGCTGGCTGCATCTGTTTCCTGACCCTCATGCCAGCAAGTCATCTAGCAGCTAAACTTTTTACAAGCTGAAGCGTCTGAACATTCTTCAAAGGCTCCCTAACAGGAATTTTACGTGGATATGAGAAGAAAAGAATATTAGTAATAACTAACTCCTTATGCAGTAGAGTAGCGGCTGGAATACCATCCAAAACTGGCTAAAGGTGCAACACACCACAGCTGTGACCTGCTTGGATCGAGCTGGTCACACAGATGTAATAGAACCTCAGAGATACAAATTCCCTCTTTTGGGGGAGTGGAGCTCCATCAAGCAGAGGTCAAAACCTCAACCCCTAGTCATAGCTGAGTCTCAATACATTTTTCAGTCCTACGCTATTTTGCAGAATCTCTCGTGCCGGCAAAAGTGACCCCATGCATGTCCAGCAGCTTTCTAGAACTGTGATTCAGCAGGATAAGTTTACTTTCACAAAGCAGTCAGTTCTGCAATAAGAGAAATCTTTTGCTCTTTGATTGCATCAGACCAAGGTTTGCCCTGGATCACCCAGATGCAAAATAATCCCTAATTAAGCCAGTCTCACACTGTGTCTGCTGTTTCCACAACAGAATGTCACATCACATCACCTCAAATATATATTTTTTTTCCAGTGGGTCAGTTCACATATTCATCGGCACATCATGAAGTATTGAGTAACCAGGCTGTGACAAAATCAAGAGATCTAAGAATAAGCCCCATGTCAACCATCTCTTTAGACTGCCAACACTGAAAGGAATTTGCCTTGCTAATAACTATAAATTCATTTCCCATCTTACATTCTAATAGTGAAGCAGGACATCTTTGGATACTTAAATCCAGTGACTGGAGCTGTGAACAGCCAAGATAGAGCTTTCTACAAACTTGAAAAGGGCCCTAGGTTTGCAGAAGAATGTAAAATTTTAAAAAAATCCACAAATCCAAAAAAATATATATCCAAAAATGATAAAAGGGCTGCTTGTAGCTTTAAGCAACAGATTTTCTCAGTGGCTGTTGCTGGCAACCACAGCATTCCAAGCTTGGCTCTTTCAGTAAAAGGCAGGGGGAGACGGAAGGGCCCTTTCCAGCCCTGTTTTGGCCTTTGAGGGAGAACTCATTGGGGTCAGGCCTGGCTAGAGTTGGCAGCTTCCAGGTTGGGAAATTCCTGGAGATTTTGTGATAGTCTGAGGTTGGCAAGGTTTGGGGAGGGGAGAGGCTTCAGCATGGTATAATGCCTAGAGTCCACCCTCCAAAACAGCCATTTTCTCCAGGGGTGACAGATATCTGCACTTCAGTTGGAATTCTGGGGGGTCTCCAGGTCCAACCTGGAGGCTGGCAACTGTAGGCTTAGCAGCAACCTTTGGGTGACGATGCCACCTGACTTGCATTACTCAAATAGACCTGGCTGCTTACAGCACCCTATGGAAGCCAGTGTGGTGTAGTGGTTAGAGCTTCAGAGTTGAGTCTGTGAGACCCAGGATCAGGTCCTCATCTTGATGTGGAAGCTGACTGGGTGATTTTCGACCAGTCATATACTTTCAGCCTAACCTACCTCACAGGATCGTTGCATGGATAAAAAGGAGGAGAATAGAATAATGTAAGCTGCTTTAGTCCTCACTGTGGAGAAAGGTAGGGTATAAATGAATTAAATAAAGCATAAACATAGCTGAAGAATGGGAGGCAGATAAAAGGTAGGTTGGTGAATGGCTGAGAAGGAGGGAATGAGGCAAGGAAAGAAAAGGCAAAGAGGTTAGGAAATTCCTAGAAATGTGGGGAGAGTGAGCCTGGGGAGGGTGGGGCTTGAGGAGGGCAGGGGCTCAAAGGGGTATAATGACATAGACTCCACCCTCCAAAGCAGCCATTTCCTTCTGAGGAACTTGGTTTGCCAGCCTCCAAGTGGGGGCTGGAGATCACCTGGAAGTACAACCTGCTTTCCAGATGACAGAGATCGGTTCACCTGGAGAAAATGGCTGCTTTGGAGGCTGGACTTTATGGCATTATACTCTGCTGAGGTTGCTTCCTCCCCAAACCTTGCCCTCCCAAGGCTCCACTCCCAAATCTCCAGGGATTTCCCAACCTCGATCTGGCCATAGGCGTCAACTACGGGGGGGCTCGAGAGCTCGAGCCACCCCCAAAATTTCCCAGGGCCCCCAAAATTTCCTAGGGCCACTGCCACCGCCTCTCTCTCTCTCTCTCTTCCCCCCCCCCCCGCCCTGGCTGCCTCCGTCCCTCTGTCCGTCCAGGGGCCAGCTAAGCAAATGCCCAGCTGGCCCCTGGATGGATGCATGGAGGGATGGAAGCAGGAGTGGCCAGGCGGGGGGGGGGGGGAGGCAGCAGCAGTGGGGACATGGTCCCAGTGTGCACGCGTGCAAAGCATGCACGCACGAGTCCCCACCCCCCCTGGGGATTTTAAAACTCGATGCCCCTGGATCTGGCAACACTAAGAGGAACTGATCTTTGTATCTGGGAGATCTGTTGTGATTCCAGAAGATTTTCAGCCCCCACTGGGAGGTTGGCAATCCTAGAAGGAGAAAAGGTACCAGGAAAACGGGGAGGGGGACTTTGGGGGCTTTCAGGAAAGAGAAAGAGGAAATAGTGGGGGGGGGGGGGGGAAGTGAGATGCCTCCCACAAGTCCTCGCAGGTTCCCCCTTGTTCCTTTATATTTCCAAAACCAAATTTCATTCAGTGTCTGTAACTAAGCTATTGTATAATACTTGCATGAAAACGCAGAAATGACTATAATATTAATGGTCAAAATATATGAGGCAATCTTCTAAATATCCAGGATAGGGAATTCTCTAGGGCACAGCTACTTAAAGTCATGAATTGTATCACACACTAAAACAAATACTTGCATCATTTAATCTATTGCAGCCACAAATCATCAGCAGAAGAGAACTAAATTCAAACCTACTCTGAGGGTACATTTATTACCTACCAAGGTCAGTGGAAAGGCTTAAAATATTGCATGGATTCCACCATGTCTACAAGCAATCCTTGGAATTAAGGCAAATGAAAAGAGCTGATCCAAGTACCCAATCTCCTGGACTTTTAGAAACATTGTACAATAACAATAAAAGCCCACTGTGTTTTGCTTGGAGTAACAGAGCCAAACAACTGTGCTAGGTTTATTGACTCTATCATTTATCACTAAAGCATCCCTCCTGTTGATCGTCTTGCTGTCTTTCTGGCTGCGGTAACACACACTAAATAACCCACTTTCAATGCACTTTCCAACTAGATTTTTACTGTGTGAACTGGCAAAATCCACTTTGAAAGTGCATTGAAAGTGGATTGTTTAGTGTGTGGCTGAGGACAGACTGGCAGTCTCGGCCGCTCTGCCTCTGCTTCAAAAGCGGAGGCAGAGCGGCCGTTCAGACGGCCGCATTTGCCCCGAGGAGGCGGCCCGGACGCATCGTGTCCAGTGCCACGCTCCTCCTGCAGCAGCCAAGCACCACTTCAAAGTGGTGCTCCGGCTGCTGCTGCGCATGTTCCACCCGCCGGAGCGGGTGTGAACGCGCGCCAGGAGGGGGAGCTGTGCGGCATCCGCACACCGCCATAGGAAGCCGCCCGCAGTCTGAACGCTGCGGGTGGCTTCCTTCCAGCAGCGTGCGAATGCCGCACCACGGGGAAAATTCCCCCCGCCTTAGTCTGCCGCGCCGCAGAGGTGCGGCAGACTTTCAGTCTGTCTTCAGCCTGTGTGACCACAGCCTAAGTATGGTACAGAATGAGCTATTCTATGATAGGAGTGGCCATTGATTCCAAGAGCAGGGCTTTCCCTTCTACTTTCCCTTTCCTAAGCAACTCCTGGGACCCCCAGAAAGCTGATGCTGGAGGCCGCAAAGGACATGTTTGATAAAAAGACATGAGGACCATGGACCATCAGTGAGACAGCGGAGCTTGGAACAATCATTCTTACCTTGCTAGATGTGTAACACCTGTACCACTTGTGTGAACAGACGTTCCACTGATAGACGAGAAAGCAGATGGTAGTTTTGTCTGGTTCCCTGTTCTCACAACCAGGCCCATGTAAGACCATACCCATGTAAGTTATGAGAGCTCCAACATCAGCTTTTAGGAGGCACGAGGTTGGTTGCTGGGGGAAGGGGGCAGGGCAGGAAAGACCAATGCTCATGAGTTTCCTTGCATTTTGTTGGGTCTTGGAGAACTCCATCACGCTGAAGAGAAACACAATTTGATTTCTCCAGTTTTCACTCTGCAGGTTAACTGAATATTTTAAAATGGCTTTTTTGCTTTACTGAAGGGGACTGTATTGGATCTCTTTCATGTCCCCTTGCTGCCTTGCATTTCTATCATTCTGATTGCTAGTTAGCTCTCTTTGTCTAAAGCACACCAAATCAAAGCAAAAATATTTTTTATTAAATGGCATTCCTCTAAGAAAATGCACAAATTGCTTTTTGATGATGTTTAAATAATCCTATTTTTAAGACTAGATTAAAGTATCTAAGTCTAGGCAAAAAACAGGACAGTAGAACACACAGAATATATAATTTTACATTTAGAGGTGGGTTTTTAATAGCATACTATTAGTCTGTACATGGTTAAGTTGCATTGCACAATATTCCAAATTTTGAGGTGTATAATAGATGGAAACCTGCAGAACTACAGGTTTGCTTCCATTCATTTGATACTTCGTTCTCAACAAGGTAAGGCTAAAATTTTTGAAACCATGTATATTCTTAATGTTAAGTGTGTGTGTGCGCGCCCATTACAGGACTTTGTAAGTAGCATGCAAATCCTTTTTTTTTTTTTGGCAAGATATCCTCAATTATTTCAGAATTTCCATTCTATTTTCATGGCAAAAGTATAATAGGAATTGAAAGTGTAGAAAATATGTGCCCAATTTCTCCATTACATTCTGTGTGCAGTGGTCAGTAGCCCATTGCATGTTGGGAACATCAGTGGGTTGTGTGACCTCAACTTATTCACTCAGTCTTGCCCAGGTCCCCACCAGGGCCGGATTTAGATGAAGAGAGGCCCTAGGCTACTCCACTTGTGAGGCCCCTCCCAATCCCCCCCCCCCCATGACTAGAAGAAAATGGAAGAATGTTATAAACAAAACTGAGGGAAGCCAATGGGTGTTTAAATGCTGCAATTCACAATTTCTCCTCTGAAGGACATAAGATATTATTGTTCAATACCATAGTGATTGGAAAAAAATGCATAAATGTTAAAATTAACACTGAAAAACTTTTGCAATAACTGAACTTTGTAAACCTTTTGTGGAATAAGCATTAATTTTTAGGAAAATGAAGTTGTAATGTTATTCTTTAAAAAACACCTTGAGTTTACAAATTATATTGCCTGAGAAATATAAATAATATGATCATGATTACCTGACAGTGTGGCACTTTTAGAAAGTACTTTATTTTGTAATTAAACAATCAGTTTTAAAATACATATTAAGAAGTAAACTACAACCATCAAATACAGTAAGACTAAAAATGTTTTTTTTCTAGCCTTCCTCAGAGCAAAATCATCCAAAATGTCAACAAAATTTGTTTGTCTAAGTTTGTCACTTTCAATGTTCATAATGCTCAGTGCGGACAACCTCTCTTGAGACTTCATGGTCCTTAATTCATTTTTAATTCTTTGGGTCTTGAAAAACTCCTCTCTCCCAAGCAGTTAGTGATCATAAAGCTAAGAAGTAGCCGCAAGATTGCTTCCACATTAGGAAAGGCCATCTGATTTTTTTCCTTGTATATAATTTGATAAAGGTCTGTATGAGACAGAGAGTGCTCTTCTATAAGCCTATGGCTTTGTCTCACATACAGGTGAAAGTGCAAAAGTTCATCAATAAGTTTCAGATCAATATCTTCTGGGTATGCTTCCATCAACAGTTCAACACCTTGCTGAATTTCTTGCTTAGATGCTGTCAGATTAGCAAGAATGGAAAACAATTGTGCAACATCATTGTACATAGTACTTCTTCTTTTTAAATTGGCTTCAAGTGCATCTAATATGGGAATAAAGGATTTTATCCTACACTTATCTCTTGGAGAAAGTGCATCTAAGGCATCAGGTGCATTTCTGTCATTTCTTTGCTGTTCCCTCACTCTTTGTTTCCTTGTTTTGTAGTTAACATTTGGCAAGGTGGCTTTTGCTCGTTTCTCAAGCTCATCAAAATCTTCTCTAATTTTCCTTAAAAAATCCAGATGTGAACTGTACAAACTTCCACAAGAACTAAATAACAGGTTTGATTTCTGAAGGGCTTTGCTGACCTTGTGAAAATGACCTAGCATACAGGTCCAAAAATGCAGCATAAACACAAATTCCAGTTCTTCCATTTTCTGCAAAAGATAGGTAGCTTGAAGCCTGGTCTCCCCCTTCCCATTAACATCAGAGTACAAATGACTGAGGGCATAAGTGATAGAACTGTAATTTTTCAAAACAGCTTCTGTGGCTTTTGTGTGTGCGTCCCACCTAGTGTCTGACAAATATTTAGACACTTTAGACTGAGGGCACAAAAATGATTTTAGAACTGCCTATCTCTTTGTGGAGGATGAAAAGAAGATATAAATTTCATTGATAATGCCAAAACAGTTCACTGCACCAAGGCAGCAATCCACAGCTGAACAGCCCGCTAGATTTAAAGAGTGACCTGTGCATGGAATAAATCTTGCAAATTGATTTTTTTCGATGACTTTTTGCTGCATACCGTTGTACTTACCAGCCATGTTGGCAGAATTGACATAAGACTACCCGCGACATTTTCTAAAGTCAATTTCAAGCTCAGCAGTGAAAAAGTTGAACACTAAATCAGCCATGCTTTCTCCTGAGTGGTCTTTTAGCGCAAGGAAAGTTAAACATCTCTCAGGTGGCAAACCGTCTTCAGGTGATACATATCTGATAATTAAAGTCAACTGATCAGTATGTGAAATATCAGGAGTGGAATGAGTTGAATCATTTCCTCACATACAGTTTTTGACAAATAAGAAGGATTACCAGGTGTGAACAGCAAAATCTGACTATTTACATTATTTTCTTGTGGGTCTTTAGCCTCTCCCTGTCCAGTAAGTGACTTCTGAATTAGTTCTATATTTTCAGTTTGAGCCAGCATCATGGCTGCTTCCTCATAATCAGCTTGCTGTTCCACATCCTGCTTCGCTGTTTCTCTTTCAGGGAGGTTTTTGTCTGGTTGCATGCTAGTAGTTGGCTCAGGCTGGATAGCTTCACTGCTGGCTCTTGTTGCTTCAATGAGTGGTTGATGCACAAAAGCAGTGATTGGTCTTAACTTCATTACCATAGCATTTTCAAGTCACTGTCTCTTGCGCTTGCTAGCACCACCTTCAAATCTTTTACTCATGCTCAGATTAGAATCTAAAAATAAAAAGTAAAATTAATCTTCAATTAGATAAACACATGGATTAGAGGTCCATCAGTGGCTATTGGCACAAGGTATAGATGGCTGCTGCTGAAGGGTTACAGAATTCAGTTTTTCACTGTGGCAAAATGGGTGCCCACCCTCAACCCTAGGGGACTGAGTAGCCCCACTTTGCCTTCCCACCTCCTTGGTGGGCTTCTGTCACTCTTCAGTAGCTGCCACCACTCACTGACTTCCCTATGCCTTTCTTGAGGGGCAGTGAGACCCCTCTGACTGACTCCTGGGGTTTGGAGAGGAAAACCCCTAACTTTGGGTTTCTCCTGGAGGGTTGGAAAACCTGCATATTTTTGGGGTTTTCCCCTCCCAGGACTCTTCTTAAGGCACTGGTAGTGGGCAGAGCAGGGGAGACTCCATGGTCAGAGCACTGGCCTGGGATTTTAAACAAAGAACAAAGATTTTATTGACTAATTACAAGTAACAGGATTTTGAACACAAAAAGGCACTTTAAATCAAACACAGAAAGGAAAACACCACCAGGCATGCACAAATAAAACAAAACAAAATGCAGTTCCTCTGTCCCTGAACTGATCACTATACTTATTTTCGCTTGGGATGAAGTGCAGTTACCAACCTGCAGCCTGGCTAGGGCTGCCAAGTGTTGAAAACTCACCGGCGGGGGGGAGTCCTCCTCTTGCTGGGAGTTTCTTCTGGCGCGCACGCGCCCATCGACATCACTGGAAGTGATGCAGCACGTTGGGGGCGTTGCCAGGGCGACGCTCTGGCAATCACCCCAAAACTCTATGGTATCATAGAGTTTTGGGGCGATTGCCAGAGTGTTGCCCTGGCAACGCCCCCAACGTGCTCCGTCACTCCCGGTGACATCATTACGTCATCCTTGCTGGACGACGTCGGGGGTGGGGTTCCCCCCGCCGGCCAAATGCTGGCCGGCGGATCAGGAACCCTTTAGCGGGGGATCCCCCACCCCCCCGGGCTGACTTGGCAGCCCTAAGCCTGGCCTCCTGCCTTCTATAAGAAGAAGAAGAAGAAGAAGAGGAGATTGGATTTATACCCCGCCCTCCACTCCCCAAGGGAGTCTCAGAGCGGCTTACAAACTCCTTTTCCCTTCCCCTCCCCACAACAGACACCCTGTGAGGTAGGTGGGGCTGAGAGAGCCCTTTCCCAAGCTGTCCTTGAGGGAACAGCTGGTACAGAGCTATGGCTTGCCCAAGGTCATCCAGCCAGGTGCAAGTGGAGGAGTGGGGAATCAAACCCGGTTCTCCCAGATTAGAGTCTGCGCACTTAACCACTACACCAAACTGGCTCTCTGGTAGTTCTGGATTCCTCGGAGGATCCCTTCCCACTGCTGCCTTCCCTGATCCCCACGGCCTCTCTCTGCCTGTGGGCAATCTGCAGCAAGAACCTCCTGGCCTCTCTGAGGGTTGCAGGATGACTCCCCCCTCCCAGGCTGGCTGGAGCATTTATATCTTCTGACTCCATCCCCTGGCTTTCCCACACTTTTTGGCCATGGAGGCATCTGGGATTTGTAGGCCTACCCTGGAGTTTTGCCCTACTTCCCAGGGTGGGTGGCCATTTTAACTAAACTAAATAACCTAAACTAAAGCAAACACAAGATGGAGTCTATTCTGTCACATCCAACAAGCCAACCCTATAGCACAACATCATGTTCCAATCTAAACATTTTCAAAAGTTTATAAACTCCCAAAATTGCCAAAGGGATTCAAAATAATTTTCTCCAAGACACATGCAATTAGGAGGCTTGAGAATGATGCAAAAACATAGGTTAATAATTAACTATCATTTCTCATCTCATAATCCCAGCAGCAGCAAACACCAGGCTCCCATCCAACAATCAATACTAGCCATTTAAAAGAGCCAACTGCCCAAAAATGTAAAATAAATAAATATATAAATGTAAAATAAATAAATATATAAAATAAATATGTCAGACTTTGATTAGATTCTGCAATGGCTTTAGAACAATTAATCTATTAATGTATGAAGCAGTATTGTTTGGATTTATTGGCATGACAATTGACACCATCAATATTTCCTCTCATATTCAAGAGGTTCTGAGAAAGGGCTTGCAAGTGCATGCTGCAGGCACCGACAGGGCTCTGTGAAGTGTGAAAGATAGACTTCCCTGCCTGGGAGGGGTGAGGCCAGTGCCAGTCACATGTGCTTGCTCTGTTCAAGACAAGGAGGAGGGAAGGGATGGAAGGGACCTGGGAGAACTTGCTTGCTTGGTCTATCTGCCCCAGCCGGCCCCCCACTCGCACTCTCCCACTGATTAAAATGCAGCATGTACCACTACTGACCTGACCCTTGAGCTGGGGAAGGCCGTGCAGCTGGTTGTTGACTCTGGGCTGCTGGCTCTGGAGTCTTGGAGTCTGTACTCTGAATAGTGGCACCAGGGACCTAGAAGGGGCAGGGCTTGTCAGTCCAACCTCTCCACAGTCTCATCAGGGCTGGCCTTAAGGCAGTTGGCCAAATTGGGCTCTGTGGGCCACTCCTAAGGGGGCCCCCACACCAGGGCAACCTAGATGGATTTTATTTATATTGCTAAGATTCTGCAGACTTTGTCTGTGAACCGGGGCCTCACAAAAAATTTTCCAGTTGGGACCCAGAGTTTCAAATTGGGCCCCACTGGCTGGCCCTGAGCCTCATAGCTGCTAGGCCCAAGTTGCCCTTCCATCACATGATGTCTTGGGTTTGCAATTTTGGGAGAGGGGAGACTGCCCACATGGGGGGCAGGGCTGTGGAGCCCCCCTAGATTTAGAGGCCCTAGGCTTCAGCCTACTTAGCCTATACATAAATCCGAAACAGGTCCCCTCCTTGCTATACCTGTCATCCCACATGTAGACCTCATGATCCTCAGCATAGCTTTTTTGGGTGGTCAAAAGGGATCTCCTTTTTTCACGAGCAGAAGAACTGATCCAACCAGATATTTACAAATGTAACTTCACCATGCCCCAGTATTCTGCCATGCTGTATCATGCTAAGTGGGCTGATGTAATCTTTGTTGCTTCCTCATCAGAAATGTTTTTATCTCTGTGCATTTATTGTAAGTAAAATAAGATGGTGCTGTTGTAGCCTTAGGCTTTTCAGCTTTTATCTGTTAAGTTTAATGGCTTTTACTCTTGCTTGCTGCTTTTATGCTTCTGGGTATAGGGGTGTGTGTGTGTGTGTGTGTTTGTGTGTGTGTATATTTAATTGCTTGATTGTTTTACTGGAATTGTGTAAGCCTCACTGAGAATATTTTATTGAGGTGCAGGGTAAATAAATAAATAAATGCAGTGGAGAACTACCATTTAGTGAATCTACAAGATTACTGAATTTGGACTATGAAGAAAGAATTTAAATATCAGGTCCTTCAGAACAGCATTCAATGTACATTGAAAGACTTTGGTAAAAGGAAGTTACAACAGGATAGTCAGTTTCCAAGCAAGCTTGGTTTTTGCTAAATGTAGGCATGAATTGAACTTTAACCAGAAGAAGAAGAGGAGGAGGAGGAGACTTGATTTATACCACACTCGTCTCTACCCGAAGGAGTCTCAGAGCAGCTTACAATCCCTTTCTCTTCCCCTCCCTACAACAGACACCCTGTGAGGTAGGTGGAGCTGAGAGAGCTCTCCTGAGAACTGCCCTTGAGCTCTCCCTTGAGAGAACTGCCCTCTGAAAGAACTTATGACTGACCCAAGGTCACACCAGCAGCTGCATGTGGAGGAGTGGGGAATCAAACTGGGTTCTCCCAGATTAAAGTCTGCACTCTCAACCACTACACCAAACTATTAAAAGTAGTCCCTCAGTGTTAAGGTTTAAAAAAATAAACAGATCTATTATAAGCATTCTAGTCTGGATATGGATCTTCTGAGATCCTGTGAGGCAGATCCCTGAAAAGTCAGGGTTATATAAACAAAAGAAAAAGAAACATATCAGAATCCCTTGAAAGTATGGCTTGGCAGAAGAAAGGGGTTGTGACTCTAGCATATACTAGTGACAGATGGAGAGCAAACATAATATAGTACATAAGAGTCTTTCCGAAGTCACTCTCTCTCAGAGTTGCAGGGAGGTTAAAATGAAATCAACCCTATGTAGACAGCTCTGCTTTCCTTGGAGGACATATGGGATACAAGCAGTATAAAAAAATATTAGATGTTCTTTGACAAAATCAGACACTGATAATTAAATAAACCGATTCTAAGATTAGCTATTTTCTGTTGACAATGTTGTAAAACTAATTTTATGGAAATGGAATTTTGTAGTTATATAGATGTCATATACCAAGTTCACTAAAGGCCTATTATGCATGGGTGTTTTCCCTTACTTTCACCATGCATGTCCATTGGGTTTTCTTTGTCATTCTGCATTGATTTTCCTCCCTTCTGCACTCAGTTTACTTTCTGGTTGCTGTTTCCCTGGGTTTTCTGAGAGTGCTTTTGTGCTGATTTCCCCCTTGTTTGGCTTCCATCCAAAGGTAATACAAAAGTATACAGATTCCCTCAGCTTTTCCCCTGCACTTTTGCCTCCCCTTGAAAGTCACTCCCCGCCCACTTCAAGGTCATTCCACCCACTCTGTACCTTCCACCATCCTCTCCTCTTCATCAGTGTACAATCTTCATTTCCCCTCATTTAATTTTTCTTTGACAAGCGGCATGAGTCTAACGATACGAGACTATCACTAGTCTTGGATCCCTGAATAAAAAAAAATTAAACGATGGGGAAAGTTTAAAAGGAGCTGTGCGAGATTTAGTTTCCTGCTGGTATTGACTTAAAAGGGGAATCAGAGAGAAGGCAAATGACATTGGGGGAAAAAAAAACATTCAAATGTTGGCAGAAGGAGCTGTCTAAATTTGTGTGGGGAGGGAAAAAACCAAGAATTAAGATGAAAATAATGTGTGATGCCAAAGAAAGAGGAGGGTTTCAACTACCAAATCTAAGGTTATATCATGATGCAATATGTTTGACCTGGGTAGGGACATGGACTATGTTACAGGATAGAAAGTTATTGTCCCTGGAAGGTCATGATTGTAGATTTGGGTGGCATGCATATTTGTATTAAGGTAAAACAAAAATGGACAATATGTTTAAACATCATTATTTGAGAAGAACACTAATGGATACGTGGATAAGATATAAAAACTTTTTTTCAGAAGAGATACCTATATGGATTGTACCCGCAGAAGTCTTGCATCCAACATCAAGGTACAAAGGACAAGATTGGTTGAAGTATAGAGACTTATTAACAAGACATGGTAAAGACTTCAAATTGAAGGAGCAGCATCAGATAGACTTTGATTATGGTTAGTTAAGATATAGACAAATATATGATATGTATAGAAGTGATAAAAAACATGGTTTTAGGGAAAAAAACAATGAAATAGAACAAGTTTGGGAGGAAGGTGGGAAAAAATGATTTCTAAAATGTATAAAGTCTTGCTAAAATGGTTTAATGCAGATGAAATGGTAAAAGAACAAATGGTAAAATGGGCGATAAACTTTAACAAAGACATTGAAATGGAATCTTGTGAATTTTTATGGAAAAATGTTATGAGTATATCTACATGTTATAACTTAAAAAGAAAATTGTTTTAAAATGATGTATAGATGGTATATGACACCAAAAAAAATTGCAAATATTGGTCAGAATATGTCTTAACAAATGTTGGAAGTGTAAAAAGAAAGAAGGTTCTTTTTATCATATGTGGTGGACTTGTGATAAAGCAAAGATTTATTGGTCAAAAATACATGCAGAAATGGAAAAAATCTTGAAATGTACATTTAAGAAATTGCCTGAAATGTTATTGCTTGGACTTAAACTAGAAGAGATAAAGGTAAAGAAAAGGACAATAATATGGTATATGATAACAACAGCAAGAATGGTGTATGCACAAAATTGGAAAAATGAAAAAATACCAGAGGTGTGGGAATGGTTGAAAAAATTGTTATATATGGCTGAAATGGATAAATGGACTAGAAAATTGAATAATCTGTACTCAGAGACCTTTCTAGAAGACTGGAAGGATTTGAAAGAATATGTTGAAAAATACTGGGATATGAAAAACTACATTTATACATGGTTATAATAGCATATAGGGATAGAAATATAATATATGAATGTATTAGTAAAAATTAGACAATGAAGCTGTTTTTTTTTTAGAATTACATAAGATTATAGAAAATAAGAATTGGTGTATAAGTATTTTAAAGATATATAACCGTTACCAGAAATGAAACATAGATATAAGTATTACTATTTTGGATAAAATGGAAAATGTGTTATGCTTCAGAGGTGGTGGGAAACCACCAATACAAGATAAAAACAGAATGTACAAATAGAACAAAATGTTATACAATATGGAAAAAGGGATTTGTATAAGGTAAATGTATTAATTTTGATGTTCTTTTTTGAAAAATAAAAATTTCTTTACAAAAAAATAATAAAGGGAGGGATTGTCAGCATGGAATGAAATTGACACAAGATGTAAAGATGGGAAACCTAAAGCTTTGAAAACATTTTCCCCGTTAATGCTTTAGTGAACAAAGTTTTTGGGGTGAGGAACCATTTTGGCAGTCTCTGGAAGCCTAACATTAAAATGGCAGCTGAGCCACATGGACTTTCTGCAAACCACTGAATATAAGAATTGATTGGGTTTGATCCATTTGGAGGAAGAGAGCAATCCACACAAGACAGGCTTTTAAAAACTGCCAAGATCGTGACCAGTGTGCAGGATCAAATTAGAGAAAACCATGCAAATTTGCAAGGAAGGACAGGAAATTAGTATTAATATGCAATGGCACTAAGACATCAGTGAAAATACCCCCTTTTTTCAATTTAGTGGCACAAGACTAAGAAAGCTCCCCAGAGTTTCTGCCAGAGGACTCCTCCCCCATACAAACTGCAGCCCTGTGCAAAATGTGATGGAGTTGCAGCTGACTTTGCACGGGCATGCATGCACACACACATTGCCAACAATCACAGCTTGCAATGCCAGTGTCAGTGGGTTCTACTGTGCATTCTGTATACTCAACATGTTCCCCCATATTGTGAGATCATGTGACTCTTCCCCATTTTTCACAGTGGTCAGTAACACAGCAGAGAATCTTCTAGCACTCAACAATATGAAAAACGGGGCTTTGCAGCTGCTTATCAGTTTCAGAAAAAGTCTGGTCAGTTTCAACAGTGGGTTTCCCCCTTTGTCTGCATTCCTTTCTGTTCCCTTTCATTCAATGAACTAGTGCTAAAATACATGTGCAAAACCTGAACCATGAGGATTTAAATGGAAGCTGCTTGTTGGATGCTACTGCACAACTGTGATAGGGCATAAGTGATCTTCCACCCCAATTTAGAAAAGTGTGTTTTTAAAATTGTAGCTGCTGAATAAACACACTGGAGGAAAAAAATGGTGTGTAAGGCGGGCACAAAATCCGAAGTCAAAATTAAAGGCTTACTGAGCTGAAAATCTGCAGTAAGATGTACATGCGTAATAGGCCTGTAGCTTGAAAATGCCATTTGTGCAGGCAAAGGTGATTTCTTTTTCTGATGATGCCTTCAGCAGAAAAGCACCCTGTGTTGTTACATGTGTTGCTTTCATTTGAACTTAAGCATAGTAGAGATGTCATCTTTTCAGAGACTCAATAAAAAGTGCCATCAGCGGTGTGTTAACACATAATGCTAATTAAATTGTACCAAATTACTCAGCAGTAGCTCAGACAGATTTTTTTTTGCCAAAAAAAACCCCAACAGGTAGAAAGCACTAATTACCCATCCAAGACATATTTCAAAGTCGAATGGGAAAAGCATGCATTGCTGAACTTGCCTTGTTTCACCTTACAGTAGTTGCTTTTCCAGAGCTTAGATAAATCTGATTGTTGTGAGAAAATTATTAATATAGAAGGTAAATCAAATCCTTATCAAATCATTGTTTCTATCTGTATCACTGTAAGCTGACAGTCTCTTGCTTAGCTACACCGAACCAAGCTCCCAAGATTCTTTGCAAAGCCCTTTGCTTCAGATACCTTCTTCCCTGCACATAAGCAGGAAGGATCTCACATTCCATTCCAGGGACCCCCAGTAAATGGAAATGACCACAGGTGACAGACACCCCAAACTAAAAAGAAATAAAATGGATCTGGCAGGAAAAAACCTTTGGCCAGAGAAGCCAGATTTGCAAAGCAATAAACCTCAGCAACCATAGGCATAGAGTACGGGGGGCTCGAGGGCTTGAGCCACCCCGGGAAAACGGAGCGCCTGCTGCCGCGCCTCCTCGGGTCCTTCTGAGGCCCAGCAGCCACTGCTGGAGAGGGAGAGGGAAGGGGGGGGGGGAGAGAGAGGCACCGGCATCAGCGGCTGGCGGGCCTCAGAAGGGCCCAGGGAGGCAGGGTGGTTTCCCGGAGGGGGGGGGAACATCGGGCGCGCTAAGGAGCCCCCGCCCCCCCCGGGATTTCCAAAACTCTACACCCCTGCCAGCAACACCAAAACCCAACGCCCCACTCTCATCTTTGAGATAACGTCAAGGATGTTTTTTATTTCCTTGGCTAGGAACATCCAGGAACATTATAATCTAAAAATTTTAGGTTGTCAGTCAGAATGCAAAGCGTTATCTGCCTTTGTTCTATAAATAAAGTTGTAACCTCTGTAATAAGAAGAGCAGTCTCCTGTAAATTGTCACACCTTCATATGTCAATTGATGTAATTAACTTTGGTCATTATTCTTGTGAAACCCTTGGATCAATTTGTATAAATTTGGTTCGTCTTCACCAGTTCTTCACTGACTTTGTGGGACTCAGTCAAGACTCTGTCTGCTTGGGTTACATTCAGCCAGCCCAGAGAGCCTCTGTGCATGCTGGGGGATGAACTCTATTGTTTTTACTAACCAGTTGCTATCTCTTTAAGAAAGTATGTATCTGTATATTGTTTAATTATTTGGCTGAGCGCCCAGCGCTTTTCTGGCCCATGCTTGCTGTCTTTAGCCTTGATTAACTAAAATAAAGGAAATTTTGTTTAGAATAATCTTGTAAGAGTTCCGTGGCCAGCACTGGACATTTCTCTCACACACTCTGGCTGAGTTCAGATTGGCAGTTTGGCTCAATATAGGCACGCTTCCGAAGCAGATTAAGTGGGCCAGTTCATACAGCCACAGCTGTCTGGCATTCCCGTGCCGTATTCACCCTGTCCTGAAGCATTTTGATCCCGCTTTTAAAAAGTACCAGGTGAAAGCCGTGGCAAGCCGTTTGGGTGCACATTGATCCTGCTTCCTGGAAGTGTGGATGCAAATAAGCTGCAATCAAGTGGCATCGGTAATGTGAACCAGCTGATCCAGCAAAGATGGGCATAACCGCCCATGCGTGCTGTGTGCTTAAATGCACAACCGCCCATGGGGACTCTTCTGACTCATGGAGTTAAAGCTCCCAGCCATGGGATCCTGCCCCAATTGCTGCAGCACCTACGCACCCATGCGCCTATGCACAGTTTGGCGAAATGGACCAAAGCCACACACAACCATGGCACCACCACCAGGGGCCACCCCGCAGTGCGAACGCTCCATTCTGCCTCCTCCCTGGTATGGTCCTGCATCAGTCCACGCAGTGCAACCCTGCAACAACTTGGCCCGGGTCTTTTTGCCCCACTTCCCTTGCCCTTCATTCTGCCAGTCTGTCCTCCACCACAGTTAGTCTTTGGTAAGGAGGCATCACACCTAGCACATACAAAATAAGGGAGAGGGTGGTTTTGCACACACTTATAGAGACGTGTGGACCATTTCTCCCCACACTCATCCCTGGCTTAAGGAGAGAAGGAAAGATGAGAAATGACAATTATTCTAAGGCCTTGTATTCTATTGGAGAAGTAAAATAAGTAGATCAGAGGCCTCTTACTTTTTGCTTATCTTTTGATACTATTTAACTGGGCTATTCTTCCACCTGGAGAGCTTCCCAATTACCGCTCTTATTTGATTGTTGAAGGCAGTTTAAAAGAGACAGAAAGTTGAAGGCAGTTCAAAAGAGACACCACTGGCCGTGCTGCATATGTTCAACCTACTTGCATTTTTGATTAATTGACTTTGCAGGGTTTTTTTTTTTAATTGTAGCCACTTTTATGTGGGTTATCTGCTCTGAATTCAATGCTGTTGGGAAGCTGGTCCCCCCCCCCCCCCCCGGCTTCCACACAGCATTGTGGTACATTTGTACATGTCCTGGACTTCTTTCTCAAGCCTGTTTTGCTGGAAAACTTTGGGGAATATTGCAAGAAAAAGCCTAGGTGGCTGCATGGGTGGGAACGTTCTGATTTTCCCACCAACATGGCAGCCATTTTTCTTGACACCTTCATGGTGGCCAGTTCTTTCCCTTGCCACAACAGGATTGCTTTTCTTAAAAAACGGCAATGGAATAATATTATACTGATATAATATTAGAACCAGGGGTCCATTGGAGCGGGAGCGCACAGGAGCGCAGCTCCGGGAGTGAGGAGCCCAGGGGGCAGGCACATCACCAAGCCCCGCCCCCTCCTCGGCTTCCCCGAGCAGTGCAGAGGCGCAGCGCCCCGGGGAAAGCCCTGCTAGGGTCTTTATTGTTTTTAATGTTTTGTTTTAATATTGATAATTTTATCATTGTTCCTTTTATGACTGTGTGCTGTTTTCCAGAGACTTGCTCAAGGTGGCATATAAATTTTCTAAGTATACCATTTTTTATCTGGGCACATGGCACATAAGTACTGGAGAAATTTCACCAACCCTTCAGCAGCTTCCACCCCATCAGTTTGGTGTAGTGGTCAGGAGTTGGACTCTAATCTGGGAGAACCGGGTTTGATTCCCCACTCCTCCACATGCAGCTGCTGGTGTGACCTTGGGCCAGTCACAAGTTCTCTCAGAGCTGTTCTCTCATGAGCAGTTCTCAAAAGACCTCTCTCAGCCCCACCTACCTCACAGGGTGTCTTGTTGTGGGGAGGGGAAGGGGAAGGGATGGGTGGTACACATGTCCTGGGTATCTCAAGTCTACTTGAAACCTGGTGGTTTCAAGGGAACAGGAAGAGAATGAGGGTGTGTTCTTGACGCTTATTTTTATTGCACAAAGTACTGGATGGGGAAGGGAATGGAGGAAGAGCAGGTCAGTTTCACTCACCTGTGGAGTGGAGCCTGAGGGGTGGGTGTTGCCTTCTGACACACTTCTGGTATGTTAGGGGGGTGGCATATGCAAATGAGTTGTGCTAATGAGCTCCTGCACCTCTTTTTCTATGAAATGACCCCTGATTAGAACAATATGTATAGCAGGTTCTCTGACTCCCCAGTTTTCATTTTTAAAATAGTAATTCTCTATTCTTTTCCCTTGCAGAGATATAAGGGGAGAGACATTTCTCCATGATGGAAGAGGCTAGAGACTTATTTATTAAAAAATGGAATCTGAGAATTCAGAGAAACTTTTTTCTGTATTGTTATAATACTGTATCAATATTACAGTGTTTACTTGCTGATTTAAAAAAAAATTGAAAAAAACTCTAGTTGGGGAGAGGGGATAGCCACCACTGTGGGAATGGGCAGGGAAACGGCAAGAAACCTGTTTTGTGTAAGCCCTGTTGCCACTGCTCTGTATCCAAGCCACATCAGCAAGAAACCACACAAGCCTATCCCTGTGTGGAAACCACCTATTTTTCAAAAATTTACAAGACCTCTTTAACTTATGGTGAGAAGTCAGAACAAAAGAAATACAAGAAGATCCATTTCTCTCAAAACCCTTTCAGTTCCCTTAATAACATTGTCTGTTTTCAGTCATAAGTATTCTCTCAGCTTTCAACACAGAAAAAGTACAGGATTGCTGACACCCTTTTGCAATGCATTCTGCTAATAAAATGGTTTGCATGCATTGCAGTTTTGGTGCCATGTTTGGGTCAGTTCAGTTTCAAGCTGTGTGGATGACTCTCAGTTGGGAAAGCCTAATGAATGGACAAGCTGCTTGGACTTGTGCAGACAGCTACATCTAGACTTGATTGACACGTGGGTGATATCCAACTCTACTTCTATGTAACAGCTGTTAGGCGGATCTGCAGAGGTCCTGAAGAAATGCTTTGAAAACGTAATGGGTTGGTGGAGAGCCAATAAACTGAAGCTCAGCACAGAGAAGACTAAAGTGTTATTGGTCAATGACAAAAGCTGCTTGAGGACTGAAAAATTAACCCATTCTGGAGAGGGTAGCACTCCTTCTTAAAGAACAGGTTCATCATTCGGGGATCCTGCTAAATCCTGGCCTATTACTGGAGGCTCAGGTGTCTTCTCAGGTGTTCACAGCACCTTTTAACAGCTTTGGGTGATACATTAACTACAGCCACTGTGGGGCTGTGGGGGGTGCATGGGGGGTGTCACATTCTGGGTCTGTCTTGGGAAACTGTCTGGAAAAGCTGGTTCTCAATACTATTGCTTTGCTATTTTGGGGGACCAGGGTTCTTGAAGGACTGACTCCCCCCGTACTGTCCAGCCCACCAAGTTAAGATCTTCCTCTCAAGCCACAGGAGAGGTGGCTGGCAAATCTCCTAAATAAATGAATAAAAAGTCAAATAGTAGAGACCAAAGCAAAAAGTTATAAATAAGCAATGGTATCTTTTCCATGTATTCCCGTATATATTGGCCAAATACCATACAACATTTCCCAGCACATCTCTTTCTCCTTGACCCAATTGCTCCCCTAGGAAGCTGGAATCCAAAAGCAAAATGCAGCAGATATGATGGGGAAAAAAACATACTTTCATGAAGATCTGGAAACCTTATGAAGGTCTGAAAATGTCTGTTGTGAGTTTACAGTTATACCGAAAATGCACAGGAAAACATAGTAGCCATTTATAATTATGATATATAGTAGTTGTCCTTGAAGGCTTTTGAGAAGTACCATATCCATCGTTTAACAAAAGGGGACACCTAGTATGCATAAGCATTAGTATTTGATTTAAATATGAACATCATAGGGTTTTTTTTTTTACAAGCTTTGCTCTAGAAGGCAAAGTATAGCACTTTTAGTTTGAGAAGTACTTCATGGCAGGGGTCATATCGTAGAAAAAGAGGTGCAGGAGCTCATTAGCCTACCTATTAGCATAACTCATTAGCGTATGCCACGCCCCATGACATCACCGGAAGTGTGTCAGAAAGGGAAGCAAAGGGGGGCATCTTCAAAAGCCTCCCCTTCCCTTCCCCAGCTGGCCTGCCAAGGCGGGCGGGCGGAGGAGCGAAGTGAGAAGGGCCCCGTAGAATACAATGGAAAGATTGTGCCGCTGCTGCCGTGTGACTCTAGACAAAAGGGGTTTAAACTTTAAACTCTTTCTCACTTCGCTTCCTCCACAGGCCCACTGGGAGCCGGGGGAAGGGCTTGCCCCCACTGCCATTTGTGCCCACTAGGGGTGTGCAAATATATTTTTTTGACCTGGTTCAGATTGGGCCAAATCAGACCACATCTGTTCTGACTGCCGAATGACCTCCACATGTCAGTTTTGGCAATGCAAGCCAATTCGGGAATCATTCCACTGGCCGAATGTCAGTTTCAGCCCCATTATACCCTATGGGCCATTGAAGTCAATGGCAAAAACTCGTAGGGCATATGAGGGGCTGGAGGAGAGGGGGTTTGAGGGAGAGTCTCCAAGCTTGCAGAGTAGCTGATGGGGCCTCTCCCCGAAATACCCACCAAGTTTCAAGAAGATTGGACCATGGGGTCCAATTCTATGGGCCCCCAAACAGGTTGCTCCATCCCCTAACATTTTTTCCCACCATAGAGAACAATGGAGGGAATGGAGGCAACCTGTTTGGGGGCCTGTAGAATTGGACTCCCTGGTCAAATCTTCTTGAACCTTGGTGAGTATTTGGGGGAGAGGCTCCAGCAGCTACCCTGTAAGTTTGGAGCCTCTCCCTCAAACCCCCTCCCCTCCAGCCACTTTTTAAGCTGCTGCCAACACTCTTTCTTTAGATATTTATACCAACTGGAGACCACAGCAATGTGTGTGTGTGGGGGAAGATTTGGGGTTCTTTTCCATCTCATGGTGTTTCCAAGAGCTGAAACTGGGGAGCCAGGACAAGCTCTAAAACGGCACTGTGTCGCACTGTAGACTCAGGGATGCAGTATTGTCTAGTTTGGCCCAGAGTGCTCTACTAAAAAAGATGTTAGCGATCCATATACCGTATTTTTCGGACCATAAGACGCACCTGACCATAAGATGCACCTAGTTTTAGAGGAGGAAAACAGGGAAAAAAATATTCTGAACCAAATAGTAGGTAGTTGGGGGGGGGGGAGAAGAAAGAAAGAAAGAAAGAAAGAAAGAAAGAAAGAGGGTAGGTAGGTAGGTAGGTAGGGAGAGAGAGAGAGAAGGAAGTAAGGAAGGAAGGAAGAGAAAGGAAGGAAGGAACAGGGAGGGAGGAGAGAGATAAAAGGAAGAAAGACAGACAGAAAGACAGACAGACAGACAGAAAGAAAGAAAAAGAAAGAAAGAAAGAAAGAAAGAAAGAAAGAAAGAAAGAAAGGGTGTTTCCCTCCCCCCCTTGCTTGGGCCCAAGTGGCTTAAAGCCACTCAGGCCCAGCTCTTCCCTCCCTACCTCCCACCCCTGCAGCCCGGGAAAGGTGAGTGGGGAAGGGAGGGGGGTAGGTAGGGGTGAGAGAGAGAGAAGGAAGGTAGGTAGGTAGGTAGGTAGGGGGGAGAGAGAGAGAAGGAAGGAAGGAAGACAGAAAGGAAGGAAGGAAGAAACAGGAAGGTAGGTAGGTAGGTAGGTGGGGGGAGAGAGAGAAGGAAGGAAGAGAAAGAAAGACAGAAAGAAAGAAAGAAAGAAAGAGAAAGAAAGAAAGGAACAGGAAGGTAGGTAGGGGGGAGAGAGAGAGAGAGAGAGAAGGAAGGAAGAAACAGGAAGGTAGGTAGGTAGGGGGAGAGAGAGAAGGAAGGAAGAGAAAGAAAGAAAGACAGACAGAAAGGAACAGGAAGGTAGGTAGGTAGGGGGGAGAGAGAGAAGGAAGGAAGAAAGGAAGGAAGGAAAGGAACAGGAAGGAAGGTAGGTAGGTGGGGGGGAGAGGGAAGGAAGACAGAAAGAAAGACAGACAAAGAAAGAAAGGAAGGAACAGAAAGGTAGGGAGGAGAGAGAGAAGGAAGGAAGACAGACAGAAAGACAAATACAGAAAGACAAGGTGTTTCCCTCCCCCCCTTGCTCAGGAATGGTGAGGGGGGAGGAATGGGGTGGGAAAGGTGAGCGGGAGAGGGAGGGGGGTTCTCCCCGGGCTGGTGGCATGCTGACCTGGGAAGGGGGAGGGGGAAGGGAGGGGGCTGCTTCCTGGGGCGGCGGCGCTTGCCTGGTGGAAGAGCCCCATGAAAGAGCTCCGTTTTGCAGGCCCTGTGGAACTGTAAAAGGTCCCACAGGGCCCTGATGTCTTCCGGGAGCTCATTCCACCTGTGTGGAGCTGCTACTGAGAAGGCCCTGGCCCTGGGAGAGGCCCCTTGGAGGGCTTCTATCAGGCCCGCACTGGAACTGGCCATCTCCTGCTTCCAGTTCTGTTGCTGCTGCTGCATCATAGCTTGCCTCGCCAGATTGTCTCAATTGCTCAGCCATTTCATGTTTTCCCCTGGGTCCTAGACTCAGAACACTGAGCATGAGATTTCTGTGGTGAATGTCAATAAATCAAAAGTAGGTTTGCAGCTTACAGATACACACCTGAACAGCATAGTCAAGACTGCAACAGCACAGAAATTTTGATGCAATAATTCAGAGCAAGAGGTGTCAGTTATCAGAGACTGTTAAATAAACAAAAAGTTGCAAGAGTGCTAATGTTTTAAGCATGGTTTTATTTTAAGTTAAAAAAAATCTTTGTGTTTGTGCCCTTTATAAAGTTTATATCTCCGCTACCTGGCGTTACATTTTATGGCACACATGGCCCAGCCCAACAGGGTCTCATTTATATCAGATCCAGCCGTCTTAACAAATGAGTTTGGCACCCCTATCGTAGAGAGGTACACTGCCTCTGTACATGGAGGTTCCATTAAACACGGCAGCCAAAAGCTACAGAGAGCCCACACACCCTCGCTTTTCCTTACCAATCTGTCCAATGAACTCCACCTTGATGCCCTGGTCTTCCAGCCGCTTGTTTGGGTGCTTGAGTGTAAGGATGACCCGCCCCGAAACTGTCTCGCCATCGTAGAACAGGAAATATTTCTCCTTCTGTCCTCCTCTGTCTTATGCTTTGCCCGGCGCCTGCTCTCCGCATCACTCAGCACCAGTTCCAACTCCGCACTCTGTCCGAACCGAAAGAAGCTCATTGCGGTGTCAGGGACAAGGGGCAGCACCCCAGAGACGTATGGCACCTCAGGCAGCACCCGTGCCGGGCTAGGAAATCATAGTTCGCCAGAGAGAAGACCTGGCCAACCAAGCGGTGCCCTGAATCCTGTCTCCTTTGGTCAAGAGGCTAACTGGTCAAGCAAAGGGAGGAAGCCCCTGGAAATGGGGAGCCTTCAACACAGGCAGATCTTGGGGGGGGCACATGCAGCTTGGGGGATCTGGAGGGGCTCAATACAATACACAGGGAGGCGTGGCTGCTTAAGAAGACGCGCAAAGGTTAATGACTGGAATGGTGTCCTGCAACCTGCAGAAACGACCCCTCCTCCAGATGTGACTCCAGGAGTTAGTGGTCCAGAGGCTGGGCCGAGGCGGCGGCTTTCTCATCTAACCTCCAACGTGGGGCAGGTGGGTGTGCGAAGGCGGGGGCAGAGGAGGCTCCTGAGAGCTGGGGATGAGGGCGCAGCGCTGCAAGCCAAGGGGGGACGGGGGAGACCGGGATGCAGAGAATGCCGTTGCTCCCGGCAATCGAGATGTGGGAAGGGGATGATGGAGAGGCATGCAGGAAAGGGGGGGAGCGCAGCGCGGCCAGGGCAGGGGGGCTTACAAAGAGGTGCCAATCCAGGGGCCCATCGCCAAGGCTGTAAAGAGAAAATTGATGGAGGCGGAGGCGGTGAGGGAGCTGGGACGGGGGTGTTGCTCCTCCGGCGGAGGCCGCTGCAGGAAGGCCCGAGGCTCGGGGGGCTCCGTGCAACCGCAGCCTGGCCGTGCCGGCACCTGGGCGAGGGATGACAAGCAGTAGCAGCAGCCTCCACAGCGGCGCCCGGCACGCTCACGCTCCCTTCTCCCCCCAGCTCCGCCTGGGCTGAGGTGGCTGCGGAGCTCGTGCCGCCGACCCAGACCTCCAGCCTCGCCACACACACGTGCCGCACTTGGGCCCGCGGGGGGAGGGGGGAAGGCTGGAGAACTCCCAATTGCACACACTTGACAGGGAAGGGAAGGGAGGGAGGGAGGGAAGGGGGCTGGCTGTGGAGGGAAGGGAAGCTTAACAGGGAAGGGAGGGAGGGAGGAAGGGAGGGAAGAGGGCTGGCTGCGGAGTGTGTGCGGAGGGCTGGCTGCCCTGTGCAGGCCGCGGCCGGGCAAGGGCAGGGCGGAGAGCGAGCGAGGGAAAGGAGGGCGGGAGTGGGCGAGTGAGTGGAGTCCCGGCCCGAGCGAGCAGGAAGCCGCCGAGGCGTGGGCTCCGGCCTGCAAGGAGAGGGTGGGGGAAGCAGGGGAAGAGCCTGGCTCGGGTTGAGCTTTCGCCACCAGTTGGGAAAGGGCGAGGAGGCCGGGTGGGAGCGTGGAGAGGAAACACCGCTTTTGTTCAGCCCCTGCCGGGCCTCGCGTCCCCGGGTGAGCCGGCTCCCTCGCACAGACAATCGCCGTGGTCAGGGGATTGCGTCCCCGGGTGAGCCGGCTCCCTCGCACAGACAATCGCCGCGGTCAGGGGATTGCGCTCGCGGCTCCTCGTTTTCCGCCATCTCTCTTTGTTTACCAGGCGGTGGCGGAGAGGCAGTTAGGAGAGGCAGCGGGGCTTTCGCGAGCGAGCGAGGGACGGGGCTGCAGCCATCCTAGGTGGAAGACTGGGTGAGGGATGACAAGCAGCAGCAGCAGCCTCCGCAGTGGCGCCTGGCGCGCTCGCGCTCCCTTCTCCCCCCAGCTCCGCCTGGGCTGAGCTGGCTGCGGAGCTCGCGCCGCCGACCCGGACCTCCAGCCTCGCCATGTGACGGGGCATTGCTCCTCTGGCGGAGGCCGCTGCAGGAAGGCCCGGCGCGCTCGCACTCCCTTCTCCGCCTTGGCTGAGCTGGCTGCGGAGCTCGCGCCGCCGACCCAGACCTCCAGCCTCGCCACACACACGCGCCGCACCCTGGCCCACGGGGGGAGGGAGGAAGGCCGGAGGACTCCCAACTGCGCACATGCTCGGCGGAGAGGCGCGAACGGAGGCAGGGAGAGGCCGCGGCCCCGGGAGCCTGATTGGGGGGGAAGGGGGCTTCCTCCTGGGGCCGTGGCGCTTGCCGTGGCCCCAGGAGCTTGACAGGGAAGGGAGGGAGGGGGGAAGGGGGCTTCCTCCTGGGGCCGCGGCGCTTGCCGCGGCCCCGGGAGCCTGGATTCGCACCATAAGACGCACACACTTTTCTCCCCACTTTTTTGGGGAGAAAAAGTGCGTCTTATGGTCCGAAAAATACGGTATGTTCTCTATCAGCAAATAGTGCCCTGGCTTGGTGGTATTTACACTGGAGGGGAAAAAAAGGGGGAGAGGTTTAACCCCTTCTCCGCTAGGATTCCAATCCAGCTTCTCTCCCTCACAGCTGTCATTACAAGAAATGTGAGGAGATGGGAGATCCAGTCACAGATTTCCAAATTTTTTGTCTAGTGACACCCTGATACAAATAAAGTTTTTTCTTTCTTAAAAAACCCCAAAAAAACCCAATAATGTTCCTCTTGTGGAACAAGATCACTAAAGCAACTAACCATTCTCTTCTCCATTTTATCCTCACAACAACCCTGTGAGGTAGTGTTAGGCTGAGAGTGTATGACTGGCCCAAGGTCACCTAATAAGCTTCCTTGACAGAGTAGGAACTCAAGCCTTTTCGACCTTCCTGTATCAGAGTGGGTTGGATGGGAACAAAGGGGTTGAAAGGGCTGTGGAGGGCCTTATCCTTGACTTTTGCACAGGGCCCCAGAACGACTAAGAGTGCGCCAGAGGAACATGGCCAGCATTTTGTTCCTCTCAGTTTTACCTGGCTGGTATATGAATAATGAGGGAACAGCAGAAGCTCTGACTGAGGGCTCTTTGCCCTTGATACCCATGCAAGAAGATGAGGAGAAGAATGTCATATGATTTAGGAAAATTATGCCACCACACTGGCCATTTTGAGTATTTAATAAGCAAAATAGAGGTAATGTGGCTTTTCACTGGTAATTTCTCTCATGGGAGGGCATGTGAAGCTACATGACAGAATATAAACATAGCCAACAAACTGAATACATTAAATTTTGGGGGGGTGATAGGTCAGAGAGAAAGGAGAATATTCCTGTCTTTATCCCTCTTCATCCCCCTTCCCAAATGCATCCATAGAGTCCCACTGCCTTACATTGAGAAGATGCATAGCTAATGTTGGCCCTCGTAAAGGCTTTTTTTTATTATTAAAAAATACTGTCCGTGCAAATTGGTAACACACTGCAATTATTTAGCAAATTATTCAGAAGAACCATTGTTACAAATAACATCTACAATCTCATCAGATACCGGTTTACTAAAAAGCAAGCCCCACTTTGCTCAATGAGGCTTACTCTAATTATTTGTGGGTGTAGGATTACAGCTGTAGTTTCTCTTTTCTAAGCGTGCGGTCTGCAATGCAAAATAAAATGAAAGGTGCCACTAAAGTTCACTGTAAAGAAATTACCAACTCACCAGTTAGATAACTGACAGCACAAATTGCTGCCTGCTGAGACAGTTACTTGAGAAAGGGCAAGCAACGGATAAAAGAGAAACTCGCTGGACAAAGAAAAAAAAAAGTTATTCTCCTACAGTTGCTTTTAAATCTTAACCAACTTTGTAGGAACGGGTACACATTTTCAGCCAAGTACCCAGCAGCGTTTGGCTCCGCCTTGCTCTTTACTCCTCCAGTTAGGTACCAAGTGAATCAATGTTGCGCTGATTGGTGGTTGACCAGCCAGCAGCTTGGCATGTATCGAAGCTGTGTCTTGGGGTGTACCCAGACTGGAAGGCTCAGGGGGTGAGGGGAGGCTGGGTGGCCTAAGGTACCAAAAGTGTTGGGCTGTCCCTCACTAGAAAACTCATCACCCTAGAAACTCCTGAGGTTCTATGATCAGGGACTTCTTGGGGCAATCTGTCATTCCTCTCTTACACTTCTTTAGTACATGCTAGCACGGGCTTTCTCACTGGGTCAAAGTCAAAAGGAGCTCTGAAGGCATTGCCACCAAACGAGTAACAAGGGGGGTTGCAGTGTGGGAGACAAGAGGTTCTATTCATAGCTAGCACATGAGGGTAAAACAAACCTTGAACTTCTCTTGATGGCAGCCCATCAGAGACTTCTTGCATAGGACTTCCTCTACGGGACTGCAAAAACCAGAGTCTTGCTAAGCCCACTTGGAAAGGCACAACCCACAGCTAGTGGCTATATTCATCCCATGAGGACATACACGCTGCAGGCTTGCTTTAGAGTGCTGTTGTCAATCATATAGAGGGACATTCTTTCTCTTGCCAGGTAGCTATTTGATTTGATTTCCCCAAACACCCAACTTTAATGAGAGATTAAGAGATTCAGCAAAAGGGGTTGTAACAACTTGTGTCATAGTGGGAGATGACATTCAAAGGGAAGTGGAACAGCTTTATTTGTTACATCCACAGTCTTAATTGTTCCTTATAGACTATGTTTAATTTTTTAAAATGTATGTTGTGTTCTGCATAGGCACCATATGCAGTGATACTACATGAGTCATTCTCATACAGTTATAAAGGGACGTAATTATGGTCACCTATATGTTTAACTTACCACATGTTCACTAAAGCAAAGAAAACCATTAGTTCAAATGATGAGTTTTTCCCTGAGGCCATCTTGGTGTAGAACCCCAATATAGATATATATATGGCCAATGTTGTACAAATTAAACAATGTTGTTGTTTTTCCCAATACAACTATGGATGATCTACAGCAGGGGTGGGCAATTGTTTTGGCTCGGGGGCCACTTTTTGGGAGCGGAGGTTAGCGGAGGGCCGCACCTTTTAAAACGATTGCATCCATTAGTTAATTTTGCATTTCAGAAAAGGTATAAATTGTATCATAAAAATCAATAAGTATAAATTAAATAAAATACTGGTAGTTTTATTCAATTTATTTATTGTGCTGATTTCATATCATCTGTAGCTGCAAGCAAATTTAATTTTAGAATCAGTTTAATGAGACAAATGTACCCTATCACACTTTTCTACAATTTTTTTGAAATCAGGAGTGAGATTGCTTGTTGAGATTCTCATCACAGCCTGCAAGTTAATGTCTGTCAAAGAGCATCTATATTTACTCTTGTTGATCTTCATGCAAGAAAAACTTTGCTCACAAATATATGTAGACCCAAATATAGAGAACATTTTCCCAGCAAATTTCTTCATACATGGAAATTTTTTCAGCAGACAGAGATTTGTAAAAGTCAACTAATGTCACAGCATTAAACATTTCTTTCACAGTGTGATCTGACTGCATGTCAATAAGTTCAAGCTGCAGCTCCTCAGGTGCTGTATCAATATCAGCAGTGATGGGATAAGAGAGCAAATTGAATTTAGGCTCAATTTTTTTGAAGTCCTGAAATCTTGGCGGGCTGCAAAAAACTCTGTGGTGGGCTGCATGTAGCCCCCGGGCCGTAATTTGCCCACCCCTGATCTACAGTGACGGTAGGAATGGTGAAACAGGAGAAATGATAATCAAATCCTTCCTTTTAAGCAGAGAGGTACATACGATGAAATAATTAGCAAGTGTGTGAGTTTTACCAACCAAATGGAAATGGCCCTAAAAGAAGGGCCATTTCAGTGTTAAATAGGATTGCCAACCTCCAGGTGGTTGATAGCGGCAAAGAAACAACAAGTGTATACCCTTTACAAGCACTTAACTGCAATATGTGTAGAACGCTTTCTTTTCTTTTGTGTAATGTTTATAAATTATATAATCAAATAAACAATAAAGTAGCTAAGCAATTTCAGGTTTAAAAATTCTTACAATCACAGAAGCTCACAGCAATAATGTCTGTGATTCACAATATACATTTCACCATCGGATGATATTGAAGGAAGTGTTAAGCTTTACTAGCTACAATCATGTTTCATGAGAAACGGGTTCCAATATGAGTGCCTTCTGAATTCTTCTTTGAATCTTTTTGTGCGACTGGAAGAAGTTCACAGAAATGTGCAACTTGCCTAGGAGACATGTAGTCTGTGCAGGATTCAGACTGCAAAAGAAACCGCTCCATGTTACAGATGATTTAATTCTTATAGTGAAATGTGCATAATTTTCAGGAGTAAGTTTCTAGTTTGTATAATTATGCAACATTTGTTGTGGTAGCTGAACTGTTCTGAAAGTGTTTCTCTAGCTTGTATTCTAAAGGATGTGTTGCTTGAAACTGTCCCATTACACTATATTGCATCTGCGAATTTAGAAACATTGCACAAAAGAAAATAAAAAAATTCTGAAAGTATTGCAGTTAAGTGCTTGCAATAGCTATACACTCGGTGTTTCTTTGCCTCTATCAACCGGTTTACACTGGGAGTCCCGGTTCTTGTAAAACCTCCAGGTGGTAGCTGGATATCTCCTGGGATTGCAATCGGTCTCCAGCTGACAGAGTTCAGTTCACCTGGAGAAAATGGCCTCTTTGGAGGGTGGATCCTATGGCATTATACACCACTTAAGTGCCTCCTCTCTCCAAACCCCACCCTCCTCATGCTCCACTCCCAAAATCTTCAGGTATTTCCCAACCTGGAGCTGGCAACCCTAGTATTAAAGCAGACATGACAGTCCAAGATCCACCTACAGAGCTACCAAGTGGTTTTTTAAAATAGCAGTACCATGGTGTGCTATGTTCCCAGTTGAAATAGTCTCATGGAAAGCTGCCCTCTCCACCACTGGAGACCTGCCCGCAAGGGACATGCCCCCCACCCCAGTGCTCACCCGCCTGCCTGGACTCCCGAGCTCTCCAGCCCCGCCAGCAGCCACCTGCACCAGCTGGCTGCAGCACCTGCAAGTCTATCTGCATTGGCCCAAAGCTAAGTTTGGTTCTTAGCCTGAATGGAAAGCTGCATTCAGACATAATGGTAAATCATGGTTTGCATAGAGCACACTATCTCCTGGTTTGAGTCTCTTTCAGTCTCTCTGCTGCCCCGCATGCCAGCTGCGCCCCTAGGCGGCCGGCTAGTTGGCCTAGTGATAGAGCCGGCCCTGCCAATATTAAGAGATTTTTTCACGATCATGAATGAAACCTTTGAAAGCAACTCGCTAACTTGTGGAGTTGGTGGGAATCTCCAGGTGCCATTGGCTGAGCTGCTGTAATCCTACAAAGGCACAGGGCAGGAAGATAGAGGGATCAAAATAGCAATGCCCTGACAAAGGAGGAAATACCAAAAATCAGAAAGTACCGTACTGTAGACAATTTACAAAGTATCTCCTATTTAGGAGGACTGATACTGATATAGGAGTTGTGGAATGTCTTTAGTTATATAATTGGATGATATTTAGTATACTGGGATTTATAATCCTTTCTATTCTATTTTTAGTATTTTGGGATTTATAATTCTTTCGATGTGTTTATGTGATCATTAATGTAATTGTGAATTATTTATTTTAAAATAAAATAAAATATTTAAAAAATATTTAAAATATTTAAATGTTTAAGAGAGAGAGAGACACACACACACACTTTGTAAATTGTCTACAGCACGGTATTTTCTGATTTTTGGTATTTTCTTCTTCTTGTGGGTCCTATTTGGTTTTGTGAACTGACAAAGGAGGAGGCAGGAATGTGAGAAGATAGTACACCAGGATATCAAGTTGGAATAACCAGGCAAAATTTAGGCAGGAGGCCTCCAGTATGCACCTTTATTGTTCCTTTGCTGAAATGACTTGAGACATTGAGTATAATCAGAGGCAGCATGAACTTTTTCTTCCTGAACTATACACTGACTGTACTCCTACCTTCACTTGTCAGCTTTGCTTACCCACTTCCCGTTGTCACCAGCCTACACAGTGTCTTATGAATTCTGCTCTTTGGCATGCATGTCAGGATGGATGAATAACCCCTTTGATTAATGCAAGTAGTACTCTAAGTAAACACCCATTTCTTAAAATGGCTTTCTGAATAAATAAAAGTACCAGATACTTGGAATCTCTTCACCTGTTAAGAATTCCCCGCCGATTAAGCCTGCATGCTTTTTGTCTGCTTTAATATTGCTCTTCATCTGATAATCTAGTTCTTCTGCAAAGCAATGACAGACTTCAAACACTTCACTTGGTGCTGATTTAGCCATGCCACATATTTAATTGCAACTAACGCTTCTCAGGTTCCTATTGCTTTAAACATGTCTCTCCAACATGACAGTAACATTGCTGAGGAATTCCCGTTTTTCATTAGTTAATACATTTTATGGGTGAACGACTCGTCGTCGTTCAAATTGATTGTTTCACTTTGAATGTTAAATGGCTGACATCTATTAAGGTTTCCTTGCATCCACAGTTCAAGCCATGCGGTACGTTTCAGGGGGGGAAAGAAAATGTTTACAAAGATATAACTTCTACCTTATAGGAAAGCTTGAAAAAGTTTTCAAAAACTTACTGGACTCTGTTTCAATTAACATAATAGGATCTTAAGTATTTCCAGGGGTCATTACATAGAAAAAGAGGTGCAGGAGCTCATTAGCATAAATCATTTGCATAACTCATTTGCATATGCCACACCCCCTAACATACTGAAAGTGTGTCAGAAGGCAACACCCACCCCTCAGGCTCCACTCCACAGGTGAGTGAAACTGACCTGCTCTTCCTCCATTCCCTTCCCCCATCCAGTACTTTGTGCAATAAAAATAAGCATAAAGAACACACCCTCATTCTCTTCCTGCTCCCTTGAAACCACCAGGTTTCAAGTAGACTTGAGATACCCAGGACATGTGCACCACCCATCCCTTCCCCTTCCCCTCCCCACAACAAGACACCCTGTGAGGTAGGTGGGGCTGAGAGAGGTCTTTTGAGAACTGCTCATGAGAGAACAGCTCTGAGAGAACAGCTCTGACTTGTGACTGGCCTAAGGTCACACCAGCAGCTGCATGTGGAGGCGTGGGAAATCAAACCCGGTTCTCCCAGATTAGAGTCCAACTCCTGACCACTACACCAAACTGATGGGGTGGAAGCTGCTGAAGGGTTGGTGAAATTTCTCCAGTACTTATGTGCCATGTGCCCAGATAAAAAATGGTATACTTAGAAAATTTATATGCCACCTTGAGCAAGTCTCTGGAAAAGCAGCACACAGTCATAAAAGGAACAATGATAAAATTATCACTATTAAAACAAAACATTAAAATCAATAAAGACCCTAACAGGGCTTTCCCTGGGGCGCTGCACTGCTCGGGGAAGCCGAGGAGGGGGCGGGGCTTGGTCATGTGCCTGCCCCCTGGGCTCCTCCCTCCCGGAACTGCACTCCTGTGCGCTCCCGCTCCAACGGACCCCTGAGTATTTCCATTGCACCTGGACACACCACCTAAAGGAGTGCCAATAATTTCTGAGGGACATTTCTGTTAAGATGTACTGGTCTTGTCAATGAAGTATTTAGATTTATGATTTAAGACTAAAAAAGCTGCCTGCAGTTATGCATGTTTAACCCCTATGTAGATCAACAGGGATTTTGTGCCCCAGGCACAGCACTCTGCATGTTATTAACCCATGCATCCCGTGTACACTTTGCCAGACACCTAGGAAAGGCCAGTTGGGCCCAATGGATAAAACAAACACTTTGAGGCTAAAATGTCCTTTATGCAAACAGAAGGCACTTCCATACAAGGTAGAAGGGGTTAATAATTTCTGCTGATCTGTCCCCTCCAGCTACAGCCTGCCACTCTACATTGCATGCCACTCTAGATGATCACTCAGATCTTGGGGACGACATTTCACAGAATGCTGTGGTTGGAACTGGGGCAGGACAACCCCCATTACATAAATACAACACTGCCTATTTGGGTCTAAGGCTGCGTGAAACAAATGATTTAAACACTAGACAAAATATTACCATTGCAAATTGCCATTCTTTCTTCCGTCCATCTTTCTATTTTTGGGTTTTTTAAAAAAAAAAAATGCAATGATTGATTTACTTGTTACATGCGTCCGTAGGGGTAAATAATTAGATGACACGCTATTTGCACAAACACGTATCTGTCAGAACATGTTAAAACAAAGTTCATTTCAAGACCTATTCCCTTTTGAAGTTTGCCTTAGAAAGGGATAATCATCCTTTTCATCCTTTTATTTCCCCCACATTTTGTTTGTAATGCCAAATAAATATATATATATAAATATAAACAGGAGTGGACGGGGTAGTGACATTGGCCCTGGGACAAGCCAAGCTAAGGTGCTGCAAGCCAGAACTTCAAGGGTCACTCATCTTCTCAGTATAAGCAGCTGGTATTAGCTCACCCATTGCTTCCTCCTGAGAACTGGCTGCGCTGGGGAAGACAATTAGGGAATGGACATCAGTTCCTATTGCCAGTGAAGGGTCTATGCCTAATGGCTCCCAAGGTACTGGCAGGGTGGCTGGGGCTTGGCTCTGCTGACTTCTGACCACAAGTGATCCTCTAGGGTAGTGGCCCATGAAGAAATTTCCCTGTAAGTTAAATGTCCCTTCCTAGAATAGAAAGCAATTTGTTAAGTTCCGTGGAGAATCAAGTGCTAACACTCTATTCAACTTCCTTTGAAATTCCCAACCAAATAATCTAGAGATCATCATGAATCAAACCTGCAAATTAGGTTTTACATTGGAGCTACCACAGTGGTACCTTTGTAAGCCCCGCCTCTGACTTCCTAGAGGCTGCCTTCGTGGCCCTGAGCCCAGAGCAGGCAAGGAAGGAGGTTGTTGACTGCATGGTTGGCCATGTGGAAAGGACCAGGGGCAGTTCCCAGCACCGATCCTGCTGGAGGCCGGCTGAGTCAGCCTGGGCTGCCCTCGTAAGGTGTGGCCTGGGGAGGCCTCATGATGCAGGCCCACCCCGCTTCGTTCTTTTTGCAGCTCTCCCTTCTTCCCTCATTGGTTGTTATGGGTTATGTTTAATGTTAGTTATATCTGTCACACCTTGGGTGGTCTGGGCATTGGGATGGATCCTTTTTTGGGAGAGGCTGTGCCTGCATGCCCACTTCCCTCATTTGGGGGCTCCCTTAAGAGGTCTTGGGGTGGAGCCGTATACGGCATGGCTAGCTCCGGATCTATTGGCTGGCTCTCACCACCAGGTGGCAAGGGGAACCAGGCAGTGCCCAGTGCCCATGTGGTTCTTTGTGGCTTGCCACCCCTTGGTTTCCCTCTCAGCAGGCAGGCTGGTACGGGTGGGATTCATCAGGTGGCAGGTGGGTCGTCTGATGCCAGATCCATCTCTATGCTGCACCAATGCTCCTTCGCTTGTATTCTTTCCATAAAAGTGCTGTCTGGGTCTTCTTTATGCCTGCTTGCTTCCCAGTGGACCCTTGGGCCCGCAATCCTATGCACTCAATGGGACTTACTTCTGACAAAATATGTACAGGATCAAGCTGTTATTGTTTTGTGGCCTCTGAATTTTTTTTTTTAAAAAGTAACATTGCCACCTAATTGCCAGCATTTTCCATCCTGGTTCCTACCCTCTGGAATGGACAAATGGTTCAGAAGCCCCACCCTTATCACCTTTTGGAAAACCCTGCAAAGCTATCCTGTGGGAAACAAGCTTTGTATCTAGGGGTTAAGAATCTGAATTCATATTTCTGAAACTCACTGGTCTGTTAAGTGCTACACAATTCTGATAGTTTCTGATGTGTTATCTGATCTTAAATTAATCTTAAAGTTCTTGGAGATTACTGATGTGTGCACCACTTCTGGTCCTCTCAGAATCTCTCCCTTTTGGAGCCCGCTCTTGAAGTCATTTGTCTGGTCACCCCCCCAGGCACATTCTGGCTGTGGCTCTGAGGAATGGTCTGCTTGGAGAAAGGTCCCCACCTTGCTCCAGAAATGGAGAGGAGTGGGGTGTGGAAGGAAGTGGGAAAAGATGCAAGGTGAGCTCATGTGCCAAGACATAGCTGGGTTCTGTCTCATGTACACACACCCGCTGCTAACACCATCATATCACCACCCCTTCTCCTCTGCAGGATGGCAGGCAGGGAGGAGGAAGAGAAAATATTAGCACCATGGCCTCTCTGCCACATGAACCAGATGGGCAGGCAGGTAGGCACTAGGCAGGGAAGGGAGAATGGGAGCTGCTACTGCCTTCCCTCCGCCACTGAGGAAGTGGTGCTGCAGATGGGCAAGGGAAGAGAACCAGGAGCTGCCACTCCTTGCCACTTAAGCCTAGTGGGTGGGTGGGTGGGGGAGGGGGATTCACTACAGCTTTGCCCAGCCGCTATGTGAGCTGGCAGGTGGAGGTGGTGGTCGTGCAGTCAGGCAGGATGGCCGGCCTGTCAAGCAGGGGAAGAAGGATAGGATCATCTTCTGTGGTTCTCATGGGCCCCTAGCTTGTTATTTCTAATTCTCAACAAGACTTGACTGCATAACTTGTGCAACCTAGCCAGGCCTGGCAGCAGCCACCAAACAATTTACCTGACATGCTACCGCATTACCTATTGCAACTCAATCGGACTTTTCCTAAGGAGAGGCTACCAGGGGACGGAAAGCTGAGAGTCAGTGGTTAGGGTGTCAGAGTATGATCTGGGAGACACTGGTTTAAATTCCAACAAGCTTGCTGGGAAACCTTAGGCCAGTCATCCTCTCTCAGTCTAATCTACCTCACAGAGTCATTGTGAGGCGGCTAAAACAGAGCAGAGGAAAATGATGTAAGCAGCTTTGGTTCCCCATTGGGAAGAAATGTGAGGTGTAAATAAAGTAAATAAATAATATAAAATTTGGGGGGAACAGATAAAAGGTAAGTTGGATGGTGAGTAGGAAGTACATAAGGAAGCAGGGAAATGTGAGGATACGGGGGCTGCCAGGAGAAGGGAAAGAGAAAATACTGAGGGAATGAGGATAAAGGGGGAAAGGAGGTGCTCCACAGTTACTTGTGGGTTCCCTGCTTGTAAGTAAATAATGTGTGTAAGTTTGCATTTGTTTGTTTCACTTTTGTACGGTTTCCTGGCTTTGATGGAAGGGAAGCAGACCCTCCCTTTATTGCTAATTAGAAATGAAATGCAGTGCGATCATGCAGATAAACATTCTACTAATCATTTTAACAGTTTTCCCCCTTACATAACACAACATAGGCTACCAACATTTATTCCAACAGTTTACATTTCTAGATTGCAGTAAATCTGTCAATATTATTATTCCCACTATATCCTAGACCTTTAACAGCCACTCATACTGGGGTAGGGTTTCCAATATTGTGCAGATTTCTTAAACAGATCAATCAATGTATTTATTTGATTTTTATCTTGCCCTCCTTGCCTCTCGGCATGCTCAGGGCGGCTAACAACACAGTTCCCATAAAATACAATACAAGTTTAAAAATACTATACATAATGGCAACATTCAACACCCTAATCCAAGCAGTGTTTCCAAACTTCTTCAGGCATTCCAGTTGGTGCTGTTGGCCCATTCGTGGTT
Source organism: Lepidodactylus listeri (assembly GCA_029233225.1). Lineage (NCBI taxonomy): Eukaryota > Metazoa > Chordata > Lepidosauria > Squamata > Gekkonidae > Lepidodactylus > Lepidodactylus listeri. The sequence goes on along the minus strand of JARCFY010000016.1, from coordinate 52,295,260 downwards.
TGCAGTGGCTGGGTTAGGGCTATAACGTCGAGGTGGCCCCTACTTGAAAGCCTGGTGAAAGAGCTCCATCTTGCAGGCCCTGCGGAACTGGATTAATCTGGATTTTAAGAATAGGGATGGGTCTACCAATGAACTAATCTGAGACTTTACAATATTATAATTTATTTTTCTTAATTTCATCCAGCCTGGCTGATAGTTAGTCAACTGTTCCTCTTTCTCTTCGCTCGCACAGACATTTGACACTGACTTCATCTGGTGGGAATGTAAAAAGGGACACTATCAGCATATCTATAAATAGTGTACATGCTGGCCAGACAAGACTAGACCTACTCCCAGATGTACACTGTAAATTGTTAGAAGAAAGGAGACAGTGAAGAAAGAGTCTAGAGAAATGCACAGGTTTTTAAAAACTGTCATAAATGGTTTTACCACTGCTCCCCTATCATTTCCTAAATACCTCAAACTAAATGGCAGCAGTAATTATTGGAGAATAGAGATGGATTTTCTCTGAAATATCAGATTATTATTAGTCCATCAGATATAAAAGCCTCCATTACAACCTTTTTCCAAGTAGCTCTTACCGATTAATAAAAAAACATGACTAGCAGTGCAATATTATTCATACTTACCTGGGAGAAAACCCCACTGAATGAATACATTGGAACTGAGAAAATTGCACAGAATTATGTCCCATGACTCTTTGTTGTCAGCTCAGAAACAGGAAGGTGAAGAAGATCCATCTCCACAAACTTCTTTTACTGACTGGCTGTTTATACAATCCCACCCACAGGTTGATGGGAAAACCAGTGAGGTCTGAAGCAATGTTCAGTGGAGACTGAAAATGCTCCAGTCCTTCTGAGTATGTATTCATGTGTATGTATCATGAATACAAACAATTGTGTCAGATTGTTGTGATATCACATATGACCAGGGAGATACAACTACTGCTAGAGCTATGCCAAGGAAGGAGCAGGTCGTTATGCAAAACTGCTATGCAAATTACAAGTTTGTAAAAACATCAAGGCCAACACTGATCATAGAAAAGGCACAGAATAGGAACTTCTTTATCAACAGACCCCCTAACTTTTCAAGCAACGTTTGTCAGTACTTAATAGTGGAATTAAAAAAAATGCATGACTACAATTTTCAGATCCGACAAACTGAATTGTAGAAGAACCTTTTATGATAGACTAGATTAGCTAGCAACCCAGTTTTGGTTTGCTTTTGTGTTGGATTTGGCTGTCTTCATAAGAATTATCTGGAGTCATTTGCTCTGTAGGTTCCAGAGCATACCTGTTCACACACGAACATTGTTATTATCACTGTATAGGTTGACCACTCTAGGTCAATTGAAAGACTACATAAATTGTAGGGTTGCTGCTGAAAACTTTCCCCACATGCTTAAGGCTAATAATTGTAGTAATTCCTGGAAACAATAATCCCTGGATTCCGCTTCCCATATGGTTTGACCAGATTGAATAGTAAGTACAAATACTAACTCTGCAGATACCACATGACAACTACTAAAAAAAAGTTAAAGCAGAAAGTGCCAAAGCAGGGTTACAGCTTAAAATCAAGAAGACAAAAGTAATGACTCCTGGGAAATTACACAACTTTAAGGCTGACAATGAAGAAATTGAGGCTGAGGACAGACTGGTAATCTGCCCCGGAACTGCAGTGGGGCCAAAAGTCACGGGGGAAAACTTGCCTGGGGTTGGCCGTTCACACTGGCCAAACTCCTGCGGGAGCATGCCGGAATGAAGTGTTCAGACTGCTGCGGAGCGGCCCCGGGCAGGCCAGCCTCTGCAGCTTGTGGCAGGGCCATTTTGGCAATAGGCACATGAGCACCTATACACATAGGTGCATGGCTGCAGCAGCTGTCCACAAATTTAAACTCTTTCCACCTCCTACATTGGGGCTGCTTGTGCACATGAGCGCATAAGCGCTCATGCACATATCTCTGTGACAGCTCATTCACACCACCACCTCCACTTGAATCCCACCTGCTCCCGTCCACACAGCCGGGAAGCAGGATCCAAGCGCAGGAAGGCCCCTGGATACCGCTTTCTGCCGGTGTCTGTCTGAGGTGGCAGGGAACCGCTTCACAAACGGGTGAGTATGGTAGGGAGACAGAGGACAGCTGCTGCTGTCTAAACTCTGTCCCTCTCCCCGCTTCTGAAGCGGAGCTCTCCCGCCCCACATTGCCAGTCTGTCCTCAGCCTGAGATTTTTCAAGATTTTCTATTCCTTGGCTCCATCTTCAACCGAAAGGGATACTGCTCCAATGAAACCAGAAGGAGTTTTAGACTGGGAAGGGCAGTCATGGAGGAGCTAGAAAAGATTCTTAAGGATGTGTCACTGGCAACAAAGATCAAATTAATTCATTTCCTGTTACTATGTATGGGTGTGACAGTTGGTTGATGGGGAAAGCTGCCAGGAAGAAAGGAGATTACTTTGAAATGTGGTGTTGGAGGAGAGTTTTATGGATACCATGGACCACCAAAAAGACAAATAAGTGGGTTCTAGATCAAATCAAGCCTGAATTCTTCCTAGAAGCTAAAATGACTAGACTGAGGCTATCGTACTTTGGTGACATTATGAGAAAACAAGGGACACTGGAAAAGGTAATCATGCTAGGAAAAGTTGAAGACAGCAGGAAAAGAGGAAGACCCAACATGAAGTGGATTGATTCAATAAAGGAAGCCACAAAGGCCTTCAGTTTGCAAGACCTGAGGAAGGCTGTTAATGAGAGGATGTTTTGGAGGACATTAATTCACAGGGTCACCATAAGTTGGAAGCGATTTGACTGCACTTAACACACACAGTGGCACTGACATGGGTAATTGTTATGCGATCTGACCAACATAGACTAATCAAGATAACACTGGAGGGATGTGAATTTACAAAGATGCAGAACTGGTTGCAGGTGGTAATTACAGAGGTCTGGTAATTGCTCAAGTCTGATAATACCTTTAAATATATTATATTAGGGCTTGGTGAGACGTCTAGTTTTGCTTTGGTCATCGTGTTGGTTGAGAAATTTATTTAAGTCTGCCAAAGAATGGGTAGGATCCACAGTCTTTACAATATAACATTGTGAACACAGCCTCTCCCAGGTAAGAGTTCAAAGAAATGGATGGAAACCAAAGGCTTCCTCATAATCAATAAAAACCTTCTACATCTCTACAAGTGCCATCTAGAAGCTGGATGAATCTTCAGTAAGCAGAGTCAGATGCTTGTGGATGGAGCACTACCAGTTTGCAGGGAACTCAGCTGTTAGGTATCAATATCGCAGTTGCCATGTGCTTGCGTAATGGCGACCACCACGTGGTCATTCGCAGATGGTCTGAACCTACCTGAGCTTCGGCCAGGTAGAACAATAGCCAGTCAGATCCTAAACGACTGCCAATCATGAGCCAAGGTTCCCCCCAGGGACCTATGAACTGTAACCACTATCTTAAGGTCCTATCGGGACATTTGGGTGAGGTCGGAGGGTTATCTCCAACTGGCATAAAAGAGGGCTCTGAGCCCGGCGTTTCTTATGTTCCACCTTGACCCGCAATAAACTACAATGCTGTTTTCACTGTTACCGGCCTCCCGACTCCAGTACTTTTCGTCAGCACAATGTTAAAAGAGAATGTTTAAAAAGAAACAGGCACTTACCTTTTCTAAAATAGCTTAGATTCTTTAAATGAAAGCTGGTATGTCATTTCATAAATTAAAACAGATGCGTTTTAAACAATTCTTAGAAAGATTGAGCCAGTGCTTGAAGTGGGGTGGTGTAGCCATGGGTCCAACCCTGGCTAGGCCCTTGAATATTACTATCACCCCCTGACCATTCCACGCTTTCTGTCAAATGGCGTTTCAGCATCCTGACTGTGCCCCAGCTGGAATCGCTGAACCCAATCTGATTGACAGAACTGAGCAGGATTCTTGTTTCCTGTTTTTGGGATTCTGACAACAAATTAGCATATGTACCTGAGAAGTAGCTTGTTTAGCCATGGAAAATATTATGTGTGTGGATAAATTAGCTTTGTTTCCTCCAATCACTCTTCGGAAAAAGCTTTGGAGAATTTTACTTCCTTGTTTTCTTTGTAACCTTTATGTGAACTTCCTTAAAGAAAGTGAAAATGACAAGAAGAAAATTCTCACACCGTTTGTGTTAATCCTATTTGAAGATTTTTTGGGGGGGAGTGGGGGGGGGGTAGCATTGTTTCCAGCTCAGCAGAGCAAATCATCACTCCTCGTTTCTGAACTTTCTACGAGCAGCACGAGATGGCACTTATGGCAAGAAAGTGCATGACAGAACTGAAGACCGAAGGAGGAAGAAGGGGGATGATCCTGTGATTTATACGAGGGTATAAATATTTTATCATCCGTCACATTGCAATGGTGCATTAACCCTGTTACATTTCACATCTCAAGAATGATCTAATAATTAGCTAGAGGTTTCTAATTTAGACATTCGATATATGACCAGGCTGCATCTGGAGGCAGAATTTCTCAGATAATCATCCTTAATATAAGCAACTCCCAAGATATTTTTTTTCAAATAGAGTCATCATGAATGCATATTCAGAAAGTAATTTCTGAGCAATAAGGATTTAACTTTTATTTAAAGGCACATAATTGGTACCTTTAAATTACATTATAGCAATTGAGTATAATTATTACGGTGGCATGGTATTTTTCATGGCTTTTCATTTCTAAACCAGAGGGCACTGATAGGGCATTTACAAGACATCTTCTTTTAAAACTAGAGGGCACCTAAAAGACAATTTAATGATACTGTTTAGCTTTGGTTAGCCATTGTTTTTATCCCTAGCAGAATTTTGGAAGCAATTCTAATCAGAATTACATTCTGAGTTACTTCATTCAAGGCATGGGTTTCATGTAAGAATGGTACAGGACTGTCGCGAACTTGTTTGAAAACCGAAAAAATAAAGTTATACACACCACTTTGACTGTGAAAAGGAAACCGCAGTGCAAAATAGTAGTTCATATAAAGAGGCAGATCATCTTCACCAAATACACTCAAGAATGCTTTATGTAGTGTGGATTCCTGTCCATCTTTATGATTCAAGGATGATTTTATTCGGGATTATATGTACACGAAATAAAACTTTTATTTTGAAAAACCACCAATAGCAGCATCTACTCTTTTCCAAGTGTGGATGTAAGCAGCCCCACTCTGTTACCCAGGGGTCATTTCGTAGAAAAAGAGGTGCAGGAGCTCATTAGCTCACAACTTATGTGCATATGCTACACCACCTGACATCACCGGAAGTATGTCAGAAGGCAAGAAAGAAAGGAGAGAGAGAGAGAGAGAGAGAGAGAGAGAGAGAAAGAGAGAAAGAGAGAAAGAGAGAAAGAAAGAAAGAAAGAAAGAAAGAAAGAAAGAAAGAAAGAAAGAAAGAAAGAAAGAAAGAAAGAAAGAAAGAAAGCTGGCAGAGGGGACCGCTACTAATCCAAGCCTCAGAAATTCCACTATTCTGGGAGTATAGCTTCAGTGGTGGCTGAAGCCGTCAGAAGGCTGGTCGGAGGAACAAGGACCTTTCCAGGGTTTGGGGTCATTTTGCTGCAGCCATGACACAAGCAGGCATTCCCCCATGGAGGTGGGGGGGCTGGCACCAACCCCCGGAGCTGAGCTCCCCCGAGTTCCTGCTCGAAATGACCCCTGCTGTTACCTGATATTTATCTTATGGTGTGCAGAGCAGCATGTACATTATGTGAGTAATCCAGTCAAAGTTAAACACATTTAGATCCCACTGATTTAAAAAGGGGGGGGGGGGAGGAATTAGCACACATGTCCAAATCTCCCACTGGCATATACAGAATTTAAAAATCCCTTGGATTGCCTGCACTCAGATGTGTGTGTCCTCCATCATTGTGCGCTCCATGCTACCCATAGAGTGCCAAGCAAATGTAAACACTATTTCCATATTATAAGCAAGAAACCTTAGCTACGGTATCCCAGCCCTCCTTCATTTTTAAGCAATCCATTTTGTCAGAATACAGTGTGTTATGCCCCATGTTTTACACTGTAATCCTTAAGCAAGTGTAGAACGTATATTTGGAGAGAAGTGTCTATCATTCTGAAAAAAAAACATCCTTCTTGCATTGCTTGCTTTTGTGAAGTTTGCCCATCTGATTCCAAGAGAGCAGATTGCATACTTTTTTTTACAGTTTGTGCAGAGAATCAGTGTGGGGGCTCCGGTTATGTGTTCTCCACCTTTCTGTTGTTGTTGTGGTGGCGTATTTTTAGATGTTTCATAGCACTCCATACCACACTGTTGCCTCATCAAAGCATCTGACTTGTCTGCGGCTCTGAATAAATTCCTTGTTAACCTTTATAAACACCTAGAGTGAGTAATTCTATCTTATCACAGCACACGTTAGTGGGAGGAAGCATAATTCCAAACGACAACCTGATTTTACAATGCCGGTTCTTAAAATGCTACGTTAAATGCTAAAGACTCATGGGGGGAAAAGTGAAGTCTTCTGCTGTGCATAGTCAGAAATAATATTGCAAATAAAACGAAAATGGGAATAGCCTCGTTACTGCCAGTGAACAAACAGAATCTAAGGATATGCAATTGGTATTCTGAAATAGTTGGAATTCACCAGTTCTGTATCTTGTGAGTCTTGCTGAACCCAGATTTTATAATCCCAGATATGCAGAGCAGTTCTGCATATTTGGAATCCCATTGGTTCTTATAGAAAGCTGTCTGGACAGCCTGGGAGATGAAAGTGAAACATCTTCTCCATATAGCCTATGATCAGGGGTGTAGACTTTTTAAATTCCCGGGGGGAAGGGGGGACTCTCTCGTGCGCGTGCGCGAAGCGCGCGCCCTTGGGACTATGTCCCCGCCGCTCTTCCCCCCGGGAGCCGCCGCCGCCGCTTCCCTCCCCCGGGCTGTGCCCGCCTGCCGCGTTCCCCGCCCCCTCCCTCCCTCCCTCTCCCCACTCACCTCGGGGATTGCTGCTGGCTGCTGCTGCCTGCAGCCGGGGCCGGCGCGTCGCTCTTGCGGGCCCCGGGCTCCCGCTCCGCCTCGTGCCTAAGTTTCCCGGGGGGGGGCTCAGCCTCCCCCGGCAAAATGGAGCGCCTGAGGGTGGACAGTCAGCCAGCTGTCGCCGCCTCTCTCCCCCCCCCCACCCCAGGGAGGCAGGAGGGCAGGCCGGCAGGATGCTCCATTTTGCCGGGGGTGGCTGAGCCCCCCCCCGGAAATTTTGGGGGGGGGCTCGAGCCCTCGAGCCCCCCTGTAGTTGACGCCCATGCCTATGATGAATGGTGCCGGGGCAGGGCACTGAGTGCCCCCTACTTGTATTGCCATGTTTTCTTTTAAATTATAACATGTAGAAATACTCATAGCATTTTTCCATAAGAATTCCCAAGATGACATTTCAATATCTTTATTAAAATTTATCGCCCATTTTACCATTTGTTCTTTCACCATTTCATCTGCATTAAACCATTTTAACAAGATTTTATACATTTTAGAAATCATTTTTTCCCACCTTCCTCCCAAATTTGTTCAATTTCGTTATTTTTTTCTCTGAAGCCAGATTTTTTCTCACTTTTATAAATGTCATACAATTGTCTATACCTCAACCACCCATAGTCAAAGTCTATAAAAAATAAGCAGACAACTTGACACGGCTTCATTGATCTCTGCCAGTTCCCCAGCCCCTATTTCCCCCTCTGTATTTATCACCTCACCATGGATTACTTGGCTCAGGTGGCTAATGACCGGTGAGGCAAATACTGACACAGGAAAATCTACATACCAATGCTGGAGCGAGTGTTGAAAACAAAATAGATGGCAAGCTGACCCTAGCCAATGCAGAAACCAGGATCCGAGGCAATGCAATGAAAACAGATGTTCTGAGGCAAGGGGGAGCCAGGTCAGTGCTGAGAAAATGTGGAGTGAATGCCAAATGCAGAATGGACTCTTTATACAGTAAACATTTCCCAAGAGACCTATTCCTAAGGAAATGTTTTTGGAGGATTCAGATCTTGGTGCTTTGAGCACCATACAGAAGTGGCAAATACCTGTCTTAAAGTTAGGGCTGCCAAGTCTTGAAAACTCACCGGCGGGGGGAGTCCTCCTCCCGCCGGGAGTTTCTTCTGGCACGCGCCCATCGACATCACCGGAAGTGACGCCGCACATTGGGGGCGTTGCCAGGGCGACACTCTGGCAATCGCCCCAAAACTATGGTATCATAGAGTTTTGGGGCGATTGCCAGAGCGTCACCCTGGCAACACCCCCAATGTGCTGCGTCACTTCCGGTGACGTCATTACATCATCCTTGCTGGATGACGTCAAGGGTGGGGTTCCCCCCACTGGCGAAATGCTGGCCGGTGGATCGGGAACCCCTTTAGCGGGGGATCCCCCGCCCCCCGGGCTGACTCGGCAGCCCTACTTAAAGTTCATACAAGCAATAAGACAAGAATGAAGAAAAGAATAGCAACAGCAGAAATGTGAAAATGGTATGGCTGCAACATTACCTCTCCTCTAATTTCAACTTACTAACAAACTCAAAGCAAAAGTCACTGATTCTTAGGGTTAGTTTCAACATGATTAAGACAGAAGCCTTAACCCCATGTTTGCTCATCTGAGCTGGTTCTTAATCTTTCAGCATAGGAGATAAGGAGTGAGACAAGGTTTTGTACTGATACCTAAACATTCTCCCCAGCTTGTCCCATTAAGTCTCTTCTGAGAATCTAAACAGGCAACCATTTGTCCTCCTTGCTTAATTTTCAGTTACTGTTCTCTTTAACCAAACTGATGCAAAGCGTGCCATGCCCAAAGGCTGCATTTTCTAAGTCAGTGATTTAGAATTCAGCTCCCTGCAGTCCTTCCGAGGAACTTCAGCTTTATTATCTGTCCCACAAAAGGGATCAAGGAACCCGCTCAGGAAATTAAAGAGGCAATTTAGGGCCTGATCCAGCTTCTGCTGCAGTCAATGGGCACATTGTTGTTGGAATCAATGAGGACAACCTAGTCCAGGGGTGGGCAAACTGTGGCTCAGGAGCCGCATGCGGCTCTTTCACATATATTATGTGGTTCCCGGCAGGGCGGCTGGGGAAGCTAAATATCATTAGCAAACAAATATCATTGGACAAATTAATATCATTATCAATATCTGCTTTTCCCCTTTTTGGTATTATTTTTGGCAGTCTCATTTAATGTTAAAAAAAAGCAAATTTGCTTATTTTCCAATAAAAACAGGTAATATTTGTTCATGTCTTGTGGCTCTCAAACATCTGATGTTTATTCTATGCGGCTCTTAACGTTAAGCAAGTTTGGCCACCCCTGTTCTAGGTGGCTCTTACGCTGACCAAGTTTGCCCACCCCTGACCTAGTCTATATAATTCAATGGTACATCCTCCGTTTCCAGCTCCTGTAAAATGTCTTTCAGTGTTTTCTAGTAGCTATTTTTTAGAGCCAGCATTTAAACTGGCTGCTGCGGATTTCAAAATTCCTATCCATTTTAACCTCAAGGTACTGTTCTGACATTAAGAACCCGTACGGTATGCTATGCTCAACTATGGCCCTTGAAGTAAAGGCCAAAGCTGCCATTATTATTTTTTAACTTCTCTCTCTATATACATGTAGATTCATCTACCCAGTGTGTTGGCACAGAGAATAGCCATTTTGAGTCTGCTCTCTCTGTAGTCTTGACTTTTTAAAACACAACCTAAAAAGTATGACAAAGCTTTTAAATGTAACATGATTACTCCATAAAGTTAGAAAAAAGATTAAGTACATTCAAAGTCTAAGGAAATATTAAAATATTTAAATCACATTCTGGGATACTTCAGTTCAGAAATATTCAGCTGATACACTGTACCATAACAAACCAAATTAAGAATATTACATGTTTGGAAACTGTTCATCTATGCATCAACCAGTGTTGGTCACATGCATATAATTTGCATTTAAATTTTTTGCATCTAGTTTGCACTTGCCAATATTACTTGTGTCTTGAATTAAAATATATTTACAGAAAAATTGCGATTGAAAAACAGGAAAACAAGACTAGAAAAAATAATTTAATCAGTTTAAGAACGCAAGGAATAAATAAAATACCTTTCAGGTACATATGAACAGGGGTCATTTCAAGCAGGAGCTCGGGGAAGCACAGCTCCGGGAGTTGGTGCCAGCCGCCGCCCCCCCCCCCCCCCCCGGAAGGGGAATGCCTGCTTGTGTCATGGCTGCAGCAAAATGACCCCGCCCCCTGGAAAGGTCCTTGTTCCTCCGACCAGCCTTCTGAAGGCTTCAGCCAGCACTGAAGCTATCCTCCCAGAATAGTGGTATTTCTGAGGCTTGGATTAGTAGCTGTCCCCTCTCTGGCAGCTCTTTTCTTTCTTTCTTTCTTTCTTTCTTTCTTTCTTTCTTTCTTTCTTCTCTCTCTCTCTCTCTCTCTCTCTCTCTCTCTCTCTCTCTTTCTTTCTTTCTTTCTTTCTTTCTTTCTTTCTCCTTTCTCTCTCTCTTCTTTCTTGTCTTCTGACATACTTCCGGTGATGTCAGGTGGTGTAGCATATGCAAATAAGTTATGCTAATGAGTTATGCTAATGAGCTCCTGCACCTCTTTTTCTACGAAATGACCCCTGCATATGAACACATGAAGCTGCCTTATACTGAATCAGACCATCAGTCCATCAAGATCAGTATTGTCTGCTCAGACTGGCAGCCGCTCTCCAGGGTCTCAAGGCTGAGGTCTTTTCACATCACCTCCTACCTGGTCCTTTCAGCTGGAGATGTCGAGGATTGAACCTGGGACCTTCTTCATACAAAGTAGATGCTCTTCCACTGAGCCGCAGCCCCTCCCTGTATTCCTTGGTTCTGACATGCAAGACTCTTATATTGTAGTATATACTATACCTTTTGACCCATAAAGTGTTAAGATAACAATATTACAAAATTATTACACGTTAAATACAAATCAAAATAATGTAAAACTGGAGCCAGAGTTTCTGTTTTCATTTGGGCAAGGAAGCTTTCTTAAACTGAATCCTTTGGGCTAGCTCAGGAACTAATCAGATCTCTCTTCAAAGTAGGGTTGCCAAGTCTGGGTGGGAAAATACCTGGGGACTTTGGGGGTGGAGCCAGGAGAAGGCGGGGTTTGGGGAGGGGAGGGGCCTCAGCATGGTACAATGCCATTGAGTCCACCCTTCAAAGCAGCCATTTTCTCCAGGGGAGCTGATCTCTGACAGCTGAGGATCAGTTGTAAAAGCGGGAGATTCCCCAGGCCCCACCTGGAGGCTGGCAACACTACTTCAAAGACTAGGGGTTATCTCCAGTTTTCCCCTTTAGGTCCTACTAGGGACAGCAGAGCTGTTTTATTTCAGGAATTGGGATTCAAGCTTCTCTGGAAGGGTGTGGTGAGCCCTCGGGCGCTTTCAGTTCAAACTATGGTGCTTCTACCCTTGCCCAGATAGAACACGTTTACAGTGTTAACCTTAAAAGAAGACCTTGTGTCTGGAGGTGGGTTCAGGACCCTTCCCTCTCTGAACCTGACTGAACATTTTGTACTATGGTCTTATCTGTATTACATTAATGCTACTTTATTCTAATATGAAATGTAAGGAGCTTTGAAGTAAGTTCAAAGTGTAACATAAATCTCCTTGAAAGCAACTTCATAGTGCCAGAGCAACTTCATTGAAATGAAAATGAAACCCTTGGAGTAAACAAAGACAAATGTATTCAAACTACAGGAACAGAGGCAGAGGCTATTGTTCATGAATACATTGACTTACAACCTTGTCCTACTGACCCTCTACTGTTTGTGTAATTTCTGTGGTGAGAAACTGAACTCTCTGAAGCCATTTGCCTGTCTTTATTCCACCTCAGAAATATTTTGGTAACAATTTCTTCTAAGTGCCCCGTCACCATGAACTCATTTTGTATTCACTGCAAAAACACACACACACACACACACACACTGATCCGGCTGAATTAATTTTGCATTTGTGTTGTTCCCACAAGCATTTGTTTAGATGTTCTGCTTTATCAGGCATTAATTAAGATTTTGCAAGTGGACATTACAATTTTTAATGACACATTATATCAGGACTTTCAAACTTCACTGGGCCAAATTTGTCCTTGAAGTCAATGTGCAACGTTCGTAGCTGTATAGAACCAGCATTCATAAGTGAAGACAAGACAATTAGTAAATAAAGGAGTTCCTCATTGCATGGGTGTGACATTCCGATGTCCACTGAAAAAAGGGGTAGCAGAGGCATGTATGGAGCTCTATGCATACTTCACTGCTACAGGATCATATCCATAAGCAGGACCATGGACACAGGGAAGCATATAAGGTTGCCAGGTTCCCCCAGGCCACTGGTGAGGGTTGGGGGGTAGGCTTGCCAGATCAAGGCTGGGGAATTCCTGGAAATTTGGGGATCGAGCCTGGGGAGGAGAGGGACTCCAGTGGGGTACAATGTCACAGAGTCTACCCTCCAAAGCAGCCATTTCTCTGTGGGAACTGATCTCTGTAGAGGGGCAGTAATTCTGGGGGATCCCCAGGTCCCACCTGGAGGCGGGTCCCTTACATGCAATGAGCTATTTGTTTAGTAAAACCCTGACAACTCCTTGCATGCACCTACATTTTGCATATCGAGTCCCAACCCCAGATAAATCCAAAAGTGAACAAGATGGTCTCATGGGCTACACATTTTAATATTAAAAAATACTTATATTTTAAAATACTTAAAAATACTTCAAGCAAATGGAATCTAGCATGTCAAGAAGAAGACTAGACTAGCACATTTTCTGTCTCTTGTGCTGATTTCCAACTTACAGTGAATTTTTAACCTATAAGATGGGGATGTCATACATGAATTTCATCCCATCTGCATTCTGAAGCCCTGGGAGAATGTCCCTGCCCCCCCGGCAAATGTTTGACCTGTATCTGGCACTGCAGTGGATGTAGTGTTGCCAGCCTCCAGGTGAGGCCTGGGGATCTCCCACTTTTACAACTGTTCTCCAGCTGACAAGAGATCAGTCCCCCTGGATAAAATGGCTGCTTTGAAGGGTGGACCCTGTGGCATTGTACCATGCTGAGGTCCTTCCCCTCCCCAAACCCCACCCTCTCCTAGCTCCACCCCCAAGGTCTCCAGGTATTTTCCAACCCAGACCTGGCAACCCTAAGTGGATGTCTATGTATGTAAGAAACCCAGTTAATATATACATGAGGAGATCTACAGCTCTATGAGCTGGCCTAATGAAATCTAACGTGCTTTAGTCAGAAAAGTTCCTTTTCTTTTTTTACAATGTCTCCCCACCATTACTGATAGACCAGTCCTCTCCATCTCACTGTACTTTAAACACAAGGTGTCATGTAAAACCAGGGCTCTTTTTGGGCAGGAACGCACAGGAACGGAGTTCCGGCTGGCTTCCGAGTTGACCATGCCTACAGCCTCCCCCCCCCCCCAGGTTCCCCAGGAGCCCTGCAAGCCGTGGGGCACCTGGGGAGGCCGATCCTGGAAGGGAGCTGCGCGGTCAGGGGTGTGGCCTAATATGCTAATGAGTTTCTGCACTTGGGTGTGGCCTATTATGCTAATGAGTTCCTGCTGGGCTTTTCCTACAAAAATAGCCCTGTGTAAAACCTTTTAGTAAACAGCACTGTAGACTATTTTAACTATTTACATGTCAATTTATCCATACAGCTGGCCACTTTTAAAAGCACCTGCTTTCTCCATTCAATACTGACCTCAGGCTCCAGATATAGAATGCTGAATCATCTGGCTGGTTTACTCACCAGGCCTCTCTGCCCTGTTGTTGGCCCTCCAGAGGAACTAGTTGGCCACTGTGTGACACAGGATGCTGGACTGGATGGACTGAATGGTCTAGCAGGGTTCTTCTTATGTTCATACAAGTACCAATTTTATCTTTCTTCCCTGTGAAGGCCCAAGGTCGCACAGGAAGCAAAAACTAAATGCAGGTCTCCAAGTCCAACATTCTACCCACTACCATCCCAAGTTCTATAAGCGACTTTGACAGGCGAGAGCACCCACAGTAGCCTACGTAGCTGATGCACATGTATTCATTTCCAAGAAGTAGAGGGAGGTGAAAAATGTCTGTCTTAAAAGATAAAGCCTCTTGTTACCAGCTTACATAAAATGGTTTTAAAAGCACAACAGGTTTCCTTTTTTTAATTTCTGTAAAGCTGCTTTGTCACATATAATTTAGCCAAAACAAAAACAACTGGCTACATAAGACATTTTTTAAAAAATAAAAAGGGACCTCAAGCAACAATTGACTACCTATTCCTGACTTATGGGATCAAGAACCAGAGGACTAGTCCAGAATGTTCCATCCTACGATATATCCAGGGGTCCATTGGAGCGGGAGCGCACAGGAGCGCAGCTCCGGGAGTGAGGAGCCCAGAGGGTGGGCACATGACCAAGCCCCGCCCCCTCCTCGGCTTCCCCGAGCAGTGCAGAGGCGCAGCGCCCCAGGGAAAGCCCTGCTAGGGTCTTTATTGTTTTTAATGTTTTGTTTCAATATTGATAATTTTATCATTGTTCCTTTTATGACTGTGTGCTGCTTTTCCAGAGACTTGCTCAAGGTGGCATATACATTTTCTAAGTATACCATTTTTTATCTGGGCACATGGCACAGAAGTACTGGAGAAATTTCACCAACCCTTCAGCAGCTTCCACCCCATCAGTTTGGTGTAGTGGTCAGGAGTTGGACTCTAATCTGGGAGAACCGGGTTTGATTCCCCACTCCTCCACATGCAGCTGCTGGTGTGACCTTGGGCCAGTCACAAGTTCTCTCAGAGCTGTTCTCTCATGAGTAGTTCTCAAAAGACCTCTCTCAGCCCCACCTGCCTCACAGGGTGTCCTGTTGTGGGGAGGGGAAGGGGAAGGGGAAGGGATGGGTGGTGCACATGTCCTGGGTATCTCAAGTCTACTTGAAACCTGGTGGTTTCAAGGGAGCAGGAAGAGAATGAGGGTGTGTTCTTGACGCTTATTTTTATTGCGCAAAGTATTGGATGGGGAAGGGAATGGAGGAAGAGCAGGTCAGTTTCACTCAGCTGTGGGGGGGAGCCTGAGGGGTGGGTGTTGCCTTCTGACACACTTCCAGTATGTTAGGGGGTGTGGCATATGCAAATGAGTTATGCAAATGAGCTATGCTAATGAGCTCCTGCACCTTTTTTTCTATGAAATGACCCCTGGATATATCTGACCTTTAAAAGGCACACTGCCAATCACTGCAGACACATATAGGCTCACCAAGAAAAATGCCAAAAAAGGTATTATTCCTATCTGTTCATTTGTATTTATGGCTTGACTTACCCCACATGAGCTCAGACTGGATTCTACCAACTGTACACAGACAAGACAGATCAGTGTCCCCAGAGGGCTTACAGTCTAACAGCCAGGCTACATTGAAGTGTGGAGGCGGCCACAGCAATAGCCTTATCTAAGTTGTTCCACTTACCCAACAGTTTCTATTCTGCCTCCAAAATACAAATTATAAATACAGTCTGGGAAAAAGTTGTGCCAAGCCTACATCTTCAAAGAGACCAGAAGCTCCCCTCCCCAAAAAACCAAAATATTTTTTTTGGGGGGGGGGGGGGGTTAACTGTGGCTCTATTTGTACACAGCTCTGACAGACTTCAAAAGCTACTTCACTGCCCAAGCGTTTATTTGGAAATGGGCAGCAAATGTATTTCAGAAGCCACTAGCACACATTACAGACTCCCAAGAGATTGATATTTCTCACAAGTAATAAATATTTGTCTTTCTTAGCCTATTTATACAGGCATGCATAAAACACACCTGAGGAAACAACAAAAAGAACTAAAGCCACATCTCAAGAAGAATACTTGCTGAGAATATGCATTGAGCTGCTTCTTTAAAAAAGAACAAGATGGGTAGCTGCGTTAGTCTGACTGTAGCAGTATAAAAAAGCAAGAGTCCAGTAGCACCTTAAGCACTAACAAAGGACTAACTAATGTGGCAGGGTATGAGCTTTCGTGAGTCACTGCTCACGAAATACAGATACAGAAGAAGTGAGCAGTGACTCACGAAAGCTCATACCCTGCCACATATTTTGTTAGTCTTTAAGGTGCTACTCTCTCTCATGGATTGCTGCCTTGACTTGGTGAGGGGTTTGCATGGTTCGATGAGCCTGTGGGCTATGCCGTGGAGGGCCACCCAGGATGATCAAGCCATAGTGGAGAACTAAGACAAATTTGATCCACTGGAGAAGGAAATGGCAACCCACTCCAGTCTCTTTGCCAAGAAAACCCCATGGACAGTAACAAAAGGCTAAAAGAGATGACGCCGGAAGATCAGCCCCTCAGGTTGGAAGGTGTCCAATATGCTACTGGGGAAGAGCAGAGGGCAAGCACAAGTAACCCCAGAAAGAGTGAAGGGGCTGGGCCAAAGCCAAAAGGACGCTCAGCTGTGGATGTGTCTGATGGTGAAAGGAAAGTTCGATGCTGCAAAGGACAATACTGCACAGGAACCTGGAATGTAAGATATACGAATCAGGGTAAGCTGGATGTGGTCAAAAATGAGATGGTAAGACTGAATATTGACATCTTGGGAATTAGTGAAGTAAAGTGGATGGGAATGGGTGAATTTAACTCAGAAGACCATTATATCTACTACTGTGGCCAAGAATCCCGTAGAAAAAATGGTGTCGTCTTTATAGTCAACAAGAGAGTGAGAAAGGCAGTAATGGGATACAATCTCAAAAACAGCAGAATGATCTTGGTCCAAATCCAAGGCAAACTATTCAACATCACAGTAATCCAAGTCTATGCCCTAACCCAGTGATGGCGAACCTTTTAGAGACCGAGTGCCCAAACTGCAACCCAAAACCCACTTATTTATCGCAAAGTGCCAACACGGCAATTTAACCTGAATACTGAGGTTTTCATTTTAGAAAAAACAACAACTCATACATTACCATCTTTTGTCTTAAAAGAAAAACACAATAACAGAGCTTTCAATGATACAAACAACTTCTTATTGAAAGGTAAAAGTTTGCATTTGGCATGCTTTTGAACAATTCATGTGATTTTTGCTGTCCAAACTTGCGAACTCTGTGCTGGGGCGATGCCGTGCGTGCCCACAGAGAGGGCTCTGAGTGCCACTTCTGGCACGTGTGCCATAGGTTTGCCACCACTGCCCTAACCACTGACACAGAAGAGACTGAAGTGGACTGGTTCTATGAAGACCTATAACACCTTCTAGAAGATGTCCTCATCATCATAGGGGACTGGAATGCTAAAGTAGGAAGTTAAAAGGTAACCAGAATAACAGAAAAGTTTGGCCTCATGGAACAAAATGAAGCCGGGCAAAGGCTAACAGAGTTTTGTCAAGAGAACACGCTGGTCATAGCAAACACCCTCTTCCAACAACCTAAGAGGCAACTCTACACATGGGCATCACCAGATGGGCAACACCGAAATCAGATTGATTCTATCATTTGCAGTCAAAGATGGAGAAGCTCTATACAGTCAGTAAAACCAAGACCTGGAGCGGACTGTGGCTCAGATCATGAGCTACTCATTGCAAAATTCAGGCTTAAACTGAAGAAAGTTTGGTTTGCCCCAGATCACATCCCTTATGAATATATAGTAGAGGCGAAGAATAGGTTTAAGGGACTAGATTTGATAGTCAGAGTGCCCGAAGAACTATGGATGGAGGTTTGTGACATTGTACAGGAGGCAGCAATCAGCACCATCCCAAAGAAAAAGAAATGCAAGAAAGCAAAGTGGCTTTCTGATGAGGCTTTACAAGTAGCAGAGGAAAGAAAGAAAGTGAAAGGCAACGGCGAAAGGTAAATGGTTCCCAACTTCCAATTTTTAATTTTATTTAACACCCTCGCTGCCACCATGGCAAGCCTCGTGCTGTTCTCTCTTGCCCGCTGCTCTCTCGGCAAGGCAAGCCCCATGCCCTCCACCCTCCAATCCTATGCCGCTCTCTCTCAGCAAGGCGAGCCCTATATTTTCCATCCTCCAATCCCACACCGCTCTCTCTCTCTTGGTTTTTGCCAGCTGGCAAGGTGAGTCCTGCCTTCAGTCTCGCACTGCTGCTGCCGCCACTTGCCTCTCTTTGTCTGGCAAGTCAAGCCCCATGGGTTGGATTATCCCACACTGCTACTCTGCTCTCTCTCTCACCTCTCACCGGCCAGCAAGGCAAGCTTTGCCTCCAATCTATACTGCTGCTCTGGTTTACTTCTCGCTGACCAGCAAGGCAAGCCCCGACCACCTTCATCCCTCCAATTCCCAAGCCAGCAAAGCAAGTGCCGCACCACCCAATCCCTCCCTTGGCTTTGGAGCCCATGATTTTGCTTCCATTCCTCCCCATTCCATTCCTCCCCATTCCATTCCCCCCCATTTGCTTCCATTCCTCCCCATTCCATTCCTCCCTTCCCTATTTATCTTCAGAGCTCAGCTCTGCCTCCCGCCTTTGAATGGTGAGGATTCTTCTCCCCACCTTCTCTTTTTATCTGCAGGGCTCAACTCTGCCTCCCACCTTTGAATAATTAAATTATTTAAATTAGCCAGTTCCACGTCCCTCCCAGAAATTTAAATGCCCCCCCTCCAACTTAGAAATTCCTAGCTATGGGCCTGCTTTGATCACTTCTGAGGGTCCATAAGTGCACATGAGTATGGTGTGTGGGTTAAAATGGGGGGGGGGAGTGAAGACAAGGGTTAGATTGTTCCCTCTCCACTCTTAGGGTTCTGCTCCATCATGATTCTCCAGATCTTCAGACTGAATCCCCAACAGTGGAGAGTGATCAGACCTCAAGTGGGGGTAGAACTCTGGAAATATACTCATCCCCACAGAAAGCTCTAATCTACCACTTCATTTCTGAGCTTGATTCAAGGTACTGGTTATAACCTTTAAAGCATTTCATGTGCTGGAGCTTGCGTATGCATATGACTGCCTCTCCCTGTGCGCATCATACAACCTCACCCTGCCAATTGTGATCAGCATCAGGTACTTTGCTATTTTTATCACTGCATGAGGTCAAGTCAAACCCAGCAAGAACAAGCCTTTTTGGTGGCAATCTCTGGGTTGTGGAAAGGTCTCCTGGAGGTCTGACAAAGTACATCTCCAACAGCTTTCGGAAAGGCTTTCAAACTGCTGTCATGTCTCTGGAACAAACAAAACTATTGTCTATATTCAGCCGTATTCACCATCAAATTGACCCTATTCATTTAAGGTAGTGGCCTAAGAGAACAAATGCACATTACTGGTGTCTTGTTTTTAGATGCTGCCTGTCCAAGACCTCTGAACTGTTTGAAATCTAAGCACTGAAAGTGATTTAACTTAGGTTACATCAGATAAATAACTCTCTAATTTGCAATAACTTTTTTATAGAACACTCAAGGTGAGATGAGTGAGCAGCCTCTGAGTCCTGCTGAGCAGTATTTCCTGTGCAGTGCACACAGTCGGATCTTGGCAATAAACAATGCTCTCTGCACCAGATCCATCTATGAAATCCTACTTGTTGAAATGAGAATACCATCTTGGATTCATTGGCTGAGGGCAGACTGGGAAAGTGGCCCGCTATTCCTCCGATTTGGAAGTGGAGGAAGGGAGGCCGTCCACACAGCCACAGCTGTGCCCTGTCACCCGTGTGCACTCACTCGTCCCTGAGGCGCTGTCCTCGCACTTCAAGCAGAGACCCCTGGGAACTGGTCTCGAGCCGTCCAGGCACGCGTTCCTCCTGCTCCCAGCTGGTGTGAATGCATGCCGGAAAAGCGCAGCCATGGGCTGCGCTGCCGCCGCCAGGAGCTGCCGCGGAGTGTGGATGCCGTGGTCTGCCTCCTCCCCGGGATTCTCCCGCAGCGCTGCAGCCAGTGCGAATGGGGAGGCCCCGGACAAGTTGGCCCCGGGGCTTTTTTGCCCGCTCACACTGCGCTGCAGATCCCCGGTCCGTCCTCAGCTTCAGTCAGAAAGATTTTATTTATTTATTTATTCAAATTTATACCCCGCCCTCCCCACGAACGGGCTCAGGGCGGCTCACAAGGGCACAGTGTGCCGTATCCAATACAAATAAAACATTTAAAATCCAATAATTTAAATACATTAGGAACAATAAAATTACAGTAAAATGCTTCCAATCATAGTAATGCAATTCAGATGGCTTCAGGGATCGGGTACAGCCTTCCATGGCCGTCAGGCCTGGGCTGCATCCAGGGCAACCCCACATTGTCAGATGACGATCGCGATATGGGATGATGCCAACGATGGCATCTAGATTAGGCAATCTAGATCTAGGGTTGCCAGATCCAGGTTGAGAAATACTTGGAGATTTTGAGGGTGGAGGAAGAGGGTGGGGTCTGGGGAGGAGAGGGACTACGATGAGATAGAATGCGATGGAGTCCACCTTCCAAAGCAGCCATTTTCTCCAAGTGATCTGAACTTTTTTGCCTGGAGGTTGGCAACCCACAATATGACAGTTCTAAGTGTTTAAGAAGCCTAGCAAAGCTGTGTAAAGAAGATGCTACAGTAACATGAAATGTATACAAATGTAATAATGCCAAAAGTAATTATGCATATACAACTAACAGTCACATCACTTATTAATCAACTTAAAAGAGGAAAAGCACCAGGCAGTGACAACATCCTGCCTGAACTCCTAAAAATTAATTATGAATGGTGGGCCCCACTTGCGGCTTCACTTTTTACCTACATTGACTCCACAGGGTGTATTCTAAAGGAATGGGGTCAGGCAATTGTAATTCCATTTTTTAAGAAAGGAAGGAGAGACGATCCAGCTAATTATAGACCGATTAGCCTGCTTAGTATAATTGGCAAACTTTATGCCAGCCATCTAGCAGACAAATTCAAAAACTGGACTGAACAGGACAATGTACTTGCTGAAAAGCAAGCCAGTCTCAGGGAGGGAAGATTTACTCTAGGTCATGGACTGATTATGCAGCATCTGATAGAAAAATATGCTGCTAATAGTTTGGTGTCATTGTATGCAGCATTTATCGATCTTAAAATGGCCTTTGACTCTATATCGAAGTCTAAACTATGGGAGAAATTAGAAGCCACAAATGTAGACCAGAGGCTTCTATATTTAATTCGAGCCTTCTACTCTAACACATCATTTAAGATAAGATGTAATAGGAGAGGGCACCTTTCATACTCCATTGTAACAACAAAAGGCGTGAAACAAGGATGTGTATTGGCCCCACTGTTGTTTATTTTTTTTTATATATTAACAATATGGTCAGCAATTTTAAAAATTGAGATTTTCACTCCCCTACGCTGGCTGATTGGAAGATCCCTGCATTACTTTATGCAGACGACACGGTTATACTCTCTAGGACCCCAGTGGGTCTAAGAAGAGCCTTAAAGGCATTTAATCAGTTTTGTATTGAGAATCAGTTAGTGATTATCTATCAAAAAACTAAAATTATGTCCTTCGGCAAAAGAACTAAATGGAAATATCAACGGTCACAGGATTGAGCTGGTCACAAGCTTCAATCGACTGGTGCACAAATTTCTCAACCTGAACAGGTGGCCAACTTGGGTCAAAAATCTGCTCAGGCCATAACTAGATTCTTACGCATCAAGGGAGGGCAATATTTATCCGCAGCCCTTAAACTGTTCCAGGCCAAAACATTACCCCAACTTTTATATGGGACAATAGTATGTCCACCATCTTCCTGCTTCACTCCACTCAACCATGTTCAATCAAAGTGTTTAAGAGCAGCTTTTCAGTTGCCCAAATTCATTTCAAATGCAAGCTTATGCCTGGAATCTGGTCTAATTAAAGTAGAATCAAAGTTCACTTCAATAAATTTTTGGCTCAAGTTAAACCTTATTCCTCATGGTTTAACACCTCTAATCCTTAGAGATAGTTTTAAATCTTCCTGGGTAAAGGCCATACATCTTACGATATGGTATCTAGGTCCATCTTTTCATACTGTCTTAAAAATAAATCTTGACCAAGCAAAGGCAGTACTTAAACAAGGGATCAACAACAGAATGGTATTAATAAAGTACCAGAGTTTTTGACCTCAGAACACACAAAATACAAGATAGCACTAGTGATGTACCTTTTTTAGTTGGAGATTCTGGGCCAACGTAGGGCATTTTCTCTAGCCAGGTGGCAAGCATTGCCCTCTGCAGTGGTAGAAGGTTGGTTTAGAAAGACTCCCATGCATGAGAGGGTTTGTCCTTGTGGGGATGGTGAGGTCAAAACAATCAAACCTGTGTTATTACATTGTCGTTTTTATCAGGAAATATGTATAAACAACCCCCCCCCCCCATCTTAAGATATTTCCTGGTCACTCTGACAAAGAGCTTTGCAAAATGCTTCTTATAGGTGCCAACCCAATAGTCACAGCCACCAGTGCAAAATTCTTTTCAGTCGCATATAAAATATGCCAAGAGATATTACAAAGTGTATTAGAATGAGAATTTTAACCGTTTTAGTGTTTTAAATATTGCTGTGTATATATTGTTGATAAGATTTTCCAGATGTTATATGAATGGTATTATATGATTTATGCTGGTCAATGACTGTATCAATAAAAGTTGGGTTGAGTTATACAACTAACAAATACATATAAACATATACAAATAACAAATACAAGTAAAGTCTAATGCATAACCATACAGAAGCACAGAAATGCTAAGGCATACAATCAGAAACAATTATAAGAATATCATATAGACTGTCATTAAAGAACAAAATCAAGGATGTAGAAGGGCAGTATTTAATGCATACAATCAGAAAAAATTATGACCGTATAGACTGTAATTAAAGAACAGAATTAAAGATGTAGAAGGTCAGTATCCAAATGAAGGATCCGTATATTAATAACTTCATTTCACAGGTCTTCTTCAGTAATAACTGAACATAAAAAAATCAAAAATACTGATAATTTAATATCAATTTATACAGCAATTATTAAACAATAAGCAAAATAAGGCAAAATTACCTATGGATCTTCATGCATTTAGCATAGCATAAGCTTCTGAAATACTTATCAGGAACAAAGTATCCTGTGTGAAAAACACACATCCATATGTAGTCATATTGTATAACTCAATACTATGTAAGATTAGCACTAATGTAGAAAACAACTTACCAAAGATATTTTCAGAAAGTTCTAGGAAAATTCTGAAAGAACAACTTCCATAATTTGCAACCAGTCAGAAAAATTATTAGGGAACAACCTCCAAAATCTCTTACTGCTGGTATTGCCTCTGCATCTTCAAATGAAAGGAACTAGTTCCAGTGCTTGGTTAAGACTAAAAGGATGATAAGTTCTTAAATGATGAATCCAAAATGCCTCATGTTGATATAACATTTTTTTGTATATTGACTCTGTTATACCGGTTCATACTCAAGGTCTCCAGGACCAGAAATTTAAAGTCATTGAAGGAATGATTATTATCTATAAAATGCTGGACTAAGGGAGAATCCAAGTGGCATTGTTTAATGTGTGATCTATGTTCAATAATACGTGTACGCATAGACTGGGTGGACATACCCACATAATAGGATTCACATGCACATTTTACCAAATAAATGACTCATTTGGAAGAACAGCTAGAGAAGGATTTAAAATCATATTGGTAATTGATTTCAGGTAAGTGGATGCTTTTTGTTTGCCATGCTAATGCACATATAGAACATCTACCACATGAGTAGTGTCCAGCAGGGGTCCCCACCAATCTCTGAGATTGACGTAATATGCCCGTGCCTCAATATTATTATTTTTAATAGCGTAAGTAAGGGGCATATAATCAGATGCACAAAAGCTATTAGCTCTATGTGTACCGCTGCAAACTTCTGAATGAAAGAGATCCATTCATTCAGCATTCCGAGCTCTTAAAGAGGCATTAGCTATTAAGTGAGGTGGGTAGCCTCTAACTAAAAACTGTTTAGAGAGTTTGCTGGACTCTGCCTCAAAGTGCTCGCTCAAAGTGGAGTTCCTTTTAATCCGTAAGAACTGTCCATTAGGGAGATTGGTCCTTAAGTACCTAGCATGAAAATATTGAAAATAAAGATAAGAATTTTTATCTGTAGTTTTAGTATAAGGTTTAGCAGCCAATTTGCCCAAATCTGACATGAACACGGTAGTATCCAAAAAATTAATAGCTGTCAAGCTATACTAAGATGTAAATTTTATGGCCGGATGTCTCTCATTGAGCCAGACAACAAAATTGTCAAATTTTGAAATATCAGAAAAAAAAGAACAGATTGTCAATCTATCTCTTAAAGAGAACAATATTAGCAACAAAAAAAAAAGATCAAAATTAAGTATCCACTTTAGTTCAAAAGAAGACATATATAGCTTAGTCACACTGGGAGCGAAGGCACTGCCCATAGCAACCCCACAAACTTGAAAGAAAAAAGAATCCTGAAATTTGAGGAAGCTTTTGACAAAAATAATATCAATCAGATCTAAAATATAATGTGTAGGTGGAGATAAAGAGTCTCTACATTCCAAAACACCTGCCAGACAGTGTCGCGCCTCTTCATGAGGGAAGTTGGCTAACACTGTGTTTTTGGATACTGATAAACCCTCAATTTTATTAATAAAGTCCTTAGTGTCTTTTAAGTAAGTAGGTATGTTTAGTACAAACGATTGAAAAAATGAATCAATGTACTTAGATAGTGGCTCAAAAATAGAATTTGAACCTGAGACAATCGGACAACCAGGAGGCGGGCAACCAAGTTTGTTGATTTTTGGAAGAAGATAAAAAGTGGGCACTCTAGGAAACTCATGAACTAAATATGCTGCCACAGACAAATCAATATAATCAAGGGCCAGTGACTCATTAATAACAGTTTTAATAATTTTCAATATGCCATCAGTAGGGTCAGATGAAACAGGCATATAGGAATCAGGGTCAGACAAAAGATTATTAACCATAGATAGATACTCACACTTACCCAAAATGAGTATGCCCCCTCCTTTGTCAGCTTCTTTTATAACAATACTATCATCAGCTAGGTTTTTTAAAATTCGGGATTCCTCAAGAGTAAGGTTGTGTTGAAAGTGTGGTTTAGAATGTTCTAATGTTTCTATATGTTGTAAGACCAAATGCTCAAAAACTTGAACTGATAATATACTTATATTAGGGACAAACTGGGATTTGGGTTTAAATTGAGAAACTGGAGTGTTCAAATTATTACCAAAAAAAAGGATTTTAATTTTAAAGACCTGATTAATTTGAATAAATCTACTCTAATACAAAAAGGATTGTATTTGGGAGTGGGAACAAAGCCCAGTCCCGAATTTAGTAAATTCAATTCCTGTGTAGACAAGGTCCTAGACGAAGGATTAATCACTAAGTTTTCTTCCTCCCCCAATGAGGGGGGTGTGATGGAATGAAAAATCTGGGACCAGCAAAAATGTAAACACAGAGCATTGCTGAGTCACATGATTAAGTGAGGAGGGGGCCATTTAGCTCAGAACACTCAGTGACTGACACTTAACGGGCACAACTGACAGTTGGGAGCAGACAGTTGGGAGAGTGAGTTGAGAGGGGAAGTCTGTGAGAAGATGCTCTCTCAGTTGCTCTGTGTGAGCTTGGTGTGGCTATCTGTAGCTCTGTGTGAGCAGCATAAAAGACCAGTTGAAGCAAATAACTGGTGCTGGATAGTCTGGTTCACGGGACAGTGAACAGTCTAGTGAAAGTAGAGCACATAAGCGGTCACAAACACAAACTATATAACTCCTGGAGAACCTGGGATAGGTGGTTAAGTGAGGGCTGAGGCAAGGACGGACAGAGTTTGGACAGCTGGTTGGTGGCCAATTGGGACTCAAGGAAAAGAACCCAGAAGCCAAAGCCAAAGGCTAACCACTAAGCAGGACAGGAGAGAGTAAATATGAGAGTGTTGCGTGAACTTATGAATAGCTAAAGAAACTGAAAACAATATAGTATACTGTCAAAATGTATTCTAAGCAAAACATGCCAGCCTATAAAGAAACAAAGTGTATACACACACACACACACACACACACACACACACACACACACATCCTCCATTCCTTTGTTTGGTTCTGGAAATAAAGTTCTGTTTTGTTGTGAAGTAAAAAGCCTGATTGCCTGACTCTCATAACCAACACCAAAGATATCTAGCAGTGGTCCTCAACGTACCTAGAAAGCAATTTAAAATAAACCCCAAAGAGACTATAAGGTAGATAGAGGGTGCTGGTCAGTAAAGCAAAGTCAAGCCTGATCAGTCACCTCACAGAACACCACAAAGCAGCAGATTAATAGAGGCGGGCATCATAGGGGGAGTTGATGTAAAAATTTCTGTCTAGCAAGGCTTTTCATCCTGCTATCTTTCTTATTATATAAAGCTGTTTTCAAGATTCCATGGGGCGCCAAAATCAGTTGGCTGGAAGGACTGCCACTCAAAAGGGGTTCCCTGGCCACTGGCTGCATTCTCTCCCTGCTTTGCCTCAGTCCCACCCACAGAGCCATCGGCCAGCATCTCGGCTTCAGTCTGAAGGGAGCCAGCGAAGGGGAAGGAACGACTGGGTGCTGGGTCCACTCTTCTTCTCCAGGTGGGTCTAACTGTCCCCTCAGTGGCCTGCTTCTGTCAGTGAAAAGACAATGGACTTTCAGCATAACCCTCTCCCCTGCACACTGCTAGCATGCCCAGAATAAACTGTCAGAAACAGGGGGCATTTCACACAGCACCCCGTAGTACTTCAGGACCGATACAAGAACTGAAGAATGCTTAGGAGGAGGTTTCAAGGTAAACCGGCTCAGGAATGCTTCCCCAATGGGAGAGGCAGGTTTCTGTGTGAAAGGGCCAATATGTTCTGTTAGGGAATTGGTACTAATACGGTTCTGTGTAAAATGCCTGGCAGAAACCGTTACTGAAGAGTTCCTGAAATGGAACATAACGGCTGTGTAAAATTCCTCAGGCTTTTTCTGGCTGGCTAATGGTGGTGGGCCAGCAACCATCAAACCATTCCCATTAACCCCCTGAGGTGTGGCTGCCTTTCCCCCTAGGGTTGCCAATCTCCAGGTGGAACCTGGAGCTCTTCCGCTGTTACAATTGATCTTCAGATGACAGAGATCAGTTCTCCTGGAGAAAATGGCTGCTTTGGAGGGTAGACCTTATGGCATTATAGCTTGCTGAGTCCTTCCATTCCCCCCCCAGAAAAGCTGCCCTCCACAGGATCCACCCCCCCCCCCAAATCTTCAAGTATTTCCATCATAGGGTTGCCAGGTCAGGGTTGGAAAATCCCTGGAGACTTTGGGGGTGGATCCAGGAGAGGGTGGGGTTTGGGGAGGGGAGGAGCCTCAGCATGGTACGATGCCATAGCGTCCACCCTCCAAAGCAGCCATTTTCTCCAAGGGAGCTGATCTCTGTCAGCTGGAGATCCATTGTAAAAGCAGGTAATCCCCAGGCCCCACCTGGAGGTTGGGAACCCTATTCCATCCATCATTGATGGTTGGCTGGGAGGTAGGGTTGCCAACTCCAGGTGGGGAAATTCCTGGAGATTTGAGGGGTGAACCCTGGAGAGGGTGAGGCTTCAGCAGGGGAGGGACCTCAGACAGGTTCAGTGCCATTGACTCCACCCTTCAAACCACCCGTTCCCTCATGGGGAACCATTGTTGCCAATCTCCAGGGGAGGAATGGAGATCATGCTGAATTACAACTGCTCTTCAGATGGCAGAGATCTTCCCCTGGAGAAAATGGTGGACTCTGTGTCATTATACCTTGCTGAGGTCACCACAGCAAATTGATACTGAGTGCCCAAGGCCAGGGCACTCTCCTAGAGCCTCTTTCTAGAGCCCGTTTTATTTCCACAACAGGCCTTATTCCTAGTTAAGAATAAATCTATACGAAAGTCCCTCATCACTGGAAGTTGTGGCAGAATCCTCTGCCTCAGTGGTGTCAAAATCTGATGAGTTCTTATAATTATCAGCCCTAGATACTTTTCTTTTATAATTGTCTTTAATGGCACCCCACCTATAGACTCTGTTTTGCACATGGTCTTTTTTGTCTCTTAAGTGTTTAAACAGAAATTGCCACCCCAGCATGAAATAACGAGACAGACAACAGGTTTGGAATCAAACAAGGGCCACTTTATTAACTATTTAAACAGAGCATGCAGCAGCGGGTAAACTAAGCAAGCACAGGAACAGGCAAGGCAGGCGTCATTCCCAGATACAGCCTCCTTGGCCTTGTAATGGGCAGGTAACCTAGCCCCAGTCTTGACCCAGTGAGATTCTGGCTCGTAACCGGCGGCCCAGCATACTGGCATCCCCTCCCAGGGGCGCCTACCCCTGAGGCTGCACAGACCTTCAGGGAGGAGCCTAGTCTGAGAGGTTCCCAGAGGCGATCACCATTCACCTCCCCAGACCGCAAGGCCCTAAGGTGGTTCCTGATGACCTCCTGTTCCCAACAGGGATATGCCGTGAGGCACCCACCAGTTCCATTTTCTTGCTTGCATAAACCTACCAAGTGACCATTCTAATTAATACCCGACCACCATCTATACCCTTAACCACTAGCAACAGTGTAAGGTAGGCGAAAAAACACCACATCCAAGCGCCAAAAAGGAAGGGGTGTAAAAAATTCCTACCTGGCCCCCAAAGGCGACCAGCCTCAGCCTACACTGCGACCAGGGTGGGTGGGTGGGCGAGCGCGCAACAGACTGCAACGGCGGGAATGGGGCAACAGCTCTAACCGAGCTAGCCCCGCCCCCTGCCCGACCAATCAAAACACTGTTGCTGCCTCGCTCCCTGCGAGGCGGCAAAAATGCTCCCCCGCGCCACAGCGATGCCGGGCGGCGGGGAGCCTATTGCCACCCCAGCATGAAATAACGAGACAGACAACAGGTTTGGAATCAAACAAGGGCCACTTTATTAACTATTTAAACAGAGCATGCAGCAGCGGGTAAACTAAGCAAGCACAGGAACAGGCAAGGAGGGCGTCATTCCCAGACACAGCCTCCTTGGCCTTGTAATGGGCAGGTAACCTAGCCCCAGTCTTGACCCAGTGAGATTCTGGCTCGTAACCGGCGGCCCAGCATACTGGCATCCCCTCCCAGGGGCGCCTACCCCTGAGGCTGCACAGACCTTCAGGGAGGATCCTAGTCTGAGAGGCTCCCAGAGGCGATCACCATTCACCTCCCCAGACCGCAAGGCCCTAAGGTGGTTCCTGATGACCTCCTGTTCCCAACAGGGATATGCCGTGAGGCACCCACCAGTTCCATTTTCTTGCTTGCATAAACCTACCACATGCAAATCCAAGCCTCTGCTTTGGCCTTTGCTTACCCCACACGGCAACCGAGAGCCATCCGAATCCCATGCTGCAAGTCCTCTAAAAATAACCCATTGCCCTTGTTTGAAAGGTGCACCCCATCAGGGCGATACAGGTCCGGGAACCTGACCTGTATGTTTGGGTGCGGCAAAAAGAGACCCAACCCGGACTCCATGGCCGTGCGAAGTTGACTGTTGGCATTACGCCTAGCCCTGTCCATACACCTGGGGTCACCGGCATGCCTCCAAACCAGACGGGGGAGCATGGCAGACCATACTATCTGCACACCAGGCCACCGTGACCTGATCAGTGCCAAATCAGCCCTGGCCTGCATCACAAGGGCCACACCCTTGACCAAACCCAAATCCTTGCCCCCCAGGTGTATGACTAGCACATGAGGGGGGGGGGCCCGCCTCTCCTCAAACAACAACGGGAGGAGCGCCGGCCATCTCATGCCCCTCCTCCCCAACCACTCAACTGTCGCCACTTCGCTGAGGCCAAGCTGGGAGCCGAAAGATGTTCTCCTCGCCCGATGAGCCGCCCAAAAGACCATGCTGTGGCCGCAGACTATGACCCTTCGTCTTGTCTCACGGCCTGCAGCACCTGTAAAAAGAACTTTATTAACAAACGTCAGAATGAAACTACAACGAACTTACAAGGTACAACGCCTAACATAACTCTTATAGCATCCAGATTTCCAACGCCCGATCCTCTGTATTTTCCTATCAGGGTACCCCATTGCGGCAGCAGTCGAGGCTGCCCCAATTCGAAAAGAATGGGAGCAAAAACGAACACCGCCCAGACCCAACCGGATCAAGGCCTTCCGAGTCACGGTCCAAAACTGGAACTTCGTAAGAGGAGTGCTGTCGCTATGCCGAAACAAATAGCCCGGGCCATCACCCCGAAGTGTCAGGTACCGCCTCATGGCAGCGACTGGGCACAGTGCTGACTCCGAACTAGACCCTAGTTCCAGCACACTCCCCTTACCCCTCTGGTCAGTTTTAGACCTCCGCAACCTAATTCGAAGCTGAAAATCAATGATGGATACGTCCCTAAGCTCCAAAGCTGCACCAGAAACATCAGCCCGAGAGCCTGCCACCAGCTCGCTAATCCTGAGTGCCCCAAAAAAGGCGGTCAGCGAAGCGGCATGGAACAGGCCCACCTCGTAGCTGTCACTACAACAAGAAGGCCACTGGCTCTCCAGCCCTCTCAGGACCGTGGGTGTCAAAGGTTCCCTAGTGTCAACTACCCTAATTGATTCCCGAGACCACCCCTCGAGCATCTTCCGGAGACGGAAGTCACCCGTGGTGTCCTTGTGACCCGAGGCCTTACTGGCAAAAGCCAGCGCAGACAGCTTGCCTCTGATTGTGTGAGCTGAAAGGCCACCATTCCGAAGTGTCACACAAAATTGCATCAGGTGTGACACAGGAATAGGCCAGACCTGCTGCAAACCCGCTCCCGCCCTGAAGGACAGAAACTGCTTACCGGCCTTCAGGTAAGCTCTCCTAGTAGAAGGGGCGAGTGCCAGGCTCATTGCCCTGTCGGCCTCAGCCCTCCAATCCCCCACACCTCTGTGGGCATCCGTGCCGGGAGCGGATCGGCCTCTGGAGCCAGCTGACGAAACCTCTCCATCTGTTTACGAGAGAGAGCGTCAGCGATCCCATTAGCGACCCCCGGGACGTGTCTGGCCCTAAGCAAAATGTTAAATTTAAGGCACTGCAACGTAAAAGCCCTAACTAGGGCCATGACCCTAGGGGATTTAGATGTAAGGGAATTGATGACATGAACCGTGGACTGGTTGTCGCACCAGAAGTGGACAGTCCTATTAGCCAAATCGGCTGGCCAAATCCACACCGCTGCGACAACTGGAAAAAACTCCAGGAAGGTGAGGTCCTTGACCCAACCTGCCCGAAACCAGTCTTTAGGCCAGTCCCCGGCACACCAATGCCCCCTAAAATAAACTCCGTAACCGGAAGAGCCGGCCGCATCAGATGAGATCTGAAGCTCAGCCTCCAACAAGAGCTCGTCCCGCCACAGAGAGACCCCATTGAACGAGTCCAGAAACTGTTCCCAAACAAAGAGGTCCTCCCTCATCCCTTTGGAGACCTTGGTCCTATGGTGTGGGAGCCGGAGGCCTCTCATTAAATCACATAACCTCCTCACAAATGCCCTGCCAGGTGCCACAACTTTGCATGCAAAGTTGAGGTGACCTACCAACTGCTGCAACTCCAGGAGTGTGACTCTTTTAAGGGACCTAACAGCGCTAACCCGCGCCTTCAATGCTTCCAATTTTCCTCGTGGTAATCTGCAGCTCAAACTAACCGTATCAATCTCAATACCTAGAAACGTCAATGTGGATGTCGGGCCCTCAGTTTTCTCCTGAGCAAGAGGGACACCCAGCTCATCAGCCAGGTAGACAAAACTGTCAAGCAGAAAACGACACTGACCGGAACCCCTCTTGCCCGCAAAAAGACAATCGTCCAAATAATGGGCAGTACTGCAGAGACCCGTCCTGGTTCTCAAGGCCCATTCCAAAAACGAACTGAACCTCTCAAAAGCAGAACAGGACACCGAGCATCCCATGGGTAGAGCCCTATCCATGTAAAAGTTTCCTTCAAAGGCAAATCCGAGCAGCTCAAAATCCTCAGGGTGCACCGGGAGGAGCCGGAAGGCTGATTTAATGTCACATTTAGCCAACTCGGCTCCCACACCACAAAGGCGAACCACCCGCATGGCCTGATCAAAGGAAGTGTATTTGACAGAGCATAAATCACCTGGGATGGCATCATTCACCGACCCCCCCCCGAGGGTAGGACAGGTGATGAATGAGGCGAAACTCACCAGGAGCCTTCTTTGGAACTACACCTAAAGGGGAAACTCTTAAATTGGCCACTGGTGGACTAACAAACGGGCCCAAAACCCTGCCCTCCTGACACTCCTTGGCAATCTTGGCCCTAACTATGTCCTCCATGCCCAAAACTGACTTTAAATTGCTAGCCAAATAGGGAACCCTAATCCCCTGAAACGGTATACGAAAACCTACAGTGAACCCTTCCAAGAGGTAGTCCCCGTCGGCCATCCTTGGATAACTACGCAACCAGCGTCTCAGAACTCCCAATTTAATTGGGCTAGGCCCCTTTTTCAGAAGGGGGGTTGCCTGGCTTTCCCCCCCCTGAGTATTTGCCTCCTTTGCCCCCCCACATCCCTTGGGCCGTGGACAACTGGACAAGGGATGAGGTCCTGCACACAAGGGGCACTCATGACTAAAAGTGCATGACTTACGACCGCAGGTTCCCTGGGAAGAAAACTCCCAGCAAAGCTGGCGTCGTTGAACCGCCTGCCCCGCCACAGGGCGGGAACCTGCCTGCACTGGCGCCCTCTTAACAGAATGGCCGCTATGCGACCGCTCCCCCCAAGCCGACCTGGCCGGAGACATAATTTGCAGCCACAAGTTGGAACATATCCGGTCCCATCGCATGGCCGGGTTAATGGCTGCCCTCATCCTAAATTGCTCGTCATATTGCGACCAAGCCGGGCTCGGGAAGTCTGTATAGGCCTTGTAAATGATGTCCAAATACTGGAGCATCGAAGAGGCCCTCCACGGCT
The DNA here is from genome assembly GCA_029233225.1 of Lepidodactylus listeri. Taxonomy (NCBI): domain Eukaryota; kingdom Metazoa; phylum Chordata; class Lepidosauria; order Squamata; family Gekkonidae; genus Lepidodactylus; species Lepidodactylus listeri. The sequence continues at coordinate 52,262,403 of JARCFY010000016.1, read as the reverse complement.
GGTGTCGCACAATGACAGCTGCATAGATTAGGAAACCCGGAAACCAGTTGGCCCATGTCCTATCTACTACCCGGCGCTTCAAGCGCTCCTTTTCCCTGTCATCCAAATTATCCTTATCCTTTTTCTCTAACTCCCGGTAAAGTAGACTAAACACATCTACAAACTCCCCTTTCAGTATTTTATCTTTAGTTGCCATTGAAAGATGGTCACCTAAAGGTAGATCTGCATCACCACTCGGAACCGCCCCAGCAGCAACTGAATCATACGCTGACCCGCCTACATAAGGTTAACCTGCATTGGGCTGGGGAAAACCCCAGTACGGTCCCACTCCCTGGCACCCAGAAGGAGAGCCATAAAATGAATGTGAAGGCCAAGTAGCCGGTGGCATCTGGGAAGCGGTGGCCCCCTGCTCAAAAGCCGGGCCCATGGGCTGGCCAGGATGCGGCAAAGGCAAAGTGGCTGGACTCTCGCCGCCTGGGCCCCAAGGCCACGTTAATCCCTGCCTACCCAATGCCACCTCCTTACCTCCGGTAAGTTGGGGAGGCGAGTAAAGCGCCATCTGCTGCTCCCTTACACCGGGACCCTGCTGGCTAGACTCTGCACCCGCTAGGCCTGAAGCCGCCATCTCCTGCCTGTCCTCCAGAAAGGCCAAATGTGCCAGCACCTGCGCTTGAAAAGACAGCTTGTCAGATTTGTCAACCGACAAACCACCTGCTGGCATACCCCGTCCCTTCTCAAGAGCCTCCAGCCGTTGAAGAATGGCCACGCTGATCACATCCTCCTCTTCCTCATCACTGGAAGGAACCACCGGATCAGGTCGTGCTGGAGGTCTCTTTGGCGCCGGGCCCTTGCCCTTACCCTTGCCCTTACCTTTTCCAGAAGCCATAACTACGAACTGTTGACAATACAAACGAAAAGAAATGTACGTGAATTAAGAGATTCAATTCACCTAATGCTCCCACAGGGATCTAAAATAGTGAGCCACCTAAAATGGCCGCCACTACCTTCACCCAAAATGGCCCCCGACCATGAGGCCCAAAAGACCTCACTAAAATGGCCGCCAATCACCCAGAAGTAAACCTGCAAGACCAAAAGACCCTACCAAAATGGCCACCAAACTGGCACGGCAAACAAGGCCTCAACCAGCTTATTGTAACCCCGCCCTATAGGGTTTCCAGGGCAAGAGACGTTAAGAGTTGGTTTGCTCCAGCCTGTTCTTGTGTAGTAACCCTGGACTTTCTCTTTGGACTCCACTCCAAGCACCCCCAGAATATCCGATGCAATCAGGCCAACCCGCCCAGATGTCCGGAGCAAAGCTGTCCAACTCGGGGGGGGGGCGCGAGCCACCGCAGAATTAAAGACCGGGGGGGCGCCGCAGCCAACCCGCAGCCCGGCCGTCGGCTCCTTCCACCACCCAGCCGCAGAAGCCTCCCAAAGAAACACAGGGGCAGGGACGTTTGGCAGGGACGTTTGGCTAGGTTCTGTAAACCGCTGCAGCAAACGGGACCCAGATGACAGCTCCCCCCAAGCTACCCAGAGAAGCACCGGGGGGGGGGCAGAACAGCCCCGCAGAGAACGGGCCCTCACCGACGGCTCCCTCCAGGCCCAGACGAGAAACACCAGGAGGGAGCGGACCAGCGCCGCGGCAAAACGGGACCTCTCCGTCGACCTCCTCCCAGCCCCTGCAACCGAGCCCCTCAATAAGACAGCGGGGGGGGATGGGGGAAGAGCCGACAGGCACAGCCGCACCCCGCTCGGGCCACCGAACAAGCCACGGAGCCCAGCAACCAGCCGCCGCGACCGCCGGCACCAAACCGCAGGGGGGGGGCGAGCCAAAACAAACGCCGCCGCCGCCACCCGTAACAAGCCCCCAAGGCCTCCCTGCACACCAACAAAGCGGAGCTCCCACAGCGTGCTCTCCCAAACGAGCGTGCAACAGACTGCAACGGCGGGAACGGGGCAACGGCTCTAACCGAGCTAGCCCCGCCCCCTGCCTGACCAATCAAAACACTGTTGCTGCCTCGCTCCCTGCGAAGCGGCAAAAATGCTCCCCCGCGCCACAGCGATGCCGGGCGGCGGGGAGCCTATTACCACAGTAATAAAATGAGGGAGCATGGAACCAATTTTAATGAGGACAAAGCATTCATGGAAGTCCATTTCTGTACTGAACAAACACATAGAGACTGAGATCAAGTGGATAAGGAAGCACATATGTAAACAGACCCCAGACACAACAGAGATGGTGGGAATGGGCGCTGACATTCTGGAGTGGGCCAATCTACCTATAATTGCAGAGTTTCTGTTACCCTGCCTGATCCAGTTAAGATCTGGGTATATGCCTAGATCAAAGTCTGCCTTTAGAGAGGTGGGTTGAGGCTGCAGCCAGGAGTAATCATCTAGTGGAGAATGTAGCCACTCACCTTTTGTCTAGTGGTGAGTGTCATTACTATCTTGAAATGGTTCTGCATTGGGGAACTGGCTTTCTTTTGTTTTTGAGTTTAATTCAAGGGGATAGCAATAATTTTTAAAGGTCATCACTGCTTGTGACCCACAAACCTGAAGGACTGCTTCTGTCCACACAAGTCCACATGTGTATTTGATTTTAACAAGACCTATTGCCCACCCAAAAAGAAATATGGCTGCTAAGTGAAAGGCTTTCATAGTGATGGCCTTCAGCTCACTAAAATCACCTTCCAGTTCATTGACCCTAATCCAAATACCTTCTTTGTTGCTAAAACTGTAAAAATCTTTCTAAGTGCTATGGGCAGTGCTGTGTTTAAATGGAACTATCATATATAGTCTAGCCCTTAGTTACATATGTCAGCAACATGTTCATCCATTGCCACATTTAAAGCAGAAGTGGACACTATGACTATAGTTTTAGCAACCAAAGGCAAATTGTTGCTAGTTGCTCCATTTATTTCTTTATAACAAATCCATCTATTAACCATCAGGTTTCCTTAGTCACTGATCTTTTTAGGCTGTAATTCTCACTGTATGTTCAAAGAAATAAATTTCATTACAGCCAGTGGACTTACTCCTGATTAAACATGCACAGGATTGGGCAGTTGGAGTACTATTCTGACAAATGTCTTTCCATTTTCATCAGCACAATGGCTCTCAATTCCCTCCACTCATAAAGATGATGGAACAATGGGCCATTGGCAGAATGCCCATGGGGTTTGCAGTTATCATTTTCTATTACCTACAGTAGAAAACAGCTGCTTAAAAAATTCTTAGGATTTATTTTAATCATCCCTCAAAAACAACTGGAATTTTACATTTTAAAATCAGTCAGGGTACTCCTCTTCTTTATTCTAGAAGGGGTTCCAATGTTATAATGATTATTTCAGCATTTCCCCCAAACCTCTAAAGAAGTCACATTAATGGCATGGACTAATGAAACTGAGTTCTGCATAAACAATTCATCACATCCGCAAAATGTAACGTCAAAGAAATATGGATATAACTTATTAACATACTCCTTTTTTGGCACTATTAAATACCAATATGGGTAAAAGAATCCTGCCTTTGTTTCACCTATTGACAAGGTGGCATGAAGAATCTCTCACATGCTTGTTGCTGTAACTGTAACACTCCTGTGTTTATTTATTCACTAGCCTGATACTTCACTACAGTATTTAAGTTCCGTAAATTTGTTTGAAATGTTTGATTTGAAATGTAACATTTGTTGTAGGAATTCTAATGGAAGATTGTGGTGTAAAAAATGAAGTGAGACATACATACTGGTTTTTTCCTCTACTGAAGGACCTCTCTGTAGACCACATTGGTGGTTCTGCCCTCAGGTGCTAAGATCACCAGGCTGTTTGGTGAGCTCACTCTGGAGCAGGCAACATAGAACTGTCCATTTAGGAAGCAGTCATTTGTTAAGTCAACTCCTGCCACCTTCCATGAAAGTGATGGGCTTTCTACTGGTGTTCCTGGATTGTTTTCTTGTAAGCATCCCACCTCCTCTCCTACACCTGACAGGCAGCTGCCTGTCCAGTGTTGGAGGGGGAGGGGTATTAGAAGCCACTGAGAAGGCAGGGCTGGCAGGATCACTAAGGTGTTACTGCTGGGCCTCGCTCCCCCGTGGCTTTAAACACCCTGCAACCACTGCTGCACCTGACAGACAGCTGCCTGTTAGATAACATAAGAACATAAGAAAAGCCAATGTTGGATCAGGCCAATGGCCCATCCAGTCCAACACCCTGTCACACAGTCGCCAAAAACACCAGGTGCCCTCAGAAGGTCCAGCAGTGGGGGCAGGAATCCCTCCCACTGTTGCCCCCCCCAAACACCAAGATTACAGAGCATCACTTGCCCCAGACTGAGAGTTCCCATCTATACTTTGTGGCTAATAGCCACTGATGGACTTCTGCTAGATGGAGGAGTGGGGGGAGTGTGTTGGAAGCCATCAGAGAGGCTGGACTAGCAGCACCACTAAGCTGATCCTGCTGGGTTGGCATGCTTGATGGATTAAAGTACCCTGGCCCTGTTCCTACACTTGACAGACACCCACCTGTCTGGTGTTGGGGGGGATTATGTTTAAAGGCATTGGGAAGGCGGGGCAGCAGCAGGGCAAAGGCAATCCTGCTGAGCAAACTTCCCTGGCAGCTGTAAGCATCCCACCTCCTCTCCTATACCTGACAAGCAGCTGCCTGTCCAGTGTAGGGGGGGAGGAGTATTAGAAGCCACTGTAGAGGCAGGGCTGGTAGGATCACAAAGGCATTACTGCTGGGGCAGGCTCGCTTGTGGCTTTAGGCACCCTGCAACCACTGCTGCACCTGACAGACAGCTGCCTGTCAGGTGTAGGAGGTGGTGGAAGTGTGTTGGAAGTCACCAAAGAGGCTGGCCCAGTAGCATTACTGCACCTCACAGGTGGTTGTTGGCCATTCCTGATTTCTTCAACTGCCATTAGCTCTCTGCAGTCTCCTGTAACTGTTTTTTTATCTCCAAATGCTGAGCTCTGCAGCTGACCAATCAGAGAGTGGGGGGTGCAAGTAGGCAGCAGCCTGGCAGCCTCATAGAAATCAATAGAAATTAATATAACTCAACATAACTGAATATACAAGCTCTACTACCTATGTAATTAATATATAATAGAGTGGAATTAATATTAATGGCCACGGGTGGTAGTGGAGCCAGAAAATCCTCACTAACATTGCCAGGCCAACTTGGAGGCATCAGTCAACTGAAACCTGCCACAATGAATATTTCACAAACTTCAATGAAATTATCAGGGCAATGATCCAGGAAAGTGTAGCACAAATGTTTAAAACTACTGTAGAAACTACCTTACCAGTGCTTATAAAAAAAAGAAAAGAAATGGAGTCTATCATAAAAAAAGAAACTGAACCCATTCACCATAAAATGGATGAAATAGCTAACTAAATTAACAATGAGACAGAAGAAATAAAAAAAAACAAATTTCAGAAAATAAGCAAGAAATACAAAAAATTATTAAATGCAATGACAAAGTTAATAGAAAAATGCAAGAGCTAGATTACGAAACACAAGATATAAGAATAAAAGTGGACAAAATGGAGGAAACATTAATTAATTTAGAGATGGATAAGGCAGCCTTAATTCTAAGGTGCCAAAATATCCCAGAAAATATAGGCAAAGATTTAAAAGAAGTGGCGCAAAATATAGCAGACCAACTAAAAATAGGACCTAAAGAAGAACTTTTAGCAGAGATTGAAGCAGTGTATAGAAGAAATTCGGCCTATGCTAGAAAAAATAAAGTCCCATGTGAAGTGCATATTAAATTTCATTAGAGAGAAACCAAGGACAAGATACTTAGAGCCTCTAATGAAAATAAAGTAGTTATACAAGGTGATGAAGTGAGATTCCTGAAAGAAATCCCATGGAGGGTAAGAGAAAAAAGACAAAACTATCAGGTGCTAACGGAGCTTTTACGAGTCAAGGGAATTGTTTATAGATGGTTGCTACCAAAAGGAGGGGTGTTTTTTTTTAATATGAGGGCAAATGGCATAGGTTAAATTTGATATTTAAAGAAGAAAACTTTCTCAAGAAATACAGTGAAGATTTAGGGTGGCAAAAAGATGATGAAGAAGAGAAAGAGGATGAGCTAGATGTAGAAAATGAAAAAGATGAACAGGATGAAGGAAGAGAGAGTAAAACACCAACAAAAAGAGAAAGGAAAAGGTTTCCGGCCAGAGGAATGGAGGTCTGACACGCTTTGCAAATGCGCAAGGCGGACAGCGGCTCTTCCTGACAGCTTGGGTGGATTAATCCACCTGACGCAACCTCACACAGGTAGTGTGAGGACCAGCAAGCAATATAATCCAGGTTTGAGCAACCTCGGTGAAGGGAAAGTCTCGGAGGAGACTTTTCCGACACCTTGAGCACTGCAGCCGAAGAGGATTCTTGCGAGTATCTCTAAGGAGCCGAGCTGAGCTGAAAAATTCAGCATAAAACCTCCAATTCCCCTGATTCCTTAACAAAGAAGACAAAGTTTAAACGTTGGGACCACATCTGAAGCGAAGTAACAACAAAAGGTAACGGAAAAAAGTTTTTTGCCTTACCACCGCCGCGTTTTGAAGGACGAAAAGCAGATCGGGTGAAGCAATAGACTGTTGTTGATTGGATGAGAGCAGTTTTGAAGCGCTAAAAAACCGAATTTGAACTTAAAAAGCCAAAAAAACAAGTTGTTTAACATTCCTGCGGTTAAGAAGAGTCGGGAGGGGAAGCCAAGCATCGCGAGACAAAGAGGGAGAAGGGGACCAAGCATCGCGAGATTAAGACATGAGGACTGAACCAGGAAGTGACGGCTAGCAGAGCAGACAAGAAGGGAAAAGGAGAAGAACCGGAAGAAGGTAAAGGGGACTCTAAATACTGCCGGACCAGAAAGGGGACTCTAAATACTGCCGGACCAGAAAGACCATAACAGGAAGTGACGTGCAGAGAGCAGACAAGTAAATAAAAGGAAGGGACAAAAGGAAACTACGGCAAGCCAGAAGCAAGGTAAAAAGACTATAACCTTTGACATTAACCATAGAGAAGTCGCGCCAGCCATTTTGGATTTATAAAATATTTAAACTGCAATATCTCAAAGATTATATAACTTAGAAGGCTGAAACCAACATAATTTGACTTGGCAAGATTAGCTTGTTTGAATGCACTAATTGGTGTTTGATTTGGAAAACAAGATAAAATTGATCTTTTTTAAAGAGGCAAAACGGACTGCGGACTAAGATCGAGAGCAGCTACATGGTCCTCTCCTACAATGGCAGCAAAAAAAGAAAAAGAGCTACTAGCCATTATGGAAGCAATGGAAAAGAAAATGTTAGACGCTATAGGAGAGGTAAATGTTAAAATGAATAATATAGCGGCTCAAGCAGATAAAAATTTCATGGAATTAAAAGCAGAATTTCAAAAATTATCCACAAGAACACAAGATATAGAAACTAAAGTAAAAGAACTGGAAAAAAGCACCCATAAGACAATGAGAGAGAACGAGAGGATGGAAAAGATGATGCACTATAAAGATATGCAAAATCATTTGAGATTTCGAAGGATCGAGGAAAAATTGAATGAGGACATTTTTACAAGAATGCAAGAAGCAATAGCAATTTTTTTACAAGAACAGGAAGAAGTTGTTAAAGAACACATGGATCTTGTTTATAGAGTTAATTCTACATATGCAAGAGACAAAAACATACCAAGAGATGTGGTTGTCCAATTTACAATGAAAAGAACAAAAGAACAAATCTACAGGAAGTGCTTTACTGACCCTTTTGTAATAGATGGAAAGAAAATCATAGTAATGAAAGAATTGCCTAGAGCAATACTGCAAGAAAGGAAAAAATTCAAGCGTCTGATGGATAAACTGAAGGAGAAAAAAATCAGATTTCGTTGGGAAATACCTCAAGGACTAAGCTTTTATTATGGCAACTCCAGAGTAGTGATTAAAAGCACAGAAGAAATGTATGCATTCCTGGGAGAGAATAAAGATGATTTTGGAGATATTTAAGAATATATCAAAATGGATTACAAAATACTTACATGGAATGTAAATGGACTAAACTCACCCCAAAAACGTAGAATGGTAGGTCATTGGTTGGAAAAACAAAAATGTAATATAATTTGTTTGCAAGAAGCTCATCTTAAAAAATAAGACTATAAATATTTAATAAGGAAAAAATTGGGAGAAGAATTTTATTCTTTAGCAAGCAACAAAAAAAATGGTGTTGTAACATATGTCAAAAAAGATTTGGAACCTAAAGTAATATTTAAAGACAAAGATGGAAGATATTTAGCTATTGAAATTTTACTGCAAGGATTGAAAACTTTGATTGTGAACATTTATGCTCCGAATGGAGCTAAGGAAATTTTTTTTAAAGAACTTCAAATGGAATTGGACAATGTAAACTATGATCAAATTATGATGTTAGGGGACTTCAATGGAACTGTAGATAATAAACTAGACAGGCGCTCTAAAAGAAAGAATGAGACGTTAGGGAAGCTTCCAAAAATTTTTTTTGAACTGATAAAACAAGAAAAGTTGGAAGATATTTGGAGGAAAGCTAACCCACAAGGAAAAGATTTTACCTTTTACTCTAACAGACATGACTCACATTCAAGAATTGACATGATTTGGATGACTACTAACCTAACCTTTAAGACAAGAAAAGTGGAAATTTTACCCAGAATAATCTCAGATCACAATCCATGTTTATGGACAGCTGGGCAGATTAAAAAACAAAAGAGATGGAGAATAAATGAGGACTTATTAGATAATCAAGAAATAATTAAAAAATTACTTGAAGAAACAGACCTATACTTCCAAGTAAACATGCAGAAAGAAATTCAAACCGTATGGGATGCATACAAAGCAGTGATGAGAGGACTATTGCTATCGCTAAATGCTAAAGATAATAAAAAGAAAAAAGAGCAATATGAAAATATTCTACAAGCCATTAAAACAAAGGAAGAAGAACTGAAGAAAAAACCAGGGAAAAAGAAACTGCAAAAGGAAATTTGGATGCTACAAGACCAAGCAAAAGCCATTTTGAACCAAGAGATGTACTGGAACTTAAAAAAACTTCAACAAAAAGCATTTGAAGGTGCAAATAAACCCGGAAAATACTTAGCATGGCAATTAAAGAAAAAACGTGAAAATAAATTTATCACTAAAGTGATAAGAGATAATATTGAGATAATAGATAACAAAGGAATAAAAAGAGAATTTTTTAAATACTATGCAAAACTTTTTAAGAAGGAAAACAAAGACAGAAGAAAGATTAAAGAATACCTGCAAACATTAAAGTTACCAAAACCAACAGAGAAAATTAAAGAACTATTTAATAATCCAGTATCATTACAAGAGATCAAAAATGCAATAAATGACTCAAAATTAGGTAAAGCACCTGGACCGGATGGATTTACAGCGAAGTTCTACAAAACGTTACAGGAGTCAGTTTCACCGGTGTTACTGCTATTGATGAACGATATAAGAGTTACTGGAGAGGTACCAGAAACCTGGAAAGATGCATCCATCTCACTGATCCCGAAAGAAAATCAAGATTTGACCAATGTTAAGAATTATAGACCGATTTCTTTACTGAATAATGATTATAAGATTTTTGCTAAGATTATAGCGGATAGACTAAAAGAGCACCTTAAAGAGACTATACAAACAGAACAAGCAGGGTTCTTACCTAATAGACAAATAAGGGACAATCTAAGAGTAGTAGTGGATGCTATAGAATACTACGACAAACATCCTGAAAAAGAAGTGGGCTTTTTCTTTTTAGATGCGGAGAAAGCGTTTGATAATTTAAACTGGGATTTTATGTTTGAAGTTTTAGAACATCTTGAGATTGGTGAATATATGCTTAACTTCATTAAAGCAATATATAAAGAACAGAAATCCTCATTAATAATTAATACCGAAAAGACAGACGATTTTAAAGTTGAAAAAGGAACAAGACAAGGATGCCCGCTTTCGCCGCTGCTATTTATTTGGATTTTAGAAGTTCTACTGTTAAATGTGAAGGAAGACAAAGATATTAAAGGCTTAACAACTAAAGGTTTTTCTTTCAAATATAGGGCCTTTGCAGATGATGTGATGTTTATAGTGGAAGACCCCTTATCCACATTACCACATTTGTTACAGAGAGTAAAAGAGTTTGGTGACTTAGCAGGGTTTTATGTAAATAAGAACAAATCGAAAGTAATGTGCAAAAATATGTCAAATAAGAAACAAAACGAGTTACAAAAACTTACAGAATGTGAGGTGGTGAAAAAGACAAAATATCTGGGTGTAAACCTAACTATGAAAAATATTGATCTTTATAAAAATAATTATGAAAAATTATGGTTGCAAATTATGCAGGATATTAAAAAGTGGAATGTATTGAATTTGTCATTGCTGGGTAGAATTGCGGTGGTCAAGATGAATGTGTTACCACGATTAATGTTTTTGTTTCAAACTATTCCAATTGTGAAAGATGTAAAAACATTCAAATGTTGGCAGAAGGAGCTGTCTAAATTTGTGTGGGGAGGGAAAAAACCAAGAATTAAGATGAAAATAATGTGTGATGCAAAAGAAAGAGGAGGGTTTCAACTACCAAATCTAAGGTTATACCATGATGCAATATGTTTGACCTGGGTAGGGACATGGACTATGTTACAAGATAGAATGTTATTGTCCCTGGAAGGTCATGATTGTAGATTTGGGTGGCATGCATATTTGTATTATGGCAAAACAAAAATGGACAATATGTTTAAACATCACTATTTGAGAAGAACACTAATGGATACGTGGACAAGATATAAAAACTTTTTTTTAGAAGAGATACCCATGTGGATTGTACCTGCAGAAGTCTTACATCCAACATCAAGATATAAAGGACAAGATTGGCTGAAGTATAGAGACTTATTAATAAGACATGGTAAAGATTTCAAACGGAAGGAGCAGCATCAGATTGACTTTGATTATGGTTGGTTAAGATATAGACAAATATATGATTTGTATAGAAGTGATAAAAAACACGGTTTCAGGGAAAAAAATAATGAAATAGAACAAGTTTGGGAGGAAGGCAGAAAAAAAATGATTTCTAAAATGTATAAAGTCTTGCTAAAATGGTTTAATGCAGATGAAATGGTAAAAGAACAAATGGTAAAATGGGCGATAAACTTTAACAAAGACATTGAAATGGAATCTTGGGAATTTTTATGGAAAAATGCTATGAGTATATCTACGTGTTATAACTTAAAAGAAAATTGTTTTAAAATGATGTATAGATGGTATATGACACCAAAAAAAATTGCAAATATTGGTCAGAATATGTCTAACAAATGTTGGAAGTGTAAAAAGAAAGAAGGTTCTTTTTATCATATGTGGTGGACTTGTGATAAAGCAAAGATTTATTGGTCCAAAATACATGCAGAAATGGAAAAAATCTTGAAATGTACATTTAAGAAGTTGCCTGAAATGTTATTGCTTGGACTTAAACTAGAAGAGATAAAGGTAAAGAAAAGGACAATAATATGGTATATGATTACAACAGCAAGAATGGTGTATGCACAAAATTGGAAAAATGAAAAAATACCAGAGGTGTGGGAATGGTTGAAAAAACTGTTATATATGGCTGAAATGGATAAATGGACTAGAAAATTGAATAATCTCTACTCAGAGACCTTTCTAGAAGACTGGAAAGATTTGAAAGAATATGTTGAAAAATACTGGGATATGAAAAACTACATTTATACATGGTTATAATAGCATAAAGGAATAGAAATATATTATATGAAGGTTTTAGTTAAAATTAGACAATGAAGCTGTTTTTATTTAGAAATATATAAGAACATAGAAAATAAGAATTGGTGTATAAGTATTTTAAAGATATATAACCGTTACCAGAAATGAAACATAGATATAGTATTACTATTTTGAATAAAATGGAAAATGTGTTATGCTTCAGAGGTGGTGGGAAACCACCAAAACAAGATAAAAATAGAATGTACAAATAGAATAAAATGTTATATAATATGGAAAAAGGGGTTTGTATAAGGTAAATGTATTATTTTTGATGTGTTTTTTTTGAAAAATAAAAATTTCTTTACAAAAAAAAAAGAGAAAGGAAAAGGCCTGGTATGACACCGCTCCAAATGTTGAGATATCGATATAGAGCAAGAGAAAATAAAAATAACAATGGAGAAAGTGAAAAAATTTCAGATCCTCTCCATAAATGTCAATGGACTTAATAGCCCACACAAAAGGAGGAGGGTCTTTCATCAGATATCAAAACTTAAAGTGGATGTAACATGTCTGCAAGAAACACACCTTAAAAAATAAGACATGAAATATTTATGTAATAAAAAACTGGGTCTTGCCTTGGGGCCTCAGATGTTAACAAAGAAAAGAGGGGCTGTAATTTATGCAAGAGAATATCTACATCCGGAACTGTTTTACACCTCAGAAGATGGAAGAATAGTGGCTATTATTATATCTAGACAAGGATACTTTTTAATACTTAAAGTATACGCACCAAATCAAACCCAAGATGCTTTTTTAAGTGAAATACAAAAGGTTCTTTCAATTAAAGAATTCAGCAATATCTGTATAATAGGAGATTTCAATGCAGTTCTAGATACAGATTTGGATAGAAAGAGTCAAAGAAAAGCTAGAAATTCAGGAACAATATTGCAGAGGAATTTTTTGCAAACAGCGGAAGAATATAATTTAGTTGATGCCTGGAGATCTAGAAACAGAAATAAGAGAGACTATACTTTTTGTTCTACAAGACATAACTCTTGATCAAGAATAGACATGGCCTGGACAACAATAGCAATGTTGCAGGAATTAATTGAAGTTAATATTTTAGCAAACACATTTGCGGACCAAAACCCTATTCTACTATCATTTAAAGATCTTCAGAAGAAGTCAAGATGGTCACTAAATATGGAATTGTTTAGAGATCAGAACTTTATTTAAAAAACCAAAGTAGAGATCCAAGAATTTTTCAAGAGAAATATGCAACCAGGTATGCCCATAGAAACGGTATGGGATGCCTTTAAAGCTTTCATTAGAGGTTGGTTCATAAACCAAGAGGCTTGAAAACTGAAAAAAAAAAAGGAAAAAATATAAACAATTAAATTATCAGATTAAAATAGAGGAAAATAAATTGAAGGCAGATATAGAACATGAAGAAACCCTACTAAAGATAAAATAGTTGCAGCATAAAATGAATTTAATGTTAACACAAGAAATAGCTAAGAAGATAGAATTTACCAAGCAATATTATTTTGAAAACGCAAATAAAGCAACAAGGTGGTTATCATATAGGTTAAGAAGAGAAAGAGAAAAATGAACAATATTATCATTAAAAAATGAAAAAAGAGAAGAAAAACACAAATTACAATACTTAAAGAATTTAGTAGAGAATTTCTATTATGATCTTTACCAGCAAAAAATGGAAAATACTCCCCAGCTGATAAGTTACTTGGAAAAAACTAAAAAAGTTAAATGTTCAGAAGACCAGAAAAGTATTCTTAATGAGCCAATTACAATTTGTGAGACAGTAGAATCTATTAAAAAGCAAAAAAGAAAAAAAACTCCGGGGTCAGATGTTTGCCGGTGGAAGTATACTAACTATTTGAAAATTAAATTATCAACCCATTTAAAGAGTTACTTCAAAAGATAGGCCAAACAGAAAAAGTACCAGACTCTTGGAACTAGAGACTAATTATCTTAATACCTAAACCCAATGCAGAAAAGAATTTGATTAAAAATTATAGACCTATTTCACTTTTAAATGCTGATTACAAAATTTTTGCTTGTATTTTGGCAACCAGATTGAAAAAAAAGTACCAGTGCAAATTATTCACCAAGATCAAACAGGATTCCTACCAAAAAGACAGATGAAAAGTAATATAAGGACAATAATTGATGTCCTAGAATACTATGAGATACATCCAGAAAAGCAACCGGTGTTAATGTTTTTTTGATGCTGAGAAAGCTTTTGATAATATATCTTGGAACTTTCTGAAATATAAACTTGAATTTTGAAAATGTGGAGCTCAATTTCAATCTATGATCAATGCAATTTATAAAGAACAGTATGCAAGAATCCTAATAAATGGTGATATGACACAAAATATAGAAATACAAAAAGGTACAAGATAAGGATGTCCTTTATCTCCATTGTTGTTTATATTTGAACTAGAAACATTTAATGAGCAAGTGAGAGAAAGTAAACAGATAAAAGGATTAAGAATAAAGGAAGAAGAATTTAAAACACTAGCCTTTGCGGATGATCTGTTATTTATACTGGAAAACTCCTTAATTTCTATCAAAAATCTGGTTGATGTTGTACAAGAATATGGAGGAGTTGCCAGTCTCAAAATAATTTTTTGAAAACCAAATTATTAACCAAAAACTGTTCATTTAATGTAATGCAAGAAATTCAAAGAATATCCGAAATGGAAATAGTGGAAAAGATTAGATACTTAGGCTGAGGACAGACTGGCAGTCTGACCCACTCTGCCTCCGTTTTAAAAGCAGAGGCAGAGCGGGCGTCCAGACTGCTGCATCTGCCCCACGGAGGTGCCCCGGACTTACCTCGTCCGGCAGTGCACTCCTCCCACAGCAGCCAGGCACCACTTCCAAGTGGTGTCCCAGTGGCTGCGCGTGCGTTCCACCCACTTCCAGTAGGTGTGAATGCATGCGGGCAGGCAGAGTCGTGTGGCATTCTCCTGCTGCCGCCAGAAGCCGCCCGCAGTGTGGACGCTGCAGGCAGCTTCCTTGCTGTGGCGTCTGAATGCCACGCTGTGGGGCAGTTCGCCCCGGCTTGCTCTGCCGTGCTCCGGTAGCATGGCAGAACACCAGTCTGTCCTCGGCCTTAGGTGTTATACTATCTAATAAGAATAGTGCTTTAATACATGATAATTATTTTAAATTGTTAAAAGAAGTTAAAAAAGATTTGGATAAATGGAAAGATTTACAACTTTCCTTGATGGGTAAAGCTGTGACAATAAAAATGAACATACTACCAAGGTTTCTATTTTTGGCTCAAAATTTACCAATTTTAAAGAAGAAAAATGTATTTATGGAATTAGATAAATTAACAAGAAAATTTATATGGCACCCCAAGAAGGCAAGAATTAAATGGAAAAACTTGCAAGACAGGAAAGAAAGGGGAGGCCTGGGCATACCCAATTGGGAACTATACTATCAAGCTGCGGCTATGTGTTGGATCAAAGAATGGGTAATACTGGAAGACACAAGAATTTTAGTGCTGGAAGGCCATGATCTTTATATGGGCTGGCACGTGTATGCTTGGTATGGTAAAGATAAGATTCACTCCAATTTTAGTAACCATTTATTAAGGGGGGCCCTACTAAAGATTTGGAATACATTAAAAGAGAAATACTATAATAAAACACCCAAATGGGTTTTGCCATAAGAAGCCTTTATAAAACCCTCGATTTTTACAAAAAGCAATAAAGAAAGCTACAAGGTCATACTGGATAAATTTAATAACTTAAAATCAGAGCAATCCCTATTTCAACAAAATAACATTAAATTATCTTGGTGAGAAATGATGCAACTGAAAAAGAGATACGATCTAGATAAAAAAGTGGGTTTCCATGATTCCAAAATAAATAAAATTTGGCTGTCTTCCAATGATAAGATGATACAGAAATTGTATAATTTTTTTTTTTGGAAGATTATCTGTTGGATGAAAGAGTGAAAAGCACAATGATATCATGGATGCAAGATATAGGGCATTGTACTGAATTTGATGATTGGTCTAAGACAGGGGTGGGCAAATTGCGGCCTGGGGGCCACATGCGGCCCGCCACGGAGTTTTTTGCGGCCCACCAAGACAGTTGGCCACATGGTTTCTCAACAAGCAATCTCCTGATTTCAAAAAAATTATAGAAAAGTGTGATAGGGTACATTTGTCTCATTAAACTGATTCTAAAATTAAATGTGCTTGGAGCTTTAGATGATATGAAATTAGCACAATAAATAAATTGAATAAAACTACCACTATTTTATTTAATTTATATTTATTGATTTTTATGATACAATTTATACCTTTTCTGAAATGCAAAGTTAACTAATGAATGCAATCATTTTAAAAGGTGCGGCCCTCCGCTAACCTCCGCTCCCACAAAGTGGCCCCTGAGCCAAAACAATTGCCCACCCCTGGTCTAAGATATGGAACTCTATTAAATATATGAGAGCTACTGCATATAAAGAAAACATGTATAAATTGTTCCATAGGTGGTATTGGTCACCAGACAGAATAGCTAAATGTTATGATAAAGCCTCGAAACTTTGTTGGAAATGTAAGATAAACATTGGAACTTTTTATCATATGTGATGGAGGTGTGCAAAAATACAAAAATATTGGCGGATGATTCAAAGACTTGTTTTAGAAATATTGGAGTTAAAGCTGGAGATAACTCTGGAATTATACCTACTGAATATCCCAAAGAATATGGATATGATAATAAATTTATGCTGACTCACATCTTGACATCCGCTAGGATAATCCTAGCAAAATATTGGAAAATGGACTATATTCCCACTAAAGAGGAAGTAAGAGAGAAACTTTTGGATTTAGCAGAAATGGACAAATTATAATATTACAAGGAAACGATGATTATATAAGAATAGATGGTTGAAATTTTATAAATGGATAGATAAAGACTTGGTAAGATAGACTCAAGCTAATTCTAATGTATATATATGAATGTATTTTTATTGGTGTAAAACTCATAAATAATTATATATATATATATATATATATATATATATATATATATATATATATATATAGAAATCAATGGGGGGAGCACATTTTCCCCCTTTTGACCCATTTAAGGGTCGAATTCCTAAAAATCCTTTTTTAGTGAGCACCTATGCCATGGTAGGAGCACTCTCCTCAAATGTGGTGTTTTATGTCCAGCGGTTTGGCCTGGGCATTGATTTTATGGTAAGGGGACTTTCTTTTATATATACAAACTAGCCTGACATCCGTGCTTCACTACGGTATAAGTTCCATAAATCCAGTTATAATACTGATGATGTGAAGTTTGAAATGTAAAATTTGCTGTAGGAATTCTAATGGAGAAGATTGTAGTGTAAAAAACAAAGTGAGACATACATACTGTTTTTTTTCTCCTCTGAAGGACCTTTCTGTAGACCATATTGGAGGCTCTGCCCTCAGGTGCTGGGATCACCAGGCTGCTTGGTGAGCTCACTCTGGAGCAGGCCACATAGAACTGTCCATGTGAGAAGCAGTCCTCTGTTAATTCTTGCTACCTTTGGTGTCTGGCAGACCTTGAGGGGAAACTGCAGCTTCTTGAACTTTGCCGTATTCCTAAATTGCCGCTTCCTTGTAGGTGTTGGTATATCTGGCTCAGTGTTTGCCAGGAACTTTCTTAGAGGTAGTGAGAGGTGAGGTGGGAAGTTGGTTTGAGAGAGTGGTGATGTGGTGGACATTTCTTCAGGTTCATGAGGGAGTCATGCATCAAAATGGCTCCTAGAAAGTTCCTTTACAATCTCCCCATGAACATTCATAAACTCAATTGCCATGCTGGCTGTTATGAGAAATGTCTATTCAGGAGTCTTGAATCACTGATTTCTGTAACTGTCCTCAGCTGTCTGCAGTCTCCTGTAACTGTTTTTTACCCCAGAATGCTCAGCAGCTGACCAATCAGAGAGTGGGAGGGTGCAAGGCGGCATCAGCCTGGCAGGCATATAGGAATCAATGGGGGAGCACATTTTACCCCTTTTGACCCACTTAGAGGTCGACTTTCTAAAAATCCCTTCTTAGTGAGCACCTATGGCATGGTAGGAGCGCTCTCCCCGAATTTGGTGTTTTTAGGTCCAGCAGTTTGGCCTGGGCATTGAATTTACTGTGGGGGGACTTCCTTTTATATATGCAGATATATTATAAAATGCTTTTTAATTAGAAATTACCTAAGCAATAACTTTTGCTGTTCTCCTTACCTTCATTGTCTGGTTCCAGTGTACATTTGAGCCACTTCTGTCTAGTGCTGCTGCATCACTTAATAGTTAGTGATGTACCAACTCAGTTGTTGTGCATGGTTTCAGTCTGCTATTTTTATTGCTAGCATTGAAGATTCACTTCTTTCTGTTGTATGCCATTAAACTGTATATACACAGCATCAGTATATCTAATTCTCAAGATGGCCAAGTCTGTGGACACTTAAATCTAGAAACTAGAGCCATGAACAGAGATATTTCTTCAAGCTGCAGAAAAGCCTCAGATTCACAGAAAAAACTGAAATCTAAAAAATAAAAATTTAAACATTGGGGGGGTTAAAATGATAAAAAGAGTACCTATAAGTTTAACAAGCAAATGACCTCAGTACCCATTGCTAGGCAACCACAACAGAATTGCCAACCTTCCAGGCTTGGTTTCTGTCAGTAAAAGGCCAGGGGAGATAGCAGGGCCCTTTCCAGGATAGTTTTGACCTTTGAGGGAGGACTTGTCTGAGAGTGCCAAAGGTTACCTCCATTGCTGTCCTCAGCTGAAGGCCCAGTGGAACATCTCTGCCTTGCATGCCCCACAGAATGGTAACAACTCCTGCAGGGCATGAATGTCTTCCGGTAGAGCATTCCACCAGGTGGGGGCCAGGGCTGAAAAAGCCCTGGCCCTGGCCGAGGACAGCTGGACTTCTCTTGGGCTGGGGACCACAAGAAAGTTCTTATTTCCTGAGTGTAACGCTCTTTCAGGGGCATACAGGGAGAGGTGGTCCCAAAGATGTGTAGGTTCCTGAATGCTAAGGGCCTTAATGGTCAAAACCAAAACCTTGAACCTGATCTGGTTCTCCACTGGAAGCCAATGCAGCTCACGCAGCACTGGTTGAATGTGTGCTATCCGAGGGGTCCCAGTAAGGATTTGTGCATCTACATTTTGGACCAGTTAGAGCTTCCAGGTCAGGTGTAAGGGCAGGCCCATGTAGAGCAAATTACAGTAGTCTAACCTGGAGGTGACCGTTGCATGGATTACTGTGGCTAGGTCGGGGTGAGACAGGTAGGGAGCCAGCTGCCTAATCTGGTGGAGCTGGAAACCTTCACAACCTGAGCTTTCAAAGATAGGGAAGAGTCCAAGGTCATGCCTGAACTTCTGACAGTCTGAGCTGCTGACAGAGGCTCACCCTCAAGAGTTGGGAGCTGGCAACCCAAATGAGGCTCTCCCCCACCCAGCCACAGAACCTTCATCTTTCCCGGATTCAATTTCAGTCGACTCTATTTTAACCATCTCACCACAGCTTCCAGACCCTCAGCCAAAATCCCAGGAATGGTATCTGGCTGGTTACCCATCAACAGAAATAGCTGGGTGTCCTCAGTATATTGATGGCATCCCAGTCCAAAACTCTGCATTACCTGGGCAAGGGGGCATATATAGATGTTAAACAACATTGGGGAGAGAAGTGCCCCTTGAGGCACCCCACATTCTAGTAGGTACCTTGTGGACACTGTCCCTCCCAGCATCACCCTCTGTCCCCGGCCATGGAGGAATGAGGTAAGCCACTGCAAGGCTGCCCCATGAACTCCAGTGCTGGTGAGGCAGTGAGTCAATAGGTCATAATCAACTGTGTCAAACGCTGGTGTAAGATCAAGTAATATCAGCAGCACTGACCCACCTTGATCCAGCTGACTGCAGAGATCATCTGTGAGGGCAACCAAAGCCAGCTCCATCCTGTGGCCAGGGCGGAAGCCTGATTGAAATGGATCCAGCATCAATGCATCATCCAGAAATTTCTGGAGCTGTTTGGCTGCCACTCCTTCCGTTACCTTAGCCAGAAACGACAGGTTCGAGACTGGGCAGTAATTGGTCAAATCCATAGGATCTGAGTTCGGTTTTTTTCAGGAGTGGAACAACCACAGCCTCCTTCAGCCCCTCAGGAAAAGTCCCAGAATCCAGGGACAGATTGATGATATCTTTGAGGGGACCTCGTAACCTCTCGCTGCTGGAGTTCACCAGCTTTGAGGAGCACGAATCCAGGGGGCAAATGGTTCACCTAACAGCACCCATAATTCTGTCAACATCGGCCTGGGAGTGCTGACTGAAGGTGTCAAAAACCAAATCCAGAGATGGCTAAGGGGCCTCCAGTTCACTTACTGTATCAATATTGGCTGGAAGCTCATGACGGAGTGATGAGACTTTATCTGCAAAAAAGCTTGCAAATGCCTGACAGCTTAAGGTCGAATTTCTATAACTTTGGGTCCTCTCAGACAAGGACATAAGAGACCTAATTATCTTAAACAATTGTGCCGGGTGAGAGCTAGCAGATGCAATGGATGTTGCATAGAATTCTTTCTTTGCAGTCTTCACTGCCATCTCATAGGATTTCATAAGCATCCTATAAGATGTTTTTGTAGCTTCATTGCTAAGATGGGAGATCTTCCAGGTCCAGGGTGAAACAGTCCTCATATTCAGCTCCCAGCAATAGCCTGGCAGCAGAATTTTGGGCCAAGGGAATTTTTTTGACATTTTCAAAGGCAGCCCCACACATTTTCACTTGAATCTGTACCCGTTTGAAAAAAAATCCCAGGCATTCAGAGGAAAGCCCATCTTTGCCTTCCGTTTTGAAAACAAATCCTTCGTTTCCTGCAGACTCCCATATCTTCAGCTCCTCTTTTTGTCCAGTGCCAATACAACAGTGATTTTAATTTTAATAACACTACAATATATATGCACACAGAGCTGCTACAGCAGCTACAACGAAATCTTAATTTGGCAACTGCATCTTCTCAAATATGCATTTGCCAAGGAAACAAGAGGGTGGGTTACTGAATCCTTTCTGTGTCCTTTTATTTAGCCTGCAAATGCCTACCAATAGCCTTTTCCAAGCAGTTGCTCAATTCCTATTTTTAAACCCAGCTGGAGGAAAAGAGTTAAAACCAGATTGGAGGGGGGCATTTGCAGGGCAGAATCAATAGACAGGTCATGTAGTAAAAATCCCTCCCCCTCCCCCAGGGTTGCCAAGTGTCCCTTACTTACCGCAGGGGGGGAGTACTCCATTGTCTGGGAGTTTCCCGGGCGTGCACGCGAAGCGCGCGTGCCTGGCGACGTCACCCGGAAGTGACATCATCACATTGGGGGCGTTGCCAGGGCGACGCTCTGGCAATCGCCCCAAAACTCTATGGTATCATAGAGTTTTGGGGCGGTTGCCAGAGCGTCGCCCTGGCAATGCCCCCAACGTGATGACGTCACCTCCGGGTGATGTCATTACGTTGGGGAAGGAGGGTGGGGTTCCCCCCGCCGGCCAAATGCTGGCCAGCAGATCAGGAACCCCTGTAGCGGGGGATCCCCCGCCCCCCCCGGGCTGACTTGGCAGCCCTACCCCCCCCGGTGGTGTTATCAGTCACAACTAAGTTCCTTCAGTCCAGGCCAGTGTTAGATTGTCCTAAGCCACTCCAGGACTTGGTGTGGGTAGGAACAGGGAGAAAGGAGGTTGTACTGACTGTAGCTCCAGACAGACAGAAATGGACTTTTAAAACTGTGCTCCGGTTCGAAACCATGCTAGCTCTTTATTTTGATACCAAGCATTAAGAACACAACACCCTTACCTGTTGACTCTCCCCTGAAAAATCCCAACATTGCTGATTCAAAGGAAACACAAAACATTTATTTTGTAATCTATTTACTTACGTTGTAAGTTACTCTCACTGTGTGCGATGCACTACAGCTCCACTCCTTCCCACACCACTTGTGTATTGTGGGATACCCCAGACCACACTTAAACACGGGTAACATCTTTTCTTTTTGTATTACTGAGTTCATGATGTGATGTTTGAATGCTTTGGGTTTTTTAAAAAATAAATCACCAAAGGAAAAAAGGATGGGGGAAGAAAAAGAAGCTAGCTGTTTAATTGTACATCACTCTGAAGAAACTTGAAATAGAGCCATCATTTTCCTTCTGAAAACAAGCAAGCTTTCCCCAGTGGTAGAGACCCATTTCCCTCACCAGAGAAACACAGTCTCCATGTTTTTGTCCTTCTGCCCATCCTAATGATGAGCTGGGACAGGATGAGAGGTTTAATTTGCATCTTTCAACACATCTACAGCACTCTTGCCCCAGGAGGAACTGGAAACCTGGGCTAATAATAGTGAAATAATTTAGGACCTCAGGAGCTTGTAAGTGAAGTAACTATCTGCTGCCTGGGCAGTAATATTACTCCTCATTAAAACGCTGTGGAGGTTCATCTCACATTCAATTACATATGCCTGACAACTGTTTTCCAGGCAATATACACATCTGAGACAAGGCAAAGAGATGTGGGGGGGGGGGGGGGGAAATGAGTTTTCCCTCTGGTATTCACTTTTGCCCTCTCTGCATATAATAGTGCCAGCGAGCTGAGAGACTGTTTTAAGTGACTCGTTGGTCATCGGGATGTCATACTGCTGCTCTGAGACAATGATGAATGATTGGGAGCTCTTGATGCAAGATGTAGCTGAAACAAAGGACACAGCTCCCTATGGCATACTGGAGGAAGTATCTATGAAAGCTTTGAAACGGCAGCCGAGATTTCTGTAACAAACTCAATATCAATAAAGATCTCTGGATCTTCTGAGGGCATAGCATTAATCTTACTCATATCCAGCCTGGAATACAAAGTTAAAGTTGTCTTTCTTTACTACCCTTCCCCAGCTAGTGGGGAAGAAGATGGTTTTTGAAGAATGAGGGTCGCAGTTGGTTCATTGCTTATTATTCTGGCAGTGTTTATCAGTAAGTTTCTCCAGTTCAATAAAATAAATAACCAGTCTGTGTAGGACACTTTACATAACACCCCAGGATAAGATACTATGCACAAGGCATATAAAAATAAACGAACGAAGACACTCGAGATTGGTTTTAAGCCACATATTTATGCCTATTGAGATCTACTGAATTTAGGAGAACAGTGTTTGGATTAGGTGATGAAGAATCAAAAGGGGGGTAAGTTTTTGCATTTCCTTTGTTTGAATCCCATTTACTGGCCATATAACAATAATGTTAGAGCAGAGCGTGTCATTTTATGGACACTGGGCAATGTCAATTAGCAAGATACAACCTTTAAGGTGCTTCTAAAACGCTCAGCCTTAGCAGTTCACAGGATCATAGCTAAATTACACATCTCTCCTACAATGATTCGCCTTATTTGTCAAACTTCGCTTGCTTTTGCTTGCTTTGGGTTGCCATAGTTATGGGGGGAGGGAATTCCTGCAGGGAGGGGGGTGAGTGAATGAGTGAGAGAATGGGACCTTTCACTTTTAGCAGCCATAACTTTCCTTGCAAGTCACCTCTCCTTTCTCTTTCCCAGCAAAAGGTGTCCTTGAAGCTTTCTGGTGTCAGCTTGAGCAGTAGATAACCAAGCCATATATTTTCCCTCCCTGGTTGAGATGGCAGTGCTAGGCGTGGTGTGTGAATGACGTGTGCCTGGGGAAGGAAGGGGCTTTTGTTCGACTTACCCATATTAAGCATGTACCTGCCAAAATACTTTAGTTCTAACACAAGTGATGTT
The DNA here is from genome assembly GCA_029233225.1 of Lepidodactylus listeri. Classification (NCBI taxonomy): domain Eukaryota; kingdom Metazoa; phylum Chordata; class Lepidosauria; order Squamata; family Gekkonidae; genus Lepidodactylus; species Lepidodactylus listeri. Next base: position 52,238,876 of record JARCFY010000016.1, on the reverse strand, counting down.
CTGGATCATGCCTACATCTCAATAAACTTATCACTGCCAAAGAGAGAGTTGTTGAGAGTAACTTAACCAGGGATCTGACATTATTATGAGTACAATGGCCATTTCACCTGTGAATCAATGACTGCAAGCTAGACCACATACTCAAACAAACAGGAAAATGGGAAACTATTTAAATGACGCTGCTAGACAACTTCGGAGCAATCATGAAGAGGAAGTTAGTGAGGGTCATATGTGTACTGGTGAGTGTTAGGGGATCAGACTGGATAGCACAGACCCTTCCATGTTACTCCTATACTATACCTTCAGATGGTCAACACAGGGCAGCTGTGTCATTGATTTACTGGTCTTTGGTGTCACCTACTGCTCTTTGTTGATCAACCTAGGGTCCAGTCTGCCAATGAACTCTAGACACCCAGTATCAGGAGAATGCACCTGTCTCAGTTTCATACACTATACTTTTGTTATACAGAAATGTCTCTATGGATAACAGGTGGTCAGCTCTCTCCACTTTAGATCCCAGGTTGAACTTGCAGCATATGTTCCATTCAGAGGATCTTAGCAAATGTCAAGTGAGATGCTTTATGGAGCTTGTCATTCATAATGCATTAAAGTTAGCTTCCATAAACTGGGTTAGGATAAGTAGATAATATTTTTGCTTTGCTGTCGCTCTTGTACTCAACATGCTGGCCTCCAGAACAGAGGAAAATATCTGGAGAAGGACAGATAGCAGCCCAGCATCTGTATTTGTGTTTCCTTCTTTCCCTTGCCCATACAAACTCTGTAAGCTTTCCAGTCCTCTTAGGGTCAACCATAACAGTAATCAACGTAGTGTTGGGAAGGGAGTGAACCGACAGCCATATTTGATGTATGGCATACCACAGAAATATATATGTAAAGGAAGTCATAGAGGAACAGGCTATTCATATCTAACATTACAGTGTTCCTTGTGCTGTCTCATTTGAAAGGTCATGAATGCCTCCTGTCTTAGTCCTCCAGCTCTCTCACATACCATTATCCCTCTTCCTCAGTGCTGCCACTGTTCTAATGTCCTCACTCTCACCCATCTATCATTTTTCCTGCCTCCTTATCAATTTGATCTATTTATTTAGCAATTTTTTTTGCCACCTTTCCAAGAAACCTGCAAGATTGTTCATCTGCTTTACATAAAATATTAGACCTCACTCATTGTCACATAAAACAAAACAAAGACTTATCAGAACGTTCTATTTCCTAATTTTTCAAAGAGTTTGTCATTTGACCAAATCACTTTCTTTTTGTGTGAGAAAAGATAAATGTGAGATAGAACTGTAACAACAATATGTCAGATACATGCAGCTCCAATTTCCTCACAGGGAAGATTTTAAGCACACAGGCTTTAGCATGGTTTCAGTAGCTGGACTGAAATGACAAACCATAATAGCTCCAGAGGAACCGTTACAATCTACCTAGTCAATGATCCATAAAGTGAGAAGGCTTTACTCATTCTAGAGCCGGTTGTTTTTGACATGTCCAAAAAAAAAAAAAAAAGCAACTCTCCATTCTCTCAACTGCTGCCACGTTCATGTGGCAAGTTTATTTGTCATATGCAGATTATTTTTTCAACTCATACAGAATTGGCATGATTAACAGCATTTACAGTACCATTTGGATAGAAATACACATCGTCTCTCATGCATGCAGACATGCATGTGTGCACGTACACTACTTTACCCCATCTTATGTTTCTGTAGTTATGGTTTCATTTTTAAACATTACATATGCATAACTATTAATATTTTAATAGAAAAAATAAATATGAGCATACAGACTAGGAACACATTGTCTTGAATTAGCTGATTAACCTAATGGGACTTAAAAAGATAGAAAGCAATATATGTTGATGTAATAGTTTTGGTACATCCTCTCTATTACCTGTTTGGGCAGAGAGCGAGGGAATTCATGAATCAGTGGTGATCGCTAAACTCAGGGGTCATTTCGAGCAGGAGCTCAGGGGAGTGCAGGTCTGGAAGTTGGTGCCAAACCCCCCCCCCCATGGGGGGAATGTCTGCTTGTGTCATGGCTGCAGCAAAATGACCCCACCCCCTGGAAAGGTCCTTGTTCCTCCGACCAGCCTTCTGAAGGCTTCAGCCACCACTGAAGCTATCCTCCCAGATATTTCTGAGATATTTCTGGTATTTCTGAGGCTTGGATTAGTAGCTGTCCCCTCTCTGCCAGCTTTCTCTCTCTCTCTCTCTCTCTTGCCTTCTGACATACCTCTGGTGATGTCAGGTGGTGTAGCATATTAAAATAAGTTATGCTAATGAACTCCTGCACCTCTTTTTCTACGAAATGACCCCTGGCTAAACCCGCAGTAATTGGATAGCTAATTGCAAGTGTCATAGAATCACAGAGTGGGAAGGGGCCCTACAGGCCATCTAGTCTAACCCCCTGCTCAATGCAGGATCAGCCTAGAGCACCTCTGACAAGTGTTTGTCCAGCTGCTGCTTAAAGACTGCCAGTGAGGGGGAGCTCACCACTTCCCTAGGCAGCTGATTCCACTGTTGCACAACTCATACTGTAAAAAAAAGGTTTTTTTAAATATCCAGTTAGAACTTAGGGTTCACGAATTTCTACCGTCCCTTCCTCCCCAGCTTCGCACAAGTCAGCCTCCCCTTAATAAACTTACTCAAAACTAAAGGGAATGGGCAGGACAGTGTGAAGCCTGGGGCATTTGAGCGACTAAAGGAACTGTTTACTTCTGAGCCCATCTTCTACCACCCCGATGAAAAAAAACAGTTTGTGGTCCAAGTGGATGCGTCTGATGTGGTGGTGGGGGTGGGGGCTATCATGCAAAAGGGGGAAGATGGAAAGCTTCACCCCCTAGCTTATGTTTCCAAAAAGTTTAATTCCATCAAGTGGAATTGGGAAGTGTGGGACAAGGAAGCAGCTGCCATCAAATTAGCTTTCACAACCTGGTGGCACCGGCTGGAGTGGGTGCGGGTGTTTTTTGAAGTCTGGACTGACCATAAACATCTCAAGGCGCTGCACACCCACAGGCAGCTTAATGCCAACCAACTGAGGTGGGCGGAATTTTTCTCTAAGTTTCAATTCTCCCTGCAACACCTTCCTGGGAAGTCAAACTTTCTGGCCGATGCTCTGTTCCACCTCCCTCAACATGCCAGTCAAAGGGAGGAGGTGATAGACTCCATGATCACCCCTCCCAACTAGGCAGAACAGTGGTGACCACAAATCAAGTGAAAAAGGATCCTGCTCCTACTTTGGATCCCTGGCTAACTAAGTTCAAAGACGTCCTCTCCAATGAGGATAGGGAGGAGATCACTAAGGAGCCCTCTCTCACCCAGGAGGTAGACCGGTGGTGGTACAACGATGGCCATCTGTTCGTGCCCCACAGCCTACAGGGAGAGACCTTACACTTTTGTCATGAGTCTAAACTGGCAGGGCACTTTGGGTTTTTAAAGACTCTTAACCTCCTGAAATGACAGTTCTGGTGGCTGTGCACGCAAGGTGATGTCTCCCAATACGTCGTGGGTTGCCAGACTTGTCTGATGGGCAAAAGATGGCCTGGGAACCCCCTGGAACTCTAAAACCATTGCAGACACCTGGCAGGCCTTAGGAAACAATTTCCATGGATTTCATTACAGACCTGCCCCCTAGTAAAGGAAAGACTGTACTCTGGAAGGTTGTAGACCTGTTCTCCAAGCAGGCTCATTTTATTCCATGTACACAGCTTCCATTGGCTAAAGTGTTAGCAAAAATGTTTATGCACCACATTGTTAGGCTGTGTTTGGTCCCACGCAAAATAATATAAGACTGGGGGCTCAGTTCACTGCTAAATTCTGGAAGGAGTTCATGCCGATGCTGGGGGTGGAGCGCGGGCTCAGCAGTACCCACCACCCCAAGACTGATGGGCAAACCAAAAGGGTTAATCAGGTAGCAGAGCAGTTTCTTCGGTGTTTCACAAACTACCAATAGGATGACTGGGATGAACTCCTGCCATATGTGGAAACAGTTACAACAATTTAGTACATAGTTCCACTGGGGTGTCCTCTTTTACAGCATTATATGGATATGAAGGGGTCCCCATTCCCACTATAGATTCTGCCTCCCAGGTTTCGGGAGGTTTGGAGACGTGATGGCGCAGTCTGGCCAGCTAGTGGGACGCTATCCAAAAGACTTTGGAAAAAGCCAAATTGGATTACAGAAAACACGCTGCCTGAATGGGACTTAAAACCAGGAGACTCTGTCTAACTTTCAACAAAACACTAACCTACACCCGAGAAGGAAATTGGGATGGAAATACATGGGTCCATTCCCAGTGGTCAGGAAAATAAATGATGTGGCTGTGAAACTTGCTTTGTCTAAATTGCTTAGAGGTGTTCACCCTATTTTTCACTTCAGCCTGCTCAAATGAGATCCAGGGCCCAACAAGTGGAGACCCCGTCCAGCAGCCCCTCCTCCTCTGACTGTGAATGGTGAATTGCACCGGGAGGTGCAAGAAATCTTGGGCTCTAAGCTGAAACACAATTACCTCTATTAATTAGTTAGCTGGAAAGACTCTGACCCTTCGCATCATGAGTGGGTACAAAGTGAACATGTGCATACTCCTAATTATTGCATGCTTTTCATAAGTGCAAAGCTGGGGGGGGTGAAGTGGGGGAGCAGGATGTCAGACCCTGCCGCTTCCCGTCATGGTTGCCACGAGAGAGGAGTCACTTAGGAGTCAGTTAGGAATTTTAGCTTTCTGTTTCCCAGCACTCTTGTTATCTCTCCTAGCTGGCCAGGGTAACCTTAAATGTATCTTCTCCTGGGTGTCAGCTTTCTCTTGGGAAAGCAGAGTCCATTATTCTGGCAGGGTATTACCTGTTGCTGACTGGCCTCAGGCCAAGGGGGGGAGTTATGTGCTTGGGGTATAATTGCTTGCTTCATGCCTTTTAAAATTAGTTCTAACAAAATACGTCCTTTACCTGAAGCTCTTCAATGTCTCAATAAACTGCCTTCTTTGAAATGACTGGTGTTGGGAACTGGGTTACTCAGGAGTCTGACAGTACCTTCCCACCCTTAATTTAAACCCATTACTGTGGCCAATTTTGTACTGGCCAGTTGCCTCTCGTTCTCTCCGGAATTTCCCCTCCCAGTTTCCTCCGGAGTATTTTCTTCATTTTCCCACTTGGAACCTCAGCCCTTTCGATATAGCGTGATGAAGGGTTTTCTCCAAAAAAAATTAGAAACTCCCACAATGGGGCAGCCTTGATGAAAGGTGGGCGAGTGGGCGTGTTTTCATTTTGGGTTCTTTCCCGGAGCAAACAGGAAAATCCTCTAAAAACAGGATTTGTTTGCTCCAGGGAAACTCCGGTGCAGCAGGGCGATACTCCAGAGCAAAACGTGAGCCCGGAGCAACTGGTGTGAAATCGACCTAAGGGACAGCCCTTCAAATACTTAAAGAGAGCAATCATGTCCCCACTCAACCTCCTCTTCTCCAGACTAAACATTCCCAAGTTCCTCAGCTTTTCCTCATAGGGCTTGGTCTCCAGGCCCCCAATCAGCCTCACTGCTCTCCTCAGCACCTGCTCCATTCTATCCACATCCTTTTTGAAGTGAGGCATCCAGAACTGTACACAATACTACAGGTGCAACCTGATAAATGCAGTATACAGTAGGACTATGATATCTTGTGATTTGGATGTTATGCCTCTTTTGATACAGCCCAAGATTGCATTAGCCTTTTTGTCACCACATCACACTGGCTGCTCATATTTAACTTACGGTCCACCCATACCCCCAAGAACTTGTTCACACATACTGCTACCCAGAAGTGTATCCCCCATCCAGTATGCATGTTTTATTACCCAGATGTAGAACTCAGCACTTATCCTCGTTGAATTGCATCTTGTTCACATCCACCCACTTTTCCACTGTGTTCAGATCTCACTGAATTCTATATCTTCTGGTGTTCACTGCTCCTCCCAATTTGGTGTCATCTGCAAATTTAGTGAGTAGCCCTCCACACCCTCATCCAGATCATTTATACAAATATAAAAAATATTGGGCCCAGAATCAAGCCCTGTGGCACCCCATTGGATACCCCCCTCCATTCCGATGAAATGCCATTGAGAACTACTCTTTGAGTGTGGTTTTCTGACCCGTTCCCCATCCATCTAACTCTCCTAGAGTCCAGTTCGCAGGCTTCTAGTTTACCCATCAGAACATCACGGGGAACCCTGTCAAAAGCTTTACTGAAATCCAGGTAAACAACATAAACAGCATTCCCTCGATTCAGTAAGCTTGTCACTCGATCAAATATATGCTGACTTCCCAAGATCACCAAGGAGTCCTTTAGATGCTCACAGATCGATCTCTTTAAAATCTGCTCCAATATCTTTCCTAGGACAGAGGTCAGACCGACTGGCCTGTAGTTTCCTGAATCATCCTTCCTCCCTTTTTTAAAAAATTGGGATCACATTTTCCCTCCTCCAGTCTTGTGGCATGTCTCCCATCCTCCAAGAGGTCTGGAAGATGATGGACAAAGGCTCTGCAAGCTCTCTATAAAGTTCTTTGAGTGCTCTTGGGTGCGTACCATCTGGCCCGGGGGATTTATTCTCATTCAGTGCAACCAGGTGCTTCTCAACTACCTCTCTGTCCATGTCAGCCAGCAGCCTGGACGCCATGCCTTGCCTACTACCATCTCTAGATGAGCCTGTTCTCTTTTTCAGGAAAAAAATTGAAGCAAAATTAAGCCTTTCTGCTTTCTCTCTGTCCCCTGTCAAAGTTTCTTCAACAGTTCTCTGTCCTCTGTCAAAGTTTCTTCAACAGTTACTTGCAGACTGGATAGAAGCCCTGTAGGGGCCACATCCAGCCTGGGGGCTGTAGGTTTGACACCTCTGCAGTAAGTAGTCCTGACTGAAACCAATACAAGCCACCAAGTCTTGCAGATAAGGTAGAGAAAGGTGAGAGAAAAGGGGAGATGAGGCAGCTGGCACAGCCTATACAAAAACCTTTGAGCAACCTTGGATGAATCAGATGCAAAGGATATGTTCTTCCATTACTTATATTCTTCCTTTCTGGCCAAATAAGCACCCACAACATTGCCAGCAGTTACCCAATACCTTCATGAGACCCCAACACATCCTGATAGAAGAACCCAACCAAAGCCAAATTTGTCCAAAGAGGCTGCACCCAGAGCAGAAAATGGTACCACAAAGTACAAACCCAGGCATGAAGCCCCAAGACCTTAGCTGTTCAAGCCACTGAAGCCACATCCCCTCTGAACTGGAAGCAGCAAGTGTTTGCTTTTGAGATGCAAAGTGCCTCTCTTGATTGGTTGGGCAACCAAGTCACCCTGCAAGCCACAGTGTCTTCCTGTCTTGGAAAGACATCAAGATGTAAACATGGTGGGAACCAAACTTAATATTCAGATCAAAGTTAAATATAACAACTTCTTTGAACTGGTGATATGATATAAAATCACTAGTGTGAACCACATCATGTGATGCTACAAACATGACATCAGTGTATGTAATGTACAGTAACCATTTCATAAATCTCACTTCTATAAGCTATGGGTTTTCTCAACTACGTGTTTACAGAAATCCCACTTCATACCTACATTAATAAGCATTTGGATGCAAATACATAAGTTTCTCTGATACATTATAGAGGTATATGCAGGGACAAACAGTGCACCAGAATGAGTGATGTGAAAAATAAAATCAATGACACTTCAGTTGTAAGGCTGAGCAGAGCTTTGAAAATCCTCCTAAGCACTCAACAGATGCTACTAAGTGTTAAGAAAGAGCCTGTAAACATTATAACAGCATGAAGTGCAGTCTGTTCCTCAGTATCACAAAGCAAACTAAGTCCTTCGAATTTAAATGACTTTGTCATCCTGACTTCTTGTTTTAGGTAAAATTTATGTATTATGAAACTATAAGCACCTCCATTTAGAATTTCAAATTGCTGTACAGTTTTCACAGTGTAGGAAAATCCACCACTGCTGACTGTCAATGAAGCAAGGGCACAGGTTTTATGTATCCCTGTTATATGAAGGGAAACCACCCAAGGTTAGTGTGAGTGGGCAAAAATAATCGGAGCTGTTGCTGAAAGACACTGAACTAGTATCCAGGTAACAACCCATTTGGAACGTCTCTGTTGTAATACCCAGTGAAACATTTGAACAGGGCATAGTTGCCCTCTTTTCTACATGGTCTCACATTAAAGCAACTGTACCTATAAAGGGAAATATTTCAGCCTGTGATCAGATGTTTCCATCACGGCATAAGATGATGATTACACATACACAACCCTAGCTTGTTTCTCTTTCTTTTCAAACAGAAATGCATTCAGCACACATTCAATAATTTTATCTGCGAATGAACATGAGTCATAACTGAAACCCAGAGATATTAAACAAGAAATACTTTAAGATATTGAAAACAACACTTAAGCCATTTCTATTAAGCCATTGTTTGAACATACCCCAAAGTATGCACAGAAAATTCATAAATTCTAGTGGGACAGCTTATTTTAGTATTTTTGGGCCAGAATGCACCGCATTGGCGTTCCGGTTGGCTTTCAAGCAGCCTTCCTTCCAGCACTCTTGAAGGGGTAGGTGGGGCCTTCCTCGGGCAGGAGTTTCTGTGCTGTCTTGGGCTGCATGTGGGTTCGCAGGGCTCACCTCTTCACCTGCCTGGAGATCGAGGACTGACTTCATCACGGGGGGGGGGGAGAGAATTCGAGCCACAGAATTCCAGTTGCTGGGAGAAGGCAAATGACATGGGAGGGTTATGGCCTTGGCCTCTTGGGGGGGCTGTGGGAAAAGAGGGTGCTGAACTTCTTCAGTTGCCTCTAGCACAGTGCTTCTTTAAAAAAATGGCGGTGGGGGGGAGTCTCCTGGGTGATTCTGACCTCTGCTGTAGAAGCCAGGTGTCTCAAAAAGCAGCGCTGAGCTCCAGAGTTAACTTGTTTATTATTTATTGACTGGACTTATAGTCCGTCTTTCTCACTGAGATTCAAAAGTTTACACGTTACGCTTAGATGATATTTGATACAATCCTGGAAAGGGGGGGAGATTGTACGCATGCGCTGAGGAAGCCGGTTGTTTGCCCGACCTCTCCTTAGAAACATTATCTTAAAAGCTCAAAAAGAATGTAATTAGTCCGTCTGCAAGGATAATTAAAAGAAGAATTTGACGTATGAACCTCTGGAGAATACAGGAATTCCTCTTTGAGACCTCAGAGGGTAAGAAAGCATTTATTTATTGCTGTGTTAAGGAGGCAACACCCAGGCTAAACTCACAGTCCTTATCTGACGCTCCGGAAGATAGTGAGAGTAATGGCCAAAACAATAAAGGAACTTTCTGAGCAACTGTCTGCATTCCAAAATATTATGATAACTTCTCAGGAACAGATAAAAGCTGAAATTAGGACAGTAAAAGAGGCCATTTCAGAATTGGCAGCCGAAGTTAAAGAAATAAAACAGACAGCACACACTGCTATTCAGCTGGCGTCACGTAACAAGCAGATGATAGAACAGTTAACTACCCAGCTCACAGAGTTATCAGAGTGGAATAGGAGAGCAAACCTTGTCCTGGCAGGGATCTCTGAAGAGATAAATAATAAGCTTCTTGAAGAAACTCTTACAGAATGGATAGAACAAAATGGAGTTAAAGTGCAGCCCCACGAAATTGAGAGGGCTCATAGATTGCAAAGGAGAAAGGAAGGAGGAGCCCCACGAGATGTAATTATTAAATTTACAAGACAATCCTGGAAAGGGGGGGATACTTAGACAGTCTAGAGTAGGAATCTCATTGCCTTAAATAACTGTTCAGCATCTCACAACTTGTCTAAGACAGTTTACTGTGAAGCATGCATTTCTGGTTGTGTCCGTATATATAAAACTATGAATTGGAAGAAAACCCAGAAATTGATTTATCATACTTGAAGAAGCCAAATGAAATACCGTTTTTAGTGGCCACTTTTCAAACTAAGTTTCTTATGTGCAATGACTGCATTCAGATGTCACAACAAACATTCATTTGTTCATGACAGACATCAGACGGTTTAAGCACCAGCCTTTCACACTCCCACCACTTCATCCTCAATTATCCCCTTGTGCTGCATGTGGAAGGTGAAGAAAGAAGGCTTCACTAAACTCCAGTTAGGCATAATGTCCAAATGCAGGCATGTAAACAAACTCAAACCTCAGTTTGTTGAGGTGCCCACATTTGGATGTCAAAACTAACTGAAATTGGTTGAAGACATCTGTCTTCATTGTGAGGGGAGGAGGGAGGGTCTAAGCCTGGCGTTCAATCAGGTTAATGAAATCTGAATGCAGCCAAAATGGCTTCCATTAGTAACTTCCACATCTCTAAAACTTTTCAAGGTCCTTTCCTAAGAAATGCCTGGGTCTCAGATATTCCCTGATAGTCCCTTATTATTAAAATAATAAGAAAAATAAAATCTTTATTGCATTAGCAAAAAAAAGCCATAGCAACAGTACAAGCTAAGAACTATAGTTCAGACTGAAAGCAGGTGACCAGCCCTAAGTTCAAACAGATAATAACAGCAGCATAACAATCTTCAAATTTCCGAATAAGTACATACATGGTCAACACTGATCAGTAATGACCTAATTTAGCTCAGGGTGATTTATTTTCCTAATCACCGTGGCTAAGAAGGAGGCCACTAGAGCCGTGGTTTGGTTGTCAGAGGAGTTATCAGACAATAACACTGAAACTACCCAAGGAAGGAAAGGAAGATTTTCTTTTCTCATGCCTATTATTTATTTATTACATTTCCCTACCATCTTTCTCTCCAGAAGTTTAGAAAAGCATCCAGTGGTTCTCTATTCCTCATCTACCAGTTAGGGGCCTCCTCTGCCTGTGCAAAAGACTTGGCCTTCCCCCAGCAGAAGCCTACGAATTGCAACCACTAACTCTCTGTTAATAAAATTCAACTCCTTTCTGAATGAAACCATATCTCACAGGTCTGTTAGAAGCATTTGAAGGGGATGCCAGTTCAAGATAGATAAGGCATAAATGACATTTTTCTAGAGCAAGGGAACTTTTACCTAATGTTGTGATCAACATTTCAACATGGGTCCATGCAAGGGAGACAGATTCTAAGAATGGATAAAGAATCGGAATCTACAGCCCCATTCCTTTACAGGGACTGGTCAAAGGAAAGGATTTTATATGTCTGTTTATGGCAGACAGGTTGGATTGATGTGATCAAAGCACAATACCAGGCAAGTGTGGATTGTTCTATTTACTGTCATGTGGTAACAGAGACCAATCATCCACAAGTTGTGCGGATGGAACCACAAGATAAATAGGTGCCGCTTTGCTGATACACCACTTTGGTGTAGTGGCTAAGTGCGTGGAGAGAGAACTGGGTTTGATTCCCCACTCCTCCACTCTCACCTGCTGAATGACCTTGGGCAAGCCATAGTTCTGGCACAACTGTTCTTGAAAAAGCACAGCTTCTGTCAGAGCTCTCTCAGCCCTACCTACCTCTCAGGCAATGGAGCTAAGCTGTGGAGTCTTGTGAGCAAAAATTCTACTTTGTGAGCTGCTGGCCTTAAAGTTGTGAGCAAGCGATTTGGCCACTGCATAACTTAGTTTGCTCTGGAGTCATCCTTCCTGAGCTAAGACAAAAATGTGTGAGCCGGGGGCTAAAAAACTGTGACCTAGCTCACACTAACTCAGCTTAGAGGGAACACTGCTCACAGGGAGTCTGTTGTGGGGAGGGAAAGGGAAAGGAGTTTGTAAGCCACTCTGAGACTCATTTGGGTAGTGAAGGGTGGGGTATAAATCCAATCTCTTCCTCTTCCTCCTCCACCTCCTCCTCTTCTTCTTCCAGTGTTCCATGCGCCTTGGCATTTAGTCATGCCAGCCACATGACCACAAAAAAAGTCTTCGGACAGTGCTGGCTGTTTGGCTTGGAAACCAAGATGAGCACTGCCCCCTAGAGTCAGATTCGACTGGCTTTCGAGAAAGGGAAACCCTTTCCTTTACCTTTAATTTTTAACTAGGTTGAGATGATTCTGTCCCACTGTGGTAACATGGGGGTGTGGCCTAATATGCTAATGAATTTCTGCTGTTGGGTGTGGCCTATTATACTGATGAGTTCCTGCTGGGCTTTTTCTACAAAAAGAGCCCTGTTGCTAGCAAAACAAAAGAGAGTCTTGTGGCAATTTAAAGGCTTCAATTAGATTCAGGTTTATTGTAGTGTAAGTTTTCATGGACTAAAGCCCATTTTATCAGATGCATGAAGTGAAACTCAGTCTGCAAGTTATATACCTATATACATTCTGACAGAGAGAGATTGTTAACATGGCGTTAAGGTAATGAAATCATAAGTATAATTTTCTTTGACATCTCTATGCAAAACTCAGTACATAGAATCAGCACAGTGACCACTTCCAAGTTGCAACATCTATAATCATCTGTAACATCTATAACTATCTACTCACTCTACGTAGTTACAGTAAGTTATTTAACACTTTTAGAAAGCAAGCCTAATCACTCCCACTCAGAATTTAGTCCTACTTTATTCCCTGGGGCTTACCGTCAGGACAGAGTTCTTAGGATTGCAGCCATAGTTGCTAAAGTGTCAATTCTGTTTCAACTCTAGTTGATATAATTAAATCTAATTGACCAATTCTAATTGAGCAAATACATGTTGAGGTTTTCTTTTGAAGTTTCTTTGTTGAAGGAAGGTGATATTCACGCCAACAATAGAATGTATATGTGGACTGAAACATTTTCCCACAGGTTTCTAAAGGAGCCAGTTTGGTGTAGTGGTTAAGTGCACGGACTCTAATCTGGGAGAACCGGGTTTGATTCCCCACTCCTCCACTTGCACCTGGCTGGATGACCTTGGGCAAGCCATAGCTCTGTACCAGCTGTTCTCTCAAGGACAGCTTGGGAAAGAGCTCTCTCAGCCCCACCTACCTCACAGGGTGTCTGTTGTGGGGAGGGGAAGAGAAAGGAGTTTGTAAACCACTCTGAGACTCCAAGTGAGTGGAGGGCGGGGTATAAATCCAATCTCTCCTTCTTCTTCTTCTAAATGTTGCTATTTTTATATTAAATTTGTGTCCATGTATTCTTTGGTTTATTGATTTGTTTATCCTATGTAGTAAATGTATTGAATTACCCTGCCTTTTCCCAGGAGGAAATGGCTAGTTTATAGGGTAGAGTCTATGGCACTGTACCTGTTGGAGGTCCTCCTCAAACCCCACCCTCTCCAGGCTCCACCCTCAAATCTCCAGGAATTTCCCAACCTGGAGTTGGCAACCTATTTCCTCCCCAGCCAAGCATCAACCTGTCATTATCTGCCTCTCTGATTTCAACTTTCCATCTCCTCCCCCCTCCCTCCTGGAGATCACTTGTAATTCTGAGTGATCTCCACTCCTCACCTGGAGATTGGTAACAGTGGTTCCCCAGGAAGGAATGGCTGGTTGGGAGGATAGTGTCTATGGCATTGCATTTGTCTGAGGCCCCACCCCTCCTCAAACCTCACCCTCTCCAAGTTCCATCCCTCAACTCTCCAGAAATTTCCCACTTGGAGTTGGCAACCCTATCTCCTTCCCAGCCAATCAGCAACTTACCTTTATTTCTTCCTCACTCTTCAGCTTTCCATCTCCCCCCCCCCAGCAACCTCTACCATGCTCTAAAGCCCTGACAGTCAAGTCACATTGGCTGTCATGGGAGGGGGGGATCTCAGCAGGGTATAAGGACACAGAGTCCACCGTTTTCTCCAGGGGAACTGAGTCTCTGCCATCTGGAAAGCAGTTGTAATTCTGAGTGATCTCCAGCCCTCACCTGGAGATTGGCAACAATGGTTTCCTTGGCCAAGAGGGTGGGATAGAAATTTAAATAAATAAATTTCCCAGGAGAAAAAGCAGGCTTTCTCTGTAATGGGGACCAAAGCAGCTTACATAATTCTCCTCTCCCCCTTCTGACTTGCACAACAACTCTGTAAGGTAGGTTAGGCTGAAAGTCTGTGACTGGTTCAAAATCACCCACTCAGCTTCTACAGCAAGAATATGAATCTAGCAGACCCTGCTCTGAAGCACTGATTGCCACGCCTAGGGTAACCAACCTCCAGGTAGAGCCTGAAGTTCACCATGTATCACAACTGAACTCCAGACAACAGATCTCTCCCACCAAGAGAAAATAACTGCTTTGGAAGGTGGGCTTCATGGCATTCTTTTCAGCTGAGGCCTATCCCCTCCCCAAACCCTGGCCTCCATAGACTCTACCAGAAAATCTCCAGGAATCTCCCTACCTGGTCCCTACCTGGAGCTGGCAACCCTAGTCAGGACTGGTCCCAATGAGTTCCTCACAAAAGCCTGCAAAGGGTTTCTTTCCTTTGTCTGAACCAACCTTGGTTGACTACTGTGGCGAAATGGGCTCCAGTTTACAACTCAGCAGTTCACCTCCCACCCTCGTCCCGTGGGCGTATCTCACTCCTTAAGTTCCCTACCACCAGTCACTGAATTGTCACTGCCTTTTTAGAGGGACAGTGAGACCCCTGTGGCCAAATCTCCCTATTTGGAGATAGAATCCCCAATCTTTGGGGGATCCCTGGAAAGTTGGCAACCCAAGTGTCTGGCCTTTCCTTGCTTCCCTGGGCTACCCCCTTCCTTTGGTATTGTGCAGAGCGGGAGAGACTATGGGGTCAGAGGACAACACAGATTATTAGCCCAAATAGAAGAATTTATTTTACTATTTACACAATTGTGGAGCACACACACACACTAAATGAATAAGGCACAACTGTAGGAGTAAGCACACACTATGAACCAACAGGGTATAAATCAACAGGGGTTAAACACAATCCTCCCTGGATGGGCTGGAGCCTAAATTGATGGTGCCCCACCCCTTGGGATGGTCCCTTTTTTCCTGCACTTTATGGCCTTGTGGCAGCTGGGAACTGAAGGCTAGCAGATGATGAAGCCCCAATCAACCCAGTTAGTGATACTCCTGCAGGCCCCTCTCTGGAACTACAGCTCAATTGAACCTTATGGAGGAACATTTTAAACAAACCACAGCAGCCATCTTATAAACACAGGTAAGTGCACCTACCAACATCCACTGAGGTAACAGTTACTTGCACGCAGGAGGGAAGCAGGAGAAGCATCTCCATCAAGAGAGAAAGCCATCTGCCAGAAATTCTGACAGGGCACAGTGGCTGAATGAGTGGGTGGGGAAGAGGAGCAGACCCAGCGCCCAGCCAATGGCATGCAACTACTCACAGCCAGTGGATAGGGACAGCTTCTGATTGACAGGTCAGGGGACCAAAGGCTGTTGGAGCATGTGGAATGCTGAGGCAAGAGGGACACAGAAATTCAAATATTATATAGAGAGATTACTAAAAATAAACAAAAAGTTAAAACCAATCAAGATAAGAGCCATGGACAGGCTGGTTCCAGCACCCAGGCCTTATGTTTTACATCTCTGCCCTAGAGGATGCTTGGAAGCTACTTAGAACAACACTATTTGAAGCCAGATGGAATGTATTTTGCAGGTTAGGAAAGGTACTGCCAAGTCTAAAGGGATGCCTACATAGTTAACAACATGAGTCAAGGAAGCCATAAAAATCAAAAGGGCTTCTTAAAATGTGGAAGGCTGGTGCCAATGAAGTGTGCAAACAGGAAAATATAGGGATGCCAGTCCCCAGGTGGGAGCAGGGGATCCCCCGATTTTTCACGCTGCTCCAGACCCCGTCCAGCTGGCCAGTGGGGGAAGCCCCACCCCCACAGTTGTCCACGGACTCGCTTATTTATTTATTTATTTATTTATTTCAATTTATACCCCGCCTAGCCAGCGGACCGGCTTGAAAAGAGCAGGGGCCATGCCTGCCTGCGTCACAACTGGCAAACTTGACGCTAGCAGGGCAGGTGCCCGCAGCACTTGCTCTTTTCAAGTGGTCCCAATTTTCTCCAACCATTTAAAGGGAAGGGTTGGGGAAAGCATGGGGAGGGCATGCACACACAGCATTGTGTCCCTGGTGCAATGATGTCACTCTGCATGATATCATCACATCAGGGATGGCCCCTCCTGGCACACTCCCCAGAGAGAAAATAGGACCTAGCAACTCTAGGAAACAGGGTCGGACAAAAGAGTTATGTTAATAATTATGAAAACAAAAAGGAATTTGAACCAATGATTGCTAAAAGCAATGGTACACATTTCTTTAAATATATCCAGAGCAGGAAACTGGCCTGAGAGGTTAACTGGGCCTTTGGATTTTCAAGGTATAAAAGGATTGCTAAAAGAAGATAAGGAGATGGCATAAAAGCGAAATGAATTATTTGCATTCACTGTGTAAAGAGTGGGGCATGTACCCAGGCTCCCTCCCTCCCTCAAAGGCTGAAAGAGGCCTGGAAATGCCCTCCCTCTCCCTTTTACTGACAGCGCCAGTTAGAAGCCTCCCCCCCACACACACATTCTAAGCTCTCACATTTCAAAAGGTATTGGGGAGGGGAATTCAATGGTCCCTGAAGGGATTTCAACAGCCACTTGTTTACCAGAAGAATATCTAGTATATAAAAATTATTTAAATACTCTCATTAAGACCAAGAGGAATTCTTTTGTAAATAAACAGTGGGATTTACTTTTAATTTCTATATCATGTAATGACTCAAAACAAATGTGGTCATTGATTACTAGAGCTTTTAGATCAGAAATCCCTACCCCTTCTGTTATTTTACCTTCAACTTGGTACCGTTATTTTTCAAATTTATTCCAAGAGGACTCTCCAGACGTCTTGCACACTGATGGTCTTTCCTTAGATGGCATTTCCAAATGGCCTCCAGAAGAAGTAATAACACTTATCAATCAATTAAAATCAGGTAAAGCACTCGGCGTAGATGCAATACCCTCTGAAATTTTAAAAGCAGACCCTGAATGATGCCCCCCCCCAGTAGCTGCTTTTTTTTACTATTTGTAAATATTACTGGACATATACCTGCAGCATGGACCAATGCAATCATTGTACCCATCTTTAAGAGGGGTGATCACTCAAATCTGGCAAATTTTAGACCAATTAGCCCCCTGTCTGTAATTGGTAAACTCTACGCTAAACTAATACAAATTAAATTTAACGATTGGCTGACAACTCAGAAAATTGTTGGACTAGAACAAATAGGCTTTAAGCAGGGGAAGTCCTTTCCCACCTAATTAATAAATATGCAGGACATAGAAGATCCAAATTATATGTGGCCTTTTTGGACCTCAAAGGAGCCTTCGACTCTGTTTCTAGAATTTTTCCTATGGGAAAAAATGGCCAGTACATCCCTTGATAAGAGGCTGTTCTTCTTTATTGGCAGATTATATAATGATACTTCATGCCAAATCAGATGTTCTACATCTGGAAGATTGACCACCCAAATTTCCACCAGTAAGAGGGTCAAACAGGGTTGCATGCTTGCACCCCTTCTTTTTAAACTTTTTTTGAGTGATCTTGCATCTTTTTTGACTCAGGGAGATGGATATTGCCCTAAATTAGGTTCTACTCATGTACCAATTTTATTATATGCTGATGATGTGGTTCTGCTCTCCTGTTCCCAGGTTGGTTTACTCTGTTTGCTGAATAGCTATCAAAACCACTGTAACATCAATCAGTTAGAACTGAACTATGAGAAATCTAAAGTTTTGGTCTTTTCCAAATCCAGATAGCAATTTATCTGGAGAGTAGGTGACTATGAGCTTGAACAAGTTAAAACTTTTAAGTATTTAGGCCTCCATTTTCAAGCCACTGCATCTTGGGTCCGCCAGCGAAGAGTGACAATTAATAACTCAAAGACACTCCTATGATTTTATTTTTCTGACCGAGGGAATCAGTATGTACCAGCTGTGCTAAAAGTCTTTAACTTGAAAATAAGGCCCCAGTTACTTTATGGTGTCCCTATATGGACTGATGAAGTAAATAGATCAATAGAACAGGTACATCTGTCCTTCTTACAGAAAATACTGGGTATTCCATCTTGTGTTCCATATGCAGGCCTAGGTTTGGAATGTGGCCAAAATCTTATGACCACTAGGGCGTGGCTTGTGACCTTTAAATATTGACTTTGGCTGCATTATAGCTCTGACCCTTCCAGCTATATTTACCAGCTTTTAATGGAATCTGAG
This sequence comes from Lepidodactylus listeri, assembly GCA_029233225.1. NCBI lineage: Eukaryota > Metazoa > Chordata > Lepidosauria > Squamata > Gekkonidae > Lepidodactylus > Lepidodactylus listeri. The sequence goes on along the minus strand of JARCFY010000016.1, from coordinate 52,220,740 downwards.
TCTTCACCTTGACTAGCAACTATAGAGAGTAAACTGGTAACTCTGATTATCCCCATCAAATCCCTCCTTTTACTTTCAGAATTGGAGGTGTTTCAAAAAATAAGGAACAGAGTACTGGAGACAGAGCTACCCAATTTATACAATGCAGCCAATAAGACCTGCTCTCCTCTTAGCCATGGGATACTCCCCACTGTAGGACTTCTCACTAGTTATTTTTACGAGTTACAAACCCCAAAAATCCACATATTTTTTCTCTTGCCAGGCTTAATGTTTTACCATCAGCGATTTTAACTGGAAGATTTCAGGGTATACCCCTTATTAATAGACATTGCCACTGTTTAAATGGAAATACTGAAACAGTGTCCGATGTGTTGTTGGAATTTCCTTATTATAACAATATCAGACAAAATAGTTTATCTTCAATCTTATCCAGCATTATGGGTTTTCCTGATGCATATAAACTGTTGTTTCTGCGTAACAACACTGGTGACAATATAACTGACTCAGTGGCAAAAATTTTTTTATATGTCGTCGTTTTTATACGGAGCAATATACTGTAAACTTGGGATATTTTGACTCATATTTTTTATGTGTTTGCTCTGTGTTCCCCCTTTAAAATGCCAATAAGGGTATGATGATGACGATATTCCAACACTCCAGGGGAACTGATTTCCCTAGTCCGGAGATCAGCTGTAATTTTAGGAGAATTGCAGGTTCCAACTGGAGGCGGATGTCCCTAGGTGGGGTGGAAGTCAATGAAGTCCAATGAAAGCTCTCAAGGACTTCTTCCCATGTTTTTAGACAATTAAAATGTCAATGTATCTCAAACGGAGAACAAGCGCCCAGGAACTACTTCCTACATTAGCCATGAGTATGTTAGCCTCTGGAGAAAGGCCTACTTAAGTTCAGACTGAGTATACACATGGAAGATTTTTTTTTCATTTGATTACAGAGATTGTGTAAAGTTATTAACTTAGAGTAGTTTTGATAGCCTACGTGGTTGGGGCTGAAGCAAGACTCACCGGGACATTTTCATTATGATCATTTCTTTTCATGTTCACTATGATATTGCTCACATAGTGGCAGAGGCTTTGAAAACAGTCTGGGGACTGCAGTCTTGCAATACTTCCAATACTTATCTGTATTAAATGGGCTTTCTGTACCTGCACACTTTCCCAATCCACTAATAGGCAGTAGAATGGCAAGCAGACCTGAAATCATTCATCTTTTACCCTTTCAGTTCTACTATTCTCTTGTGCTCTTTCCTTATTCTCTGGATTTTCTTTGTGGTATTTGGTAGAAAAGCAGAACATTTCAAATGAAGAAAGATCAGTCTTTACCCTTTCATGGAAAATCAATATCCTTTGTGGTTTCCCCAGCTTACTTAGACTTTGTCAAATGCAGAATATGCCCCAGAAAGCCCTTCTGGTGTTCATCAATTATTGTTTTACTCCAAGTGCAATACGAACTAAAATATGCTTTTCACTTGACAAATGAAAAAAGAAAATTTGGGCACTTTATTATGGTGCACTTAAGATGAGAATGCTTCAGGGGGTGGGGAGAGAGGGAGGTTTGTCAGCATTTTTGTAAAACATCACATGGTTGCGGATTCAATGTCCATTTGGAAGCAAGCAAGGGGGGGAGAGTATTGATTTCTCAACTGTGCAATACTGTTGCTAGTGTAAAAGCTTCCTCAGTTGAGGTGACATTTCATTTAGAGCACCACTTAGTTGGTAAATAATTTCTCATCAGTCTAAGGCTGCAATGCTATATACACATAGTAGGAAGTAAGTCACATTAAGTTCTGAAGGATTTAATGTTCAGAGTGAGCCTATTAATACAAGAGGTAAGTAAAAAAACAGGGACAAATTGGACGTTACATAGCAGATTAGATGTTACAAAAGGTAGGGACCCATGATACAAGGAAGGAGGGGGTAGTTCCTTTCCTCATGTTAATACACCCCCCCCCCCCACTGCCAGCCTCCCGTCCCTACCAGCTGGCCATCTCTGGAGCCTTCTGCTCCACTCCCCCTTCCTCCTTCAAGGTAGGAAGGAAGTAAAAGGAAGAATGACTGCAGGAGAAGCTGTTTGCCCCTGGGAAGCATCGGAAGGGATACTCACTCCAGAAGCTGGCTCTCAAGGCGCTGTCAGCTGCTCGGGTGTGTCTTGCATTACTGCAGCACTTTAAACACTTTGGTCAGCCCAGGAGGGACAGAAGGGGGAGAAGAAGGAAGGGTGGCTCACAAGTGCCCACTGTTCCTCCTGTCCAGAGGTCTTCAGCTGTCTTTCTTACTTTGGGCATCCCTCCACCTTGTCTTCCCCTGCGCGCTGCACCCACCCTGCGTATGAAGTTTTGGGGCTTTCTGAGCCAGCTGCCTGTGCTGCTTCTGTGCACTTTCAGTGCTGCACCATCTACCCACCAGCCCACCCAACTTTCCCCCCACACTGGCTGGGAGCTTCTTTTCTACCTACCAGCCCACCCAACTTTTTCCCCACACTGGCTAGGAGCCGCACAGGGCTTGCTACCACCATAGTTGTCAATGGGGGACGGAGTCTTGATAGGCTTGCTGGTTGGTGGGGGGGGACACCTTTTTAAAATCTAAATTTAGCCACAGTGTGTTTTGCCAAGTCTTGCCTGCACCGTCTTCTCCTCCAGTGTGCTGGTCCAGTGCTGCCTTCTCCTGGGAACCAATCACTAACCTTCATTCCCCAGACCTGGTGCAGCAATTGCACACCACCTACCTGGACAAACCCAGCCCAACTGCTGGGGGGGGCTCTGGGGGGATAGTGTCATGAGTCCTGCTGAGGATGCAGCCCTGGCTTCAGCAGAGCCCACACCTGACCCTGATGAAACCTCGGAGCTCACCAGCATATTCCTACCACCTATCCCAGCAACAGCAGCAGAGGAACAACGTCTGACAGGCAGCCCCCTGACTCGCTTTCTCCAACGGTGCGTTTGTGGAACCAGCTCAGGAAAGACTTAGTGTCCTGGTGGAGAGAGGCATGCCTGCGCAGCAGGCGTTCCTTCAGCCTGAGTTCTAACAGAAGCCAGTACACACACACTGAGCACTAATTAACCCCAGGACCTGAGGGGTATTTAGCTTCTCCTCCTGAAGCTGGTTCCTTGTGCCAGCAACAAGTCAGTTTGATGACACACTGTACCTTCCTCGCCCGTGCTCCTGATTCCTGAGTCACGCTTTGAACTCTCAGCTCCTTGACTCCAGCTTGCAACAACTATGTTCTTGGTTTGTACTTTGGACTCTGTTCTTTTGGCTCCTGCTTGCTACCCCTTGATTCTGACCTCAGACTGGGTGTGAATTTTCACTCTCTCTCACCCCGCCTGCACCCAGCCCATGATAGGGACCTGCAATACTTGTGTGTGGGGGAGAGTATTCCCCACAGCTCCTGGCCTGCAGAAGCAGGAGGAGCTCTGCAGGAGGAGGAAGCAGCAGCAAGTGAGCCTTCTCCCTCCCCCCCCCCGGCACTGGCAGTGATGAGGCCTGAGCAGCTTACAGCCACCGGCCCACCAAACCTTCTCTCATCCCCTTCCTTATCAGCAGCAGCGGCAAGGCCCGCCAAGCCTTCTCCCTTCTCCCCCTGCCACCGGCGAGGCCTGAGGAGCTCACAGCTACTGGCTTGCCAAGCCTTCTCCCAGTCCCTCCCCCCCCCTAGCAGTGGTGGCAAGGCCTGCCAAACCTTCTCCCACCCCCTTCCCTTTCTCAGCATCAGCAGTGAGGCCCGCCAAGCCTTATCCCATCCCTCCCCCTCCCCAGCAGTGGTGGTGAGGCCCACCAAGCCTTCTCCCACCCCCTTCCCCACAGTGGTGGCAAGGGCCGCCAAGCCTTCTCCCACCCCCTCTGCAGCAGCAGGGGCAGCAAGGCCTGAGGCCCACCAAGCCTTCTCCCACCCCTTTCCAGCAGTGGTGATGGTGAGGCCTGAGGCCCGCCAAGCCTTCTCCCACCCTTCTCACTACCCAGCAGCAGTGGCAGTGAGGCCTGAGGCCCGCCAAGCCTTCTCCCACCCCTCCCCAGCAGTGGCGGCAGTGAGGCCTGATGCCCATACAGCCTTCTCCACCCCCTCCTCCTCCCCAGCAGCGGTGGCAAGGCCTGAGGCCCACCAAGCCTTCTCTCACCCCCTCCCCCTCCCCAGCAGTGGCAGCGGCAAGGCCTGAAGCCCACCAACCCTTCTACCACCGCTCCCCCTTCTCAGCAGTGGTGGCAGTAAGACCTGAGGCCCGCCAAGCCTTCTACCACTGCTCCCCCTTCCCAACAGTGGTGGCAGTGAGACCTGAGGCCCGCCAAGCCTTCTACCACCCCCTCTCCAGCAGCGGTGGTGGCAAGGCCTGAGGCCCACCAAGCCTTCTTCCACCCACTTTGTAGGAGACAGAGAGAAAGGCAGACAAAGTACCTCCCTCCCTCCCTCTCTCCCTCTGTGATTCTGCAAAAAGAAAGGGGAGGGGAAAATCCAAGCCCACACAAACACATTTGGGATCAGGGAATCCCCTAGTCTTTTAAGAGTTACTGATTCCTTCTTATGATCTCTCAGGCTTTTTAAAAGTTTGCCTGAACAGGAGAACACATTCTCTTTTGTCTTTGGAGAAGGAGGGAAAGAAAACAGAATGGAAATAGGGATGGGGAGGGATGGGCGGAGATGAATGAAGCCATGTCAACCAGTCTGCTTATTGTTCACTGCGAATCGGTAGCAGGGAAAGCAAAAGATCCAGTGCGAAACCACATCCAGATAACCTGGGGCAACCCCAGGGTGACTGTGGAGTCAGCCCTGAATGGCCACAAAACAATGCAAAAGGTCCCAAGTACACCGATGCAGAAGGGGAGTGAGAGCAGCATGCAGTGTATAGGGGTGTTTCTGTTCTGATGTGGCTGTGGTAAAACTGCGGCGGGGGGGAGATGAGTGCAGAATCTCCCATAGAGCCCCTCTCAGTCTTTGTTTTTGAAATTAAAGAAGCCGCAGGAGGCTACAATGAAGAACAAGGAATTCCTCAGTTCAAAATCCACCAGTATTCATGGGACAGAAAACAGTTGAGGGTGCTAATTTTGAGCAAGCTTTCTATCACTCTGCATTCCTAGACTCAAACTGATAGTTGCCTGTAACTGCTTTTCATTTTAAAAATGCCACAGTTGGGATTTTATTCCTGTCATTAGCTTCTAATGTTGTTTCAAACATTTTTCAATTCTACAGAACAATCACAGATTCACAGTAGAAGGTGGGTTTTCCAAGTATGGGGTCTCAGTGCTTTTCAGGAGAAAACAAATTTGTCCTGAACTCATTTGCAAATTTTAAGCAAAGAAATATATGGTTAAAATGGCCTACTTTTAGATATTTTCTTTATTTACTTCATTTATACCCCACTTTCCCCCTCCCAACTGGTATACATCATTCTCCTTTCCTCCATTTTATCTTCACAACAACCCTGTGAGGTAAGTTGGGCTGAGAGAGTGTGACTGGCTCAAGGTCACCCAGCGAGCTTTGATGGCAGAGTGGGGATTCAAACCTGGCTCGCCCAGATCCTAGTCTGGCATTCTAACCACTACACCATGCTGGCTGTCAGCAAAATGACCAGATAGAAATAAAATAAATCTTATTCTAACTAATTTGAAACAAGCCAGGGAAATGTAGTTCTAATTCAATATAGGATAGGAGATAGTAAAATAAAATTGTGCACGTTTCTTACACAACTTTCAAAAACGACATAAATAATCAAAAAATAATCTTTAGTAAGGAAAATCTATTCTGTTATTAGAAATGAAAACGTTTGTGTGCTCATACAATAAGCAACCCTTCAAATTACCCTTCACCAGTATGGGAGCATATTTTAAAAGTAATTTAAGTGGGAAAGTTAGCTATTTCAATCCTTTTTGAAATCTGTCAGAACAGAATGAACAGAGGTACAAAGAAATATGAAAAAGAAAGAAAATGAAAATATTAAATAGTCTAAATTACATATTTGCAAGCTGTGAACACATTCATGTCCAGTCTTTCATACCAGATTTGTAACAAAAAGTAGAAGGCAACGAGCAATGTCGTCTTTTTGGTCCCTTTCCCTTCGGGTCACTGTTGTCTTCTCTCTCAAAAGGCCTCAAGTGCCTTTTCAGCCACTGCCACTATACCAATCACAGCATGGGTGAGACTCCTGCCAAGACAGTTCTCTTGTGGACTCCACTACCATCTCCACCATCACCCTAGAACTGTGACCCTTATCTTCGGGCCATGGACAATAACAAAGTCCAAATTCATGTCTCTCTTCTGATGTTAGAAATTCTGGGGCCAGTTTTTTACAGATCTGTGCCCAACATGGGGAATATTTTTCCGCTCATACATTTGAATAACAACATCAAAAAAAGTCTTTTTATTTAACTAGGAAAGTGAAAGAGTAGCCCACTTTCTTGTTTGGATGAGCATAGTAGTTTCTTTTCTATTAGCTATTAATCCATTAATCCAAGGAGACTTCTCCTAAAGTTTAGGTGTACAGAAGAAAAAGGTAGCATAGTCAAAGTCTCTTAATCCTTGAGGTATAATATTGGGCATTTATTGAAGTTGCAATATTATGCAAATTTGCTTGGGATTAAGTCCTATTGACCTCAGTGGGATTTACCTGCAAATAACCAGATTGGGCTGTTAAATGTGTATATATGAGGGGGTGGGGCTATAATAGAAGAAGGGACACCCAGTAACTCACTGTCTGAGCTTCATTTCTTCCTTGAAAGTAGTGATCTTAAGAGCCGAATGTCTGACACTGTTCAGCTGCATCCAAACAGCTAAAAATGTCCAACTGTGTAAGATGCATAGACAACCACACACTGTTTTGCCACAGCTATCTCTATGTCTGCCATTGTGTCTGCTCCCTCCACTTCTAATTGCTAACAGGGGGGATAGTTTGATATTTTGAGATGAGACGTACTACTTAAATGTGCTCATGTGCTTTAAGGCAGAATAACTCATTGTCTGTTAGTGGCTACTAAACTAGCCAAATCTGTATCAGTTCGCACATGCATATTGTCACTGGACTCGTGGAAACTAGCCCTCCACCTGCAAAAATGTAAAAAAGCTTTTTTACACTACTGAAAAATTATGCCTCAAGGCTCACTACAGCACACTGTTCCTGGCCGCATTACCCCTACTCTGAAAACTTGAAATACAGGGATAATTGTGTCATGATCAGGGATAAATTAATGCATAAGCATTCTCACACTTCTTTGCAGAGGCAGGCAATATCTTCCCAGCAGGTGATTTAGAGGATGCATCAGACTGTGGAGGCATAAAAGGAGCGAACTGCGAGTAATTCTGTGCTCAACAAGTATGTCACTTTAACAACCCAACTGGGAATTCATGCCTTGTCTTCCAGTGATTGTGAAATTTTAGTTTACAGACTGCAGCTGCTTTTGCACTTGCACAAGTTGCAACAGAGAGGACACAAACAACACTTCTTCACCAAGGCATGACCTGGAGCATAAGCAGCCTGCTGCATGACATTTGGGATGAATAATATCATGGCAATTCAGGTGGGGGCTTGACTTACTTGTAAATACAATGCTTGACCAAGGTAAGTTCTCAGCATCCTTGAACAGAAGCAGGGCTATTTTGGGGCAGGAACGCACAGGAACGGAGTTCTGGCTGGCTCCTGAGTTGGCCACACCCAGCAGGAACTCATTAGCATAATAGGCCACATCCAACAGCAGACACTCATTAGGATTGGCTACATTAGGGGTATGTGGCCTAACATGCAAATTAATTCCTGCTACAAAAAAAGCCGAGTTTTGACAACAAACAAGGTAAACTGAATAAGAAGCAAAAGGTGGGTGTGGCTGGACGACCACTCTTCTTGTAACATGAGGGTGTGGCCTGATATGCTAATAAGCTGTGTGATCAGTGGTGTGGCCTATTATGCTAATGAGTTCCTGCTGGGTGTGGCCAACTCAGGAGCCAGCCGGAACTCCGTTCCTGTGCGTTCCTGTGCATTCCTGCTGGGCTTTTTCTACAAAGAAAGCCCTGAACAGAAGGTTACCAGGACAAGTCTTAGATGACAAAAGCTGCAGTCCTAAGAACACTTTTCTTGGATAAAATGGGATTCCCTTCAGAATAGACTTGTTTATGATTTCTCCCAAAACTTCCTTGATTGCTTTTTAAAAGGGAAAAAAGATGCACTATGAATCTAATAAACAAAGGTTATTAGTTAATCTAGAAAGTTACCTCATCACTCCTGATTCCCCCCCTCCCATACTGTGGGCCGCAGGTTCTCATGAGAAGGTAATTACCACACTTCCATCTCCGGCCTTGAGGATGATAATGGCTATGTTGACAGAGAGAACCAATTAGCAACACCTGCAAGGTGGAGTGAGCTCCTTACTATTCACGTTAAGCCTTGAAGAGGAATCGGGTGCTTTGCCTCACAATGTTCTATTAAGCAGTATCACACCAATGTAATATGCTGTTCACTGTGTACTAGAGAACCCATCCTTATGAATGCATTTATGATATTTATGTGTAGATATAAAGAAGAATGGCTGGAGATTTTTTCCCCTCTCCAGATGGGCAAAGTATTAAAACTGAGGCTTAATTCTTTAACGGGAGGAATTATTCAAGTCTACTGAATGTCAGCTGTCAGCATTTAACCCTTCACTTCTGAGTCCCCTGCCCCTGTCCAAGAGGAGGGACTTTACATGATTAGCACTGCAATCCTAACAACACTTTCCTGGGAGCAAGCCCCACTGAATAGGCCTTTATAGGATTCTGAGTACACCTGCTTAAGATTGCTCTAGGAGAGCAATCCTAAGAAGCTGTACTCAGAGGCAGTTAGAGGAAATGCTTTTGACAAGGTATTAATCTGAATGCATACATCTCGGCTATTTCTGAACGGGTTATCTGACCTGTGATCAATGCTGTTGGAACGTTTCCCCCCCCCCCTGTTTCCCCACAGCATCATGGTGCATTCATGCAACCCCCAAGGCTTCTTCAGTTTTTCTCAGATCTTTCTCAAAACTACTTTGCTATAGAGGAAGAAGAAAAAGGGGCCCATCGTTGTAAAATTTATCATAATTTTGAAGCCATGAGAAGACAACTTTTTTTCCAGGTCTTATCCCCCACCCCCGCCCCCGCCGCCAAAAAAAAGAACTGTTGAAATGTGAAGATAAATTGAGATATATGCAATACATTTTCTTATCAGATCTGAATTAAGCCTACCATTTTAATAACATAGAATGTACTATCGTATTTTTCGCTCCATAAGACACACTTTTCCTCCCCAAAAAAGTGGGGGGGAAAGTGTGTGCGTCTTATGGAGCGAATATGGAGATTTTCTTACCTGTAACAGGGCTCTTTCTTCAGCAGGAACGCAGGGGAATGCCATTCAGGCTGGCATCTCAGCCTTCCCTGCCCCTCCCTGCTGGGCCTGAGCTGTTAAGACTTAAAAGGGAAACGGCAGGAAAAACTCCACCAGGCTAAGTACTCTTTCCCTTTAAGTGCGTTTTCCCTTTAAGACAGCTAGCAGCAGAAAGCCCCGTCCACAGATTAAGCTCCGTGGCTACTTTGCACAGAAAGGCCTGGCTTTGCATGGCATGCCGACGTCTCTCTTCTTTCCTTTCTCTATCTTCCTTCCTTCCTTCCTTCCTTCCTTCCTTCCTTCCTTCCTTCCTTCCTTCCTTCCTTCCTTCCTTTCCTTTTTTCTGTCTGTCTGTCTGTTTTTCTGTCTCTCTCTCTGTCCCCACCTTTCTTTCTTCCTTTCTCTTTCTCTCTCTCTCTCCTCCTCCTTCCTTCCTTTATCTCTCTCTCTCTCTCTCTCTTTCTTTCTGTTTCATTTTTTCCTGTTTTCCTCCTCTAAAAACAAGGTGCGTCTTATGATCAGGTGCGTGTTATGGAGCGAAAAATACGGTATGTATAATTTAGCACATAAAATGTACTGTTTGGTATGATTATGAAATGTCACGAGGACAAGGTATTTACTATCATTCAAAACAATAAATACAAATACACCAAGTGTTAGCAATGGAGTAACAAACTGCTACATGATGAGATGCCCAAGCATCTCTTAGGTTTTGCCATTTGGGAAAGCAGGAAAAATAACAGAAGAATTACAAAACGGAAACCATCAGTATTATCACTATCACCATTTCCCAGAAACAAAATACATATATTTTGAAAGAAAATAAACATCTATATCAGTAAGCCTGGAATCAGAATAGATTTTGAAAGTATCGGAAGTGTCCTACGAAAGAGGTATTTCTAATTTTTCCTGTGGATAAAACAAAACGAAACAAGCCCCAGCGTTTCCATTTTCCCCAGCCCTTCACATATCTGGATAACTTGTTTTTAAGTGGCTTGTTTTAATGGCTCCAGCTTGTAAATAAACTACAGCTCACTGCTAGAGTACATGCTATGAATGTGTATATTCTCAGATTCAGTCCCCAGCAACTCCATTTTTCAGTTAACAGAGAAGGGAAAGACCTTTCAATTTACTGAGTCAGAATAGAAAATACTGGATAAGGTAGCCCAGCAGTCTGACTCAGAAGGCAGCTTCTTAGGTATTTCTTGTTTCTGTAACATTGTATATTGTTAAGCTGTAGTGGGCACTTTTAATCTTTAATGCTGAAATAGAATTGTTTTAAAAAAATTAAGAAAGAGGACTAATGGCCTAATCTTGCTTCATGTAACTTTTTGTAAACAGCGATGAAAGAGAATGTGCCATACAAGTTCTGCAGTTTTCCTGTGCTTCAATTTGGGCTTAGAGATTTGTGAGGGAAAGGAGGTGGAATGTGGCTGATGACTCAGAGCTGTGATATTTTCTCCTGTGACTCAAAATAAATCGGAGCTCAAACTCCAGGTTTTTCTCACCCAGTCTACTTTTAATGAGCACATTTCAGCTATATCGAATTTTAGCCTACTGTACCTCTATGCAAACACTTAGGAGCTAATGAATATGGAAGGAAGAAGAAGTTATCTAACGCTGGCAGGGAGGTAAAATTTCCTGCATTGCTTTGGTCAGGGAGACTATTTAGTCAGACATTCACTGTAATTTCATCATAATTTATAAAACAATACTTTACTTTTTTAAGAAGCACATGAATCACACATGAAATAGTGATCCCAGAGATGCTGATCAATGAAAAGAGAGTAAATTTAGAAATCTACTTTCTGAATCTTTTGAAGAATCTTCCTTAGGTGTGTTATATCTCAGTACAAATAGTGAAGAGTTAATCTCCAATAACATACTTAAGGTAGGAGCGTGCTTTATGAAATCCCCCAGCCAAAGATATACACAGAGATCACTGGTACAGGTTGTTACAGTGGCTGAGGACAGACTGGCAATCTGAAGCGGAGGCAAAGCGGAGGGAACTGGAGCGGGGGAAAAAACCCACGGAGCTGGCCGTTCACACTGGCCAGAGCAATGCGGATCAGCGGCGATACGGAGCGTTCAGACTGCCACGGAGTGTTCAGACTGCCGCATAGCCGGCGCGCGCGGCTGGCGCGCGCCGCTGCACTTTTTTTTGTTTTCCTTTGATGTTTTTCGCATGTGCGCACATGTGCACATGCGCACATGCGCAAAACTTTTTGCCAGTGCATTCACACTTCCTCCAGATGCCTCCCGCTTCTTCCAGTTCACACTGTTTGGAAGCAGGAGGCATGCGGAGGAAGGCCCCTGAACACCGGGAAAAACCGGTGTCCGGGTAAAGCGGAAGGAAAGCGACTGGGAGACGGGTAAGTACGCAACGGAGCCGACGGACAGATGCGCATGTCTGAACGTGCTCCTTTCCTCCGTTTGCGAAGTGTGCCTGCCCCGCTTTAGATTGCCAGTCTGTCCTCAGCCAGTGTTTCCCTAGAAGGGATGTACAAATCTGGGATTCTTGGGAATTTTAAACACATGCCCACAAACAGTGTTCCCTCTAAGCTGAGTTGGTGTGAGCTAACTCACAGTTTTTTAGCCTCCAGCTCACACATTTTTGCCTTAGCTCAGGAAGGATGGCTCCAGAGCAAACTAATGTATGCAGTAGCCATATTGCTCACTCACAACTTTAATGCCAGTAGCTCACAAAGTAAAATTTTTGCTCACCAGACACCATAGCTTAGAGGGAGCATTGCCCCCAAACAGTCTCTGTGTGTGTCCCCCCTGGGGGTTAAGTGCTTACTAGAAATGCACATGTGCATGTTTTTCTTTGAATCCTCTGATTTCCAATTAACTTGAAACCTCAGAGATCTTTAGTGGACAGGCAGCATCAGCTCCCCTAAATTTCTGGTGTCATTTGGTTGAAAAATAGGCCTCCAACACCCCTGAAAATTTCTGCATAGACTAGAGGGGCAAACTGAGGCTCTTGCTCACTTCTCTTTCTCTCCCACTTTTGAGGGAGTGGAGCCCTTTTTTTCTCTTCAGGTACGATAGCCGAAAAACCTTGTTGGGGGGCCGATAGAATTGGATCCCTTGGTCCAATTTGCTTGAAGCTTGGGGGTTCCTTAGCACCTAGGCCGCACTAGCTGCCCTGCAATTTTGGTGACATTTGGTTGAAAAAACAGTTGCTCCATCCTGCCTGAAAAAGTCCCTCTTTCGTTATTTTGTGAAAGGAAAAAAACAGACCACAACAAGGAAGGATGCAAATGCAAAGTTTTCAGAGGAAAGGTAAAAAAGAAGAGAAGAAGAAGTCAATCAATTACTGTAAGACTAGGAAAATTAAATTAATTTTGTGGGTTTTTTTTAATGCTGGTGGCTGGTGCCATTTCTTCCCTACAGGAGTCAGTGGAGAGAACTGCACCTGGTCTAAGAGGTATGTACTTCAGGGGTTTATAAAATGAAACCTTTTGGTCCAGAGGGAGGACTATCTTCTGTCCTCTTACATGGGCATCAGGGCAGAAGTGTCTAGGAAAATCAAGGCCAAAAGCATAGTAAGAGAATATGTGGGAGATGTACGCATGCGCTGAATAAGCCGGCTGCAAGCCCAGACCTCTTTGAGGAGTAAGAGAATATGTGAAGGCACCCAATATTGGAAACCATATAGTTGCTGCATGGTGTTACTTTTTGAATTTTGATCTGACTTTTTTCACTCTGTGGCCTCCCCCCACCCCCTGCTTTAAGCAAAAATTAATTGGCAACTGGCTGTTTTCAATGCAGGCATATTTGGAAAACTAGAATATGAAGAATTGTCCTTTGCCTATCCAGGAAAAAGTGGCAACTCTAATAAGGACATTGTTCAAACATTCAGTTCATTTACTTCACTTGCCCACATTGCCTTTGAGAGCCTAAATAGATGTTACAAACTACATGAGTTCACCACAGGGACGTGCAACCATACCGTAGCTTCTAGTTCCTGGTGACAATTTGTGAGTAAATGTTCAGCAGGGCCCAGTTCAGATCAGGATCACTGTGCAGGAGAAGAAGGAATTCCTGCCTTCTCCCCTGTGCTGTTTTCAGTGGCTGAAATAGCCCAGGAGCCACTTGCAGTTTACTACACTGGGAGCCAGCACATGCAATGAATGCTTGCACATGTTGGCTCCCCCACAGAGAAAATAACACTCCCACCTGCACCCCCTGGGCTCTTCCAGCCACCAGAAACAGCACATGGGAGAAGACGGGAATTCTTCTTTCTCCCATGCAGTGGTCACAATTTGAGTCCTGCTTTGTGTTCACTCATGAGTTCATCTTGGAACTAGCTGCTGGAGTGTAGCTGCAAGTCCCCATGGACAACTTGTGCAGTATGTAACATCTAATTACCACATTGCCTGCACATACAGCTGGATTGTCCAGACTTTCCTTCTCAGTAGTCCAAAGAATTCCCAAAATGTTTTTTTAATTAACTCCCTAAAGTCATGTACCATTTTTCTAAGCTCCTTGGAGTTCTAAAAGTAGTTGTGGGTCCTGTGAATGTAGCTGCTACAAGGGAAACTCTAGTGAAAATGAATAACGCATGTGTTTCCTTCTGGATTGTTATCTTCTGTCACAGCTTTAGGTGACTGATCTTCACAAGGTCAATGTGCCCAACAAAAAGATTATTTCCAATGGAATAAGACCATTCCTAATTATTTTTAGTGACAAAGGCATCTTCATATCCATTGGTACCTTTTTAAAGAACTATAATTTCTTGTGTGAAAATATCCACAAGATGGCTGTTAAAGATTATTAATTCTTTTCCTGGTGCAATTGTGCTAATGGAGCATTCCCACCCTTTTCATAATATACTTATGTTCCTTTTCAGAAGTGTCTTTGTATTACAAATTGCATTGCTGAAAATTAATTGCAGGGATTTTATTACGATACCTTTTTCCAAGTGACCTGCAAGATTTATCTATAGAGTCATTATTTCACTTTGTTCATATGTGTTGCGAAATGCTTTGTGCTGTTCATTTCTCATCTTAAAAGTTAATGTTCTATTAAACAGATTATAAAGGGGAAAAAAATCTTTTTTGTGTCATTTTGTTTCTCTCAGATCATACCATGCACATTGCGGGTGATTCATATATTGGTACAGATTCATTTGTCTCAAGCACCCCTTCCCCAAACGAAGATCCAAAACATCAGTGCGGATGTAACTAGTTCATTTAAATGGCTGGTCTACATCATTATTTATTAAAATATGTTAATATATTTTAAGGGGCAGGCTGTGCTAGGCAGCCTGCCAGTGGTTGCCTTTGTTGAACAGATCCCCACTGGCTCCAAACTCTGCCAGCGATTAGGCCAGCCTTGTTTATCATCACCTGCACATATGTCCCAAGAAATGACAGGCCTCTTCACCATCCCCTGATATGCTGTAAGTCACTGCCAGGTTTAGGTGATGCTATTTAGCACCAAGGGTTCTCCACCCCAACCCACCCCATCACCAGATGCCCAATCGACTGTTCAGGAGATGACCATCCATCACACACAATGCCTCAGTGGGCTTGCCTGTCATGAGCAACCCACCTCATTCCTGACAAAACATCATAACTGTCAAACATGAGGCTGATTTATTCTCATTCCTTGGAGTTTTCATACAGCAGATTAAAAAAGGTTCCCCCAAGATTCAGTTAGGGGAACCCCCAAAATTCCTCCTTGACTTTGAAGAGACCAACTAGTCCACAATAGCCCAGAAAGGAAGTGGGTGTGTAGCAGCCAGTGTTCCCTCTAAGGTGAGTTAGTGTGAGTTAGCTCACAGTTTTTTAGCCTCCTGCTCACACATTTTGGTCTTAGCTCAGGAAGGAGGGCTGCAGAGCAAACTAATTTATGCAGTCACCAAATTGCTCGCTCACAACTTTAATGCCAGTAGCTCACAAAGTAGAATTTTTGCTCACAAGACACCACAGCTTAGAGGGAGCATTGGACTAGCAGCATGTGGGAAATGCCTGCTTGGGTGGAATGGAGATCTGTTTTATTATCCTCAGTCCCTCCTATCATTGGCTGGGGAATTGCAGTTCCAACCATTCTGCCCCCATGCCTCGTTTGAACTGGAGAAGGGCCAGGACAACATGATCCGCAGCAACATTACTGTGAATGCATTTGTAAGAAGTACATGTCATAAATAGTCTTTGGTAGTGCTATGTATGGGAAACAATTGCAATGAGTATTCTTTGCATATGTAGGATATATATGCATACTATACATTTATTTATGTATTTATTTACTTTTTACCACATCTTCCTCTCCAGTGGGAACGCAAAGTGGCTTACATCATTTTCCTTGCCTCCATTTTATTATCATAACAACCCTGCAAGGTAGGTGAGGCTGAGAGTGTATGACTAATAGGGATGGACATGAACCTGGAAAATGTGGTTTGGTTTGTGGTTCATCACAGACTCATAAACCAAACTATGAACTGTCACAAACTAAAAAGGCTTCATGCGAACCGAACTAGTTTGTGACGTTTGTGACATGGCAGAATACCTCCCCTGGTATGCTAGAGACACCAAACTCTCCTCTATCTGCCCTTCAAGTTTGGTGCTGATTGGATTCATGGGGTCTGAATTACAGCCCCCCCCCTGCAAGAAGGTGTCCCCAGCAAAGTGCTTTCTGGGAAAATGACAGGTGCAGGTTCAGGAGTGTACAGAACAAATCCTGTGCAAGCTAGAGACACCAAACTCACACTGGACTTCTGGCTGGCTCTTCTCTACCTGCCCTACAAGTTATGTGCAGATTGGATTTACGAGGTCTGAGTTACAACCCCCCCCCAGGTGCCCCATTCTCCATTGCTTCCAATGGAGAAAAAAACAGCAAGAGCAATGTAAGCCCTGCAGAAGAGAATCAAAGTCCCTGAGGAACTCTGCAGTTGAAACTGAAGGTGGAGGGCACTTTTGCCAGTCCAGCAGAACCAGTTCAGTGTGCCCAGCAGAACCAATAGTTGTGCAAACCCAACAGGTCTATGGTCAAACCAGAGAATATCTACACTAAAAACTGAAGGTGGTGTGGGGGAGGCATTTTTGCAAGCCCAGTGGGAACAGGGCAATGTACAGAGTGTCCAGAAGTACCAGTGCAATCAAAGTGATGCAATGCCAGCTCAACAGGATGGATGTCTAGCATACAATCACATTGCAAGTGTGTGTGTGTGGGATTTTGCAAGCTCTGTGCAAAAAAATGGGAAAGAAACCCAAGCCAGAAAAAGAAAAAAAAGATATGCTGAAACTGACAAGGAGCCAGGAAGCTGATAGAAACCTGAGTTGCAGAGAAGAAAAAAAGAGAAATCAGTCCAAGGCTGGAGAATTCTGCCACCTTGTTGCTTTGAAGTTTTGTAAACAGTTTACAGTCTGTCTGGAAATGTATCAATTCATGAACTGCTACAATTAGCACCAAATTTCCTGGAATGTTCATGCTGGGCACCCTTCCATGAACATCGCTTCATGAACCACAGACCAGCCAAAATTCATGACGAACTTTTCTTTGTTAGCAGTTCGTGCCCATCCCTAATGACCGAACCAAGGTAACACAGCAGGTTTCCATAGCATAGTGAGGATTTCAGCCTGGGTTGCTTATAGACTGCCACCCTAACCACTGCACCATGCTGGCATAATTATTTTATGTATTTTAATTTATACCCTATCTTTCTGCCCTCAAACAGGCCACTAAGCTGGCTAACGAATGAGAGCTATACATATAACTTAAAAACCATTATAACAAACAAACAACCCCCACCTCATTAGGTTAAAATATTCATACAATAATATAAAAACAGCAAAAGATTGGGCAGGAAGGAAAGATTAATGATGGAATGCCAAACAAAATAAAAAAGTTTTCACCCACTAAAGGAAGATGGCAACAGGAGGGTACAGACAAATCTCCCTATTGGAGAGAGTTCCAGACTTTGAGTGTCATGACGAAGAAGGCACTGTCCTGGTTTGCCAACCACCTAATACTCTGAAGGTGAGGGCATCCGAAGCAGGACCTTCGAAGATAGCCACAGTGGTCAGACAGTTCATAAGGAAGTAAGTGGTCATTCTGGTATGTGTAGCCAGTTTGGTGTAGTGGTTAAGTGTGCAGACTCTGATCTGGGAGAACTGGGTTTGATTCCCCACTCCTCCACTTGCACCTGCTGGATGATCTTGGGCAAGCCATAGTTCTGCACCAGTTGTTCTCTCAAGGACAGTTGTCTCAGAGCTCTCTCAGCCCCACCTACCTCACAGGGTGTCTGTTGTGGGAAGGGGAAGGGAAAGGAGTTTGTAAGCCGCTTTGAGACTACAAGTGAGGTGTGGGGTATAAATCCAATCTCTTTGTTATGTCCTCACGGGTAACTCGGCCATGCGGTCGAGACGAACATGTGGCCAGGCAAAGCATCTGAGCTCCAAGCAACAGGTCAATAGCAAGAGCACATCCAGATAAGGGCCAATCGGAGGGACTGGATCCAGAAGGGGACCTATGGAAAGGGTTCCCATTATAAATAGCCAGTCACAGGAGTAGGGTGTGTTACGGGTGTGGTTGGGAACGCAAATATAAGCAGACCCCCAGGTCCCGCTCTGTACCCTTGTTCCAACCTCAAATAAAATATGAGCTGGTTTCACTTGATGCGTCTCTGACCTCAGTACTTTTCACTAACAATGAAGGTGGGATCCTGATGAGCGACACCAATGCCCCTCCCCCATAATTCAGGCCCCATTTGGCATATACAATCCTTAAAGTATGTGGGCTGCGACCGGTCCCTTGTGGACCTCTGGCCCCTGCGTGACCTGTTCAGGCACTGGGTCTGGTCGTACTTCCGGTGTGTTAGCCAGGTGCTCCGTTTCGGCCGTCAGTTGTTTCAGGACAGGTTGTGGGGGGTGGTCTCTGGTTGCTCCGGCAGGCAAAATGGGGGCTTCTGTGGTTGCTGTAGCAGGAGCGTCTGCCTCTCTGGATTCACCTGTGTCTGTCGAGCTTTCGTCTTCCTTGGAGTCAGTGGGTTCTTCAGGGAGGAGCTGGTGGCGCAGCTGGTCGATGTGGCATTGCCAAACTTGGCCATCGTTTCCTATGACCTCGTACGATCTGTCCTTGGAAGGGGCCTGCAAAATCGATGTGCAGTCGGGCCCACAGCTTGTGGGCCAACTCCCATGGACAGATGGGAGCGCTTGGAGGAGCAGGCCGGGTCTCCTGGTATTTTAGGCATCTCTGAACCTGCTCTTCTATTTCTCTGTCTAGTCCCGGCCACCACACGTAGCTCCGGACTAGGGCCTTCATGCGCATAATCCCGGGGTGCGACATGTGCAACGCGGTGAGTACCCGCTTGTGCAATGGCAGGGGTACTTCTTCTTCTTCCTCCTCTATGTTAGTCCCAAACCATATAGGGTTTTAAAAGTCAAGATTGTGCCCGGAAACAAACTGGGAGTCAGTGCTGATGGACCAAGATTGGAATGATATGTTGACTGGAATGACCCATTCCAGTCAACAGATGGCAGCATGTTGCCCCATTTGAAGTTTCCGAACACTTTTCAAGGGCAGCCCCACATACAGTGCATTGCAGTAATCTAATCTAGATGTAAGGAAGGCATGCACCACGGTGGCTAGAACTTTTCTGCTTAGGAAAGGCCACAGCTGGCTAATCGGTTGAAGCTAGCAAAAGTCACCCCTTTCCACAGCTGCCACCTGTTTATGCAGCAATAGGCCTGGGTCCATGAGCACTGCCAGACTAGGGTTGCCAATCTCCGGGTAGTGCCTGGAGATCTCCTGGAATTATAGCAGGTCTCCAGACAATAGAGGTCAGTTCCCCTGGAGAAAATGGCTGCTTTGGAAGGTGGATGGTATGGCATTGTACCATGCAGAGGTCCTTCCCCTTCCCAAATCCCATGCTCTCCAGGCTCCACTCCCAAAATTTCCAGGTATTTCCCAACCCAGACTTAGTAACCCTATGCCAGACTATAGACCTGTTCCTTCAAGGGGAGTGCAACTCCATCCAGAAAGGGTGACACCTGGGTAAATCCCAGGTCAAACCTTCCACTCACCCTTAGCACTCCTATTTTATCAGGATTATGTTTCAGTTTATTAGCCCACATCCACTCCCAAAACTGTTTCCAGGCACTGGTTCATGGTTTCTACAGCCTCCCTGGGATTGGTCAAAAGTGTAAGATAGAGCTGAATATCACCCACATATTGGTGACAACTTCTGGATGACCTTACCTAGTGGTTTCTCATGCATGTTAAAGTGCATAGTGGACAAGATGAAGCCTTGCAAATCCCCAAAGGCCAGCATGACCTTCTGAAACCTATCCTCCAAGTTGGACTAGAACCACTGCAAAACAGTGCTTTCCATTCATAGCCTGGGGAGGCGATCCAAAAGGATACATTGGCTGATGGCATCAAAGCTACTGAAAATCAACAAGAGTTGCATTCCCCCTGTCCATTTTGTGACACAGGTCACCCGCAGGGGTGACCAAGGCCATTTCAGTCCCCAAACCAGGCCTAAAACCAGATTGGAATGGATCCAAACAATCCACCTCATTCAGGAAAGCATGAAGTGGTTCAGCCATCACAAGTTCAATCATCTTGCTCAAGAATGGAACATTTGAAACTGGGTGATAGTTAATGAGATCTCCTGGGTCCAAGGAAGGCTTCTTTAGAAGTGGATGCACCACAGTCTGTTTTAAGGCTGGGACAACCACCTCATATCTCAAGGTCATATTACCTACCTCTCAGATATCATCAGCCACCCCCATAGCAGATTTAAGCAGTTGGGAAGGACAAAGATCTTCCAAGAAGATAGTAGGCTTCAGAATTCCTCCGACTGAATAAAATGAAAATTGTCCCAAACAGCTGAACAGGTTGGCACCATCAGACCACATCGCTGCTAAAGTAGAGTCGGAATGGATGCAAGAGATTTTATTTGTGAACAGACAAACAGCTGAACAGTGGGGAACCTGAAACAACTTGTGGGGGTGTCCAGAGGTAGCTACCCCACCCACCACACTCACCTGCACCAGAGGCATCACCAGTGGAGGACCTCCTCCAGGCACTGCTGAAGCAGTCAGCCCATCCATAGCTTACAGGGAACAGAGCCAGGGCAAGGCCATGCCTGGAAATGCACCAGCAACGATCTCAGAGCCTGGTAGGCTCTCAGAAGAGAGGTGAAACTCAGGCTGTGGACTGTACCTTGGAATAGGCTGGAGGAGGCCAGCAGCAGCTGGGGCCTCCTGAGGTTTGTACAGGCAGCATCTTAAAACCTCAGGGTAGGGTAGGGCAGGAGATGGAAGGGCCTAGCCAGGGAAACCATTAGCACAGATTTCCTTCACTCACTATGTGCCTGCCCCAAAGAGGGGGAACTGGGGGAGTCTGGGGTCAGCCCATCCTCAGGAAATCCTTTATTAGACTGACCGAGGGAAGGCCAGGGATGAAGGGGCAGACTTTTCTTAAAAGATCCAGGGAGAGGCAACTGGTGGGGACAGAGAGAGAGAGAGAGACCAGGTGAAAGGAAATCCTCTTCTTTGCCCTATTCTGAGTCTGGGACAAGACTTAAAACAAGGGAATACTGAAGGGGGCTACAACCTGGACTCCATCCCATTTCCACTGGAGTCTGACAGGGTAGTACCTCACTTTTCCCCTGTACCTTCCTACATGATTTCCGCTTTCCCTCCCACTGGTAACTCCAATATCCTCACCTTTCCCTGCTTTATTCTCTCCTTCTCACCTACCTACCAACCTACTTTTTGTCTGCTCCCCATCTTCACCTATATTTGTTATTTATTTAGTTCATTTATACCCCGAGAGTGTGTGAGTGGCCCAAAGTTAACAAGTGAGTTTCCGCAGCTGAGTGGGGTTGAACCTGCATCTCCCAGATCCTAGTCTGAAAATGTAACCACTATACCACATTGGCTTTGATGCAGTGGCTGCTGTTGAACAGTAGGAAGCAACTAGGACTAGGTAAATCATGCAAGCTGTGTGGAAGCAAGTTGTCCAGTGGTTGCTGCTGGGCTGGCCTTTATAAGTCAAGGCCAAAACATCTCTGGAAAAGGCCCTGACCACTCCCCTTTGCCTTTTGTCAACAGAAACCAAGTCTTGAAGGTTGACAATACTGTTGTGATTGCCTAGCAATGGCCTTTGAGGACATCTGTTAGTTAAATATATAAAATGCTCCTCTCTAATCATTTGGAGGGGTTAATCCCCCCCCCTTTCAGATTTTTCTGCAAACTGGAGTCTTTTTCAGTCTTGCAGAAAGAACTGTTTTGTTTGCCCACAGCCCCAATCTCCAGTTTTAAGTATCCACAGTTGGAGCTACATTGATAATTAGATATGTTGATTTACTGAATTGAATACATTGCAAATTAGACATATTTCAGCAATATTATTTGTCCCAGTAGTATTGCTTGTCCAAATATGCTTCATGTACACATAGGATGTAGACAAATCCAAAAGTCTGTAACTTGGTTGAGCTGCATAGCACACAACTTCCAAGCCAAACATTTCTTGCTAGATCTGAAATCACACACAGTCTGTCTGTAGGTGCATATCTTCACTGCCATCTGCTTTTGGATGGGAGGCATTCAATAACCCATTTCCTTCCCCGCTTTTACTACCTGGTGTGAACTGGGTCATTCATTTACATTTGCATTGCATTGAGGATGGGAATGCACACATAATAATACATGTTATTGTATATAGATTGAGGCCATAAACAATTATTTATTTTGACCATGTTGTAAACTTCACATGAAAACAATTGCTGGACAAAGATATCTTGTTCAGACTCCCACCATTACATATAATGTGGACTCTTAATCAGTTTTCCTTGACACAGCTGCACAGTGGGATGCATCCTATTGATAATTGGCACTGCTAGGCTGCATTGCCTGTTGTTTGTGCTTGCACAGTCAGTGGAATCATTCAGGAATTTATTGGAAGACCTGATCACCAGATGAGCTAGGATAATGGGCAGACACTTGACAGCACACAAGTGTTGGCCAGCAAGGCTCTGCTAGTGCTCTTATGGATTCTTATATTCATAAGTTCAAACTTGGGTCACTGTGCTATAAGGGCTACAGGCATTCTCCATTGCTGGGAGAAGCTCCAGTCCACTCCAGGAGGCTGGCACCCACGATAGTTCACCAAGACAGAGACAAAGACTCCTTTTGCAATGAGGTTTCTTTCTGTCACATTGCGCTGGTCAACCCCTGCCCCCTCCCACATACCTGCAAGGATTATGCTAAATAAGGTTACCTGGCAACTAATGGCCAGGCCATCAGCCAGCCGGCTAGGGCCATTAAGAAACAATAGACTGGCCCCAGTGAGTCATCGGACTTTGCCCAGGTGTCAGTTTCCTGTTTAGACTTTAGTTTGCAATATTGGCCATCCCTCTACAACCCCTCCTCTTTTACCTTAACCAATGATAGGGTTTGAAGGGATGGACTACCTGAGAGGTGGGTCAAAGGGATGTGGTTTGCGCAGCCCACCCCCAAAGACCACCTAATAAAAGACCCTGCACAGCAGGCAATTGGTCTCTTGAGCCATCGTCCCCTATCTGCTTTGCTACCCCTTATGTCCAGCTTCCTATCCAAATATGCTTGCCTCCATCTTTAAATCTCTGGATTCCGGACCAGAGAGACCATGTGGTCTTGCCGGTTCAAGCCACGTGCCCCGTTTTTCTATTTTTTTTTCTCCCCATCCAATTCTTCCTTCGAGTGGACAACTTCTCTTCAGGACAGGTACAGTATCACCCAACAACGAAACCCCTGCTAATGCAACAGTGCTATTTTCTATCTTTTATTTCCTAGGCCTGTGTGTATGTGTGTGTGAATCTGTTTTTGGTGTGCTTGAACGACATTACCCAGTAAACGGCATTGAACTTGCTATCTGCCTCACGTGCCTCTTTCCTTGAGAACTCCCTGGAGTGGTGGGACCCTGGTATAGTTGGCAAGAACCCAGTATTTTGCCAATTCCTGAGCATAAATTAAAGCAATTCGGCTAACACAAGACTCTAAGTAGTAAGTCTCAAAAAATGTTAATCTTTCCCCTCTCAGTTTTAAAAATCGGAAACAACAGTATGTGGATGGCAGCAACAGCGATGCGAAAGTTTAACCATTTGTGAAAACAGTTATAATTGTGCAAATGGACAGATGTGAATTCATTCAAACACATCTGGACTGGTGGGGCTTGAGCATAACAAAATTTATTGACAACTACCCCTTTAAGAGAGAAATTATTAATAATTTCTACGCACACACCCCAGAGCTGACAATGAATACAGTTTGTTTATCATATTATTTATGTGTTTGTGGAAACATTCAAGGACAACATATTGTTAGAAAGGAATGCCAATAATAATGAATTAATCAGAATTTTTTTTTTGTTTTCAGACCTAGGATTTTTTATTTCCTTTTTTTTTTTTTTTGGTTTTTATTTATCTGAGTTTTTGAATTTTACAGTTCACATAACATAAAGGAAAAACAATATTTACATATATCCGAGCCTAACCCTTATTGTTTCTCTAACCATATATACATTCTAGACCATTTTTTATTTCCTAAGCAAGGCTCTGCCATCATCAATTTTGTCTTTGTAAGGGTTACATATATTTGTACTCATCTTTGTTGATATAGGGACAAGATAATGAAGGGATGAATGATTTGCAATGAACCCAATCCCCATGTTAAAATGTGTTGCAAACAAGATACACTAGTAAGTTTTACATACTGACATGTATTTTTAATGAAATATTAAAACCAGGAATACAGGCTATTACCTAATACGGGAAGAGTTGATCTCAAGTTATATTTCCTTAAAAATAATTAAAAAAATAAGAATGTAAAAACTTAAACTTTACATTTGAGGGTTTGTCTCGCTAACAATGAAACTTTTGGGCTAACGTCAAAATTTTGTCACCACAATACAATTTTTTGTTACATGCATCATATACCCAAGCTATTCTACTAGAGATTTTGGAGTTAAATTCTAATAGTAGGCTTTGAATTTTAGAAATCCTGCTATTAAATTAGCACTTGCAAATCAAATATACTAAATATTCATCATAACCAAAACTGAGCTTTTTTATCAGTATTTTCTTCAGCAAGAGTGGCAATATGATTTAAGTACCCTGACCTCAGTGGCCCATGCTAGCACTATTTTGTCAGATCTTGGAAGCTAAGCAGGTTCAGCCCTGATTAGTTCTTGGATGGGAGACCACCAAGGAAGTCCAGGGCTCCAATGCAGAAACAAGCATTGGCAAACCACTTCTGTTTGTCTCTTGCATTGAAAACCTTGCAGGGTCACCATAAGTTGGCTGTGATTTGATGGCACTTTCCACCACCAGTTCTAGAGGGACTAAAGCTCTCATGATACTTGTTTTGTACACCCTTCAAATAAAGGGAGACAGATATATATCATAATCCCTGATACTTGGTTCAGAATCCCCAAGAAGGGAACAAACACCCAGGGGTCTGTTGGGGCTGGAGCAAGGCAGAACGAAGCTCTGCCAGCTCAGGACTGGTCAGTAGGGCAGCCACGGGCTGAATCAGATTCTCTAATCTGATTCAGCTCGCCGCCAAATTGCTGCTGAAATTTGGCGGCAACTTTAAAAGCCACTGGAGGAAAGGGGGTTTGAGGGAGAGGCTCCAAACTTGCAGGGTAGCTGATGGGGCCTCTCCTTGAAATGCCCACCAAGTTTCAAGAAGATTGGACCAGGGGGTCCAATTCTACAGGCCCCCAAACAGGTTGCCCCCATTCCCTCCATTGTTCTCTATGGTAGGAAAAAGTTAACATTTTGAGTTATGCTAATGAGTTATGCTAATGAGCTCCTGCACCTCTTTTTCTACAAAAGGACCCCTGCAAACACCCATTCAATAGCAGACAGTATAACCAGAGAAGAATAGAGTTCTAGGCAGACTAGGACTTGGGGTTGCTTAGGGGAAAGAGGAGGTGTCCATGAGTGCTTTCTGTTCATGCTTCCTAGGCTCCATTGATTCCAGTGGGTCTTGTTGCATGTAACAAAATGGATTTAGGATAGGTTTCAATTCTCAAACTGAGAGCCAGTTTGGTGTAGTGGTTAAGTGTGCCGATTCTAATCTGGGAGAACCAGGTTTGATTTCCCATTCCTCCACTTGCACCTGCTGGATGACCTTGGGCAAGCCATAGCTCTGGCACAGCTGTCCTTGAAAAAGAACAGTTTCTGTCAGAGCTCTCTCAGCCCCACCTACCTCACAGTGTGTCTGTTGTGGGAGGGGAAGGGAAAGGAGTTTGTAAGCCGCTCTGAGACTCCCCTGGGTAGTGAAGGGCGGGGTATAAATCCAATCTCTTCACTTCTTCTTCTTCTTCTTCTTCTTCTTCTTCTTCTTCTTTTCTGTTTGAATGAAGTTACACTTAAAGGATAACCCTCCTCAGGATTCTTTGTATATCTGATATTGAATTCAAATTTATGAAAATTATTGCATAGTGCATTCCTGAAAGATGTTATGTACATCTAGCTAAGGCTTCAATGAGCTAGTGTCGTGGACTCAAATATGTCCTCACTCAAAGAATTCTGTTCTATGATATAAATTATGTTTTAGCTTCTCAGCCTCTTGAATCAAAACATCTGTCATTCCCCATTTCTGTGGGTGCAACAAAATGTCTATGAAGTTAGGCCACTTGAAGAGCATCATTAAATCAAACTTATGAAATGCACCTGTGATTTCCTTGGTAATTATAAACACTTTCAATTGCTTAGCCTTTAAGCCGAACCTTTAACCCAGGCCTGCTGGTTATATATGTCCCACACCCACAACTTTGGCAGAACAGATCTGTAACTTGTAGACTGGTGTTCAGAGTTCACAGAAGAAGACTTTCATTCCCAGTTTTCTCAGAGAAAAGTGAGTTATCTGTTACATAAAGAATTGTTAAATATGTCTACTGACATTTTTTTAAAAAAACACACTTATTTATAGATCTGAAGATAAAAATCTAAGTTACCAATTTCACTCCCTGGGTCTCAGGGTACAGTTAGAATTCACATATGTAACCCGTCTTAGGGTCGTATGTAGCCAGTTTGGTGTAGTGGTTAAGTGCGCAGACTCTAATCTGGGAGAATCAGTTTGATTCCCCACTCCTCCACTTGCACCTGCTAGATGACCTTGGGCAAGCCATAGCTCTGGCACAGCTGTTCTTGAAAAAGAGCAGTTTCTGTCAGAGCTCTCTCAGCCCCACCTACCTCACAGGGTGTCTGTTGTGGGGAGGGGAAGGGAAAGGAGTTTGTAAGCTGCTCTGACTGAAGGGCGGGGTATAAATCCAATCTCCTCCTCCTCCTCCCCCTCCCCCTCCTCCTCTTCTTCTACCTTGAGATGCATAGTGGAAGAAATGAAATTTAAAACAGCACTCTGTTCTTAAGTGGGCAGCGTTAGTTATTAGACTAGAGGAAATCTTCCCAAAGACCTTATTCTAGTTTAGATGAGCACTTCAGTGGGCAAATCATTTATTCCATTACAGCCGCAGGCTTTAAGTTGCTGCTGTGGAAGGTTATCAGCTCAGTGACCTAGTGTGATGTGATGGTTAGAGTGTTGGTCTAGGATCTGGACCCGGCTTCAGATCTCCACATGGAAGCTTGCTGGATAACCTTGGGCCAGTCATAACTGCTCAGCAAATCTACCGCACAAAGCTTTTGTGGAGGAGAGGAGACTGATGAAAGGCTCTTCGGGTCTCCATTAGGGAGAAAGGCATGGCATAAATAAAGTCAAAATAAACAAATAAAATAATACCATCACCCAATAATAGGGTTGCCAGCCCCCAGATCTGGGCAGGGGTCCCCCTGCTTTTGGAGGCTCCAGTCGCCACCAGCCAGCCCAGGAAGCCCTACCCCCAAGAGTGACCACCCATGGCTACACGTCTCCTTCCCCTCCTGTGAGATTTAAAGGGCTTCAGCTGATCAGCAGGGAGCACTTGGCCCGCCAATCAGCTGGAAGGCCCTTTAAATCTTTCAGGAGGGAGGGAGAGGGGCTGTTGCTGGCCGCATACTCCGCTCACAAAAAGATCCTTTAAAGGGTCTTTTTCTGAGTGTGGTGGGGGCTGTGGTGTGTGGGGCTAATTTCCCAGTGGCGATTCTCCTCTTGGGATTCAGGTGTATGTGCCACTGCCCTGCTCACTGCGAACGAGGCAGCAGCATGCACACCTGAATCCCAAGCAGTGAATCACCTGAGTCAGATTGAGGTGACGAGAGAGCCCTGTTTGTAGGTGCTGCTTCAACAGTCACTGGAACCTCATGGGTTAACTGAAACCTATTAAAAATGTAAAACCTGGCCCATCTGGAAAATACTTCTATCTATCTATCTATCTATCTGTCTGTCTGTCTGTCTGTCTGTCTGTCTTGCATTAACATCAGTTGTACATTATGCAAAAAATGCAAAAGAGCCTCAAATGAGCTGCTTAGTCAAATGCATGAAAATGGCTCAAAACATCCAAATGCCTTCCTTGGGTTATACCCATTTTAATCAGTTGCTCACACATCACAATGATATATTTGAAATTATTGGTGTGGAACCAAAGGCTGTATGCATATATTTCACAGACATGGCTGTCCCTATGAACATTGATACTCCTCTTTTCAGCACATTCTCATAGCCCTTCGTGACAAAAACTTGGGTGGAGAACAAATGTGTCCCTCCTGCTAAAGCAACTGTGCTGATATTGCTTTGTGATATGATCCACTGGTCCAGAGTTCACTAGCTGGGGAAGAGCATGGCTTGGTACACACATCAAGATGTGTTTCTGAAAGCACAATCCATTGAAAGGGCAAACAACTGCATTGCATTACTTCCATTGGGAGATGCATTATAAAAGGACATCCATTCTTACTATGTGCAAACTCCTCATGTGTAACTGCACATTTAGATGTAGGCCACTGTGACATTCTTGCTAAGTAGTGCTGAAGGTCAAGTCACGCTGCCAGCTAAGCACCTGAAGCTGCTTTGGACAGTTTTGTGGAGAGGTAACCTAAATAACAAAATAAAATAAATAAGGCAAGGTTGGACCCCTTTGCCTCTCTAAAATGGCAAAAATTGAACCTCATAAAAATTTGACACAGCACAAGAAATGATCAGCTTCCACAGCGAGTGTTTCTGAAGGGGGGGGGGGGAGGAATTACTTGTCGGGCCTGAAATAAGGTTGTTTGAGAAGATAAAACGCCAAAGTTCAGATAGAAAAGACTCAAAGAAGGCAGTGAAAAATGATCTTCCTGAAAGCTATTTTCAGGTCTAGTGTGAACATAGTGTGATGTGAAAAGAAGAACATGCTGTTAGAGTGCAGGACTTTCTATTTAATGATGTAAATGAGAGGGACAAGTCATAATTTTGTTCTCTTTCTGAACCTAAATGTTAATGGTCTGTCTGGGACTTGGACAAAGACACAGGGCGACTTGTTTCAGGGGTGTAAATGGCTCTAAAAAACAAGTTGTAAGTGCTGCTTTCTTACTTTGGTATAAATAGGTTGAGTTATCCTTCTCTGATCAGCTGGGGGTGCAGTCAAGGTTACCAAGGAATGCAACTCCTCCACAAGTTTTTGTTTTGCTTAATTTCAGATACCAGTTTTCAGCATTTCCCCACAGGTTTTTTTGCACAGCTGTATTATTCTCTCTCCCCCCCCCCCCCCAATATACCCCAGGATGACATTCAGTCATAGAATATAGAGAGCCCAAATGTCACAAACAGCCAAAGACAAGTGAAAGGTCTATGAGAAGGACCAGCCCATTCTGCATCTAGCATTTGCTCTGTTGTTTTACCAAACCCACACTGGAACAGAAGAAGATGCAGCTCAAAACCACATTCAGATACCCCGGGCCAATGCACCCTTAAAATCCAGCAGGGAGTCGTGCCTCTCGCGTGGCTAATTCTGTGTGTTAACAGGGGCCCTGTGAGGCAGGCGAGGTTGAGAGTGTGTGACTGGACCCAGGTCACCCAACTGGCTCCCATGGCATAAGTGAGGATTCCAACCTGGGTCTCCCAGATACTAGTTGGACACTCTTAGCCACCACACCACACCGCACCGGCACTGCCCAACCATTTCAGTGTCCCCATTGGCGCAAGGACATGTGTGTTCTTGATGTGAGACTTCCCAGTATCACTCTTCCAAGAGCACAGACATTAGGACATCAGCACCCCCAAAACTGCTTTTGAAAAATTCAGATCCTGATGCAACATCAACATTATGTACATTATGCACTGACTGCAGAGTCACCCCTAAACCGCCATAAAATGGCCATAGATCTATGCAGACAGTGCCATAAAACCGAGAGATCAAAGGAAGGGAAGCCGGCATACAGTCTGGTGGCTACCATAACACCTGACAGTCAAAGGAAGTGAAAGTGGCATGCGACGCAGAGGGGAATTTCTGTTCCAACATGGGTTTGGTAAAACAGCGGAGCAAATGCTAGCTGCAGAATGGGCCTTCGTGTCTTTTAGGTGGGAGAAAGAAGCATTGTGACAACAGCAAGAGATGGAATTATAAAGTTGGCAGGCCGTCACGTCAATCAGCTGTGTGAGATCGAAGAGCCAAACATCAATGAGATAAATTCTTCAAGGTATGTTTTCAGTGAGATGACTTCTTCAGGGTATCAAAATGTTTTAAATGTTACGTTACTACAGGACCATGAGTTTATTCAGGGGTCATTTCGTAGAAAAAGAGGTGCAGGAGTTCATTAGCATAACTCATTAGCATAACTTATTTGCATATGCCACACCCCCTGACATCACCAGAAGTATGTCAGAAGGCAAGAAAGAAAGGAGAGAGAGAGAGAGAGAGGGAGAGGGAGAGGGAGAGAGGAAGGAAGGAAGGAAGGAAGGAAGGAAGGAAGGAAGGAAGGAAGGGCTGGCAGAGAGGGACTAATCCAAGCCTCAGAAATACCACTATTCTGGGAGGATAGCTTCAGTGGTGGCTGAAGCCTTCAGAAGGCTGGTCAGAGGAACAAGGACCTTTCCAGGGGACGGGGACATTTTGCTGCAGCCATGACCCAAGCAGGCATTTCCCCACGGGGTGGTGGTGGTGGTGGTGGTGGTGGTGGCTCTCCCGAGCTCCTGCTCGAAATGACCCCTGAGTTTATTTACTCAGCTACCTGAAAGCCCCAAGAAATGTTAGTAGATTAGAGAAGAGGAAAAGAGATTGGATTTATATCCCGCCCTTCACTCACTTGGAGTCTCAGAGTGGCTTACAAACTCCTTTCCTTTCCTTTCCCTTCCCCTCCCCAAAACAGACACCCTGTGAGGTAGGTGGGGCTGAGAGAACTCTTTCCCAAGCTGTCCTTGAGAGAACAGCTGGTACAGAGCTATGGCTTGCCCAAGGTCATCCAGCAGTTGCAAGTGGAGTAGTGGGGAATCAAACCCGGTTCTCCCAGAGTAGAGTCCACACACTTAACCAGACTGGCTCTCACATTAGGTTTCTTGTTATAGTGATTTGTACTTACCACTACATAGGTAGGGCCCAAGGATGTGTCTGTCACCAGATTCCAGAGCGAAAGACCCAAACATACATTAGTTTAGTTTAATTAAAAACTCAGCAAAACAGACTGAAGCAAACAGACAAAATGCAACAGCATATGATACTAGATATAAATAACTGCTTAATTTGAGTTTTTTTTCATTCTAAAGGTATTTTGCTAAACTAAGGTAAGGGTTGGCAGATGGCCTGTGCAGCAGGACACTGAACTGATGACAAGCAACAAAAGCTGTAGTTGTGGAACTGACAAACTGGATAGGCAAGAGAAGAGATAGACCTATCTGACTGGCTAGCTATGGAGCCAGTTATAGGCCGTTCTAGAAGAAAAGCCCCAGAATAGCGTGCCGCAGATAGGCAAGGAGAAGCCCATTGGAAAGAGGGCACTCCCCCTACAGTCCTGTCTAGCTAGAGCTTGCTGCCCCCTGCAGGCTCTTTCTTCTTCTTCTTTGTACACAAAACATTGCTACATTCAAACAATAAGTTACGACATTCTCCCACAGCAGCAGCCAAAAGCTTCCTCGCTAAACCAACAGCAAGTTCTGCCTCAAGCCGAATAAGCATATAAACAGAGGGGGTGGCACAAAACATGTTCTTCAGCTGTTTTTTACAATGGAACTGTCAGCTGATCATACCCAACGCAGTGCCTATAATGTGCTTTATTAGTTTTGCCCGGGCAGACAGCAGAGATGGCAAGAGTGGGCAGCAAGTGTCAGTGTCAGCAAGCTAGCAGGAGGAGGGAAAAGGACGGATCTGACAGTTCTAATGGTAGGATGAGCTTGCAGTACAGCTGAAGACTGCACTTGTGACTGAAAGCTCCACTTTACAGTGGTCAGTTAGTCACCACAGATTGTTTCTAGGCAGAGAGAAGAAATGGGTAGAAAAACCTTGTCATCATGCTTCAGTCATAGAACAGCACAGTATAGACACACATTTGCCTTCTTATCAGCTGCTTATGCGGATGAAGCCTTAGGAGGCATGCACAGTAAGAAGTGTTACCAACTCTGCGGTGGGGAATTCCTGGAGCTCTGGGTGCAAAGTCTGGGGACAGCAGAGTTTGGGGAGGGCAGGGAGCTCTGTAGGGATAGGATGCCACGGGGCAGAGTTCCCCAACGTGATGCCTGTGGATGCCAGTGCCTGTGGATGCCAGGGCACCTGCTAACCTTTTATAGTGCCCACCAGTGTTCCCTCTAAGCTGTGTTACTGTGAGCTAGCTCACAGTTTTTTAGCCTCCGGCTCACAGATTTTTGTCTTAGCTCAGGAAGGATGGCTCCAGAGTAAACTAGTTTATGCAGGAGCCCAATTGCTCACTCACAACTTTAATGCCAGCAGCTCACAAAGTAGAATTTTTGCTCACAAGACTCCACAGCTTAGAGGGAACATTGGTGCCCACTAAGTATTTTTAGGAAATGGATGGGGCCAGGAGGGACTCTTGCCCAGCCGAGCTTCTGACTGGCCCCTGAAGATCTGATCAGCTATGCAGATTAAAATCAAGTTGTTTCAGTGGCAGCTGCTGCCACAGCGTTTGTTTTATTACCTCAGCCCACTTTTTAGATGGCCCCTCTTCTTCCCTGCACTTGGGCTGCTTCTGTGTTGTGGCAGCCACTTTTGTATTTGCTCCCACTACCCTGTGTTGGAACTCCAAAGGTGCCTGCAGGCTCAAAAAGGTTGGGGACCCCCACCACAGAATCTGCCCTCCAAAGCTGCCATTTTCTCCAGGGAAATTGATCCTTGTAGCCTGGAGATCAGCTGTAACTGGGAGATCTCCAGGTCCCCCCTGGCTGTTAGCAACCCTAAGTCAAAAAGAATCATGACTGTTGAGCACCTGTTGCAGGCTGTAACGTGTATGTCTAGGGTCTAGGATGTGGGGGGTGGTGGTGGACATTTTAAGAACATCAGCTGTTTGGCAAAACGTTGGGTAACTATAACATACTGGAGTCGGAGACGCTTCAAAAGTGAATTCAGCTCTTGTGTTTATTAGGTCAGAAAATGAAATGCAGGGCTGGGGTCCAGGGGCCGGCTTATATTTGCACTAAAGCCGCACCCCCAGCCTTGCCCGAATCAGCGGATAGGTTGGGTTTCCTGCACTAGTGCACCATAGGACCCTGGTAGGATTCTGAGCGTATGATTGGTGTATTTTATGATCCGGTCAGGCTATTGTCTGCTGGATTGAAGCTCAGGCAGCTAGCCTGACCATGTGCGCCCCGGCGACCACGTGGCCGTCGCCATTACATACATAACAGTAACTGAGAAGAGACAGTTATGGAGTGACATCATGAGCTAATCCACCTCTTTCGTTCTCACAGATTCACCTACATACAGAAATGCTTCCAAAGCAGATAGAAAGGCTTTTCCTTTTCCTGAACAAGACAGCAGAGAGCCACATGGGGAAAAAAAAAAAAGTCTACCCTGAATGGGGCAGGGGGCAATTGTTTATTGTGTAGCAGACTCAGACAAATACAGAGCACACTCCTTTTAAATGAGTTTTGAGATTAGATAATACAAGGGGGGGCACAATATTCGTGGGGGGGAGAAGCTGACAGCTGCTCCTCCTTCCTCCGCCCCCTTCCTCTGCCCCCTTCCCCCCGAGACTCCCGGCGGGCCTCGGTGGCTCTCGCTGGGCCCGCCGCTTGCCCCCTCCCCCCCAGAGACTCCCGGCGGGCCTCGGCGCCTCTCGCTGGGCCCGCTGCTCGCCCCCTTCCCCCTCCTCCGCAGGCTGTCGGCTGGCCTCGGCGACTCTCACCGGGCCGCTGCCGTTCCAAGAGCATTCCCCGCGCATGCACAGGGGATGCTCTTTTACTTTTCGGGAGATTTAAAGATCCCCGAAAAGTTTTTGATAGATTTCGGATTTTTCTGCAAGTGGGGGGGTTACCCCCCACCTGCAGAACCCCCCTGCCCTCCAAGTGCCCCCCCATGGATTTAAGTATCCGCACGCGGGGGGGCACTTGGGAATTAGATATAGAGATGATTACTGGCAGGGGAAGACTGGGAGGCAAAAATGGCTCCAGGAAGGGCCCCTAGGGAGCGGAGGGGGGAAGAAGAGCAGGCCATCTGCCTCAAGCGCACTAAGGGCTGCAAGCTTGCGTTGGGTATTCCTCCTGCTTACCTGGCACAGGGATTTCACCTTGCTTGTGGTTGGGGTGGTCCTGCTGGGGGGGGGGCGCACCTCTGAGGCATCAGATCACCAGGACTTCATCCAGTGGCCTTTGTCCTGCCCAGTCCCATTTATTGGCAAGAGATGTGCCTTAGCAAATCATAATTTATGAAGAGGGAAACAAAGGTTAATGTTGTTTTGGCAATTATTTCTCCCTCTTTCCCCAAGAATCCTAAAATTATAGAAATATGTGTCATCACTAAATGAAGTCTATAATGGCACAAGCATGGGAACCCTCATCAGTCATGCTAATCTAGTCCGGCAGTCTATCTTGTCAAGCACAGAAGCAAAACAACAAAGTGATTACCACCCTTGTTTTCCACGGCTTCTAGCGCTCCGAGTTGTACTGAACATCACAGCTTCAGTGGGTCATGGGGAAGTGGCACCCGGGAGAGAGATTGGGCTGTTAATGTAGTCCAGGACTAAGCTGAGAAGCCACGTGGAAGCAATGGCTCACCTCTCACCTCCTGTACCACTACTGGTCATGTCAAACATGCCCTGTAGTACAGCTGTCATTGCTGGGAACTGGTTTGCTCCTGAAGACTCCTAGGCTGAGATCACGCACACTAAATAATCCACGTTCAATCCACTTCCAATCCACTTCCCAGTTGGCTTTTATTGTGTGAACTGGCAAAATCCAATTCAAAAGTGCATCGAAAGTGGATTAAAAGCAGATTATTTAGCGTGTGTGATCACAGCCCTAGAGAGGTATAATGTCACTTCTTGGGTTTTCCTGGAAGTGACGTTACATCATTGGCCTGATGGCAATTTTTATATTTTTTCTAATGCCACTGCTCAGAGCGGGCAACAAGAAGTGGGCAACAAGAAGCGGGCAACCCTACTTCCCCATACTTCAAAATTTGTCTGCAAGCCACAATTGGAAACCATTATTTGATTGTGGTTCCAGATTTTGTCTTGTAAACTCTGCTTTCTAAAAACACAGGGTTGCCAGACGCCCTCCCCCCGCCCCCCGGGTGGAGGTTGGGGTCCCCTGCCACCAGGCCCTGTCACTGATCAGTTGGCTGGTGGGGGAACTTACCAATAGAAAGAAGAAAGCCTAGGCCATGATCACACATGACATCACTATGCCAGCGGCTTCCAGGTGACACTCTGGTATGTGGGCAAAACCTCTATGGTAGAAGCTGGTTTTACAATAGTGTTTTTGCCCAAATACCAGAGTGTCACTCAGAAGTCACTGGCATGATGATGCCACTTCCCATGTGATGCCACAATGTAGCCTGGGCTTTTCTCTTTCTCCTGGCGGGTCCCCCTATCCCTCGCCAGTTGCCAGAAGGGACCTGGCAACCCTATGGAAACCACAGTTTGTCTAGTTCAAATGTAATGACAGATTATGGGTTGCTATTAAACAAGAAGTACTAGAGTGCAAGAGGAGAAGAGTGAATGACTGAACCTACAGTTCACACACTGAAAGCCAAACAGTGCCTTGGTGTTGCCTCTGAACTAAGCCATCGGTTTAAACCTTACAATCCTAAAGGATCACTGCTTTCCCAGCCACAGCAGAACCCCCGTCCTATACCTGTTCAAGTTCTACTTCATTCTGCAAGCCTTGCTCCCAAGTAAGGATGCATAGGATTGAAGCTGTAGAATGCTCTCCTAACTGTTCCTTCAGAGAATCAAGTTAAAACTGCAAACTGATGGAAATGAGAGATCATGATGGCTGCACCGCTATTTTCAAACTCTTTCGCACTTATCTCAAAGCAAACCCAATTGTTTTCTGAAAATGCTGCAACTTAAAAAAAATAAAATTACATTGACATTCTGTGTTGGATGGGCCGGTTTCTTTTTAATTGCTTTGTACTAAATACATTTCTAAAAATTAACAACAGAAGTTCAGCCAAAGTTTTTGATTTAGGTCAAAGTGCATTTACACTTCTGCTTGAGTCTTTAGGTATAAAGTAGGCTAAATGTATAGATTTCCCTTGCTTGAAATCCAGTCAAATACGACTCTAAGGATGCGGTGCTCATCTCCTTTTCCAAGCTGAAGAGCCAGCGCTGTCCAAAGATGCTTCTGTGGTCATGTGGCCGGCATGACTAGATGCCGAGGTGCATGGAACGCTGTTACCTTTCCACCGAAGTGGTACCTATTTATCTACGCTCTTCATCCAGTTCCTCTTGGGCAAGTGACCATTCGTACCCCAACTGCGGATACCCACCCCGCAATCGATCCCGCTCACCTGTCCACGTGGAAGATTGATATAGATGGGAGAACTATCCACACCGCTCCCGATCAGGACACAAGGTGACCTATTTGCCTTGACGGGACTCGATGGCTGGTTCTCTGTCCTGCCACCATCTGCAGTCATCGGCATTTCCTCCTTGGGATCATCGCCACCAGATGCCTTACTGGTTCAGCTCTTATACAAATAACTAAATAAATATATGATATAAAATATCCACTGATAGACTAGAATTCAGCTATGCTTATTCACCATGGCCTGTGATTTTTAGATGACACAGCACTCAGCTAGAAGTTTTTGAATCTGATACAGAGTACTTTAAGATGCTGCTGGTTAATTATCCATTTTTTTTCTTCTGTTCCTTCAACCCAGAAATGTCTTCACTTCTTCCTTCCTCTGAGCTTCTTTCAGAGTTTTTAAAGATCACTGATATGCATATCTACATAGCATTCATATGCAAAATTGTGCCTTTGGATCTATTTTGGGATGTGCACCACCAACACCCATCTGCATAATGTTTAAGTGCCTATTATTTAGATTGAGCGATATGATAAATAGGAGGAAGAGAAAAGTATACAGCTAGACAGCAGCACCATGTATCACTGAAATAAAAGGTTATGCCACTAGACTGTTTTTTTTTTGGGGGGGGGCATATTGTGCCACCAATCTGTTATGAGTTGCAAACTTTTACGGCTGCTTCAAAAACCATTCTGTTATGTAAACACAAACAGAATACTTCCGGAGAGCCACAGTGTTCCCAGAGGCCTTGTGACAGATATCTCATCACAGTGTATTTGGCCTCTTCCCTTCTCACAGGTACAAGGTACAGCAGTTAAGCTGGTGTTTGCATCAAGAATGGAAAATCACAGATGTTATTTAAAAAAACAAAAAAACACTTGTATATTTTGGCCCTAAGCTTTGATTGGTTAATCAGGAAAGGTGGCGGAATATATATTTTTAATAAATAAACTGTAAGATTGGAATAAAACATCCTGTTTATTATTTTTAAATATACACATATTGTTGTTTCATATGCCTGGCTACCGTGAAAGAACTTGCAAAAATCAAAAGTAAATTGTAGTTATGATGATTACCCCCATTACTCTTCTCTTTGTCAGGTGAGTTTGGAGCAGGGCTGGCCAACTTGCTTAACACAAGAGATACATAGAATAAATGTCAGATGTCTGAGAGCCGCAAGACTTGAACAAATATTATACATGTTTTTATTGCAAAATATGCAGATCTTCTTCTTCTTCTTCGACTGCCAAAAATAAAAACAAAAGGGGGTAAAAACAGATTTTGATAATGATATTTATTTGTCCAGTGATATTTGTTTGCTAATGATATTTATTTGTCTGAGAGAAAAGGAGAGAGAGGTGGAAAGAAAGAATGAAAGAGGTGGAAAGAAAGAGAGAGAGATATGGGGGAGGGAGGGGGAAGGAAGGAAGAGACAGAAAGGGAGGGAGGGAGGGAGGGAGGGAGACAGACAGACAGACAGACAGACAGACAGACAGACAGACAGATAGATAGATGATGGATGGATGGATGCAAAGGAAGCATATACATAGGGAGGGAGGGGGAAGAGAGCGAGAGCGAGAGAGAAACAAAGATGGGGAGGGAGGGGAAAGAGAGAGTGAGAGAGGTGGAAAGGGAAAGAAAGCAAATGGGGGAGGGAGAGAGGGAGAGGTGGAAAGAAAGCAACTTTAACTTTAAATGTGTCCTCCAAGCCCCTCCACCCACCAGCTGGCTTGGCTTGGAGAAGGGGCTTAAAGAGACAAATGCCTTCTTCAAGCCAGCTGAAGGGGGGCTTTGAAAATGCATTTAAAGTTAAAACTACCTTCCTTGTCTCCCCCCAAATTTACCCAGGGAGGGGAACACTGGCTGGGGAAGGGAAGACCGATTGGGGAGGCATGCCTCCTCTTTGCTTTCCCAGCTACCCTGCCGGGAGCTGCACAACATGTGTGAAAAAGTTGTATGCGGCTCCCAAGCCGCAGTTTGGCCACCCCTGGTTTGGAGGAAAGAAAGAGGGTTAGCAAAATCCTGGATGGGATGCCATTTGCATGTGCATTCACTGAAAGCGCATACAAAGGGAGCAGACATGGATTATTTTCAATGCAGTATGGTTTATCTGAAGAAGTGTGCTTGCACACAAAAGCTTATACCTTTAATTAAACTTCGCTGGTCTTAAAAGTGCTACCGGACTCAAACTTTGTTCTGCTGCTTCAGACCAACACGGCTGCCCACCTGAATCTATGCTTGATCTAGTCAATGATGTGCAACTGGATGAAGCTAGAAAAGCAATTGTCTGGGTTGCCTCAGCCCCTGGGGTGTATTTCCCTCCCTACTTCCCTATCTGCAAACAAAATCATTTTTGGGAAAAAAAGTTGTGAAGGTGTGGTATGTTTCATAGAAAAGTGAAAAATTCAGTCCCCAGGATCTCCAGTTAGGAAGGATCAGGTAGTAGAAGACATAGGTGTCAACTACGGGGGGGGGGGGGGGCTCGAGGGCTCGAGCCACCCCTGAAATTTCCCGGGGGGGACTGAGAAAACGATGTGCCCTCTGCCGCGCCTCCCTCGGCTTTTCCTGGGGCCACCGCCGTCTCTCTCCCCCCCTGCCAGGTCACTTCGACCCTCCCTCCATCTGGCCCCTGGACGGATGGAGGGACGGAAGCAGGAGTGGTCAGGCGGGGGGAGGCGGGGGGGAGGCGGGGACGGGGACATGGAAGAGCCCTCGCCCCCCCGGGAGTTTTTAAACTCTACGCCCCTGGTAGAAGATGCCTCTAACTGAAACCCTGGAGAGCCACTGCCAGTCCAAGTAGACAGGACTGACCATGATGGACCAATGCTCTGATTCAGGATAAGGCAGCTTCCCGTGTTCATATGATGAATGTGACTTGCCTGCCTACTCCACCACTAATCAACTACACTTGAGGCTCTCAAAGGAGAGAAATGCTTTGGATGCCCTCACAGGCTCTGAGTCAGGCAAAAGTAACAAGAAAAATCCCAATCCCAATCCCTATTTTCTCTCATCTCTCCTCTTCCCCTTTCGCATATAAACTAGAGAATCTACTTTCCAGAAAGGAGAGGTGAACAATTACAATAGCAAAATATTTAACAATAAATGGACCCAGCTTTTCCAGAAAGAATCACACAAATATAAGAAAATAGCTTCAAGGAGCCACAATAGTATATTTTTGCTTCTTTGAGAGTATTACAACATGCCCCACATTGGAACTGCAACCACATTTTGTTGCCATTAAACCAGGTTTGCATTTCTGCATTGGGAAAAAGGGGTTGACATTACCCAAATCCCTCGGTTCTTCCCTGATGCAAATAAGCTGACTATATAGGGTGGGGTATAACGAGTGGGAGCTGTTATCATGTCAGGTTATTGTGTGGCTGTGACTGATCAGAGAACTGTCACATACACAATTCCTGACAGTGTTCAAATTTCCTGTGAGTTATAAGGAATTGAATAGACTCCTGTTAGGTTAGGTACTACGATCTATGCCACAGTCTCCTTCGCCGTCATTATTGCCTTATGTAAAACCCGGCAGGAGCATACAGAGCATCTGGTTGTTGATTCTATAATGCCAAAGGCATACTGCACATCTAGGGGGGGGAAGATTAACCTAGGACAGCAAGACGCTTACTCCATGAGCTGCGTGGAAGGTCGTGGTAGAAATTAAAGCAATCTGCGACTGACCACCCACACAGGAAAAGTAACAGATGAGGCCTTCCTTATGATTCACAAGACATTACAGAAAATGTGTTCGTTCCACTTCACACCCACATCAGCTCTCTTCTGACAGACACATTAAAGCAAAAATAAACCAAAGAAAAATGCTGTAGAATGAGATGTGACAAGGCTCTCTCTCCCCCCTTCTCCTTTCCATGGGAGAAATACGCTCACCAATGGTATTTAGAAGGCCTGGAATAAAATGTATCACTCCTCTTTTAGTGGCTTTAGACAATACCTGCTGGTCCAGACAGTGTGAAGTACTGGTACATGGAAACTGATGAGAATCTAGTTGCAGAGGTACTACAGAGCTGGGGGGGGGGGCGAGAACAACCCCCCCTGATAGTGTCATGAATTCATCCTTGTAAAAATCACCTAGCAAAGAATTAGCAACCGTGGTGAATTATACAGTATTTAGGAACAGACAATGAAAGCCAGGAAGTTGATCTGATTTTATTAACCTTAAATCTACTCTTAAAAATGTGAAGAAATTAGAAATCTGAAGGAAGTTAACAGGGTCCCCCCCCCCCTTCCCACATGCTCTGTCTTAATTAGTCTGAGTTGTATAATTGCTACTGACTTTTAAGGGAAAAGGGGCACAGAGCTATATAAAATAAAGTTTTCCTATTTCATTTTGGAAATATTCTTTGGGGGGTTGTACAGAATTTGCTGCAGTCTGTTTTAAGGTACCTTAGAGGAAGCTTATTTGCTAGCTGGAAATAAACAAAATATGTTCATACAGTCTTCCACTTAAATTTTATTCAGCTTAAGATGTAGGTTATTTGTCTTTTATGGCAAGTGCTGTTATCTAGAAGTGTTATTTCAGCAGCTGAAAGAAAACAGAGACTAGTTGGAGAAGTTAGCATGCAAAACAAGTTTCTCATAGTCAGGTTTTCCACCAGGTGTCACACGGATCTTCAACAGCACGTAGAAAAAAACTTCGTTTTCTAGCTCATAGATCTTTTCTGAGGTAAATTATTAGGTATTAGTGTTTCAGTATCACCCCTTCCCACATGTATTCAGGAATGGATACAGTTCTCAAAAGTGCATCTGGCAATTATGAAGGTGGAAAAGTTGTTTATCTGGCATGGATCAATCTTGGTGATGGTGTGGAGAAAGTGGAGAGAAGGGGCTTTTCCTCCCATAATACATTAACTAGGGAGAACCCAGTGAAACAAATGGGCAGTTTGATTCAAAATGGACAAGGAAATTATTTCCTGCATTATATCTGCACTCTGCATTATGTCTAATATGCTATGCTTGTTTGGATTTCTGTAATCCCAATCCTAGTACATTGCTTATTATTGCTTATCTTCATATTCAGAATGCAGCGGCGCGGCTGGTGACAGGCCTTCCAGTTCGAGAGCATGTCCAGCCCGCCCTAAAAGCACTGCACTGGCTGCCTATAGCATACCGAATAAGGTTCAAGGTGCTGGTACTTACCCATAAAGCCCTATATGGCCGAGGACCTACTTACTTGAAGGACCGCCTCTCACCATATACTCCCCAGAGAGCACTTCGATCTGGATCCCAAAACCGCCTGACTATCCCAGGGCCAAGGGAGGCCCGCCTGGCAGCTACAAGGGCCAGGGCATTTTTTGTGGCGGCCCCTTACTGGTGGAATGAGCTCCCGGATAACATCAAGGCCCTGCAGGATCTATTACAATTCCGCAGGGCCTGTAAGACGGAGCTCTTCCGCCAGGCTTTCAAATAGGGGCCGCCCACAGTATTTACATCCAGCCCTGGCCTGATCTCTAGCTGCCAATGTCTGACCAGATATGGGGATATGCTTGATTGCTGTTTTGATAGTTGTACTGAAGTAACACCAACTATGTGTTATGTGTTAGGATGTTTTCTGTTTGTTTAAATTTTTAACGAAGTAATGTATTGTGCCACAATGGCTGTTGTTAGCCGCCCTGAGCCCACCGTATGGCGAGGAGGGCGGGATACAAATTCCAAAAAATAAAAAATAAAAATAAAAATAAAATATTGATGGTTATCTACACACACCGTGTAATGTACTTTGAGTCTCAGCAAGGAAGGCAGTAAATGAATAAATATTATTCATGAAGCACATAATCCTGTAACAGAATTCACTGCCACGGGACGTAGTCATAGCCTGTAGGTCAGCTAGCTTTAGATGTGGACTGAACACATGAACAGTTCTATCTGTAGCTATTAACTACAATGTAAAATGTTTTTTTTTTTGTGCTACTTCATCGCCACACAAGCGTATCAAAATCAATAAATGGCTGAATGCAACCAATAATGGCTAATGAAAACTTCATGCTCGAAGGTAATATGCCTCTGAATCCTAGTTGCTGAGAAGCAATACTGCTATTGTCACGCACTGCTTCAGAGGCATTCTGTAATCTGAGTGCTATGGAAGACCCAGTCTCTGGCAGCTGCTCATCCTGACCTCTGAAGGTGTGGGGATCCAAAAGAGGCCCTTTGCAGGTCTTAGCATATTCAATTGACTGTTTTGGGGTGGCAGCTTCTCAAATAGCCAGGCCCCAGGTTCAAAGGGCAAAACTAGCACTTTGAATTAGGGGTGGGGGTGGGACTGAAAGCCAGTACAGATCATTGAACCCTGGCAAGAAGCAATTCTACAGATTCCAGATTAAGCTGGTATGCTGAATCACCTGATGTTTCCAAACATGCCAGGAAGTCCAGGAGGATCAACAAGAAGAAGAAGAAGAAGAGATTGGATTGATACCCCGCCCTCCACTCCCCAAGGGAGTCTCAGAGCGGCTTACAAACTCCTTTCCCTTCCCCTCCCCACAACAGACACCCTGTGAGGTAGGTGGGGCTGAGAGAGCTCTTTCCCAAGCTGTCCTTGAGAGAACAGCTGGTACAGAGCTATGGCTTGCCCAAGGTCATCCAGCCAGGTGCAAGTGGAGGAGTGGGGAATCAAACCCGGTTCTCCCAGATTAGAGTCTGCGCACTTAACCACTACACCAAACTGGCTCTCAACAAGGATACTTTGAGGTCAGGAAGCAATTTTTCTCCAGGCCAGTTTGGCTGGAGATCCTGGAGATCATTTTGTCATCTTTTGGGCATGGAACAATGGTGACTGCAGATGTGGATGGGGAGGTATTTGTGAATTTCCTGCATTGTGCAGGGAGTTGGACTAGATGACCCTGGAAGTCCCTATGATTTTATTTTATTTTTTATTTTATTTTTTTAAGTTTTTCCATCATATACAAACG
Source organism: Lepidodactylus listeri (assembly GCA_029233225.1). Taxonomy (NCBI): domain Eukaryota; kingdom Metazoa; phylum Chordata; class Lepidosauria; order Squamata; family Gekkonidae; genus Lepidodactylus; species Lepidodactylus listeri. The sequence goes on along the minus strand of JARCFY010000016.1, from coordinate 52,177,642 downwards.
CAAAAGAAACACAAAGATTTTTCCTTTCCATATTTCAGAGTCATACATAATTTTCTAGCCAAACATAAAATTTTGACCAAATATTTAGAAAGTATTCTTCATTATTTCCATAGATTTGGTAGCTAATCCTGTCCATTTCCGCAAGTTCCATCAGTTTCTCTAAAAATTGTTCTGGGGATGGTATCTCTTTTTCTTTCCATCTCCTTGCCCAGCTTAGTCTTGCCGCAGTAAGAATATATACCAATAATTTTTGTTCTTCTTTCTTCATCCCTTCAGGTATCATATTTAATAAGTAGAGTTCTGGGCGTCGCGGCAAGGTAGCATTCAATATTTCTTCTAATATAACTTTAATCTTATTCCAATATTTTTGGGCTTTTTCACATTTCCACCACATGTGGTGAAATGTTCCCACTTCCCTGTCGCATTTCCAGAAGTCCCTATGATTTTATGATACACTGTCCCTACTACTATGGAATGAATAGGCAGTTTTTCTCCGAACACTGGGCAAGAAACCAGATAGAGATAAATTTTGGGGACATCTTCTCTCTCTCTCATCTATATAATATTAATCATAAGAAGCAAGGGTCAGGCATACAGGCTGTAGGCCACACCCCCTCCAAGCATTCTGTCAATAACATCAGGCTGTGATAATTGGAACTTCTACATGCAACAGGACTAGAAGGGGCTCAAGGAACATTCTTTACCTCATTTACAAACCATGTGGCATCCAAGCCAAGACAGATATATGCCATTTTATTGGCAAATGCTTTAAAAATAAGTCACAGTGTGCTGACAAGAGCTCTTGTAAAATCTCTTGGGGATCCCAGTTGGAAGAGATCTCAAACAATCTAAAAGAGATTCATGGGATGGTGTTGCATGGAAGCATTATGGCATCTCTTTATTCAAGATTATCATTACCATGAAGGAGGCTGTAAAATCAGCCCTGACCACTGTTTGAGCTCTTCCATATCACCATATTGTAGGAATGCCATGATTTCAGATAAAGCAAATGCATTTACTCCTGAGGTACATGGGAAATTCATTCAAATGTCACTGTTGAATTATCACCACTAGTATTATTTACCCAGAACTTTTAAAAATTTGCATGTTTACAGTTCCTCTGTGAAGTTGGTTGTTTTGATTCACATTTCTCAAATGGAAAATTACAGATTAGAGACATTGGTGTACTTAAAGCTGCACTAGGAGGCCATGGCAGAGATAAGATGTGACTCCAGGTCTCTCAAGCTTTTTCTAACAATGCCATTCTAAGCAGAGCAGTAGATTCTTCCTGAATCTACTAAAGATAATGGGCTTAGTAGGGTATAACTCTGCTTAGAAGGACACTGGACTGTTTTTTAACCAGCTCACTTAATTTCTAATTCCTGCAATGACCGATATTCAACCCCCACTAATTACAAATGAATGTGACCTGCATGGTTTCAAAAACTTAGCTCATGATTTTTTAAAAAAAATATGGTGTGAACTTAACTGGTGTGTGCATGTGTGCACATGTTTATACTCCCTCCATTTGGACATAAACGTATTGTGGAAGAGACCTACAACCTAAAATTTTCAGCTACAGGGACCATCTACAGACAATACCTGCATACCTGAGGGACCGCCTTTCCCCGTACGTTCCCCAGAGAGCACTGAGATCAGGGTTCCAGAATTGGCTGGTCCTCCCAAACATCAAGAAGGCCAGGCTGGTAACAATGAGGGCTAGGGCATTCTCAGTGGCGGCTTCAGTCTGGTGGAACAAACTCCTGGAGGAGATCAGGGCCCTGTGGGACCTGTTACAATTCCACAGGGCCTGTAAGATGGAGCTCTTCCACCAGGCCTTTGGAGTCACCACCACTACCACCACTACTGCCACTGTCATCTCTGACAACTGACAGTCATGACAAATGAGCCTGACCTCTCTTGCTATGCCCACCTTCTCGTCTAACTGTAGCCCAAACCGAGTACCGCCCCCATCTGATGGGAACTAAGTAGCTGACTATACTGAGAAACTAAGCACTTTTTATGTGAAATTTTTAAGCCAGCACTTTTTATGTAAAATTTATGGTTTTAGATTTTGTACTGTTTGTTGTATTTTATATGGTTGTAAGTCACCCTGAGCTGGCTTTGCTGGAAGGGTGGGAGTAAAAGTTTAACTAACTAACTAACAAATAAATAAATAAATTTAAAAATCAAGACAGCAAAGCTACAAGCACATACACACTTACTCGGGAGTAAGTCCTATTAAAAGCAGAGCTGTTTACTTCCATTTAAACATGGCTAGGCTTCTCCTGCATGAATTGAGTACTGCTAAGTCGTTGCAACATGTTAAAGTTCTTGACAGTGAGTATACATTTCTGATTGTAGAAGATAAGGCTGAGGGCAATGGTTGAATTTCACATATAGTTTTTATTGACTTTAATAAGAGAGAAATGAGTGAAGCTGTAACGAACAGTTTATGCTTCGGTATACAAAGGACCCCAGGCATTTTGTAAGTGACAGGTCTGCAGAGTATCTATGAATGAAAATGACCCCAGGTAACTGAACATTACTTGTGCTGCAGGTACATAGACAGCCAAATAATGAAATGAAACTCACAACGGACCCCCAACATACTTGATAAAAGGGATTTTATGATAGAACTGACAAGCAGGGTTGTTGCGAATTCCTGTTTTAGGCAACCATGCCCCATCCAATGCCACACAATAACAGAGCTATTTTTACAGTTTTTTTTTTTTACATCCATCCATTTGCTATATAAATCAGATCTTTTTGCACAACGCTGGCAACATTTGATTGTCTACAAAGCTTATAGAGAGATTTAATCTTCAACTCTGTCCTTAAAACAATCTGCCCCCCTTCCCCTTCTGCCCTCATTTAAGGGCCAAACTACATCATACAGAAGATCCAGATCCGACCATCGTAATGCTTTTATTTAATATTGAAGTGTAGCCATAAGAAGACCTATTTGGGATTCAAGCTGTGGACTGGTAAGTACTCTGCATATGGTATTACTTCCCATATTTGGGACCATCCCATAAAACTGAAAGGCAGTTCTTCTAACGAAAAGCTCTAGCTGCAATTAAATAAGTATTTTTGTACATACAGTGGAAATAAACAATTATTTCAGTGTTCTAGAGAGAAATGGTTTGTTTTCTGAGAGGCTGAATACTTTTCTAAAAAAGAAAGAAGTATGTAACCAGAAGCAAGTGTTCTCTGACATTTTAAAAGCTTTGATGTATTTGACTTTTTTGTTTTTTTTGGCAACAGGTCTGAACTTGTTCCACTAAATAAACACATAAATTTAAGCACTTTGTCACATGGCATGACTTTATTCTAAATGAGAGGTGCTAGGCCGCAGCTTTATCTTTAAGTCATGCTCCTGCCCTCTCACATGGAAGCCATTTCCCTTATCCATGTGCATATATAGCATAACTGGTATTTCTCCATGAGGGAAAACATTGTGCTCTGCACCTGTGTAAAAGTACTATAATAGTACAATCCTGCAACAGAATTGCTCTGATATGGGGAAGGGGACCAATGTCTGAATGTGTTACGTTCTGGCCAAGGAGCCACGCACGCGGTTGGCCAAACACGTGGCCAGGTGAAGTTGTTGAGCTTTGCAACCAGGAACAGTAGACCCAGCAGATCCTAGTAGGGACCAACGGGGAAGCCTGCATCTGTACAGAGACCAATAGGATGCAGGAGCACTGTAAATAGCGAATCAAAGGTATTGGGTGTGTGCATGGGTGTGGTCGAGAACAGGGGTATAAGCGGACCTGCGAGTCCAGCTAAGCAGTCTTGTTCTGACCTCTGAATAAACTTATGAGCTGATTTCACTGAACACATCTCTGGACCCAGTACTTTACAGAATGCTATACGTTTTCCTACTGAGAAATGTTTCAGACATCCCAGGGCTCATATAATTCAACATCAGCTTGATTAAATGTGGGCCCAGCTCTGAGGGTAGAGGTAAGGCATGGCAAGCCCCCTCCCCCCAAGTTTGTGAATAAAGCAAACAAACTTCTGTTTGGTTGAAACTGGTTACATCTTTTAGTTTTTGTTACCGCTTGGTGAGAACAGCTGAAAGAGCATGGGGAAAATAGATCCAGGACCCACCCGCCAGATGATGACTAGACTGCCCCCAGCCAACCTGCTGGAGTACACCATGGGATGGCATGGGATTCCATGTGGGTGGAAGCCACCGTGTTGTCTCCCTTGCTGTTTGGAAGCGAGGGCACCCTGACAGCCCTCGAGCTGGACGTGTCTCCTGTAAGAACTCACCTCCAGATCTCTTAAGGGGATCCCCAAGATGGGTGCAATGGGCACACAGATCGAATCCCCCCCCCAAATGGATCCATCCACATGCTGACACCACCAGGAGTCCTTTCGTAGAAAAAGAGGTGCAGGAGCTCATTAGCATAACTCATTGGCATAACTCATTAGCATATGCCACGTCCCCTGACATCACCAGAAGTCAGAAGAAGAAAGGGAATGTCAGTTTCAGCCCCATTATATCCTATGGGCGATTGAAATAAATGGCAAAAACTCATAGGGTATATGAGGGGCTGGAGGAAAGGGGGTTTGAGGGAGAGGCTCCAAACTTGCAGGGTAGCTGCTGGGGCCTCTCCTCGAAATACCCACTAAGTTTCAAGAAGATTGGACCACAGGGTCCAATTCTATGGGCCCCCAAACAGATTGTCCCATCCCCTCCATTGTTCTCTATGGAGAGGAAAAATGGTAACTTTTTTCCTACCATAGAGAACAATGGAGGGAATGGGGGCAACTTGTTTGGGGGCCTGTAGAATTGGACCCCGTGGTCCAATCTTCTTGAAACTTGGTGGGCATTTAGAGGAGAGGCCCCAGCAGCTACCCTGCAAGTTTGGAGCCTCTCCCTCAAATTCCCTCCCCTCCAGTGGCTTTTAAAGTTGCCACTGAATTTCGGCGGCAATTCGGCAGCGAGCTGAATCAGATTAGAGAATCTGATTCAGCCCGTGGCTGCCCTACTGGCCAGTCCTGAGCTGGCGGAGCTTCACTTCACCTCGCTTTGGCCCCAATGGATCCCTGGACACCGCCAATGCAGTTGTGACAAGGGAGGGTAAAAGAACAAAAGCAACAAACTGTAACAACATGAGAAAAAGGGAGGGTCAGGAGGGTGAAGCCACAAGCAAAGTGGCCGAAGCAATGCAGCGGAGCCGCTAAAACCTCTGCAGCTGGCTGGGCTCCACCACCAAGCCTCATCAGGTCTCACCTGATTGGCCAGGGGGAGGGGGAGGAAGGGAGGTTGCGCAGCTGTGGCAGCCTCCTGGATGCAGCCTGGTACACCAAGTGGTGAGCAGCCACACCTCCCGTCTCCCCCTGTGGGCCTGCAAAACCGGAGCCCATGCTTTCTCCACAGTCCTGTGCATGCATATGCATAGACTTGGATTTAGCCAGATAAACAAAACTACTAGAAAATTAAATTATATAGTATCATAGCATAACCCAGGTCACAACAAGTAAAACATTTCCACCCCAGCACAACACTTTCATCTATCTGAAGTCTAATGTAACCCAGACATCGCTTCTATAGACTAAACTAAACCTCAGTTCTAAACCTATTTGTTCAGAAGTATATTCTACAGCTTTTAAAAATAATTTAACTCCTGCTAAGAACATACAGGATTACCATCTCTATATTTATTTTATAAGCTTAAACAAGTTTTTTTTTTTTTTTAAGAAAGTGAAGCTCAGTTACAGTCCCCATGAACAACTGAGAATAGTTCCTTGCTGAGATCTGAAAAACCTGAAAAAACCAAACTAGTTTTTGAAGGTTTGGAAGGATTTCTTGACTAGATAATAATATAAATGGAAAAGAGGAGACTATCCATTTATGTGCAGACATCTGTTGAGCTGCTGATTCTCTGTTCTTGCATGTACGCAGAGTTGAGCTTGGTTTTTCTTGGGGGTGCTGCTGGACTCCAATTTCATTCTCGCATCTCTTTGTTAACGCTTGCATTTACATGGTAATTTGCCGCCATCCATTGATCCTACCAGCCACCCATTCCAGTTTCAGCTCTGCATATGCATCTGGGCTCTGATTGGCCCCTCTTAACGGCTTACCCCCCACCCTCTTTTTTTCCTGTAACTAGCTTTTGAGAGTGTATTCCCGTTTTGTCTAAAGAAATGTGTTTTGCACACGAAAGCTTACACTTTGAATAAAACTTTCTTGGTATCAAACTTTGTTCTGCTGCTTCTGACCAACACGGCTACCCACCTGAATCTATCTGTCAAGAGAGTGAGAGACAGAGCATGTCTGAGTCTGAGAAAGGATATACCATGCCTGTAGAGGGAAGAGTTTGTACCCACTAGTCCTACCTACACACATGAAGCACCACATCTGCATAGAACCGATGTGTACACACATTGGATCTTGAGCCTTTGATCCTGGCTGCATGGATGGAGGCTATGTGTACAACCTGTACGAGAGTGCCATGCAGGTGAGAACACTAGAACATAAGAAAAGCCATGCTGGATCAGACCAAAGCCCTTCTAGTTCAGCATTTTGTTCACACAGTTGCTGACCAGCTGCCTCTAGAGAGTCCAGGGGCAGGATGACTACAGTAGCATCCTCCTGTCTGTGCTCCCCAGAAACTCCCTAGATATTGGGGTGAATGCCACTGGCAGAGCAGGGAAGTGAGATCTCCTGCCCCTCTCTGCCTACATGTATACACACATCATGCCAAAAGGCCAGGGTGACTTATGTTTTAAGGCACACACTAAAGAAGCTCCTTCCATACTTGTGTTTGGGGTACAAAGCTAATATTACACAGAAAACAGATTTGTCTTATTAGATGCCCTGAAACAAGTGGTTCCCTCCCCCTTGGTTGTAAAGGCTGCCCTTTTTAGCTGTTCACAATTGTGACCGCAGACCTGGCAGTGTACCAGAGCGAGACAGTTGTTCTTATTCACTCATGATAAATAATTTAGGAAAATGCTGCATAGCATACAAAACCCTATAAACCTTTATAATGTACTGATCCACTTTTATGGAATTGCTTATTTAGTAGAGGCACGCAAGGATACAAAAGAATCTAAATCACACATTTATGAACTGTGTTAAAACAAGTTATTCATGTTAACTAGAACAGGCTTATGGAAAATCTGGAAAGCAATGACAAATCAATGAAGTGACTTATTTAGTAAAAGTAGATGAAGTTAAAATACTACTAACTTTTATACAAAATGGATTGTGTTTAAGTGTCAGGATCCATTTGTTGGAAAACGAGATGTGAGGTGTATCTTCCTTTTAATGTATTTTTCATCATTATAGTAATAATATTTAAAAAAAAAAACAGAATCTCTAAGGGAATATCCTATTGCCAACCATGGTGGTATGGCCATAGTGGAAAAAGTAAACCACACTGCACACCCAAAGTGCCATATTGGCTTCAACATTCAAAAAAAGTTTAGAGATTTCACAAGAGAACTACTGAATTTTTAAAAGAATTATGTAGGTTCTCCAAATAGGGTCATCCATTTGGGGTACATCAAGGAGAGGTGATATATTCTACTGTCACAAGTTTCTTGCTGAACTTTTTGTATTAAATATGCCAACTATCAAGGCAATTACAGATTCAGCTGTTTAAAAAGATCTTGTTTCCAAATAAAATGTTATTCCTATTTATATTATTTTAATAGAACACTTCATAGTGTTATCTTCCAAAACATGTGTTATCTTCCAAAACCCAGATCTGGACTAGGCAAAATACTATGAGAGACTATCTATATACTAATTGCCAAGTTGCCCCCTCCGTGCGGATATCTAAATCCGTGCGGAGGGGGCATTTGGGGGGCAGAGAGATTTTTCTACACACTTTTAAGAAAAATCTTAAAAGTAAAAAAAAGCTTTTAGGGGGATATTTAAATCGCCCCAAAAGTTATATTTTATTTTATTTTATTTTATTTATTTATTTATTTATTTATTTGTTTGTTTGTTTGTTTGTTTGTTGGATTTCTATCCTGCCCTCCCCACCACACGGCAGGCTCAGGGCGGCTACCAACATATTACATACATAATAAAATTCAGTAAAAACACGATATAAAACTTACAGCGTACAATTGTACATTATACTACACAAGATGGCGCTTCATCACCCCCATCTGGACAGCATCAACAGGCACTCCACTAGATTCTCACTTGGTGCCGATGATCTGGACGGCGATCTTCAATACTCGGGTCAGGGATGTGAAGTCGTGGTGGCCCCTGCTTATAAGTGGAAAAGCTCTGTCTTGCAGGCCCTGTGGAACTGTAAAAGGTCCCACAGGGCTCTGATGATCTCTGGGAGCTCATTCCACCAGTGCGGGGCTGCCATCGAAAAAGCCCTGGCCCTTGTTGCCACCAGTTGGATGTTCAGGGAACATGCGGGCCTTGCCATTGGAACCAGGGGCGGAGGGGGGAGATCAGTGGGTCTGGTGGCTCTGAGCCATGCGGGCCTCACCACTGGAACTGGGAGTGGAGGTGGGAGATCGGTGGGCCCAGTGGCTCTGAGCTGCACGGGCCTCACTGTTGGAATCGGGGGAGGGGGGAGATTGCCAGGCCCAGCAGCTCTGAGCCATGTGGGCCTCACTGTTGGAACCGGGGGAGGGGTGGAAGATTGGTGTGCCTGGCAGCTCTGAGCCATGCGGGCCTCCCCGCGGGGGAGCCACGAGGGGAGGGGGGAAGATAGGCAGGCCCAGGGCTTGCCATCATTTCCTGGGGGAGGGGAGGAAGGCTTACCTGTGGCTGCCTCTCCACGTGGAGCTCCTTCTCCCCACCGCGAGTACCATGGGTCCTGCCTCTTGTGTGTGTGTGTGTGTGTATATATATATATATATATATATATATATATATATATATATATATTCTATAATATAAAAATACAGTCCAAATGCTTGTAATGCAATTCATAATTGATAAATTCTTTGTTCTGTGTGATAGGTACAAATATTTATTGTTTAAAAGGGTTTCTGGCAAGCTGCTTACTTTGTAGAAACCTGAAATGTCAGACACTGAAATCCCTATAAACTGCAGGGTCATGAAATGTCAGAAGCAGGTTTCTGCTGTCTGCGTTTTAGGCCTGCAGGGATACACATTTGGTGGTGTCATGTGCAAGGCATATCAGTCCTAAGCACGAGGGAACAAATGAGCCAGAGAAGGAACCAAGAGCTGAACAAGAACTGAGCCAGGAATTAAAGGCTAATAGTAGCATACATAACATGTTTGCTCTTCATAAATTGTGCAATAAGGCTTGATAATCATCCTTCTTCTCTGTAGCTTTGTAGACTTCTGCGCTTTTTAACTGGCAGTATATTTTAAGAAATGTGCAATGCTGATTATCCCTTTAACACTCTGGAGCAACTTGCTCATTTCGGGTGCCCTGTTCCTAAATTTCCAGACTGTTGTTAGTGCACGGCAAGATTACCTATAAGCAGGGGTCATTTCGTAGACAAAGAGGTGCAGGAGCTCATTAGCATAACTCATTAGCATAACTTATTTGCATATGCTACACCACCTGACATCACCGGAAGTATGTCAGAAGGCAAGAAAGAAAGGAGAGAGAGAGAGAGAGAGAGAGAGAGAGAGAGAGAGAGAGAAAGAAAGAAAGAAAGAAAGAAAGAAAGAAAGAAAGGGGACAGCTACTAATCCAAGCCTCAGAAATACCACTATTCTGGGAGGATAGCTTCAGTGGTGGCTGAAGCCTTCAGAAGGCTGGTCGGAGGAACAAGGACCTTTCCAGGGGGCAGGGTCATTTTGCTGCAGCCATGACACAAGCAGGCATTCCCCCGCAGGGGCGGGGCTGGCACCAACTCCTGGAGCTGAGCTCCCCTGAGCTCCTGCTCAAAATGACCCCTGCCTATAAGGTATGGCTTACAAAATTACTTCCAACCACGGATTCAAACCATACATAGAGACAGCTGTTGGGTGAGGCTGTGGCTCAGTGGTAAAGCACCTGCCATGAATCTGCATGCTGAATGTCCCAAATTCAGTCTGGCATCTCTAGGTGAAAGGATCAGGTTACTGGTGATATGAAAGACTGCTGGGAGAGCCAGCGTGGTCTACTGGTGAAGAGTGGTGGGCTCTAATCTGGAGAACCAGGTTTGAGTCCCCATTCAAAACTTGAAGACTACTGTGTGACCTTGGGCCAGTTGCAGTCATCTCTCAGCACCACCTGCTTAACATGTTGCCTATTGTGGGAATGTGATTGAAAGCCACTTTGAGACTCCTGAACACAGAGAAAAGTGGGGTATAAAGATTTCTTCACCACCTGAGGCTCTGCAGAACCACTGTCAATACTGATTAACAGAACAATGGTATGCTTCAGTAAGGCAGCTTCATGTGTGCACAGTTTGTCTGATTTTGATACTGGGATTACACAAGAAGAAAAGGAATCCATATGCAAGAGGGGAAGCATGAGCACCAACAGCCTATTTCTGGTCCTCCAAAATATGGCTTGGAGGATCAGGAATGTGTGATCTGATTTGAGCCTGTCTCTCACCACCACCACCGGCCCCTGCTTTACTGATCCCCGAGGCTAAGCAGCATGTGTCTTAACACAAGGTTTGTGGTTTCTTCAGGCTTCTGTCATGCCAGCTGAGGACAACGAGCAATTTAAAAAAGTAGTAATCTCAAAGAAGTCCTAATGAGTGACATTTTGCTGAAGCTAACAAAGAGCATCTTTCACAATAAGAGCTATGTACCCAAGCAGTTTATATCACACATGGGAAGCCAGAAGCATGGAAAGCCACCAAGAAATCTTCAGAGGAAAGTGAAAATAAAGGAACACCATGTTTCTGCATAACGCCTCTTTTGATCTTACATAGCTTACACTTTAAAAGGTGTTTGAAGTGCAGCAAACAATGCAAGGCAGGCTAAAGTTGAGCAATTGCCGTGCCTATTCATCAGGGGACCAGTGGTAGCAGGAAACTCTAGAGTATTTCCAAAAGTTATTCATTGCTTCAAGAGTTAAAGTAGGTCATTTAATTAGGGGGAGAAAACCCAACGCTTTGGCTATTGCTTTTATGAAGAAATACCAAGTACGGTTTGAGTAGTTATTTAGAAAGAAGACAAACTAAGCCTGTTGCTAGCAGCTAGAAAGGAACAGACTATGTACGTAATCTCTCTTTTCTCCAGCAGTATCTCTAAGATTCTCTTTGACACTGATTGGACATGGCACCTGGCACAGCAAACAATGTTACAATAGTTAGGTTTCCTTCACTAAATAAATAAAAAAAAGAACCAAGCCCAAGTGGTATTTCGAAGGCAACCCCAGGGCGAGGCTGATCCACCATAATAGCCATTTTGTGGGGCTGAGTTACCTCATCAATAATTGAAGGTTGCAGATGAAGAAGCAACAGGAGCATGACAGCATTGAGAAGACTAGATAAAAAAAGATGAAGATGTCAGTTCCTTCCCTGGCCTGTCACTGAGGTATGAAACTTTTTCTAAAGTCTAGCATATTGTACCCACTTTGTACACTGTACACAGACCCAGGCTAATAGATTTACAGTGTTCAGCCGGCTTAAGCTATTTACACAATTGTAGTCTCTATGCACATGTGCTAGTTCCAGAAAGGGATAGGATTGTGCAAAGCACCCACCGATACACATTTGGTTTCCTATTACATCCATAATCTCACTGCAGGAACAGACTCTGCAGCTGGGAGACACTGAGGTGGGGAACGGGGGCAGAAAAAGAGCTGAATTTCAGTTAGAGACAAAATATTGGGGAGCCATTATTCCCCATCCCCTCATGGCAGCTGAAGGTTGTCATAACTGCCACACAGTGGGCCACATGACATGTTACTAGGATTATGGAATGGTACAGTACAACCTGATCTGATCAGATCTTGAAAACTAAGCAGGGTTGGTATTTGGATGGGAGACCGCCAAGGAAGAAGACAGCAATGGCAAACCAGCTTTGCTTCTCACTTGCCTGGAAAGCCCCTTTCTGGGGTTTGACAGTACTTAACAGGCACACAAAAAGGTCTGCAGTTAGTTGACTATGTGGTTAGTCCATCAAGAAAACAAAAACAAAACACCAAGAAACAAAGCTTAAACTAAAAGGTTCCCCACTTGAGGGACCGCCTTTCCCCATATCGGCCCCAGAGGTTACTGAGGTCAGGCACTCAAAATCGCCTGACTTTCCCCGGTCCGAAAGAAGCTTGTTTGACTTGCACCAGGGCCAGTGCTTTCTTGGTGGTGGCTCCTTACTGGTGGAACGAGCTCCCAGATGACATCAGGGCCCTGCGGGACTTATTGCAGTTCTGCAGGGCCTGTAAGATGGAGCTCTTCCACCAGGCTTTCAAATAGGAGCCGCCATCGGGTGGAGAACTGGCCTATTAACATCGCCCTGGTCCTGTTGGTGTACCCCTGCAGCCTCTGTTTGCCGGGAAACTCTGAAGTTGCCATCTTTGGAAATTGTATTGTAATGTTTTACCGGTTTTATATTGTTTAACGGTTTTTATATTGTAAACCTTAATGATATGGTGTTCTGTTAGCCGCCTTGAGCCGGTTCGCTGGCTAGGAGGGATATAAGTAGAATAAATAAATAAATAAATAAATAATAAATAATGAGACAATGCACTATTTACATCAATTTCTTTAATGGAACATTTCTCACTGCAAAGGCGGCCATCTTAGAAAAGGCACCTTCCTTTCTCTCCCAATGGAGATAAAAAAAACCTCTTTTAAGATGGTGTCTTCTGTGTGGTATACATGCATCATCTCAAAATTTTAAAAAAGTTGGTTTTCTTCCAAGCGTGTGGTTGCTTGTATAAAAGTTGATGCAGATTTAATTGATTAAAACCAATATTACTAATTTACTATCATTTCTTTAGTCAGATGACAACTCTAGTTGCAGCAAAAACCAGGCAGATCATATACATCAGACAAAAGCTCATGCCATTTGAAATTCCATGTGCCGCTGGATTTGTTTGTTTTCACAAGTATCACTATTGATCAGATTTGGAAATATACTTACAATGTTTTATAAGAAAAAAAATTCCCCAAGGTGTTTCGCCTTGGTTTCTATCTACATCATCTGAACCCTACATCATCTATATACTACATCATCTATGTACTAATAGAACCCTACATCACCTATATACTAATAGCGAAGGCGCCCCCCTGCGTGTGGATATCTAAATCCACACGGGGGGCACCTGGGGGGCAGGGAGATTGTTCTGCACACTTGAGAGGCTTCCCAGATGTGCAGAAAAATCTGAAAACTTTTACAAACTTTTGAGGGGATTTAAATCTCCCCAAAAGTTAAAGAGCGTTCCCTGTGCACGTGCAGGGAATGCTCTTGGAACTCTGTGGTGGCCCGGCGGCTGACAGCCTCTCAGGCCTGCTGCAGGAGCTGGGGGTGGGATGGGGAGGGAAATTGGCGGCCCTAGCTCGGGCCCATCAGAGAAGCCAGGAGGAGGGGAATCGGTGGCTCGAGCTTGGGCCCGCCGGAGAAGCCAGGAGGGTGGGTGGGAAATCGGTGACCCGAGCTTGGGCCCACCAGAGAAGCCAAGGGGGGAATTGGCAGCCCAAGCTCAGGCCTGCTGGAGAAGCCGGGGGAGGGGAATCAGCAGCCCAAGCTCAGGCCCGCTGGAGAAGCCGGGGGGAGGGACATTGGTGGCCCAAGCTCGGGCCCGCCGCAGGAGTCGAGGAGAAGTCCCGGGGGGAAAGGAAGGCTTACATGAGTCTGCTTCCTCCTCCACATGGAGTTCCTCCAGAGGCCAGGTCTACCCAGCCCTTGCCACTATATTGGTAGACCTGGCCTACCCGCCCCTTTCCAATATAGCGGAAAGGGCTGGGTAGACCTGTTCTCTGGAGGCCAGGTCTACCAATAGAGTGGAAAGGGGCTGGTAGACCTGTTCCTTGGAGGCCAGGTCTACCAATATAGTGGCAAGGGCTGGGTAGATCTGTTCTCCGGAGGCCAGGTCTACCTGCCCCTTTCCACTCTATTGGTAGACCCAGCCTCCAGAGAACAGGTCTACCCGCCCCAGTTAACTATATTGGAGCTGGGGGGGAATTGCTGGCCCGAGCAGCCATCAGCCGCTTGGGCCTTGGAGTGGGGGGGATTGCCTGGGGGGAAGAGAACTTACTTGGGGCTGCAGCCTTTAGGAATCCCCCCCGCGAGTATTGCAGGTCCCCGCCTCTTGTCTGTATAACTAATTCCCAAGTGGCCACCCCCGTGCGGATATCTAAATCCATGCGGGGTGCCACTTGGGGGGCAGGGAGATTTTCCTGCACACTTGGGAGACTCCCCCTGTGTGCAGAAAAATCTGAAAAGTTAAAAAAAAAACTTTGGGGGGATATTTAAATTCCCCCCAAAATAAAACAGCATTCCCTGCACATGCACAGGGAACACACTTACCTTCTGGATCCTTGGCTGCTGCTGCTGGTGGGGTGGGGGCAGCAGGTGGAAAAGCCTTGCCAGGCCTCACCATCACTGGGGCAGGGGGGGGCAGGGAAGAGCTGGCAGGCCCCCACGGCTGGAAGCTGCATGGGCCTCGCCATCACTGGGGAGTGGGGGAAAGAGCTGACGGGGGGAGAGCTGGTGGGCCCTGTAGCTGGAAGCCCCGTGGGCCTCGCCATCACTGGAGGGGCGGGGGGTGGGTGGGGGAAAGAGCTGGTGGGAAGAGCCCTTTCTCTCCCCCCCGCGGGTCCCAGCCAGGTCTACCAATAGAGTGGCAAGGGCTGGGTAGACCTGGCCTCCGGTGAACAGGTTTACCCAGTCCTTGCCACTGTATTGGTAGACCTGGCCTCCGAAGAATAGGTCTACCTAGCCCTTACCACTCTATTGATAGACCTGGCCTCCAGAGAACAGGTCTACCCACCCCAGTCCACTATATTGGTAGACCTAGCTATACAAAGGCCAGGTCTACCAATACAGTGGCAAGGGCTGGGTAGACCTGTTCTCCGGAGGCCAGGTCTACCAATATAGTGGAAAGGGCTAAGTAGACCTGTTCTCTGGAGGCCAGGTCTACCAATACAGTGAACTGTGGCGGTTAGATGTGTTCTCCGGAGGAAGAATTTGGGGGGGGGGGGAATCACCAGGGATGGGGGGGAAGAGGACTTACCTGGGCCTGCAGCCTTTAGGAATCCTCCCCCCCACAAGTATCATGGGTCTCCACCTCTTGTTGGAACACTAATTGTCACACCGTCATAAAGGTCATGATGCTATAGGCCTCCAACAGATCTCCCCCTCCCCCTTCATAGTATCCATTACTTCAGGGCATTCATTCACTTCTTCCCATAGGGAAACCTTACACATTACGCTGGAAGGCACTCACTCACTTGACTCATGTATTGGAGTTTGGATCTGCACAAACAGTTTTTCCGATCCTGACTTTTCATAACAGTGTTTGGAAATCTTGCCCTTTTCACCATATCGTTTTCCAGTGTTTTCTCAAACTGCTGAGCTTGGAGTACCTCTTAATGAGATTGACACCAGGTGAGTCATCACAGCCACAGACACCAGAAATTTCTGAGCTCAGGACTACGTGAAAACTCTTCAGTAGAAGGCTTTTTATCTCCCAGTTGTGCCATCCACTAAATGATTTACACTGTGAAAACGAGACATTCCAAGTATTAGTTAGTTCAGAAACACTGATACCCAAACGCTCAAGGCTGTTTCGAACCAAACACAACCAAAAATACATCCAAACAGAATCAACAAACCAGCAAACAGGACCACAGTGACCATTAAGCAGACTTTTGGAAGAAGTAGAATTTGCAATGATTTTGGAGCAGTTATCCTCAAAAGCACATTAAACTGAGCTTGGAAGCATTTGAGTACCCAGAGCCGTTGCGGCAGAATATAGGGCCTATTTCCTGACTTCTCAGCATTTCATAAGAGATGGGCAGCAGCAGCCTGTCCAAGCTGAAACTTCCGAGTCACTTTCAAGGGCAATCCCCAAGCAAGGCACACAGCAGTCAGTACTAGAGGATACAAACCAATGAATCAGCATGGTAACATCTTTCTTCTCTAGAAAGAAATGTATCCCACATAGCAGATAAAGTTGATAAAAGGTACTACAGGTTACGGTCCCTGCTGATACCGGTCTATCCACCAGCAAAGTGGAATCTAGCTTGACTTCTTACCTGATCAGACGCTGAAAATAGCATTCCATTTATCACAGGAAGTTACCCCTCCACAGCACTGGTATGATGTACCAGCATCACCTTTATTTTGGATTCAGTTTCAAACAGCTTAACTACTTTCACTTGACTGCAGTTCCTGAAGACTAACTCAGAGCACTTAGTCAATTAAATACAGATCTGGGCACTACCAGCCAATCCAAAAACCGGGGTGATGATCTCTCCCAGTGGCTAACTGTGATAAAATGGAATCTTTTGGAACACCACAGGTCAATCTCAAGGTAGCATCATCGATGACGGCAATGTTGACTTTAACTTCCATATCAGAGAGGGAGCCATTGTTCTTTATCGTAACATATTTTGTATCCTCAGTTTTTAAAAATGGATGAATCAAAGGAAGCACTAAATGTCTGAGTGAAGCTATTCTTCATACAGTATAACAATATTGTTTTGATTCATTGCTTCCATAGCTATCAGGGCATTCCAGGCCAACCTATTAAAGGTCATTTATCTTGTGAGACGGTATAGACATCATGGTGTTGCTATTAGTGGGTTGGATGGAGCAAGCTTTGTTCAGTCAGTTTCACTGAATTTCTCTACTTTCTGCAGCCCTTATCCCACAAGACTTTTGTCCATGCAGGCCCCTTCTCCTCAACATCATGGTGTTGCTGTTAGTGGGTTGGATGGAGCAGGCTTTGTTCAGTCAGTTTCAATGAATTTCTCTACTTTCTACAGCCCTTATCCCACAAGACTTTTGTCTATGCAGGTCCCATGCTCCTCAGCAAAGTATTTTTGGTGGGCGTGAGCTATTCGGCATGCCTGGAAACTGGGAGGTGCTACATCACTCTAAGTGTGTCTAGACGTTATCTCCTTGAATGGGATGCCTCTCTTTGCCTTACCCTGGGAGCTGCCCTCTGACCGCTCCCCTCTCATACACATTGTTCTCTCTCTCAGTTCTTCACATGGCCTCCCATGGAGACACATGTCTCTGCAGGTGTCTCCTGTAACTATGGCCTCATATTCCCACACACATGATTCTGGACAAGCTGGCCATTTTGTGATAGGGAAAGTATTGTGAACTGGATCTACTTGAATAAATGCAAGTTTACCTTTTTTGCAATATACAGCCTGGGAGATTTATTTACTGCACTCAGCATCACACCTCTATGCCTGGGCAAAATTCTGCTATGCTAATCAAATATCACAATACCCATTTTCTTTCAGCAATGGAAAAGCTGGTTGGATCCAACACAATATGTGCTTATTTGGATACATATTAACCTAACATGGTTTCAAAGAGACTGCTGTTTTTGAAAGAAGCATTTGTTTCCCCACCAGAAGGCCTTCCTATTAAAGTCCTCTCTATGCTTCCTCCTTGGTAGCCAACTACCATACCCTCTCTTTCATGGATTATATAAAAATTATCCTGTTGTTACCTTCAGCTTTCATTCAGGAATATGGGATGCATCCAGGAGCTAGTTATACAACATCTATCAAGGCCATTAACCAAACACTTTGCACAATCTAAAAGAGCAGAAGCTCAGAGAGTCCTGTTTTCTCTCTGCAACAGCATTCTCATTACAACATTTGGCTTTTCCATGGTTTTTTTTTTTTTGTCAGTTCTGGCCTCATACTGCTTCTGTTTATCCCCTGATTTCCTGCATGCATTTTTGTGCCTTTGTGTGTTTTTTGGTCCTCTGCCCCTGATTTTTGTCTGGCTCTTTTGAGACCACATTTACCCCCATGTTTTTTTTTTTTCCTGGAAACCAACTTTGAGCCAGCTTTTTCCTAGTGCAAAATGTTTCTATTGGTTATCTTTGTCTGGCAAACCTGCATCCTACTTCTCAATGACTGGACAGTCATCATTGTTAAACCATCATCTACCCCCCAAGACAGTGATTTCATTTTTTTATAAAAGGCCCTAAAATATTGATATAATTGTGTAGTGTTGTAGTGATAGTTTAAGTAGGTTCTCTGGATTCCCTTTAAAAAAAAGTAAATCTCTAGCTTCTTCCCTTTCTTTCCCCTTCTGTCTTCAGGATAAAATGTGCTAGAGACTTACTTTTTTTTTTAAAAAAAATGAAAGCTGGCAATCCAGAGAATCTGCTTAAACTATCACTATAGCACTATAGCATTAAATTGTTATTTTAGGACCTTTTTAAAAAATAGTGGGACTGCTGTTATGCCATCAATAGTGACACTGATGATGACATCTCACTCCCTTGAAAATCCTCATTATTTAAGGGACATGAGGAAGAAAATAAACTGACTCCATAACTGTAAGAATGCACAGGTAGGGCAGATGGGTGGGAGAGCCTTGCCCAAACTGATTCCAATTCGAATCTGACTTGAGAGTCCCAGTGAGAAAGGCATGCTACAAATGCAGTAAAACAAAATACGTAAAATTAGTCTCCCAAAATGCTCCTTACATAGTCATCCATAAACTTCTATTGTTCATATCGAGCAAGAAAGAACCAAGTAAAGTCTGCGTTACTGGAAAACAGCAGGTGACCACAATATGGACCTCCACTTGAGCGGTAAGGTTGGCTTTAAGGGAAAGCCACAACAGATTTTCCCAAGAAAGGACAGTCGCTGTTCTCAGGCTGCCACCTGCTAGGTGTTCCCCCTCTTAGGGGAGCCATCCTAGCACCAAGTAGATGGTCTGCCTTTCCCATCATCGGTCCCTGGAGAGGTGGGGAGGGAGTGCCATGTCTGGAGATACTGAGGAGGCCTTGCAAGGCTACTCTGTCTGGTAGGGCTTTTGATGGGAAATGGGCTGCAGGTTTTGTTTAGGGGGAGGGGCTATGTGGGCATTTACTGTATTTTGTGCTTTAAAATGTGAATTTTTAAAGCCATTTTGAGTTGCGGGGAAAATGAGGTAAAAATATTTTCAATATTCTAATAAAATAACATAAATAAAATGATTTGGAGAGATAAAATCAAAGGCAATAAAAAAAAATAAAGATATAGCTATGTACTTCAGCCAGGATTGAGGGCGATGCTATCAGCTGATGAAACATGAACTGGAACTGCACTGTAAAGTTGGAGCTGAGTCTGCACATGCAATCCATGGAAAGCCCTTCCATGCCGGGCTACAAAGCTGTGGTTATATATGTTGAAAAGTTAAGGGCTTCTAAATTCCAGATCTCTTCTCTGAGAAAATCTCACATGTGAATGAAGAACCAAGCGAAATTAGGCTGTAATGTCTGCTGATTAGAGATTGGTAATTATTTCTGACTGGATGGGTAATCATTCTGAGAGGCATTAATCTGCTGTCACATTACCCACTGTCTAGGGGGACGGCTTTGTCTGCAGAGTGGTCATGTAGTTTTCACTCACTGATTAGTCGCCAGGGCCTCAGGGTGTGTGTGTGTGTGTGGGGGGGTTATTACTGTACTCCCACGTTATGGAAGAACATCTCTAATCAAATGACGGCCTTATTTATTATGCTATTAACCCATTTAAAATAGCTGAATTCATAAATTTACTTACCACATTTACTTGTGATGTTTTACTGAAAAGTCACACGTCCTGTACTTCTGCTTTGGGGGGGGGGGGGGAATGTTTTCAGTGAGTTTCAAAAATAACCAGGCGTCAAGAGGGTGGCTGGATGCACAGGGTTCCTGTCTCTTTAATAACTAAGTCCATATTTTGCCAAAGTAGAGCTGAAATTCTCTAAATTATTGAAGGTACAGGAAATATATATTTACCAGTGAGGTCTCTCCCTTTTCATAGAATCATAGAGCTGGAAGGGACCTCCAGGGTCATCTAGCCCAACACCCTGCACAATACAGGGAATTCACAAATACATCCCCACCCAATGACCCCTGCTCCATGCCCAGAAGAGAGCAACCCCCCCCCCTCAACCCTCCAGTATCCTTGGCCAAACTGGCCTGGAGAACCATTGAAGAAGAAGAAGAAGAAGAAGAAGAAGAAGAAGAAGAAGAAGAAGAGGTTGGATTTATATCCCGCCCTTCACTCACTTGGAGTCTCAGAGCGGCTTACAGACTCCTTTCCCTTCTCCTCCCCACAACAGACACCCTGTGAGGTAGGTGGGGCTGAGAGAGCTCTTTCCCAAGCTGTCCTTGAGGGAACAGCTGGTACAGAGCTATGGCTTGCCCAAGGTCATCCAGCCAGGTGCAAGTGGAGGAGTAGGGAATCAAACCCGGTTCTCCCAGATTAGAGTCCGCGCACTTAACCACTACACCAAACTGGCTCTCCTGACCCCACAGTGCAATCAGCATTTCCCTGGGCGTGTAAGAAAGGGCCACAAGAACTAAGCACTGATGCCACCCTCCCTGCCCTCCCTTCTCCTGATCTGCCTAAGGTCACAGAATCAGCATTGCTGTCAGATGGCCATCCAGCCTCTGTTTGAAAACTTGTTTGATTGAGCCTCTTCTATAAAGTGTGAATTCTAAAATCAGATTGCAGTACTTGTCTTTTCTATATTTCAAAGAATTCACAAATGTTGGTAATTAAGGATGTCAATAGTCCCCCCCACACACACCCAGTCTCCTTGTGCCCTCTTCAGATCTGCCCAACATGTGCCCATAAAGCTGCTCCCTCCGTGCCTTTCTAGGTCAACCAATGCTTCACCTGCTATGTTATCAATGGTACCAGAAGTTTCTGAAAAGGTGATTCACCAGTGTTGTCATAGGAAGGTGAAACAAAGCCTTGGGCCTCTCCTAGAATCATGAACTCCTGCTACTGCTTAGCAGGGTTTGCCTACCTGGATGTAAAATTATGGCCTTCCTAATACTTACAAAGCTTACCTATACTACAGCAAAGCATCCCTGCAAGGCACCGATGATCATGAAACTCAGCTATAGTCCATCACCTGCAGCTATATGAAGTGGAGTGAGAAGGTGGAATTGAGAGGAACCCATACATGCACATACAAAAGAGCTAAAACTTAATGCAGCTGATCAAGCTAGTCAGTACCTTTCTGCTCAAACAGCTAAGCAAATCAAATGACAAGAGATTATTTGGCTGACTTTACGGGGTGGGTGGGGGGGAATGGACCTTCAATGCTCCCTCTAAGCTGTGGAGTCTTGTGAGCCAAAATTCGACTTCGTGAGCTACTGGCATTAAAGTTGTGAGCAAACAATTTGGCTACAGCATAAATTAGTTTGCTCTGGAGCCATCCTTCCTGAGCTAAGACAAAAGTGTGTGAGCTGGAGGCTAAAAACTGTGAGCTAGCTCACACTGATTCAGCTTGGAGGGAACACTTGTCAGTCACTTGTTAATTTAAAGCATTTTTTCCCCCTAGGAAGATCAACACACAGCAAACATGAAATCAAAACAGGAAAGTATAAAAGCCACTGACCAACAGAGAGACTCACACCCAAAAGCCAAAAACGGACATGCAATAAGACAATTTGTCTGTGGAATTAATGGCTGAGAGTTTGCCACAGGCCAGCTCTAGAGTTTTGTTTTCAACTCTGCTGGTGGAGGAAGTATCACTACTAATGGCCTGGTGGAGTGACTTCCTTGTTAAAATCACATGACTTATGTAGCATGGATGAGAATACATAATGATTTTTTTGCAATTCAGATTACTTGTGTTCATATATTTTTTCTGGTTTTCTTATGGGTTTTTATATTCAGATTTTATTAGGGCTTAGCAAAGGCCTATTAAATAGTAAGGCCTCTCCTCAGTAGGGTAAAAGTGCCTTTCTGGCTGATACCTGAAAGGTGTCTAGCTGTTTGGTGTTTCTTTTCTTTGTTTTCTCTTTAGCAGATTTTCATTGTAGTGACGTTACTACAGCAGAAGATAAGTTTTTCAACAGAAGCATTCACTTGAAGTGCAGAGTTCATGCGTTTAGTTGGTTGGGGTGAGACTGCAGTGTCTGGGTCAAGAAGGGCTTTTAGTCTCATATCAGAAAACAATAACTTTTGTTTGGGTAAGAAGAATCCCTGATTATTATTATTATTGATGTTAGGTTAAGTAAACATTTGAGATATCATGTAGTCACACCTTTTCCTGTAACTGACCAATGAATGTATGGTTGTTCAAGTGACGCTCTGTCATTTGTAACCAATTATGGTTTCTGTACATTATCTTTCAAAGTGTGTCATTCTGGGTATAAAACTTCATGTACTTCCTGGTATTGCTCAGAGAGCAGTCAATTTTTGAAAGGCTAATTGGCCTAACTGTTTTCCTAGTATTTCCTGCATTAAATACTAAATGAACCTTCCTCCTCACTGTGACTTCGTTTTTATTTTGGCTTGGAAATTCATATGTGTAACACTTACATGGTACATGGAAGTTTCACAAGGGACCCAACAGGTGCTCTGCCAGGCAGTCAGCAAATCAAAAACAGCAGGAGAGAGAAAGGCCCCAATCACATGCAGAATTGGCAGCATGATAGGCACGAATGCCATGCGAATTTTAAGGGCACAATCACACCAGAACATCTGGCAAGTGTCCCACACCCGTCGGCAACCTGTTTCTCTCCGCTGAAGAAGCGGAGTTAGAAGGTACCGAGGAAAGTCCGGTAGCAAACAGGTTTGCTATGGGCCAAAGATGGACTTTCCCCGTGTGATCACTCTAGTGCACACTCATGGTGTTGGGGATAGTCTGATCAGGCTATCCCAACGCCATGCTGTAGGGTTTTTTTTCCCTTCTCAGTATGCGCATCATCGCATACTGCCATAGGAAGCCCTCAGGGTGGAGATGTGATTCATCACTTCCCCGTTTAAGCGCATCAGGGAAAACGGCAACCCCCCGACTCACCCGCAGTTGCATCTGATCACACAGTGGTGGGCTGTGCCCACAGCTTCACAGACCTGTGTGATCGCACAACTGCGGGTCCAATTACTCCGGAGCAAATTAGCTTCACTTCTCCCCTGGATTATCTCGCTTGTGTGACTGGGGCCAGAGAGAGGCTAAAGCTGCTTCTTTCTGCCTGCCTTGGCTGCAAGCTGTAGATGCACGGTAAACGTGCACAATACTCCTGTTTACACCACACAGCTTGGCGACTACATCTAATGGGAGGGTAGCAAGAAGCGGTTGGCAGGCTCCAGGTAAGCATGAGCGTAATGTTTGAAAAGGCATTCAAAGAAAACACACATCACCTCAGACAATATGTGGATTTGGGTTTAGACCCACCCCTGAATCTCAACTTTCGGATTTCAAAATAAATAAATAAATCTGAAATGTTTATAGAAACCGGTTAAACTCATGATCATACTGAGGGGCCAGTGATAGTATATCAAGTGTTGGCAGCCAGCATCATATACCATCATTGCCTGATAACCTGAAAATACTTCAAACTGAAACCTCTCCATTCCTAGCTTGTGCTCGAAATTGCTTCTTATATGTATCATTCCTTTCTGGAGTTTCTTAGACAGGAGTAATATGTTCTGGTGAAGGGGAAAAAAATGTTATAAACTGCAACACATTAATATGGAGATGGGAAATGGCTCGGTACCTGGGTGTCAATTTAAATCTAATTTTACTTGCACTGCAATTTAGATTCACTTCCTATGGCTCACTAAATAATCTGGGAATACAAGAAGCAGGATGCTCCCCCCCCCCCGCCTCACTGCTTGCTAGGAAGCCAATAAAATGGGGCCATTGTTGATCTTAAGGTATAATGGACCCCTACTTGGAAGTATGACCCCTTGAAATCAGTGGAATATGCTTTGAAAGAAGTAAGTGTTACTTCTAGAGATTTTTTCCTCTAGTTAACTACAGCATGATCATAGAGTTCTTTCTTGTGTTAGCTTTGGGCAGTATAAATGCTAGTAGGTAAAGGTAAAGGTTTCCCTTGCGCGAAAGCCAGTTGAATATGACTCTAGGGATGCGGTGCTCATCTCCGTTTCCAAACCGAAGAGCCAGTGCTGCCCAAAGATGTTTCCGTGGTCATTTGGCCGGCATGACTAGATGCCGAGGCCACATGACCACCAAAGTGGTACCTATTTATCTACTTGCAATGTCTTGCTTTCGAACTGCTAGGTTGGCAGGAATAAAGCATGCTAGGGATTATTATATTTTCTTCAGGGCATGTCAAAACGAGTCCTACTTGCAAAATGAAAGGTGCACATTACATAACCTGAGGAAGCTATGCTTCTGAGCACATGCAGAGTGTCTTTGGGCTGTGTGACCAGTCACGTTACCTGCCACTATACAGTCTGGATACCCAAACTAGGTAATTGAACAAAGTCTTCTCATCTCTGCCTTTTCCTGAGTTCTTTTCTTTCCTCTATGGATTGATTCTTAAAGAGGGACTACCATCCTAATAACCGTGATCATAGTATACTGGATCCCCCCTGCCACACAGTGAGGCTATCCATTAGGAATGTCAGCCTCCAGGTGTGGCCTGGAGATCTTCTGGAATTACAGCTGATCTTCAGACTATTGGGATCAGTTCTCCTGGGGGAAAATGGCTGCTTTGGAGGGTGGACTCTGTCTTTATACCGCACTCCCCTCTCCAAAGGCAGCCATCTCCAGGCTCCACCCCCCAGATCTCTAGGATTTATCAACCCAGAGCATGTATTCCTAGTACCCATATACAAGATACCTTCTTCGCAGAAATCTGCAAAATCTTTAAAAAAACTGGCTTGATGGAAGCCGAAATTGTTCTACAAGATGTTGAGACCAGCTGAAAAGGGGGAGGGGAAATCTGTCACCTGCTCAGTTTCCTGGAGAGAAAGATCTGGGGGCAGTGGGGGTGGGTATTTCCAAATTGTTTCCCCCTTCCCAAGATTCCTTGCAGGTCTCTAGCCAATCAATCTATCTTTTCTACAAAAGAAAGAACTTTAAAGTCACCCCTACAACTCTCCTCTCCTTCTGTGCGTCTATCAGATTACAGAATTCATAGCTGAAATTCAGTAGTCCCCCTCTTGTGCAATCCAGTTTGGGAACTGAGATAGTACAATCATCAGTGGCAAGTGGAATTGTTGTGCACTGAAATATCTATGAGGATGATCCTCTTTGTCAGGAAAATCTTTAAATTTTCTGATTGGAAGATGCCCTTGTCTGGTGGACTATATACTGTGTATATGCCAGGAAGGGGTAATATGCCATGTACTATATGGGGATGCAAATCTGATCAGAGCACCAGTAGACCAGTGCTTACATTTTTCTGCATGGCCTATAGCTCAAACAAAAATTGCTGCATAGCTGTTTTCCTATCTATGTATATATCAGTGGCCCAGGCTAGGCTGATCTCATCAGATCTTGGAAGCAAAGCAGGGTTGGCCCTTCAAGTATTTGGATGGGAGATCCCCAAGGAAATCCAGGGTTGCTATGCAGAGGCTGGCAATGGCAAACCACTTCTGTTTGTTCCTTGTCTTGAAAACTCTATAGGGTTGTCATTAGTTGGCTGTAACTTAATTGCACATTCCACCATATATACCAGAACTTTTACTGTAGAGGTAAGGACAAAGCAAGGATGATTTTGAGTTGAAATACATCCCGTTAGACATATGTTCCTGCTGCCACTCTAATCAAATGTGCAAACCTACTACTCCAATATCTGCATTTTCATTAAACTCCGCCCCCCAACCCATCCAGTATGTGGATTGTGATATTTCAGACTGGGCATGGAATGACTCACATGACTGAATGGTCCTCCAAAAGCAAAAGAAATCCCTCCACATAATTATCAGGAAGAATGCTCTTCCTTGACATGGACTTTTGTGTAGAGATTAACCCTTCTGACATCTGAACCCTCACCTGCTGTTCAAAGTGGTACACTCCAAACACAAGTTTACCAGCACTGAGAACTAACCCCAGCTGCTACATTTGGAAAAACAGAAACTATGGCTGTGATCTGAGTGTGATTTCTAATAAATCCTTGCCTTGTCATTGGAAAATGTAGATGTAGGAGCAACTCTACGGCCCATTACGCATGCACATCTTACTGCACATTTTCAGAGCAGTAAGCCATGAATCTTGACTTCAGATTCTGTGCCCGCCTTATGCATCATTCTTTCCCCTCTGGTGTATTTATTCTGCCACTACAATTAAAAACCCCACACTTTTCTAAATTGGGGTGAAATGTCACTTGTGATGTGAGGGTGGGGGTATCCAAAGTTCTTTAAAATTTACACAATTGCCCTATCACAGCTGTGCGGTAGCGTCCAGCAAGTGCCTTCTATTTAAATCGTCGTGGTTCAAGTTTTGCACATGCATTTTATTATTAGTTCACTGAATGAAAGGGGACAGAAAAGAATGCAGGCAAAGGGAGAAAACCTGATGTTGAAATTGACCAGACCATTTTGAAGCTAACAAGCAGCTGCAATGCCTCATTTTCCATATTGTGGAGCACTATTTATTTATTTATTTTATTCAATTTATAGCCCTCCCTCTCCTGGACACAGGGCTCAGAGTGGGGAACAACACTTCTAACAATACAACATACATAATCAAGTTAAAACAATTGAAACACCTTAATACAATAAAATTTTACAGATGGCGCATAAAAACACCTCAGGTTTTGTCCTTACCCCATGGGGGGAGAGGGAAGGAAAAGGCCAGGCTAACTGAAGACCATTGCTGCCCTCAACCATAGGCCTAGCAGAACATCTCTATCTTGTAAGATCTGCAGGATTGTAAATGGTTCAGCAGGGCATGGATATCATATGGCAGAGAGTTCCACGAGGTTGGTGCCAGGGCTGAAAAATCCTTGGCTCTGGTTGAGGACAGCCAGATACTCTTTAAGGATCTCTGCTGTGTTATTAGCCACTGTGAAAAATGGGAAAGAGTCACATGATCTCATTATGTGGGGGAACATGTTGAGTATGTAAAATGCATAGTAGAAACCAATGACACTGGCATTGCAAGCTGTGATCACTGGCAACGTGTCTCTGTGTTTGTGTGTGTATGCGCACGCCTGTGCAAAGTTGGCTGCAACTCCACAACACTTTGCACAGGGCTGCAATTTGTATGGGGGAGGAGTCCTCTGGCAGAAGCTCTGGAGAGCTTTTTTTGTCTTGTATGACTATATTGAAAAAAATGGGGGGTATTTTCACTGATGCCCTAGTGCAGCTGCATAGTAACACTAATTTCCTGTCCTTCTTTGCAAATTTGTTTGGTTTTCTCTTTGTGATTCTCTAATTTGATGCTGCACACTGGTTGTGATCTTGACAGTTTTTTTAAAGCCTGTCTGGTGCAGATTGCACTCTGACTCCAAATGGATCAATTCCAAGAGATTCTTAAGTTTAGCAGTTTGCAGAAGGTCCATGTGGCTCAGCCACCATTTTAATGTTAGGCTTCCAAAGACTGCCAAAATGGTCCCCCTCCCAAACTTTTTTCACTAAAACATTGAAGGGAAAAATGTTTTCAAAACTTTAGGCTTCCCATCCCAGTCTCTCTCTCTCTCTTTACGTCTCATGTCAATTACATTCCATGCTGATGATCCCCCCTTTATTTTGTTTGCATGTAGCACTGAAATCCTTTTTTTCCCCTCTGAGGATGCTACCATCTGCCTCCTCACCAATCTCCCTTTCAAGTCAATACCAACAGGGAACTAAACCTCACACAGCTCCTTTTAAACTTTCCCCCGTCATTTAAATTTTTTAATCAGTAATCCAAGACTAGCAATAGTCTCACATTGCTCAACTCATGCTGCTTGTCAAAAATTTTAAAAATTTAACAACAAGGGAAAAAGTGGAGCTTATACACTGGTGAAGGAGGAAGGATGGTGGAAGGTGCCGAGTTAGTGGAATGACCTCGCTGTAAGGGGTTAGTGACCTTTCAGGGGTGACAAAAGGGTGGGGGGAAATCTGAGGATACCTGTATACTTTTGAATTGTCTTCGGCTTGGAAGGAAAACAAGTGAAAAATCGGCACAAAAGCACTCTAAGAAAACCTGGGGAAACAGCAACCAGAAAGCTAACTGAGCACTGAAGGGAGGAAAATCAATGCAGAATGACAAAGAAAACCCAATGGACATGCACAGTGAAAGCAAGGGAAAACACTGGTGCATAATAGGCCTATGAACACCTGGCAGAAATTTGAGATATCTAATCCCAGGGATGACATTTCAGAACCTTTCTGGTTCTTTTTAATTATAAGCAAATGCTAACAGACAGGCAGAAATATATCTATCCACGACAGAGTGAAACCAGTGTTTTGGAACATCATTCATGCTAATAAAACCAGTTGAATGTAAATTAGGGTGTTTTTTTTTAAAAAAAAAAAACATTGTTGTGGTAATTAGCTTTTTATCTAATCCAAGTTGTTTAAGTGTAGATTTGTTAGCTAATCAAGCTGGGAAATTGAAATAGTGTGTAGAAAAATTGTGTATGACTAATATCGTAAACAAGCAATGTGAATACTACTGTACCTGCTTTAGTGCCATAATAAAATAAGCTGTGAAATCAGGATTGAATCCATTTAGGTGTAATTGTACAAATTACTAGCTAATCAGACCGAGAAAATTGAACGAGAACTTGCAAGAACAATGCCTTATGTTCCATTAGCTTTGTGCACTTAGCTAAGTATTTAGTGAAATTTCGAGATAATACCATGGGATGGAATTATTTGTCATGAAAAAGGATGGATCTGTGCCTTATATTAAAATAAAGAACCCACTTTTCCTTAAAGTTAACCAGCATAAGCCAGGGGTAACACAGTAAATTCCACAGGATCGCAAGCGATGTAAAATTGGTATAAGCCCTGGATGAAAGAAGTCTGTTGCCTTCAGTGCTGTCCACTGGGCTGAGCCACAGGCATTTCATTAAAAATGTAAAACTGGACAAATGTATAAAATTCACTGAAATAAATAGCTCAGTTTAAAAGCTGGCTATAGTCAGCAGCTCAATGTATTTTGACATCCTCAACACAGCGGGGACTTAACTAGAGCTGTGGAAGCCTGGCTCAAAGGCTTGTGAACTTTTCAAGAAGTTCAAAACAAAATAGCTTGGAAATTCATAAGACAGGAGGGGATTGACTTGCTGCTTCTCTCCTGCAAATTCTGTTTTATTGAAGGTTTTACATGCTGTGGTGCAGTGCACTCATGTGTGAACTATCAAGCTCTCTGGATATAAGTCTGATGGATTTGGAGTTTTTCAAGAAAGTATGGTACAAAGCAAAGTTTTCCCCAAAGAAACAGTTTAGGGTGGCCAGTTGCAAGACAGAGCTCAGTTCCTGAGCCTTCAGTACTTATGGAAGAGAGGGAATTTGGGCAGCTTGTCATGGCAGAGTGCTTCGGAGGTAAGAAAAATCTGTACTGAAGGGCTGAAGGTGGGCGAATATCACACTTTTTATTCGGCTTAAAACTACTGCAGTAGCTGAGAGTATAGCAGGGTAGTTACTAGGGACTGAGGTGCAAACACGTAATTTCTATGAACACTTAAAATATATAATTTGAGGGTAGACGGGGTTTAAACAGGGGAAAGAATTTAAATGGGATACAATAAAGTTGGACCTATAGCCCTTTTGGGGGTTTGTGGAATGGTATGATATAGCCTAGTGTCATCAGATCTTGGAAGCTAAGCAAGGTCAGTACATGGATGGAGGACCACCAAGAAAGACTCTGCAGAGGAAGACAATGATAAAGCCCCTTGCCAGGATCA
Organism: Lepidodactylus listeri; assembly: GCA_029233225.1. Taxonomy (NCBI): domain Eukaryota; kingdom Metazoa; phylum Chordata; class Lepidosauria; order Squamata; family Gekkonidae; genus Lepidodactylus; species Lepidodactylus listeri. The sequence goes on along the minus strand of JARCFY010000016.1, from coordinate 52,148,006 downwards.
CCATAAGTCAGTGGTGACTTTACAGCACCCCCCCCCACACACACACAGCCTGTTTCAGATGTTACTGTCAGTGCCTGCCATGACAGTTTAGCAACCTCTGCACTTGTTCACACCTGCTGTATGGAGTACACATTCTACTCTCTGTTCTACTCTCTGTTGCATATCTAAAGGCTTCATGTGTGAGTATTAGTTACTAATCCTTTAATTGTCCACACCTCCCGGCCGGGAGCTAACACCCCTGCGTCTACCCGCCCCGAAGGAATGCGGAGCGGCTTTCTCACTCCACCCGTTCCCCCTCCTCCTGCTTTCTCACTCCACCCGTTCCCCCTCCTCCTGCTTTCTCACTCCACCCGTTCCCCCTCCTCCTGCTCGGCTTACATTAACATCGTTAGCGCTGTGGAATGTCTTATCTGAAATGACTGTGTTAGGGAGGGAGTCTTTGAGAATGGTGAATGACCTGAAAAGTATAGTCTCAATACATAAAATGTTTTTGTAGGTTCCTGAGAACTAATTTTCCCCGCACTTTTTGTGAGAACTGCTAGCGCGGGAAGCAGGTAGGACATTGATTGGAGGATCAATCCTTAGCTCATGTATTGGTTTAGTACATCAGTGAATGTAACCCCTAGTATTTCATTACTAACAGAGGAAGTGTTTGTTTCCAGTGATCTTTCTACAAGTAAAGGACTTTTATTCAAAGACCTGTTGTGGACTATTTTCATTGGGACTTTCTCACAGTTACTATCTCATGTTCTGACAGCCTGCCAACCATGCATATCAGGAGTGTGTGCCACTTGCAGTTCTTCCAATACGTGCAGTTATCATATTGTCTGGAAGGAAGAATGTACAGATTTTGCACATGACTACAGCCTCTATACATGCGATATGATATTTCAGGGTTCAGGTTCACATACACTGAAGCTGAAAATCCACATGTTGCCCCTTTCAGACAACATGGTGACTGCACACGTCAGGAGTATCTATACCCAATTGCCAGCCTTCCAGTATATGACGATGGAATTTCTGAAAATGTAATGCCTGAAATGTCAGATATAACACTTGAAAAGGATTGTGGAAATGGAACTAGTTTGACTGCGGAGAAAGAGGATGGAAAAAAAAGGTGTGAAGCAGTGAAGATCATCAAAGTGAAGCTTGGGAATAAACTTGTTTGTTATTCTTTACTTGGGAAAGATCCAGAACAAAGAAAGTTAATTTGCCCTGCCCTCACCAACCCTTAGCATTTATTGAGAGGTGAATGGGGACAGAAAAGTATTCGAAAGTGGAATAAGCCCTACAGATGACTCTAGAGGCTATTAAAGAAAGACAGAAGCAGGGCCAAGGATGAAGCCTTCTTCCCTTTTCTCTTCTTAACTGACTTCATGCTTCAGCTTTTTGGCCCATTCTTCCCATTCTGTATGGCATTCATTATTCCTAGAGACTGAATGACTCTAGGAGCCAGTTTGGTGTAGTGGTTAAGTGCACGGATTCTAATCTGGGAGAACCGGGTTTGATTCCCCACTCCTCCACTTGCACCTGGCTGGATGACCTTGGGCAAGCCATAGCTCTGTACCAGCTGTTCTCTCAAGGACAGTTGTCTCAGAGCTCTCTCAGCCCCACCCACCTCACAGGGTGTCTGTTGTGGGGAGGGGAAGGGAAAGGAGTTTGTAAGCCGCTCTGAGACTTCCTTGGGGAGTGGAGGGCGGAGTATAAATCCAATCTCTTCTTCTCTTCTTCTTCTTCCTCTTCATTGACTAGGCTCAGTAATGCACTAAGAATAAAATAAGTTATGGATGGAATCTCCATCTTTTCTAGATAGGAAGCTGCACATCCTTGAAGTCTTAGGCTACAGTAAGCATGCTTACTGAGAAATAAATTAATTGAATGATGGGAACGGAACTGAGCCCTGTGGAAAACCATCTTAGAACTTGCATGCTCCAGAGAAAGTCCTCTACGCTGTTATGGAAAACTGTGCATCCTCTTTTTATCTGTTCCTGGAAATGTGTGACTTTGTTCTATACTTCCACTTTCAATGGAAGACGGTTCACCAGTTGAACCTCCAGAACATTTGACAGCTTTGGTACTCAGATACGTTCAGTTTATGGGTTTTCCCAAGCCCTGATACTTTCAGATAATATCATACTGGTAAGAAGTATTGGTAAGATACCCATATACTGTATTCTGCCACCCAAACTAGGCAATGTTCTTTTGAAAACCAAATGCTAGAGGAATTAAACTCTAGACTGCCCAAGTAGAGAGCATGATCTGAAGGAAAGTCACCTTCTCATTTAATGCTCATTAGCATTTGGTCTTGCCCCAGCTATTGTACAAGATAATTGAATTGTTTAATTTGCAAGCCAGGTTGTTGTAGCTGTTGTTTCCATCTCCGGGTATTGAATGATACTTAACTCCCATAAGAGTAATTTAAACTGAAAGTTTATCTTTCCTCTGCACAGAGCGTGAGCCCAGTTGCCTTCTAATGAGTAAATAAACCATTCAACACTTTAATCATTGTTGTTGTACACCTTGAAGCTGCTATATAAACTACATAAACACCTCTATGCTCTGCTACATATGTCACTTTCATTTTCTACAGTACTTACTTACTTAGATTGGCATCTGAGAAGCAAAACTAAAAAAAAAAAATCCATTTCCTTTCAGCTGATGCGAGCAAACCATTAACATTAGGTCTCTCTGAATGCTAAAAAGCTTGCGTGATTAAGATGAACCCTAATGAAAAGAAATGGGAAAGGGAGATTCCAATACAGACTTGATTATTATGGGGAAAGTTGCTCGTGAAATCCATAGTGCATTCTGCATTTGTGGCATTGTCAGTCAAAGGACTACACTGCTTTTGCTTTTTCTCCAAGGAACTTTACTACTTCTGTTTAGCTGCCATATGTGATTTTATTTCGCCGTCCTCAAGCCCAAAGCAGATTAATGGTTTTCTAAAGGTGTATTATTAAGTGAAGAGCAGAGATAAAACACCCAGTAAAATACCACTAATTAGTCCTCATTAGGAAGTAACAGTGATGGACTGAACACATAATAGCGAAAGGAAAAAAAAATACAAGTTGGCAGCCTTTGATTAACAGTCACACTGTCAAAGGTTAAGCTATTACATGTTTATTTTACAATTTTCTTTACTTTCACCTTGATCGTATTTCCGTGCGAATGTGGCATCTTGTAAATTAGCTGCCCTTATTCTGCACCTTTAGAACACAATTCACAGCACTATAACTATGGCACTTGTCAAGAGACTTGCATGCTACTGAAAGAAAGCTGAAATGATAATAACATATCTCAGATGCAATTAAATGAAGCATAGTATATCATGACAGATTAGGAGATCATCTGTCTTATCCAAAAAGCTCCCAAACTCTTTTAACTTCCAAAATCTGATTTTTCTCAAACAATTAAATCTCTATTCAAGGTTTTTACATGGCTACTGGCTCAGCATTATGAGAATAATGAGTTATCTGGGGGACACAGGGAATATTATGCCTTAAAACTCAGAGATCTTGTGTGTTTTAATTCAAAAGAATATTGAAACAAGCCTGGGGGCAAAGATCTCTCTCTCTCTCTCTCTTTCTCTGGTCCCTGGTTTTACATCAACTCATGTATCATGAAACTCTTTTTTCTAGAAGACGAGAAGTGCTACAACAGGGTATTTCAGTAGTTATCCAAAATCAAGTTATGAGGGCCTGGTTGTACACAGTAATCACACATTTTAGAGCCAAAGTACGCATGATATTGGAATAGAAATGCACAAATTTCCATTTCTTTTCATTTTTATGCACTGTTGGGAAGACATTTTCATCTGGTCTATTTTCTTCAGCAAATTTCCTGTTTTCATTTCTTTTATGCCATTTGCCTTTATATGTTAGCTCCTGTTTTTATACTATTTGTATCCATTTGATGTGAAAAAGGTCTCAGTTTTAACTGTAATACTTCTACTGCATTTCTTCCATAGGGTTTGGGAAACAATGATTGCCATCTTATCCTCAGTGGGGAGAAATAATAAAATAAACCTGAATTTTAAATTGAACCAGTATGTCAATGAAATTTGGTTACATCCTTACACAGGAGTTATGTGACTAGAACTCACAATGTGTAATTTACTCCTAACATTGTAGCTGGATGGGTAAAAAGCCTGACTGGCACATGGCAATGGAGAAGGAGGGTGCCGATTCACACTCTCCACATCGAAATCCTACCTCTCGTGACTTCTTTAAAACCTGATAAGGGGGAAAAAAAGGTGCAATATGAGTACATGCATTTCCCCCTACTGGTACTTCAAACAGTCCTAGACCTGTTTCTGACTGGGGGAAATGGCAGGTAGGAAGAATTATCCCTCCCATTCTCCAGCACTTTGGCCCTGATCCAAATAATGCCACTCCGGTACGTTTCAGAGCCAGATTGTGCATCTGGAGTTCCTGTCATGGCATTACAATATCACACAAACGTTAAAAGTTTAGAACACAGAAGTCCAGTTTCCTTATGCCTAAGGAACACTCTGATGGTGATGTGAGGACTATGGTTTTGCCACACAAATGGATCTCCTCATAAGACACCATCAGGATTCATAATAAAGTTCACACCATCTAGCAGTAAGGACTTCCCAGGCAGCATTACATTAAACATTACGTTCATGCAAATATTACATTTTACTAGAGAGAATACATATAACAAAGAATGGACTACATCTCACAAAATGTTGGAAATTAAATGCCTCTTCCTTATAAGCGAAACTGTGAACATATTTCTTTTTATCGTGCTTTGGCTAGGGTTTCCAGGGTCAGCCAAAATTGCCTCAGGATCTAAATCTGGCCATTGTTGGGTAATTCCTGTCCTAAAAGAATGAGCTGGTACCTCAAGGTTTTTGCTACATTTTATCATTTCCCGCTTTTTCCGTCCCAAGATATCTCTGATCATCAGCTCATTAATTGTTAGTAAAAATGAAGAACTCTACAATGCAGTTCTCAGCAGAGTTATTCCACTCTGAACCTACTGGTTTCAATAGGCTTAGACTGGAGTAACTCTGCATAGGATTGAATTCAAAGTCCTTCAGAGGTAAAGTGAGTTGGCACAGTGAGTTAATAAAAAATGGGATGTCCTGATTTTCTTAGTGCACAGTCCAGCCAAAGCAAGTGGCTGTTGGGACAACAGGAAGATTGGGTAAAATCTTGTTAACATTATTGTCCTCCATGTCCTCCCATGTCCCCTCTTGGATTGATTCCACAGTGACATGTTTCTCCATGCCTGCACTTCTATTCATCTGTGGCTTTCCCTGGTTTCCGCAGATGATTTTGCCCTCCTATGCGTAAAAATACACTTTCCCACCTCTTGCTGCGTGGTGTCTGAATCCCATTTCTGGGAGGTTTTTGTAATTCCAGCTCTGAACCTGTGCCAACCTAGTGGGGAAATCTTTCTCATCCACTGTTTTTCAACCCTAGGTCTGCCCGCTCCTCCCCTCCACATTTGCATGTGCCACCCTCCAACCCCATGTTACCATGGAACAGTTTCCGGTTGATTAGCTTATTGTTTCATTTATTTTCTTGGTGTTTTTAATAGTCCAAGGCAATCACATTATTACACTACTTATACTGCATTCCAACATTAGTTCTCACTGCGGGGAAATTTGTTTAAAAAGGATTTCACAGTTTATGGTGAAGAATGCTGCACAAACTGATGTAATGAAGTAAATGTCTTCTGGAGAGGGAGGGATTCACTTATGTGCAGTCTTCCCTGAGCATGTAAAGGGACTCATGATAAGCAAAGGAAATGAGGTGTGAAAGCCCCTACTGTGGAAGCAGGGCCGCAGACTCACAGCATTAAAACAGACTTTCCTGCGGAGCTTCAGAGTCATAAGGACGTACTGCAGAAACTATCTTGGATGCACACCTTAATGGGGTGAGGGGGTTTGTGTGTGTCAGTGAAGCTGATAACAATACCAACCTCCCAGCAGAGTCACTCAAGGCAAGGCACCAGACTAAGATGCATCCCCCCCTTTGAGGATCAACAGCCACATCAGTAGAAGAGAACAAACCGTTCCAGGGGTGATGGGGATAGACGAATCCTTGAAGGGTAGCTACTGGGCAGCAGCAGTAGAGGAAGGTGACACTGATGGAGGATCTTTCATAGACAATGGCAGTGCCACCAGTTAACCCTAGTTAGCACTGCACAGAAGGCAGCAATGGTAAACCACTTCTGACCAACTTTTACCTTGAGAACCCTACGAAAACAATCCAAAATGAAAAAAAGATATAGTGCAGGAAGATAGAAACTCCAGGTTGGATGGCACACTGTCAGCTACTGGGAAGAGCTGAGGACAACTATGGCTAGCGCTATTCTTAATGACACAACTGGATGAAAGCCAAAAGGATGTTCAGTTGTTAACGTGAAAGGATGCAAAAGGAAAGTCCAAAGCTGTTCAATGCCTATAATAGGAACATAAAATGTGAGGAGAAGAAGAAGGAGAAAGAGAAGGAGAAGAGATTGGATTTATACCCCGCCCTTCACTTTGAGTCTCAGAGAGACTTACAAACTCCTTTCCCTCCCCACAACAGACACCCTGTGAGGTAGGTGGGGCTGAGAGAGCTCTTTCCAGAACTGCCCTTGAGAGAACAGCTCTTGACAGAACTATGGCTTTCCCAAGGTCATCCAGCAGCTGCAAGTGGAGGAGTGGGGAATTAAACCCAGTTCTCCCAGGTTAGAGTCCGTGCACTTAACCACTACACCAAAGGAATCTTGAAATTGTAAAACAAGAAACCAAACATTTAAACTTTGCAGTCCTGGGAGTGAGCAAACTAAAGTGGACTGGATTAGGATATTTTCAGTCAGAAAGTTACAAACTCTTTTACTCAGGGAATGACAAACACAGAAATTGAGTTGCTCTAATAGTGAGGTGAGATGTAGTGCATGCAGTCAAAGGCTATAATGCAAGGTCTCACTGAATAGTATCCATCAGACTTCATGGAAAGCCTATCAGTATAGTTGGGTGCCCAAAGATTGGGTGAGAGGGAATTTTTTTTTTGAGAACTAAATTAAACAAAATATATGTATTTATTACAAAGTGCACAAAAACTATACTTTAAAAAATATTGGCACAATCTGCCCTTGAAGTGGTGAATATTTGAACTAAGAAGTCCTGGATCTATATAACCTGATACATTTTGATATTTATAGGTTAAAATCCTGGACTAATAATTCAGTATATCTAGATGGATAACTTTGGATAACCAATAAAACAGGACTAATAATTCAGTATATCTAGATGGATAACTTTGAACCACATTACAACAAGACCAAATGTGTTTTGGCTTCCAAGGCCTTCCTCAGTGGTCAAATTTTTGTATATACATGCCCACTATGACATATAAACATGTGTTAGTGCCCAGGCAGGTTGATTATAAGGCATTCCAAATATCCTGTGTGGCAAAAGAATTGGGTTATGTGAGGGTTTTCTTAAACTTTAAAGCACACACATCCAAGGAATGCTGATTTAATAGTTCTTTCTGACCATGGCTATCAGAACTCTTGGAGTGTACAGGTATGTTTCAACCTTTTACTGACCGTTGGTTTAACTGACTTTTGCCACACAGGATATTTGAAACGCCTTTTAATCAATTTGCATTGCTAAGTTCAAGTGAATGTGAGCCAAATGAACTATGGGATGAAACCAGAGATATTATCAAGAAAGAATGCACAAAGACCATTCCTGTAGTCAAAAGAAAAGAAAAGCCTCAGAGGATGACTGATGAAACTCTTAAAATTGCTAAAGATAAGACAAGAAGCAAGAATAAAAGGTGACAGAAACAGAATCAAAAGCCTAAATGCAGTGAACCAGTGACTCAGAGACAAAGAGAGCTATTATAATAACCAGAGTAAAGAAATAGAAGAGAACAACAGAAAAAAAGGAAGAATAAGAGATCTTTCCCACAAGATCCAAGAAATCAAAGGGAAATTTAAAGTATGGTTAGGCATACTGAAAGATCAAAACAGAAATATATTTACTGAACCAAGCAAAATAAAGAAACGTGGGAACAATCCAATGAAGAATTATACAAAAGAGATGAAAATATGACAGATTTCTTCCAAAAAGAATCTTTTGAAGAAGAGCCTACAGTTTTAGAAACTGAAGTGAGAACTGCACTGAGAGCAATTGGAAGCAACAAATCTCCAGGAATCGATGGGATATCAACAGATCTATTCCAAGCCACAGAAACAGAGTCCATCAAAATCTTAACAAGAATATGCCAACAAATATGGAAAACAAAACAATGGCCCACAGACTGGAAATGCTCAGTGAATATCCCAGTTCCAAAGAAAGGAGACATCAAAAACTGCAACTATCAGGCCATAACATTAATTTCTTATGCAAGTGAAGACTTCAAATGACAACTGATGAATGTTAAAGCAGAAAGTGCCAGAGCAGGATTACAGCTGCACATCAAGAAGACAAAAATAATGACTACTGTGGAATTAGACAACTTTAAGGCTGACAATGAAGAAACTGAAGTTGTTCAAGATCTTCTATTCCTTGGCTCTATCATCAACCAGAAAAGAGACTGAACCCAAGAAATCAGGAGATTCGAGACTGGGAAGGGAAGCTATGAAGGAGCTAGGAAAGATCCTTAAGTATAAGGAAGTGACCAAGATCAAGTTAATTCATGCCATAATATTCCCCATTCTATGTATTGGTGTGAATGTTGGACAATAAAGAAAGCTGACAGCAAGAAAGCAGATTTCTTTGAAATGTAGTGTTGGAGGAGAGTTTTACTGATACCATAGACAGCCAAAAAAAAAAGGTGGGTTATAGACCAAATCAAGTCTGAACTCTTTCTAGGAATGAAAATGACTAAACTGAGACCATCATACTTTGGTTACATTAGGAGAACACAAGAATCCCTGGAAAAGACCACAATGCAAGGCAAAATTGAAGGCAGCAGGAAAGAGGACGACCCAACAAGAGATGGATTGACTAAATCAAGGAAGCCATGGCCCTCAGTTTGGAAAACCTGAGCAAGGCTGTTAAGGATAGGACATTTTGGAGGACATTAATTCATAGGGTTGCCATAAGTCAGAATTAACTTGATGGCACAACACAGAGACGTGTCCTCCCATTTCTGCTTTTTCTACTAGGAAAGAGTTCCCAGCCTTGGAAAAGCAACATCCAAGTGGCAGCAAAGTAATGGTCTGTTTTGGGGTGGGAAAGTCATTTCCCTTGTGGATGCTGTAGCCTCCGTTAAGCAGCAAGCAATACCTGAGGAGTGAGCTAACTTATGATCTTACGAGGGGTATTAGTGCCTTGTGTGCAAATCACTAAAGGGTGAGCTGTAAATGTTTAAATAAAGAAGCATATCCACCACCTCCTACATTCAGCTCAACAGGACCTCACTGGGCTTAACTTTGTACTTGTTTAGGGTTGCCAGATCCCCCCCCCCCCCGCGGAGGCGGGGGTCCCCTCCTTCCAGGTCCTGCCTCCCAGCCACCAATCAGCTGGCTGGCGGTGGGGGGGGGGGGTTACCAGTAGAAAGAGAAAGGTCCAGGCCACATTGCCAGTGTCGCACAGGAAGCAATGTCATTACACAAATGACTTCTGGGTGATGCTCTGGTATTTGTGCATAAACTCTGTGGTAAAAGCTGCAGGGGGTTTTGCCCAAATATCCAAGCGTCTCCCGGAAGTCGCTGGCATGATGATGACACTTCTCATGCAATGCCAGCAATGGGGACTGGGCCTTTCTCTTTCCCCTGGTAAGTTCCCCCCCCCATCCCCTGCTGGTTGCCAGGAGGGACTTGGTAACCCTCTGCCTGTTCTGTCATGATTGATTTATACCTTGAGTTCTGATTATTGTGGTAGAGGCAAATGTCAGATCACAGGCTGGGAACTAATATATGCAGACTTTGGAGGACTATGCTTATAGCTACCATGCCTCAAATAGTAGTGTGAACTTGGTCCCGGCGCGCTCGGGGCGCCATGGGGGCCATTTTGCCGCCTCACCCGAGTGCGAGGCAGCGGCGATTGATGCGCTCTCGTGCGATCTGGGAGCCTGGGGGCGGGGCTGCCTATTTAAGGCAGTGCCCCGCTCCCATACGCATTCGTTGGCTCTGCGTGCTCGCCCACCCGCCTGCCCTGTTTGCAGTGTAGGTTTTCAACTGGTCGCCAATTGGGGCCGGGTAGGAATTTTTCGCCTCTACTTGAATTGGCTGTATGGTGGAGGTGTTTTTGTCTACCTTACACTGTGACAGTTGTTAAGGGCCTAGATGGTGGATGAGAATTTAATAGTTTGGTCACTTGGCAGGTTTGTGCAAGCTGGAAAGGAACTGGTGAGCGCCTTACTGCATATCCCGTTTGGGAACAGGAGGTCATCAGGATACTGCCCCAGGGCTCTATGGTTCGGGGCAGAGAATGGTGGCCACCTCTGGGAACCTCTCCGGCTAAGCTCCTCCCTCAGGGGTAGGCGCTCCTGCAGGGCAACCAGTATGCTGGGCTGCCGGTTAAGAGCCAGACTTGGGGCTGGCTCAATACCGGAGTCAGGTGTCCCGCCCATATCAGAAGGCAAGGAGGCTGTGTCCTGGAGTGACGCCTGCCTTGCCTGTTCCTGTGCTTGCTTAGTTTTGCCTGTTGCTGCAATGTTCTGTTAAATAGTTAATAAAGTGGCCCTTGTTTAATTCCAGTCGTTGTCTGTCTCATTATTTGGGCTGGGGTGGCAAAGACTGTATCTGAAATGGTGGGGGGAGGGGAGCTTGAACTGAAAATCTCATCTCACAAATTCATGTGTCAGTCTATAATCTCTCTCCTCTAGGCCTATATTGTTGGCATGATAATGGTGTTTACAGGTGTTTATTGCTGGAGCAGGCTATGTTACGACAGTATGGGACACATGCTTTGAAAGTTGATGTCTATAGAAAGCCTGTCATGGATGTGGCACAGGTTTTTCTCTCTATATAGAACACAACAAGCTGAGCTTTCCAGCTGTACATGGCAGAGGAAGTTGCAGCAGCAGCAATTATGCTTGGCTGAACCCTTTCTGCATGAAGGTCATTTGGACAACAGCAATGAATTGTGAGGTCCAGTAGGTACTGCCTGCAGGGAGCAACAGAAGGATGAAGTGCTCATGCTTGAATTCTTCACACCTACGGCGCCTAGAGCCTTAGTGACTAGGTGATTAATAATTTTGAGGTGTAACTGCATGCAATTATTGTGTAGAGGAGAAGCCATTGAGGCTGAGGACTCAGTTCAATTAATATCACCATCCTGCAACTAGATCTGAACTGTTAGCCATTGCCCATTTATCATTTTCAGCAAGGGGAAAGAAGAGTATATAAATACATAAAGTAGATCCCTGCAACTTTTTGATTTCTGATTATTTATAAAATCAGCATCGCCATTCTTTTGGTCTTTTATCAAGTTGTCTTTTGAAGCTCTTTCAGGCAATGCACTCTATATTCGCACTGTGACCTAGTTTGCACACACAGAATGTACAAGACAAGCTGCTCAATCTGACATACCTCTATATAATCCAAAATATGAAAATCTACTGCTCTGTACTGAAGAATGCAGGAAATCCATGCATCTCCAGCAGTGAAATCTCTTTCCAGCAACTGAAACGAACCTAATTCAAATCAGAGCATGAATTGCTGCTCTGTGTTTTTTGAGTAATATCTGCAATGAAAAGGACAAAAGAGAATACCAGGACAATTTCATTTCCTACATCTATTTCCTTATGTCGGGCACAATATGCATTTTTTCTACAGTATCTATATTTAACATTATAAACCATAGTTAAGTTGCCTCACAAAAAACCCCAAAGGGAAATATTTCCAGGAGGAGTTATAAAACCCTGCCACCTGGACTATCACACTCATATTCATTTGCCAGGAAAATTGAGCTTGTTTTTGTGCCAAAATTCAGAACTGGGGTTGGGGGTGAGGTTGGGTTTAGAAGTCCATCTGTTTGGAAAACACTGAGCCATTGTTGTCCAAGTCCAGGTCCTTCCTGAACTTCAGACTTGGTTCCTTGTCAGCTTTCCTTGGCACAAGCCTCCTTGGTCATCACTTCATCAATTCCTTCTTTTCCCCAAAACATATTCTTGCAAAAAAGAGCAATCTATTGTCTAGGAGAGTCTGCAGCATTTCTGAAGAACTCTTTTGAAAGGCCTGATGCTTATCAAGGGACTGGAGAATAGTTTCCAAAGCATTGCCACTGGAGACGTTAGGGAAGTGGAGTTTATGTCACCTCACTTTTTGATAGACTGATAGGGGAGGTATTGGGAATTCCATTTTTTTCTAATTCTTAATTTTATTTAATTGGGAATTCCAATTCAGAGGCTCACCAGTGGTACCAGATGCTTTGTGTAAGCATCTGGAATTTTTAGAAAATGAGCCTTCAGTCACTGATGCAAGATTACACCCCAGTCCTCCTTGCTACTGCAGAAATTTGGAGGAAAATTACAACAATGGGGGCAGGGGGAGGGATGGTGAAGATATCTCAAAGGGGCTCCAAACACTACAAACTTGAAATGAGCAGGATGCTCATATTCCATGGTTCCAGAATTTTACCCTAAATTGTGTTTCACTTTTCCTTAATTCCAGTTTTAACTTGGAGGTTTTCCAAAATTAATGGTGGAATTAGAGCATGTGCAGCTTGCTTCAGCTTTCTGTTTCTTCTGTTTACTTGCACATCTGTTCCACTCTGTTACAGATGCACAGGAGCATGAGAAAAACTGCAACCACACCCCACTCCACGTGAGGCAGCTACCATCTCTCAGCCCTGCTCCACCCCAATTCGAAATTTGCTGAGAATAAAAGTGACTTACTAAGGTCTATGTTACTGGGAAAGAATTTCCATAGCTAACCTGCTTGTGTTGTTTTTAAACAACTACAGGGAACCAGCATGCCCTATCTTCGGTATTAACTCGTTGTAAAAAACACATTTTTTAAATCATTTTTTTAAAATCATTTAAAAAAAATCTGTCAAAGGAGTAATGGTCAGTTACGGTCTGTTCTAAAATCTAATACAGCTGATTTTAGGCCAGTTTGGTACCATTTTAATGATGGGTGAGTCTCCCCTCCTTGCATACCTTGTAGTCAGTTCAGATTTCTGATTTTTCCTTAAATACCCTACTTTGTCTACTAATAACTGACTTAATCTGTTATTAGTTAATCTCTCTTTAGGCAGAGCTCTCACTGAGAAAGTAAATCTGTGTTCAGGTAATATCATCTCTGACTGGAAGTTTCTCACACATACAAAAAAAAGGAAAAAAAAAGAAAGCACTTCTTACAGAAAATGAGATGCTACATGAAAGTTAGGTTATAACACTTGTTTTCTGTGTGGAGGAATTTTGTATGGACATGAATCCAACCATTTAGGCCCCCCTCTTGTAGTCTGAAGTGGTACAGACAAGATAAAGTCTTTTCACTTCAATGAGGCTTTATTGAAGGGCATGTCCACTGCAGTCCACAGGCATTTATCCAATTTTATACAAGAAAAATATTTTTAAAAAATGTTGTTGGGCACCTGAGCATTTTAGAGAAAAAACACTCAAATATTAAAATAGAAATTAAAACTGTTTTCAAAGATTAAATAGGTAAAACAGTTCCAATTTATTTAGCACATGCAGAAATCTAATGGAGGTAGGGAACTTTGAATTCCATTAAGGGTCGTATACTCTACAATTATTTCTTGCATTTAAAAATGAAAATCCAGAAGAACTGGATAAATGCCAGCTTAATAAGAATACAGTACCATGGCTTAGAGAGTAGCTGGCAGAAAGACACTCATAATTAATTATCTACCTCAGTATACAGTAACAATGTCAAACACCTCCCCACCAAGTCAGACTAGGCCTGGATTAGGGTTGCCAAGTCTTAGGGACTCACCGGCGGGGGGGGGAGTCCTCCTCCAGCTGGGAGTTTCTCCTGGTGCGTGTGCTTTGCGCGTGCGCCCAGCGACGTCACCGGAAGTGATGTCAACATGTTGGGGGCGTTGCCAGGGTGACGCTCTGGCAATCGCCCCAAAACTCTATGGTATCATAGAGTTTTGGGGCGATTGCCAGAGCATCGCCCTGGCAACGCCCCCAACGTGCTGATGTCACTTCCGGTGACGTCATTACGTCGTCCTCGCTGGACAAATTTGGGGGTGGGGTTCCCCCTGCCGGCCAAATGCTGGCCGGCGGATCGGGAACCCCTTTAGCGGGGGATCCCCCGCCCCCCGGGCTGACTTGGCAGCCCTAGCCTGGATACTCTGTCTATAGAAATCTAGAGGTTATGACGAAAGTAACTTCTGTCTGGATGACTTTCCAAGCTACCCTTTCCTTCCCAAATTTAAAACAGCAGCAACAAAACTGGGAAGAATTAGCCATAGATTTCCAGAAGGCTTCAACAAGTAGCTTTTTAAAATGCTCTTTTCAACAGCACTGACTGTCCTGCAGCTTCCATTGTGTTTTTTTCTGGTAAGAAAAGCAGACCACATCAGCACAATGAGTGAACAGGGGGGTTGAAGAAGTTGGATTCTTATGCCTTGAAGTAGATACTACTAGATGCGTGAAACAGGACAAACAATGCATCTGTTCAGCACAGCCAAATGTGTAAGTTCAACTTTCAAACACTTCCACAGCAAAATTCATGGTATACCATATATAACAAGGGAATAACATTCTGTAATTGTTGAAAGACTCCCTATAGAATAGTGGGCTGAGACAATAAATTATGAAGAGAAGATCCTTGGTTTACATGGAATACAACCAACAATGGTTCCAAGGTTTGGGGAGCCCTGGGCAGACAATGCCCCATTCTGTTCTCCACTAGCTGACTCTCATGCTTCCTTTCCACCCATCCACCTGCATGTCCCACCACCTGTCTGTGCATATTTTACAAGCTTGTGTTCACAGTAGCCTGCACCACATTTATGCTCATTTCCCAGCACTGACTGGTACATATAGCTCATAGTGCTTCTTCTGTGCTTCCAGAAGTGCTGCCGCTGTGCACCAACTGCAGGTATTTACTCATCAATGCTGGGAAACTGGAACCAGGACCCTCATCTCAAGGGGACCCTCATTTCTGTAATGTTTGATACCCACTTATATATTATTATTATTTATTAAATTTCTGAATTGTCCAATCCTCGAGTACACAAGGCTCTGGGAGATTTACAACAGGTTAAAAACATACAAAAATACAGGTTAAAATCAACAAATCAGTTATTCTTAATTTAATAGTCTCTAGATGGCATCCATAATTTCATCTAAAACCTACTCTGGTCTGTTCTTCTATCTCATGGGCAGGTTAAGGAGGAGGCCAAAGCAGGCAGAATGGAAGAAATGGGCTAGGAATGATAGGTGGAGTCTGTATCAAGCTAATAATAAAGGGCAATGAGTCGTGGTGAGGGTGTAAAGAATGTAGGGCAGCTCCTCCATCAATCATGTAAACCCCATCCTAAGAGGGAGTAAACTGGAGATCAAATTCATCCAAGAACCCCAGAGCATCCTCCCAGATAATTTGATCTTAACTAATGAACCAGATCTTTGAAACAATAAGCAATGGGCCAACTCCAGCTAGTTCCTCCTTATCTTATTGACTGGACAGGAAGGACAGGAAGGTTTCTGCCTTTACTCACTTATGTCAAGTATCTAGTTATAGTTCTAATTTCCAAATCTCCCTGAGGGAACATTTCTGATATGTTAAGCATGAACATGGAAAACTCCTCTTCACAATACAGACATGTCAAGCTCCGCCTCCTGTCCCGCGGGTGCGCCCCCTGTGGCTGTGGTCCTTTTCTGGCAGCAGGGAGTCCCAGGTGTGAGTCAGGTGAACTGGCAAGAGCTCTGCCTCAGAATTGGCACAGGAGCGGGGTTAACACACCCTGGTCGCTCTCTGTGCCTCGGGTGTGCCACCAATAGCTCTCCCTCTCTCTCGGGTCACTCGTGCTCTCAGCTGTGGCAGTCCCGGCACATCCTCCCCGGCGTCATGGCTCCGCCTCCTTTTATTTCCTTCACCTCCTTCCCCCCCCCTCGGACTTCCTGCTGCCACACCCGTCCCCACAACCTCTGCCCCACCCCCCTTCATAACTCCAGACGCCGTCTCCGTCCTCCCCCGTGATCCACCTCTTCCAGCCTTGCCTGGCAGTGGCCTTCTACTGAACTCCTCCCTGTCCGCTCCCAGCGAGCCATGGGCGGGGCAGGCGCGCTGCTCCCACAGTCCCCTGCGGCTTGCCATCCGTCGTCGGCGCCGGCAGCTCCGAGCGGTCGGGGAGCGCGCCGGCAACCCTGGGCTCGGGAGCCGCTTGCTCGCGCTGCCGCTGAGCCGCCACCGTCTCTGGGCTCCGGGGGAAGCGCGACGTCGTCGAGCTGCTTCCCGGTGTGTGTGTGACTCTCTGCGGCCCTTCCGTCCCGTGCTGGCTGCCGCTCGGGTGAGTCGGTTGCGGGCCCCCGGGGTGGGGTCGAGTCCCGGCCGAGTGGGACGGGACACACCCCTTCCCTTGAAGCGATACTTGAGCTGTCGTCCTTGAAGAGCCTGGAGAGGTAGTCGGCTTCTCGATGATCCGCTCCCGCTCGGTGGCGCACTGTGAACGAGAAGGGCAAAAGTGAGAGGTACCATCGCAAGATCCACGGGTTAGAGTCCTTCATCCGCGCTAGCCACAATAGGGGGGCATGGTCCACAACTAACTGAAAGGGGTTGTTGATCAAATAGTACTGTAGGGCCCCTACAGCCCACTTTACAGCCAGGGCCTCCTTCTCCACTGTGGAGTACCCGTGTTCTACCGGTTGGAGCTTTCTGCTAATAAAAAGAATAGGGCGGACAGTTCCCTGGATGGTCTGGGCCAACATGGCTCCGAGACCCGTCCCCGATGCATCGGTGTGGAGCTTGAAAGGTTGAGTGAAATCTGGATTATGCAAAAGCGGGGATCCAGACAAGCTTTGCTGCAGGCTACGGAATGCCTGGTCCTCCAACAGACCCCAGGATAGCTGGCTGGGCTGGGTCTTCCGCAAACAATCGGTAAGGGGGCTGGCCACTGTGGCAAAGTTTGGAATAAAGCGACTATAATAGCCGACGAAGCCCAGGAAGTGACGTAGCTGTCGTTTTGTACGGGGTCTGGGACGGGCTTCCAGGGAGCAGACCTTTTCCGGCAAGGGTCGTAACTGCCCCCGCCCTACCAGGTACCTGAGATATTTTAATTCCTGGAAACCTAGCCGGCTTTTCTTGGGGTTGGCCTTTAGGCCGGCCTTTTCAAGCGCCTGCAGGACAGTCTGGAGGTGTACCAAGTGCGCGGGCCAGTCGGAACTACAAATGATAATGTCGTCCAAAAAGGCCCGGGCAAAGCTGCCGCATTGCGTGAGGGCTCGGTCCACGAGGCGTTGGAACGTGGCGGCCGCCCCATGGAGTCTGAACGGCATTCTTTTAAACTGAAATAAGCCCTGCGGAGTGGCGAACGCGTTTTTCTCGCGGTCTTCCGGGGCCACCGGCACCTGCCAGTACCCTTTGGTTAGGTCCAAAGCTGACAAGAACCGGGCCTCTCCCAACTGGTCTATGAGGAGGTCAGCCCTGGGCATTGGGTAAGCGTCGAATTGGGCTATCCTGTTGACTTCTTGATAGTCCACACAGAACCTTACTGACTGGTCCGGCTTCGGCACGAGGATGACCGGGCTCTGCCAGGCACTGTGGGAGGGCTCAATAACATCCAGCTGCAACATCTCTTCAACTTCTCTGGCTATTACCTCCTGCAACTTTGGGGGTACGGGCCGCCAATGGCACCGTGCTATTTGGCCCGGGGGCGTCGGGATCCGATGGACCGCCAGGGACGTGCACCTGGGTTGGGTGGAGAAGACCCATGGACACCCCTTCAACAACTCCTGCAGCTCTGCCCGCTGAGTTGGGGTCAGCGCCTCGTCGAGGACTGGTCCTTCCTCTCGGGCCGGTACCACTCTCCAGGGTAGTGACCCATCCGGCAACTCCTCTGGGCTTTCGACCAGCAGTCCTTCGGTCATGGCCACCTCCAGCGACTGCCAAAGCTTCAGGTCATTAACATGTACCCGCTTGCAGCTCCGTGTGCCTTGGCCGCATTGCACCTCGTACGAGAGGGGCCCCAGGATCCGGGTGATTGTGAACGGGCCCTGCCAGGGGTCACCTGTGGGCTTGGCCATGACTGCCCGGGATACCAGGACTCGGTTTCCCACCTGGAACTCCCGGGGTCGGGTCCCTCTGTCGTACCGTGCCTTCTGCCCGGCTTGAGCGGCTCCTAGGTTTGTCCTGGCTTCCTGACGCACTTGCTCCAGCCTCTCCTGCAACTTCTGGACATAATCGCAGGGCGGTATCCCCGGGGCGGTTGCTGGTTCCACGCGGACACCTTCCACTAACCCCAGGATTCCTCGGGGCTGTCGCCCATACAGAAGTTCGAACGGTGCAAATCCTGTGGAGGCCTGTGGTGTTTCCCTCAGGGCTAACAGGAGGGGATCCACATACAGGTCCCAGGAGTGTGGTCGTTCATGTGCCATCTTGCGGATCATGGCTTTTAATGTTTGGTTCATGCGCTCCACTAGTCCATCTGTCTGAAGATGGTGCACCGAGGTGAAAAGCTGTCTGATCTGCAATGTCTCACAGACCTGTCGCATGAGATGGGCCGTAAACGGTGATCCTCGGTCTGTAAGGATCTCTTGCGGGAGACCCACCATCGCGAAGAAGCGCATAAGAGCCCGCGCCACTCCAGTGCTTTTCAAGCTGGGAAGGTGAATGGCCTCCAGGAAACGAGTGGCATAGTCCATCAGGACTAGGAGGTACCGGGAACCTCGAGGTGTGCAGGGTAGGGGCCCTACGAAGTCCATGGCTATTCTCTCGAAGGGTGTGCGTATGACGGGCAGAGGGGACAGGGGTGCCCAGGGCACCACTCTCGAGGACAACCGCTGACACACCTCACAGGACTGACAGTAAGCACGTACGTCTCGAGCCCCCGTGGGCCAGAAGAACCGATCCAGGATGCGGGCCAACGTGTTCTTGATCCCCTGATGCCCGGCGCACGGGTGATCATGGGCTGCTTGCATGATGGGGATAATATGCTCATGAGGGACCAGTAACTGTTTATACGGTCCCATCCTTCCTTTGACCTCTCTGAACCAGGCCCCTCCCTCCCGCACAATGCGTGGCAGCCGCCGGCTGCAGTGGAGGTCCACTACCTCCCCCTCACTCACCGCCACATGTCGTCTCCAAAAGGACCGGGTAAGGCAATCGCACCACGCGTGCCACAGCCACCTCCCTACACTGGCCCAGGTAGGTGAGGGTGACCCTGACAACCGGGCAGTGTTCTTCGTGGCCATGGAAGCAAACTATGGCCGCTACACGCAACACAGGTAAGTCCGGTGGGAGAAGATGCGACCGGACCATTGATATGGAGCTGCCACTGTCCAAGAGGGCCATAAGCCACCGTCTTCCCAACTGGACCGGCAGGACCCAGGCCGGGGGCCGTCAACCATCCTCTGCAGCCTGCATCGTCAGCTCTCTGCCCCAGTCGCACTCCATGAGCGGGCAGTCTCTTTTAAGATTGCCCCATTGGCCGCAGGTATAACACGGACCCAGCTCCGGACCCCGCCAGCTCGGCCCGGGGCCAACCGGCGGACCGGGAACCAGGGTTCCACTCCCACTCGGTCTGGGCCCTCCGTGACCCCCCCGGGTGGATAGAACCGTGAACGGGGGTCTGCCTCGCTGGGCAGTCCTCGCGAGGGGTTGGGGCGGGCCCGACCGGGCCGGCCCGTGTCTTCTCTGGCCCCGGCAGGATGGCTTCCCGTGGATAACCTGCTGCCCTGGGCCAACCCCCGACCCATCCGACTCGCATCCGGTCTTGGAGGGGGCTCCCGTCCCTCCGCCGCCTGGTAGTTTTCCCAAAGCTCCTGCGCCTCGCTAAGCTTCGTCGGTTTCCAGCATGCGAGCCAGTGTCGAACGTGAGTGGGCAGTATATGCAGAAGCTGCTTGATCACAATCAGTTCCACCACCCGTCGGGCATCATCGGTGGTCGGGGTCAGCCAGCGGGTGGCGGCTTCTCGGAGTCCTGCAATGACGGCCCGGGGTCGGGCTGCGCTTTGGACCTGCATGCTACGAAACCATTGCCGATGGGCCTCGGGTGTGATTTCCAACCGGTCGAGGATGGCGGCCTTCACTTTGTCATAGTTGGCTGCGTCCCCCTTCTCTAAGGCCTTCACTGCCGCCTGCGCTTCTCCGGTCAGGTACGGACCCAAGATGTGGGCCCACTGGCCCTGGGGCCACTGTGCGGCTTCAGCGGCCCGCTCAAACACCTCTAGGTAGGCCTCCACATCGTCATCTGGCCCTAGGTTTGCTAGCGACGGCCAAGGGGTTCGAGGAGTAACTGGCCCCACGGGCCCGGCTGGCACCCCTCCTGCGGGTTGGGTCGCCAAGACCTGCCGTAGATCCCTGAACAAGGAGGCCTGAGCAGTCTGCTGTTGCTGGGCCAGGTCTCGGATTAGCTGGGCCTGATGTTCGGCCATCCACTGGCTGAACTGCGTGAGGTCCATGTCCGGGCTGGATGGCTCTGGCTGAAGTGGGACTTCGTGGGCCTGCGACGGAAACCGTGGGCAGAAAGTTGGCGCCCGTAGCGGGGCCTTTGGGGGGAGCCCAGCCCACTGGGGTCGGGAGGCGGGGTAGCGGGCGCCCTAGCACAGCGCGCCTGCCTGCATCCTCCACCACCTTGTCAAGCTCTGCCTCCTGTCCCGCGGGTGCGCCCCCTGTGGCCGTGGTCCTTTTCTGGCAGCAGGGAGTCCCAGGTGTGAGTCAGGTGAACTGGCAAGAGCTCTGCCTCAGAATTGGCACAGGAGCGGGGTTAACACACCCTGGTCGCTCTCTGTGCCTCAGGTGTGCCACCAATAGCTCTCCCTCTCTCTCGGGTCACTCGTGCTCTCAGCTGTGGCAGTCCCGGCACATCCTCCCCGGCGTCATGGCTCCGCCTCCTTTTATTTCCTTCACCTCCTTCCCCCCCTCGGACTTCCTGCTGCCACACCCGTCCCCACAACCTCTGCCCCACCCCCCTTCATAACTCCAGACGCCGCCTCCGTCCTCCCCCATGATCCACCTCTTCCAGCCTTGCCTGGCGGTGGCCTTCTACCGAACTCCTCCCTGTCTGCTCCCAGCGAGCCATGGGCGGGGCAGGCGCACTGCTCCCGCAGTCCCCTGCGGCTTGCCATCCGTCGTTGGCGCCGGCAGCTCCGAGCGGTCGGGGAGCGCGCCGGCAACCCCGGGCTCGGGAGCCACTTGCTCGTGCTGCCACTGAGCTGCCGCCGTCTCCGGGCTCCGGGGCAAGCGCGACGTCATCGAGCTGCTTCCCGGCATGTGTGTGACTCTCCGCGGCCCTTCCGTCCCGTGCCGGCCACCGCTCGGGTGAGTCGGTTGCGGGCCCCCGGGGTGGGGTCGAGTCCCGGCCGAGCGGGACGGGACAGACAAATACATCCTTTTCACACTAGCTTACCTCTGGAAAAAATGAATTTTATTACTCTCACATACCAAGGTTGGCAGCCCTTCCTGTCTTCATTCTAGGCAAAAGGTTATAAAGAGTTATCCCTCAGCCTCAATTTTTATTGTGGTTTGGACTCTTCCAGGTACTCCAATTTCACAGCTTGTGAAAGGAATAAAGATGTGCAGTTATGTGCAATAAAGATGGGGGGACATGCACGTGGGTGGGTGGAAAGTTTGGCATCAGTGGACACCACCAGAATCCCTGGACCCTGGCAGCTACTCCACCTCAGGGTATGCTGATACCAGTCCTGAGATTAACCATTACTGATTATCCTCCAGAAGGAAGGCAAGAGGCACAGCAAATTGGTATAAATAAGGACTGGCAATTAAGTCCCACCCCCTGCTCAGTGCAGGTCTTCCATCCAGGCACTGTTTAGACTATTACTGCATGCAAGCTTGAGTCTTTCACTTTTCTCCTCCTACTCAGGCTCCACATGCAATGCTCAGTACTTCTTACTGGGTGCTATGGTACTGTAATGTTGCTTCTGTTTCCCCTTCCTTTTCCCCTTGCATCCATCATTTCCTGCCAACAGATGTACCAAGGTGTAAAAGGAGTACTGGATGATATGGAAATGGCTGAGAAGCTGAATGCATTTTTTGCCTTTTCACTGTGGAAGATAAGTGCTTGCCCACTCCAGAACTGCTGATTTCTGGTGTTGAAAGACCTGAGTCAGATTGAGGTGACGAGAAAGGAGGTTCTGCGACTGATAGACAACTTAAAAACTGATAAATCACCCGGCCCAGATGGCATACATTCAGGAGTTCTGAAAGAACTCAAATGTGAACTTGTGGATCTCCTGACAAAACTATGTAATCTTTCCTTAAAATCTGCCTCCATTCCTGAGGACTGGAAGGTAGCGAATGTCACCCCCATCTTTAAAAAGGGTTCCAGAGGAGATCTGGGAAATTACAGGCCAGTCAGTTTGTCGTCAATACTGGGTAAGTTGATGGAAACAGTTATTAAGGAGAGAATTAGTAGGTGCATTGATGAACAAACTATTGAGGAAGACTCAGCATGGGTTCTGTAAGGGAAGATCTTGTCTGACTAACCTGTTAGTGTTCTTTGAGGGAGGAAACAAACATGTGGACAAGGGGGACCCAATAGATGTTGTTTATCTTGACTTTCAGAAAGCTTTTGATACATTTCCTCATCAAAGGCTCCTAAGTAAGCACAATAGTCATGGGATGAAAGGACAAGTCCTTTTGTGGATCAAAAACTGGCTAATTAAAAGGAAAGAGAGAGTGAGTATAAATGGGCAATTTTCTCAGTGGAGGGAGGTAAGCAGTGTGGTACCGCAGGGATCAGTACTGGGTCCAATGCTTTCTAACTTGTTTATTAATGATTTGGAGTTGGGAGTAAGCAGTGAAGTGGCTAAATTTGCAGATGGCACTAAATTGTTCAGGGTGGTGAGAACCAGAGAGGATTGTGAGGCACCCCAAAGGGATCTGTCGAGAATGGGAGAGTGGGCGTCAGTGTGGCACATGGGGTTAAATGTGGCCAAGTGCAAAGTGATGCACATGAGGGCCAAAAATTCTAACTATAAATACACATTGATAGGGTTCCAAACTGGTGGAGACTGACCAAGAAAAATTTCTTAAAGTCATAGTAGATAACTCAATGAAAATGTCAAGACAGTGTGCAACTGGGGGAAAAAAAGGCCAACACTATGCTGGGGATTATTAGGAAGGGAAAACAAATCAGCCAGTATCATAATGCCCCTGTATAAATCAACGGTGCAACCTCATTTGGAATACTGTGTACAGTTCTGGTCACCATACCTCAAAAAGGATATTATAGCATTGGAAAAGTGCAGAAAAGGGCAACTAGAATGATAAAAGGGTTGGAATACTTTCCCTATGAAGAAAGGTTAAAGCACTTGGGGCTCTTTAGCTTGGAGAAACGATGACTGAGAGGTGACATGATCAAGGTTTACAAGATTATGCATGGGATAGAGCAGATAGAGAAGGAAGTATTTTTCTCCCTTTGTCACAATACAAGAACTTGTGGGTACTCAATGAAATTGCTGAGCAGTACTTCTTCACCCAAAGAGTAATTAACACATGGAATTCACTGTCATGGGGGGGGGGGGCAGCTACAAGCATGAATGGCTTCAAGAGGGAATTAGATAAACATATGGAGCAGAGGTCCCTCAGTGGCTATTAGCCACAAGGTATAGATAGGGGCTGAGGACAGACTGGCAGTTGGCCCGCTCTGCCTCCTCTTTAAAAGCGGAGGCAGAGCGGGCGTTCAGACTGCCACATCTGCCCTGTGGAGGTGCCCCGGACTCACCTCATCCGGCGGCGCGCTCCTCCTGCAGCAGCTGGGCACCACATCCAAGTGGTGTCTCAGCGGCTGCGCGCGTGTTCCACCCACTTCCGGCGGGTGTGAATGCGCGCGGGTGAGTGGAGCCACATGGCGTTCTGCCTTCACCAGCAGAAGCCACCCGCAGTGTGGACACTGCAGGTGGCTTCCTTGCGGTGGTGTCTGAACGCCGTGCTGCGGGGCAGTTCCCCCCCCCCCCCCCGCCTTGTTCTGCCGCACTCCTGTAGCACAGCAGAACAGTAGTCTGTCCTCAGCCTGGATCTCTCAGTCTGGGGCAAGTGATGCACTGTATTCTTGGTGCTGGGGGGGGGGAAACAGTGGGAGGGCTTCTAGTGTCCTGTCGCCACTGGTGGATCTCCTGATGGCACCTGCTATTTTTGGCCACTGTGTGACAGAGTATTGGACTGGATGGGCCACTGGCCTGATCGAGCATTGGCTTCTCTTATGTTCTTATGTACCTGCCTGTGGGGATCACTCTTAAGTTCATATTGCAGTGGTGGCAGCTCTATGTAAATTAATAGGAAAGGTACCTACTCATTCACAGCTAGAAAGCACAAAATACAGTTTGGCGTCATGCGTGAATTGGTTGCAAACACTTTCTATTCCTTTAATAGCTGTGTAAATTAAACAGTTTTTGTAGGTGCATATAGCTTTTCATGATGAGATAAGAAAACATGCAATATTTTCTTCTGCAGCTATTAAAGGTATAGCAACCATGTCCCCCTGTCCCTGTGGCTACCTTGCTCATACTAAGGAAAGCAATACAAATTCTGTGGATTAAAAGGCTGACTACCCTGTCTGCGGACAGAATTACATTTTAAATGTCATCCATTTCCACCTGAGTTTATATGGACTATGGAATCAGTCGATATACTGGGTTCTATGCAGGGCTTGGTTTGTAGAAAACCCCCAGCAGGAACTCATTAGCATAACAGGCCAAACGCAACAGCAGAAATGTATTAGCATATTAGGCCACACCCCTGACAGTGCAGCTCCCTCCCAGGATCAGTTTCCCCAGGTGCCCCGTGGCTTGCAGGGCGCATGGGGAACCCAAGGGGGGGGAGGCTGTAGGTGTGGCCAACTCAGAAGCCAGCTGGAACTCCATTCCTGTGCATTTCTGCCCCAAAATAGCCCTGGTTCTATGTATAATAGCATGTGTTCTAGGGCTTTGCATGCCATTTCACATACACAGAATTAGTGCCCTATTTCTGCATTACAGTATTAGTTGCCATTTGAACCAATACATATTGCTTCCATTTTTTAAATACACAGCTATATAAAACGCATAATAAAATACAAATTGTGAGGCTGAATAGGTAGAAAACAGTATTGCATTGGTTGAAAAAAAAATGTTGCAAACCTATGCACCCTTACTTAGGAGTAGCTTAGTTGAATTTTGTGGAGCTTACCTCTGAGTAACATGCACAGGATCAGACTGTATATGAATGAGAAAGCCAAGATGAATTATCTAAATCCTGCAAGATATTGAAAATCGGGAGACTGCTGGAGCTTTGGAAGGCTAGATCAACTCAAATTGACAGGTTTGATGTTTTCTCCTTTGTTTGAGCCAATTTGTGAAACCTAGCAACAGGCAGTATTAAATGAAGGAGTGAAACGTACATAAATATTCCATGATAGGCCCTGACAAGTCTTATTATTTATAGCTGCTGGGTAGCAGTGGATTTTTTAAAATGTCTGATCATGTGACAATTTTTGCCAGCAAAATAAATTACCCTAGAATCTAACATTCTTTTTAATCCAGCAGAAATAGTGCTTGTTGATCACTGATCAATGAAAGCAACAGTGTTTTTGTAGAGACCAAAGCGAAGATAGCATGCAGTTGCATCGTTGGTTGAAAGGCACAATATGCCATACAATTCAGGAACAAAGCAGGGAAAATGGGATTTCCTGCTGCCTCCAGTTAAGCATTGTTCCCATAACTAATAGAAGGGATGAGAGTTAGGGGTTCAGTTTTTACCACCACAGCGCTACAAACAAGGGACTGGATCTTGATAATGGATGGAGACATATAAGATTAAAGCTGAAGTATTAAAGCTTCTTTCATCACAAAATATATCTGAATTTTGGAACCGTCCTCAATGAAACAATATTTTAAATTTGTTCAAAAGCAAGCTACTGTGCAAATGGAAGGTGAACTGGAATATTGTTGATGGCTCTATTAGCTGATGAAGTTCTGCTGACTCAATGTGGTGGCTATAATTTCTCCTACAGCTTCAGCTATGATTAAGGATGCTTGACTGGCAGGCTTTTTACAGCCAGAGAATTTAAGAACCAGGAAATAAGAGGATACATTTTTAGATACCTTTTTAATATTAACCAACAGTCCAAATCCGCATGAACAACAGTGTAGTATCCACGTTCCAAATCAAAGCTCAGGCTGAGGACAGACTGGCAATCTGGAGCGGGATGAATGCAGAGGCAACTGCTGCGGGGGAAAAACTCCCCGGGGCTGGCCGTTCACACTGGCCAGTGTATTGCGCAAGGATGCCATTATGGAGCATTCAGACTGCTGCGGAGTGGCCTCAGGTGGGCCGGCCTCCGCAGCTCGTGATAGGGCTGTTTCAGCAATTTGCGCATGCGTTTATGTGCGCATGAGCGCTCATGCGCAAACTGGCAAAACGCCGCATTCGCACTGCTGCCTCCGCTTGCCTCCCGCCTTCTTCCGGTTCACACTGCCTGGAAGCGGGAGGCAAACGCAAGATGGCCTCCGGACACCGGTTTCTCCCGGTGTCCTTCTAAAGCGCAAGAAACCCGGCTTCAAAGCGAGTAAGTGCGGAAGGGAGCCGAGGGACAGCTGCGCATGTCTGAACGGGCTCCTTTCCCCCGCTTCCCAAGCGGAACTGTCCCGGGGCAGATTGCCAGTCTGTCCTCAGCCTCAGTGTGTGCTAAACTGTACACAGATTTAATTCCCATGTTTGCAGACTTCTCTGTTGATCAGTGCTGGGAGAATCTGGGTGTACAAAAGTAGGATGTTCATATAGTTGAATCAAGGGGAGATTTTTTCTTCTCACCAGCTAACTATAAATGGTACCTTTCTGCTTAGTGCTGACTGCACAGTGATGCACACAGTTACCTGCCATGGATGTTCAATTCAAGAACAGTGGTGACCAACTGGAAATAACCAGGAGGAAGGCTATGAGGCAGCTGGGATGACTCCTGCTTAGAAACAAGTGCCTTCCTGCTTAGAAACAATATGCATTGTATTGCCTTTGAAAACTAGTCCACACATTACCCCACCCCCCCAAAAAAGTGATGCAAGCAGAAACATGAATGACTTTCATGTCTGCTTTCCCCATTTCTACTATAGTGCCTGAGCAGGGAGGATTCACACCATTCTCATCATTGGGAAAAAACTTCAGGGCTCAAGAGGTAGGAAAACCTGACATACAAGCCACTCACTTATTGTCTTTCCCTGCTTCTTTGTAAGGCTTGGAACAACTATCAGATATTTCAGTGTATGGATTTTCACAGAGTAATCAATAAGAGGCAAAGTCTTGCTAGACCAAGAAATGCAGTGATATTTCTATGATGCCCGTAGTAGACTGTACCTGTCAAGCTTTATAATGAAGTTTTGATCAGTGTTGTACCGATACTGCTCCCCAGTTATCCCCAAGAATGAAATGTGAGAGAAGAAAGATCCAGAGAAGCTCTACGCTCTCTTATTTATTGCATTTCTTAATTATTTATTACATTTATACCCCACATTCTCAACCCAATAGGAATTAGGGGTGCCAGTTCTGAGTCGGGAAAGTCCTGTAGATTTGGAGGAGGAACCTGGGAAAGACAGGATTTGGGGAGGGGAGGGACATCAATGTCATACAATACCATAGAGTCCACTCTCCAAACCAACCATTTTTCCCAGGGGAACATATCTCTGCAGACTGGAGATCAGTAAGTCCGGGAGATCTCCAGGCCTCACCTGGAGGTTGTCAACCCTACTCCTCACAGGTGGCTAAGAATTTGTTCAATAAGCAAATGGTTTTAAATCTGAGACAAACTAGAATTTTAATTTTGCTTGGAAAATTTATTTAATTTTGCTTGGAAAACAAGAAGATTTTATTAAGAACAGAAAATATAATCCAAGGCTACTTATAATGCTAACAATGCTATGAACATACATTTTTTCTTTAACTGAACTAAACAGAATGAAATGGAAACAATGCTGAAAGCTGATGGTTTTTACACGATCCCAATTACATCTGATTTAAAAAGAAAGTAAATGTATAGGAGAAGGAGAAGGAGGAGGAGGAGGCAATCCTCTTGGGCTACCAAAAAGGCAAGTCCATGGGATTTGCATGGACAAAATCCAGGTGGGACTGGTGTTATAATAAAGAGCGAAACTGGGTGAATCTGGATGAAAAATCCAGCTGAATCCAATCCTATGTGTGTGATCTTTATCTGTACTTCAAGATAACTTTATTGGACAAGATGCCTAAGAAGCTGTGCATGGGAATATTTAAATGTTCTCGAATGCATAATGGCAGGAGAATATGATCTCATAATAAGAGGCATGGGAAATGAGTGAAAGGGCTTTCAGCATTCCAAGCCGAATACATCTTTAGGTCAACAATGAAATGCTGTAAAGGTATACTCCGGGGGAAGGCCTAAAGAGTTCAGTGGGTCCTTTCCCTCAGTGTGCACAGGTTTACAAACCCAATATTGGTAATGGGAGGACCAGTTTTTAAGTAGATGTGGTTTGTGCCATGCCTTTTTACAGTCTTTTATCTGTCTCCTTCATCTGAGCAATCTGGTCCTCTGCTTTTTTGAGTTTAGTATCCAGCTTTAATAGGTATATAGTGCAATCCTAAACAGAGACATACCCTTCTAAGACAATTGAAGTCAATAAACTTAAAAGGGTGTGGTTCTTCTTAGGATTTCACTATTCATATCTTAAAGTGATTTACTACATTAAAATTTGGATATAAAATATATCAAACAGCGATGGTTCAGTTAAATGTGACCCACCTTACCTTAAGGAAAACCCCTTTAAAACAAATATTTCCCAGTAATTTTTGCAGGATGAGAATCAGCATGGTATAGTGGTTAGAATGTTGGACAAGGATCTGGGAGAACCAGGTTCGAATCCCCACTTTGCCATGGAAGGCTGCTGGGTGACCTTGGGCCGGTCATACTCTCAGCCTAACCTAACTGTTGATGTGAGGATAAAATGGAGGGGAGGAGAACTATGTAAGCCACCTTGGTTTTCTGTTGGGGAGAAAGGTGGGGTATAAATGAAGTAAATAAATATTTTCAATCTTTTCCCTGCTTGTAAAGTTTTTTTGGGGCTGTAGTGGCTCAAGTGGTTAAGACGCTGAGTTGCAGACCAGAAGGTCGGTAGCTCGGCAGTTCGAGACCCTAGTGCTGTGTGATGGAGTGAGCTCCTGTCTCTGGCCCCAGCTCCTGCCAATCTAGCAGTTTGAAAGCAAGAAATTGCAAGTAGATAAATAGGTAGCACTTTGGTGGGAAGGTAACAGCATTCCATGCTCCTCGGCATCTAGTCATGCCAGCCACATGACCATGGAAACGTCTTTAGACAGTGCTGGCTCTTCGGCTTGGAAACGGAGATGAGCACCACATCCCTGGAGTCATATTCAACTGGCTTTCGAGCAAGGGAAATCTTTACCTTTACCTTAAAGTTGTTTTGCTTATAGTCTTGTTACTGTGCATAGCCAAAAGGATTTGGCCTGTGACTAAGTTTATGGATATTACTGTCATAAAATCATTTGTATTGTACCAATTGTACCTATTGTAAAACAAACTATTTTCTTTCTTACCACCCCTCTTCTATCCCCACATCTTCACTGGCCTTCCCTGAATCATCCATCAAATAAAGGATGTCTCCCTGCAAATGCTCTTTGTTTAATTTTTGATCTAGAGTAGAATTTATAGGCCCCAGGCATGGAGAGATGTCAAAAGCAATGAAGTAGTGTGTGTGTGGGGGGACTCCAGAAAAAGCAAGTA
This sequence comes from Lepidodactylus listeri, assembly GCA_029233225.1. Classification (NCBI taxonomy): domain Eukaryota; kingdom Metazoa; phylum Chordata; class Lepidosauria; order Squamata; family Gekkonidae; genus Lepidodactylus; species Lepidodactylus listeri. The sequence goes on along the minus strand of JARCFY010000016.1, from coordinate 52,118,194 downwards.
CAGACTAGGTGTGTAGGCAGGCACAAGTTCAATTGGTCTCTAAGGGCCAAACTGCACATTACAAGTAATCACATGCAAGAAATCCTTGTGCTCTTACACTGAGCTCGCTTATAACAGAAGCAGCTGTGAAAGGAGTTGCTGTTGTAAGCCATGTGAAGGGCAAGATTCACACTGAAGTTCAAAAACCTGTCCTTGTGTATATTTGTACTAACACTGTGGAAGACTATATGTAATGGTTAGTTTTTTATGTGTCATAATAAACACGGTATCACCAAGTGTCTCCTTCCCCTTCCAAAAATCTGCCACTTTTATGATTTATAGCAGTTACTGGATACAAATAACCATTGAGTTGACCAGAGAGAGAGTGTGTGCTGAAGAATAATTGCTTGTGCTCTGAAGCACAAGGTGGATATTCCCATCTTTCCCAAATGATGTCCCTGCTGGAAAAGCCCTAATGTGAGAAAAGAAAGAGCAAAAAATGGTTAATTCTTCAGCAGTTATCAACCAGTGTCTTTGTGTTTCCACATAGGTCACAATCCCTGTAAAAATGAATGCATGTACCCAGGGGTCATTTCGTGGAAAAAGAGGTGCAGGAGCTCATTACCATAACTCATTAGCATAACTTATTTGCATATGCTACACCACCTGACATCACCAGAAGAATGTCAGAAGGCGAGAGAGAGAGAGAGAGAGAGAGAGAGAGAGAGAGAGAAAGAGCTGGCAGAGAGGGGACAGCTACTAATCCAAGCCTCAGAAATACCACTATTCTGGGAGGATAGCTTCAGTGGTGACTGAAGCCTTCAGAAGGCTGGTCAGAGGAACAAGGACCTTTCCAGGGGACGGGGTCATTTTGCTGCAGCCATGACACAAGCAGGCACTCCCCCATGGGGGGGGGGCTAGCACCAACTTCAGGAGCTGAGCTCCCCTGAGCTCCTGCTCGAAATGACCCCTGCATGTATCTAGCATTGAACACATGTGTGTGTGAAATCAGTGGCTGGAGTCAGAAAATATGTCTTCCAGAGAGCAGAAGGCAATTTTGGAAGTGGGGTGGCTGATTATGGGCTGCACACTCATTCCACCTTTTGTCTCTAGAATTTTTCTTTCATTTCAGTGATTTTTCTATTGTCTCAAAACCCTGCTACACCTGTTTTATTAGTGGTGGCAGTAGACAAATATTGGCATATTAAGGAGAGTTAAATATCTTTCAGATAATTATTATTTCTTCATAAAAACACATTGCCTGTCTTTTAAGTATTGAGTCGGGAGACAATAAATCAAATGCAGGCTTTTCTTCAAAGCATCGTTCAGCTCAAAGACAGCTCTAGCAAGAGCAGCACTCAACTTATAGTGTTCCAACAAATAACTATATATATTGTAACTGGAAACACACAGTCTCATTGGACCTAAGCAGGGCTCTGCAATTGGTTCCTTAGATTGGCTTCAGGACCAATAAGGAGTCTTTATTTGGCAGCCAATAGGAATGAGGGATTTAGGATACCAGAGCCCGGACAATGCAATGCAACATAACATAATAGAACATAACACTGTCTTTAGTGATCGACAGTCTCAAATACTTCTAATGCCAGGGCTTAATTTGTGATAATCTAGTTAAAGTGTCATTTAATTTTTAGAAGGAAAAGCAAAGGTTTCTGTGATGCGTATTAAACTTTTTCCAGATGGCCCCATTTTATTTGTGGTTCAGGTAATCCACAATCCTAATACATTTTTTAAAGCTGATCTAATCGTGTTGGCAAATGCAATTTGCGCCCCACTAATCCACAACATACCAATTGCTCTGAACAAGACTGTTCTTCAGCAAATGTATTGGGTGTTCCAGCCATACTGTCCCTTACTCCAAGGGCTGTGTGGCAAACCTCACTCATATTGGCTAGCTTGGTATTATTGATCTCCATTTTAAGAAGGGAGAAAGTCCATTTTGTGACTCAGTAAAGCTAGTTTGCTTTATTTGGTAATATGTTTTTCTTTGTTGCCTAAGCAACAGCACTTTCCAGCCTGTCTACTCTGCATACTCTTTTTTACATACCCATAAAAACCCTTGAGAAAATTAGTCTTTAGAGAGATGTAAATTAGAATTGTCGTCCTTCCTGAACTAACAGTACAAGCCTATTTGGAGTTACTGTAGTAACTGTACAGAACCTCACTGTAATTGTTCAACATTTAGTGTGTTAATTTTCAAATGTTTAATTTTAACAGGGAAGCATCTAAGGTGAAAGGCTTAGAAACTGGTAAATGAAAACCTTGCTTGTTTTTTTCCCCCCATGCTACTGTTACTATGCTTACATGGAGTTTTATGAACACATCATTCAAGCAGAGTGTGAGCACAAAAACTCGGTAGCTAAACTATTGCTGCATTTCTAGATTGCTCCTAAGAGCAAGAAAACAACACGGCAATATAACAGCCCAGAATAGCAACATCTATTGTTTGGACATGCTACATGCCTAATGATTACAATATCCTGAGGAGCCAGCCATTTGGCTGAAGGGTCAGGCCTCGTGACCTGTATATATTCCTCAGGTTTTGCTGTATCTAAGATAGCACTCAGAACCTTTAACCATGTCTCAAGTTATTAATTAGGTCAAATCAGCTGCCCAGACTGCATTACTTGTGTACCTCCTTACTTCTGAAAACACATCTGAGCATCCCTTTAGGCACCTCGTCGTGCGTCCGTGTGCCACTGGGAAAACTGCTCAGTGAATTGGCCCAGTGGACATTTTTTTTTTCAGTTGTGACACATTGGATAAGTCTGCAGCAGAGTATGAAATCTCATTTCAGAGTCACAGTTTTCACTGAGGGATTTGTTTGTATGAAAGCTGAAGAGAACCTAAGAGAGACTGTAGACAACAATGGTATATATTTCTCCTTTCTGAAATTCTCCATAGAGCTAAAAGCCTCTGGATGTTCTTTCTTGTGCTTTTTCTCACTTTGCTGTCTGGGAAAATATGAGAGAATCCGGATCTATAAGGCCTTGGAGGTTATATTTGAAGTATTATTCTTTTTAACAAAGTATAGCCACTTCTAATTTTTGTATTCCAAACGCTTGGGGAATGTGGCACCAACCAGGAGCAGCTGAGGTAACCAAAACACTGCAGAAAAACTTAGATACAGATAAACCATTGTCAATTTTTGGGGGGACCATGTCTGGTCAATATATGAAGGTCAAATATTTCAGAGTCTGCATTTGTGTGATGTATGGTTTCCTTTGCTACCCTTCATTCATCTGCCAAATAAATTATCTTCATTCAAGATAAATGTAAATATAAGAACAAGCTGTAACATTAGCTGGTAATTTAATTCTCCTTCACAATGTCCTTGAAACTTCTCACAAAGCAGCACAATCGTTTAGAGTGACTTAATGCATAAAGTATCAAAGCACCAAGAGATCTCAATAGTTTCTCAAAATTAGATAGGCATTGATTTTAACTGTTTTCTTTCCTTCCTTTATTAACATCTTGCTCTGCATACAAAAAGAATTCTGATGTAAAACAGAAGTCTGATTGAGATATTTGTTGTCAAATGGTTAGCATTGTTCTCTGTTGTATACTTGCAGAGCACAGAACTATAACACTTGGTTACACAGAAAATTAAGAATGCATTGGGCTAATTTAGTTCCCATTAGGATGAGGAAAACAAGTTTAACTTCCTGACCCTGCTGAAATATGTGTCCCGAACTGCTCACTATAGAAACTATTCAAGTGGAACTGTTTGAAATATACTGGAAGATATTATTAGTCAACTAGATTTATTATGATGGGCTTTTCCCATCTGAAGGAGTTCCTTCACATGCAGTGAGGTTGATCCTATAATGATTATGAGACAAAGGAAATTTTTGTTTTCATGGGGCTCATGTATTGGTAACAATTAAATGGTCTGACCTGCACACGATGTAACATTTCTGAGCAGGTGTCCTTGTAATACAAACCATGAACACATGATGAATGTAATGAAAATGTTGCATTTCTGTGGTGAAGATCATAAGGTCTGTCCATAAATAAATGCCAAATATTATAGTTTTAGAGCATTATTGAGTTTTTACAGGAGACCATACCTGTTAGATTGCTGATAATACTTGAAGGTACATTACTATTATATATTATATCCTTCCAAGAGCTGCTGGTGTTAACTGCTGCAGGTTTCTTTCTCTCCCTCTCTGTGGACCTCCTCTACCTCCAGGTGCTGCAGTAGCAGTAGTAGTAGCAACAGCAGCAGCAGCAATAGTTGTTGTGTTCTAATGGCAACCACCATGCGGTCCGGCCATGCGGTCCGGGGCAAGCCCATGGCCGGGCACGTACAGAGCTTCGCTCCAGAACACAATAGACTGGCTGGATCGTGATTTAGACCTATCGGTCAGCCAGGATGCAAATAAGGACCAATGATCTGGGGAGACTTAATTGTAATCCTATCAGCTTGTTTGGGCTAGGCCGGGGGCACGGTTTAGATGTGCATATAAGCAGACCCTCGAGCCCAGCTCAGACATGTGTGCCTGACCCTTCAATAAACCATCAGCTGATAGTGGCCCTTGTTTAATTCCAAACTGTTGTCTGTCTCGTTATTTCTGCTGGGGTGGCAATGGGCTCCCTGTCGCCGGGCATCGCCGTGGTGCGGGGAGCCATTTTGCCGCCTCGCAGATTGTGAGGCAGCAGCAGGGAACGCTGCATGCATTGCTTAAGGGCAGGGGGCGGGGCTTGCTCTTTGAGAGCCATTGCCCCGCTCCCGCTCTTCTTAGTCCGCTGGCGTGCTCGCCCACCCGCCCACCCTGGTTGCAGTGTGGGCTTTTGCCGGTTGCCAATTGGGGCCAGGTAGGAATTTTTGCACCTCTTTCTTGTTTGGCTTGGGGACGGGGTGTTTTTTGCCTACCTTACACTGCAGTCGGTGGTTAAGGGCATAGGTGGTGGTCGGGATTAAGTAGATTGGTCACTTTGCAGGTTTGTGCAAGCAAGAAAATGGAACCGGTGAGTGCCTCACGGCATATCCCTTTTGGGAACAGGAGGTCATCAGGAACCACCCTAGGGCCTTGCGGTCTGGGGAAGTGAATGGTGATCGCCTTTGGGAACCTCTCAGACAGGCTCCTCCCTGAAGGTCTGTGCAGCCTCAGGGGTAGGCGCCCCTGGGAGGGGGTGCCAGTATGCCGGGCCGCCGGTTACGAGCCAGAATCTGACTGGCTCAAGACTGGGGCTAGGTTACCCGCCCATTACAAGGGCAAGGAGGTTGTGTCTGGGAGTGACACCTGCCTTGCCTGTTCGTGAGCTTGCTTAGTTGCTTGTTGCTGCATGTTCTGTGTAAATAGTTAATAAAGTGGCCCTTGTTTAATTCCAAACTGTTGTCTGTCTTGTTATTTCTGCTGGGGTGGCAAAAAAAACCAATATGATATGGGCACACAAATGTGTACTGTCTGCAACATCACCATGCAAACACAGCCCTTTCTTCCCTTTTTTTTTTAAATGTACATTTTAAAAGTGATATTCTGTTGGAATTTATAGGAAAGGCCTGGAGTACCTCTGATTGTAGAATATGTAATTTGGGTTGCTTAACCCTGAGGTTACATATTCTGGTGTTAGATAGGGATGAGAGTATTCCCTCATTCTGCTCAGTTTTTCACTCCATTGGCCCAGAGTGAGGAAATAGCTAGAATGATATCTCACAAACGGAGACGGAAGGGTGAGGAATTTACACCTCCTGATTCTAAACAAACAAGGATAGAGGACTTCTTTTCATTAACCACCTCAGAATCGGGAGAGGCTTTTCAAATACCTACCTCCAACCGCTTTTCTCCATTAAGTGATGATACTGATAACTTCCTTGAAAGTGTCTACTCTGCTACACCGCCTGAAGCACATGACAGTGGTTTAATTAATCCTGACACAGCTGAAGCCCTTGACTCTGCAGCTTCTCCTAAAACAGCTAATTTGACTATGGAGACTTTTGCAGACCTTCTTATTTTGGTGGCTGAATCAATGAGTTTTGTTTGCAAAAGGTTCAACTCTTTGCATCTTAATATACTGGATATTGCTGCATCACTATCCAGGTTAGTAGGTGACAAGGATAATAGAAATAAAGCATCTCCACCCGTCAAGCCTTCTTCTCTGCAGTCCCTGGACCTGGATCATCTTAATTCTGACCCGCATTCCTATGCAGCCACCGTGGATCCAAGGTCAGCTGAACCCTGTAATCAACAACCTATGCAGAAAACACAAGGTTCTTGGCAGCTGTCGTGGCCACCTCATCTCATATGTTTGACTGTGTATAAATTCAAAGGAGCTTTTTTGTCTTGGAAGACATCTACCCTGGCCAGGAAACATCTGTATGATTTGTTTGGACGCCAAGCAGGATCCGTGGATATAAGATCAGTGGATCCTTTAAACAATTCGTTTTCAGCTCAAAGAGTTCTTATATCATTTAACAGCTCCAAACTACCGAATTTAATTCTTAAGCAAAAAGCTTACCTAAAATCAAAAGGGATCTTTCCTACGCGAGTTTTCCATAACACAATCATTTAGCCACTCATCTCTAAAGGCCCAAAAGGGAACACTCCAGCTTGCTCCAATGCGGCCTCTCAGGAGTTGCCATCATCCCTTGAGGATCAACACATGGATATTGATCTACTTGACCAAGAAGTACAGAATCTCTTCAACAATCTTCCTGTTTCCGAGAAAGCAACTGTAGTTGACAGACTGGAAACTATGGGAATAAGCTACTCCTTAATTACGAGAAATCCAAAATATTAGTTTTTGCTAAGTACTGCAAAATCCAAAAGTGGACATTTGATGGGAAAGAAATAGAACAGGTCAAGCATTTCAAATACTTAGGTCTCTATTTCAGTTACAATATGTCCTAGTTACACCATTGCAAATCTATGATTAACCTAGCTAGCATCAATGCAGCAGCCATCTTGCGTTTCTTCTTTAATAGGGGCAACCAGTTTGTGCCAGCTGCCTTAAAAGTGTTTAAGGCTAAAGTGATCCCACAGATACTATATGGTATTCCAACATGGATAAGCACCTTTGAGACTGGAATTGAAAGAGTGCAATCCAAATTTGTAAGAAAAATCATGGGTCTGCCATGCTGCATTCCATACGCAGCTATTTGTTTAGAGGCAGGGCTCAATATGTTAGAAATAAGGGCTTGGTTAATATCAATTAAATACTGGCTACATTTGCACTATACTGCTGATTGTGGGAGCTATATACATCAATTGCTGTCTGAATCTATCACATCCAAATGGACTGCCTGCATAGAGAAGAAAATAATTACAATGGGAATATCCATGGATTCTCTATATATGCTACCTCTTACAAATGCATATCAGCTAATTAGACACAGAATCCTGGATAACGAAATAGGATAACTAGAAACTAGTTAGTGATGCAAATAAATCCTGCTCCCCTCTGAACTTTGGAATTCTCCCACTTACTGGCCATCTGCCTTTTTACTTATTGGCCCTCCATGCCCCTCACCTGCGCTGAGCATTTGCACTTGCTAGATGTGACGCCATTCCATCTGCTGTCACTCATGGTAGATATAAAGAGGTTTCATACTCAGCAAGACTCTGTGCATGTAGTCTAAATCAGGTTGATTCAGTTTTCCATATTCTCCTATAATGTTCCTGGTATGTAAGAAAGAAAGAAAAAGGAAGGAAGGAAGGAAGGGGAAGGTAGGTAAGTAGGTGGGGGACAGAGAGAGAGAAGAAAAGGAAGGAAGGAAGGAACAGAAAGGTAGGTAGGTAGGTAGGTGGGGGAGAGAGAGAGAGAGAAGAAAAGGAAGGAAGGGCTTCCCGGCTAGCCTCAGAGCCTCTAGGGGGGATGGGTCAGGGCACAGGGACGGGGGGACGAGGGGCTGTCCACATCCTCCATCCAGGGAGCGGCTACCCACCTGCACACCCCCAGGTCCTGGAGGCTGAACTGCCGGGGGGCGCTGTGCTGCGCTGCCCTGCCTTCTGAGGCACACCTCCGCGCACAGCAGCAGCGACGGCCACGGGATGCCACCGAGCCGGGAGCCCCAAATCCCTTCCAGGGGGGAGGGCAGGCACCTCCGTTTGGAGGAGACAGCCATGTGCCCGAGGGGGTAGGAGAGGGTTTTTTCCCCGGCTGGCAGCTGCCGCCGGCTCAGGGACTGAGCGGGGTGGGTGGGTGGGTGGGAGGGAGGAGGGTTTTTTGCGTGGGGGGAGAGGGTTTTTTCCCTGGCCGGTGGCCTGCCGCCGGCTCGGGGACATTGACCGGGGTGGGTGGGAGGGAGTTTCTTTGAGTGGGGTGGTGGTGGTGGGAAAGGATTTTTCCCCGGCCGGCGGAAAGCGGGGGTGGGTCAGAGCGGGGTCCAGAGGACCCTCCCCGGGTGGTTCCACCTCTTCCCTTCCTTCCAGCCGGGCTCCTCTTTGAGCGGATTAATTCCCAGCCAGCAATTAGGCGGAGAGGATCCTGTGGTGGCAGGTGGAGCCTCCCAGCTCGGCTTTGGCGCTGCAGTCTCAGGCAAAGGTTGGCCGGGTTGCGTCATGTTTCGTTGGGAAAGACTTTGAGCGGGGGTGGGTCGGAGGTTTTTTCTTTCCCCGGCCGGTGGCCTGCTGCCGGCTCGGGGACATTGAGCAGGGGGTGGGGGGTGGGAGGGGGTCCGACCCAGCAGCGGCCCTGCTGGGGGCGGGGCTTTGTAATGTGCCCACCCCCAGCGTCTTCACTGGCAGAGCGGTGCTCCGCTTCACTCCGGCCCCAATGGAGCCCTGTGTATGTATGTATGTATGTATGGGTTGCTTAACCCTGAGGTTACATATTCTGGTGTTGGATAGTGATAAGAGTATTCCCTCATTCTGCTCTGTTTTTATTACACTCTTCCATTATACCTTGAGTCTCACTCCAGTGGGAAGAAGGGAGAATTTTGGTGAGATTATAATGGATATCATGTAAGGGACAAGTCTATTCCTTTGAGATTTCTAATTATATTAATACAAGAAATTATCTTCTTGCATTTCTGAAGAAGCACAAGAAATCAATGCTCTCGTGCAACTTGAAAACACGATAAAACATTAAATCTCTTCAACAACATGTTTGTGTATATTTTATTTTACTTACAATTAACTATTAAAAAACTAAAATTGTAGCCTTTGGGAGTAGATCAAAACCCAGGAACTGGGCAATAAACGGCCATCAGATAGAACAAGTTGATAATTTTAAATACCTGGGCATAATTTTGCAGGCCTCTGGTTCTAGGGTTTAAAGTATTTTTGCACAAGATCTGAATTACAATTTGTATGTGTATCATGAAAACAATAAAAAGGGGATTAATTTTGAAAGAGGTTATCTTTTCATGTTGTATAAGAGAACATATGTGCATCATAAAAAGTAAAATAAAAAAATAACCAAAAGATCTGTTTTTACCATACCATAGCTTTGAAGAGGTTTGATATCCTATCTTATTTTTACATTGAATAGGAATACAATTGCCTCTCTGCCATGGTGTTCACCAGGTGGCATTAGAGGAAGTGAATCTCTTTCATCTTGACCTGCCTCAAAAGGGTGCTGTGAGGATAAAATAGGATAATGCATACCTTACACTCAGTGGAGAAAGAAGGGAATACAAATACTTCCTTTGAAAGTCCTCACATGTTAATATATTTTGATACACTGAAAAGTGCCAGATTCAAAACAATTAAATTTGTCATATCAAACATGTTCTGCCACTTTCTCAACCACTCAAAGTGAAGGATGTATTAGAAACAATGAAGGCACCATACAGCAGGCATGCATAAAGAAAAAAAAGAAGTAAACAAAATCCTAACACAACTATAATGATTCCCCATTTCTCTTCTTCTTTTCTTTAGCTGAGCAATCCTTTTTCTTCTTATTTGTTTTGCTGTCTGTCCCACCCAGTTTGTTCTAAGACAGGCTGCTGCTCAAACAGGCTTCCAGTGTCAAGTTACAGCATCTTTCCAAGTTCCAATATAAACAAAGCCAGAGGACAGTTTTAGAAACTCAGCATTGTGAACAGGTCAGGGATCAGGTTTACCAAGGAATCAGCCAAGGCAGTGTCGGCAAGTTCAGCATCTAACAAACTTGTTTTATTCACGCCCACCAGCTTCTCTTGGGAGACTTTATAGCCACCAGCCTAGAAGTCATGCATGCAGCCAGCTTCTCAGTAACAATCCTGCAAAGATTCTTCTTTGCTTTTAAAAGGCAGCTGGTGCTGAGCAGCGAGGTGTGCACTCCTTCGCCTTGCATGTACATCTGTTCTCAGCCTTCTTCTGCGGCATCCGAAGGGTGCTGGTGACCCTGGGGAAGTGGAGGCAGATGGCTGGCCTTCAACTACCAGATCAGAGCTGGAGGGTGGAGGTGATTCTGCACCAGTTCTCGGCTGCAAGTCAGGAATGCCTGCACTTCAATCCCCTGGTGGTTGGCTCCTGTTGACTGTGGGTTGGTTACACAGGGCCCCTCCTCTGCTGAGGAGTCCTCACTGTTGCTGAGCCATGGCTGGTCCATGACACAGTTGTTTAAATGTATATAAGATATAAGCTGACCCAACCTAAGGAACTGAGAATGACAAAAATCCTTTGGTTGCATATTCTGACAGTGGCACACAAGAGGCATATGTTAATTCAAAACACACAAACTGCTTTATTTCACTTTTGTGAGGAAATGATCGGGTAGGTATCAGGTTTAAACTTGGCAGGTGAACAGGCAGTAGAAATGAGGTCACTTGCTTGTCCCCAAAATGTAGCTGTTTTGTTTTACATACAGGTCTTTAAAATTGGGGAGAAAGATCTCTTGACAGTCATTGCTTAAATAAACAGGCATAAACTTCTTGGTATCCAAAATTCTTAAATTTGTGAAAGCAGGAACATACACACATGTTCCAGTTTTTCCCCTTAAACACTTGATAGGGATCACCCTCTTTTACTAGGAGGTATTTCTCTCAGGGAAGGGCTACTGGTCCCATTTCTGTGTTTCAGGATTCGCCTCGATCCTTCACTTTGCACTCAACTGCACTCAACAGTTTTAACTGGCACTCTCATCTTCACTGTCACTCTCTCACTCTCGACTATTGAATTCCATTTGAACCCTCTATTAATCAAGGTTCTCAGGCATTTACCATTCACTGTCCATTATAACAGCTTTAAAAATGAGAAAAATAAAAAGCATAAAAGCAGGAACCAATTCAGAACACACAGGTAAATAGTCAGTTCCTAGTCAGCCCCAATAAAAGTAGCCACAAAAAGTAGCTGCGATATCAGTGGGGTAACCCAGGACCTGGATAACCCAGGCTAGCCTGATCTCATCAGATCTCAGAAGCTAAGCAGGGTCAGTCCTGGCTAGTATTTGGATGGGAGACCTCCAAGAATACCAGGGCTGTGACATGAAGGCAGGCAATGGCAAACTACCTCTGAATGTCTCTTGCCTTGAAAACCCTATGGGGTCACCATCAGTGTTCCCTCTAAGCTGAGTTAGTGTGAGCTAGCTCACAGCTTTTTAGCCTCTGGCTCACACCTTTTTGTCTTAGCTCAGGAAGGATGGCTCCAGAGCAAACTAATATATGCAGTAGTCAATTCATGCACTCACAACTTAAATGCCAGTGGCTCACAGAGTAGAATTTTTGCTCACAGGACTCCACAGCTTAGAGGGAGCATTAGTCACCATAAGTCAGTTGTGAAATGACAGCGAAAAAAAAAAAGTTAGTGGGGTGAAGAAGCCAGGTTATATCTACTGAGATACAGAAAAATGAAGGGAAGCTTTTTACCATAGCATTTGCCCACCAACCTGACCTGCAGACACACACTTGATAGAACCTGGGTCAGTGACAAGACATGTCACCAAAAGTATTAGGAGATGATTCTCTCATAGCTCTGTCAAGTGTACCCATTATACCTTGCAAAAGCTGTGTGAGAAGAAACAGAAGACTTGATTTGGAAACAGATGGGAAGAGAAGCAGATAAAGCCAGCTGGCCGAGATATCTTCTGGTGTTGGATTTCTCTCTCTCAAGATTTGATGTGGGATAGCAGATCTGTTGCCTTGAAAGAATGACTCTTTGCCTCACTTGTGCTCCTCTCTTACATTTGTAAATAAAGCGAATTTTACAGAGATATCGCAGGTCTCCAGTAACATTTCAAGAACACTGGTAGTGCTGCCCCTGTAACCTCTCACTGCCCTAGAAAGTAAAGGGTACATAACAGTACTCTAAAGTTACAGCGTTAAGGTGTTCTGATTTGCCTACCCAAGAAGCAAGTTCTTCTCACTTTTGGCAGTTCTATAGTTCCCGGCTTGTTGCTACACCAGAAAGATTTTTTGTACTCTAAAGGGGGTTTCCCCGCCAGAGTTTTTAATAACTTGACTGTAAATCCCATTATCAAGTTGGAAAAAAAAAATGACCACCACATGGAGGTTGAGAGCGCCACCCCAGAAGCGACACCAGCAACAGTACAGAGTGATTCGGCTCAGGTGCCTAACTTCCTCCCAGATCTGAATATGCTTCCAGCACACTCCTTCCTTGAAAATTCAGTTGAAGAGGAATTACTCAACTCTTTCTCAGCCCTCCCAACTTCTGAACAACTGATAATTACTACCAGACTAGGAGGGATAAGAGACAAGAACCTGGAAATTAAAAAATGATCCAACACAGCAAAGGTATTCTTCAGTGTTAAACATGTTAGAGAGCTGCCAAGAGACAAAAATTCTCCCAACCCCCTTAATGCCAGCAGTGGTGGGTTTACAGAATCCAAGCAGTCTCCCTACAACTTCCCAGCAAGAGAACACAATGAAGAACTCAGCAAATTCACTAAAGAAAGAGCTCAAGAGAACCCAGTGAAGAAAGTTACTGATGTCGTAGCAGTGGTTGTATCTTTAATGACAATAACAACTCTTTGGGGAAGATCAGGCAACTGGACTGACAATCACTGACACTTCTGTCCTGGAATATGGCAGGTTGGCGATCCAAGAGTCACGATGGAGAGTACCAGTTATATAATGCAATATGACATCACATTTTTTCAGGAACCTTGGATGAAGGAAGCCTTTGAATTACCAAATTATATAGCAGTCCTAATTTCTGCTGCTGTAAATTCAAGAGGAGGATGACCTTCAGGAAGCCTGAGTATATTTGTACCAACCACACTGAGACCCACCGTAGGGAAATTAGATATTGCTGGTAACTGGGGTATAGCTGCTTGGATATCTTTTACAAACTGTAAAATTGTATGCATTAATGTATATTTGTATCCTCAACCTTCTCTGTCATACATCAAAAATATCTGGGAACAAGTAGAACGGCAGATACACTATTTCATGAGAAAATTTCCTATGGCATCTATAATTGTTGATGGTGACTTTAATGCCAGGCTGGGTCAAAATGATAATCAAATATTAAATCAATTTGGTGTAGAGAATCTAGACACCGCCATACCCCAAATATATGTTAACTGACAATCATTAGATCCAATTGCAAATTTTGCCGGGGCATGTTTAACTCAAATGGCGTATAGATTGAATCTTATTATCCTGAATGGCTCATTACCTGATGATTGCCCAGGCCAATTTACTTATTGGCCAGGTATAAAACATTCAACAATTGATTACATAATTACCTCCTTGAACCTCTACAATAGTAATATTAAATTCAAGGTTGATGTGAGACCAAACAGTGATCACTTACCCCTTAGTGTTAGTTGCGGAGTAACACCAAGGCCCCATAAGAATAGGGACAGGACTGGGCTAGACAGGAAGGGAAGGTTAAAAATAAATGGAATTTTAAAATTAGTGAGAAAGTGGACATTTGGGCTCAGACTGAAGAAGCAAAATCTATTTCCCATACACTTATGTATGTAGATGTGTGTAGAGTATGGAATTTTCGTATTAAAAATATTATATGCTTACATTAAAATTTACTCCTCTCCTATCAAGGGTTGGTAGCTACAAAGACAGGCAAACACCACTGAATAAGAAGTGGTTTGACCAGGAGTGTGTCCAAGCCAAGACTGAACTCATACAGAGTTTAAAAGTATTCCAGCTAAACCCAAATCTAAATCTCAACCTTGAAACTCAATCAAAGAAGAGGGAGTACAAAAGTTTACTGAAAAAAAAGAAGATAGCAGATGTGCACACTCAGTGGCAAGCACTTATTAAGGCCACCAAGGAGAGGAACAATATAAGCTTTCAAAAAATAATTTTAGGAACACAGGAGAATAAACCTAAAGCTATAACAAATTCCATTCAAGCGGAAACTTGGGAAAAACACTTTGATATCTTGTATAAAAACCAAGAATATATATCACCTGGAATTGATTGTTTAGCAAATATTCCATCTTGGCCCCCAGTTAAGTTAATGAAGTCACTTCATTAGCACTACAGCTAAAAAACAGCAAAGCACCAGGAAGTGACTTCATCACAGTAGAACTGCTTAAACATATATAGACTAGTAGGCTCCAATATTAGCTAACTTATTTACATATATAGATCAATCATCCCAGATACCGAAGGACTAGGGCCTAGCCATCATAGTCCCTATGTACAAGAAAATAGGGAATAAAAATGATCCAAACAATTATAGGCTAATTAGCCTTTTGAATGTCATCTGTAAATTATACACTAAACATCTATGTTTAAATGGCTAGACTAAGAGAACCTGTTAGAAATTGAACAGGCAGGTTTTTCCCAAGGCCGTTCAACCATGGATCATTGCTTGGTATTGGATTATTTCATCCTCAAACACGCAATGTTTCCCAAGAAAAAAAATTCCATGCAGCATTCATAAATCTCAGGGCTGCTTTTGATACTATCTCTTGAGGAAGATTATGGGCAAAATCTGGAGACACAACCATTGATAGAAGATTGATATACCCAGGGCTCTTTTTGGGCAGGAACGCACAGGAATGGAGTTCTGGCTGGCTTCCGAGTTGACCATGCCTACAGACTCCCCCCCCCTGGGTTCCCCACACACCTTGCAACCTGTGGGGTGCCTGGGGAAGCCAAGCTGATCCAGGGAGGGAAGGCAGTTTAAACTAACTCCCCCCGGGTTCCCCAGGTGCCTCACAAGCCGTGGGGTTCCTGGGGAAGCCAATCCTGGAAGGGAGCTGCATGGTCAGGGGTGTGGCCTAATATGCTAATGAGTTTCTGCTCTTGGGTGTGGCCTATTATGTTAATGAGTTTCTGCTGGGCTTTTTCTACAAAAATAACCCTGGTTATACCTGATGATCAAGCTTCATGAGAATAATGAACTTCAGATAAGGTACACTCAAGACAGTCAACTATCCAAGAAAATCACAGTTCAGAAGGGTGTTAGACAAGGCTGCTTATTAGCACCCTTTTTATTCTGTATCTATGTAAATGTGCTGATTCAATGTGCACATAAGATAGATGTCCATGACCCAAGTCTTACAGGAAGAAAGGTACCAATTCTCATGCATGCAGATGATGCAGTTCTGTCACAAACAAAAATTGGTCGAAAGCACGCCATAAAATTTTTTAGTGATCAATGTGATACTGAGCTTTTGACAACTAATTACTCGAAATCTAAAATTATACATTTTAGTAGACACTTTAAAAAAACAACTGGGAAATAAATGGGAACACTAGACCAAGTTAAAAATATTTGGGAGTCATCTTTACATTTAATGCTAACTTCAAAGCCCATGCAATTGCATCAGCAAATGCTGCAGAAAAGAGCGCAAATGCCATCCTTGGATTCTTTAGAAGAGAAGGTGTGGGCTTTATACCTGCAGCCCTGAAACTATTTCAAACAAATCTTTAGCTCAACTGTTATATGGATCACAAATGGGACAACTGCTAATGTTAAGATTCTAGAAATAGCCCAATCAAAATTTCTCAGATCTCTATTTAATGCCCCTAGATGTACTCCCAATGTCATTCTTAGGCAGGAAGCTGGTTTGCCCAGAGTCAAATTAAATATCTGGGGACATATCATCTATTACTGGATAAAAATTCATCTTGAACAAAGGACTTAATCCCCCTGTTGTTAGCTTCTGATCCTTATCCTACATGGTGCTCAAAGGTAGCTGATAAAATTAAATTGATTGGTTTGGACCCAGTAGCCCTGTTTGATATGGGACTCAACAATGCAAACTCAAAGACTAATTGATATAGAGTCCCAAAATGATGAAGCAATACTTCCTTCAAATTATAAAAGCCCAAGAAAAGAACTGAGCTATACTGTAGTATCTCCATCCCTTTCGGATATCACAAATGAAAGATGCAGATGGGTCTTCTCTAGAACACGGTTTGATGCATTTCCTTCTGCAGTTTTGTATGGGAGCTTCTCCCACCTGCCCTTGCAGCAGCCTTGCTGTCCCTGCTCAAATAAAGTGGTTGAATCTATCACACATACACTTTTGCACTGCAAATTTTATCAAGAAGAAAGGCTACAATTAATTATCCCATTACGCCATAGATTCAAACCACTGCAGTATTATATAGATTTTATATATCTATATTATATATCTATTAGATGATGGCCAGAGAACTATATCATATGCAGTAGCAAAATTCTGTGTGATAGCACTCAGAAAGTGGTATCACGTGATGAAGGAAACATCAGTTGCTGGGAAATAAATTAATGAAGTGAGTGGGTTTTTTTTTTTAAAACTATTTTGATATATACACATGGTTTTCACCTTTTATGTATTTACCCATTTTAAAATTTATAAACCGTCCTTTTTATCTGTACCTATTGTGGCTGGTCTTATGACCGTAATAAACTTTTGAGGTATATGATGTCACTTTGAGCCTCAGCAAATGATCGATAGTGTCAGTAGCATGAGATCTATGTTGTGGTTGAGCTTCTGTGATGTCATGGAATCTTCAGATACATTTTTAACCACTGGCAAAAATAAAAGAAATAAAACTGTCAACAACACAATTTGCAGAGTTCAGGTTCTCTGAAGGGAACGAAAAGCTCTGTCTGGCTAAGGAAAATCTTCAAAAAAGAAACTGTCAGGGAGGCAGTAGCTGCTTGGCCAGTAGGACAACAACTAAAAAAATGGAAGAGGTCCTCGACAGGTAAGGAAGCTTAAAGATCAGGGAGTCCAGAGGCAGGAATGGGGCAGAATAGTGAACTGTGGAATGAAGCCACGGCAAAGGCAGATCCACCAACTAATGCCATAATCTCGTGCCAATTATTCCTGTATGGGAGCAAACATGCAATAAGCTGCCCCATAACGTGAGCTAGCCAAAGCATCAGTTCTGTTTATATCAATGAGCATTTAAGGAGATTTGAAACTGTTGTTATAGTTGGGACATTCGTGTCAGTCTTGATCCCATCTACCTTGTCTCGAGCACAGTTTTAACATTCATTTCTCATGTTTCGATCACCACAGGCAGTGCTGCATTTTGAAAAGGCTTGCTGGGGCCGCATATTTCATCATGTGCTGCTTTGCTGCAGTTTGTAACGAAACCCTGGTTACAATATATATATTTTTTCCTCCAGTGATCGTTGACACTCAGAGACCTTTGTATATAGTGAAAATGCAGCATGTACTGGACCCAGTTATGGCAGGTAAGAGGTTGTTTCAAGTCTATAAGGAAAAAAAACAAACAGGCATCTGATATCACTCAGGAGAACATTGCATCCCACGTGTGACTATAAATGTTAATCTCAAATGGGAAAGAAACTGAGAACAGGTTTATTGGCAGGCGTTTGTTTCAAGTGGCAAGGAAATCTGCTCTTAACGCTCTCTGCAAAGGCACGGAGGCAACAGAGATCCTTTTTGTATATAACAAGGTTCCACTTTTTATGTCTTATATAATTCCTGATTGTTTTTCTATCCCATTGCTGCCGCCACAGCAATCTCAATAAGCCGTAAAGGAATGCATAAAGTGTCTGTGATGGTGGTGGTGGAGTTCTTTGATTCACACGATAAAGCCCATTTTATTGACATTTAAGATAATTGTTCTTTTGAGAGTTTACTAAACATGTAGGGGTGTAGCGTCTGCCTCTGTTTCCCCACTCAGCTCTGCTACGTCTGCATTCAGTAGGCATGAGCAAATACTGAATTCATGCAAACTGGGAGCTTGTCATCTGCAGGTATCAGTTGCTGCAAGGCACCCATACCTTCATACATGGTTCTAGCTGACATGTATTGAAGCAGTGCAAACATGAAAAATGTGCACATTGCTCGGTTTGCAAGGTATGGTGATCATGTGTAATGGGTGCATTGTGGAGACCATGCTCCTGATAGTTGCAGTTGATGTGCTCCCAGTTTGTGTGAACATGTCTGAAGAGGGCTAGAGAGAAGAGGAACAACATTTGTCCCTGAGACTAGCAGGCATATAGCAGAATGGCAATCGAGCAAGACTTAACTTCCACCTACATGGACTCAGGAAGTTTTTCCCAAGCTACTGAGACAGTGCAACAACTAATGGAAAGGGCAAGCACAATGCACAGAAACACCTATCAGGATGATTGCTTTTGAAAGAAGAATCTGTACACTTTTCTGATTGGCAGATGGCTCTATCAGATTATTCGCTAAGTCACTGGCTGCGGTCACATGGCCCTTTGATGCATTTAAAGGGACCGTTCACAATGGCCGCGTCTAGTCCCGAGCCAAAGCGGGCTTAAATGCAGGTTCTTCCCACATTTTCCAACCCCGGGAAAATCAAATGTTTTCCCGGGAGTCGCGCAAGGAACCCGCATTTGAGCCATCTGGGCAGCCCTCTCTTGCAATCATTGTGAGACCAGGGCTGTCCAGATGGTCCCATCCGCCATTCCCCCCCCTTTTACACTTGGGCACTTTTACACTTGGGAACCCCCCCAAACTTACCAGGTGGCTGGCGGGGCTCGGGGAAGGCATTGCTGCCACCGCTTGCCTCCACCACTGTTGCCGCCGCCGCTCACCTCCTAATCCACCGCTTTTGCTGCCACCACTCGCCTCCTCCTCCTCCGTAGCTGCACACCTCCTCCGATGCTGCCTTCCGGCAAATCCCAACCTGAACTAAAAAACTGTGGCCCCTAAAAAACCCCTAAAAAACCGCGGCCCCTAAGAAAAAACCCTAAAAAACCGAGGGCTCCTGGACTTAAAGGGCTGTGTGACTGCAGCCACTGTCTCCGTTTGCTCCCCCCCCCCCGCGACCCTGTTAGCTGCCAAAGGCAGTTGTGAAAAGCATATAGCCAGGTGCCTGAATAATGGCCATTCCCAAAGATTTCCAGAGATTACTGACAGTCATTGTTAGCAACTATTTGAAACATATTGAAGATGATTTGGTTTGAATTTCTGAATAAACATCCTTGTTAACAGGCAATGATGTCTGAAAGCCAGTGTAAAATCACACAAGGACAAATGACCAGCAGTAATTAAAAACATGACTAAAACATAAGATGATGATGATTATATTTTATCTGATGTATTTTAATTGTTTTTAATTGTTTGTATATTACATTTGATGGAACCCGCCCTGAGCCTGCTGTGAGCGGAGGGCAGGATACAAATCTAATAAAATAAATAAAATATCAATATAAGCATGCACAGAAAATAAAAATAAAAAAGTGGGGTTCTTTGACACCACATATGATGGCAGCACCCTCCCGTGAAAATCCTCGTTATTTTGAGCACATGTGGAAGAAGATAAACCAACACCACCCTTGTGAAAATACAGAGGGAGGGCAGATACCCAGAAGAACCGTCCTCAAACCAATTCCACTGCCAAGAACATCAGTAGTAAGTCGAGTGTGCAGAAAAGCCCAGTTAATCCCAACATTTTGCTTGAGGAATGGAGGAAATGGGAAGGAGGCAAGGAACATGTGAACCCAGCAGTTAATACAGATATATTTAGTACGGACTCTGTATCTGTTGGTATGTTTTTATCTTTGTATGTTTTTTTTCTCTTTTTTTCCCTTTCTCTTATTTTCTTTTATAAAAACTTAATAAAAAAACCCCAACCCAGCAGTTAATAAGGTTTGTGCCCATCTTGAACAAATCCCAGTTTGTTCATGGTATCTAAATGGAAACTTAATCTGCCCATTTAGGTCACTGCCTGTTCAATCCCTTTAAAATGCCTTTTTTTGTTTGTTCCTAAAGGTTCTTTATAAATGCTTTGATTATTGATATTATGCCTCAAGGCTAAGAGGCTTTCAGCTATTATCGTCGAAATGTTCTCACAGATGTAGAGAAAAGGAAGCAAATAACTTAGTGCCATTATCACCAGATACAGGAACAAGATATGCAACCTCTAACCTTATCAAAGGGAAGCACTTATCCTCACTATGCTTGAAGGCATATGAAGCTGCAGAGAGAATCAAGAGTTCAGCTGGCCGTGTGACTGAGTTGTGGTGGTCAAAGGCTGGGCAGCAACTGGCAAGCCCTTTTTCGAAGCAGTAAAAAGATCTGGGGACTGGGCAAGGAGCAACTGCTTGTCACCTAATGTATTAGATTTTTAATATGCTTTGTCAATGGTATCACCCAGTCTGAGTCTGGACAAAGGGGAGGGCGGGTTATAAATTGAATTAATCAAATCCAATCATGGCCTGTGAGTCCTTGAATATAAATGGTCATCTGGAATGTGGTGGGAGTGGTCTATTATGAGGGATTTGTGTTGGTGTTTTCTAGATCCACTGGTATCTCATTGGATTATCTATTGGCCATCAGCTGAGGAAGCGGGAAGCATATTCCAGAGTTTCCTCCATTAGGGATGCCAACTTCCAGGTGGTATAAATATAATGGCAACACAGTGAAAGTAAATTTTAGTACAAAAACATAACACTGAGGCTGTAGCACTGTGTAAAGAAATACAAATGGATCTGTAAAGTCCTAAAGATAGTCTTATTGAACATTTGTAGTATAAACAGCTAACATCTCAGCTAACATACATTCATACATATTCAATATGGTCCACACACTCCTGCATTCCAAGTCAACTAGACCAGGGGTGTCAAACATACGGCCCCAGAGGCCGGATCAGGCCCACAAGGCCCTGGCTGTTTCCTACTCCTTACTTTATGCCAAGGCTGTCCTGGGTGCAGCTGGGTTCCCTCCTTTTTTCACTGTATTCATGCCCTCATGATCCAGTCAATCTCAGTAAGAAAGCAATGTGAACTATTTTAGAGGAGGAATAACAACAGGCCAGTGAGGTGGATTAGGCTGAGAGTGTGTGTCCAGACCAAGTTCACCCCCTTAGTAGGAAGTTGTAGTTATTTCTCTGGGGAAGAGTATAGTTTTGTAGACAAACACATGGTCCTCAGTCTGTGTTAGGATGCCTTCTCATGTTCTTGACCAGCACATGAAGCAACTTATGTACAAAAGGCTGCAACACCCAGCCATTTCATGGTTCCCCCTGGGTCCTAGGCTAGGAACACTGAGCATGAGATTTCTGTAATAAATGTCAATAAATGAAAAGTAGGTTTGCAGCTTACAGATCCACACCTGAACAGCACAGACATTTTGATCCAATAGTTCAGAGCAGAGGTGTCAGTTATCAGAGACTGTTAAATAGACAAAATATTGCAAGATTGCTAGTGTTTTAAGCATGTTTTATTTAAAGTTTTAAAAGTTCTTTAATTGTGTTTGTCTGTGTCCTTTATAAAGTTTATATCTCCGCTACCTGGGATTGCATTTTATGGCACACATGGCCCATCCCAACAAGGTCTCATTTATATCAGATCCGGCCCTCATAACAAATGAGTTCAGCACCCCTGAACTAGATGTTTTGTAGACTGCTATGCATCAGTCAGTAGGAGGTTTTGTGAACTTGGCAGGTTCTTCTGGGAAGTGGCTTGAAGAAAGGAAAACTGAAACGAAGAGAGCCTAGGCATTCATCACCACTGACCACTCTAGAGAAGACTTTGGCTGTACAGGAAAAGAACTTGGCTGTGTTCTAATGTACTGAATTGTATTTGAAGTTTGGAAAAGAGCTTGGCTGCATTCTATGTATTGAACTGTATTTGAAAATTTTAGACATTGGAATTTATCTAAGGAGTCCAGTGTGGACCATACTGAATTTGTATGAATGTATGTTAGCTGAGATGTTAGCTGTTTATACTACAAATGTTCAATAAGACTATCTTTAGGGTCTTACAGATCCATTTGTATTTCTTTACACAGTGCTATAGCACTGTGTACTAGAACTTCCAGGTGGTGGCTGGAGATCTCCTGGGATTACAACTGATCTCCAGGTGTCAGAGATCAGTTTACCTGGAGAAAATGAACTCTATAGCAGTATACTTCATTGCAACCCCTCCCCTCCTCAAACCCCACCCTTTTCAGGTGGCACCCCAAAAATCTCCATGTATTTCATAACTTGGAGCTAGCAACCTTGCTCCCTATGGAATTTGTTTGTACTCCAAGATGTTGTAGGGAGCAACTGGGACCTTCTACGAGGAGACAATTTGTAGTGTAATCTGTGGCAGACCTGATTTGCTTGGGGACTGGCATTTCTGGGTTTGCTTCTTCTCTTTAAAACTGGTGTTGTCATAGCGATGTTAGTGCATGCAGAGGGCATTGTTCCTTTGGGGTGTCCCTGGGGTTACCAGGTCTAGCCTCGTCCCCAGTGGGGGACTTTGGGGGGCATTCCTGGAGGGGGTGGGACATCCCCAAATCGATGACAACATGTTGGGTATGTCCCCACCCCAAGCCCTGCTCCCAACAATGGCCACATATGGCTACCCCTCTCCCCGCCTCCTGCGAGATTTAAATGGCCCACTGATCAACTGGAGGGCCCTTTAAATTTTGCAGTAAGGGAGCGAGAAGGGTGGCCACCAGCCACACACCTGAACTCCAAGCAGTGATGCTGCTTGGAATTTAGGCTCTGGAGGCCTGGCCCCCACTGGCCAGAAGCATTTAAAGGGACTGTTTAAATGCTTCTGGCCAGTGGGGGTTTCACGTGCCTAAACTCCAAGCAGCAATTCCCTCTCTGACCTGTCCCTGTCACAGATACCAGTGGCTACATTGGTGGTTTTGGGCACAATACAAGATATTCATTAAAGCCCTCTATTTTTTTTCACTCTTACATGTTTGAAGGACCAGTTTTTCCTCTACAGGCCAGCTTGCTAACTCAAGCCTTTCTAACTTCTGCTGGAAAAACATCTGGTTTCCATCAGATCAATGGTTTTCGTGGAGACAGCCCCTATCTTTTGGAATAGCCTATTAGAGGATGTATGTAAGGCACCTTTTCTGGCTCAGTTCAGAAAATTAGGTAAAATCATTATTTCAGGAGGCCTGAACATGCACTGTTCATAAATACTGGAGTTGCATAGAATCCAGACAAAATTATTTCTGACATTTGCAGTGCCACCCTAAGCAGAGCTAAACCCTTCTCGGCCCACTGATTCCAATAGACTTAGGAAGGAGTAACTCTGCTTAGGATGGCACCATCTGATGGCTGTTCCTGTGCTTTACTGTTTGGTTTTTTCTTGACAATGGAGGTGGTGTGCTTATGCAGCAAATGTTAGGATTGAGTTGAACAGGTATTTAAAACTTAGAGCACTCTAGTTATGATGGCATACTTATTGTGAATAGCCTCTTGTCCTGGATGAATGCTGTTGACTATTTTCTGAGGACAAAGATAAGTAAGGCTATTGCTTGTTACTACCAAACTCTTTAACGAAAGAGTATACACCAGGACCAACATGGTTGGATGTGAAAGTGAGATAATTGAGGTGTTCAATGACAGGACTCTTTTGTGACTTTCTCATTCACTTGGTGTGATATTACTTGAGATGGTGATAATAATTTGTTACTTTATTTCCCGAGTTCTGTAGGAGATATCATATGTGTAACTGAAAATCTGCCTTAGCGGGGTTTTTTTCTTCATACACATTTTCAAAACAAATAAGTTTGATCCTTATCAGATGTGGAGATTCACTGATTGTAAGAGAGCAAAAGTGATTTATCCCGGTTGTGGATGCAACACCCCCTCTGGCATTTCTGTTTTCTTCATTTGTATAATCAATAAAGTAAACATACTGAACTAGTAAGAATCTCCCCAAGCATTAAAACTCTTTAGGGGGCCCGCACATAATATTCTGACATGGAAATTGCTGCCAGTTACTGCATATGATCTCCCCCCCACCCCAGTTTTCTCTTTCAGCAGCTACCCTTACCCAAAAGTCAGTGGTGTGTGGGTATAAGCTGGAGAGAAAAAACCTTCAGTGTGTGTACTTACCTGTGGATCATTATGGCCATTTTGGACCCAGTGTTCCAGACACTAAGATCCCATTGAAGTTTGTGTTGGACTGAGCCCTAAGTGAATTGTTGGAAAAGCCAGCGATGCTTGAAAACAGAGGTTCAGTTGTTGGGATTGACCTGGTCTTTATATACGTATGTGATGGGATTTGCAGGATGCATCTTACATGCCAGGTGCAGGCAGTACACCCTTGTTTTACTTTAATTTACTTCATCAAGTAAAATGAATAATGATGATAACCTCCTTTGTAAGAACTGCATGAGTCAAAATTCAGGTACCCTGTGTGAGACTTCTGAATCGAATCAATAAGCCAGACCTTTGATGAAGCAAAGAGTTCTTTTATTCTTAATGATGGTTCAGGTACTTCATGCTTGTTGGAGATACTTGGTTACAGGCATTAAGGCTTAATATATCCCATACATTCAGGTAAGGGCAGGCATAGAGCCAATCAGAATAAACCTGGAAAAAGCGCGAAAACCCCCAACCATTGGTTCCCACCGAAAAGGCGCAAAAGCACTAAAATTTCCCCCCATGCCCCATAGTGACCTCTACTTGCAATTCACAGGCCTAGAAAATAGTTCAACAGTTCCCCAAGGTTACAAAAGCAGATAAAACACTCGAGTCTCCAGAGAGAGAAAAGGGAGGTGACGAGGCGAGATAGCAAGCCTGTTTATGTGACGCGATGGAATGCAGCAAGCCACCCTCCCGGGGAAAGAAAGGATACATTAAACACTCAATAAACCCCAAGGCTACTCGTAAATCACAGATAGAAACACCAGATACACCAGATACAAACAATTAATGGCAGAGACACGGACAGGCTCTGACACCCTGATCTAAGGCTGATCTGCCCCATCTTGGGTTCTCAGGCCATGAATTCTTGTCTTTGGGTTTGTTTGTTTTTACCTCCAGCAAACCAAACTTCACATTTTAAAAAAAATCACATTACTTTCCCCAGATTTATGCTCTTGCATGGTGACTAGAGTCCTCAGGAATGACCTTCAGTCCACATACAAACATAGGTTGTAAATATTTTAATAAATAAAATTGTACTCCTCCAAGGCTTCCCCTTCCTCACTGTCTTGGTAGTCCTGCCCATTACTAAGGATCACAGTTAGAATCAGGTTTTTATGTATGAATAAGGTCCTGGTCACACGAGCAAGATAATCCCGGGGGGGGGAGTGAGGCTATTTGCTCTGGAGTAATTTGACCGGCAGTTGCATGATCACACAGTTCTGTGAAGCTGCGGGCACAACCTACCACTGCGTGGTCAGACACAATCGTGGGAGAGTCGAGGGGGGGGTCCATTTTTTTCTGACGTGCTTAAACGGGATTGATGAATCACATCTCCACCCTGAGGGCTTCCTATGGCAGTATGTGATGATGCACATACTAAGAAGGGGGTGGGGGACAGCATGGCATCGGGATAGCCTGATCAGACTATCCCCAATGCCATGAGGGCGCACTGGAGCAATCACACAGAAAAAGTTCATCTGTGGCCCGTAGCAAACCTGTTTGATACTGGACTTTCCCTAGTATCTTTTAACTCCGCTTCTTCGGTGGAGAGAAACAGGTTGCCGACAGGTGTGGGATGCATGCCAGATGTTCTGGTGTGATGGTGCCCTTAAAATCCACATGACATTCGTCCCTATCACGTGGCTAAATCTATGTGTGATTGGGGCCTTAGGCTTCCTAGGTGCAAAAAAGCTAGCTGTGGGGTCAATGACATTCTGCCCAGACCTGGATGATTCTCATAGTGCCATGCAGCTGTTAAGTAGGATGAGAGTGAAGGAAAGCCGACACACTATTTCATTGTGTAATTTATTTAGTATGTGGATATTATGTGCTGCCTTTCCAGACACAATATCAGCCCAGGGAGGGCTACAAACAAAACATAAAATATGAAATCTAACCAATAATGAAAACCAATAAAACAGACAAATTAAAAACCAGGAAAGCAAAATCCAATACAGCTAAAACCCAGGGATAAAGTCTTAGTTTTACATAATTGCTTTTGGAAGGTCTGGAGTGAGTGGGGTTCATATGCTCCCTCGTGTCACATGTGATTGACACATCAGTTTAGTATTGGTGGATCAAGGAAGAGGCAGGTGCTTTAGGAGAGACTCCAAGAGCCAGTCTGAGATTGCACAGTCCTTTATACTTATTATTTATTTATTTATTGCTTATATTTCTACTCCGCCTAGCCGGACAAGCTGGCTCAAGGTGGCTTCCAACAGTTAAAATACAATAAAATAGTTTACAAATTTATAAAACACAACATATAAAAAATGAACAGATAAGGTGGCAGCAATCAAAGGCCGAGGACAGATTTAAGTTATGCCATGCCTCCGTGGCGCAGCAGAACAAGGCGGGGGGAATTGCCCCCACCGTACGGCGTTCGCACACCGCTGGAAGGAAGCCGCCCGCAGTGTCCAGACTGCGGGTGGCTTCCTGCGGCGGCATGCAAACACCGCACGGCTCCCCCGGCTGGCGCGCGTTCACACCACCGGAAGCGGGTGGAACGCGCACCGCAGCAGCTGGGACACCGCTTTTATGTGGTGCCCGGCTGCTGCAGGAGGAGCGCAGCACTGGATGCATTGCGTCCGGCCCGCCTCCTCCAGGCAGATGTGGCAGTCTGGACTCCCGCTCTGCCTCCGCTTTCAAAGCAGAGGCAGAGCGGGCCAGACTGCCAGTCTGTCCTCGGCCACAGTCACAACGGTGTAAAAGCAGCATCCAAATTAAGCTGACCTCTCAGCCAGCAAGTTCCAGAGGCATAGTTGTCCTTAATCTCCTGGTGGCAGCTCCTAATCAAAGGCCTGGTGGAAGCGCTCCATTTTACAAGCCCTACAGAACTGTAATAGGTCCTGCAGGGCCCTGATGTTTCCTGAGAGCTCATTCCACCAGTATGAGGTCACCACTGAGAAAGCCCTGGTTCTAGTGCTGGCCAGCTGAGCTTCTTTTGGACCAGGGAGGGTCAAGCGATGTTGTGAGCTTGACCTCAGTGCCCTCTGGGGCACATACAGGGAGAGGCGGTCCCTCAAGTAGGCAGGCCCCAGACGATATAAGGCTTTAAAGGTCAGCACCAGCACCTTGAACCAGATCTGGTATGCTATAGGCAGCCAGTGCAGAGATCTCAGCACAAGCTGGATGTGGTCCCGTATGGAGAGACCCATCAACAGCCTGGGTGCAGCATTCTGCACTAGCTGCAGCTTCTGGATCTGAGACAAGGGCAGCCCCATCTAGAGAGTGTTATAGTAGTCTAACTTTGAGGTGACCATAGCATGGATCACTGTTGCTAAGTCATCACATTCAAGGAAGGGAACCAACTGCCTAATCAGCCGTAGGTGATAAAAGGCCGCCTTGGCTTATGTCCCTTGTTTCAGTTAATTGGCGTGAGAGGGTTCTGCTCTGTGATGATGTGAGAACTTCTGTTTGGTCTTTAGTCTTCAGTCACTGTCTGAAGTGATCCTGCATTATGATTTTTCAGTGATATAGGCCACAGTACCTGAAAGTTACTGTGAGTGAAGATGCTCATAAAGAGCCAGTGTGGGTGTAGTGGTTAAGAGTGACGAACTGTAATCTGTAGAACCAGGTTTGATTCCCCACTCCTCCACATGAAGCCAGCTGGGTGACCTTGGGCCAGTTCTCACAGTTCTCTCAGAACTCTCTCAGCCCCACCTACCTCATAAGGAGTTTGTTGTGGGAGGAAGGGAATGTAATTGTAAGCTGCTCTGAAACTCATTGGGGTGGAGAAAAACAGGGTATAAAAACCAACGCTTCTTCTTCATCCATGAAAGAGAAGATCCATTCTGATTAGTATTGGAGTCGGGAGTCCATGGAATAGTGAAACAGCTAGATCTTTATTGCTGGTCCGGATGAAGCATACAACCCAGGGCTCCGAGCCCTCCTTTTATGCTGATCAGGGATAATCCCCTGACCTCGCCCAACTGGCCTGATAGGCTATTAGAAGTCTATTTACATTTCATAGGTTCCCTGGGAGAAACCTAGGTACAGGATTGGTGGCCGGTTTGAATCCACCTGGCCTTTGTTCTACCTGGCTGAAGCTCAGGTAGTTTCTTGGCCATGTGCTCTGGCCATGCGGTCACAATTATGGGAGCACATGGCGACCGCATGGTCAATACATAACACATTCCAAAGGCATTTATTATTCTCCATTAATCCCCAGGATGCAGAATGTTGCTTATGTGTTCTTCCAAAGCTTTATACCAAACACAGCGTAACTTCTCTTAGTTTATCTTTCAGGTGCCTACATATTTAAGTCTTTACGTAAGATCAATGTCTGTCATACTGCCAACAATATGTCACTTTTATATGCATGCAATGTCCCTGTTTCCTGCCCCTCATTTTCTGTGAGGATATTACGGCAGCCCTTCCGAACATTTTAAAACATTTCGGATTTGATGATAAAATGCTACTAGTACAAATACTAGCAGCAAGAAGTATTTTAATGTACTTGGAAACAAAAGGCAACCATCACAATAGTTTGCCAAATAGACATTTATGTTATCGTTGTAGAGACCTATAGTTAATGATACTCACAAGGGGTCATAAAAGAATGAATTATTATCAGAAGTAATAACATGAGTATCTGTCCCATTTATTTCAAATAGACATGAAGACGATGTAATTATGTTTCAGGAGAGAAGCCTATAAGATTTACAAAAACATAATGGAACAGATAAGCTAGGAAGTCTAGTAAAACTGTCTTCAGGGTACATTTCACTTTAATATGTCTTAGTAGTGGTCCGGTGAATTGAAGTTTTAATTTACTATTTTACTATCCAGCAAAAATGGCAACTGTAATATGTAACTTTAACATCTTTAAATACAGGAATCAGATCAATAAAACCCAATGCTGCCAAAATTGTAATCTGAACAAAACAATCAACACGAAAGCCCTTTTGGAGGCTTCCATACTTATTACTTACTGTAATTCATTACAATAATTATTTCTTATTAGTTTCACTTTCTTAACCCTGAAGTCTTGAAATACTCTGTGCTAATAATATATTTCATATTGCTCAGTGGTGCCATTTCCATTTGCAAGCTCCCTCAAAGGATACAATTCAACTTCGTTTAGAGTCAAGTGAATACTGGATCAATGACAAGAGTGACAGATTAGGCTCTATTTCTTTTATCTGAAAGAGAACAATTCATGAATTGGGATTCACTGGCTGCACTTCCAGGTACAATTTAGTATGCCGGCTATTACCTTTAAAGCCCTACATATCCTGAGACCAGGACACTTGAAGGACATCTCTGTACAAACCTGCCTAATTGTTGAGGTCATATTTGAAAGTCCTCTACTCCATGCCCAGTGTAAGATGGGTGACCATGATAGACGTGGTCTCCTGTTTGCAGAATACCCCTTCCTACAGCTATCTAGCTGGTATTGAGTTGTTGCACCCTTGACACTTGCTTTTTTTGCCTTCAAGTCACAGCTGACTTATGATAACCTCATAGGGTTTTCAGAGGCGGTTTCCCATTGCCTGCCCCTGCCTCACAGCCCTAGTATACCTTGGTGGTCTCCCATCCAAATACTAGCCAGGGCTGACCCTGCTTAGCTTTCAAGATCTGATGAGATTCGGCTAGCCTAGGCTATCCAGGTCAGGCTTTTCTGTTTACCCAGGCTTATAACTTAATTAGTGGAATGTATTGGCCTGTTGTCTAAAACATCTTAAACTGCTAGAATTTTTAAGAAAACAAAAAAACATGATGATTCCAGATATTATATTACGTTTTTACCGTTTGCACATTTTTTTTCAGCACGTGTGCGTGCATATTTATAAGCTTCCTCGGGAGTGTTCAAGTTGAGAGAGTGGCACAAAACCCATTTAAATAAATATTCTTTCTGCTGAGCTCAAATCCGAGTTGTAGAATTGGAGAGTTGGAGAGAGTTGCTGATGATCCAGTCTGACAGCTCATACTGGGCCATCATTTTTATCCAAGCGCTAAAACCCCAGATGGGTAAAGTGTAAGCCTAGGCTATAGTTTCTCCGACATGGCCTCTGAGACATTTAATCAGCTACCATAGTACTGAAGAGACTGGAAGCAAGGCCTTGAGCCAAAAGTCTCTTAAAAGAAAGTTAGTATCTTTCCTTAAATATTTATACAGGATTCTCCAGGATGCTGCCAACTTTCCGTCTTTGTAAGATGCTGTGTTCATAGCATTCCACTGGGCAAAAGCAAAGACTACTGGGAATACTGCAAAAACTTCATGTGACAGAGTGGTGGCACCGGGGAGAGGCCTGGCTCACTGGGCAGCAGCAGTTCACGGTGATCCAGAGCACTGCCTGTGATGCCTGTGGCAGCACCAAGTGGAAATAAGTGGCATCAGTGGCCACTGAGGTGAACCCACCATGAAGGAACCTGCTCTACACTGATCAGCTGCTCATTGTGAGTGTTAAGAGACAAAATTGTCTAAATCAGGGGTGGGCAAACTTGCTCAGCATAAGAGCCACCTAGAACAGGGGTGGCCAAACTTGCTTAACATAAGAGCCGCATGGAATAATCATCAGATGTTTGAGAGCCACAAGACATGAACAAATATTACCTGCTTTTATTGGAAAATAAGCACATTTGCTTTTTATTGACATTAAATGAGACTGCCAAAAATAATAACAAAAGGGATAAAAGCAGGTATTGATAATGATATTAATTTGTCCAATGATACTTGTTTGCTAATGATATTTAGCTTCCCCAGCCGCCCTGCCGGGAGCCACATGATATATGTGAAAGAGCCGCATGTGGCTCCCAAGCCACAGTTTGCCCACCCCTGGTCTAAATGAAGGAGGCAAAGTCAGGATGAAGTTTTTTTTAAAAAAAAACCCCAATCCTTACTGGTATAGAGGGAACCCTGACAGTCAGGAGTGCGCCAGAAAGGTACTTACAATCCATTTTATAAGATCATTACACAGTTACATCAAACAAAACCTACCCCTGATCGCCCCGTATCTCTGCTCCTTAGCCCATTGGTCAGAGGCATCAGGAGGTACAGACTAGTCCAGGGGAGTCGAAATCATTTGTTACGAGGGCCGGATCTGACATAAATGAGACCTTGTTGGGCCGGGCCATGTGTGTCATAAAATGTAATGCTAGGTAGCAGAGATATAAACTTTATGAAGGACACATACAAACACAATTAAAGATTTAAAAAAAAACTTTAAATAACACATGCTTAAAACACTACCAATCTTGTAATATTTTGTCTCTTTAACAGTCTCTGATAACTGACACCTCTGCTCTGAATTATTGCATCAAAATGTCTGTGCTGAAGCAATCCTGAGTATGCTGTTCAGGTGTGGCTCTGTAAGCTGCAAACCTACTTTTGATTTATTGACGTTTATTATAGAAATTCAATGCTCAGTGTTCTTAGCCTAGGAGACAGGGGAAAACATAAAATGGCTGGGCATTGCAACCTTTTGTACATAAGTTGCTTCATGTGCTGGACTAGTATCTGGAAAACCCAGGTTCAAATCCCTACTCATGCCATGGAAAGTCTCTGGGTGACACTGGGCTACTCACACTTTCTTAGATGAACCTACCTCACAGGGTTATTATGTGGATAAAATGGAGGAGAGGAAAATAACGTAAGCCACTTCAGGTCCCCTTTGGGGAGGAAGTGGGGTATAAACCAATTAAATAAATAAAATAAGTAGGCAATTTATAAGTGTAGCATTGCTGGGACTGTTACTATATTGCAGTGTTGTTTCACATGCTTGCTTTCCCTTGCATTTCATTTTCCTAGCTTTGTATCTCATTAGGGAAATAAATATTATTTCTTTTGAGATTCTCCCTCTCTATTTCATTCTTCCTTCAAGTTCAAGTTTATTAGTACGGCCAAGTGACCAGTCAAAATAAAACATTTCCAAAGGGAATATTGATATAAAATACACAATAAATGCATAAAATTCAAGTAGATATTTTAAAGGGCCTTAATACAAAACGGGAGTAGCGCAATGTATCATTAAAGCGGGAACAGAACAATGCTAATTTATCATTAACTTACTATCTAGGATACAAGTTTCCTCTTCTTTAATGCCAGGAAACAAAATTTTGCCACAGCTAACGATATCCTCTCTTTCCGATCTTCCAACAAAAAAAGTTAAAATCCTTAATTCCACAAATTTCAAATGAACATCCAAAGGTTTAAATCTGGACAACAATGGGAAGATTAACAACTGTCTCCCCATAACATAAAAATTACAATGTAATAGGATAGGGGAGACTGACTCTGTCTCAAGATTTGTACAAGGACAATTCTTCCTTCTAAACTGGAGTACTGTATCAAGGCAGGACCTGGGTATACATCAGACTGTAGACTGTAAAATAACCCCGTGACACATGTGTAGAGGGTGCTTTGTGCATTACAGAGTCAACACATAGGGCAATTTGGGTAACATCTCCACTGTGCTTGTTTGCCTAAGTGGAAGCCCACTGCTACATTCCCTGTTCATTTGACCTTGCCACACTTGGATAGTGAACAGTTGGTCTTGCTCACCATCTTGATCTCACAGACTGAATCCAGAGGAATTTAACTGCCAATATATCTGGAGCCAACTTGTTGCAAGGCCTTTTCTGAATAGTGGTGTTCTATCCATTTACTACTCGCTAAGTGCCGCTTGCTCCAGGTTATGCATGAGTTGTGCCCCCTGAGACTTTCTCCTAAGAGTAACCCACAAAGCAGTGTGAGTAGCAGGCTGGTTCATTCGAGTCAGTCAAGATAACCTGTACTTGCCAGAGCAGAGTGCCAAAAGGTAGTTCTGTGAATAATTCATGAAGACAGTGGTGCCAAAACTTTCTGGCACTGCTGCCACTATTTTCTTCATCTCTCACTTTATTATTTTTGCACAGGTCTCCTCTAGAAGCTGCTCATTGTCTGCCAACTTCAGATGTTCTCATTAGAAGTGCGTCCTCTGCTTCAAGAAAGGAATGGTATGAACAAAAAGAATGATATAAATAACAATTTTTAAAAATTCAATACTTATTAAGTAAGTATACATAAAACCTGAGCTAAATTAATATGATGTCAATGGAAAATACATTTCACCCCTATGGAATTCCTTACTGGATCATGTGCTCAAAGAATGCACAGTCTTTAAAATAAGGTTTCATTTATTCATTAGGACACCAGATTAACATTCAGATAATAAGCAGGTTATTCAAAAGGGGTGCTTGTACATCAGCATGCTATACCTTTATTGTAATTTATATGTTGTTTTCTCTTACAAACTTACTGAGTCTTCCTTAGCAATATATATATACACCAAGCGTCATTATATAAAGAGATTTCCTGGAAAAAAGATTACAAAAGATTACTACTCAGAATTACAATGAATAGGTATAAAGCTACTCTCCACTGCCGGACACGTCACAATTGGTGAAGCGTGTTCTCTTTTCCACCACCAGCAGCTGGAACTTACACGTGCACTTAGCTAGTATCCAGCTACTGTCTCTTTAGTAGCAAACCTGGTTGTGTGGAGGCTAGATCAATCCAGAGGAAAGACACCATTTGACAGATTTCTTGGCCCTTCTATGAGCCCTTGTCAAAGAGCTGTGGGATACATCCTCAGAGAGGCTGAGTACCTTGCCAGCCCCCGTCTCCACATAATACTGATGGCCAGGGCTCCGTTGGGGCCGGAGCGAGCCGGAGCGCCGCTCCGGGAGAGAAGGGGCCGGGGGGCGGGGCCAGGCGGGCCCCGTCCCGCCCCCAGTCGCCTTCTTTGGGGCCGCGGCTGGCCCCGCCGAGGAAGCCCCGTCCTGCCCCCAGTCGCCTTCTGCGGGGCCGCGGCGGGCCGCTGCCGGCCCCACCGAGGAGCCCTGTCGCCTTCTGCGGGGCCACGGCTGGCTGCCGCCGGCCCCGCCGAGGAGCCCCGTTGCCTTCTGCGGGGCCACGGCTGGCTGCTGCTGGCTCCACCGAGGAGCCCCGTCCCGCCCCCAGTCGCCTTCTGCGGGGCCGCGGCTGGCCACTGCCGGCCCTGCCGAGGAGCCCTGTCCCGCCCCCAGCCGCCTTCTGCGGGGCCGCAGCTGGCCGCCGGCCCCGGGAAAAAACCCCTCCCTCCCCCAGTTGCCTTCCCAGGGGCCGCGGCTGGCCGCCAGCCCTGGGAAAAAAACTCTCCCTCCCCCAGTCACCCCCAGAACCCCCCTCCTTCCCCCACTCAACAGTTCCCCGGGCCCAAGGGAGGGAGAAGCCTGGCCTGAGTGGCTTAACGCCACTCAGGCCCAAGCAAGGGCGGGGGAAATTCCAGCCCCAGTGGGGGGGAGAAGTGCCCCTCCCTTCCTTCCCTCTCTCCCCCCACCTACCTACCTGTTCCTTCCTTCCCCTCTCCCTTCCTCCCTCCCTCTCCCCTCCCTCCCTCCCTCCCTTCCTTCCTTCTCTCTCCCCCCACAACTACCTACCTACCTTCCTGTTCCTTCCTTCCCCCCCTTCCTCCCTCTCTCCCCCCTTCCTTCCTTCCTTCCTTCCTTTCTTCTCTCTCTCCCCCCCAACTACGTACCTACCTTCCTGTTCCTTCCTTCCCCCCTTCCTCCTTCTCTCCCCCCTTCCTTCCTTCCTTCCCTCTCCCTCCCTCCCGTCTTGCCTTCTGACACACTGCCCATGACGTCAGGGATGTGTGGCCTTTTGACACTTCCGGTGACGTCAGGGGGTGTGGTATATGCAAATGAGTTATGCTAATGAGCTCCTGCACCTCTTTTTTTATGAAAGGACCCCTGCTGATGGCACCCTGGCTTCATGCAGGCAGCAAAAGGACAGCCATCTACCATCCCACAAAACCTTTTCCACTACTATTGTTGCTGCATTTTAAAACCACCAGCTTCCAAAATGCAGTCATTTCGAGATGTTTGGAAGAAAGTGATGTAAAATATTTAACATTTCTGGTAAATGTAAATGCATTTTTGCCAGAAATCCCCTGGAAAATTAAGAGGGAGAAGGAGAAGATCCAGGTCAATTCAGCATTGTTGTGCTGCACAACAGGGCGAGGGACAGGAAGAATAAGTCCTTGAGACCTAAGGGGAATCAGGCAGGCAGGAGAAAAAGAGTCAAGCTCAGGGGTAGCAATTTACCAAGCAGTACCTAAGCCTGAGCCAGATTTAGGTCATTTTAAACACTTGAGTTGAATTCCTTATATCAGGATTAACAACTATGCCTGACTAAGATGCCAGAAGTACCAGAGTAAAATGTGAGATGGAGATAGCACAGTGGGTTTTTTTTTTCCCTGAACTGCCCACTTCAGTTTTGGCTAAAAATACAGCCCACCTCTTGTTTTATTCAGACATGAATGGGAGACTTGCATTTCCCCTACTGCAGTTATAATGGCTGGCTGCTGTTCTATTGCTGGGTCCACAGATAAAGACTACCAGAATGAGGTATGGCTTAAAACAACTTTAATGTGAAGAGCAACTAAAGCATCTTGGCTGTACTATAACAATATGGTTCAGGAAGAAGCTTGGAGTAAAGGATTACGGTAACTATAAACTGTACCACTGTGTATAGTTTGTATTATCTGTTGCTGTAAGTAGGTTCCTTCTGTGTAACTTCTGCTTTCATTTAATTTGACTTGTTAATACTTAGGCCGAGGACAGACTGGCAGTCTGGCCTGCTCTGCCTTCGCTTTAAAAGCGGAGTCAGAGCGGCCGTTCAGACTGCCACATCTGTCCGGAGGAGGCGGCCCAGATGCAACGCGTCCGGCGCCGCGCTCCTCCCGCAGCAGCTGGGCACCACTTCAAAGTGGTGTCCCAGCTGCTGCACGCGCGTTCCACCCGCTTCCGGCGGGTGTGAACGTGCGCGGGCGGGGGAGCCATGCGGCATTCTGCTGCCGCCGCTGGAAGCTGCCCGCAGTCTGGATGCTGCAGGCGGCTTCCTTTTGGCGGCGTGTGAATGCCGCGCAGCGGGGGCAATTCCCCCCGCCTTGTTCTGCCGCGCCGCGGAGGCGCAGCAGATTGCCAGTCTGTCACCCTCATGCTATGCTTCCCCTTTGGTTACTTTCCAGATTTCTACAAGTCAAATCCTATTGTGTTGTCTATGGATGTTCCACTCTGTTGATTGGATTGACTTATTCCATGTAATCCACCTTGAGTCCCAAAGAGAAAGACAGGCTATAAATAATGCAAACAAATGAATAAATGTGCTTTATTCTAGAATTAAGTAAACCATTCCATACTGTCCAGTCCAGCAGTTGAGATCCCCCTCACAAACTCTTTTCTGTGGGTCCCTGCTGGCTGAGGTAAAGCAAGTGGCAACCAGAGACAGAGATTTTCAGTGGTGCTACTTGACCTGTGGCACGCTCTTCCCCCCTGGAGGTGTACTTGGCGCCTACCCTACTCCCTTTTGGGCACTGTGCCAAAAAAGCCCAGGCTCTTAATGAAGGGTTTGATCTTTTAAAATTATTTTTATAGTCTGTTCTAGTCTAAGATTGTCTCCTATATTTCGTTGTGTACTTTATGGTCTGGTTTTGTTAATGTCATTTTAATGGTTTGTTTTAATGGCTTTATGGTTTTTGTTGCATTGTTTTAGCTGTGAGCTGCCTCAAGCAGCTCTCTGAAGAGGAGGCATAATTCTTTCCCCAACTAAATATATAAGGTTATGTGAATTTAGGACATGTCCTCAAAGTACCAGACACCTAACACTGTTAAATATAAGGGAATGTCTCTAAATGATAAATTCTGTAACTACAGGGATGTGAATGTGGAATGATACGGTATAGTCTAGTCTTGTCAGATCTTGGAAGCTTAACGTGATTAATATTTGGATGTCGGTCCACCAAGGAAGATTCTGCAGAGGAAGGCAATGGCAAACTACCTCTGCTTCTCACTTGACTCAAAAGCCCCTTGTTGGGGTTGCCGTAAGTTCATTGCGAATTGACAGCACATATATACATGGGGTGGGGTGGAGACTGGACTTGGAGGAAAGATGTGCTGTGGCATGCAGAAGATGTGAGCTTGCCTGCCTTGCCTGTCATGGAAGAGACAGTGCCTTTATCTCCACCACTGCTGAATCAGTGACAAGCAAAGACTTTCCCTTGACTGCGCAGAATGTGCACAATCCCAGGCGATGGAATCACTCATGCAAAGAGGACCAGTACTTAGAATCAGAAAGCCTTCCCAAAGTCATTTGAGGCAGTGGCTTGGATCCCATGGAAAATCTCTTTAATGGAAAAAAAAAATACCTTCAGTGGGGTAGGACTTCCTCAACTCCCTGCTCCCACTGCAGCCCCAAATGCCCACCTCCCAGCACTGCTCTGGGGGAGCAGCTTTTCTGTGTTTGTGTATGGGGGGGGGGGGCGGGAATTGGCAAAAATTCTCCACCTTCGTCACTAGCAGAACTTTTCCACTCATCCAACTCAGTGAAAAGGATGAAATGCTAAGCACATAAACACCAACCCAGACAATCCTGTTTGATGGAAACACTTCTGGCGGCAGGCATCTCTGTTATGCACGTATCTGCTCCTGTTGACTCATTGTCTCCCCTCACTGCTTTAGTGATGCCCACTGCCTGGGACAAAGAAACCAGCCCATGGGGTGTTAGAATAACCATCAGATCAGAAAGCTTCCACCCACTCCTGAGGGTCAGATGTAATTGTGATTGGATTGGGAAAAATCCCCTCCCCCCCCCCCCCAAGGCTTGATTGCTATCATTATAGTTCTGAATATACATTGCTACAAACCAATAAGCTGCCTATGAAGTGGAGTCATCCCAGTGCCTGGCAGAATGTCATAGTCCTGGGAATCTTAGGCTGAGGACAGATTAGAGTTCTGTCGCGCTACAGGAGCGCGGCAGAACGCGCCAGGGCGAACTGCCCCGCGGCACAGCGTTCAGATGCCGCCACAAGGAAGCCGCCCGCAAATGGGTGGAACATGCGCGCAGCTGCCGGGACACCACTTGGAAGTGGTGTTCGGCTGCTGCGGGAGGAGCCTGCCGCCGGATGAGGTGAGTCCGGGATGCCTCCGCACGGCAGATGTGGCAGTCTGGACGCCCGCTCTGCCTCCACTTTTAAAGCGGAGGCAGAGCGGGCCAGACTGCCAGTCTCTCCTCAGCCTTATACTCTCTTGCCCTGAGTGGATCACCGCAAGTGGGCACAAAGCACAAAAAATCTCTGTGGATCTGGCCCTGATGGCAATTGAGTATGTATGTTTTTCTCACACTGAAATTGTGTTTTTCAGTAGTATGAAACTATCAGTAAGGGAAGCCATGGCCCTCAGTTTGCAAGGCCTGAGCAAGGCTGTAAATAATAGGACATTTTGGAAGTCATTAATTCATAGGGCTGCCATCAGTTGGAAGTGTCTTGACAACACTTAAAACACACATTATCACCTATTTTGAACTTTTGCGCAAGTTCCAGAATTTAAGAGAATATGCATTACCTGAAATGTCTTGATTTAAGCTGAGGTTTTACAGTTTCATGAACCACATAATGTGGGGAAAATGTTTTCCAAATCAAGGGCAAGAAATACGGAGGCCGTTTTGCTTGGGTATGCTCAGGCTCCATTTCTGACTGCTGTACATTAAATGATCAGTGCCGCATCTCCCACCTCTTCCCCACACATTCTAAAGAAATATTCACCGCACATTTTTTGTGTGTGTGCTGGCTTCTTTTAATGACAGATTGAGACACAAGCTAGGGTACGGCATAACAAATACAACATGTTAATTATGGGGAGAACCTATGAATTATTTATTTGGAAAGCAAGCAGTAGGTGGTTAGTATTGCTATGAAAACCGGCAAGTAAACAGTGCTTATAATGAATAGCTAGCAGTCATTAGTTATGGTACATGAGCAGTAATTATACCTTAAGTAAAGCATTCTCGGCAGGGTTATGGAACCAGACAGATTCAATGGGTGCTGTTTTCACCCACACTTTTCCTTTGTAACGTTTACAAATACATTTTACTTATCAGGGTCCACTAATTTAGTAGAAACTACAGTATCTGCCTTGAAATCAGAAGATATAAAATGGCAGAGTTCTTTCATGGGTTTTCTGTTTTATACCATATCCTTATCCATGTGTATGTATACAATTCAACTCACTTTGGGTGCGATCACACGGGCATTTAAACCCGGGTTCTCCCGCGCTGCTCTTTCAAGCGCGATGGCTCAAACGGAAGGTACTTGTTTTTCCTGGTGGTTGGAAAAGCGGGCTCGAGTGCGGGGGGGCGGCGGCGGCTTCGAGACGGGAGATAGATGTGGCCGTCTAGTCAGCCCCTTTAATTGCGATGGGGAACAGCCGTGAGGCCCACAATAAACATCCGTGTGATCGCACCCTTTGTTTCTGATATAATTTAGCTATTCTGGAAAGTAAACTACTTAACTTATGTGTTTTTGAATATGAGTTACTGTTTCTGAAGGTTGTCCAGCCCATTTTATCTAAAAGCAATGTTGCCAGCTATTTTAGGTACTTTGTCAAAGCATAATCCATTCTCTAAGAGTGATTACCCCGGTACTAACCTTTAGTTAACAGTTTACTTTTAGTATTTCCACTGAACAATGGGACTGAAGCTTCAATGGGCACTGGAGCCCACCATAGTTGTGATTAGTTTTGAAAATATATGACATGAAATGCTATAAATCCTGGATATCTGAGAAACTACTTCTCTACCTCAGGGTGATATTTAAAAAGATATGAGCAGCTGAAGTCCCTGATTTAGTGGCTGAAATATCCTGGCAGAAGATTATTCAAAAATGGGATCATCTTTTCTGGAATTTATTTTCCAGTGAGATTTACTATGTTGATCTTCTGAGTGTGATTCTTATTGATTTGTACGGCAGGGTACAGGCAAGTTACTGGTTACATTTAGACTTCTATAGGACTTAGATCTTTTCCAGAAAATTCTAAGTCTACAGTTGGTAGTTTACTTTTCTTATACGACTTAAGAATAGTTCAATTTGATGCCTGAGTGGGACAAACTGTAAGCTGCCTTGAACTGCAAAAGGGAAGGAAGGCTATAAATGTTTTAATTAATTCATAAATATGAAAATTGAAAGAAAAAGAGAAAGAGCCTACTCATAGATCTTTAATACATTAACAGCTTGATTTAGTGGACATTTAAGTTTAATAAGGTCTGGCATACAGGGCTTAAAGAAATCAGAGGTAAGAGACTGCCCTTACCTTCTACAAAAGTAAGCCCTTAACTATGTGTCTTTGTACACTACTGCACTTTGAAAATGCTATAGTTGTGTATAAATGTCAAATCTATTAGTTTTCTGTGCTCAAAGTACCTACCTACTCGTAGGCTGAGTTCAGATTGGCAGTTTGGCCCGATATAGGCATGTTTCTCAAGAGGATTAAGTGGGCTGGTTCACACAGCCACAGCTGTTTGCCATTCCCGTGCCATGCTCACCCCATCCTGAAGTGTTTTGATCCCGCTTTTTAAAAGTACCAGGTGAAAGCTGTGGCAAGCCATTTAGGTGCGTGTTGATCCTGCTTCCTGGAAGTGTGGACACAAATAAGCCGCAATCAAGCGGCACCAGTAATATAAACCCACTGATCTGGCATAACCGCCCATGTGTGCTCTGCGCTTGAGTGCACAACCACCCATGGGGACACTTCCGGCTTGTGGAGTTAAAGCTCTCAGCCATGGGGTCCTGCCCCAATTGCTGCTGCACCTATGCACCTATGTGCCCAGGCGCCTACATGCAGGTCGGCAAAATGGACCAAAGCCACGTGCAACTGGGGTGGTGCCACCACAGTGGCCACAGTGTGAATGCTCCATTCTACCTCCTCCCCGGTATGGTCCCGCATCAGTCCATGCAGTGTGACCGGAAAGCCCCACGACAACTTGGCCCAGGTCTTTTTGCCCCACTTTCCTTGCGCTTCATTCTGCCAGTCTGTCCTCCACCACAGAGGAGGAGCCCTGCTGCATGATTTACTGCTTTGGATTCATTACATAATTCCAACCAGACTCTCCAGGCAGTGAGTGATCCTGGTACATGGACATTAGACCATTTAAGATTGTGCAGCAGAATTATTTGCTCTCAGAGGAAACTGTTGATTGCATGGGCCAATGTTCCAGGCTTCCTTCCTTGCAGTCAGTATACCTGAGAGGGTAGGTCATCCTTTCTCCTTACATGCCCAAGAAGTCATTGTTTTCAGATGTAGGAATGAAGCATGCCACCCATTTTAATTCAAGAAAAAACTGTGTTGAGCTCTCAAGTGCTTGGGAAATCCTGCCTTGTAGTTTAACAATAACTTTTTAACATTTAGATGAGATTTTCTGCAGGGAGTGTTAACTGACTAAGAGACCGTATTCTTCCCCACAGGCCTGTCTAGCATTCCTTTGATAATCTGGCCATTAACTGGTAGGAAACTGGATAAACTAGAGAAGTAGAACAAAAAGGATAACAAATGCTATAAATCACAGAGTGACCATCTTGTTAAAGAACTTGATGTGAACAAGCATTCCAGTCTCCCAAAGTTTGTGTTGGAGTGAGCAACTCAGCTTGCCTGGATATGGGGGGGGGGGGCTACGTCACTCTAAGGTTGAGGACAGATTGGAGCTCCACCGCACCACAGAAGAGGAGGCGGAGCAAGCTGGGACGAACTGCCCCGGAGCATGCCGTTCGCACTACGGCACAAGGAGGCCGCCTGTAGTGTCCACACTGTGGGCGGCTTCTGGTGGCGGCGGCAGGACAACACGCGGCTCTGCATTTCTGCACACATTCACACCCGCCAGAAGTGAGAGGAACACGCGCCCAGCCACCGGGACACCAGTTTTAGGTGGTGCCCAGCTGCTGCGGGAGGAACGCGCCACGGGACGGGGTAAGTCCGAGCCACCTCCACCGGGCAGCTGCGGCTGTGTGTACGGGCCTGCCTCCTCTGCTTGCAAAGCGGAGGTAATGTGGGCCCAAACACCAGTCTGTCCTCAGCCTAAGTATATACAGGTGTTATCTCCTTGAATGGGATGTCTCTCTTTCTCTTATCCTGGGAGCTGCTTTCTGACCCCTTCTCTCTCTCTCTTTCTCTCTCCCTGTCTCCCTTTGTCCTCTCACTCTCAACACATGGCCCTCCATGGGGACACGTATCTCTGCAGGAGTCTTCATACTCCCAAATACATGATGCCAGACAAGGTGGCCATTTATTATGGGAAAAGTACTTTTTAGCTTAGACTTCTTTCTCTCCTTTTGACTGCAGCCTGAATGCGATCTGGATCTACTTGAATAAATATGACCTCACCTTTTTTGCAATATACTTCTTTTGATTAAAAGATTGGCTATATTAACCAAATATCCCAATATTTTTTTCTTCTAAATCAGTTTTTTTCTGTGGTCAACCAGGCACAGAGGTTTTATGTTCATATATTCATATTCTTTTGATATGGTACAATTTCTATATACGGAGAACACACCTTAGGAAGAATTAACAAAATGTATAATGAAGAGAGGCCGTTGGGTCCAAGGCACTCTTTGCCAACCCTCCCTCCCCCTCATTGCCATCTGTTTGCCAATTTGGTATAATGGTAAGAGTCTCAGACTAGGACCTGGGAGATCTGTGTTTGAATCCCTGCTCACCTCATTGGGATAATTATAGAGGCTAGCCACATTAGTAGATTCGGGCTCTAGTAGCTCCTAGAGACTGACAACGTTTTCACAGTACAAGCTTTTGAGAATCAAAGCTCCTTTCATCAGGTATCTGACAAAGGGAGCTTTGACTCTCAAAATCTTACATCCCAACAATCTTTTTAAACCTCACTGGACGACCGATGACCAGTCACTTTCTCACAGTCTCACATACCTTATGGGGTTTGTTGTGAGGATAAGGGTGGGGAGAAACATGAATGCCATCCAGAGCTCCTTATGGGAAATGTGAGAATAAAATAGATCATTTGCTTAAGTAGATTTGATGGCTCACAGTCAGTTTGTAGGTATGGGGGAAAAAATCTAGCTTGTGTACAGGTACAGCCAAAGGAACTTTGGCAGGAATTTGCTTTGCGTGATGCAGTCTTGGTGACATAAAAATTAAATCCAGTCCTGAAACACTGATGGTTTGTATGTGTGACTAATGCACCCAAATTCTTGCTTTTCTCTTTGTGTCAGAGCAACATACAGCCTTACATTCAGCCAGCAGTAATATGGAGCAGAAGCATGAATTCTCCTTCATTAAGCAGTGTGAATCAAGTCCTTCGTGTGCCTGTTCTCACAGATAGGTGTGATCTTCCATCACTTATTTGTGGGCCAGAATCCTGTGAACTGGACCCCTAGATAACTAGCCATGCATGTGGAATACCTAGTGTCCATTACAGGCGATCTGTATTATGGAGCGCAGCAATTGCCCATTTTCCATCATGCCATTTCAGCACCAAACTAGCTGAAGATATTAACCAGGACACAGACATCCAACGGCATCGGTAAGGGCCTAACTACGCTTCATGCTTGTCTCAGGTGCATCCTTGGGTCTAATCATGGATATAATCTAGGAGTGAAAAACTAATCCAAAAATTTTAAATAGAATATAGAACAATCAAATCAAGGAATTAAAGCAATGTAATTATCCTGTTCATTATTTCTACTGCCATTCACAGATCTTTCTTACATCCAGCCTAAGCTATAATCACCCAGTACTTATGCATTTTGACTCTAAATGGCCCTTTCTGACAATAACCCCCTGTCCCTATAAGTAATGGTTGAAGAGGTTCTGTTCCACTGTATCTGAGGAAGTGTGCTTGCACACGAGAGCTTATACTGTGAATAAAACGTTATTGGTCTTAAAAGTGCCTGATATTTGTACTACACAAGGAGAAAGTGCCATATTTAGATGCTATACATATAGCAGCTGTTCTAGTTCTCTGATTGTATTCTATATTCGGGAGGGGTTGTATATGTTTTTCACTTTCTGTATGAATGTCTGTATTTTGTTCAGTTTGGTTTGTTTTTCTCAGGCTTTAGAGAATTAATTTAGGGTTGGGTATTTATCCCTTTATTTTTTAAAAATTCTGTTCTAGGATTTATTTATTATATTTATATCCCGCCTTGCCAGTGGACCGGCTCAATTTGAATGCTGCCCAGGCAGGTGGGACCCCAATTCAGATAAGGACCATGATACACTTGGGAGGAGGGCTTAGACCTCCCCCATGTCCCATTTCCCCTCTCCCCAAAGGGCTCAGAGAGCTGCAATTTGCCCTATTGTGGGCTGCGTATGTCTTGGCTGAGTTCAGACTGGCAGTTTGGCCCAATATAGGCACGTTTCTCAAGCGGATTAAGTGGGCCGGTTCACACAGCCACAGCTGTGCTCACCCCATCCAGAAGCATTTTGATCACACTTTTAAAAAGTACCAGGTGAAAGC
Organism: Lepidodactylus listeri; assembly: GCA_029233225.1. NCBI lineage: Eukaryota > Metazoa > Chordata > Lepidosauria > Squamata > Gekkonidae > Lepidodactylus > Lepidodactylus listeri. The sequence continues at coordinate 52,073,783 of JARCFY010000016.1, read as the reverse complement.
AGTGGCAAGCCATTTGGGTGTGTGTTGATCCCACTTCCTGGAAGTGAGGATGCAAATAAGCCGCAATCAAGTGGTGCCGGTAATGTGAACCTGCTGATCTGGCATAACCACCCATGCGTGCTGTGCACTTGAGCACACAGCTGCCCGTGGGGATGCTTCCAGCTCATGGAGTTAAAGCTCCCAGCCATGGTATCCTGCCGCAATTGCTGCTGCTCCTATGCACCCATGCAACTACATGCAGGTTGGCGAAATGGACCAAAGCCACATGCAACTGAACTGCCACCACCAGAGGCCGCCCACCAGTGCAAACGCTCCATTCTGCCTCCTCCCCGGGATGGTCCTGCATCAGTCCATGCTTTGCGACCGGAAAGCCCTGCGACAACTTGGCCCGGGTCTTTTTGCCCCACTTCCCTTGCGCGTCATTCTGCCAATCTGTCCTCCGTCCTTGATGTGGCTATATGTCAGTTTCCCCAGTGGTTAAATACGAAGGTTCTGTGGAGCCTTTTGGGAGTAGGAAAACTTTCCAAGGATACAAGCCCCTTCTCCCTGTGTGTGATGGCCCAATTCAATTTGGGCCCCTACACACCCAGAAAGCACAGAGCTCCCAGAATACATTTATGGACAGCGTACCTAAGATAATGTATCACATATTTAGGCCATAACTATAACATGTTTCTGATCAGGATACATAAACCAGTAGAATTTTGTTCTTCTAGTGTGGCCTTATGTTCAAAAAGTACAAATTCCTGCAATGTAAACTCCTTTAAAAAAAAATCATATTGGACCTTTTAAAGGTCTTTCCCCACACCTATCACTATTTATTGTCATTTTTATCATGTAGTATACATTGTGTCCTTTCTAAAAAAAAAACAAACACATGTGTGTATGCTTCTGTGGTCAAAGGAGGGAGGGTGTACTACACAGAAAGTGGCCACAGCAGAATACACAAACAATCCCTTCCTTTTTTTTTCTTTCTGAAGCCTCAGGAAGATCAATGGATTATCTCCAAATGATAGATACTGTTTAAGGAAACATTAGTAACTATTCTAAGTAGTCAGCTTGAGCTAGCAGAGTTGCAACATTTGGGGGGTGGGAATGCTACTTTTAATTTATCAGGGGTCATTTCGTAGAAAAAGAGGTGCAGGAGCTCATTAGCATAACTCATTAACGTAACTTATTTGCATATGCTGCACCACCTGACATCACCGGAAGTATGTCAGAAGGCAAGAAAGAAAGAAGAGAGAGAGAGAGAGCTGGCAGAGAGGGAACAGCTACTAATCCAAGCCTCAGAAATACCCCTATTCTGGGAGGATAGCTTCAGTGGTGGCTGAAGACTTCAGAAGGCTGGTCAGAGGAAGAAGGACCTTTCCAGGGGACAGGGTCATTTTGCTGCAGCCATGACACAAGCAGCTATTTCACCACAAGGGGGGGGGGGCTGGCACCAACTCCCGGAGCTGCGCTCCACCGAGCTCCTGCTCCAAATGACCCCTGTAATTTATAATCCGTAAACCCTGACCCATATCTGTGTATTTGATGACCTCTCAAAGAATTCTTAAAATATCACTGAATACAAAATAATCATAAAATTAATCAGGTAAAATTTTACAAGTATCTGGGTGTTTGGTTTTCCTTTAATCTAAATTGGGACAGACATAGGCAAAAAGCTCATTTAAAAGTTTTAGGAGTGATAAAAACAATCATTAGCTTCTATTATACTGCGGTCGCTCAGTATTTTCCAGTAGCATTACAGGACTTTAAAGACTGAGCCCTTGCACAGTTGCTTTATGGTGTCCCAATTTGGATCGCAGCATTGAATGAATCAGTAGATAATCTTTATTCTTTCTTTTTAAAAAAAAATTACATGTACTTCCCCTCATGTATTGCCACCCCAGCAATTAGAGCTAGGTATTAAATCAGCTGAAGCCCTAGCATGTTTTAAATTTTAGAGCTAAAATCCAATACGCTGCTCCAACAGATGGTTTCCAGTATCTCTTGAGCCAGGATATAGTTGATAGCCCCTGGTCTGGGATGCTAGATGATAAGTTCTTGCAAGTAGAGTCACTCCTGAAAATATGGCCACCTCAAATCCTTTTGATCTAACATACCTAATAACTGAGTCTGATTTTATTTCAGCCTTGAGTAGAGGAATGCAGGTTTGCTCCCCATTAGCACTAGGAAGGATCACAGCGGTTGATGTTGATGTTCAGAAGTTTTTTCCCATTAGAAAGACTGCAGTCTGTTGCTGGGCAGACTCCTCTGTACTGAAAAAGAAAAGCAGAGTAGTGAGAGAGGAAAGAAAGATGGAGGGGAAAGTAGAGCAGGGACTGCAAGACAACAGAAGGATAATACCGTTGTGTTGACTCCTTGCCTGCTGTCAGGCTACAAAAAAGCCTCAAGCACCTTCCCAAATGGCTCAGCCTTAATGACCCAAGTCTAATTTCTCAGTAATCCCCTAACAATTATCCCCGAACAATTAAACCCATTGAGAAATATTGACTGGCCATTCTACCTCATCAACAACTCAAAGGAATGGTCAGCCAATGCACCTGCAGCTTTCGGTGGTGGGGTGGTGGTGAACCACTGGCGTAATTATTGATGTTAGTGATGCTGTTGAAGTTCGTTTGCTAATCAAACATGTCTGGTGGCTGTGGTTTTGACCTATGGGTTAAAAGAACCCAACTGAACCACCAGTATTCAAATTGAACCAGCAAATCCCCACAATTTTCCTACACCCTTAGTTCCCGCCTTAGTGAGTTTAATCCACACAGGTAGACTCTCAACTAATTTTTCCACAAACTGAGATAACTGGTAAACACTGTTCCCCCCTCATTTTCTCCTCCCCCCCCGAAAAAAAACCCTCATTCATTTCCTCAGAGGGTTTAGGTTTTGTCTTATACTGCATTCAAGACAACACTGTGCCACTTTTGTTTATACCTCTGGGGCATTCCTCTTGCCAATATCCTATGTCTGTTTTTGTTTAGAAATTACTGGCTAGAAGAGACTTTGATTTGTTTCAGTTTACTTGCAAGAACATCTGTAGGAAAACCCACGCTTTGTGCTTTATGTTTAATATCCCAGAATGTCTGCTAGCTGAGATGTTGGCTTTATTTCTTGTTAATAATCTTCCAGTTTTTCACTGTAAATAGCACAGGCATTTTATGAGAATGGTATTTTTAACCCAAATGTTTGTCTTATTATGTATGACTCCCATAACTCCTTGAATTTGTGCAGTACAGTCAGTCCATAAATGGCTTTCCTTTGTAGTAATGAAATACACACTTAAAATTTTAATACATCCCAAGAGCTGGTCTATATTTGTACTATCAACCAAGAGCGTTATCTATACACAAGAATCAGCATGAACAGGCTAAAAACAAGCAAGCAAACAAACACAAAGCCCTCCATGTATTGTCCAAGATTCCCATAACTTGACTTTACAATTTTTAAACAATAAATGTTCTTCTGGAGAGCTGATGAGATTTTAATTGCTATGTTAATATGAAGAAAACAGCTTAAGGAATAATTCACAGAAATTTACTTTTTATTAAATATAGCCCTATTTAAAAACCACAGATTCCTCAATGGCATTTGGATTCTCAAAAGAAGTTTACAAATAATTTTATGGACTGTATTTTGTAATGCTCAGAAAAGAGAATTCTTTAAAAAAAAAGAACAATACATTCCAAAACAAGAAAGTAGCTCATTTTGAAAATAATCTTTTTCAACGAAGGCGATATTTTTAAATCTTCCTGTCTTGAGACAGTTATTCCAAAGATCAAACAACTTCTAGTTTGCCTCTGATTCAGATAAGTTAGGGGAAAGGATATACTTTGTACTTAGAAGCTTATATTGCACTAGACTCTTCAGCATGTAGTTAGAAATCACCTTGCTTAACCTACAGAGCCCATTGTTAACTTGAAGAAAATGTATTCAGAATCATGATCTTTTTATACCACTTTTACCCATAGCACCTACATTGTATAAGATAGGAAAACATTTAACAAATCTTCTTTTACTTTGGGGGGCGGGGGAGAGGCTTCTCAAATTTCCCAATCAGTAGGAAGTTCCACAGGAAGCAGTTATATCAGGGGTGGGCAAACAGCAGCCCGCGGGCCACATGCGGCCCACCACAGAGTTTTTTGTGGCCCACCAAGACAGTCGGCCACGTGGTTTCAGTCAGGCCTCCGTTGGGAATCTCAACAAGCAATCTCACTCCTGATTTCAAAAAAAAAAAAATTGTAGAAAAGTGTGATAGGGTACATTTGTTAAACTGATTCTAAAATTAAATGTGCTTGCAGCTACAGATGATATGAAATTAGCACAATAAATAAATTGAATAAACTACCACTATTTTATTTAATTTATATTTATTGATTTTTATGATACAATTTACACCTTTTCTGAAATGCAAAGTTAAGTAATGAATGCAATCATTTTAAAAGGTGCGGCCCTCTGCTAACCTCCGCTCCCACAAAGTGGCCCCCGAGCCAAAACAATTGCCCACCCCTGAGTTATATGATCGTTGTCCATGTGTTGAGTACTTTAGATATGAATATTATTTAAAATATCTTATTTATTTACAAATATGGTTGTTGGTATGATGAAACTCTCTTCCCCAAAACCATCAGTGGGTTGGGTGTTGTTGTTTTGGTGAGTTTGGGTGCTTACCAGCAATGTAGCATGCACTAGTCTTTTTCTCTGATTCCACTGATTTCCTTGGCAATCAGATTCTTGAAAGGGAAAAGAAGAGAATGCTCCCAGCCAAGCACCTTTGGAAACAAGCTGGAGAAAACTGCCACTCTTGTTTGCTCCCTCATTTGTGGGGATGGGGCCAAATAGGATGGCTGGGGGCACCTTGTTTGATGGCCCATAGAACTGGAACTTCATCCAATTTGCTTCCTCACTTCATGAAATAAACAGACCACAATAAGAAAGTGCAGCAAATGCAGAGAGGTCAGCTGTGTTTATTTTTACTGTAAGATTAGGAAAGAGTAGAAAAATGCAAATGCATTTTTAAAAATATTTGCGGCTGGCACCATCCCCTCCCCCCAGTAGAAAGAACTTAGCCTGCAGTGATAGGCATCTACTTTGGGGATCCGCAAAATCTAACTCCTTGGTCCAATTCACTAGAAAGTTGACAGGTTTTTAGATTAGGGGGAGGAGCATGTTCTGTGCAAATTTGGTGCCGTTATCTTTATAAACAGCTGCCCCAGACCCTCCTGTAGATTCCTCCTTGAAATTAATGGTCTCAAAGCTCTTGAACCCAAAAAACCCACATGGATTTCAATCCCTAGCAAGTAATGTCCAACATGAACAGCATTGATGGAACTCCCCCCCCAACTCCAGATACAAAAGAATAACAACCTCTTTTTGTTCATACCCTAGAAGGCACATACACTCTCAACGCTAGTTCCCTAAAACAAGATCAGCTCCCACAAAATAGTTTTCTAAAACTGCTTCTTGGTCACATTTTTGTCATACCTTTGTGTGTCCATAAAACAGAAAGTACAGAATTATTTCAAAAATCATGTGGGTATTTCTTTAAATGTTTAGATCTTGCCTTTCCTCTCAGCCCAAGGTGACTTATAATGTAAACTTTAAAGATTAAAACTAAAAATCCTAAATATCTCCCATCCTATCTAAAAGATGCCTGCTGTTCATATTTCATCAAAAGCTTTGGCAAACAAGTGAGACTTTCAGCATTTTCTGCTGAAGATCTCCAATGAGGGTGCTCTTGTCATTTTTTGAGGGAGCCCATTCCAGTGTGGGAGCCATCATGGAGAAGGCCCAAGCTCTGGACGATACTAGGCAGGCCACTCTAAGTAGCAGAACAGCCAGCAGGTGGCAGCCTGAAGACTGGTTCATGGGAACATATGGGAGAAATTGGTCCTTCAGATACGTGGGCCCCAGTCTGTAAGGGGTTTATAGGTCATAACCAGCATCTAGAAGTGAAGCCCCCACCATTTTAACAGAACCAAAACTTGGTTCTCAGTGGTAGAACATGTATTTCTCAAGGTCTGAAGTTCAGTCAGTGGCATCTCTAGTCAAAGAATCTGAGGGGCAAAATATATGAAATATTTGGCATGAGTCAGGATACAGGTGCCTGACCCGGCCTGTAGTCACACATCGGATTGGTGCAACTCACCTTTAAAGTGTTGTGCTGCACTGCCAAATGCTGTGAGGGAGAAGGAGGGGCTTGAAAGTTCCCTCCTACACCATTTTCACCAGCAGAAATGGCTGTGGGGACAGGACTGTTTGCTTAGGCAGCTATGTCCAAACTTGTGTCAATTGTGTATTTGGCCTCAGACTCAAGGCGCTGAGAAAAAACTCTTTTCTGCCTAAGACCTGAAAAGCTGCTGCCAGTCAGAATAGACCAAGTAGGTTATTTCTTATCTGTCTTTTATTCTGGTTTTAAATGACACAAGCTGCCTTTAGACCTTGATGGAGAAAGACAGGCATAAAGACTGTGATCACACACTCTTTTAGATCCAACATAGGTGTGGCCCCGTCCACACTGTCACTTTTGTCGCTCATTTCTCCCTATTGCTTCAGGTTCCCCCACCCCCCATATGTTTTGTTCTCTCTAGTAGTCCCAGAGGGAGCAAAACACATGTGGAAAAGGGGGAGGAACCCAAAGCAATAGGGAGAAATGAGCAGCAAAAGTGACAGTGTGGACAGGGCCTGAGAATGCCTGATGGATCTAAAGGAAGCAATCAGACAACAACATCTGGGAAGTGTCCCGCAGTCATCTGCAACCTGTGCTGCTCCACCACGGAAGTGGAGTTATAAGACACTGGGAAAATTCTGGTGTTATCCAGATAAGGCAAGCCACAGACGGACTTTCTCCTGTCTGATCGTTCAAGCATGCTGTCACCATTGGGATGGTCTGATCAGGTCATCCTGACTCCATGCTGTGTTTCCCCCCCTTCACAGTATGCACATCATCACATACTCCATAGGGGGCCCTCAGTGTGGAGGTGCAATTCCTCACTTATGCACAAAGGAAACAAATGGCAATCCCTCCTGACTCACTGGCAGTTGCGTCTGATCACACAATGATGGGCTAAGCCGGCAGCTTCAAAGGGCTGTGTGATCTCGCAACTGCGTGTCAAATTCCTCCAGAGGAAATAGCCTCTCTTCTTCTCCACTTCAACTGGTGTGTGCGACTGCAGCCAAAGTGTTGCAAACACATAGCCAATATTTAGGTTGATGGGCCAGTAGTCTAAGCTGATATCAGGTCAGTTTGTATGGTTGCGTGTATTATCTTTAAGAATAATTCTGAGAAAACACTCCAAATACCTATATAGGGTAGGTCAGGCATTCTTAGCCACTGGCTAGGAAGAACCATATATCCACCAGATAAATTCATAACCAAGTATACTATCCCCAATGGTCATTATGAATATATGATAGTACCATCTTAGTTCAGATGTCCAGCTATTAGGGAACTAGGAACTTCTTATGTAATATACCTCTTTGTAATATACCCATAATACCAGGAGAAAGAGTAAGAGTCCAGTAGCACCTTAAAGACTAACATAACTTGTGGTAGGGCATGAGCTTTCATGAGTCACTGCTCACTTCTTCAGGTATCTGAAGAAGTGAGCAGAGACTTACACATTTTATTAGTCTTTAAGGTGCTACTGGGCTCTTACCCTTTGCTATTGCTAAAGACAGACTAACACGGCTACCCATCTTGATCAATCCTCACAATACCAGCAACTTGTAATGCCCCAAATCTTGATTCCTACCACCATTTAACTGTGCTCTGATATCACAGAATTGTTCACAATGAAGTTGTAAACCACATTAAGCAAGAATGCTTCTGGGATTTTTCCTCCCTCTCTTAGTTAACTTTTCTAATTATTTGGCATTTCCCTTGCATTTTTTCCTCTTCTCTTCAGAGGGAAGGAATTTTACCCTGTGCTGAGTTCTATTAATATAGGGCAGCAAATATGAGACTAAATGTTCCAAGGCAAAACAGCAGAGTGGTTGATTTATCAGCAGAATTTTTGTCAGAAACTGCAAGAAAAAAGGTGATAAATAGGAAATCTGGGTTAGAGGATAGATTGACCAATTATGTATAAAGTGCAGACTGAGAGCTTTGCAAATGTAAGTAAATTACATGGATATTACATTTAACTTTGTTAACTCTCCAAATGCCATGTCCTTAGGCCATGCTACTTGAACTTCTATAATTTTTACTGATTTTTTAAAATAATGCTTACATCTAAAGCTACTAACATTTAGGGCTAAATACTGGCCAAGTAGCCAGTATTTTTAATGCTTTAAAAATCACTCTTTTCTCCTTGTTTTCACTGTGCAATCCTTCAGAGCATTATTCCTGATGGCTTATTGATCCTTTTGCATCTTAGTTCAGGCACCACATAATTTGAAGACCTAAAGTGTCATTTGTTAAGTTTGTGCATAAATCCAGCTCTGATTCTGTTGATTGTTGTCAGTTCAAAAAGTTTGCAGAGTGAATCTAGCAGAGTGGATGGTCCCTCCTCTGAATCAGTGAATCGAGGTACCCTTCAGGTGGGCAGCTAATCCCACCATTGGCCTGGCTCTCATTTGATTCCGATCTTTTTTATCCAGTGTTGCATGACCAGACAGCTCCCCTGTGAATCACCTTACCATGTGCGGACTCCGCGGTAGATTGTCTACCTGTAGAAACTGCATGGTCAGGGGTTTTTTTTCAAAAAAATCTGTTTGCACATGCACATATGCGCCTCACCATGTACTTGCTTTCCTGTGCATGCATGTAATTGAATGGTTAAAGCACCGCCAGTGGTACCTCCCTCTAGGTACCATTTCAATTCACAAAGTTCATAAACATGAAATTGTCGGGAACGTTTGAGCAGAGCTCTGCTCTGTTGCACATTTATGTGCATATTGCTAAGAACTTTTAAAAATGGTGGCCGTTCAGGATGGTCTGGAGTCAGACCATCCCAACAGGCTGATTCCATGCTGGAATGATCAGGGGAAAGTCTACCATTGGCTCATCAGCAAGCATTAGCCCCGGACTTTCACCAGTATCATTAAAGTATGGCTCCCTGGCAGGGCTGAACAGGCTGACCACAGAAGCAGCACCTTTCCCAGATATCGCTGTCTGGTCATTCCCTTTAAATCCATCAGGCACTCATGCCCGGGTCGGATCTAAAGACCCATCTGATCAGAGCCATGGACACCTTTCCAAGTTCCATGATGCACTCTGGGTCATGATTCCATTCTGCCAAAACCAAGAAGAGCTGAACTGTGTGCTTCTTCTTATCCCAGTCAGTGTTCCATCTAAGTTGAGTTAGTGTGAGCTAGCTCAGAGTTTTTTAGCCTCTGCCTCACACATTTTTTAGATAGGATGGCTCCAGAGCAAACTAATTTATGCAGTAGCCACATCGCTCGCTCACAACTTTAATGCCAGTAGCTCACAAAGTAGAATTTTTTCTACTTTGATAAATGTAAAGAAAAGGACAATAATATGGTATATGATTACAACAGCAAGAATGGTGTATGCACAAAACTGGAAAAATGAAAAATACCAGAGGTGTGGGAATGGTTGAAAAAACTGTTATATATGGCTGAAATGGATAAGTGGACTAGAAAATTGAATAATCTTTACTCAGAGACCTTTCTGGAAGACTGGAAAGATTTGAAAGAATATGTTGAAAAGTATTGGGATATGAAAAACTATATCTATACATGGTTATAATAGCATAAAGGAATAGAAATATATTATATGAATGTTTTAGTTAAAATTAGACAATGAAACTGTTTTTATTTAGAAATACATAAGAGTATAGAAAATAAGAATTGGTGTATAAGTATAAGTATTTTAAAGCTATATAACCGTCACCAGAAACGAAACATAGATATAAGTATTACTATTTTGAATAAAATGGAAAATGTGTTATGCTTCAGATGTGGTGGGAAACCACCAAAACAAGATAAAAATAGAATGTACAAATAGAACAAAATGTTATTTAATATGGAAAAAGGGATTTGTGTAAGGTTAAATGTATTATTTTCGATGTTTTTTTTTTGAAAAATAAAAATTTCTTTACAAAAAAAAAAACAAAGTAGAATTTTTGCTCACAAGACTCCACAGCTTAGAGGGAGCATTGATCCCAGTAATGCCAAATTTGTACATTTTAGCAATATCTTTTTTCCTTATATTGGACAACATCAGAAGACCTTTTTGCTTTCTACATTACAGTAGCAAAATGAAAGTGGAATGCAGAGAAGAGAGAAAATATCTCAGAAAATTCCACAATAGTATAATTGCAAAAAAAATTCCTTCCACTATCTAAATAAGTATATGAAGAACCATAAAATCTGTATGCAGAAGACGGCTTCTGTAGAATCTGCACATGCAGCCAATGAAGATTCAGAAATCTGGCTATATGCACAACTTGATCTCAGATTCAGGCCTCGCTGATCTATCTGTATACATGTTTTGATGTAGACTAGAAGGCGGATTCACATCTGTGACCATCAGTTTTTGCAGCTAATATTTTCCCACATCCAAATCTGGATTGGGAGAATACTTAGTGTTTGATTAGTGGAAAAGCATGGCAGGTAATACTGTGTAACTTCTCTGAAATTCTAGTTGTTTGGTCTCAGACATGCCTAGAAATCACCTTCTGTGCTGGAACTAGGTTCAGAGGCTCAGCATGGTCTTAGTTTAGGAGTAGAAATCAGTAAGTCCAGCTGGAGTTACACTTGTACTGTCAAACAGCAATTATTGCACAACGGGAGCGTCTGTTCGGGCAAATGTGTTGGACGCCTCCAGTGATTATTGTGTGGTCCTCCTGTGAAAACAAGAATATCTGGAAAAGCCCGGCAACTTTTTCTGTTTGACAGGCACAACACCATTTGCTTTGGTCCTATATTCCTTGGAGAGACATGCTGGCTGACAATTGAGGAAGACCGTACTATGAGTCACTTGCCCACTTAATCCAGTACAAGCATTTCTGCTTTCATCCGTTAAATGTTCAACATGACACCATTAAATGGCCCCCAAAGAGTTTTTAAAAGATGGGAGGTATAGCATATCAATGTGGGCTCTAGCTTTACCTGCTCCATTAATTAGTTCAAACCACCTGGTCATGTGATTTTGGGCCAGTGTGTTTCTCAACACTTCTTTTTTTTACATTAGATACATAAAAGAAAAACGACTCTTTCACTGCAGCATGGATTCCTAGTTCCCCTGCTACTCAACCTTTTGCAAAGCTGGTTGCAATTTATAGACAGGCATGTTGTGGGCAACAGTATTTTCAAGGTGAGAATAGTTTTATGTCGCCTCAAGAGAATACAGTTAATAACCCAGAATTATGCTGAATAATTTTGGTTTCGTAAACTTACCAGTGAATATTATCTTAACAGACACTGTTTATGGTTCTGTTCAAAAAGTAATTACATACCGGTATATCACTTTATAGATTATTTGAAGGTATGTGTGAAGAAAAACGTATGGATTCACATGTAAATAGGAGAGTTGAAGCACCCCCCCCCCCCTCCAAAAAAAAAAAAAAACCCTGAGAACTGAATTCTTCCTAAGGGACTTGTACAATGGTTGCATAAATCCCTCAGGAGATTTGAGATCCCTCTCTTTAGATAGTAGATTTTTGTGGAACATTCAGTTGTTCATTTAATTATGTTCAACCCTTTTTATGCTGCCATTCCTTCATTATTATCTATTGGTTTCTTTTTAAAAAAAACCACTCAAATGTTTTCACACATTCAGATTTGTTGTGATTAGGGCTGTTAAGAGACATTCTCTTAAATCCTTTTAACCCAATTTCCCCCTGAAATCCCATATTCTGTTTATTTTCTTTCCCCCCAGGAATTTGGAGTCTATTTTTAATCAGCTCCATTCTGATCAAAGATAAATTCAAAGAGAGGAGGAGCAGGAAGGGAGGTTCTATAAAATTTCAGAATTTCACTTTGTAGGTGCTGAAAGGAAGGCAATGTTAGAGTACCATCCTGTGATGTTTGATATAGAACAAGAGAAATAAAGGAGAAATCCCTCTTTTAAAAGGGAGGGGATGGGGAAGAGACTAGAGGAACCAATGGCTCATATCTATATCTTTTAAAAAAGGTGAATTTCGGTGTAAACCTCTAAGCCTTACAAAAACATTTATTATTTAAAGGTTCATGACATGTTTTCACCTTAGGGCTGCCAAGTCAGCCCAGGGGGCGGGGGATCCCCCACTATAGGGGTTTCCGATCCGCCGGCCGGCATTCGGCCGGTGGGGGGAACCCCGCCCCAGAAGTCGTCCAGTGAGGACGACTTCCCCCATGTAATGACATCACCCGGAGGTGACGTCATCACGTTGGGGGTGTTGCCAGGGCAACGTCCCCAACGTGATGACGTTACCTCCGGGTGACGTCATTACGTCGCCGTGGCGCCCACACAAAGTGCACGCGCCAGAAGAGCTCCCGGGGTGAGAACAACTCCCCCCCACCGGTAAGTCGCCAGAACGTGGCAGCCCTATTTCACCTGCATAATGGGTCTTGGCCTGGAAATACTTCCCTCTAGAGGAAGGCATTTTCTACAGAAAGGCTGCCTGGCAAAAGGACATGAAAAGGAGGGCCAAGGGGGAAGGAGAGGGAGAAGGAACTGAAGTGTTTTTTCTCCTGGGGGTGTGGAGAATTACTAAAGAAGAAAGCTCAACAAGTGTGCATCATGACCTGTCTGCAGTTTGTGAGTTAAAGCCCAGAGTTTAAGGAGACTTCCTTCTCTTTTCACACTGATTTGGGAATACAATTTATTATTCACACTGCTGCTTACTCTATATTAATGATATAGTTAGTTATTTGGACTCCCCCAGTTTACATCCACCAAAACTTCAACAACAACATATTTCTATCTTATTGTATGCAGATGATGCTGTCATCTTAGCGAGAACACCAGTTGGCCTCAGGAGAGCTCTCAGTAAGTTTGCAGACTTCTGTAATAACAAGGAATTGATGATAATTTTTCAAAAGTCCAAGGCCTTTGGGCCTAGACAAAAGAAAAGATTTAGTCTGTAAATGGGCACTCATTAGAGCAGGTTTCCTGCTTTAAATACTTAGGTATGGTCCTTCAATCAAACAGGGCTAGGAAAGCCCATATACAGTATGTCGCCTCCCAAGGGGAAAGAACAGCCAATGCTATTCTTAAGTTCTATTGCACTAAAGGGGCCTATTATGTGCCAGCAGCCCCCCCAAAAGTTCCAGCAAAGGCAGCTGGGCAGATGCTTTATAGCACTTTTATTGGGCCTTCTTCCTCTAGTTTTGTCCCCTTAGAGTGGGTTCAGTCCAAATTTTTAGAGCAGGTCTTCAGGTCCCAAGGTGTATATCAAATACACTGATCCGTTTAGAGACAGGTGTTATAACGATGGAAGCCAACATTACTTTAGCTTTGCTCCAGTATTGGCTTAAATTAAATTTCTGCCCTCAGGGACTAACCCACCTGCTACTCTCAGACAACTTTCAATCCAAATGGCTGAGAGCAGTCCATAACAAACTACATGCTCTTGGAATCTCCCCCCAAGCAGTTTTGAGTATGCGTTGGGATGTAGCAAAATCAGCCTTAAAGCAGAGAATGATGGACATGGAGAGACAGGCAGATCTCAGTAGATGTCCTAAGTTTAGAGTCCCAGATTCTGTCAAATATTGTGTGCAACCCATGTCCTATTTATCACAGCTTGATATTCACAAGTTTAGGAAAGCCTTCACATTAGCCAGATGTGAGGCTTTCCCCTCTGCCTTGCTTGAGGTCAGATTCAAAAGGATCCCCACTGAATATAGATTTTTTCAATGTGGCTCAGGGGAGATAGAAACTATCGAGCACATGATGCTCAGGTGTAACCAGGGCTTTTTTGGTAGAAAAAGCCAGCAGGAACTCGTTAGCATAATAGGCCACACCCAACAGCAGAAACTCATTAGCATATTAGGCCACACCTCTGATAGCAGAGCTTATTAGCATATTAGGCCACACCCCCATGTTACCAGAAGAGTGGTCACCCAGCCACACACCCCTTTTGCTTCTTATTCTGTTTACCTTGTTTGTTGTGAAAACCCAGGGCTTTTTTTGTAGCAGGAATTAATTTGAATGTTAGGCCACATACCCCTAATGTAGCCAATTCTAATGAGTTTCTGCTGTTGGGTGGGGCCTATTATGCTAATGAGTTCATGCTGGGTGTGGCCAACTCAGGAGCCAGCGGGAACTCCATTCTTGTGCATTCCTGCCCAAAAATAGCCCTGGATGTAACTGTATAACAAGATCTGTGACAAATATATTACTCCGCTTATAACAGATATGGTGGGACAAACAGGTGCTAATCAGTGTAACCGACTGTTAATAGATGGAAAACGGACAACTACTGAATCTGTGGTGAAATTCTGGGTGGCATGTTATTATATTCGAAGCACACAAGTAAATATGTAACAATAGCTCTCTAGTAGTCTCTGGTTTCTATTCTTCCTTCTTATTTTATTACGCACAACTGTATTTTTTACATAGTTTTATTTTATATTGATTTTGTATATATATCTACACTGTTTAAACTCAGTTATATGAATGTTCCATCTAAATATGTGCATCTTATGGCTTGTTGCTGTAATAATAAATGAACCTGAACCTTATTATTCACACCGTTTTGTTTAAAACTCCCAATTTTGAACCCATTCTTTCCCCTGCCTCTAAATAAAAGTTATCTGTTTAAGTGTTTCTCAGGTTTTTAATGGGGCATCTGTGATTACTAACATGGCCCTTTTAAGCCTAAAAAGTTACATCTGAAAAAGAAATTCCCTTTAAAGCTTGCAGTGATGCCTCAGCTCTTTGTCACCGATCCCGTATTGTCTGTGTGTGGGACCCTGCCTAGTTTTAAGGGTTTCATTAAAGCGGGAGTCGAATCTAAGCCAGCGGCTTTTTTAGTTTGGGAGGGATAGGCAGCAGAAAGAAAATAGATTCCTTATGTTCCGGCTCCTTTAAGGTGGTTTTATACTTGAATTTGAAAGTGGGCCATATTCGTAGTATTAAAGGTGCGTGTGTCTTCTGGCTACACTACCCCTTCATTCCTGAAAGAGCCCTCAAAAAAATTATGCAACATTCCCACTTAAAGGAAGCCAGGCAGAACTACCGTTTTCAGTAATGTGGAAACTGGAGCTCGTGATGTGGAAGCAGGCGACATCTCCCCACTGTTTGTGTTTGTGCTTTTGCAGCAAACGGAGTCTGATACACTAGACTTAATTCCTAAACTTTGTTACCGTCTTTCCTCAATTTCATGAACTTCCTGAAGACTTCTTTTTAATTTAATGTTTTTTCAGCTTTGCTGCTATGGGCGGTTAGTTTAATTGCTGATTTAACCTAGTTTTGTATTGATTGCAAAGCACATCAAGCACATTTGCTGAAGTATATATACATATATATATATATATATATAATGTACTATTACTGTTATTGCCTGTACCAAATCCTTAACAGACCCAATTCTTCCTCTTCAGCAGTGACTACCCAGAAGGAAGATATTTTGATGCAGGAATAGATGTTTAAGCTTTCAGACAGCAATCCTTAGTGCTGAAAACCAAGGAGATGCAGTCCTAGGACTTCCATGTACCAGTATGAGAAGCTGTTTATTTCAAGATCCTCACGATAGTTTGGCTTAGTAAGAACAGCTAATGATGCAATATCTCTGACAAATCTGGCACTTGCCATATTTCGCTAAATGCTCAATTTTCCTTCACAGTTGATTGCCGTAGTTGATTATCCATAATTTTATCAGCAGCAAAAACTGCTGGTTTTCTTTTTTCTGTTGCTTTCTTGGATGCTACAGCCTGCGGGGTCGGACACCTTCAGGATATTTACTTCCCTTGAGTGACTTTTAACTAATTTTCTTGCTCAGTATAGAATTAATAATTTCCTGTTGGCATAGAGTATTGATATATTTATTATTTACTGGCTTTCCTAAGAACAATGAACACCCGAGAAGCTTAAGCCCCTCAAACACTGTAACAAATTCATTCATATGCTTGAGTCCTAAGTATGTTTATTCCGAAATTGACATTCACAATAGGGTAAGGATAGGCCGCAACCTTGCTTGGTGTGTCATTTTATCCCACTTATGGCAACTCACTTAGGGTTGCCAGATCTGGGTTGAAAAATACCTGTAGACTTTGGGGGTGGATCCAGGAGAGGGCAGGGTTTGGGGAGGGGAGGGGAGGGGCCTCAGCATGGTACAATGCCATAAAGTCCACCCTTCAAAGCAGCCATTTGCTCCAGGGCAGCTGATCTCTGTCAGCTGGAGATCAGTTGTAAAAGTAGGAGATCTCCATGCCCCACATGGGGGCTAGCAACCTTAAACTCACTGCACATTGTGAACAGGCCATCCAATTTGCTCATTATGCGCAACATTTACAATTTTAGATGTTGTCCAAGGTTACTACCACTCTGTGCACCTCCCTAAATGGCAGCAGTTCTGGGCTTCTGCATGCTATTCTGAGGAAGAATTGGTGTTTATACCCTGCTTTTCTCTACCCTGAGGGGTCTTTCCTTCCCTTGCTTTCCCTTTCTCTGCCCACAACAGGCACCTTATGAGGTAGGTGGGGCAGAGGGAGTTCTGAGACAACTGTGACTGGCTCAAGGTCACCCAGCTGGCTTCATGTGGAGGAGTGGGGAATTGAACCGGGTTCTCCAGATTAGAGTCTGCCACTCTGATCACTACACCATGCTGCTGATGTGCCTCAACTCTCCTGCAGGTTTATCCAAACTTGCTTTGGTATGATCTTTCTTGTAAGATCATACCCAAATTAGGTTTACAGAAAATGTGAGCAGAAATGTGTAGATTTCCATATCTCCCTGCCCACATCTGTCACCACCACTGCTAGTGTGTTAGCAGTCACACCCCTCTCCCTGAAGAGGGGCAGTTTTTGGATAAAGAGAGAGAGAAACACCCCTTTTAATATCGCTCCAGTATTTGACATGCAAGTCACTGCATGGGCCAAAATTAGGGCTGCCAAGTCCCGGCGACTTACTGGCGGGGGGGAGTTGTTCTCCCCCCGGGAGCTCGGCGACATAATGATGTCACCTCCAGGTGTGATGTCATCACATTGGGGGCATTGCCAGGACAACGCTCTGACAATCACCCCAAAAAGGGGCGATTGCCAGAGCATTGCCCTGGCAACGCCCCCAACGTGATGATGTCACCTCCGGGTGACGTCATTACACGGGGAAGTCGTCCTCACCGGATGACTTCTGGGGCGGGGTTCCCCCTGCCGGCCGAATGCTGGCTGGCGGATCGGGAACCCCTATAGCGGGGGATCCCCCGCCCCCCGGGCTGACTTGGCAGCCCTAGCCAAAATGGACCAAGATGGATGCTCTAACCTCCTTCTTTCCCCCTGCAAGGCTGCCACCCTTTGCTCTTCCTTCAGTCACCTCTCCCATTGGCCCTGTTGGCCAGAATATGCCATAGGCCCCCTGGGCCTGCCCCTGCTTTCCACAGGCCTGCCCCTTCCTGTGCCTCAGTACCTGGGCTGCTGCTGGACTCAGCTAGGCCTGGATGATTCTCCTAGGCCTCATTCTGGCCTCCTTTGCAGTTGCGTGTCCTGATGTCTCATTGGGGCTATCCTGAGGCAGGGCCCCAACTGGTGTTGGTAGCGGAGGCAGCCTCACCAGTGGGGGTGGCTCAGACATCGTCCAAAGACAACTGCATCCCACCTACTCTATTCAAGAACTTGAGTCCCGCCATAACTGAAACAACAAACCCACTTTTCTCATGAAGGATGTTTATACATTCACAGACATTCTTTTTTTTTTTGTAAAGAAATTTTTATTTTTCAAAAAAAACCCATCAAAAATAATACATTTACCTTATACAAATCCCTTTTTCCATATTATATAACATTTTGTTCTATTTGTACATTCTATTTTTATCTTGTTTTGGTGGTTTCCCACCACATCTGAAGCATAACACATTTTCCATTTTATTCAAAATAGTAATACTTATATCTATGTTTCATTTCTGGTAACGGTTATATATCTTTAAAATACTTATACACCAGTTCTTATTTTCTATACTTTTATATATTTCTAAATAAAAACAGCTTCATTGTCTAATTTTAACTAATACATTCATATAATATATTTCTATTCCTTTATGCTATTATAACCATGTATAAATGTAGTTTTTCATATCCCAGTATTTTTCAACATATTCTTTCAAATCTTTCCAGTCTTCTAGAAAGGTCTCTGAGTACAGCATTCACAGACATTCTGTTATTATACTTAACATTTATGGGAAGCTCTACGAGCATAAAAATTGCAGTATTAGTGTTAGGAGTAAATTTTATTGCTTCAGCTTTAACGAACTGGCAACCAGTGGGAGATGGGGAAGGTGGGGACTTCTGGTTTTTTGGGAGGTGACCAGCATTTCCGTTTCAATAACATCACAGCTAATGTGACCCAGAAGTGAGATCATCATGCTGGGGGTGATGTTCTAGTATTGTCATGAATTCTAGAGTGCCACCTGGCTGATGACGTCACTTCTGTGTTATGCCAGAAGCATCATGCCAAGAATACTGATCACACACTCCCCCCATTTCACTGGGGGGGTTTTCTTCATGCTGCCCAGCTGAGTGGTGGTAGGCAATAAGAGCTTGGGGTGAGATATTTCCTACCTCCAGTGGGAAGCTGGTAACCCTAGTGGCAGGTAGGGTCAGCAGGAGATGGCACACCACACTTGCAAGTGGACATAGGGAGTGAGGGAGAGTGAATTCCCAATCATTGTTATGAAAACTCTGCATTCCACCTATCCCTGTATCCTGTTGGTGGTAAGTGTATCACTAGCTGAGAATAGGGTTGCCAAGTCCTACCTATTCAGTAGTGGGGGGAAGTCCGTTCCTTCCCGGGAGTCTTCTGGCTTCATGCACACACCACGATGACATCACCCGGAAGTGATGTCATTACATCAGGCACATTGAGGTGGGACCTCTCTAATTCGAGGGAAAACCATAGAGTTTTCCCTCGAATTATAGAACATCCCCCTGAAATGTGCCCAATGCGATGATGTCACCTCTGGGTGATGTCATGTTGCTGGACACGTCCTCGGAGCCTGGCAATTTGGGGGTGTGGTTCCCCCTGGCAGCCCAATCTGGGCCAGCAGGGAGTGGGCTGCTGGAGTGGGGGTTTCCCCCACCCCTTGGGGGGACTTGGGAACCCTAGCTGAGAAGCACTAGTCTATTGTATTCTGATATGTCCACACATTGTGCCAAATCCTTCTCTGGTTTCATGACTCTATTTTGTAAAAAACAACAACAACCCAAACCCTAAAATTAGAAGCTCAGCTTTGGGAATAGGATGTGAGAAGACTCTACATCTCAGAAGTGGAGCCTTCTGATAGAGTCAGGGGGTGATATTTTTACTGACTCCTTGCAGCTTTGGCAGTATAGTGAAACCCAGCCATGGTTTGTGGTGTGTGCACTGAAAACTTTCCAGATAATGATTTCCCATGCAATAGATGCAGATTCATTTATTGGGTTGGATCCTGACACCTTCCTCAAAGTAATGTTCCAGCTGAAGAGATATCACTTTTCCTAAGCACTCAGATTGTAATGATTTTTTTCTGCCCTACCCACTGGCAATGTAACTCCTGTGTGGTGTGCAATTGTCCACTTATTTAGACACGTAATTTATTTCTGAAGAGAGTAGAAGAGAGTATATTATCCAGTGTTATAGGTAAACCTCCTTGCCTCAGAACCCTTCAGTCCAGTTTCACTAGGGTTATCCAGATGATCTAGCTTCAGAGTTTCCTATTTACTTCTTCCTTGTATTTATTTATTTATTTATTTATTTATTCATTCATTCATTCATTCATTCCATTTTTATCCCGCCTTGCCGGCAAAACTGGCTCAAGGCGGCTAACAACCATAAAATACCACCAAAGTGGTTTACAAATCACTGTGGTTTATGCCAGTGGGTGGACTAAGTGAAATGATAATACTACACTTGCCCTATTGCTTTGTATGCATTGTAAGACTGCACTCAAATCCACTTCCTATGGATGGTCTGATACAGATATGGAGCTTTTGCATATGTGGCCCCCCCATTCATTTCAATTCAAGTATTAGATCCAGAAAGGCAGACTGGTTTGCAGTCAGGCCTGCTCCTTCTATTGAAATGAACAGGGACGCCAGCAGCCTCGTAGCCAGGAATTTTTTCAGGGGGGGTACCAGTGGGGCACCAGGGGGCGCCACTAGTTAAATAGAACCTGGCAGATGCCAGTGCTTATGGGCTTGCAGTTTAAGATGTTCCACCTCCAGAAGATTCGCCAGCAGCTTTTTCTCTCTCGGTACTGGCTTCCAGATAACCTGCCTCCACAGCCAAGTTCCTCAGTTCCGACACCACTCCCCACTGAACGTCGCTAAACTTCCAGTCCCACTTTCTGCTGGAAGTAGAGAGAACGGCCAAAAGAATAACACAGGGAGACCGGCCGTAACTTGCTTTCCTGCTTAGGCAAGAAAGGGGTGAAGAAGGCTGCGAGAATCCCATCCTTCACACTGTCTCATTTCCCCTGGTCTGTTTATGCCTGAGAAGTGGGGCACCAACAGCCGGCTGGGCGGAGCTGAAGCAGCAGTGCTTGCCCCAATCAGGAGAAAAAGAAGAGGGGGGGCACTGCTTGTGCCCCTGGTCTGTCTTCCTTCTGAGGTAGTTGACTCTTCTTTCCTTGGGTGGTAGTAGGGTTGCCAAGTCCGGGTTGGAAAATACCTGGGGACTTTGGGGGTGGAGCCAGGAGAAAGAGGGGTTTGGGGAGGGGAGGGGCCTCAGCATGGTACAATGCCATAGAGTCCGCCCTTCAAAGCAGCCATTTTCTCCAGGGGAGCTGATCTCTGTCAGCTGGAGATCAGTTGTAAAAGCGGGAGATCCCCAGGCCCCACCTGGAGGCTGGCAACCCTAGGTGGTAGCAATAGCTGCTCAGTAGGCCCCGAAGCGGATACTGGCAGGATACCACCTGCACTGCTCCCCTTTCGAGCCATTTGATAGTGACAAGGGGCACTGCCCCATGCACCCCACCACTGGTTATGGCCCTAGATGCCAGCTTCCAGGTAGGATGCCAGCTTCCAGCCACCCTGAGCCAGCCTTGGCTGGGAGGGCAAGATAAAAATCTAATAAATCAAATCAGACCTGGGGATGCCTTAGAATTACAGCTCATCTCCAGACTACAGAGATCATTTCTCCTGGAGAAAAGGGATACTTTGGATGGTGGTCTCTATGGCATTGAACTCCACTGAGATCCCTGTCCTACATGCCCAAATCTCCAGGAACTGGCAAATCTCCCCTACCATCCCCTGCTGGTGGCTGGTGGGGACCAGAGGCATCGACTTTTAAAACCCCGGGGGGGGGGCTCTTGTGACCATGTCCCCGCCGCCCCCCCCCCCAGACTGGCCTAGCCTGGGCACTCCTGCCCCCGTGGGGCCAGCTGGGCAACTGCCCAGCCGGCCAGGTCAGTCCCGGGGGGGAGGTGGCAGTGGCAGCAGCTGGCAGGCGGGCAAACGAGGCTGCAGCCTGCGCCTGCCCCGCCGCCTCCCCCCTGCCTGCTCCTGCCTCCATTCCTCCATCCAGCACGCTGGGCATTTGCCCAACTGGTTCCTGGATGGAGGGAGGGAGGAACGGAGCAGGGGGATAGGCGGTGGTGGTGGCAGCTGGCCAGCCAGCCAGCCGGCCTGGGCGCTCCATTTTCCCGGGGGTGGCTGAGCCCCCCCCCAGAAAATTTCAGGGGTGGCTCGAGCCCTCGAGCCCCCCCGTAGTTTACACCTATGGTGGGGATCTGGCAACCGTAGGGCATACTTTGCAGCCAGAGCAAGCTTTTTCCCTTGCCTGAGTTTTTTTGTTGAGATAATGAAGTCTGCAAGCTCTATTAAGAGCAGCCACTCACTCATTCTCAAGCCTAGGCATCATAGTAGATATGGGGGAATACTGATTACAGCTGTCAACCAAAAAGAAGCATTTGAACAAAATTTCAGGAAAAAATTGTGGTTAGGGGAAGGTACAGTTAGTGAGTTAGCATTTTATTTGCGTATGTTCAAAGTATCATAATCTGAAAACTCTGTTAGCTTTATTTTCTGTTGTTGACAGGCATCTGTGATGGCCTTTCTGTTCATTCAGCCTAGCGTGCTTACTTGCTGTTTCGTTTCCTGACTCTGCATCTTAGACAGGAGCCATTGGTGTAGTTTTATTGAACATTTTCTAAAAAAAAAATTAAGTGTAGGATGGGCATATTGCTTTTGTCTAGGATGACAGCAATTTCCTCTTGGGAATCTCAATGAGTTACTGAGGTTTTTAGTTCTCTTGTATCTCCTTAGGCCTTTTAAAAATAATGGCATTATTCTGGCTACTCTCCAGTCCTTACAGATTTCTCTTTAATGTGTTTTGAAATATATAAACATGTCTGCCAAAGAATATCCTGTTTCTGTCCATATGCACTTGTCCCCTCTTGGACAGAGATTGTTTTGGTCACAGCCGTATCAATGTTAAAAGCCATTTACCTTTTAATAACCATGTTCAGGGCAAGCTTTTCATAACATCCCCTAATCATCCATCTCCATAAATCTGATTTTTGATGCAGTTGAATATCTACTCTCATCTTTTAAAAGGACATAGCAATGATTCACTATGTCTGCTTTATCCTAGCTCCTTTCTGAGAGTTGGAAAGTGACATTAATAGGTACATCAGTGGCCTGCCCCGAGGCAGGAATTAGTTGTTCACATAACGGGCATGATCCAGAGGTGATTTGTTTTAAAAGAGACATGAAATTCATTTTAATTTTCCCCTCCGATCTTTTTAACATTCATTTTATTTACTGGCTGGAGACAAACTGGCATTCTGCCGCACCTCCGTGGCGCGGCAGAATGGGGCGGGGGGAATTTCCCCCACGGCGCGGCGTTCGCATGTTCAGACTGTGGGCGGCTTCCTGGAGCGGTGGGCGGACGCCGCGCGGCTGCCCCTGCCTGCGCGCGTTCGCACCCGCTCCAGCGGGTGGAACGGGCGTGCGGGGCGTGCCGCGGCAGCCGAGCACCACTTTGAAGTGGTGCTTGGCTGCTGCGGAAGGAGCGCGGTGCCGGACGCGATGCATCCGGGCCGCCTCCTGGGGGCAGATGCGGCCGTCTGAACGGACGCTCTGCCTCCACTTCTGAAGTGGAGGCGGAGCGGCCGAGATGGCCAATCTGTCCTCAGCCCCTGTAAGCTTGATGTTATCATTATTATTTTTGTTTATTCCATTTATATCCCGCCCTCCCTGCGAACAGGTACATATGAACAACTGCAGTAGCAAATGAAAGCTGTGAGATGTTGCTAATCCCCCCCCCCCCCCGGATTTCAGTGCTGAGTCTTTTCAGAAGACTGTCCTAAGGCAAGGGCTGATTAGAAAGAGGGACAAATAAACTTACAGCTAGATCTTCATTTTGTGCTAGCAAGAAAGAAGAAAAGAGCAGCCACAATGGCTCTTTGTATCAGTATTATTTCCAGTTTCCTTAAATATTAAATGTCCATCTCCATCTTCATATGGTTGTTTTTATTTTTATTAATGTTATTAGTCAGAATTGGATTTTTAATAACATAATATTACTGTTATAGGATGGGCTACAAGGCGCTCTTTGACATTATGCTGAAAATTGAATTACCATTTATTTTATACCTGTACAGCGTATACAGGCATGCTCCTCCATGATCGCCAGAACTTTAGAAGTTGTAAGATGAGACAGGTTTTGAACTGGGGTACTAGTGGTGCATCAGGGCCGAAGGCAAGGATTTTTTTTGGGGGGGGGGCTCTGAGGTGAGGGGGGGACGCTAATTTAATTTAACTTAATTTAATCAATAGAGAAAATAGCTCCTTACTGGCTTCCTTCCCATAGTATTTTCACCACTCGAAGTGGTGCTGTTTGCCCCTTCCTCTGGCACCATACGTCCATCTCAGGGCACTTGAAGCCAGAGTATGGGGCAAACACACATACCCATACTATTTCTGGTGGTGAAAATACTGCAAGAGGGAAGCCGAAAGCCCCTCCTTCTCCCATGCTCCAGCTTTTTAAAGCCAAATCTCTGCTAGAATCTAAAAGATCTGCGAAGAGAAACACACACTTCCTCCCCAGAAAGAAATCTTGCAGGCAGGCAAAACATTTCGAGCAGGGGAATCCCTTCCCCAAGACTACCTGTTGAAAGCCACAAGGTCCCTCCCCTCTGGATTATGTTTTTTAAAAGGGCGATCTTCCCTCTTCCATGCAGTCTTGCTCGACATGATACCTGCCGTTGTCGCCCTCCTCACTGAAACATAGTAGCAGTGATGATGCCGGTGCCAGAGCATTCAGAGAGTGAGGCAGTGAGGCACCACATGGCCAGCAGGCCAGCGAGTCAGTTCTCCAAGAGCTGGCTCATTGGCTGGTGCTGGGGTTCCCTCTAAATTGATAGGGGGCTCAGCCCCTAAAGCCCCACCACTGACTGCTTTACTTTCAGCACCACCATGATAACTTGCCAATATAAGGGTGGAGGAAAGACTGGCAGAATGAAGTGCAAGGGAAGCGGGGCAAAAAGACCCAGGCCAAGTTGTCGTGGGGCTTTCCGGTCACACTGCTTGGACTGATGTGGGACCATACTGGGGTGGAGGCGGAATGGAGCGTTCGCACTGTAGGGCGGCCCCTGGTGGCACCACCCCGGTTGCACACAGCTTTGGTCCATTTTGCCAAACTGTATGTAGGCACATGGGTGCATAGACGCAGCAGCAATTGGGGCAGGATCCCATGGCTGGGAGCTTTAACTCCATGAGCTGGAAGCATCCCCACTGTGAGAACCCTTACTGAGCCAAGAAGCCAGGCCTTCTGGAAACAAAAGTCCTTTTTATTCTTAATGGTCCATAGTAGTCAGCACTTCTTGTATTAGTGATACAGAGCATAGGACTGTGGGTTATACATAATTCAAAAGCAAAGAGGGAGGTGGGGCACCAATCAGGTTACTTAAAAATGGTGCTACATACATATCCGTTAAGCTTCCCAGAGAAAGCGCGCCCAAATGTGCGACTGCTCATCAGGCATTCCTTCCAACACCCCATCGAAACCTCCCCAACAATTCCCAGGCCACTACCATAGAAGCACCTGGCAGCCGAGTAGCCGTTGGAATAAGCAGTCAAGGTCACATGCATCATCAAAACAGATAGCAGTCCCAGCAGCCATAATGAGTTCTGCAGTGAAGTGAGTGACATAGAGTGGGTTAGGGAAACCACTTCCTGCCAGGGAAATGTCAGATTCTGACACCCACATGTGGTTGTGCACTCAAGCACCCAGCACGCATGGGCGGTTATGCCAGATCAGTGGGTTCACATTACCGGCGCTGCTTGATTGCGACTTATTTACGTCCACACTTCCAGGAAGTGGGATCAAAGTGCACCCAAATGGCTTGCCACTGCTTTTACCTGGTACTTTTAAAAAGTGGGGTCAAAATGCTTCAGTACAGAGTGAGTACGGCACAGGAATGCCAGGTAGCTGTGGCTATGTGAACTGGCCCACTTAATCCGCTTGAGAAACAGGCCTATATCGGGCCAAACTGCCAGTCTGAACTCAGCCAAGGAATTGCTTGTCTGCTCTCTACTGTACCTCAGCACCACCACTGCAGATGTTCAGAAGCTGGAATTGCAGTGACCATCTCAGTAGGGGCCAGATGATACAAGAGACTAGCAAGTCCTTTCTGGTCCTAGCTGCTTGTTTTGTGTGATCACTTGGTTCTCAGCTGTTCATGGATTGATTTGCACAGGCACAAATGTACCTTCAGGCCTGAAGCAGGAGAAATATACTTCAGTAAGTATACATCATAATAATTGTGGAAACCTGTCTTGATTGCTTAGTCTCTCCAAACATAACTATGAACTTGACACCTGATCACTGATGTCACAAAATAATTAGCTACCATATTTTAGGATATAAAAACAGTGACTTTTCAGTGAATGCGGGGGTGTGCTAAATTTCCCTGCCTTATTAAAAAAGATCATAAAAGATAGGGCTCAATCCTTAAAAATCTATATCAAAAAGGGGGGGGGGAATGAGAACACTTTGTATGAAGAAGGAATTCAGACTTTTACTTTCTAACAATTATTCAACAATGTCCTGTATTTCATTCTGACTGACTTCTGATAAGAGGACGTGCATTTGATTTGTTCCTATTACAGTTGTGAATGGTATATGGAAAACATCAGATGTACTAAAGGCAAAATTCATTTTGTTGGGTATACAATCATTCATCTTAATTATGTCTGACATGTTCACCATTATATAATCAACTTCCCAAGGGTAGAAGAACTCACGCCTTCTTATAAGAACGCTTCATTGAAAGAGACTGGCAAGTGCAGTCCCTCTGAGGAAGCTAATGGAGTATTTGAACCATCATGAAAAATAAAGAATAATGGCCAGTATACATCAAGAAGAGGAAAATAACATACCATCATGTCCAATAACCACAGTACTTCATGCCATTTTTCTTGAAGGCTTTGTGAGTACTGTAGAAAACAGGAGACAACCACACAAAGACGTACGTAGATGATCACTGGGCTGCTTTTTTCTCCACTGTAGTAATTGGAATGTGTCACTGAGTTACATGGAAGTATTTTGTGGTCTGTTTATGAAGGGGAAAGTTAGAAAGCAGATAAAGATGTCCTAAGGCAGCAGTCCATGCATACTGAATTCAGTGACATTTACTTCTGAGTGAACATGAGGAGAGCTAGGATGAAGTAGTCTTTAGGCATATTATCGACCTCTTGTACAAGACTGAAAGAGTTCACACCAAGATGCCCAGCGTAAGAGATATAAGTACATGCATATATGTACATAATTTGTTTTTACTTTTCAAAGGCTGTAATGCTTTCTTTCCAAGAATATATATCATCCTGTAATCCCAGTCCTAGACAAAATCACACCCTTCTAAATCCATTGAAATCAATGGGCTTCAAAGGGTGTAACTCTGTTTAGGATTGCACTGTAAGTCACTTAGTGTCTTTACAGTTAATAGCTGTGTGTATTATACAACATTTAAAAATGTGCAGAATTTATCCAGTCATTCTTTAATATTGCTTGATTCCTATACAAATATTATCCTATCCATTTAGACCGGGTTATGGGCCTCACATCTTATGTATAGTGGTAAGACTTCAAAGAAGCCTTGTTATTAATGTGAATTAAGAATTCTACTTACTTCCAACTCAATTATAAGTCTACAATACCCACTGAACATAGGGTTGCCAAACTCCAGGTAGTGGCTGGAGATTTCCTACTGTTACAACTGAACTCCAGGCAATAGAGATCAGTTCACCTGGAGAAAATGGCCACTTTGAAAGGTGTACACTATGAAATTATATCCCATTGAAGTCTCTCCTCTCCCTAAACTCCACACTTCTCAGGCTCCACCCCCAAAATCTCCAGGTATTTCCCAACCCAGAGCTGCCAACCCACAATGAACATGGGATTTTCTGATATCTGAGATAATGGTGGACACATTTGTATATAGTGATTATCTGGTGTTTATTGCATCCATTAGAAGCTTTTAGCTTGGCAGTACTTACTGCACCACTGCGGAAGGAGGTGACAGAAACACATTTGGTGTTTTGTTTATATTATGATATTATGTTACCAAATGCATGTGTGAATTAGTTTAATGGTTTATATGCCATATTAGTCAAGGGATGTATATATAGTACAGCAATTTTTTATGGTTTGTGTTGTCTTCGTCTTATTTTTTAAATTAATAATAAAATTAAAATTTATTTTTAGCTTTTTTTAAAATTGTTTATATTATTGAGATCTTTTTTGGTTATCTAAGCAGAAATTTGAACCTGGAACTCTCTAGTTATAGTCTGACAGGCTAACTATACCACACTGGCTCCTCATTTATGTAATTTATACCAATGAAATACACATAATGCATCATTCTAATTTATTGATGCACAAATAGCATTAAAACACATATTTTAAAGCATCTGGTGTGAAGAGACAAAATGTTGCACAATGTAAGTTATTGGCTCTATTAAGGGGAGCAAAATCAAAATAGGGAGGGATTTTCCAGGGTCGGACCAACAAGATTATTTGAAATCATACCTACTATATATAGCTCAAACACATCTATTTCCCCTGTAGCTATGGAAATATATTATGGTTATATTCATTTATGTCCTTGGGTAGAGCAATAACATATGAAGTTGTCTTTAGTGTGTTATTTCATCCTCTGCAAAAATTTCACTTAGAAGAAAGCAAGTCACAATTAATTAATTCTACCTTGAAGACAGTGTATGTAAGAAATATGCTCAACCTTGTTTTGATGATTCAGAGTCATTGTTAAGATTCAAAAAGCTTCCACATCTTAGTTCACACATTGCCAGTGATTACTTATTAGTGAGCCAAATGTTACCACAAGAATCAACATTTTTTTTGCTTCTTGCATAATGTGATCTATTATTAATATTTATGTTGTGACAAACCTACTCTGCTCTTCATTCTAAATTTGGCTTTTCATTTCAACCATTCAAGGTGGCTTAATGAGTCTAGCTTAGTCACTCCTCCATGGGCTGCTTTATGAAGAGGGTTCATTTCAAAGATGAAAATAGGGACCCTCTTGTGCAGGAGTATTTGCTTGGGTGAAAGGGAGGAGTGGCCAAACTGCCAAATGAATCCCTTCTGTGGGAGCTCTTAGTATGAACATACCCTCTAGGCTGCCACAGGGGGGAAATGGGTTTTAATAAACGTACATGCAGGAAACAGCCTCCTGATTTTTTTTTTTAAAAAAATACAAATTAAGCCATATACTATTTATAGGTTAAACATCATGGGTTGAATCCAGAAAACAGTGACGGACCTCCTGGTGGAGATGGGGTTCCCCTGCCTCCAGCCCCTGCTCCCTAGCCACCAATCTACTGGCCGGCAGGGGACTTACTAGTAAAAAGAGGTTGATCTAGGCCCCTTGCTGGCATTGCACAGGAAGTTACATCATGCCAACGGGCAATGCTCTGGTATTTAGGCAAAACCTTTATGGTAGAAGCCATTTTTACCATGGAGTTTTTGCCCAGATATCAGCAAATGCCTGGAAGTCACTATCATGATGATGTCACTTCCTGTGCAACCATGGCAACATGGCCTGGGCCTTCCTCTTTCTATTGGTAAGTCCCCCCATCCATCGCTGGTTGCCAGGAGGGACCTGGCAACCCTGACTGGATTGAATTACCAAATAAACTCTTTCTCACCCCCTGGCTCTCTTATCCCAAAAGCTGGTACTAAGGGGTGATATTGGAGGGGAGGGTGTTTCTGAACACAGTGGGATGCAAAGCAGGAAGGTACAAAGTAGAAATCAGACCACTCCTCTCTTAAGACACATGTCAGCAATAGAAGGAGATTTATGGCAATTTCCTCTTCCTGCAGCTCTTTTTACCACAACTCTTTTTGATTCTGAGAGTGCTCCAGTGTTTTGCTTCTGCAGTGGGGAACGAGAAAGCTACTGGGGTAGCTTCCCTCCTTGTTTTCTTTCTGGCAGGTGCTTTTTTTAGCTTCCAGAGGACACATAACCACATGCCTCGTCCTCAGCTGCCTTGTTCCCTCTTATGGAGGCAGCTCTGGAGTGGCACAGGCCTGAAGCCTCCCCAACTCCTCACAAGAAAACCCATTCTCACAAAGATTTCTCTGGGAGGGAAAACCTTGCCCTCCCTAACAGAGGATTTTTACCCTTGCCTTCACTGGCAGGACAATGCTGGCCCAGGGGGTGTATGTCTGAGCTACCGATGGCTCTCCCTGCCAGCTGGTGTGACCGAGAGTACCCAGTCTGGGATGGACTCTGGTGTTCGCTGCCACTGTTCCTACCCAGGAAGGTCCATCACCTCCACTGGGCTCGATGGCCCAGACATTGTGTTGCCATCCCCTATGGACAGCAGTGCTGCACTTCTAATTTGAGGAAGATCCCCATTTGCTAACACTGGGGCCTACGGTAGGCTCCGGCTGCTCAGAAATAATTCAGCTGATGCATCAGGCTGAGCTCTAGACAGGAATTCTGAACACAATAGGAACAAAAGTTTATTCAGCTTGTATCTTTGTCCACATCTCCACATTGTGTGAGTCTAAACATTTTTTTAAAAAATATGTTGTTAACCTTTGAGTACTTGATGGTCATATTTTAATTGCATCCTATTTTGTTCTGTCAGTACGTAGCAGAGAATGGTGCCTCTTAGCTGGGGCTGTTTCCAGTCCCTCAAGCCAGCTAATTAGTTGAGGAGGGCACTCTACTCTCTCTGCCTTGGGTTATCCACCTGGTACCAGAAAACTCACAGGCAGTGAGATGAAAGCCTCCCCCCCCCGAACTGATTAGAAGACACCCCCCCCCATTTTTATTAAGTCCAAAGGTTAGAAAGTACATTATATATGATTACAGGAGTCCCCAACTGGAGTGTGAAGTGGTATAGGCCAGACATTTCTTTGCCACCACAGTTAGAACTAGACACTAGCTAAAAGTTTGTAAGCTCAGGCTGCATTTTTAGGCTTGCTATTTACCCACAGCGGGCAATCTCCTACCAACACTCACTTGTAGCTACCAGTGCTCAGCTGAGCAGTGGGAGAAAATGAGGGGGGGGGATGACCATACATCAACTTACTTGCAGTTGGAACCTGGAAGTAATATCAGTGACACTCGATAGCTTTCTGATATCTATGGATTTTACTATAGAGATTAGGTGAAATCCTATATCATTGGTGCTTTCACTTCCTGGTTCCAGTAGGGCTGCCAAGTCAGCCCGGGGGGCGGGGGATCCCCCGCTATAGGGGTTCCCGATCCGCCGGCCAGCATTCGGCCAGCGAGGGAACCCCACCCCCGAAGTCGTCCAGGCTGAACGACTTCCCCAGCATAGTGACGTCACCCGGAAGTGACGTCACCACGTTGGAGACGTTGCCAGGGTGATGCTCTGGCAATCGCCCCATTTGGGGCGATTGCCAGAGTGTCGCCCTGGCAACGCCCCCAATGTGGTAATGTCACTTCCGGGTGATGTCACCGGGTGCATGCGCCAGGGAGGTTCCCGGACGGCTCCCGGACGGCGAAGGACTCCCCCCCACCAGTGCGCGAGTACGACTTGGCAGCCCTAGGTTCCAGTGGGAGTGACATTGCCATATCTCCAACTCCTTTTTTTTTTCCATGTCCCACCCCCAAAAGTCTCCCAAGGGTTTCCAGCCATGTACATGGAAACCCTATTAAGCTTATTACTTCTGGGCTAGTATAGTATGTCTTCTATGCTCTGTTGCAATCAGTTATGCTACAGTGCACAGATACAATGAGATAATTCCTGTGCTGACACCTTATTGTCTTTTGCAAGCCCTATTTAATAGTATTTTATCATTCATGCAGTGTGTTATTTTTCTAGGTGCTGCAGCAACCACCATCTGAGTTTCTAAATTATACACTATTTTGGCTTTAAGTTGCTGTTTTCCTTCTGTGATTTTCCCTATGGAAAGATTAAAAGTGGGCCTGGGGCTTGCACAGTCTGCTGTCTTCACCACCATGAACAATTTAACTTAAAGAGACCACAGTAATTTGAACAGAAGATCTCACAATCCTGGGAGATTAAGCCCTTGGTAAACTTAGAACAGGGAATGAGAACCATATACTAACAGTGAAGTCAGCTAAATTTTAGGATATTTAAATCTGGTGACTGGTGCTGCGAACGGGCAAGACAGATCTTTCTACAAACCTGAAAATGGGCCCAGGTCTACAGAAAAATGTGAAATCTAAAAAACAAATACATTGGGGCCGTTTAAAAACACGAAAATGATAAAAAGAGTGCCTGTAGTTTTAAGCAACAGATTCTTTTGTGGCTGTTGCTAGGCAACCACAGTATTCCAAGTTGGGTTTCTGTGAGTAAAAAGCAGGACTTTTTTTTGTAGAAGCAGCCCAACAGGAACTCATTAGCATAATAGGCCACATCCAACAGAAAAACCTCATTAGCATATTAGGCCACACCTCTGACAGTGCAGATCTGCCCTCACAGAGGAGGGAGAGCTTGTACCTGAATAAACCTTTGTCTTAAAGGTGTCACTGGACTCTTTTGGATTGCTAGCTATGGGGGGGGGGTGCAGATCTTCACAGAAAAAAAGAAGGAATGGAGGGAAAGAGGGAAAGAAAGGGAAGGAAAGATGGAGGGAAAGAAGGAGGGAAAGAAAGAAGGAAGGAATGGTGGGAAAGAAGGAAAGAAGGAGGGAAGAAAGAAAGAGAAGGAAAAAGGAGGGA
Source organism: Lepidodactylus listeri (assembly GCA_029233225.1). Lineage (NCBI taxonomy): Eukaryota > Metazoa > Chordata > Lepidosauria > Squamata > Gekkonidae > Lepidodactylus > Lepidodactylus listeri. The sequence continues at coordinate 52,041,522 of JARCFY010000016.1, read as the reverse complement.
AAGGGAAAGAAAGAAAGAGAAGGAACGAAGGAAGGAAAGAGGGAGAGAAGGAAAGAAGGAGGGAAAGAGGGAAAGAAAGAGGGCAAAGAGATGGGGGTGGAGGGAGGCTCTCCCACCACCTGATCAAGGCCTTGCCACCCCCCAGCCCACCCCCAATCAAGCCCCCATGACCCACCCCCACCTCAATCAAGTGTGAGGCTTCTGCTCAAAGTAGTCAAGGATCAGATCTTTGTTGATGAAACACAGTTCTTTATTTCCAATTTCTACATTGGTACAGGTCCTCGGATTATTGTCAGAGATAACGCATACAATAGAAACAGGTCTAATATACCCTCCAGCACAATTTGAATTGCCCATAGGTAACCAATCAACAAGGGGGAAAAACCGCGGGCAAAAGGTTCTCTGGCCGTTTGCTTCCCACAGGAAAGAAAGTGAGGTGTGAAACTGTAAATTTCCCTTCCCAAACCAGACCCCTCAGATGTAACCATCTTCACATAACAAATGCTTTCCCCAAGGCTTTCGCACGTTGATAAGAAATGGTCCCTGTCCTCCCCTGTCTTCCCAGCCTGGAGGAATGGAATGCGGAGGCAGGAGTGTGAGAGGCCCATTGTTCTCATGCTTTGAAGTTGTCATTCTCCCGGGCAAACAGATACATAGACCAGGCCTGGTCAGAGCCATAATCCTGGGGTCACAGAATATACATTCACAATTGTCAAGCTAATAGCAATAGGCATGATTACATAGTTGGTACAGGAACAGGTTTGCACAGCATAGCAAAGTCAGGTTACAATATATAGCATGAGATCCCAGAAATCCTTGTTAGAATCTGCAGATTCTGACATCAAGCCCCTGCCACCCCTGTGGCCCACCCCACCCCACGGCCACCCCCAACCTGATCAAGCCCCCACCACTGCCACCTCTCCCTGCACCAGCAAGGCTGCTGGCACCCTGAGTGGGCACCCTGGGAAAACTTACCTTGTTTCTTCTTGCTCCGGTGGCCCGAATGAGGGCTGCTGGGAGCAGGGTGTGTGGCCAAAATGGAGGGCAGCTGGAATGCTGTTCTGGTACATTCTACCCCAAAAATAGCCCTGGTAAAGAAACAGTGGGAAGGGGCAGGGCCCTTTCCAGGCCTATTTTGGCAGAGAAAAATCAGCCCTATACAAATAGGGTGCTAACCCACTGAAGCAAAAGAGGTCAAATGGAATACATATAACATTTTTCATTGAGCCTTTATTGCTACAACCCAGAAACTAAACAAAAATATGTGATGTTATTAAAACTGGCCTCCTTGAGGAGGGTTAGAAAATAGTCAATGTAACATCATTAAAAAAAAAAAAGAGATACAAGACTTGTACAAGATTTTCTGAAGATGAATTCTTGTAACTTCTGTAAAAGGGAGTCCTCTCTCACTCTTTTTTGAGTTTATCAAGAGTCTCAGCAAGCATGTAGGTAGACTTCTAAAAAGCATGTTGTCATAGTCTCTGATTGCAGACTTTTGAGTTAGCAGTCACAGGATAAGAAAACAGGTTCTTTTATGGGTTTGTAACTGGTTAAATAACCAAAAGTACAAGTAGGACAATTGTCACAACAAAGCATATTAAATTGTAAAAAATGTAGGTTTCCCCAAGGAACCTTATTGGGGTAGATGGTGCTAAATGTAGTCATAAATGATATGGCCAGTGATGACCAGAGAGAAAGCCAGACTTGTGGATGATGCAATATTATTGAGGATAGTCCAAAATCCAAGGCTGCGGTCACATGGGCCCTTTAAATCCGGGAGCCCTCCTGGATTTAAAGGGGCCGCATTTTTCTACTGCAGGTTGGGATGTCTACACATCCCAACCCCTGCGGCAGCAGAAGCAGCAGCCGCAGAAGCGGCAGCTGCGGCAGAAGCGGCAGCCGCATTAGAGGCGGTGGCAGAAGCGGTGGCAGTGGAAACAGTGGCGGCCGCAGAAGCAGCGGCCACGGTGGTGGCAGAGGCGGCCGCAGAAGCGGCAGAGGTGGCGGCAGAGGTGGCAGCAGCTGCGGAAGCGGTGTCAAAGGTAAGTTTGGGGTTCCCCCCCCTTTTACACTTGGGCGCTTGACTGCCCAAGCGCCCAAGTGTAAAAGGTGGGAAAAATGGCCGACGGGACCATCTGGACAGCCCCGCTCTCGCAATGATTGCAAGAGAGGGCTGGCCAGATGGTTAAAATGTGGGTTCCTCCCACAACACCCGGGAAAACTGTTGATTTTCCTGGGGTTGGAAAATGCGGGAGCTCCCGCATTTAAGCCTGCTTCGGCGCGGGACTTTCTGCAGCCGTTGTGGATGGCCCCTTTAAATGCGAGAGGAAATAGCCCTTCCTCCTGCATTTAAGGGCCGTGTGACCGCGGCCCAAGTAGCTTGTGAAGATCTTCAAGTTGATTTCTCCAAATAGGCAACACATTTTAAAACATCGGAAATAGAATTCAGTGTTAATAAGCGTAAAGTACTGCACATTAAAGCAAAACTTAACATATACTAACTTCACATATATTGTCTACTCATGAGTAACCTGGGAAGAGGTCTTAAGTCACAGAGGATCATTCAGTAAGAACATAAACTGAGTGTGTGATTGTGGTGAAAAAGGGTGTGGTATGGGTTATTTTTAAGAAACTGTAGAATTGGCTGATACGGTAACATTGTTATATGAGATGTCACGCCCAACTCGTTCAGCAGGCGAACACAACATTTTTGGCAGTCATGATGAGACAGGAGCTGAGCCCTGGATCAATTCAAACTCCATGTAACTGAAGCAGCTAGCAAACACAGAAGCTAGTGGCTGTGCAGTACCTGTGGTTGGTAAGCTTAGTTTCCATTGAACTGATTGCATGCATGGGCAGATATTGCTCCCAGTCTAAGTAAAACAAGTGCTTTAAAAAAATGACCTCTGTTTGTTTGTTTGTTTGTTTGGGTGAGTGGTTCTCCCTGTGCAATCTCTTTTTTAATAAAGAAAAGAAAAAAAAGTAAGTCTCTATAAATGAAAATAATATTTTCAAAAATGCAGGGTGGTGATGGTAAAAACCACAACTCCCTACAGTCAGGACTGCTGAGAGCCACCATGGACCCCTCATATGACCCTGATCCAAACCAAATATCATAACAAAACAAATTGTTTGGCTGGATGTTACCATGTGTCTATAATAAAAGGATCTGCATGACTGTCCATTTGTGGCAAGTATAATTCATCAGAAAATAAAGCTAGGGGATTCAAAATTGGCCACCAACTTCAAGATGATCATGAAAGTTCCATAGCCAAAATGAAAGATATCAGAATAGCCTGGACCAGGTTATTGTCAGACTACCACCCCTCCCCCATGCTATTTTCAGTAGAAACCAAGCTGACCTCTGTTCCTCATTTATTACCCCTAAGGCAGATCAACATTCTCTTATCATGCATGTATAAGGTGAAGGGGGGTAGCATTCTTTTACAACTTTGATAGATTATGGAGAAATATTAACTCCCCCCTTCTGTTCATAATATTACCAAAGTTTGTTGCTATACTACTAGGCTTACCAGGTGCTTGCTAATGGAGGCAAGCTCCCGGTAATGCTTTCTGATGCCTGCCAGGGCTCATCTGGTCAGTGGGCAGAAACAAGCTGACACAATAGGAGTGGTGGTGATCTTTATCACCACATGATGATGCCATATCTGGCATGACCTGGAAGTGCCAGCACTGCATCAGGGTGATGCTTAGCACTTGCCCAGAAACTCTATGGAAACCATAGAATTTTGAAATGAGTGCTAGAGTGTCACTCTGGTGTGATACCAGCGCTTACAGGTCACCCTTTAAGCACAGCAACAGAGATCACCCTCCCCAGTAAGTACCTATTCCCCATCTCCCACCAGTTGAAATGCCTGGCAACCCTATATACTACTATTAAATACTAAGTTGCCAACCAAGATGGATGAGATGGTGTTGAGACTAAGACTAAAAAATAAGCGGGGGGGGGGAGAGAGTAATTAGAAGTAGAGATAGAGGAATTGCAGATCATGAAAGGAAGAGAGTAAAGCAAAAGAGAAACATGTGAAAAAGAGAGAAACTGAGGAAGAGACAACTACCATACATGAACAGATCTTGCTGTGCAGACAAAACTATAGAGCTGGGTGGAACTAAAGGATGAGGGAAACCGTAGACTGCTGGAGATAATGATATTAGTAGGAGGCTGCATCCTGGCAAGGACTGTAGCTTATTCTAGCTGGTCTTGCCTTGATCCAGTGCTGGCATGGCTGGTGGGTTTAGCATGATCTGAGAAGCTTTCCCTCAGTATCCTAGTAAACACTGTAGAAAGGCCCAGCCAGCAGAGTCAGAACAACTCCTCTTTACTGTATTCTGCCTTCCCTGTGCCCCTAGTGGCTGCTGTGCAGAACTGTATTAGTTTTAAAAAAGTAAATGCATTCTGTGAGTGCAGAATGACACTGGCTTCAGGGGCCATCCAACTTACTAGGGACCCTGGAATTTCCCCCCTCTAGTCTCCCCTTCTCAGTGGCCCTGTATGAAATGCTGGCATTCCAACAGAAAGGCAGCCATTATCATTGCATTGTATATGGAGTTAGACAAACACCAAATTGTGAATATATATTTTTAAAAAAAATAGTGTTTATTGACAGCTGAAATCACTGCTCTGATCACTTTTTATTTAAACAATTGGCTGTGGAGGGGCATGCAGTGATGAGATGCCTGTGGGGGAAGAAATAACACATCAAATTTTTCAAAAATGTGCATTTGCAAAATGCTCAAATTGCACTATACTGGTCTGCTGTTTGAACATGATGAAAACGTAATACACCGAACACATTTAAGCAGCTCATGGACCGATTGAAACCCCTGCTCTCAGTTGGCTAACAGGATGTGAACCGAACCAATTCATGTTTGAACATCCATAGGGGCAAGAAATGAGGTACTCATACAGGGTGTCAAATCCATTAGTCCACATCAAACCCTCGAGAGAAAGACCCTGCACCTTTTGTAAGCTTCTGCCATATCACAGCCCTGGCTGTCTGTTTCTCTGACTCCACCAGAATTTAAATAGTTTCCATGGCTCCAACTAGGAGGGGAAGTCATTTCTTCGGAGCCTAATAGGTTGCTTGGGCAGAACCTTCTCTCGCCATTTCAGTCTACTGATGAGACACCTATGGTTGTTAAGAAACATGGCCGTTCCTTTGGTTGTGGTTCTGGTTTCTCCCACATATGTCACTTTAGGGTGAGCCCACTAGGGTGAATGATTCACAGAGACCAAATTCCAGGTTCACAACAATGATTTTCCACCCTTACAATATATTAAAACTGGACACACTAGGAAAGGGATCCAGGAAAGACCAATCTGTTATATATTGCTCCTAATGTGTAAATTGGTTCTTCTGGTGAAGATGTGAAAGCCAATGTATGACAGCACCAACTGTTTTAAGTCCAAATAGTACCACTAAATGCTGCTATAAATTTGGTGACTACCAAGCATAAATCAAGATTGCCAATGTTCTTTGAACTCTTTATTTAAAGTATGCATGAGCTTGAACTATATAATCTAGTACCAGATCATGAATTTTGTGACATGAAACACGGCAAAACCACTGAGTTTATAATTTAAATTATGTACAAACCATTCACTGTGGTATAATTTTCTTAGTGCACCAAGACATCTAATTTTCCACCCTACAGAAATAATGATACTCTTTTCTCTAATTTTATTTCTGTTGAATTACAAAATTATAGACCATATAAGCATTCTCTTTTAGATGCTTAAGTTAAGATCAATAGCTGTATTTATTGGATAAGTCTGAATGACAAAGGAAACAGAAAGTCTATAAAGGATGAATTGTGTATATTTTTTAACAGCAAATACTGCAGATAATATTAACTTTCCATGTAGTGTTGAACTCTGTATATAAAAGTGTCAAGGTATTTTATTTACAAAGATTTAAGGTGCTTGATAATAGCTATGATTAGTGAGTCCAAAGTTGGCTGATCACATTCTTAATTGCATTACTATATTTCAAATGTTCCTGCCCCTATGCTCACCCTGCTGACCAAAACATTTTCTTTGACCTCTGATCTCTTAGCACCACTGCCTCAGTCAAGGGTTGATGCCATGTTATCTCTCAGAGTGCATGGTTTGTTTTTCTTTTCTCCCTGTCAGGAGTGTAAATGTACTCTAGACAGAGGGAAGAGTGAATTATATTTGGGAACAGAATGGATGAATGCATTTCAAAATAAGAATCTGACCACCTTCCTTTTTCTTATCTATAAAAAAGGAACCCTGTATCTGTTCAGGGTGCCAGTTTAGAAGGGAGAACTCTCTCTGTAGCTCTCATCAAGAAGGATCATTCTTAATAAAATTGTGTGTTCTGCCAGCAAAAGCCTTGAGTAAGTCTTTTCTCTCCCAGATTGATTTTGGGGAAGGGGGGTGGGGTTGTGCTGGATTTTAGCAGAATCCCCTAACAAAATGAGCCTTTCAAAGTCTAACGTTTTGCATTGTTATGGTGGTTAGTCCCTGAGCACCAGGTTCTTCCAAGACACCTTCCAGGATAATACTCACAATTTTTCAGCTATTCTGAGACAAGTGGATTGCTGCAGGCAGAGTAATATTAATACTTTTCTGTTGTTATGACTTTCCAAGGTTTCCCTATAAATAAACACACTTGAATTTCAACAATATATTATCTTCTGTAGCATCATACTTGGAGAGGTAGTCGTTTAAGCTGCCTCTATCTTATCTTCATCCATCCAAATACCTATTTCATGTAATTATGACCCACATTTCTCTTCGTGGGTTAGACCCAAAGGCCATTTTCCATGGATGGAAGGCACTTCCACTACTGGAATGCAATTTTCAGTGTCTCTCTGTCTCATTGCAGCTCACTGAATTCCTTAAAACACTGCTCATGGAGGGCGGGGGACTCTCTGGAACAGCAAGTCAGTGGGCGGGTAGAGAAAAGGTGAACATCAGGTTATCATTGCAGGAAAAAGACTCTTGGATACAACCCACTGTCTAACAGGAAATTTACTGTTCCAATACCCAAAATGAAGACATGAGACACCAGTGCTGGGTTACATCAGGATGAAACCCTTCCCCTAGCATTTGGGCAACTCCACAATGGCTTCAAACTTGGCTAGCATCCCCAGCGGCTATGTTTATTCCAGCCTGTGCATAAAACAGTGCTGAGAGGTGCTAAGCCCAACCCCCCCCCCCATGCCATTCGAGCAACTGCTTGGTCAATGCAGCTTGGCACCCTTGCCAACCCACCTGGCTGCTTCAGTCAATAATGGTCTGGTTCATGAATGCTTAGATATCTCAAGATGTTAGGCAGTTATCCTAACTATATGATACCAACTCTCCAAATCACTGCCCATCAGCACTGGATTAAGGCATACTGAGTCCATAACCTATATCAACTTAGTCCTCACAGAATTATCAAAATTAAGTAATTAATTTTGTAAAAGGGGTAAAAGGGGTAATTAAGCCATTTATAGGGTTTTTTTAAAAGATTTAGAAGCTCTTTATAATATGAGGCTCTGTAATATGAATCTTACTTCTGTACTATAATATGAAGCTACTGTAATATGAAGCTCTATAATATGAAGCTTGCTTAACTTGTACATAAATCCTACTCTGCTGCCCACCTAGTTATGACCGAACCAGTTTAAGATGAGGCCAAATCAAATTATCACCACTAACCTAAGAGCAATGTGAAAAAGGCCCCCTCCTGTTCTAATCTGAAGTGAGTCTGAAAAAATTCTGGGTTACTCCTCCTAATGGTTCATTATTCATTAGGGAAGCTTGGTGGGTGGCGAGCAGAAAGCCTGCTGAAAGGAAGCAACACACGCTTTGATAGCTGTGCCAACACCTCCTACCCCTTTGTCCACCTGCTCAAGGTGTCAATGACTCCTGCCCTAGTCAGACAAGTTCTCAAGCTTCATTTGAAAAGGGAAGGGTGCTGCCTCAAAACAGCACAACAAAACCACTAAAATGTGGATGACAACCAGTTGTATCTGCTCTTGGACGACACAACAGCTGGCTTGAGGGTTTGGAGGCCATGGTGGGATGGCTATGGAAGAGCAGGCTGAGACTGAATCTGCAGGAGATAGAGGTTCTGTGGCTGGGGAGGGAGGCTTCAGGGTTGGGGTTCAGGCTCCCAGCTCTTGATGGGGCGCCATTGATACCAGCACGCTCTGTCAGGAGTCTAGGTGTGACTTTAGATGCCTCCTTTTCTATGGAGGTGCAGGTCACAATTACTGCCAGACTGGTGTTTTACCATCTGCACCAAGCATGCTTGCTGGCCTCTTTCCTGCCACACCCCAACCTAGCCATGGTAATCCATGTGACGGTCACCTCCAGGCTGGACTACTGTAACTCACTCTATGCTGGCCTGCACTTAAGACTTACCAAGAGGTTCCAACTGGTCCAGAATGCAGCAGCACAAGTCCTGGCGGGAACGCCATGGACAGCATATATACAACCTGTGCTGCACCAGCTGCACTGGTTACCAGTGGAGTACCGAGTCAGGTTTAAGGTGTTAGTGTTGACTTCGAAGGCCTCGAGCAGTCAGGGACCTGCATACCTTCGGGACCATCTCCTCCAATATGTCCCCAGAAGAATGCCGAGATCAGCTGGTAACAACTTGCTGGTGAGCCCCAGCCCTAGGGAGGTCTGGCTGTCCTCCACTAGGGCCAGGACCGGATGGCCCTGGCTCTAGTTGAGGACAGCCAGACCTCCCTAGGGCTGGGGCTCACCAGCAAGTTGTTACCAGCTGATCTCGGCATTCTTCTGGGGTTCCACCATGTTGGGGCCAGAGAGTTCCACCATGTTGGGGCCAGGACCGGCCCCAACATGGTGGAACTCTGTGATAAACAACATCAGGGCCCTGCAGGATCTGATGCAGTTCTGCAGGGCCTGTAAGGCAGAGATGTTCTGCCAGGCTTTTAGTTGAGGGCAGCAACAGGAGGTTAAGACTGGCACCCTCTCTCTTTTCTTCTATGGACCCCACATGCCCTTCTATGCCCTGTCGTACAGGATAGTGGTGTAGCCAGCAAAGGAGGACTACTTTCTTGCCATCTTGATTGGTTTAAACTTTTTATTTATTGTCAGACATTTTGATTATAGATTTATTGTATTTTGAGTCTCTATAATGTTGTAAATTACCCAGAGCCTGTTTGCAGGGTGGATGAGCCATAAGATAGATAGATAGATAGATAGATAGATAGATAGATAGATAGATAGATAGATAGATAGATAGATAGATAGACAGACAGATAGATAGATAGATAGATAGATAGATAGATAGATAGATAGATAGATAGACAGACAGACAGACAGACAGACAGATAGATAAAATTATGGGTTGTGAACTGGCCTACATGCAAAACCACAACCTGTCTTTTTCTGTACCACTAGTACAGTTAGAAGCTTGTGTTCTACATTCTTATAGATTAGGGGCCTGTTCCTAGAGATGTGAGTATATTTCAAAATGTGTATTGCACAAAATGTGTATACATAATGGGCATTCTCTAGCAGATAGTGCAATGAAATTGCTTCAGATTGCCTGAATACATGTCGTATAGTGCAATAAACAGAGGGGAAGAGGTGTGGCTCAGTGATAGAGCATCCGCTTTGCATGCAGAATGTCTCCGGTTCAATCCCCAGCATCTCCAGCCAAAAAAGGATCAGGTAGGAGGTGATGTGAAAGATCTCTGCCTGAGACCCTGGAGGGCTACTGCCAGTGTGAGTAGACATTACTGACTTGGATGGACCAAAGTTCTGATTTGGTATAAGCCAGCTTCAAGTGCTACACCCTTCTTAAAAACATTGATTTGAATTTACTTAGGAGAATGGCATTGTATCTCCAAAGATCCTGAATTTCATTCTGAATTCCTAACAATCTGAAGAATTATTATTTCTATATAAGAGACATAGGATTGGATTCAGTCTTGTACAAGCTGAAACTTAAATGGATTCAGTATAGGTCCACACGTGGAAGATCTTGTGCAACACTTTTCTCCCTATATATTTTACGTGCTTTCCTTCCTATATATTATAATGCCCAGAAACTGATTGCACAAGATCACGCACAAACAAAAATGTACACGGGATTACAAGTTTTATTTAGCACAAAAAGCTACCATGGCCATTTCCCTGCCTCTCTATTTGTGAAATCCATGGAGAACATTTGTCTTCATTGAAAACGATGGAAAGTTTGGACAAAGATTTTGAGTTGTGCCTATACATTTGTGGACACTGTTTATAACACTTGAATGGTATCATCACTAAAAACAACATGGACACAAACCTAGGCCAACAACTATTGGCCTGTAAATTTGCAATTTGCGAAAACAAAAACCAAACCGAACCAAACCGAAAAAGCACCTCCTTTGCTATTTAGAGTTATGTAATTGTTTGAAACTACAATTTCTACTCTCATTTCTAATGAATAATATTGTTTGTATTGTAAAACAATTTTCCATCCGAACTGCAAAGGAGTTCTTCTCTCCCTGCTACACTACCTCTTTTAGAATAAATCCTTGAAACGAAGAGGAAATGCTGACACAGTTTGACTTCTAAGTCTCAGAAGGAAAATTTGGAAAGAGATTTAGCAAAAACACACACACACCCCCAACAAGTTCTGCCAGGTAACATCAAAAAACTGTGTGCCATTTAGGGCTGGCCAAGGTTTAGTGGTATTTTGAGCAGGAAGCAGAGGACCAAGATTATAGTACAAGAGGTTCCTCAGAGAGTCACGATGCTGAGCAGAAATTGCTTCAGTCTTAATTTGTGAGATGCATTTTAGGAGCAGATGAATGGTGAGAGAATTGTAATTGCCACTAAATTTTTGCCTGAAGCACAATCCAAGCAAATTCAGATAAAACATGAAGATGACCATGGACACACAAATTAATGTGGACTTTTGCTTCAGGTAAAAATTGAGTGTCAACTAGTATTTCAAAGGACTCGTACTTACCTAGGTGCTTACCCATTGGTTGAGACTATCTGTGGAAGCCTTCTATATGTGTCACTATTCTCAGAGCCGAGGTGGAGGCTACCAGAGAACACTGCAAGACGGCTACAGCTGCAGCTATTGCAGGGCCACCAGAAATGATATTCTAATATAGCCTGTTGAGACAGAACTTATAATTTCAAAGTATTCCGTTATATTAGTCCAGTGTGTTATGTTGGAAGACTTTCCCTAAGATCACATGTTCAAGTAGCCAGTTCAGCTAGTCGAGAGTGCTTGTATAAATCAGTTGAAGTTGCTCCTTAGATTAAAACTGCCTGAACTACTCCTCGTTCTTCTAGTTTCTATTAGGGTGTGCACATTTTTTTTTATATTTTTCAAATTTGGATATACCAAAGCCAAAAAATGTTGGTATATATTAATATTCCTAAATCCCGATATTGGTATGATATTGTGATTTGAGAAATAATCGGTATTGCTGAATTTATTGGGAAAAGTTTCTTTTACATGGCAAGAAGCTATTAAACCCCTCTGTTTACTCTCCCCACTTTGGAGTGGCAATTAAAACCTTCCCTTCACTTGCTGAGGCATGCTGTCACTGTGGTGTGACTCAGGGAGGGAAGGGAAGGTACTTAAAGGGTGTGATCATACGCACCCATTTGTGACACAAGAAGGACGATTCCCTGCCGGTTCAAAGTGGCACGATCACACAAGCACATCTGGGAAGCGTCCTGCAGCCGGTGTCAAACTGTCGCAAGCCGCTTTGAGCCGGCGGAGAATCGGTGTCTTTAGCTACCAGTGAAAAGGCAGTCTCAGATGGTTTGTGATGGCCCAGAACTGGCCTTTCCCGGTGTGATCGCGCCAGGGCAAACAAGTGGCGTTGGGGAGTGGGCTTTTTGGTTCCCCCCCATCCCGGTATGCGCATCATTGTATGACCCCGAGGGTGGAGAGGCAAGTCATCGATCCCTTGTAGAAGTGAATAAGCGCATTGAAAACAGCCAGGAAAAAAAAACAACTCACCCACGGCTGCGTGTGATCACGCAGCGGCGGTTCGCCCTCACAGGTCGGACCTGTGTGATCCTGCAAAAGCAGCACAAATTGCGCCGGCGCAAATTTGTGTCAATTCCCATCTGGCTTATCTCACTCGTGTGGATGGGGCCAAAGTCTCTTGAAATATCTTCCCTTCCCTCCCCAGTTTGTGTTGTAGCAGTGGCATGCCTCAGTGGTCTCTTTAAATGCCTCCCCTTCACTCTCTAAGGCATGCTGCCACTGCACAACTTGAGAATGGAAAGTATTTAAAATTTAAATGCTTGACTCACAGAGTTGCACCATGGTGGTCACATGATTCTACAAGTCCCTTTAAATGGCTTTTGCAAAGCCAAGCCATGTGCAAGGAACCTGGAAGCTGTGTGAATTCACCCAAATGGTGGGTGAACCCATGCTGCTTTGGCTAGTGAAGCTGAGCCTGAATAAAAGCCAAATAATATCTGCTTTTATTGAGCTGAACAATCTGATTTTAATCTGATTTGGATGAATAAATATCCAAAAAATACCAAAATAAGGGTATACCCAGGGGTCCTTTCGTAGAAAAAGAGCTGCAGGAGCTCATTAGCATAACTCATTAGCATATGCCATGTCCCTTGACATCGCTGGAAGTGTGTCAGAAAGGGAATGTCAGTTTCAGCCCCATTATACCATATGGGCCATTGAAATCAATGGCAAAAACTCATAGGGTATCTGAGGGGCTGGAGGAAAGGGGGTTTGAGGGAGAGGCTCCAAACTTGCAGGGTAGCTGCTGGGGCCTCTCCTCGAAATACCCACTAAGTTTCAAGAAGATTGGACCTCAGGATTCAATTCTATGGGCCCCAAACAGGTTGTCCCATCCCCTCCATTGTTCTCTATGGTGGGAAAAAATGTTACCTTTTTTTCTACCATAGAGAACAATGGAGGGAATGGGGGCAACCTGTTTGGGGGCCCGTAGAATTGAATCCTGAGGTCCAATCTTCTTGAAACTTGGTGGGTATTTGGGGGAGAGGTCCCAGCAGCTACCCTGCAAGTTTGGAGCCTCTCCCTCAAACCACCTCCCCTCCAGTGGCTTTTAAAGTTGCTGCCGAATTTTGGCAGCAATTCGGCAGCAGGCTGAATCAGATCAGAGAATCTGATTCAGTCCATGGCTGCCCTAGTGGCCACTCCTGAGCTGGTGGAGCTTTGGTCTGCCTCGCTCCGGCCCCAACGGACCCCTGGGTATACCAATTTTGGGGGGTATTTATTTGGCTCAGTATGTATGGAGCACATACCTCTAGTCTCTATAATGGAACCCAGAAACATTACGTAGCTTATTCAGTTCCTTCTTGAAAGTCAGAAATAATTAGATGAGGCTGAATTTTGAAAACTCTCTGGTTTGATTTGAATATCCCATTTTGTATATCTTTTTTGGAACACAAACCCATGAGTGGTTGCTTCCTCGTGCCCATTTTTTTTTGTTAACATTAATGAATTTTCCCACAGTTTCTGAGTCAGGTGCATCTAAATGATGAATAAGTGGTATAAAAGAAACAAGAGAAACAAAAGAATTTTTAGTGATTTCAACAAAAACCAGACAACCTGAAAATGATGACAACACATAGAATCAAAAAGAAATGAAAACTGAAATGTTAGCTCACACCTGCTTCCAAGGTTAATACACAGAGATCGGATTCTGATTAGTTATGTTCTGAATGTACATATCACCTAAGAAGATGTCCCACGTATTTCCATCTGTCTGGAGCTGAGGTTAAAAAAAATGGTGGGAAGCCTTAAAATATTGTGGTAGAAAGATTTTGAAATCTTCTGGCTTCCTTCATTGAAGTCTAAAGACAAACTGACTGTTCTTGAACAAGGACTTGGTGTGCAGAACTCAAGGGCCACATATTACATAGAGTTGGTGGGTTCTTTTCTAAAATGACAAAGCTTCAAAAACCTTTTGGGGATACATCATGTAACACTAGTGCATCTGTCAACAACAAGCTGAATGTGCTGCAGAAGGTCTTGAAAAAAAGTGCTGAGGCACCCAAAGTCACTGGAACTTTTGATAGTATTGAAAAGATACATATTGTTTATGATGCCCCCCAGCCCACTTCTCTCCCTAAGAGACAAGATTTTCCCTCCGTTTCTCTTTGGCTTTACTGACTGAGCCACCCTAGTTATGTGTTTTCTTCTTTACTGAAGGACTCTGGCTGTCCCACCCTGTCACAGTATGATATTTTGGTTGTTGGTTCAGGCCAGGAACCTGAGGGAAGGATCAGGAGCCCCCTTTAACTTAAACACCTTCAATGATACTCAAGGCATTTTGAAATTCAAAAATAACAAAATATTTTATTTAACATAGAGTAGAAAGGTTAGGTGAAATCAAAGGGTTGAAATTTTTTGAGGTAATTCAGTATAGATAACTCTGAGGTAAAATCAGTACATGCACAGATTTTAGTTCTTATATTTCAGGCTAATGATAGTTTCTTAAGCTATTCACAATTACTTAAATCTTTATGTTGAGAGGCTTTTGTTCCAGTGTTTCCCAAACACTCCAGTACACTGTATTTGAGTATTCTCTGACACTTGGTTTCCAGAAGACTGGTACACACTTTCCAGTACCCAAACCTCTTCTCTTGAAAACAGTACTTGGTCAATTTCACATTACCTTTTTAAACTGCATGGTTTCCATTATTGGCCCATCATGGAGGAAACTGGTACAGGGATGGCTGTTTCACACAGCATTTCCCTTCTGGTAAGGAGCCATCTCTGAAGTGCTGTGGCCATTTCAAACTGTGCTACTTTCTTTTCCCACCATTTCCTCCACACATACAATCTCCCTGAGAGGGTTTTTTTTTTGGGGGGGGGGGGGACCATTTTATTGGGAGCGCTCTGATGCTGATTTGATGTCCTGTTATAGTGTTATTGCACTCCCAATAGAAATTTTTTTTTAAAAAAAGAGGAGAGATTGCACCTCCGAGGGAAAAGGGCATGAAAAACTCATCACTGGAGGAAGCGCTACAGGGCATTTTACAGAGCCCACTGTAGCAATTCAGATCTGGAAGAAGGGATTGAAGATCTGAGGAAAGCAGTTTTCATCAACAACGCATCAGACACACTTCCCAAACAGGAGACAACTGGCATTGTATGAACAGTTAACAGCCAGTTACTAAAATGGGTCTGTCTGAAATGACTGGGAAAAAGTTAGTATCCAGTTCCTGAAACGGAATAGATATGGTGCCTGAAATACAGGCAGTTTCTAACCACACCAGACCAGGGATCTCTCCACTCTTCAGAGCTAACTCCTTGTTTGACTGGGTAGGGAAGTTCTCCCCTCACTAGAAGATCTATCCCCTTTCTTTGGTCCAAATGAAAGTCTTTGCCTAACTTCCCAAACTTTCTTGCCAACTTTTTCCCCAGTACTCTGTCTGTATAAAACTGCTCTCAGCTAAGGCTGAAATCAGACTCAACACAGTCAGTGCAGAAATCTGACTGATTCTCTCCTCACCATGCAGCTCTCAAGTCTTTTTTTGCTCAGCTGATGCTAACCAATCAGATTGCTTGGAGCAGCCTGTCACCCAAGGCTGTCTGTCCTTTACTCTGTTTGTACAGCATTTCTAAGCTTTTAAAAAGTGCAATCCATCACACTGTTATAAAGAGAAGTGAATATAGGTATATGTTGGTATACTTCTTGATGCAGTAAATGTTAGCAGAAGAAACTCTAAAGCTGGTTTCATGCACATTGGATAATGCTGTTTCAATGCACTTTAGCAATAATTTGCAGCTGGATTTTCCTGTTCCAAACATGAAAACCCAGTTGGAAACAACTGCTAAAGCATATTGAAACTGCATTGAAAGTATAATGCTACCCTTATCAAAGTTATACTCTTCTGGTTCTATTGATATCAAATGGCTTAGAAGGGTACAACTCTGTTAAAGATTTCTTTGTAAGTAACCCTTGAAACCAATGGGAGTTATTGCTGAATAGATGAATATTTTAAAAAATTCCCTTGCTTTTTGGATAAGATACCACAAAGCAGCTTATATCATAATAAAAACTAGCTATAAAAACATAGTCTAAGTATAATTAAACATTTCTAAAACAATTCACAATAAAACAATCAAGGAAAATGGTCCAGAATGTCCTGCCCAGTAAAATCAGCAGCAACTTAAATAAAAAATAAAAAGCCATCCTTGCATCAGTAACGCTCTAAAATACAGTGTTAACAGATGTTACCAATAGTCTGTCAGAAAAGCTTTAAACTATTCGAGAAGGTGGGGCTTCAGCGCGTCGACACAGTCGCTTCCAGGAATTGCTCCTGGCTATGACTGATTCTTCATTCTTTTTAGGGGGGTTTCGGGGAATCCTGAACCCCACTTGACCAGGAGGTCTGAAGCAAGGGACTCAATTTGGGCCCTCCACTTGAGGCAACAAGCAATTGGAAGCCCTGAATCGTCCCGGAAGCAGAAGACGGAGAAGACGGAGTTATAGCAGCATAACAGCAACCAGATGTGAATGCCCCAAACAAGAGAGTTTTTTGAGCCTCATCCATAAATATCAATGAAGACACACACTGTGAGTACTTGTGACAGCAACATTCAAGAACTGGATGATTTCTTCAAATAAGCCCCCTTAGATCTTTAAAAAGATATAGAAAGGAGAGGTGGAATTCTCTCCCCCCCTTCTCTATGTGAACTGACCGAAATGAGATAATACCCATGAAAAGTATGCTGAGATACTTACTCTCTGGGGCAAAGGGAGGTGTTTGTTTAAGCTTCTACAAGAAAACTATAAATTTTCCTCTTCCTTAAAAAAGAAAGGAAGAAAGATATATAGAGTGAAACTTACTACCTTGCGACAACTCATCATAATGTCAGGCTTTACTGTTGAGAGCTGAATAGAGGCGTAAGCTGATTAGCCTTTACCATAAATCAACTGTTGAGGGGACTATTATTTGGCAGTGGCAGACAGCCTGAAAGAGATAAATGATTTGTAGAGGCACCTCTCTTCAATGTTAATGGTAAGGCAAACAACCTTAATTGAGAATACTTTTCACTAAAGAATACAGATTGTCTTTGAGAAAAAGAAAGAGAGACATCTAAATCTGAACTACATACTAAAATAGTACTCTAACCACCAAGTTTCACACTGAAATTACCAAAAACTACCCTGACTAAATGCCATTAATAATAAATTGGCCACCTGACTTGTGTTGAGAGATTCTTGCATGGGAACATGTCCGGAGAAACTTAATGGAAAAATGCTGGTGAGGCTATGGGGGGGGGGGAGGGGAGCAAGCTGTAGTGGGAAAAATGCCAGCTGATGTGTCTGGAGACATCTCTGGTGACACCTACTGGACACAGACATTTAGTGATGAGTTTAGCACCATAATCTCACAGACTATCAGTTTGGCATTGGAAAAGATCTTTGTTTTCATTCAAGATGATTGGCAGACTCCACCAGCACAAACTGAAACTGCTCAGGAATTGGAACAAGACTTCAAGCAAGACTTCAAGCAATCGGATGAACCTCATAGAAGAATAGATTAATCGAAAAAGAGAAAACAGGGACTCAGAACTACAACAAAACAACTGAAGACCATTTAAAAAACTGGAGCTTTTAATGTTTTCAAGGGAAAAATAGTTCTAAAAGAAAGGCAATTTATGGAACTTACAACCACTTCAAGGATGAAATGTGGAAGGCAGGAATTAAGGGAAAACCTCTTCATTTACAAGAACGAACAACATAGATTTAAGATTATACTGAAGAGAAAGATTTTTTAAAAAAGAAGAGATTTAAGCTTTATAAATAAAAATGGATTTAGGAACCCTTTGGTGTGTATTACTAGCTAGGATTAGTTAAAGCTCTGTTATTTGATGTTTATAAACTGAGTGGCAATTAGACCTGTATAAGGGATTATAATTTACAAACCTAAGACTATACTGAAGGATTGGTTAAAACTATGTATGTGTTACAGTTGGTTATGCAACATTTAAAATGACATCTGATGCTTATAAAATGAGTGGCAATTAGACTTATATAAAGAATAATAATCTAATAATAATATTTGGATAGGGACTGGTGGGGATGATATTGAAAACTATGTAACAAATTGTATACATTCAAAATGAAAGAGGCTTTCTGTATTTTTGCATTACATTTAGACTGAACATGGAAAATTTAATTTGATGTACGGATTTTAGAAGTAGGAGAATGCTTCAAATTATTGTAGAATGCTTAGACAAGAAAGCAATTACTAGAAAGTATGTTTTTTTAAATAAATATTTTATTATTTTCAAGTAAGAAAAATAGACAACACAGATACACAAAGAAAAAAACCCACACCATATAAAACAATAGTGTCTGTACTCAGTTAACTGTTTAGGTCTATCTATATGGGATCTGGACTCGTTACACCTGTATCCATTAAAGATTCTAACCCTACGAACTCATGTTTCAGGCTTTAAAATGCTAGTCCTTCAACCATTTATATAGTCTTGACCAATTTTTAACAAAGATTTCTTCTTTTTTATCTTGTAACTGTATAGTTAGTTTACCCATTTCTGCTATTTCAAGTAGTTTGTAAATTATTTTTTCTTTTGATGGTACTTCTTCTTTCTTCCAGTACTTTGCATATAAAATCCTAGCCATGGTTACAACATGTACAATCATATATAAATCTGGTTTTTTTACATGTCTCTGGAATAATATTCAATAAAAACAATTCTGGTATAAATTGTATAGTTGTATGTATCATTTCTTGCAATATTTCATGGATCCATATCTAATATTTCTCAGTTACATTACATATCCATCATATATGAAAAAAGAGCCAGTTTTCTGTTTAGACTTCCAACATACCTTTGACATATTTGGGTACCATTTCGCTAACATTTCAGACATCATATACCATCTATAAAACATTTTATAAATATTTTAAGTGAAAGAGTTTGCTTTTGTAAATTTTATATTTGTATTCCATACCTTGTCCCACTGGTCTAACTGGATATTGTGTCCTATATTTTGTGTCCATCTAATCATTGAAGTTTTTACTATTTCATCTTGCAATTCTCTAATAACAGGGTATAAAACAATTTCATAAATTTTAGCTCCTTTCCCATAAATATTTTATCTATTTCAGTAGAGTTATCATAAAAATCATTTTGTTTATCTTTTACATATCTAGATTCTAACTGTAGTCTTTCCCACCAGTTCAAGTTAAGACCTTGAGCTAGGAGAGTGTCTGGTAGTTTTAAGAAGTTTTTCTTATCTAGAAGATCTTCATATCTCCACAGTTGTTCCTTGATGAATAAATTAGGATTTATGAAGGCCTCCAGAGGTGAGACCCATTTTGGTATTTTTGTATAGGTGACATTTATGACTTCTTCCCATATGTTAATCTATGGAGTTGCAAAAGTTAAAGATAGATGTATAGAAAAACAGTAGAGTATTGCTTAGAGGTTGCTTAAATAGTAAATGTATTAGCAAAAACGGCAGTTAAATATGTATAAGATAGTTTAAAGGATATATTACCAGCATAACTCTCCTATTTGTATGCATGTTTGTTATTTGTTATGTTTTGTCTGAAAATATTTTTAAAAATTCTATTAAAAAAGAAAAGTTTAAAATTATTATCCCAAAATTCAAGCCAGATGGGGCCAGATGAGTCTGACAGGAAAGTGAATCCCATAACTGTGGTGTGGATGGCTGAGGACAGACTGGCAATCTGGAGCGAGATGAATGCGGAGGAAACTGCTGTGGGGGAAAAACTCCCCGGGGCTGGCCGTTCACACCGGCCGGTGTATTGCGCAATGGTGCCGATATGGAGCGTTCAGACTGCTGCGGAGTGGCCCCACGTGGGCCGGCCTCCACAGCTCGTGATAGGGCTGTTTTGCCAGTTTGCGCATGTGCACACGTGCACATGTGCGCACATGCGCAAACTGGCAAAACACCATGTTCACACTGCTGCCTCCGCTTGCCTCCCGCCTTCTTCCGGTTCACACTGCCTGGAAGCGGGAGGCAAGCGCAAGACGGCCCCTGGACACCGGTTTCTCCAGCCGAGGACAGACTGGCAATCTAAAGCGGGGCAGGCATGGTTCGCAAATGGAGGAAAGGAGCACATTCAGACATGCGCATCTGTCCGTCGGCTCTGTTGCATACTTACCCATCTCCCAGTCGCTTTCCTTTCGCTTTAACAGGACACCGGTTTTACCTGGTGTTCAGGGGCCTTCCTCCGCATGCCTCCCGCTTCCAAACAGTGTGAACTGGAAGAAGCGGGAGGCATCCGGAGGAAGTGTGAACGCACCGGCAAAAAGTTATGCGCATATGCGCACATGCGAAACACATCAACGGAAAACAAAAAAAAAGGAGCGGCACGTGCAAGCCGCGTGTGCTGGCTACGTGGCAGTCTGAATGCTCCGTGGCAGTCTGAACGCTCCGTATTGCCGCTGATCCGCATTGCTCTGGCCAGTGTGAACGGCCAGCTCCGTGGGGTTTTCCCCCTGCTCCAGTTCCCTCCGCTTTGCCTCCGCTTCAGATTGGCAGTCTGTCCTCGGCCTCCCGGTGTCCTGTTAAAGCGGATGGAAAGTGAGTGGGAGACGGGTAAGTGCGAAACGGAGCCGACGGACAGATGCACATGTCTGAACACGCTCCCTTCTTCCACTTCCAACGCGGGGCTGTCCCGCTTTACATTGCCAGTCTGTCCTCAGCCGATGTCTTTGAAAGAAGTGGGAAAACATCTTCAAAAGCCTTGTGATACATGGCCAGCCGCCCAGTCTCTGTTGTTGGTGGCCCTCAAAGCTGGGCCTCACCATAGGAGCCCAGTGTCTGGGCAGGCTGATGTTGGAGGGGAACAGTCCTATGTTTAGGAAACAGCTCTAGAGCAGAATGTTAAGCTCCAGGAGTCCAGATAGCTTTGTGTGTACTGCTGGCTGAGGCAACATTGGTGGCTGTTTTTAATACTATGTACATCGCCCAGAGTCCTACAATAGTAGGGATGGGGTGATTCATAAATGTAATAAATGACAACAACAACAACAACAACAACAACATTCAGAGACTATGTTGCATACATAGCAGGTTGGCAAAAACTGCAACTGAGTTTCTGCCATACATATTGCCAGTGAACAAGTACTGTCCCCAAATATTATGTTGATGACACTTTTCATTTCGATATTTGTTGCTGGCATTGCACTTTTGCAATAACAGAAGGCCTTTTTTGCTGGTGTAGAAGACATTGATTTTTTTAAAAAAAGTTGGGGAATACTTAAAAAAAAAAACATCCCCGTGCAATCATCTTATTAATAGATATAATCTCAGTTAAGGCTCGCGAGTTATTTATGATGACCAGAGAGCACAACCTCAATATCCCCCAGTTTGGAATTGCAGAAAATGAGTTTGCATCTCTGTATAAAACGATTCCTTCTAGGCTCTAAATATATTCTTCACTGACAATAGCTGTGTTTTTATGTTAATTGCTATTTTCATTTTATTTGCTACAGGAGTATAATAAATCCCAGGGTTCTTTTTTTACTAGTTTTAGATTATATTCTTCTATCTTATCCCTAAAGTATTCCTATTAATGGAAAGGTTCATTTAAAACCAAAGACAGTCCATTCTGCATTCTGAAGGCTGTGGTACTAGTTTGAATATATTTAAACTGGTAGTATCTGTTAGCCTCTTTTATGTTATTAGTATTTGGGGAATATTAGCTGTTATCAATATGCCGCAGGCTTACGGGACCTTTCACCAGTGTATACAGAGGTGGTGCTAACCAATACTGCTGAGAAACTGACACAGACATAATTTAAAAGTTATAAGATAGTTCGTTTACTAAAATATAATAAAAGGTTGTACAAGACAATGCTGTTCTATCATTCATACATACATACAGTACTAGGAAATTAGATGGAAGTTACAGAGACGTGTGCATGAGCAGGTAATTGATGGTTTCTGTAGAGGGTGATATTTACCTCTATAGAAGCAGTGGAATCCAGCAGGAAAATGAAGATGAGAAGTCCTTGGGAAGGAGATAAGGGATCGTGGCTCTGGACCGGCAGAAGACCACATGGCGGACCCCAGTGGTGCACCCAGGGGTCCGTGAGGGACGGAAGGAACCAGGGCAGGAACTGGAACTAGACTAAACTGGACCTGCACTGAAATCTTGGGGAGCAACTTTTATTGGGAGGTGGTATCTGGGAGGATGGCCCGATATGATGCCATCCCTAGAAAAACCCATAGAAGGTCTGTTTGCTATCTCTAGCCACTAAGGGGGTGCTAAAGAAGTGGTCAATATTCAAATCTATCTGATGGTCAGGGCAGGATGTCGCTGCCAGTGGGATCTGGCGCCGATCTTCTGGATCACAGGAACGCTGGCCATGGGAACCGATCTTCAGGAAGTATCCCTGGTGTGAAGTCCTTTGATGTAGCAAATGGAGATGGAGGCTGGCAGGAGGGGGCACAAGCAGGCATACGTGCAAGGAGTGTATATCTGTATGGAGTCACTGGTGTAAGTCTGTAACCTCATGGCTTTGGTGTGATAGAGTGTCTTTGTTCTTTGTGTCAACCTCCTGCCTGGAGGTGGTAACCTCAGAAAATGGTACTCTGGTCCTATAGTGTAGGCATCTATTCCCATCTTCCACTGGTCACCTAATGTACTCTCATGTCCCACATAACTGATATCATAGTCCATATGCTGCCCCTATAAATCAGAAAAATCCATAAGGATGCTGCTCAGCCTTACACATAGAAAGTATAGCTCAGCAAGCACACAGGAAAGGGATCCAAACCAGTAACACAAACTGCAGGTGGATTTCTCACAGAGATCTGTAATATACAATTGAATGAAATTGTTTAAGTGTCTGTGTCTCTCCGTGTATTTTACTGTTTGCATAAGATGCGGGAGATGGTTTTATTTCAGAAGGTACTTGGTGGAGAATAAACTGTTTTGGCAGACTGGACTGTATTTTTAATCCTGTGCGTTGTTATCTTGTTGGACAGCTATATTGTTTTAATGTTTTCCACATGCTGTTGCTTTGTTAAATATATAAATAAATACACAAGGCTAAACCAAAATGCTTCATAGAGGGTTCCTCCACTGTTTTTTGGGGCTACATACAAGTAACCCTTTTCTGGAAATCAGTCATAATATTAATCTGATTTAGTCCTGTTTCTTTCTTCTTACCTGTTTGGAATCCTGGCCTGAAGCTCCAAGGTTTGCAGCAATCCCAAGAAAACGATCTGCAAGATCCAGGTTTGGGGCACTTTTCTCTCAGCCCCACCTACCTCACAGGGTGTCTGTTGTGGGGAGGGGGAGGGACAGGAGTTTGTAAGCCGCTCTGAGACTCCCTTGGGGAGTGAAGGGCGGGATATAAATCCAATCTCTTCTCTTCTTCTTCTTCTTATGTGCTTGCCTAATGAGCTGCACTGCCAGCTCTTTTTGGTGTAGTGGTTAAGAGCATGGACTCTAATCTGGAAGAAGCAGGTTTGATTCCCCGTGCTTTCACATGCAGCCAGTTGAATGATTTTGGGTCAGTCACAAGTTCTCCCAGAGCTGTTCTCTCAAGAGCAGCCCTTGAAACAGTTCTCTCAGCCCCACCTACCTCACAAGAGATTGTAAGCCACTCTGAGACTCCGAGTGAAGGGCAAGGTATAAATTTAATCTCCTCCTCCTCCTCTTCAGCTTTGCATTCCCAAGCCTTATTTGAAGTGAGGCTGTCCTGCAGAGTTTATCTTATCAGCACTTGCAAATCTCTTTCATTTCCACTTCTAATTTTTGCGCTTTTCCCTTCTGTGCTAATTTTTTCTGCATAGCTGTTCTCACAGCTGTGAACAGAAGTCATGCCAACAGACAGGCACTCTGTTTCTCCTTAGCTGACGTTTCCAGCTTCAGAGTCTCTATGGCAGCTGCCAAATTAACCAGGGTGCAATCTTTCTCCACTGATCCAAGATGAGGAACATAGCTAAAACAAAACATCTTATACCTTAACTGCTGGCTACAAGTCAAGAATATTGTCATCAAAGCTACATCCCTAAACACAGAGAGAAAAGCCATGCCATAACTTGCACCTGGTACCCAGTGGTGGAGGTCAGCTTTCTTAGATAAGAACTTGGGAAAATACTAATGAAAACAGGGAGAAATATTCTCTTGGGCGTGGCCTGCCACCCATCCTCCCAGGCAACTAGAGGTCAGGCACTAGCAAAAAGTAAAATGGAGTTACAGAGGCTATATATCACAAAACAGCTGATTGGCATGATTTCTGGTTTTCTGAAAAAGCTCCATCCATACTGTTAGACTGGGATCATGGTTTGTACAAATAAAACAAAACAAAAACCCTGTTATCTCTCATTAAGTTCTACTTGATGCTCCCTGAATGAATTTGAATAATTTATCAGTAATTCAGAAAATCAGTATGTAGGGTGGGTGAGGGTGAAGAAATGCAAAATTAATAATGAATGTAGAACTCAATATATAGGTGGTAATGTGATTACCAACCTTTCTCCTGGTACGCACCATTTAGCATGACTGTCAATAATCCTTAAACTGAGATTCACTGCTTGAACAGTAGTTTGGCACAGGTCAGATGTCAGTAGGGGATCCTGTACAGGGCTCACCTCATTACAAACCCTACTTCTCAGTTTCTCAGTCACATATTTATGCACTTTTACTTCCGCATACCAGGTAACTGAATTCTTTGTAGACAATATTGATCAAGATGTGTTGGCTTTGCTGACTGTATATACCACAACAGCATATGCATTGCAAGTCATGAGCAGAACTGTTTCCCTTTTGGTTTGTCCGAAGTAAGAGATAGCACACTGACATTCACTCTACCCAATGGAGGAAACCAAGGTCTAGCACATTTATATATGATTGGGGGGGGGGGATTTGAGCAGGTATGAATGCAGGAAGGGAAGAAAGGGAGTTCATTTTGGTGACAACACTTCGAAGCTATTAATTAATTAATCAAAGTCCAAATTAATTAAAGTCCAAATGCCCAGTATTCATTAGAGACCTGGAGCTCCATTCTAAGGTTTGCTTTTGCTGCAATTTAAAAGTAATGAGTTCATATGTTTTCACTGTTTTCTATGATCTGTGCATATCCTGAGGAAGCAAGGGCATAGGGTAACTGCTTACATGGTAGTGCATCAAAAAGCTTTCTGCTACATTGTGGCTCAACAACAGCAGCACATTTGGGATGTGTAGTTCCTTAGTAGGAATTGCCAATGTCTGGGCCTACTGACTCGGCTACCCCCATCAGAGCGGGCACTGGATTTGGGGGCAGGAGTTAGACAGAGAGTTTGGGAGTTAGTATATAGAAAGAGCTACTAGCTTCCCCTCCATTTCTAGTTTGATTTGGACAATCTATCAGGCCAATTTCACACTAGTGTTTGCCCCAGGTTTGCCCTCATGCTTGTACCGGAGCTTCTGGTCGATTTCACACCAGTTGCTCTGGGCTCACATTTTGCTCTGGAGTATCGCCCTGCTGCACCAGAGTTTCCCTGGAGCAAACAAATCCTGTTTTTAGAGGATTTTCCTGTTTGCTCCAGGGGAGAACCCAAAATGAAAACATGCCCACTCGCCCGCCTTTCATTAGGGCTGCCCCATTGTGGGAGTTTCTAAATTTTTTTTGGAGAAAACCCTTTGTCACACTATATCAAAAGGGCTGATGTTCCAAGTGGGAAAATGAAGAAAATACTCCAGAGGAAACTGGGAGGGGAAATTCCGGAGAGAATGAGAGGCAACTGGCCAGTGCGAAATCAGCCTCAGTCTTTAGTTGTTGGGGTTAGCCATGGTTGGTAGTGAATGCTGTAAACTTGATAATTCAGTGACACTGCAGTGCATTATTAATGCTTTGCCTAGGCATGCAAGCAGGTATCTTTCCCTTTTGCAAAGTAGAAACTTGCATATTTTTTGGTCAGAGAACTGGCCTAAAACATCTATCCATAGATAATGTAGGGTATTCTAGCAATTTGTCATGCAGACAGTAAAGGCAAATGTGTTTTACAGTTATCTTTCGGATGCCCAGGAACTCACCATGCTCATGTTAAGGCCTTGCATTATCAAAATATTTCCCGAATGATCACATTTGAGTTCTGTAAACTTTCATCAATCAAATGTCACTGATTTGCAGGGGAGAACAGTTTCTTGGCTCATTTCTATTTTGATCACACAGACAATTACTATGAGTACTCTGATTTTGTATTTGGCTAGGGTGATCTACAGGCATGCCTTGTGACTTTACTTAGTTTTTGAGTCCCTTTATGGTTTGAGTGAGTAACCATTTTTGTACACTTGTGTACTTGCAAAGCTTCAACTGTATTGGCTTTCTATTGTAGAATGGATGTAACATAATTAAATAGAAACATGCTGGAATCAGGAATCTACTCAGCAATTTGATGGGAAAACACAAAATCTAAGAACACTCACACTGACCTTTGAAGGAATTACCATGCAAATAATGATGGTGTTGAGAAGCAACATCAACATGATCTGGGTGGCAGAGCTCAGGAATTAATTCAATCCTCGCTTTGGAGTTTGCTTTCTATGAATTTACTGCAACAGGATTATGCAAAAAGACAATAACTGAGTGCAGGCCATTAAGGCAACAGATGGTCCTTCAGAGCACAAGCACTAACACACATTAACACACAGCAAGAAAAGAGAAACAACAAGAGGTGGGCTGAACTACACAGGGGTCATTTTGAGCAGGAGCTCAGCTCCGGGAGATGGTGCCAGCCTGCTTGTGTCATGGCTGCAGCAAAATGACCCCATCCCTGGAAAGGTCCTTGTTCCTCTGACCAGCCTTCTGAAGGCTTCAGCCACCATTGAAGCTATCCTCACAGAATAGTGGTATTTCTGAGGCTTGGATTAGTAGCTGTCCCCTCTCTGCCAGCTTTCTTTCTTTCTTTCTTTCTTTCTTTCTTTCTTTCTTTCTTTCTTTCTTTCTTTCTTTCTTTCTTTCTTCCTTCCTTCCTTCCTTCCTTCCTTCCTTCCTTCCTTCCTTCCTTCCTTTCTCTCTCTCTCTCTCTCTCTCTCTCTCTCTTTCTCTCTCTCCCCTTTCTTTTTTGCCTTGTGACATACTTCTGGTGATGTCAGGTGGTGTAGCATATGCAAATAAGTTATGCTAATGAGTTATGGTAATGAGCTCCTGCACCTCTTTTTCTATGAAATGACCCCTGGAACTACAAGAGAAAAACATTCAATAAACCCTAAACACTAGAGAATGCTCCACGGCTCCCCCTAGGGTACATGTATTCACAGTAACCAGACTCCCAGCAGGCTGTCTCCTCTCTCCAACAGATCTTAAAGTGAATTTTCTTCCTTCAACTTCCTTAAACTGCACACGAGGCCAGCTCCTGATCAGATCCCCTCCGTGTTCCTTGGTGAACTTCTCCTTGTGCTACTAGTCAGGTCACTGCAATTTGTGGCAATCTCCATCCATTCTGACAACTAAATAATATAATTTCTGGAAGAAGAGACAGTATCTTTAGGGACTGTGGGTAATCATTACAATGGCTAGTGTACGGCAAAGCAGTCTTTCAGTTTATCCCTTCTGTGTGCCTGCATAGTTGGATGGATGCATTCTTTAAATACCTGACAACAGATAAATTGCACTGCCTGTTGTTGTTTTTTTTGGTGCCAGCATAGTCAGTGGCATCTATTTGAGAAGTGATTGTGAGATGAACTGGGTTCATGCTGAGGGTGCACAAGGCTCACTTCAAATGACAGCAAGTCTCAAATATCTTAAAATAAGGTTTGTTTGTTTGTTTGAATATACCATGTGTCTTTAAAAATTTGAGGCAGTGGCAGATGGGAGGGCAGCAGGGAGGATGTTGCAAGGAAGTGTTGTAACTCTACAGGAATACAGTGTAACTGTACAAATGGGATGCATCTAAATGCCCCCAGATGCATAAGAACTGCTCGTCAAATGATGAGCTTCCTGCTGGCAACTGGTAAGCAGGGCATGTGTGGAAGCATGTCATCAAGCATGGCTATCCAGTGGTTATCCACAGATATAAGCAAACATTGGCTGAGACTGGACTGAAATCCAGACCAAGACCAAGCTATTTTAGGGACTGGAAACAGATCACCACTGCTACGGTTCATCACTTCTTTACAAATTTGAAGCTATTCATAAATGCTTTTGTAAGTTAACCATTGTGTTGTGGCCATCACTACTTGTATGAATATTTCAGAGGAACAGTTAACACAACAAAGTGCACAAACACAGAGAGAGAATCAAAGCAATTAAATTTAAGAAGATGAGCAAATGTTTGTCATTCATCTTGTGCCGTTATTAGCCCAGCTGCCCACATGTATTCCCTTGCCTTTTGCCATCTCCTACAAACCTCTCTGTTTGTTTTTCTGTTGCCTGACAGACTTTGATGTACTTGGCTGATAGATCTCTGGAAATCTCCATGCACACTCCACTGCTACTATATTTGCTAGAGAAGGCCTCACTTTTTTGCGACACAGAGGACACGCAAATGGTACAAGCAGGTTGCAGGCAGCAACAGTGCCTACCATTCCTTTCACCAGGTTTTCTTTTGTTTTGCTACTCTGTGAAAACATCACTTCACCACCAATGCTCCCACTAAGCTGTGGGGTCTTGTGAGCAAAAATTCTACCTTGTGAGCTACTGGCATTGAAGTTGTGAGCAAGTGATTTGGCTACTGCATAAAGTAGTTTGCTCTGGGCCCATCCTTCCTGAACTAAGACAAAACTGTGAGCTGGTGGCTAAAAAACTGTGATCTAGCTCAGAGTAACTCAGCTTAGAGGGAACACTGTTCACCACCATAAATGGCTAACTTGGGAGAGCACAGATTTCTTGCATGTCATAAATTTGCCATTGTTTTTAGTTAGGTTTGAAGGAAAAGACACTCCCTGGTACTGCAACTGTTCTAACATATTGGATCAAGTACTCTACATCATCAGTGTTGCCCAGTAACTATTCTGACAATAGCTACAATTATGCATTCTGCAATTTTCTTTGCTGCTGAGCATTAGCCAGGATCTATCTATCTATCTATCTATCTATCTATCTATCTATCTATCTATCTATCTATCTACCTATCTATCATTTATTTTATTTTATTTTATTTTATTTATACCCCGCCCTCCCCGCGAACAGACTCAGGGCGGCTTACAGTGTTCGGTACTATGTACCTAATCAGCATAAAATATTAAAACAGTTTAAAGCAGTTAGATTAAACAATCATACATTTAAAATGCTCGCAGTACTGCACAATTCATGCATCAAAGTAGATGGCACGCTCTGAGATCTACTTAGCACCTGATTCAGCTGTTTTCCGGCCTCCCACGGAGATATCTCTCTGTCTCCCCACCAGGGCCAGCCCTCACCAGGTGTTCAGATGGTAATAGTTGTTGTTGTTGGTGGGCGGCTCCTAGTTGAAGGCCTGGTGGAAGAGCTCCATCTTGCAGGCCCTGCGGAACTGTATAAGGTCCTGCAGGGCCCTGATCTCCTCCGGGAGCTCATACTACCAGTAAGGAGCCACCACTGAAAAGGCACTGGTGGCCATGAGCCTGGCATCCCTGGGACCAGGGATCATTAATCCATGTTGTGACGCTGACCGTGGTGCTCTTTGGGGTCTATATGAGGAAAGGTAGTCCCTCAGGTATGTTGGACCCTGGCCATATAGGACTTTAAAGGTAAGTACCAGCACCTTGAAGTGAATTCGGGATGCTATTGGCAGCCAGTGCAGCGTTCTCAGCACAGGCCGGATGTGTTCCCATCTAGGGAGATCCATCAGCAGCCTGGCCGTGGTGTTCTGCACTAGCTGCAGCTTCCGGATTTGTGACAAGGGCAGCCCCATGTAGAGAGCATTACAGTAGTCCAATCTCAAGGTGACCATTGCACAGATCTCTGTAGCCGGGTCATAGCGGTCGAGGAAGGGAGCCAATTGCTGAATCAGCCAAAGATGGTAAAAGGCCGATTTGGCAGTGGCTGCTACCTGGGCCTCCATAGTCAAGGAGGGATCCAGGAGTACTCCTAAACTTCTAACCACCGGCGCAGACACCAATGGTGCCCCATCGAAGGTCAGGAGTGGGATCCCCATCCCCTGACTGCCCCAGCTCAGGCACAGGACTTTTGTTTTCGCTGGATTTAGCTTCAGCCAGCTCAGTCTAAGCCAACCAGCCACAGCTTGCAGTGCCTGATCCAGATCTTCCAGTCTGGCGTCTGACTGACCGCCCAACATCAGATAGAGCTGGGTGTCATCTGCGTACTGGTGACACCCCAGCCCGTACCTCCGGGCGATCTGGGCAAGGGGGTGCATGTGGGTATTAAATAATACTGGGGACAGCACAACACCCGAGGCACTCCGCACTCAAGTGGGTGTCTCATGCACTGCTGTTCCCTGAGCACCACCCTTTGTCCCCGACCCTGGAGAAAGGAGACGAGCCATTGCAAGGCAAGCCCCCAAATCCCCATGTTGGTGAGGTGGTGGTTCAGCAACTGAAGGTTGACCATGTCAAACGTGGCTGACAGATCTAACAGTGACAGTGCTGCCGAACCGCCCCGGTCCAGATGTCTCCGGAGGTCGTCAGTAAGGGCAACCAGAGCTGTCTCTGCCTCATATCCAGGGTGGAAGCTGGACTGGAAGGGATCTAATATGGAAGTGTCATCCAGAAAGCCCTGAAACTGTACCACCACCACCTTCTCAATTAATTTGCCCAAATAGGGCAAATAAGAAACCAGCTGATAGTTGGCCAATTTGGCTGGATCAAAAGACTTTTTTTTTTCAGGAGGGGGCAGACCATTGCTTCCTTGAGTGCCCCAGGGAACTGCCCCTCCAAGAGGGACTTGTTGATAATTTCCCTTAGGGCACCTTGAAACCCTTCATGGCCGGCTTTAATAAGCCAGGAAGGGCACGGATCAAATCCGCATGTGGTTGGGCATACAGTCATCCTGTTGTCCTGCCTTTCCCCAAATGCACAAGAAGTGCTGCTACTTATTTTCTGTCTTCACAAAGTTGGGTTGTTCTTTTGGATTCAGGAATTAAATTAGAAGTGAGGAAGCTGACCTGTGAAATTGGGCTTGAGGTGTCAGAGTACTAAATACAGCAAATGTGGGAAACACAGATTTTCAGCACTGGACAATCCCAAATGACTATGATGTCAGTTTTCATTTCCCACTTCATGTCTTCATACAAAATAAAATCTTCATGCTATTGTATTCCTCTTCATCACTTGTAACATGCCATGATTTTCTTCTTCTTTTTATAAATTGGTGTCCAATTTGTTTTTAAAAGCTTTTATTGAACCATTAATAAAGAGAAACAGAAGAATGGGTAGGGAAGGCTCTGTGGGCAAATACTGTTGTATTTTCATTTGAAGATACTGTGAGGAGAGCAAGAACTAAAAGGATCAACACCCAGAAGCCCCCCCCCCAAGGCCATATTCAGACCACTGTAAAGTACCATTGGGTCCCCAGTTGGGCAGAGAAGGAGTGGTAACTACAAAATAGAAGAAGAGTTGGTTTCTTAACCCCGCCCTTCACTGCCTGAAGGAGTCTCTGAGCAGCTTACAATCATCTTCCCTTTCTCTCCCCACAACAGACACCCTGTGAGGTAGGTGGGGCTGAGAGAGCTCTGAGAGAGCTGTGACTGGCCCAAGGTCACCCAGCTGGCTTCATGTGGAGGAGTGGAGAATCAAACCTGGTTCTCCAGATTATAGTCCTACCACTATAAACCACTACACCAAACTGGCTTGTTTGAACTTGTTGGCAGACCATTTTGGAGAAGGACTGGCTGACCCGCAACCCTTTATCACCAACTCACAGTAGTCTTCCTTTAAAACCACTTGGGACAGAGGTAATTGGGTTGGTGGGTATTTTGCCCAAAAACACAACTGTTATTTTTCAGGGAGCAGACTCTATAGTATCATTCTCATGTTGTTACAAAAGAAGTTGTCTGTAGTAGGTTTTCACTGGAGTCTTGGATAATAAGCATTCATTGCACTTAACTTTTGTTCTTTTGTTAATATCTCTATAGGGGTAGTTCCTTCTTGGTTTAGTGGTACCCGATGGCTAGGAATATGGCATATTGATGCCATATGATGCCACTATTGTACCATTTATCTTGAATAAAGCAAATTTAGGAAAATCCTGAATAATAATTTATGCAAGAAAATATGAAAGAATAATTTATCAAAGAACTTAGGAGCAAGATGAATACAAACCATCAGTGTGTATTGCAACAAAGCAACACCACATTGTGTTTAATTAATAGAGGAAGTATTTTTCTTTGTGAAGCCAGTACTGGAATATAATGCTTAGTCTATCTTTAATTCTTCAAAAACAAGATAGAAAAAGCTGTAAAGAATAAGGGAGGGAGTCTACAGGTTTGGAAAATATTTAGTTAGTTCTTTCAGGTAATTAGATCTTGTTTTTCATGTAAAATATCTACAAAGATGCTTCCAAATAAAATAAACCAACTCATTAAAATAATTAAATTTTAAAACAATAAACCAATAAAAATCATAAAACAATGCTAAATCATAAAACAATGCTAAAACAGAAGCAGGAGAATTGGACAGTCCAATAGAATAAACATCAGCAACAGGCAGAATGAATGAGGCATGACATAAGGAAAGAAGATTTGGAAGATTTGAAAAACGTCTTTAGATATCTTCAGTATAATAGGTACTCTGCTCTTCTTGTCTGTAGACAAGAAACAATGGGGTTGCTCATTCATGAATGCATCTAGGAAGTTTAGTCTAAATTGTAGGAGTGATAGACTTCTGAGACCTGTTCAAAGTATAAGCAGTAGTACTTGTACCATTGAGAGACTTTAATAGCAGGTTGAAAGTCATGAGGCTGAATGTTTAGGTAAGTTCTGCATTTGAAGAAGGAAGATCAACATGAGAATAACTAAGGGATAAGGCCAGCATCCTGTTTCCCTCAGCTGCCAACCTGAATCCTCCATAAGTCCCACAAGCAGGGCAAGGAGACCAAAGGCCTCATACTGTGTTTCCTTAGCTACTGGCATTCAGAGGCATGCTGAGTTGGATCCAGCCAACTTTTCACTCAGTCTCACCAAATCCCCCTCCATATTACAGCTCCCCTCACACATGGCTTTTGTCCATGTAGCTCCTATGATCCCCAGTAGAACCTTTTTGGTGGTCAAGGGGACCTCTTCCTCCTATTTTTACCAATAGAAAAGCTAGTGGGATTCAACTCACTGCTGCTAAATGTAGCGGTTCAGCATAGCTGTCGTCACTAATAGCAGCTGATGAACCTATGTCTAATCCCCTAGTAGGTCACTCCATTCATATATTATAGGGATCCAATAGTTAAAGCATGGGGTTTTCAGAAATGTGGCTTTGGGACAATTCTGTCTTTAGGCAGACAGCTGGACTTGATGACGCAGGTCTCTTCTTGACTAAGGCTCCAAGAACTGTGGTGGTACCTTAGGATAGGGTTCATTAATACAAGAGTACACACTTCACAGGGGTACTTTACCATATCAGTTCCATACAGACTCAGTACCATATCAGTTCCATACAGACTCAGAAGCATTCAGCTGATACCACATGAACATTGCAGTAACTACCTTGTTACATTCTTGGTGTCAATCCTAACTTTACTTTTTAATTTGATTTTTTATGAGCAAGAACAGATTTGATTTTTATCAATATTATCATTATAAGTGTCCGACTTAACAACATCTCAGCAACTGTACTAATATATACCAGTCATGACTTTGGTAGGAAATAGATCATTCCATTTTAATGCACTTTCCAAAATAACTGTTTTGGAATATAGAGTACATTGGGATTAAAAGGCCCTTTCCATATTGTGGTTCTAGAGGACACTTATTAACTTTGCCGAAAGCAGATAACCTGTTAAATAACCTTATCCATTCCACATCAACAGTTTTTAAGTGGAAATGATCTTCACTGGCAATGGAGGTACTGGGGTGTATGCTGCAGATAAATTATATTCTCTGTGGACACGATCTTTGCTTAGTTCACTTGTAATGATGAATTCCTATGGAGAGGCATCTCTTAAGCAAACTTCAGAGGATTTTTTTTAAGGTTATCGAGTCTGTGTTTAGTACATTTTTGTTAAATGATTTTGCAGTTCTCCACAGTCAGAGAAAATATTGCTTCTCATCCATCCCCTCCACCTTCAGCATTAACCAGTGCTGCTGCAGAAGTTGTTAATAACTATAAGGGTAGTGTGTGAATTATACAGCATTACGCTGCATCAGTGAGAGCAATCCAGAGTAAGCGATTTGAAGATTGTGGTTGGAAGATTGCACCCTTAACCTCGAGACCTCCTAAATTGGTTCTGCAGTACTTAAAGAATGATACATATATGGTATGATAAAAAACCCTGAAATATTAACCAAGGTGATTTTCTCAGGGCTGGCTGAATATAAATTTAAATTCCCCAACTAAACTTCTTTTCGTTGTATGTGTCCTTTAAATATCTGGAACGCAACCTTACACAGTAATTTGAACGTATGAGTCACACTGCTAAACCAATTTTTTTTTTGGCTCCTTATGTATTGCAGCCAAGTTCTTGCTATTTACAACATCTGTGACTATTTGTTGACTTATAGAATTTGATATATTTCTCATAAAAGTGGAGAGTCAGCAAGTTGATTGAAGAACTCAGTCAAAGTTTTGCTACAACCTTTTGCATTGCACAGAACTCTTCTTCAGGCAAAACCAGTTTTCATAGTGAATAAATAGAGGCACATGATTTCCATGTCCATTATGGTTAACAGACTAGGTCTTACTGCATTTTATTTCTTTATTTTGCTGGCGTGTTTCTATCCCACCTTTCTTCCAAGGAGCTCAAGACAGCTTACAACATTCTTTTTCCTCCTGAGAGATTGGTTAGGCTGAGAGAGGGGGAGAGGGAGAGAGAGAGACTGGTTCAAGGTCAGCCACTGAGCTTGAGTGAGTGAGTGGGGATTTCAGTCTCTGTAGGCCAATACTGTAAGCACTAAACCACAATGGCTGTTGACACTTGCTTGGCAGATTTTCAGCAGTAGTAAATTATCCAATCTGAACCGCTTTCAGTTTCTGTCAGTCTTACTACAGTTCGTTGCCGTGCTCCTGAGAGTGCTAGGCCTCAAGGTAAATAGGACACGTAAAGGTGTTTGTCTTTAGCCAGTAAGTTGTGCCTGGCTTGGGGTTGCCAACCTCCAGGAGGTGGCTGAAGACCTGGAATTACAACTGATCTCCAGGCAACAGAGAGCAATTCACTTGGAGGAAGTGGCCGCTTTGGAAGGTGGACTCTGTGGCATTATACCCCACTGAAGACCCTTTCTTCCCCAAACTCTAGCCTCTCAGGCTCCATCCACAAATCTCCAGATATTTCCCAATATGGAGCTGACAGGTCTAGTCTAGATAACTTTATTTGATTCATACACATTTCATAGTTAGACCATGGGCCAAACTACACCAGGGGCATAGAGTTTAAAAATTCCGGGGGGGGGGGGCTCTTCCGTGCGTGCGCACCCACTGGGACCATGTCCTGCCTCCTCAGGCAGGACATGGTCCACTGGGACCATGTCCTGCCTGACCCCTCCTGCTTCCGTCCCTCTGTCCATCCAGGGGCCAGCTGGGCATTTGCTTAGCTGGCCCCTGGACGGATGGAGGGAGTGTCGGAGTGGCCAGGCCGGGGGGGGAGGAGAGGTGGTGGCGGCGGCCCTAGGAAGGGCCGAGGGAAGCACAGTGGAGGGCACACCGATTTCCCGGGGAGGGCTCAGTCCCCCCCGGGAAATTTCGGGGGTGGCTCGAGCCCTCAAGCCCCCCCCCCGTAGTTGACGCCTATGAACTACACATTATGGCAGCCATAAATTTGACCTGTGGCTATCAGTGCCATTTTACAGAAGACTTTGATCATTTAAAAAATGCCATGAGGGCCCAGTCCTAATTGGGCCCACAGTGCAGGGGGACCCAGCAATCTTGTTTCCCCACGTACATGCCTCATTCTTAACAGCCATTGGGGGGGCTGCTTCAGCACTTGAAAAGGTGTGGTTAGGGAAACAAGACTACCTGCCCACCCAGTGCCATGGGCAGGGATCTCATAGCATTTTTTTTTAAATGGTCAAATTCTTCTGTAGAACAGCACCAACACTCATGGGTTGAATCTGTGGCCACTATAACATGTAGTTTGGCCCAAGGAAGTGGGCATTGCATATGCTCACAACACGGTATTATGGTTACAGTAAGTGTTTTTTTTCCTCTCCTTGAGAAATTTTCTTCTCTTTTATCTCCATCTTGGTAATGCTTGGCTTGTTAACCTAAAGGCTACCCAGTTTAGCTGATGGATTAATTTTCTTTTGCTTTCCCGGGCAGCCTGAAACCTGAGGCCCAGTAAAATTGGCCTTCTTAATAGCTAGGGGGAAAATCTAATTAATTTAATTGTTTCAGCTTGTAAGAGCTTACTATACCTTGCTGTAACAAGCATATACCCTGTCCTGTGCCAGAAGTAGGCTACACCTTCTATCACACTGTTTATTCTATATACATGTTATATGCTAGTGGCTGTAAAATAGTGAGCACTTAATCAGTCATTAATGGAGCTTCCATTAAGCATGTATGAACTGATGGTTAGTGAGCTTTCTTACATCCAGGGCTGTGGTGCAGTAACATGGCTCAATGTATTATGAAGGCGATCCCTTTCTCCATCACTTCTAGTCTTTGTACCACCTGTTTGTAACAGCTGTGGTTTGAAGGCAGCCAGAAAGCATCCCATTAAGGCACAGAGGGTGGAGACAGTGGAAAGCTAGCTTTATTCTGCCTTTTCTTGATCCATCGGGTGCAGTCAGGCCAAGAAGTTTGTAAAACACTTGCATCAGCAAGGTTACACCTTCTGTTCAGAGTGCAGTGTAGTGGATAGAGCAGCCCCATGGATGTTCCATTTGCAGCCGCCCTGCAGTTTCTCCTTTGAGACAATGAACATGAAACTTTTAATTTGTCCGAATCAAAAAGGGGGGAGGAGCTAGATGAGTCATACCCAGATCTGACACGATGTCATGTGAATGGTCCTATATACTCCATGTGGATGCAGCCTGGATGCGCACAAACCCAGGAACAACACTCCCCAAAGGAGAGACCAATAACAGTGTTGGCTGTACATCACTCCATCATGCCCTACGTTCCTCAAGCACTCTGGACATGAAAGCTGCTTCATTAGTAGGAAAACATAAACTTGCCATCCAATTAAAATGTGATTTTATCCAATACAAACGGGGAAGCTCACAGTTGCCAAATTCATTTGTTTCAAATAGCTGTAATCTGGATGTTAAAGCCTTTCTGATTGTTCAAGCTTTGCTATCTATGCCATCACTGGCATTTACCAAATGAGTTAGCTGAATCATCAACCAGGATGAATGGCTGGTAAACTGGCCTTCAGACCATACAAAATAGTCACATATGTGGGGGGGAAATGCATAAAGCAGTATTTATTTTAAAACGCTTCTCTTCCACCTCTCTCCCACCAAATGGGATGCAAGATACTTACACGAATAGTGCAATCCTATGCAGAGTTACTCCAGGCCAAGACCATTGATTTCAACAGACTCAGACTAGAATAACTGCATAGGATTGCACTATTAGTTAAACCCAGGGATCATTTCGTAGAAAAAGAGGGGCAGGAGCTCATTAGCATAACTCATTTGCATAACTCATTTGCATATGCCACACCCCCTAACATGCCGGAAGTGTGTCAAAAGGCAACACCCACCCCTCAGGCTCCACTCCACAGGTGAGTGAAACTGACCTGCTCTTCCTCCATTCCCTTCCCCATCCAATACTTTGTGCAATAAAAATAAGAGTAAAGAACACACCCTCATTCTCTTCCTGCTCCCTTGAAAACACCAGGTTTCAAGTAGACTTGAGATACCCAGGACATGTGCACCACCCATCCCTTTCCCTTCCCCTCCCCACAACAAGACACCCTGTGAGGTAGGTGGGGCTGAGAGAGGTCTTTTGAGAACTGCTCATGAGAGAACAGCTCTGAGAGAACTTGTGACTGGCCCAAGGTCACACCAGCAGCTGCATGTGGAGGAGTGGGGAATCAAACCCGGTTCTCCCAGATTAGAGTCCAACTCCTGACCACTACACCAAACTGATGGGGTGGAAGCTGCTGAAGGGTTGGTGAAATTTCTCCAGTACTTATGTGCCATGTGCCCAGATAAAAAATGGTATACTTAGAAAATGTATATGCCACCTTGAGCAAGTCTCTGGAAAAGCAGCACGCAGTCATAAAAGGAACAATGATAAAATTATCAATATTAAAACAAAACATTAAAAACAATAAAGCCCCTAGCAGGGTTTTCCCCGGGGCGCTGCGCCTCTGCACTGCTTGGGGAAGCTGAGGAGGGGGCGGGGCTTGGTCATGTGCCCGCCCCCTGGGCTCCTCACTCCTGGAGTTGCGCTCCTGTGCGCTCCCGCTCCAACGGACCCCTGGTTAAACCCAGTGAACATGACAGTACATTGCAGCCGCCTTATGGTGGCCTCATAAGGTTTTCAAGGCAAGAATGGCATGCTGTTGCCTCCACTTAGTGACCATTGGATTCCTTTGGTGGTCTCCCATCCAAATACTAACTAGGGCTGATCCTGTTTAGCTTCCAGGATCTGACAAGATCAGGCTAGCCTGGGCTATCCAGGTCAGGGAAACAGTACAATAGCAGCAGTTAATAAAAATCTCCAATATAGGCATGCCCAATCTAAATCCTTTCTTAGGAAGAAGTTCTTGGTAAGCTTCAGATACACGCAAAAGGAGGGCTGAGCAGTTTGTCTTCCTCCGCTCTGGCTGGAAACAGTCTCTCCCTTGGAAGCGTCCAAGGGAAATGTTCTCCTAATGCCTCCGGCACCAAGCACTCCCCTCTTCTTCCTGGTGTTGGTAGGGGCTGTAGAACAAAAGTCACAACCACTTCTTACACCAGTACCACTGGCTTTAGGTCAACTGCCACAATACTGTCTAAACTCTGATGTATGTTTTTAGGCTCTGCTGACACCGTTTTTTTAACTTTTGCTTTTTAACCCCTAATTTAAAAAAAAAAAAAAAACTTTTCTCAATTTTTGGTAAACCCAAGACTACCCCTTGGTTTGCAGAAATCCCCACCTTAGCCCTGTATGTCTTTTCTTGATACACAGAGTTTATTTCGTTGATTAATATAGAAACCAGTAACTTGTATGATAACACAGATACTCCAGGCAGGAACCGTAAACTAGGGTACAGTTTAAAGAACAATAAAAGCATTCAAATAATGCAAAATTTGGCAAGGCTGTGGGATACTATGCATATTGGCAGAGTAAGATCATCCACCCATTTTGGTCAGGCTGTCTGACTTCTAGGCCTACCAGTCCTGTGCAGATGTTATACTGAACACCTGGATACCTGGTTGCCTGGAATATGGGACAGACATGCTTGGTGAGCAGAAGGTGTAAGCACAATCCCACTCTCCCTACACAAGGAGAATGTATGTAATTAGAGTCAGGGCTATTTTGGGGCAGGAAGGCACAGGAATGGAGTTCCGGCTGGCTTCCGAGTTGGCCATGCCTACAGCCTCCCCCCACCCTGGGTTTCCCAAGTGCCTCGCAAGCCATAGGGTGCCTGGGAAAGCCAAGCCGATCCAGGGAGGGAAGACAGTTTAAACTGCCTCTCCTCCTCAGGTTCCCCAGGCACCCCACAGCTGCCTGGGGAAGCCAATCCAGAAACTGCCTTCCCTCCCTCGGATTCCCCATGTGCCCCGCAAGCCACAGGGCACCTGGGAAGCCAATCCTGGGAGGGAGTTGTGCTGTCAGGGGTGTGGCCTAACATGCAAATGAGTTTCTGCTGTTAGGTGTGGCCTATTATACTAATGAGTTCCGGCTGGGCTTCTTCTCCAAAAATGCCCTGTTTAGAGTCTTATGTGGGACTCCAGTGTTAACAAGATGTTGGCCCTGGGATAAGAAAATTAATTGGAAATGTTAATTATATTGCTGCCAAGAAAGGGACAAGAGTGTTAATAGGTCAAATATGTCCATTATCTTCAAAGACAAAATCTGGAGCTTTTTACAACCACTGACATACTATAAAGTCCGGCAGGCAAATATTGAGTTTTAGGCATTGGGTCTAAAAATTCTTCTTTAAGCACCTTTGGGTGATTTGTTTATTTTGTTGTGTATATGTACTTTGGTCCTGACCTGGATGGCCCAGGCTAGGCCAATCTCATCAGATCTCAGAAGCTAAGCAAGGATATATGAGGGTCAAGCTAACAAAATAAGTTATTATAAAAATACAAATATTTATTATGGCGTACACATTAGTAAAAGATAAAATAGGTTAAAAGAAATGATCCAGTATCAGAGTCTTAAAACTTTTTACCCAGAGATCTTATAGTGTTATATATACAATTGATGGGTATATCTTATGACCAGTAGACCATACGTGTTTCGGCCCCTTAGAGCCTTCCTCAGTGGTCAATACTACTATTGTAAAACACCACACATTCATAAATAAATATATGAAAAAAATATTTTCTTTAGAGCCAGGTGTTGCTTTCTCATGTGCTGTGCAATTGCTAAAAGTTTACACTGTAGGGGATGGATAATCTCTCATGGTAACTGCACTTGCTTTCCAAATTGTTCTGGTAACAAATATTCAGTGTGTCTAGATGTGTGTCTCTTCCATCAAAGGTAGTAGCCATAGTTAGTATTTGAAGGGGAGACCTCCAAGGAATACCAGGGTCGTGATGGAGAGGCAGGCAATGGCAAACCACCTTTGGTCATCTCTTGCCTTTGGCTATGACTTGATAGCACTTTCCACCACCACATGTTTAATCTGATCATGGATTTTTCCCCCTTCTTCTTTTTTAAACCTAGTCCTAATTGAATGTGTGTGGCTGCTATTTATATTCATGATGTTTATTCATTTTTCATTCATTCATTCATTCATCCATCCATCCATCCATCCATCCATCCATCCATCCATCTTGTTTTTAGCATTTTATTGTTACAATATTTTGTTTTCCTGGTTGTTTCAGAAGACTTTGGCTAGGAGATGAGTTTAAAATGTTTTAAAATAAAAATTAAAAAATAACTGACAAAGGATGCCCTTGGAAATTATTCCTATGATATCATCTGTATTTGGGGGCTGAACTAGATGAGTCCCGAGCTTTCTTTTTCTTTCTTAGTTAAGAGCAACCATGTGTGATCCCACACTGGATCAGAGCTGTGATATTGGAGGATGCGGGGGTTAATCCTTCCCCTGGCCCCATTTTCACTATGGCAATTGCCACCTTGGGTGTGCTATTCTTCTCATGGGGAAGGCAAGTACCAATCTGTATTTTCCCTACAGAGGAAATGGCAGCTTTGTGACAGGGGGCAATTAAGTGGTGCTGGAGAAAGGGTCAACTTGCTCACCCATTTCCATAGTTCTGTAATTGTTCTTAAGTAAATGAAACCCATGGAGTGTTAGCCTGACTGCTCTTTTATGTTATCAATATTTGGGGAATATTAGCTCTTATTAACATGCAGCAGCCTTACGGGACCTTTCACCAGTGTACACAGAGGCAGTGATAACCAATACTTCTGAGGAACTGACACAGACTCAATTTAAGAAGAAGAAGAAAAGAAGAAGAAGAGATTGGATTTATACCCCGCCCTCCACTCCCCAAGGGAGTCTCAGAGTGGCTTACAAACTCCTTTTCCCTTCCCCTCCCCACAACAGACACCCTGTGAGGTAGGTGGGGCTGAGAGAGCTCTTTCCCAAGCTGTCCTTGAGGGAACAGCTGGTACAGAGCTATGGCTTGCCCAAGGTCATCCAGCCAGGTGCAAGTGGAGGAGTGGGGAATCAAACCCGGTTCTCCCAGATTAGAGTCCGTGCACTTAACCACTACACCAAACTGGCACCAAACAGACTCAATTTAAAAAGGTGAAAGTTTGTTTACTAAAATATAATAAAAGGTTGTACAAGACAATGCTGTTCTGTCATTCATACATGCATACAGTACTAAAAAATTAGATAGAAGTTACAGAGACGTGTGCATGAGCAGGTAATTGATGGTTTCCGTTGAGGGTGATATTTACCTCTATAGAAGTAGTAGAATCCGGCTGGAAAAACGAGGATGAGAAGTCCTTGGGAAGAAGATAAGGGATCGTGGCTCTGAACCAGCAGAAGACCATGTGGTGAACCCCAGTGGTGCACCCAGGGGTCCGTGAAGGAGGGAAGGAACTAGGACAGGAACTCTAACTAGAGAGCATATAACTCTTGGGGAGCAACTTTTATTGGGAGGTGATACCTGGGAGGATGGCATGATATGATGCCATCCCTAGAAAACCTATAGAAGGTCCGTTTGTTATCTCTAGCCTATAAGGGGGTGCTAAAGGATTGGTCAATATTCAAATCTATCTGATGGTCAGGGCAGGATGTCGCCAATCTTCTGGCGCCAATCTTCTGGATCACAGGAACGCCGGCCATGGGAAGCAATCTTCAGGAAGTATCCCGGTGTCTTCGCACCCTGGTGTGAAGTCCTTTGATGTAGCATATGGAGACGAAGGCTAGCAGGAGGGGGCACAAGCTGGTATATGTGCATGGAGTGTATGTCTATATGGAGCTGCAGATGTAAGCCTGTAACCTTATGGCTTTGTGTGAGAGAATGTCTTTGTTCTTTGTGTCAATCCTCCCGCCTGGAGGTGGTAACCTCAGAAAATGGTACTCTGGTCCTATAGTGTAGGCATCTATTCCCATCTTCCCACTGGTCACCTAGTGTACTCTCATGTCCCACATAACTGATGGCATAGTCCATATGCTGCCCCTATAAATCAGAAAGGTCCATAGGAATGCTGCGCAGCCTTACAGGAGAGATCTGATAACCCTGCACTGCATCTAGTCTTGCTGCTGGAAATTAGGAACATTTCCATGTTAAGAAATATTTGCCTACAGTTAAGGTTGTTATTGAACTGCTTGATACAGGAAAGTCTGTTAACTGATCTGGTGGAAAACATCAAAGTGGGTTTCTGAGGAACTCTCTTTATCACTCATTTCTTTATTCTTCTGTATTCTTCTTTCACTCTGTTTTGTATTTTATTTTGCTTGATCGTCCTGGATACGTATATGTGGTCTTTTCTCTCAGGGATGTGATATGCAGTTTGTGACTGTTTTCAGTTTGCAGACCACCCATTAACCATCTCTGTATAAATATCTATCAAAAATTGGTGAGGGACCACAGATTTCCAGTGTCATGTTTTTGGTTGGGGAATTTCTTCTGCCTTGCAGATGGCTGGCTACATACTTCACACTCAGCATGGATACTTGTAACTCAGCATATCTCTTCAGTGCTCTCTCATCCAAAAGGAAAACAAATGCTGTGGTAACA
Organism: Lepidodactylus listeri; assembly: GCA_029233225.1. Taxonomy (NCBI): domain Eukaryota; kingdom Metazoa; phylum Chordata; class Lepidosauria; order Squamata; family Gekkonidae; genus Lepidodactylus; species Lepidodactylus listeri. Next base: position 51,998,205 of record JARCFY010000016.1, on the reverse strand, counting down.
TCCCTGGGATTTCTCACCACTTATGAAAGGAAGGGCCATTCAAAATCAATGGCATGCCATGAAAAGTAAACACAAAATAAGGCCTTTAATAAATTCAGAAATCTAATATGATTTTTTTTTAGAAAAATGTAGGGTGGGATTCAGAGCTGAATCCTGTGCTAAGTACTTTTGCACACACAAGGAATGGGGGGTGGCTAATTTATCTTCCCAGAGGTAACCTATCACCTTTCATGGACTGCTCATCTTGACTGACTGCAAGTTTTTGCCTTTGGTGATGGGTTTCTTTGGGGGCTATCTCTAGAAGATGGAGATTAAACACCAGTGTCCACATGCAGAGCACCACACATTGTGCTTTGGATTCCAGCCAAAAGGACCTTAGAAGCTCATTGTTAAGCAAGGGAATAAAAGGTTAAAAAAAAGTAAAAGTCAATTGCCTCAGAGCCTTCCCCCTCCCATCCCATAGCTGCCACAACCACCAGTTGAGATATCTTGACAAGTTGATGAGTAATTGCTGTGGCCTAAATGCTGGCCTGGAAGAATCACAAGCCGGAATTGGGATTGCTGGGGAAAACATCAACAACCTCAGATATGCAGACGATACCACTCTAATGGCAGAAAGTGGACCTCAAGAACTTCTTGCTCAGGGTGAAAGAGGAGAGGGTGAAAGAGTAGAGCGCAAAAGTTGGCTTGAAACTCAACATAAAAAAAAACTAAGATCATGGCATCTGGTCCCATCACTCCTTGGCAAATAGAAGGGGAAGTCGTGGAAGCAGTGACAGACTTCACGTTCCTGGGATCCAAGATCACTGCAGACAGTGACTGAGCCATGAAATTAAAAGATGCCTGTTCCTTGGGAGAAAAGAGATCGCAAATCAAGACAGCATAATAAAAAGTAGAGACATCGCTGTGCCAACAAAAGTTCATATGGTCAAAGCAATGGTATTCCCAGTAGTAATGTATGGCTGTGAGAGTTGGACTATAAGGAAGGCCGAGTGCCAAAGAATAGATGCTTTTGAATTATGGTGCTGGAGAATAGAGTCCCTTGGACTGCAAGGCGATCAAATCAGTCAATCCTACAGGAAATCAACCCTGACTGTTCCCTGGAAAGCCAGCTACTGAAGCTGAAGCTCAAATACTTTGGTCACCAAATGAGAAGGGAGCACTCATTGGAAGGGAGCACTCATTGGACAAAAAGTGTGGTGCCATTGGCACCTTTTTACATTGCTGGTGGGAATGTGTGGTAATAAAATCCTTTTGGCAAGAAGTATATATAGAAATTAAAAATCTTATAGGATACGATATCCCCTGCACAATTGAAACAACTTTATTAAATCATTGGCAAGACATACTGATACCCCAAATTTGCAAAGAACAAGCAATGATTCTTTTGACAGCGGCCAAGACTACTACAGCTTCCTGTTGGAAAGCACCAGAAACTCCATCTATTAAAAAATGTTTTTTTAGGATTTGGGACTACTTACTTATGGACAAAATTTCAGATTCTTCGTCGACTAAAGACCCATCTTTGTGTCCATGAAATTATACAGCAAGATGGTATCCGATTTTAGAAAACTTAGATAAAACTTTAGAACTTCAAAACAATGTGCATGGTTATAGATTTTGTAACTTTTTGAAAACCAGTTGGCTGATTTCATAATAGAGTTTCAGTTTTTCGGGAAAAATAAGATACTATTAGAGCTCCACATTCAGATTTAGAAATGTGATTGTTAAGGTTGTTGTATTGATAATGTTTATGTGTTTATTGTTATATTTGTATTGCTATGATAAGACTATGATAGCATTGTATTGGGAAAATTTGTTATAACTGTATTTTATATTAATTGTTTTTGTTTGTAATTTTTTTTTAAAAATCAATAAAATATGGTTAAAAAAAGAAGAAGGGGACGGCAAAGGATGAGATGGTTAGACAGTGTTACTGATACAACAAACATGAAATTAAACGAGCTCTCAAGCATGATGAAAAACAGGAGGGCCTGGCGTTATATGGTCCATGGAGTCGTGAAGAGTCGGACTTGACTGTGCGACTGAACAACAACAACAAATCCTGTTGTCATTCCCTCTCTGTGCACCCTTTTTGCCAGGAATTTTTGAACCAAAGCCTAGAGTCTCCAAGAACTACCAATACCTTAACACTTCACTTTCCCCCAGAAAGGCCAGGGTTTGATGCACTGGGGCCACTTGCTTTTCTGAGGCCAACATGTCAGGACCTCAATCGCTGAAACAAACTCAGCCTCCAGCCGGAAACCAGCGGTCTTGACAGTAACACAGACTGCAGAGCCAAAACCTTCCACAAAACTGTCTTTGTCTGGAAGAAGTGACATCAACAGGACCTGAATGATGATGAAGAGGATCATCATCAAAATCTGTATGCCACCTTTCTGCCCTTACAAGGGCAGCCAAAGTGGCTAACAAAATATACTAAAAAGGGGCGTACTTCATGCAGGTCAACCCTGTCAAATGCAGTTTGTGGACGGCTTTTGTATCTTAGCTGAAAATTTGTCCAGAAGGAATGGTGATGTGTACTGAGAAAAGCAGCATTAGAGTATGCAATTAAGGAACACTTTCTCCTAAACCATTCTATCTCCTGTGAGATAATTGCAAGCAAAAGATTGGATTAGTCTTTATCAGCAAGGACTAGTACTTCATCCCCTAAAGAAATGTCGACCTCTTACAATGAATACATCCCAACTCTGTCAGATGACATATGAAAATGGGAAAGGAACAAACAGGACATTCTGATCTATAGGGCTTTTAAAAATTTTTTTAAAAAAACCTGCAAAGTGCTTTTTGGGATTTAGGCAGGTCAAAAGGACAAAATTCTAATCTTAGCAAAGGAAGGGAAGGGGGGGGGAGAGGGAGGTCGTCATAATTATGTGAGAGCAGAAACTTTGCTCAATGCCCTAAGAAGTAGATTACACCTTTTAAAATATCACATTCCCAATTATTTATTTTAAGAATTAACTCCAATATACTAAAACTGGTTTGTCTCTTTACTTCAAAGCAGAATTTTGATGATAAAGACTGGGTCAAATAAGCTATATCCACATGCCAGGGATCTGGAGGGCTGTGAATGTGGTGCATTTTTCTCAGCTTCCTTTTCAGAATGCATTTCCATGGGAAACAAAGCTGGTCCATATACCCTAGCCCAGCGGTGTCGAACTCATTTTTATGGAGGGCCAGATTTGACATAATTTGGACTTTGTCGGGCCGGGCCATGTGTGTCATAAAATGTAATGCCAGTTAGCAGAGATATAAACTTTACAAAGGACACAAACACAAAGATTTTTTTAACTTAAAATAAAAACACGCCTGTGAAGCATTAGTATTCTTGCAATAGTTTATTTATTTAAAATAGTATCTGATAACTGACACATCAAAATGTCTGTGCTGTAGCAATCTGGGAGGGGGAGGAGCCTCAGCCCAGAGCAGGGAGAAGATGCTTGCCTATCTATCTCTCCTGAGCGACTGAGAGAGTCTAGGAAAGCAAGCTATGACACAACAGCAGCAGCAGAACTGGAGGAAGAAGCAGGAGACAGCCAGTCCCTTGCGGGCCTGATAGAAACCCTCTGGGGGCCTGATCCGGCCCCTGGGCCTCATGTTTGACATCCCTGCCCTAGGCAGCTCAGAATGCTGCACATGGGTGTAGTATAATGTTTGAATGTGACCTAGAAATCTTTCTCCATTCTGACTTCACTTGAGGGCCTCAGGCAAGCCATTGATTTGATCTCACTGGTTTCTTTTCTGGCTGTTTTGATGTTTGTTTTACAACTGTTTATTTTATTTCCTTCACTTATACCCTGCCTTTCTCCTCAAACAGGGACACAGAGTGGCTTATGCCATTCTCCTCTCCTCTATATTATCCTCCCAACAATTCTGTGAGATAGATGAGGCAACAAGTATGTGACTGGTCCAAGGTCACCCAGAAAGCTTACAAACCTGGGTTTCCCAGATACTAGGCTGACACTTTAACCAGTATACTACCCATAAAAATCTGGTTTTATGTGTACTTTTATGGCATGCATGGGGAAAATGTTACCTGCTTTTCATATAAAACATAGTAACAGTAGGGTTTATGTGCACCTCTTGTATATTTAATAGAGCTGACAGGGGAGTATCTCCTAACAATTGATACCCACTGAGCAAGTATCGGGCAACCATTTGGAGTCATTAGCTTAACAGAAAAATGGTAAGTTGATATGCACAACGTTAGGCAAAAATTAAAATAAAATAAATAAAGAGGGCACCAGAATTGGCACACAAATTTACAACAAAGCTGTTTCAAAGGCAAAAGTCTAAACAAGAGGTGTCAGTTTGGAAGGCAATTTTTCTATTGCATTCTGATGATTTGGCCAGAAAAGTAATGTCTAGATTTTGTCCTGAGCATAGAAAAGGGTATTTGAATTTTCAAATGGAACCGTGGTCATAAAATTATTTTATATCTGTAATTGGAGGGCTCTTTCTTTTTGGAAGTCTTTGCCGGATAAGCAGCTGTAATACTACTTTCTGGATGAATCTGTTTCCAGGCTCGGGGGGGGGGGGGGGGAGCAATGCAGCAGAAAGAACTCACACAGATCCAGATCTTAGTGAAAACATAGCCACACTTTTTTATTGGATACAGCCAAAGGAGCATTGGTGCAGCATGGGGACGGATCCAGGATCAGATGACTTGCCTGCTGCCTGATAATCCAAATCCCCCAGCCCACCCGCTGAGGGATAACACCATGGAGGGGCAAGACCTTGGGATCCATGTGGGTACCAAAGACTGCATGGACCTTTTGCATCCTGGTGGTGGAAGCCTGCTGGCAGCCCCTATCTGGGCATGCGGCTGAGTGGCTCCACCCCCAAGACCCCTTAAGGGAGTCCCCAAACCGGGGGAGGCAGACATGCAGGCCCAGCCTCCCCCCCCCAAGCCCAAACTGCCACAGAGCAGGGCGGCTCCATGCCCCGCTCCTGCCAATTTTCCTAAGGTTGCAGCCCCCCCAAAAGCCTGTCATGAATACTAAGGAGCCAGATGTCCATCCCCCATTCAGAAAGGTGTACCCCATCTGCCCTGTAAAGAGCTGTTTGCCTAAACATAATATCCAGGTGTTTAATGACTTGCCCCCTGGAAGTCTCTATGACCTGCGATGCAGCCTTCCTTTCCTGCCCCCCCCAGTCTGCAAATGGCAGCACCTGGGTGAGTCCATGCTGCGCTTGCTTCCACTTATGTGCTGCATGTTCATTTGTAAACAAACAACTGTCACAAAGATACCATAAGCCTGGTGTATTCCCATCAAAGGAAATTAAACACAGGTGAACTATCCCTCCAAGGAATCATTAAGTGTAACAATTTGGGTGAAGATGTTAAAGAAGACAAAAGTTATGCAAAAACAGCATGAATACACCAACAGCCATTCTGCCTTGAAACTTCTTACACCAAATTCTAATACTGCCTTTTTTTTAATTTGGAGGATGGGTATGAAGGGTAATTGGAGCTTTAGCCCAAGACCTTTGGATGTAGAAATTATGAGAGAATCTCCATCTCCTGTGGATCATGGCCCTGCATCCCAAATACACACCTGACATCTTAATCCATGCACCACTGTATACCAGAAATATCTCGGGGAAGAATATTGGCAAAACCTCAAATAACAGCTGCTATATTCAGATGCTGCTGCAGGAAGCTGAGATACATATTTAATTTGGGTCTCGTAGACCAGAAAAATGTTGATTAGAAAAAATCCTAACAAGGTTAAATGTGGAATAGTTTGGGGCAGATTCAATTCAGATATATCAAACCAACACACGTGCACTTTTTATGTAGAGTGGTTAGTTGTAATTGCGCTCCGGTTATAAACATCTTTACAATCTTCATTTATCCTCTTCAGGAGATGGCATGTACACTTTCAAAATAAAATCAGAGATCTCCCCTGAAGATTGACTCTTCCATTGCCAAAACAGCCTTCCCTATGAGATCAACAAGACCCACCATCATGCTAGTGAGCTTCTTTTTTGGTTAAGGCAGCCCCAGCAGCATAGCCATTTCTTCCTTGGAAATGAATTGGCACTTACTGCTAGCTCTGCTAATGAGAAGTAAAGAGGGAGACACCTTCTGGTGTCTGAAGCAGGGCACATCTGCACATTTCAGTACCCAGTCACAAAACTGGTTGCTGATGCATACTATATAAAGAGGCAGACACAAACACTGGGATTAAATGGATCACAATTTTATGGAGGAATGTGGCAACTAAAATATAATCATCCCAGGAAAGTGTGGAGGGAAGTTCCTGTGCTTATTTACCAAAGAAAGGCCTGTTCAGTGGAAGACTGATATGAGATCCAGCTGAAATACCTCTCTGATCCAGTCCCAGACTCACTGATCCAGGGGCATGGTGACCCAGCATGAAGGCAATGAAAAACAAGTTTCTTTTGAATCACCAGCAATCCTGTAGGCTCTTCCTGTCTGGTGCACCCAAGAAGGAAGCTACTTTCTTGAGCACCCTCCCCATTATAAGCTTTACTTACTATATTTTATCCTGTTATTTCTCCAGGGAGCTCAAGGTGGTGCACATCATTCTCCTCCTCCTCCACTGTATCCTCAAAATAACCCCTGTGAAGCTGCTTAGCCTGAAAGAGTGACTGGACTAAGACTGCCCAGCAAGTTTCATGATAGAGCAGTTTCATGCAGGGAAACTCAATTATTCTCAGGTCTATTGAGGCTCAGTAGAGCCAGTTTCCCCTACAGCTGTCATTTCCACACTCAGGAAACAAAGATGATAAGGATATGTTGTATCAGAATTCCACCCACCCCAAGTTCAGTCCAACAGGGCCACACAAATCAATAACCATATTATTGATTCAGCAATGCAGATTTAGTTCAAATTTAGAATAGCAATGAGCAGGGGTCCTTTCATAGAAAAAGAGGCGCAGGAGCTCATTAGCATAACTCATTAGCATATGCCACATCCCCTGACATCCCCGGAAGCGTGTCAGAAAGGGAATGTCAGTTTCAGCCCCATTATACCCTATGAGCCATTGAAATCAATGGCAAAAACTCATGGGGTATATGAGGGACTGGAGGGGAGGGGGTTTGAGGGAGAGGCTCCAAACTTTCAGGGTACCTGCTGGGGCCTCTCCTCGAAATACCCACCACGTTTCAAGAAGATTGGACCATGGGGTCCAATACTATGGGCCCCCAAACAGTAACACTTTTTTCCTGCCATAGAGAAAAATGGAGGGGATGGGACAACCTGTTTGGGGGCCCATAGTATTGGACTCCATGGTCCAATCTTCTTGAAACTTAGTGGGTATTTCGAGGAGAGGCCCCAGAAGCTACCCTGCAAGTTTGGCACCTCTCCCTCAAACCCCCTCCCCTCCAGTTTCTTTTAAAGTTGCTGCCAAATTTCGGCGGCAATTCGGCAGCGGGCCGAATCAGATCAGAGAATCTGATTCAGCCTGTGGCTGCCCTAGTGGCCACTCCTGAGCTTGCAGAGCTTCGCTCCCCCTCGCTCCGGCCCCAAAGGACCCCTGGCAATGAGTAAGCTTGGATCTAGTTCTGATTTACTGAATGGGAGTGTTAGGGGTGGAGAGCCCCAAGACAGCTGCGTCTCAGTTTCTGTGATCCTTCCAATTTGACTGACCATAAAAGCAAGTCCAGGCTGCAGGGGATGTGGTGCTGCAGATGCTGGGCACTCGACACTACCCCTAACTCTTGGATGTTAACGGGAACACAGATGCTCCGGACAAGCAAGTGAGAGCTCCAGCCCTGTTTGAAGCTAATTTGAGTTGAGCATCTCTCTAGACAGGAATGGTGCTGATGAAGTTTGTATATTTGTGAATGTCAGCTGCCAGATGACAGACATCTGGGGAGAACTGTGACCCTTACACCCTGCTTGCAGACTTCCTTGATACATCTGGCCAGCTGCTGTTGGAAGAATGATGGTAAACAAGATGATCCTTTAATGGCTAGAGGTGCTATTTCCTTTTTAAATCCTTCAGGAATGGCAAAGGTGAAAGTTCTAAGTGGCATACACACACACACACAAGTTGCTTACTCACCTAATATTTTATTTCTAACTTATTTGGGATCTCTCTATGCCTGTCTGTTCTTTGGTATCCATTGTGTTGTTTCTATAAAAGAAAAGAAAATAGCAATAAGTAAACAGTTTCTTTAAAAAAAATACTTTGAAGATGAAGGCATGTCACTTACACACCACACTTCCCAACTTCTATACCAAGAAGAGTTATACTGATTCATGCCATGCGATGAATGGATGAATAAGCAGTTGTCAGTTAAATGCTGGTGAACCATCCTATTCAGAGCTTTGATGAATGTTCTTTTAAGACAAGCAAAAATACTCTATTTCCTGTGAGTAGAAAAAAGATGGCACTTCTTTTGTCAGGCGCTGAAATCATAGTGAAAGACAAATCAGAAGCTGTTTATGATGATTTTTCCTTCTTGAAGAGTTAGTCAAGGCACTTATTTAAATCCATTATATGTTGCTCTGAAGAAGTGACAAAAATTAAGTTGCTTTTCTTAATATACAAAGAGCTATTCAGAAAAGACATAGACTCTTCATAATGTTGTCATAAGATTCCTTTCAGATTGCATGCTACTCCGGTATATATATTATATGCGTGCATATTGCTGACGTATCTGTTCGTTCTCTTAATAACTTCACTCCATGTACCACAGTGACTGCCCTCCACCAAGAATTTTAAAAAATTATTTGTTGTTATTTCCAGTCAGCATTTTGTCATATTACAAGAACCTATTAGTAATGAGTAGGTCACATCTGTCAAGTGTATTTTATCATGTGTTTTATTTTTGGCTGTTGTACCCAATTCATCATTTTACACATTGCTTGTAAGTAGTTGCAAATTTGCAAGCATGAGATTAAATGCATTTTCTCTTTGAACGGGTGAGGATACTTTTGTAACAAAGTGCCACACACAAAGAAATGCAGCTGAGGTTAAACTCTTCCCAGGCTCAGAACAGTGCAGTTGGTGTATCAGGTGCACTATCCAAATTTCCTCCACTGCCTTGGGAAGCAAGCTGCAGTTTATAAAATGGTGTTGAATGGACCGACATTAAGTAAGAATATTGTTTGCAATGCAAACACTGTTTCCTAAAGAAGGACCATGCCATAATAAGTCTCTGAGAGCCAGTTTGGTGTAGTGGTTAAGTGCGCGGACTCTAATCTGGGAGAACCGGGTTTGATTCCCCACTCCTCCACTTGCACCTGGCTGGATGACCTTGGGCAAGCCATAGCTCTGTACCAGCTGTTCTCTCAAGGACAGCTTGGGAAAAAGCTCTCTCAGCCCCACCTACCTCACAGGGTGTCTGTTGTGGGGAGGGGAAGGGAAAAGGAGTTTGTAAGCCGCTCTGAGACTCCCTTGGGGAGTGGAGGGTGGGGTATAAATCCAATCTCTTCTTCTTCTTCTTCTTCTTCTCTGTGGGAGCAATCTAGGTAGGTCTACTCAGAAGCAAGTCTCATTTTATTTTATTTCCAGGAAAGCGTTCTTAGCCTATATCCCTGAGACATCCCCCCTTTGGGTGGGCTTTTAGAGGGTTTCTCCTTATTTGCATAGAACATACCAAATTTCTGTGGCCCATCCACTTTGTATTTGGGGAACTGGCCAAACTGAAGACATTGTGCACTATGTATTGCGGCAGAATTCCCAGGTGGGGTTTTCGTTCTGTTGTGATTTTGGGGGGAGGGGGTTGCCATCAAGTCACAGCTGATTTATGGAGACCCCATGGGATTTCCAAGGCAAGAAACGTTCAGAGGTGGTTTGCCATTGTCTGCCTCTGTGTAGCTACCACACTATTGCTTGGTGGTTTCCCATCCAAACGCTAACCCGGACTGACTCTGCTTCGCGTCTGAGGGCTGATGAAATCAAGCTAGCCTTGGCTATACCGGCAGTGGCACTGTTATAATAACCTAGGCTACAGTAAAAGCACCTTAACTTTTCATGCAGTGCTGCAATCTGGACCACATGAACCCGGATGATGATTGATGATAAACTATGCTGTTCTCTTTGGCAATGAGGCTCCTTTAGGTTTGATTTTTGAAAGAGGAGGGAAAGGGACCTGTTTTGTATATCTGGAAAGTGTCACAACCTACTCTCCAAGGTAAACCAATTTACTCGGTCTGGAAAGGTGACAAAAATAGTTTGGGCTAGAGAGCAGCAGAATGGGTTGGTGTGAATCCGGCGCAGCCTGTGAGTTTGCTTCTGTATCCCTGTGGGGCAAACTACATGTTACTTGCAAATATGTACAGCAAAGCCTTGACAAGTTTTTTGGGTTTTTTTGGAAATTGACTGCAGTCTCAAGGGATTGTAAATTTAAGTGCAGAACTGACAGAGGAGAGACAAAACGATTTTCTCCCTGGCCTCTTCCTCTGTTCAGTCACCTCTCAGTTTGCTTCCTTTACCTGCATCATTCCATTTATGTGCCAGGAACCCTACAGGGAAAAAGCTTGTGGAAGGGTGCGGCTTTGTGTGGAACATGGTTCTCAGGTGAGCGCTCCTTGCCTGCTGCTCCTTCATTCAGAATCAGAGTCTCTTGAGGCTGCTTTTCATTTTTTAAAAAGCAAACAAACTTGCAGACTTGTTTTCCTCTAAAATAACCCACTCAGTGTCTATGTTTGTACGTTAATACCATGTCATAAATTCAGCATTGGTTCTCCAAGCTCTTCCCTCCACAGGAAATTCACACTGTAACAACTTCACTGCCCTATCCAGAGAAAGGACATCAAGAAAACATCAACACGCAACCACAAAGGTCAATGTACTTGCTGATTTCTTGATACTGAATACCAGATTGTGTTTTCCCCCAGACCCAATTCTCTTTGGTTTGGTGTAATGGTTAAGTGCGCGGACTCTAATCTGGGAGAACCGGGTTTGATTCTCCACTCCTCCACTTGCACCTGGCTGGATGACCTTGGGCAAGCCACAGCTCCGTACCAGCTGTTCCCTCAAGGACAGTTGTCTCAGAACTCTCTCAGCCCCACCTACCTCACAGGGTGTCTGTTGTGGGGAGGGGAAGGGACAGGAGTTTGTAAACCACTCCGAGACTCTAAGTGAGTGAAGGGCGGGGTATACATCCAATCTCTTCTTCTTCTTCTTCTCTTGAAGATTCTTTCCACGCAACAACAGAGGGCTTGAGTCTGAATTCCTCTTCATTTCCCCCTCTGTTCATCCCATATAATACACAGATATACTTCACTTTACCACTCTCTTCTCCTTTCCTTAAAAACCACTGTTCAATCTAAGCCACCTGAACTGGACTGCCTTTGCTTAAACATGTGCTTTTGTGACTTTCTCCTACTTCTTTCCTCATTACTCCATCATCAGTTTCTCACCTCCTGTGCTTCCTGTCATGTGAATCTAATGTAAACTATCTAGCTACTGTTCACACATAACAGGTTTGGCCCCTGTTGAATTATGGCAGGGAGTTTTTGTAGAGTGTTTGGCCAAGAGGAAACCTCTAAGGATAAAGAAAGAAGTCGGAAGTATGAAGAGAGATAGCTTCATATAGGGAACAGTCTTTAGAGCTGCCTGAAAGAGAGCTATAACCTCCTGAGAAAGCAAGCCAACCAACATGAAAGTCTTTGAGAGACTTTTAGAAGGCCTAATAGGAAAAAGAAACAAAGCTCTGTCATTCTCTGGTTTAACTTCAATTATGTAATCTAGAGTAAGTCTAAATATGTATACATGTTTTTAATGTCTTGGTTTTTCTGTCTTGGTTTGTCACCTGACTTTGTTAAATAACTTTGGTTTGAATGTTAAGTACTTTCTCTGAAGGTTTCCTCAGGGTTTAGGGCATTATTTTAAGCTTGCATATATTCTTTTTCCAGTCGGTAGTTCTCCTTTCACTAGGGCTGAAGACAGACTGGCAATCTGGAGCGAGATGAATGCGGAGGAAACTGCTGCGGGGGAAAAACTCCCCGGGGCTGGCCGTTCACACCGGCTGGTGTATTGCGCAACGGTGCCGATACGGAGCGTTCAGACTGCTTGCTGCGGAGTGGCTCCACATGGTCCGGCCTCCGCAGCTCGTAATAGGGCTGTTTCGGCAATTTGCGCATGTGCGCATGTGCACTCATGCGCAAACTGGCAAAACGTCGCGTTCACACTGCCGCCTCCGCTTGCCTCCCGCCTTCTTCCGGTTCACACTGCCTGGAAGCGGGAGGCAAGCGCAAGACGGCCCCTGGACACCAGTTTCTCCCGGTGTCCTGTTAAAGCGGATGGAAAGCGAGTGGGAGACGGGTAAGTGTGAAACGGAGCTGAGGGACAGATGCGCATGTCTGAACGCGCTCCCTTCTTCCACTTCCAATGCGGGGCTGTCCCGCTTTACATTGCCAGTCTGTCCTCAGCCAAGGAAAGGTAGAATCCAGTAGGCTGGAGCCACCATTTATTTCCCCCTCTACATCTCCTCTCCTTCTCTTTGTCATTCTTATAACATCTTCTTTCAAATGGAGTTGGTAAAAAAAAGTGGAGTCAGTCAGCTATTTTCTCTCTCCCCCTGTCCATATGGATCTGAACTGTTTGATGAGTGAGCACATGGAGTTTGGCTGCATTAACCTCGGAGATCTTGGCTGCAATTCTGAGCCTATTTACTAGAGAGTAAGTCCTGTTGTGCTCAGTGGGATATGCTTTTGAGTAAACACACTTCAGGTGGCACTGCTTGATTTGAAGGTATATTGTGGAGATTGATTGTGCATCAGTTGAACTCTGTTTACCCCTTATGTTCTCACTGTTTTGCATTCCTCATTCCTCTCTTTTTTCTCATCAGAATTTTCTGCTGCCTGGAGGATGCGTTTTCCAATAGGCAGCAAATCCATGGCCTTCACAGAATCAGCAGAAGAACTGCCTATTAGCTTGTTTGTATCATCACATTAAGTGTTGTCTTGATCAATGCAGCTGTGAATTTTTTTAGTGTCATTTCAGGGCATTTGAATGGCACATCTGTTATCTCATTATATTAAAGAGCTGCTGTAAGTTTATATTAATGCCTATTCTTCAGTGGTTTGACAAGGTATGTGCAAAATGTAATATATTTTGTGTTCAAATTACATCTGCAAGTTAGGCTACATAATTCTGTTAGTATCCAACAACAAATTAAATAGCCAAGAGGTCCCACGTTAAAGGAAACCCAAGCAAGAGTGTCTGAAGAGTCAGAGAAAAATCACTGATTGTACTCGAATGAAGGAGGGTTAACAGAATTAGGGAGAGGAGAGTGTGCTTTTGAAGTTTTGGTGCTGAATACATTTCTTTTCAAAGAACAGCTAGCATTAAAGTGATTCAGAGGAGTTTTTGTTTGTTTTTTTAACCATCTTGAAGACAGCAAACATCACAATTTTTCAATTAATAAAAAAATCAGTACCGCATGAAACAGGAAACCAGACATTGATTAAAAAAATACCTAAGTATTATCATGAGCAGCAATCTTAGTCATTGCTGCCTTCAAAAAGAAAAGAAAAGAAATTAGCAATGAAATGCTAGACATTTAATTTCTTAATTCAGAGTAATTATTTTTTCTATTCCTCACAGAGCCATAAAACGATTTCTTCCTATTATGTCATTTCACTCTTGAATGTGATTACTTAAAAAATAAGATCTATTTCTGGCTATTCCCCCAGTCCACCCAATGCTTTCCTCATTGTCCTAAGTTTTGATGACCTTGCTCAAGGCCAGCGTCTATTCTCAAATTCTTATTATTTGCTTCTAAAAAAGTGTGATAAGTAACAGTCAATTTTTACTAGATAGGGGACTATCTACAGCTTTCTTTATGAGGCTCAGCATTGGTGGCTAAGGTTAATGATTTTACAAAAAGGAACTAAAGAGCCGACACAAACAGAATCCAATTATAGAACTCGTTTTAGGATCAGTTCCAGATAGAACAAAAACCCCTAAAAGGCTATTGAGGAATCTAAACACACGGTGTCTTGTTTTTTGGAATGGGAACAATATGCAAACAAATAGTCACATATCTAAGTCATTCTACAGGGGTTACAAATTGATCTCCATGTGATAGAAATGGTTGTACAGCTTTAGCAAGTATTATATGCTGTGCACAATAATTTATTTTTTCTCTGTCTGCTAAGGGAAAATAAAATCAATTTCTCAAACTTTCTGTAACTCTAAACTTTTTATCGATGTGATTATTTACAAACAGGCCCCTCGAGGGAAACATTATGACCTGGATAAACAAACTTCCTCACCACATCCTGGGAAACACATTAGTTATACAGTGCAATCTGAATGATTTTACTCAGAAGCAATGTTCTCCCTAAGGTGTGCAGTCCAAAATTTTACCCTGTGAGCCAAAAATGGTGCTAGCTTTAAAATAGGGAGTGGGTGACTTTAAAAAAAAATACTTATAGAAACTATTCAAATATAATTTCTCTTCCTGTAATTACCAGAAAGACAGAAAAAAAGAGAGATGGACAGAGAGAAAGTAAGAAAGACAGAGAGAGAGAGAGAGAAAGACAGAAAGAGAGAGAGAGGAAGAAAGACAGAGATGGAAAGAAAGCAAATAGAGGGGGAGAGAGAGGAAGGAAAGAAGGAGAGAAGAGAGGTGGGAAGAAAGCAAATAGATGGGGAAGGAGGAGAGAAGGAAGGAAGGAGAGTTGGAAAGAAAGCAAATAGATGAGGAGATTTAGAAAGGAAGAGGCTCCTCATGCCCCCCTCCCCATTGTGCTGACTGCAGGAGAAATCAAGCCCAGGATCTTCTCTGACCCTGTCTCACACACACGTCGCTTCCCCCGACAGCACTGACTGCAGCAGGCCCACAAGGGGCACTGGGCCACATTGCTGAAGAGGAGGAAGGCACCCATGGCCTGCCCCCCCCACCCCACCAGCTGAGTGAGAGGGCTGAGTGCCTGAGAGGAAGCACCCCCTGTGCTTAACCTGACAAGCCATGAGTGGAGGGGTGAAACTCCGTGTACAGCTGCACAAGTTAATGGGAACCTAGCATCACCAGCAAGCGAGGATTGGCTTGGCTCCTACCACATGCCACCTGGCCAGAAGGCACAGGTGAATGGGCTCCAGTGCCCCCTCTTACCTCACCCTGCAGGCTCTGTTTGAGCATGGGGGTGGAAATGTGCAAGAGGAAGCAACTGTGCATTTAGGCCAGGGGTGGGGAAATTGCGGCCTGGGGGCCATATGTGGCCCGCCACACAGTTTTTTGCAGCCCGCCAAGACAGTCGGCCACGGGAAAATGTTCTCTATATTTGGGTCTACATATATTTGTGAGCAAAGTTTTTCTTGGATGAAGATCAACAAGAGTAAATATAGATGTTCTTTGACAGACATCAACTTGCAGGCTGTGATGAGAATCTCAACAAGCAATCTCACTCCTGATTTCAACAAAATTGTAGAAAAGTGTGATAGGGTACATTTGTCTCATTAAACTGATTCTAAAATTAAATGTGCTTGCAGCTATAGATGATATGAAATTAGCACAATAAATAAATTGAATAAAACTACCACTATTTTATGTAATTTATATTTATTTATTTTTATGATACAATTTATACCTTTTCTGAAATGCAAAGTTAACTAATGAATGCAATCATTTTAAAAGGTGTGGCCCTCCGCTAACCCCCGCTCCCACAAAGTGGCCCCCGAGCCAAAACAATTGCCCACCCCAGATTTAGGCTTTAAAACCCTGTGCAGAAGTGGGAAGTCAGTGAGCATTTGCATAGATGCACATGCTAAAGAGAAGCATGCCCAGGAAAAGCTGCGACTAGCTAAGCAATTGAAATTGGTAAAAAGCACCCTTGGCCACAGTTGCTGCCGGCTTATGTACCAGTTCCTTCCAGGGGAGTGCAACCCCATCCAGAATGGTTGACACCTTAAATCCTAAGTGAGACCTACCACCCTCCAGCAGCACTTCTGTCTTGTCAGCATTATGCTTCAGCGCATTAGCTTGCATCCACTCCAGAACTGATTGCAGGCACTTACATGCATGCCAGAAACATGTATTTAGTTTTAAAAGCTTTGATATTGTTTGTTATGTTTGGAATGAACAAATAAGACACAAAATCTATTTTCTTTTTATGATTACTTGTAATTTTTTTTGTTATTGTGCTGCTGTGTTGTTTGAAGTATGAGTGTGTGTTATTGTAGAATATTACAATTCTACAGTAACACATTCTATACACTCCTGAACCTCTAGAACCAGTGCCGTGTTTCCCCAGAAAGCACTTTCTTGGAGGCATCTTTGGGGGAGGGGCTGTAAATCTAATCCTCACCAAACCTGGAGGGCAGGCAGAGGCGAGTCTACCAGAGATGGTCCGAGAGTTTGGTGTCTCTAGCACAACAGGAGACCTTTCTACCATATCACCAACCGAACCAGTCCATCTAGTGCCAAAAGGTTTGTGATTGTCTGTGGTTTGCAAACCTCGCATGCCATGAACAACGAACTGAACCCCATTTCCACATTTGTGCCCATTTCTATTAAACAAGTGAATATTTAAGACATCTACCTATTATATGTGTTTCTGTATGGTCATGACATTGTAATACGAAGTTGGGACTAATTTCTCTTTTCAAGTTCAGTAATGCAAACAAATTGTCTTTCGACTCAGTTATTTTCACTGATGATGTGGCATAGTTTCCTTTATCAAGATTTTGGGTTCAAATCTGTAGCTGATAATTTGAAATTATATTAAACAGTCAGGGGGCTGCAAGGACTTATAGGGGGATCTCATTTCCCCCTACCCCACTATTCTCTTTCCCCTTTGCTGAAAGCCCCCATAGCCTTTTCCTGCTTCTTTCTCTCCTTCCCACCCACCAGCCTAGTGTTCCAAGATTTGCATCCAGGATACCCTTCTGCCCTCATGCTCACGTTTCCTTTCCACCCATCAACCTGCATGTCTCCCCACCTGACTGTGCCTCCTTTCCCCTTTCACAGACTCTCCCATTGCCTGTGCTCACAGCTACCTGCACCACATTTATGTACATTCCCCATCAGCACTGGCTCATATATGCAACTCATAGTGCTGCTACTGTGGCTTCCAGTTTGGTGAGCCAGTTTGGTGTAGTGGTTAAGTGCGCCGGCTCTAATCTGGGAGAACTGGGTTTGATTCCCCACTCCTCCACTTGCACCTGGCTGGATGACCTTGGGCAAGCCATAGCTCTGTACCAGCTGTTCCCTCAAGGACAGCTTGGGAAAGAGCTCTCTTAGCCCCACCCACCTCACAGGGTGTCTGTTGTGGGGAGGGGAAGGGAAAGGAGTTTGTAAGCCACTCTGAGACTCCCTTGGGGAGTGAAGGGCGGTATATAAATCCAATCTCTTCTTCTTCTTCCAGGAGTGACACCACTGTGTACCAATTGCATGGCCTTTCCACTCAATGCAAGGAAGCTGGAAGCATGGGTGGTGGAGTGCCTGCAAGTGAATGGGCAGGGAAGGGCACATGGACAGGTGTTGGGAGGTCAGCAACAGTGGTTCCTTGGTCCTGGTAGCTGCCCACTCCAGGGTATGCTGACACCAGCCCTGCACAGGCCTATGTACATTTATCTTCCCCCCATCTTACACTTTCTCCCCTCCCTTCCTGCTTTACCCTAGGAATGGCTGAATTGCATGGTGCCAGTCACTGGGCTTGGCCCATTTGTGTAGTGCTGGCTGTGCTGGACAAACTTGCATGAGAAACCTGCAAGGACATGTGGGGAGCCACCTCGCCTTCCCCTCTATTCACTTCTCTGTTTCCTCTTTCCCTGTTCCTGGTAACCTCAACTTTCACTGCTTCCTTTTATCCTTTCCACCCACCCACCAACAAACCAGTTGCCTGGTGGTTACTGCCTGCTGCTAGGCCTGGCCCTGATGAGTCCTCCCTGAAAGACAAACAGCCCTGCAAATAGCCCTACCTTTTACTGACAGAAACCAAGTCTTGAAGGCTGGCAATACTGTTGTGGTTGCTTAGCAAGGGCCATTGAGGGCATTTGTCTCTTAAAGCTACAGGCACTGCTTCTATCATTTTGGATCACCCCCCAAAATGTATTTTATTTTAGATTCCAGATTATTCTGGAAACCTGGGGCTTTTCTCGGGTTTTTATAAAGAGCTATCTTGTCTGTCTATGGCCCCAATCTCTGGATTTAAGGATCAAAACATGGGGCCATGTTGAAAGTTAAATATATAGATGTTATTTATTTGGGACAAAAATAAATGATTACCATTGTGCAACTGATACTGCTAATGGCCTGCCTTGTTGTTTGGGGAAATTAGCTAGGCAGCAGGCAAGGCCAGAAGGGTACAAGGGACCTGTACACTTGTTTATACAAATTTTATATTGGAAGAGTTGATGATGCACCATTACCAGTGTCCCACCTGTTACATAGGCCCTGCCCCCCCCATATTAGTTATGAGGTACCCCCAAAAGACCCTTTGGCTTAAGACCCAAGAGGCGTGGGGCAGCAATGTCTCCCCCCACCCCAAATCTCCTGACTTTAAAAATACCAGGAGTGTGGGAAAACTATCCCATGAGTAAAGTTTGAGTCAAGTGGCACCTTTGAGACAAATAAAGTTTTATTCAAAGTGTAAGCTTTTGTATGCAAAACACGTGTGTTTTGTACATGAAAGCTTACACTTTCAATGAAACTTTGTTGGTCTCAAAGGTGCCACTTGACTCAAACTTTGTTCTGCTGCTTCTGACCAACATGTTTACCCACCCGAATCAATCCCATGAGTGTTTGGCCACCTGATGCCAGGTGTGAGGGAAACTGCTCCTCTTTTCCCATCAGAAGAAAATCTATTGATCAAAGGAAATAATTGATAAAGGGCATTCTCTGCATGCAAAATTTGTGGTTCAATTGCCTTTTGAAACTAAAGACTAACTTGCATCTTCTTGGCCCTAAAACATGAACCAGATTTGAAAGATAAATGATCAAAGCCAGAGAAATTTCCTTTTAAAATGCCATTCCAGGATGATACAAAAAGCAATCCAGGAAGCACCATTTGGTCATCTCTCAGGTAGCATCAACATATCCATTGTCAACACCTACTTCATGTGCATCTTCCTTTCAAATTCAAACGTAGGTATCCCATTTTCTGTACATGGGGTACATTATCCTGTCATAGCCTAAAGTTCTCAATAATGCCCCAACAGGGTCTCAAATATACAGCTGCACCACCAAAAACCCACCAATAACAACTAGACCCTAAAGTCTTGGTCCTATGACAGGAAAGATCCTAAAATTGGGCCAACCATTTTTTTTCTCATTGGCATTCATGTGGGCAAAAGAGGCTCTCTGAGCCCTCCATACTTTGTAGATGGCTCCAATCCAGAACCATCTTCCAATCACTGCAAAGATGAAAATATCAAACCCTTCCTCTTCAAAACATTCCTTCTCTTCCATTTGACCTCCCTTCCAAAATTTGGCTTTTCATGTCTTTCCTCTCTCTTAGCTCTCCCACTTCCCGTTCTCAAAGATTCAGGAGTGAGCTAAGCTGAAAGGCAAGTTACATGGTTATTTGGACTGTACTCGTCTAGAGTTTTGTCCTGGATTTTTTTTTATAGTTAGTAAATAGTTCCAGGCACTGTTCAGGTTGCACTGTCCTCATAATACACCATGTAGGACCAGTAAGCCAGCCAGAGATGCTGGTATAATCAAATGTATTATGAGACAATAGATGAGGCAAGGAAATGCAATGGATTAATCATATATTCATGTCAATAATATAAGCACACAAATCAAGCTGATTGTTTTTTGAATTCATGAACAACTCACAGAAGATTAGCCTATTTTAAGTGAACAAATTTGATTATATTGAGTTGATTGGAAATCCATCCACAAATTTGTTTTTTAAAAAACCTCTTTCCCTTGCTCTGCAGACTATTCATTTGAAATAACTCAGTCTAAAACCAATGGACAAATGAGTTCTGTGTGGACCCATCATGATGAATTTTTTTGTGGAGCTCCTGCATTTTAGGGATGCCTATTGAGCCAACTTCTCCATCATTTGCACCCCAGAACAGGGGCATAAATAGAATTTATTTAAGAAGTCCTTGATGGCACTTCAGTTTTTTCAGAGTCCAGAGAAGCAGCTGGACAAATGCAGATAATAGAAGGAAAACTGCATTAGGCAAGCAGAATGTATTTGGCTTATTTATTTCACTGGCAGAATGTTGCCTAATTATAAAATCTCTGCACCGTCCTCTTAACTTGCCAAATGAGACCTGATTGCAGATTTGCTTGATAGATTACTTTCATAAAACACATATGAAGCTACCTCTGATGATATATGCACTTGAAGGAATGCACAAATCTTAGCCAAATAGTGTGATGTGTGTGTGTGTGTTTTTCTGCGTAGTCCAGAGTTGGATAGAGCCATTAACATGGCTGGGCATGGAGCTTCCCTTTTCAAACAGGCTTACGATTATGCTGCCTAATGATTCACAGTGAATTACGGTGGCAGCCTGGACCTGTGCTGTTGGCTGTTGCTTTGGGGGAGATCAGCTGTGCCATGTGTGAGTTTTCTGCTGCTTTTGTTTGGCAGCTGGAACATGTCTAGAAATGCGAGGCCTTGACGACAGTCTTCCAGAGCCCAACCCGTTTTTAAACATTCTAACCACATGTTGTTGACGGGTTGGATGCTACTAGCAGGAAAGCCCCTAATCACCAAACACCGAACTGAGCATGGAAGTCACTCTACAGGCTGGGGTAATAATAGGGCTTTTACGGCAAGTTGTGGCAGCTCCATATCTCTGAAGCTTCTCTGAAGTAGGGCAATTTCCACTCTGAAGTCTGATTGCAAAGCTGATTGTTTCTTCTGCCTTAAGCAGCACACTGAAAATTGCAGGGTTTGTCTCCGTTTTGTGGCTCACTTCCCCATGGAGTCCTGGGCTTGAAGCCTTATTTAGCCACCCCAGTAATATCCTGGATTTCCCTTGTCAGTCCATGCTAGAATGTAGCATCTTAAGCAAGTGCTGTGATATGGACCAGTCAGCATCAATAGATAGAATGGAAGTGCAACTTGTGTCTCCTCTTGATGTAACTATCAAAGTTTTGACTCATTTTTATCCCTGGCAGAGAGATGTCTACCATACAAGCGAGCCTTTAGGTCTTGTCATGGGGGGAAACCAGGACAAGCTTCCACTGTTGTTTCAGTGGTTCAAAAAGAGAATGAGCCAGTGACTTGTGTGCTTTCTTGGTGTCTCCTGTAACATCCAAAGCCACCCAGAGATTTGATCTTTCTATTGCCAGTCTTCATGAACGAAGTGTCAATTACTCTTTAATGGTCAAGTTTCACAATTTCTCTAAGGCTATGAATAGCTGTAACATTTTCAGAGAGGCGGGACTATTGGTGCCCAGCAGTGCATATGGTATATCTCTTTCTGTCCGGCTGTGAGCTCCGAGCAAAGTAATTTTACAAGTTTCCAGTGTGCTTCAAGCTGAATCTAAGAAAATGTGATTTCTCCTCCAAGACGGGAAATAAAGGGATGACAGGGCCATCCTAAGCAAAGTTATGCCCTTTAAAGTCCACTGATGCCCAAGGGCTGAGGAGGCATAACTCTGCTTAGGAGGGCACTGTTTATCTGCAGTTCTGCATTTGGTTGCTGTGGTACTCCATTGGTTGGGTCTTGTGGCATTACAGGACTCAAACAACAGAGTTCCTCCCTCCCATCCTCAGAAAAGTTTTGCAGCTGGTTTTGTAAAGTGTTTTGAAGAGAAAACAAACACACATGTCCATAAGCATGTGTGAAGCTCTCTGAGAAACAAAACAAATCAGTAGAAGGGACCAGTGCCTCATCATTTAAATCCCCACCCCATATCAGAGCACATTCGACACGGCTAACACTAATACTACAACCCCCTGAGTTCTAATATCACAGGCATTTTCCCTTGAAAGCAAAGTGATTGTCCCCTCCTCTATTATATTTGAGTTGCATTGAACTCCTAGATGAGGTCTGGTGCTACAGGTTCCAGAGTTAAAGAAGAAATCAGGCCACCAATGTTATCTCTGTTGACAACGTACAGTTTAGGGCACAAACCGGAACCCAGCCTTCTCATCCGAACTTGAAGAACTGGATCCTGTTGGGCAATATGTGCTCTAAGAAATGTGTTTTCATAATTTGCTGTCCGTAACAGGCATTACCCAGTGCTTCAACTGAGGCTGAGCTTTTGAAACTTTAAAAAATAAAAAAACCCCTTCTGCAACTTACCCAAGAACAAATCCTCTCCTAAGTGATTCTCGCCTGAATTTTCTTCATTTGTTCCAAGCTTCCAATTAGCACTGACATCAGAGCAACTTCTGCCGTCCCCTTGACATCTGGAAAATGGATGTCCCCCTGGCAGTGACTGAAATTACACATGCAGATTGACTGCAGACTATGCACTATGGCAAGCCTAAAGTGTAGGGATAGGACGCACACTGCATTCCAGATGAAGCTATTGTGACTATTGTGAGAGCTCCTGTCTTCAACAGAGATGCTCTGACTGCATTCCTCTGGTGCTGGGATCCAAATCCAGGCACAGACTAAAATGCCAAAAAATGCAGCTTTACTTTGCTCATCTTCCTCCAAACATGCTGAAAATATACATTAAAAACTGTTAACATCCAGTAATATCTCAGTACGTTTTCCTCTTTGAACGTTAGCTAGTAAGACCCATTTCAAATGACAGAGCTGAAGAATTATAGATAGATAATAGGATGGCATGAGCAACAAGCGTAGATTGATTCCCAGGGAATGCATTGAAGTGAAAAGTGATGCGAATGAGTTTTGTCCATTTGGGAAGGCAGAATTTACAAACATGCCTTTTTTTTATTTCATTATCTTCTGTTGTGGGTTTTTCTTGGGCCCTTCTTTGTTGCTGATGTTTTCGGTTTGATTTTTTTAATGCCAACTTTACTCATTTTAACCCAGTTCTATTTAATCAATGCAAAAATAACCTTTAACATTGCTGAAATATAATGGGGGGGATTTTACATGAGGGAACAATTTATGATGCTGTTTCATGTCCCCCTTGGATTCCCTCTCTCCAATGCAGATGATATCTTAGCTCAGGTACCAACAAGGTGAAAAGGTTTCCCTTACTTTCGAGTGGTAGGTTGGGAAAGGGAGGTATGGAGGCCTGCATATTTCTCCTCTCTTCTCAGGGATATAGATAGTACTGTGCACTGCACTGCCTCCTAAGGGAACATCCCCAAGCAGCTCTTCTTGGAGGCGAGTTCCATTTTATTCAATAGGCCTTACTTCAAGGAAAGAGTTGCTGCTTTAATCTACCGTGAGATCCTTGTTTGCTCTTTGCAAGAATTCAAATAGTGCTAAGGAGAAGGCATTAACTTTACCTTCTGTTTCACACCATTGTTCTTTGTAAGATATCATTAACTTCTTGTTTCACCAACAAAATAATTCTCCCCCCCCCTATTTTCCCCATTTTAAAGGCTTTGAGAAAGGTATTTTAAAGGACTGCGATCCAGAGTAAATTTGCTCTTCATGGAAGGCACTCCTGTCAGGGGATCCAAATATTCCTTCCTCCTCTGCCTCCTCTGTGGTCTATTGATCTTCGCAGAATGCTATTCTTGGAGGTGAGGGAATTCTCAGGTATGACAGGAAGGGCAAATCAGTGGTCTGCAGTAGGGCAAGGGAATGGGTGGAAATTGGGCTTCCCCTTCCATAAGCAAAAGGAGCTGCGGCTAATGAAGTGAGGGCTCAGACAACTAGAGAGACAGTGGCAGCATGCTCATGACAAAGCTACAAGAGCATCCTATAGGACAGGGGTGGGCAAATGGCGGCCCGGGGGCCACATGTGGCCCGCCACAGAGTTTTTTGCGGCCCGCCAAGAAGATTTCAGGACTTCAAGAAAATTGCGCCTAAATTCAGTTTGCTCTCTTAGCCCATCACTGCTGATATTGATGCAGCACCTGAGGAGCTGCAGCTTGAACTTACTGACATGCAGTCAGATCACACTGTGAAAGAAATGTTTAACGCTGTGACATTAGTTGACTTTTACAAATCTTTGTCTGCTGGAAAAAATTTCCATGTATGAAGAAATTTGCTGGGAAAATGTTCTCTATATTTGGGTCTACATATATTTGTGAGCAAAGTTTTTCTTGCATGAAGATCAACAAGAGTAAATTTAAGATGCTCTTTGACAGACATTAACTTGCAGGCTGTGATGAGAATCTCAACAAGCAATCTCACTCCTGATTTCAAAAAAATTGTAGAAAAGTGTGATAGGGTACATTTGTCTCATTAAACTGATTCTAAAATTAAATGTGCTTGCAGCTATAGATGATATGAAATTAGCACAATAAATAAATTGAATAAAACTACCACTATTTTATGTAATTTATATTTATTGATTTTTATGATACAATTTATACCTTTTCTGAAATGCAAAGTTAACTAATGAATGCAATCATTTTAAAAGGTGCGGCCCTCTGCTAACCTCCGCTCCCACAAAGTGGCCCCCGAGCCATAACAATTGCCCACCCCTGCTACAGGACATTTATGAGATCCTATGAGATAGCAGTCAAAGATGCTAAGAAAGAGTACTATGCAGCCACGATTGCGTCTGCAAGCTCTCACCTAGCTCAGTTATTTAGAACGATTCAGTCCATTACTACTCTGCCTCAGAGCAGGCCAAACACTAAGGAATTGGAGATTGGCTGTGAAGCTTTTGCGAGCTATTTTGCAGATAAAGTCTTGTTGCTTCGCCGTGACCTCCCCATCACAGTTGATACAGTAGGTGAACTTGAGGCTCCATGTACGTCTTCTTGTCACGTTTTGGATTGTTTCAGCCCACTCAGCCTAGAGGAGGTTGACAAATTACTAATTAAAGCTGGCCGTGATGGGCTACGAGGTACCCTAAGGGAAATTATTAACAAGTCCCTCTCTGAGGGGCTGTTCCCTGGGACAGTCAAGGAGGTGGTGGTATGCCCTCTCTTAAAAAAAACCCATCTCTGGACCTGGCTGAATTGGCTAGCTTTCAGCCGGTGTCAAATTTGCCCTATTTGGGCAGATTAATCAAGAGGGTGATAGTGTTTTCAGTTGCAGGGTTTCTGGATGACACTTTTGCATTAGATCCCTTCCAGTCTAGCTTGTAACTAGATCATGAGACACAGACGACACTGGTCGCCCTCACAGATGACCTTCGTAGGCATCTGGATTGGGGCGGTTCAGTGGTGTCAGTGTTGCTGGACCTGTTGGTGGCATTCGACATGGCATTCGACATGGTCGGCTACCAAGTACTGACCCACCGCCTCGCCAGCACTGGGATTCAAGGGTCTGCCTTGCAGTGGCTTACCTCATTCCTTCAGGGTCAGGGATGAAGGGTGGCCGTTGGGGAACAACTGTCCTGAAGGCAACCGCTAAAAACACTGCATTGGCTGCCTGTAGCATGTCAAATTTGGTTCAAGGTGCTGGTTCTTACCTTTAAAGCCCTATATGGTCAAGGTCATATATACCTAAAAGACCGCCTTTCCCCACATTTTCCAGAGAGCACTACGATTGGGGTCCCAAAACTGCTTGGCTGTACTAGGCCCCAGAGAAGCCAGGCTAGCTGTGATGAGGGCCAGGGCTCTTTCAGTGGTGGCTTTGCACTGATGGAATGAGCTCCTGGAGGACATCAGGGCCCTGTGGGGCCTTTACAGTTCCACAAAGCCTGAAAGACGGAGCTCTTTCACCAGGCTTTCAATTAGGGAGTTGTACCCAAGAAACTGTAGCCGTGGCCCAACACATCATTGTCAACAGCCAATTAACCCAGACTATGATGTTAGCTGGCTGTTGTTTGAGGATGCTGCTATGCCCGCCATCTGACACTAGCACTTTATATTTTATAATATTCATAATTGTGTTGTTCTGATTTTATCTAATTCTGTTTCATTTGTTTTATATTGGCAAGGAGGGCAGGATATAAATTAAATAAATAAAAAGTTTAGTCTGGATACCACCCAAGATCTTTTTAATAGAATCCCACATGGCCCAACTACAAAAGTAGAGTATATCATCTGGAAGCAATGAGTTTTGTAAACTACAGAAGAGTTCCAGCCATTCTTATAATAGTCCTTTCATGCAATTTCTTCTAATAATGGTTCTTATTTCCATGATGTATCAGATGGAATTAAACCAAAGTAGCTTGCCAGATTTATTCTGACTGCTAATAATAAATACCTACAAGTACGTATTATGCAGATTGAGCAGAGTCCTAAAAGTAACCTAATAGGATTATTTACTGCGGTATCCATTGTTAACAGAAGCCCAGCAATAATAATTTACTTTATCCCAATAAGGTATTAGTGGCCAAAACCACAAATAGAATCTGGTCTTTATCATGGCAGCTGTAAAATACATCTCAGCAATAGTGATATATGTCATTCTGATTCTCTGACATAACAAATATTATTAGTAAAGGACTTTTATTAATAAAATCTGAGATAGAGTTTATAAATGGGTGCCAGAGCGCTCCCTTTCAGTGAGACCATCCTTCTTCCAAGTACTTACAGCATGTACAACTTGGGGGAGAAGTGGTGGTGGCCATTTCTCTTTTTTAAGCCCAAGGTCCAAATATTTCTTTACCCGGGTTTTTAACGCTATGTTTACATCTTTTAAAGTTGGTGTTTTTTGTGGTGTCCTTCTAGTCTGAGGTCTGTTTTATGAATACCATTTTAGCCCACTGAGTGTGATTTTATGGTTTGTTTTTATGGTTTGTTGTCTGTACTGTTGGTTTTATGATACCATGGTACAGTTTTACCTTGCGAGCCACCTTGAGCCACTCTCTATAGAGGGAGCATATACATTTATTTTTCTGTATGTATAATTGATAAATAAAGGTTAATGACTCAGCAGTGACCTCTGGGTGTGACTCATACATGAAGTTTGCACACGGACACAGGAAGGGCGGACATGGTTCGCAGTACTCTGAAGCAACATAGAAGAGCAGTCGGCTGTTTGTGAAGGTTTCAGGTCGCTCGAACACAAAATGGGCAAACAACTTAAAAATAACATTTCTGAGGCTCTTCGCAAGGGCCTCTATTAAATATATTGTGAGCTGACCTAACAGGCTTTTTTTTATTTCTCTCCCTCTCTTTTTCTTTGTAAGGGAGCTAATTTTCCTCTGTAGGAAAAGCAAATGAGAAAAATTACATATTCTATAGCATGACCCTATCCTGCTAATGCACGTGCCGTCTTTTTAAAGTGATTGTTAAGCTTAAGTAGTGTTAGAGACTTAATTCATTCCTCATTATCCTTACAATTTTGAATCTTTATCTCACTTCTTTGATTGCTCCCTTTTGTTCCACCCACCTCTCAGTTTCCTCTGTGTCATTAAACCAACTCTTGTCATTCCCACTCCCACAATTCATTCCTCATTTCTCAATTTTTTGTCCTTTCCTCCCTTCATACACTATAATATCTCAAGATGATCTCTATTACTGTTAATTAGTATGTCCATCTCTGTTTCATGTTTCTTCTCCCCCCCGAAACTAAAAAGTGAATCCTAATAGTATCTTTGTCCTTTCATAGTTCTCATCAAAACCCACCTCTGAAGAATCCCAGTTATTATTCTAGGGGGACCTTTTGTACAAGTATCATACTTTTAACAATGGAGCACAACAGGATTTAAGAATAAATTACAAGGTGCTACTTAGAGAAAAAATGGTTCAGGGAAGTGAATACATGAAAACTGTTAGTGTTCAAGGACACTTAAGTGAAATAACAAACATATAATTTTTCGCTTACTTTCAAATTCCAATGCATATTGAAAATTATAGATAACTAGGAATAAGGCCCGTTGTGGAAATAAATACAATGGGCTCTAGAAAAAGGCTCTGAATGGGTGCTTTGGCCTTGGGCACTCAGTGTCAATTTGCTGTGGTGACCTCAGCAGTGTATAATGACACAGAGTCCATTTTCTCCAGGGGAACTGATCTCTGCCATCTGAAGAGCAGCTGTAATTCTGAGTGGTCTCCAGCCCTCACCTGGAGATTGACAGCAGTGGTTCCACAGGAGGAAATGGCTGGTTTGGAGAGTGGAACCTATGACATTGTACCTGTTTGAGGTCCTACCCCTCCTAAAACCGCACCCTCTCCAGGCTCTACCCTCAGATTTCCAGGATTTTCCCAAACTGGAGCTGGCAACCCTATCTTCTTCCCAGCCAACCATCAACCTACTGTTATCTGCCCCTCTGACTTCATCCCCCCCCCATCTGCAGCCTCTACCCTGCTCTGAAGCCCTGACTGCTACATCACACTGGCTGTCATAGCGGGGTCCCTAGCCCTCACCTGGAAATTGGCAACAATGTTTCCCCAGGAGGAAAAGTACAGTATTTCTCCACAGTGGAGACCAAAGCAGCTTACATCATTTTCCTCTCCCCCTTTTGATCTGCACAACAACCCTGTGAGGTAGGTTACACCGAAAGTCCATGAGCAGTCTGAAATCACCCAATCAACTTCCACAGCAAAAACCTGGGTCTGGCAAACCCTGCTCTGAAGTGCTAACTGCTACACCATGCTGGCTGTGGTATCACCTGGTATCACAACTGAACTCCAGACAACAGAGCTGTCTCTCCCCAGGGAGAAAATCTGCTTTGGAGGGTGGACTCTATGTCATTCTATTCAATGGAGGCCTCTCCCCTCCCCAAACCCTGGCTTCTGTAGACTTCAGGACAAAATCTCCAGGAATTTCCCAACATGGAACTAGCAAACCTTGCCAGGACTGGCCCCAATGATATCCCCACAAAGGCCTTTTTACTGACAGAACCAAGCTTGGTTGCCTAGCAACTGCCACTGAGAGAAAAGTTATCCCCACAGGAGCCAAGCAGGAGAAGTGTCTTTGTCAGGAGGGACAGCTGTTTTGGCAGTTATTCTGGCAGGGAACAGTGGCTGAGGTGACAGTGGGCAGGGAAGAGGAGTGGACCCAGCCCCCAGCCAATGGCATGGAATTACTCTCGAGTGGTGGTTGATGGGCCATTGGCTGATGGAGCACACAGCACAGCCAGTGGGAGAGCTGGAAATGGCTAATGCATTAGGATAATTGTATGTATATAAGATAGCAGGAAGCCAGTTTCTTAGCTGATGGGCACAGTTACAAAAAGGCCCAGCTCCTGCTGTTTCAAGTGCTACAAAATATATATTCAGGGCATATTAAATAGGTAGCCAAATCATAGCATTAGTGTCTTTGGGAATACTGAAGAAAAGAACTACATTAAAGTATGGTAGACTACTCTATTGAAGGGGCTGCAGTGGCTCAAGTGGTTAAGATGCTGAACTGCAGACCAATAGTTCAGCAGTTCGAGACCTGAGTGCTGCATGATGGAGTGAGCTCCCCTCTCTGGTCCCAGCTCCTGCCAACCTAGCAGTTTGAAAGCAAGAAATTGCAGGTAGATAAATAGGTACCACTTTGGTGGGAAGGTAACAGCATTCTGTGTGCCTCGGCATCTAGTGATGCCGGCCATTTGACCACAGAAATGTCTTTGGACAGTGCTGGCTCTTTGGCTTGGAAATGGAGATGAGCCCTGCATCCCTAGAGTTGTATACGACTGGCTTCCGAGCAAGGGAAACCTTTACCTTTACCGTATTGAAGGTCATTCCAAAAGAACTGTGATAGTCTGGCAGCATGGCAATGATCTGACTGCTCCTGAATGGCATAGTCCATGGTCTCTAGGACTGGCATAAAAGGAAACAGTACAATACTGAGAGCATCAAAAAGGGAAACATCTTTAAAGTGATGTCTGTGAATCTAGTACTAGTTAATGTTTCAGATTTCTAGTTTATAATGCAGTGAAAATTTCTTGACTTTTTTCTGCACAGGAAAAAGAATAGGAGTATGGTATTCGAATGAATGGCTGGAATTTTGGGGAATATTATTCCAAATTTTCCCTGGGAAGGTCTGCCTCCAAACTGATTTTTTTTCTTTCACATTTAAAGGAGAGGCCTGGTTTTGTGCGTGGGCCCAGCTCTGATATTGGTAACCAGTCAACCCCTTTCTAGTGAAGGCATGGGAGCCACTGCCCACCGCATTTGTGTGTGGTACCTGGTATAGCAAATAGCTAGTTGGGTCAACTGAACAAACAAGGAACCAAAGTTCTGTCTCCAGGCCATTGGTTAAAGAACTGCGGAAGAAGACAGAGTAGCAGAGACTCCCATGTGAAGCATGCCTGATCGGCATACATTGTACTTATGCATCATGCATCTGGGAAACCTGGGTTTGATTCCCTACTCCTCCACTTGAACCTGCTGGATGACCTTGGGCAAGCCATAGCTCTGTACCAGCTGTTCTCTCAAAGACAGTTGTCTCAGAGCTCTCTCAGCCCCACCTACCTCACAGGGTGTCTGTTGTGGGGTGGGGAAGGGAAAGGAGTTTGTAAGCCACTCTGAGACTCCAAGTGAGTGAAGGGTGGGATATAAATCCAATCTCTCCTTCTCTTCTTCTTCATCATGGGCAGGGATGTGGCAGAGAAAAAGCTATTTTTCTCTGGTTGCTTAGCAAAGAATCTGGGTGATTCCACACTAGACCTTAAATCCTGGTTCAACCCTTTCCCCAGACTTACATTCTACACTACACTCGAGTTCACCCCTGTAATTATCTCAGGGTATTTTTTTTTATTTCCACATTACAATGAGGTCACCCCGATTTTGCCCCACACTTGTCCTGGGATAAACAAATGCTGTTATAACCAGGGATAAATGGAAGGTATTGTGTCGCGAGTTGAACTCTGATGAAACCAGGGATGAGATCCAAGTGCAGAAAGGACCTCTGTCTTCAGCTCACTGGAACCCAAGGCATAGTTTGTATGTCCCTCTACTGAAACTGCTACATGGCATCATTGGTTATGTTCTGACCGGTAAACCCAAACTTTCAGTGGAAACTGACTTCTGGCTATTAAAAAGCTGCCTGTATTTAAAAAGCTATTGGGTTTTAACTACAGGTAAATATGCTTCAGTAGCTAGCTGCTGCATTAGTATTCAGTCAACAGGGTACAATGAGAGGTTTTCAGAAGAAAGAAAATTATTACCATCTAGAAATTTTGATAACATTACTAGCTCACTAGACTTGGAAAGTCTAGCTTGTATTAACAAAAACATGCTGTCCTGGAAGAGGGTGCAGCAATTTTTGACAGGGTTTTCTCACATCCAGACAAAGATTTGAAGCAGAAAATGCTTAGAATGGCTGGATAGATTTAAACAGTACAATGTTATATATTATTACTACAAGAAATTTTTCTGGTGAAGTAATTGTCTGAACGAAGCAGACCAAAACAGGGACATATTACTTTGTTCCAAAATTGTCAGGCGCAGTGGGATGGACTTGGAAGAGAAAAAGCAATCTGAATAGCCTTACTTTGGGGCATTGGAATGGAATTCAGGTGCTCATTTTGAAGCTTTTATTGGCTGCTCAGGAAGAAAGAAAATGTTTTTAAAAAGCACAGTGTGGGGCATTTCTGTAATCTGCAAATCACTGACACAATGCAGCATTTTGTCAACCATAGGCAGATTTGAGGAGGGGGCAGGAATCTGGTGAATCTCTTCTCCCCCCCACCCCCCTTTAGGCAGGAGGGCATTCAGTTCAGGAAAGGTCCTGCCTTGGGTACTAGGCAGGCAGGAGGGCTAACAAGCATATCCTGAGCAGTTGGGACAACTCGCTAAATCTCCAAGAAGGTTGAAAGGAGATTTTTTTAAAAAACCTCTCATGAATGAACTGCCTATCCTTGAGTTGCTTGCTCAAACCAGAGAAGAAACTTCTGACTAACTACAGTTTAACCACCTCAGAGATCCAGCCTGCATCATCAGAAATGTTAACAGACAGGGTTGACAGAACATTCCACTGCCTAAAAGAACAGAAATTCATTAGGTATGGATTGCTCCCTAAGTATGGATTGCCCCCAGTATCATGGTACCTTCACTGCACTAATCCTTCAGCAGTAGCCATACCCCCTCCCCTGGGCTACCAGGGCAATCTGAAAAAGGTGATATTCTTATAGTAATATACAGGGGTCATTTCGTAGAAAAAGAGGTGCAGGAGCTCATTACCATAACTCACTTGCATAACTCATTTGCATAACTCATTTGCATATACCACACCCCCTAACATACCGGAAGTGTGTCCCCACCAGTCTTCACATGCACAAAATGTGGCATGATTTATGAGCACACTAGCACCCATCCTTAACCAGTGCTCAGACAAGGAAAATATATTTAGATTGTCCTTTTTGCCTACAAGCAGGGGTCATTTCGTAGAAAAAGAGGTGCAGGAGCTCATTAGCATAACTCATTTGCATAACTCATTTGCATATGCCACACCCCCTAACATACCAGAAGTGTGTCAGAAGGCAACACCCACCCCTCAGGCTCCACTCCACAGGTGAGTGAAACTGACCTGCTCTTCCTCCATTTCCTTCCCCATCCAATACTTTGTGCAATAAAAATAAGCGTAAAGAACACACCCTCATTCTCTTCCTGCTCCCTTGAAACCACCAGGTTTCAAGTAGACTTGAGATACCCAGGACATGTGCACCACTCATCCCTTTCCCTTCCCCACCCCACAACAAGACACCGTGTGAGGCAGGTGGAGCTGAGAGAGGTCTTTTGAGAACTGCTCATGAGAGAACAGCTCTGAGAGGACTTGTGACTGGCCCAAGGTCACACCAGCAGCTGCATGTGGAGGAGTGGGGAATCAAACCTGGTTCTCCCAGATTAGAGTCCAACTCCTGACCACTACACCAAACTGATGGGGTGGAAGCTGCTGAAGGGTTGGTGAAATTTCTCCAGTACTTATGTGCCATGTGCCCAGATAAAAAATGGTATACTTAGAAAATTTATATGCCACCTTGAGCAAGCCTCTGGAAAAGCAGCACACAGTCATAAAAGGAACAATGATAAAATTATCAATATTAAAACAAAACATTAAAATCAATAAAGACCCTAGCAGGGCTTTCCCCGGGGCGCTGTGCCTCTGCACTGCTCAGGGAAGCTGAGGAGGGGGCGGGGCTTGGTCATGTGCCTGCCCCCTGAGCTCCTCACTCCCAGAGCTGCGCTCCTGTGCGCTCCTGCTCCAACGGACCCCTGGTAATATACCATATATACCAATATATGTTGGGTGAGGAAGATAGCCTTCCCCTCCTCTCAGGATCAAGATACATTTTACTCTACCATGATGTTCATCAAAAAACAGGACTGTGAAGCCACAGGGGAAATTGGGTGAA
Source organism: Lepidodactylus listeri (assembly GCA_029233225.1). Lineage (NCBI taxonomy): Eukaryota > Metazoa > Chordata > Lepidosauria > Squamata > Gekkonidae > Lepidodactylus > Lepidodactylus listeri. Next base: position 51,965,054 of record JARCFY010000016.1, on the reverse strand, counting down.
GCCATGAGTCAAAATGCAGCACGGGGCAAATAGTGGGAAATTGATGCACGCAATTGGGGGAAAGGGAAGCACGGTGGCGAAGCAGCGCCTTGTGGGAAATCGGTCCTGGTTTATAGGGTTTTCTTGAGGATAAAGTTGGAAGGTTTGGATAAAAATTGAATGGGTGTATAGATACTCAATATATTGGAATGGAGAGCTCTTGGACCAGTTGAGGAAGAAGCTGTGTTGCTTTGGAAGCTGAGCTGCTCCTGACTACATTCAGAATTCCAAGGGGCCCAACTGGCTGTGTCCAGGGCTCATTTTCTGGCAGGAGCTCCTTTACATATTAGGCCACACACCCTAATGTAGCCAATCCTCCAGGAGCTTACAGAGCTCTTCTTACAGGGGCTACTGTAAGCTCTTGGAGGATTGGCTACATCAGGGGTGTGTGGCCTAATATGCAAAGGAGCTCCTGTTACGAAATGAGTCCTGGCTGTGTCCAGTGTATGTAGGGGAAGCAAATGAGAGCAAGTGGTCCCATTTGCATCTTCTCTGTGATGATGTTGCTGCATGAGACCGAAATCGGGGGGAAACAGTGGTTTGGTTGCTATGTAAATCACAAGGGAGAAGCAGTAGTGAATGTCTGTGTGAGTGCGCATGATTATATGTTGCGAGTCACTGAATGATGGCACTTTTTAATTTCATTGTACTATGTACAATGACAATAAAGTATATTATTATTATCTATCCTTTCCCTGACAAACTAGGCTGGAGAAAGTAAGGCAAAGGAGGTAAGAGGCTTCTAGCTGAGGTCACACTTGAAGCCCTACTGTTTTCTCACTAGTTTTTCCTGTCTTATTTTTTGTTCTTGTTGGGTGGTGGTTCCTTTTTTGTGTTCACTTTCAGCTTTTTAAAGGAACTCTTGAGAAAACCCTGCTTTCCTCAATCAAGATAGGAAATGACTGGGATTCTAGGGACATCATGCTTTCTTGTTAGGCTTGCCAACAGAAGATCTTCTGTAAGCCAATTACCTGCCTGCCAATAAGGGGGGAAAAGACAATGTACAAACAGTGTGTACAGGCACACAACTGCATTCCCCTGAATCATGCTACCATCCAGGTGGTGTTAGCACTGGTCTTTTGACTTTGTTTCTTCACCTCAAAGAATTCTTAGGAGTTCTGAGCAATAGCTGAAAAACTCTTGAATTAGTGTTAGGAGTTTCGTTTAGAGTGCACAGATGGCATCTCAGATGAGCCAGAACTTCCATCCTGAGTGTGAGGCTGTTGTGAACCAGCTGGTCAACTTGGGGCTCTGTGCTAGCTCTGTGTAGCTTTCTATGACCAGTCACTTTGACTGTGATGATGTTGCCTCGGAACCTTTTCTTCAGGGAGCAGTCCCAGGAAGACAGGGAGCATGCTGAAAAGTTCCTGAGATATCAGAACAAGTGAGGAGGTCAGCTTGCACTGAAAGACATCAAGAAGCCAGATCAGGATGAGTGGGGCAGCAGCTTGGAAGCTCTGCAGAAAGCCTTGCAGCTGGAGATGCAGGTGAATGAAGCTCTGTTGGACCTGAACAAGCTGGCAACAGAGAAGGGAGAGCCCCATCTGTGTTAGTTCCTGGAGTCCAAATACTTGGAGGAGCAAGCATAGGCATCAACTGTGAGGAGGCTCAAGGGCTCAGGCCACCAATGAAGTTTCCCAGGGTTTCCCGGCGAAACAGGGCGCCCTGTTTCGCCGGGCGCCCTGTTTCGCCGGGGGGGGGGCTGTTTTGCCGGGCTCGTTCGCTGGCCTGCCTACTGGCTGCCACTGCCGCCACCTGCTCGCTGGCCGCTGCGCCTCCCCGCAACCCACTCCCTCCCTCCCGGGGCCATCTGGGCGACTGCTGGGGTGATGCTTGGGCGAATGGGCCTCGCTCTGGGAACGTCATCACACTGGCCCTGGTAGGGAGAGAGGGAGGGGCTTCAGGGGAGAGGGGAGCCGGGAGCCAAGGGGGGGGGGCTCTGGCAGCGGCAGGGACATCATTCCGGTGCGCGTGTGCACTTTGCACGCGCAAGAGCCCCTGCCCCCCAAAGTTTAAAACTCTACGCCCCTGGGAGCAAGTGAAGGCCTTCAAGAAGTTGCGAGACCACATCACCAACTCGAAGTGCCTGGTGGTGCCCTGAAAAGCATGTGGGAGTACCTGTTTGACAAACTCACCTTGAGTAACAACAATGAGCTCCACAGGATGAGACTTCCCTGAATGTGCTTCTAGAGATGATGATGACGGTGGTGGTGGTGGTAATGATGATGATGATAATGGCATTAAAAGGGGAAACAATTCTTAGAGGAGTTCTAAAAAGCAATAGTTTCCAGCATTCTTCTGTTCTAGCTTTCTTTCAGGCCACAGGGCTCACAGGAGCTAATGCAAAGTTCTAATCTTTCTTTCGTCCAGTATTTTTTTCAAAGCCTCTCTGTTGGGGCTGTGTGTTTGGCAAGATGTAAAAGAGGCATGAGGTTCATCAAAAGTGACAGCTCTCACCATGAATAATACTGTAGATGTGAAGCTGGGTCATCTAGTTTTAAAATCATGCATCGTTATAGACATTTTAGAGTGTGTTGCTGCTGGCTGTTGTTGGCAAGTGAAGTTGGTCTGTGGTGGAAACCTAAGAGAAAAGCTGGCTGTTTGAAATCAGTATAAGAAGTGGACATTAAACGCAATAGTCCTGCTGATTATTATTATATGTGGCACATAATTACAGCATCTTTGTTTGACATAAACAACAGCCAGGTAAATTTTGAACAATATAAATGGGATGCACTCCATCACATCTGATGTTTCTAATAGTTCAAATGTGGTGTATGGGAGGAGACCTGGATCTGAAAGGACTATAGTGTATACAACTTTTGTATATAAATATTTATTACAGCCTATTAATTAGACATTAAAAAGAATTGCTTTTTAATAGGTACTGATGCCACCACTAATATTCCCTGGTTGAACCTGGATGATAAAGAAATCAGGGGATACTCATCTAATTCAGTTATATGACCTGAACATTATATGAACTTCAGAGTAAAATTCTCCTGCAAAGATTCAACTAGAATGGACATGTAATCAATCCTTTTCTCTTCCAGGTTTTTTTTTTTTTTTTAAATGACTGCTTGGAAGCAGTCCTGAAAAAGTATCAGGACAATTAACTGTGCCAAGTTCGACATCTCATTACATTCTATAAAGGAATATGAAGATGTCCCAAGAGCTGGATTAATGCACAAGCAAAGTAAACTACATTTTAGGGTCTCAGATTTTGCGGTCCGTCTAAATATAACCCACCAAAGCATTACTAAATTACTATTTTTGGCAATGGTATGGGGTCTGCTAAACGTGACATAGTTTAGGAACTCTGCATGTCTTAACATGACACTGATCACCACCGGGTTCCTGGAGCTCTAAATGAAGATTTTGGGGGAGTGAGGAATTAGGTAGTCCACTCCAAGGTGTTTTTGTCCTGCAAAATACCTTTTCAGAATCCCTGTAGGCTTTTTAAAAATAGCTCTTTACTTATCCCATTGTTTGCTAAATTATATCCATTCTTCCACAAGAGGACCTCTACAGAAGAAGCTCACCTGTGTGTTACAAAAAGAACAGGAAGACATCCCTTCCAAACCAGTCCTTTCTGTTATGAAAAACAGTGTTTTTGTAAGGGTGTTGGGGGGGGGGGGCACGCAAAAGGATAACTTTGAAGAGGTCTTGCAGGAATGGCTAATTGCATTCTTTTATATAACAAAAGCAAGAAAAAAATCAATATGTTAACCCTCTCCAGCATTAGTTTTTTCCTTATCACAAATCGTATCATTTTTTGGGGGGGGGGGGGTTATTTTTTTCATTAAAGATAGTGCTAATTTGAATGGGAGGGAAAGTGGCATGGTACAGCCCAATCTTGTCAAATCTCAAAAGCTAACCAGATTTGATACTTGGATGGGAGACCACCATGAAAGGGCGAAGACAGACTTAAGTTCTGCCGCGCCTTCGCGGCACGGCAGAACAAGGCAGGGGGAATTGCCCCCGCCACGCGGTGTTTGCACACCACCACAAGGAAGCCGCCCACAGCATCCAGACTGCGGGCGGCTTCCAGCGGCGGTGTCCGAATGCCGCGTGGCTCCCCCGGCTAGCGCGCGTTCACACCCTCTGGAAGTGGGTTGAACATGCGCCACAGCAGCCGGGACACAACTTTTAAGTGGTGCCCGGCTGTTGCGGGAGGAGCGTGGTGCCGAACACGTTGCATCTAGGCCGCCTCCTCCGGGCAGATGTGGCAGTCTGAACAGCCGCTCTACCTCCACTTTTAAAGCGGAGGCAGAGTGGGCCATACTGCCAGTCTGTCCTCGGCCAAAGAATCTTCAAAAGGCAATTATGAACCACCCCTGGTTCTCACTTGCCTGGAAAGCCCTTCTGGGGTTGTTGCAAGTTGGTTGCAACTTGATGGCACTTAGGTATGTAATTATGAATGGGCTTGTTATTTTGTAGGGTGTACTTTTCCCAGTATTTCCAATTCTTGAGGTTGCAGTGCACATCCATGAGAACTTTCCCCATTTGTCAATGGTGTTCATGGATACTGAGGAAACAGGGAGGAATGTTTTCTCTTTAATTCTTTGATTCTCTTCCTTAAAATTCAGCAAAATGCAACAGATCTTTGAAATAAAACCTACAGGTTAAAGACAGAATGAAGCCTAACTGAGGAGGAGCTGGAGGAATCTACCTATGAAAATCAGTGGATCTACAATAGATTAGTAGATCTACATTCAAATTCGTATTTTTTGACATGGATAAATATGCACACTTAGGGTGAAGACATATTTTTTTCATTATTTTAATTGCCATGCTTGATCAGAAAATTTGTTTTCATCCTGCTTATTTTCTTTGGTGAAGTTCTCATTTTTTGGGGGGGGGGTGTGTATGTTTTTTATGTTATATGTCATCTTATGCCATTTCCCATTGCATATATGCAACTGGTGTAAAAGCAAGCATCTATTTTAATGTCAGTATTTCTATCCAATTTTGTTATTATGATCACTGAAAATGTAGCGGCAGTTTGGTCCCAAGTCTGAAGAAACATAGAAGAAATATGAACTTTTTAAAAGAATCAAGTCACAAAATTTGATTTTAAAAATCACTGATCAGGAGGCGCCTATGGCCACAAATCATTGCATGTTTATATTTTTAATGCATTCAGCTGGAGTGAGTCTATTATTTCCAAAGACTAGTTACTTTCTCTGCCCTTTACAGACTATATTTGGTTTTATACACTCTGTGAAGCATCTCTCCATCAGTGGTGAAGTACTGTTCATTATAACATAGTATACTCAACCCTTACTTTAGTTACTGAAATAAAAATGTGTAAAACCAATGAGAACTTTTGACTTACAACAAATCTTCACGGCTGAGTTGTAAATCCTAGGAGATGCATCATTTTATTATGAAAATGTTTAAAGCCTATGGTCACCAAGATTATCAAGATGGACTTGTGTTTCAATAAGTGTGTCACAAAATACTGTGACTAACGATATTGTTTTCTTCTCTCTAGTGTGCTGTTTTATATAAAGAAAACATATTGATTAATACAGTAACTGACTGCTATGTGTTTCTGAGAAATCACAGTGCTTATAAATTTGTGTATTCATCATAACAGGTCCATTTGTTATGGAATGTCTACAGTGAATCACAGGATAATTTTACACCATCACAGAAGAGAAAAGATGGATGGGGAAGTCTAAAGACTCTTTTTAAAAAACTAACGTTTCTTAAAATATAATATTAATCACTCCTTTAACATACTTTTTATTGTGAGAAATGTAACATGAAATACGCCCAGCAACTAGAACACATGTTTCTAGATCTGTTGAATTTTGGCAAAACCTTATTTGGTCAAGACAAGAGAAATAAGGGCTCCAGTTTGCAAACATATAGTACTTTGAAGTTCAGTACTTCTAAACCAGACGAAAACTCGCTCAGATTAACACACTGAGAATTCATGGAAGATATTTGATCATGAATGAGTCTAGTAAATGGAACCCAGTATCATGGAGTATGATGTGGTACTGTCTTTTATGCCTTAGCATGTTGATCTGTTAAGTTAATGAACTATCAGAACTTAAACCAAACCACTTGAACAGTTGTGAGTCTAGGCAAAACTGGGGCCAGCAAACCCCAAAACCAAAAGTTCCTTTCCATAAAAATTGCTGTTGGGATAAAAATGTGTTTAATTTGATGATTTCTGTTCAAATTTTATATTACATAGTAGTTTTTCATCTTGTTTAAGTAGGAAAAATAATCTTGAACATCTACTGAATCATTTTTTTCCCCTTGCTCAAAGAGTTATGGTGACATTTCTCCATGCTTCACGAAACAGAAGAGGTCAAATTGGCACATAACTGCCACTGTTATGTCAGCTTCGAAAAACAGATATTCTGTTCACCAGATTGACTCAGGTGAGCAGCCGTGTTGGTCTGAAGCAATAGAACAAAGTTTGAGTCCAGTGGCACATTTAAGACCAAAAAAATTTAAGTCTGGGTTTAAGCTAAGTCACTTCGTTCCTGCTTATACCCAGAATTAAACTTTGATGGTCTTAAAGGTGCCATTGGACTCAAACTTAGTTATCACATCTGTTTGTTAATTCTTGTATTTGTATGCTAATTTGCTGCTATTCACGGGTCTTACCAACTGCTTAAATCCAATCTTAGCTGTACTTATTGCTCAGTTACTTATGCATCTTGACTCTAACTAGCCCTTCCTCACAACTACCCCCACCTCCTCTCTTCTTATATGTAAGGCGTGAGGAAGTCTGTTTCATTGTATCTGAAGAAGTGTGCATGCACACAAAAACATATACCCAGAATGAAACTTTGTTGGTTTTAAAGGTCCCAGGGGGACTCAAACTTTGTTCTGTTCCCCAGATTGTTATAAAAGTTTGGTTTGGGAATATTGTTTTGCTGGTGTAAATCCATTACTTTGGTAAAATTATACTATCAGGGCATTTAGCCTACTTTCAATAGTGTTTATATTAATATGTCTAAAGCTAGTATATTCTGGGTTGCCCCAGGCCATTTTGTGAATGGTAAGAAATAATTTAGACCATAATTTGCATATTTTTCAAAAGTGAACACCTCAAAGCTGTCGAATATCTATTTCGGTTTGTGCAGTGTGATCATGTGCACTGTGAGCTGATCCTTCCTGCCTTTCCCTTCTAGCATCCATATGTGCCTCAAAAAGGTGGTGCCAAAAGTTCGAGAAATTAAGTAGATGAAAAATTGTGTGACAAGGGGAGGCTGCACTGAAGAGGGGAAAGTTAATGAAATTACCCTTCTCTTGATCTTCCATCAGTGGAGCTTCCAAAACTTACAGAAGTGGCTACTGGTGAAATGAGCAGGATGTATGGTTTTGCCCACTTTACCCTGACCTGACTTTTCATTCATGTGAGTCCCTTGACTTCTAACACTGACTTTTCAAGTTCTGTGGGCAGCTGCTGAGGAAAAAGGGAAACAGGCAACGTATCTGCTTCCACCAGCATCTTACACAGGTGCTGCATAGTATCCAACTCAATACCTTTGTTAAATAATTGTTGAGGAACAAAGAAATGAGCCATGACCATGTTCCATTTAGCAAAGCAACCTCAGGCCAATTCTGCCATTTTTGACAGCACACTTCTAATCAAATCATATTTTCAACCAATGTTGCATTTAAGGCCCAGTAAGATAAATTGGAATTATGTATGTTGTTCCTCAAAAGAGGGAAGTGGAATCTTCAGGGAGTAAAAAAGAAGCTTGTTATAAGCAATCTCTTATTGTCTGATCTGCACAGAGGGCAGTGCCAACTATCAAAAGAAGACTAGGATCAAAAACAAGCCACGAGATTAATAGATATTAAATGGCCTACTCAATCTACTCTACAACCCTTCAGAGTGCCATATAACTAGAACCTTTCTGAAGTCCTGAAATGTGTTCATTGAAGAGTCTGCAAAGATTTCTATTTATAATAGGATGTTAATTTAAATTGTTGACATGTTGCTGGTCTTGTAACTGTATTTTTTATTAAGTTTTTAAAATGTAAGTTCTCATTTTCTTCATTTGTAACTTCGCTATAAATACTCTCAATTGAAACACTCAAAAGAACAAAAAAGATTGGCCTCACTTTTTGGTTTTTGTTCCATCCAAGGGAATAGGTAATACTGAGAAATAATGTAAAGTGTTTTATTGGCTGACCTCTGTGCTTTAGCCAGGTTATTAGATAATAGCACTAATGCAAAGAACTTAGAGGTCTAGTTATGAAAAGCATCCCAAAGTAGATGTTTATCCAAAGATGAGGACATAAAAGGCCCAAATGATACACTTACTCAAGTGGCAATCAATTTGTGTGGTGGAGAAACAGGAAAATATACTATCCTTTACACCTTCCAGCATGGGTGATTTGTTTGTGTCGTGAAGGCGACAGAGGACATAGGTAGCAAGAGATAACAGTAGGTCTATATTGTGGCGCAGAGCCAGGCTGGTATTCCTGTCTGCTGCTGCTGCTCTTCTGCACTGCTCATATACTCCATGGCTCAGTAGATGGGAGAGGATATCAGACCAAGACACCAGGGATTCATATATACTGTAGTGTTTAGAGTGGTATTCACTCACACTTTGCTCTTTACCTACAGCTCACAAATAAAGAAGAAGAAAACTTGACCACCAGTGATTCTAATTTAAGTAGAGATAGGTACTCCATGTGGATGTCTGACTGTACTCATGATGTCCCACTTTGCCAGTGTGATGGAATTAAAGATCTGGGACCAGCAGAATGTAAACAAGTAACACTGCTGAGTCACATAACTGAGTGAGGAGAGGGTCATTTGGCTCAGAACACTCAGTGAGTGACACTCAACGGGCACAACTGACAGTTTTGGGGCTGACAGTGGAAAGTGAGAGTTTGTGGAGGGAACAGTCCTCTGTAGCTTTGTGTGAGCAGCCTGAAATACCAGTTGAAGCAGATTACTGGGGGCTGGATAGTCTGGTTCAGGGGACAGTGAACAGACTAGTGAAAGTAGAGCACATAAGTGGTCACGAACACAAAATACATCACTCCTGAAGAACCTGGGATAGGTGGTTAAGTGAGGGCCAAGAAAAGGTCTGGCAGAGTCTGGACAGCTGGTTGGCGGCCAGTTGGGACTTAAGGGGAAAAAAAGGGCCAGGAAGCCAAAGCCAAAAGGCTAACCACTAAGCAGGACAGGAGAGAGTACATATGAAGCTGTTGAGTGAACTTATGGACATCTAAAGAAACTGGAAACAATATAGCCTACTGCCTAAGTGTAATCCAAGCAAAACGTGCCAGCCTATGAAGAAATAAAGTGTCAACTGTATATACATCCCCCATCCCCCTGTTGTGTTCTGAAAATAAAGTACTGTTTTGTTTTGAAGTGAAAACACATTGGTGCCTGACTCTTAAAACCAACAACAAATATATCTAGCAGTGGCCCTCAACATACCTATAAAGAAATTTAAAACAAACCCCAAGGAGACTATTAGGAGATAGAGGGAGCTGGTCAGTACAGTAAAGGCAAGCCTGATCGGTCACCTCACAGAACGTCACAGTATAGCAGATTAGAAGGTCGCACATCTTTCAGCCATAAAAAGGTAGGCGGTATGTGACCTAGCCTGAAATTTCCTTTCCCCCTCTTCCTACATTTTATTCTTATTTTCATTTCACACCCCGCTAATGATGATAACGATGTTACCTGCCCTGAACCCACACATAATAAATAAATAATAAACAGGAGGATAGTGATGATGTCATAACTTTCTCTGGCTAGAGACTCTGTGGAAAATACATGGGGTAGAAATAATTCCATTGCTCTAATTTGGGACCTAAACATGTTCTATTTATTTATTTATTTATTAAAACATTTATCTCTCACCTTTCATCAGGGCTCAAGGTGGCTTACAGTAATAGTTAAAAACATTTTCAGTTAAAACCACAAATAAAATGGCAAACCGCAGATCTCCCCTCCTCTACTCCATTTTATCATGCCTTCATCCTTTAGAAAGTAGGAAATCTACTAAGTACACACAATCAAAGAAAGTAATACAGGAGGAGGTGTGTTTTCTTAGTTTTCTCAGTGTTAGTGGAATATAACAAAATATTTGTTCAATTATCTTTCTACAGAATAATAGCTACATGCCTGTAACTGAATCACCCTGCTGAGATGTCACAGAATGCTCAAATAACTCAAAGTGGTGGCAGTGGTGGTAGCCGTGGTTTATCACAGTTGTTCAGACAGGTTTTCAACAGCTTTCCAGTGTTCAAAATATAACCAGAAATATGAATTTCACTGGAAATGCCTGGAATTATGAATTCCATCTTCAGTCATCTAGAACTTTTCTCAAAGACCACATCTTGAGAATTAATTAGAGACTGTAAATGTAGTATCCAAATCACCGTAAGGTGAAAGGATGGACAATAAATAATTTAAATAAATGTAACAAATCAATTAAAACAAAATAATGATTCATATTTGTAAGCTGCCTTGAATGTTCTGTGAGAAACATGTATCACAAAAGAAGTAAATACAGGAATAAAATGAAAGCTGTAAAGTTACTCATGTTACAGTAAAATAATATATGCTAATGAATTTCCAAAAAAATGTATTTTTTATTTTACATTTTTGTGTTCATACAGAAAATAATACTATAGGATGCATTGACTTGGTCTTGCTTTTGTTGAAACAAATATCTTAAAATGGAATTCCAGGCTGGCCTGCAGGCTTTTCAGACATTTGTGTTTTTTTCAACTGATTGGATTAAGCCATTCTGCCAGCAGTTACAGTAGGACTAGTGCAGTTACCAGGGGTCCGTTGGGGCCAGAGCGAGGTGGAGCAAAGCTCCGCCAGCTCAGGACTGGCCAGTAGGGAAGCCACGGGCTGAATCAGATTCTCTAATCTGATTCAGCTCGCCGCTGAATTGCCGCCAAAATTTGGTGGCAACTTTAGAAGCCACTGGAGGGGAGGGGGTTTGAGGGAGAGGCTCCAAACTTGCAGGGTAGCTGCTGGGGCCTCTCCTCGAAATACCCACCAAGTTTCAAGAAGATAGGACCAGGGGATCCACTTCTACGGGCCCCCAAACAGGTTGCCCCCATTCCCTCCATTGTTCTCTATGGTAGGAAAAAAGTTAACATTTTTTCCCACCATAGAGAACAATGGAGGGGATGGGACAATCTGTTTGGGGGCCCATAGAATTGGACCCCGTGGTCCAATCTTCTTGAAACTTAGTGGGTATTTCGAGGAGAGGCCTCAGCAGCTACCCTGCAAGTTTGGAGCCTCTCCCTCAAACCCCCTTTCCTCCAGCCCCTCATATACTCTATGAGTTTTTGCCATTGATTTCAATGGTCCATAGGGTATAATGGGGCTGAAACTGACATTCCCTTTCTGACACACTTCTGGTGATGTCAGGGGACGTGGCATATGCTAATGAGTTATGCTAATGAGCTCCTGCACCTCTTTTTCTACGAAAGGACCCCTGGCAGTTACAGAATAAGATAGAAGACACCAGGGCTTTTTTTTGTAGAAAAAGCCCAGCAGGAACTCATTGGCCCAATAGGCCACACCCAGCAGCAGAAAGTCATTTGCATATTAGGTCACACCCCTGATAGCACAACTCATTAGCATATTAGGCAGGGGGCTGGGAAAGGACAGGGCAGGCATGGAAGCTTGCCTCTTTTCTCCCGAGCTTCTCCACCCCACTTCAGCAGCGCTTTTCTAGTCTCCTACCCCAACCCCCCGCAACCAGACGGCCGGGGAAAAGTGCTGCTGAAGTGCCTGGGATCTGAAAGATTGCCTGCTGCCCTTGGTCTCCCCAGCCAGCCCACCAAGGTGCGCAGGCCGAGGGCAGCCAGGCAAACATGCCTCGCTCCTTCCCTGAGCCTCTCCGCTTTTGCTGAGTGGCATGTGGGGGGGGGGCATGGGTAAACGCCTTTCTCTCCCACCCCCAGATTGGGGAGGGAAAGAAAGGCATTTTCAATGTGCCTGGGTCCCCCTCCTGATCTCCTTACACCTGGAGAAGATCAGGGGGGGAAAGCAGGAATGTCTGCATGCCTGCCCTCTTTCCCCAGCCTGCCCACTGCCTTTCCCTCTTGAGTGTAATGTGGGGAGAGCAGCATGCTCTGTAGCCACGCATGCCAGAGGTTTTGGTTGTAGGCGTGGCCAACTGAGGAGCCAGCCGGAACTTGGTTCCTGTGCGTTCCTGCCCAAAAATAGCCCTGGAAGACACTGTTAATATAACAGCAAACTGTAAAATAGGTGACTAAATAACAGGCTTGCCAGCCAGTGGCTGAGGATTGGTGGCAGCAGGGCTCATTTCATAGCAGGAGCTCCTTTGCATATTAGGCCACACACCCCTAATGTAGCCAATCCTCCAAGAGCTTACAGAGCTCTTCTTACAGGGGCTACTGTAAGCTCTTGGAGGATTGGCTACATCAGGGGTATGTGGCCTAATATGCAAAGGAGCTCCTGCTACAAAATGAGCCCTGAGTGGCAGACTGAGGGAGGGGGTGTCATTGTGTCGATGGTGTGGTATCACTTCTGGGACAAACCCAGAAGCGGTCACTCTGTTGATGCAATGCTCTAACATTCACTGGAAACGTTATGGTTCACCCTGGAAGTTACATCACACCACCAATACAATGGCAATTTTTTGGCTCATTGTTTTCCCCTCTGCTTACCAAGTTTGTGGGCCAGGGGCTGCTGCTGTACAGTGGGAGACCCAGCAGCCCTGCAAAATGGTAACCCCATAGCTACAATATAAGACAATAACAATACTACAGGATTATGTATTTTCAGCTGTTTAGTATACAATAGTTATTATTAAAGTGTGATTAATTTGCACTGAGTCCATGAATTTTAAAGGGAAATAGGTAAGCAGTATTAGAAAGTGAATTTGCAGTTAGATCTTACTGGTTTGTAAAGTATTTCTACTTTACTGCTTACCTTCAATAGTACTCTAAGAAATCTTAGCAGTCCACTGAATTTCTGCCTTTTCTTCTGTGAACATGAACCTACTGAAGACCTTTAAGGTCCAGTTCTTTTACAGTTTGTATTTAAAGTGAGGGTTGTGCCACTAAATCATAGACTATTTATTCTGAAATTCTGCAAATGTGCCCCCCCCCCCCCGAAATAAATCTGGTCCCTACAGAAAAAGTGACCAAATCTAAACAAACAAACAAACAAAAACCTTAATCCAGCAAAGCACCAAAATGTTTGTTGCTTGAGGAGTGATGATGAGGCAAAAGAGGCAATATTATGGAAATGAATAAAAAAATACATGAGGGTCATTGCCAACTATTCGAAGGTTAGTGATTGCTATTCCACAGGGCAAGCCACAAATCAGGTAGTACAAATAGAGATACATGGTGTAAAATACACAGGCAACCTATGACAAACACTACTTGGTAAAATGTGAAACATAAAAACATATTCTGCCCATGGATATAGAGGAGCTGTGTTTATATATATAATATCTCTCAAAATTACAACTGACCTCTAGACTATGGTAATAAATTCTCCTTGGGGGAAATGGCTGCTTTGGAGGGAGTGACTCTATGGCATTATACCTTACTGAGCCCAATCCCCAACCTTCCAGGTTCCGCCCACAAATCTACAGAAGTTTCACAGCCCAGAGTTGGCCACCATACTGCAGAACCGCACTGCTGGCTTGCACACTCCCAAATCTGACATGCCTTCTTTGGGGTTGCCAGTTCCAGGTTGGGAAATTCCTGGAGATTTTGGGGGTAGAACCTGGGGAAGGTGGAGTTTGAGGTGGGACAAGACCTCAGCAGAGTATAGTGCCATAAAGTCCACCCTACAAAGCAGCCATTTCCCTTGGGAAACTGATCCCTGTCCTGTAGGGATCAGTTGTTTTATTTATTTATTAAGTTCAATTGTTAAACTGGCCTCCTCTGTTGGACAGGGCTCAGGATGGTGCATATCAGAAAACTTTACATAATTATAATCAAAGGTTAAATAATTAAAAATATAGTAATAAATAACCATTAAGATGGTGATCAACTGCCAGAGGATGCCAATGCTTCGGGGGGGGGAGGGGGGAGAGAAGCAGGAGTGCCAGTCACTGTCCTCAAGCAAATACCTGGTGGAACATCTCAACCATCACTGTCCTCAAGCAAATACCTGGTGGAACATCTCTTCCATACATGCCCTGCAGATGTCTCTTGGCAGAGAGTTTCACCAGGTTGGGGACAGGGCCGAGAATGCCTTGGCCTCGGTCAAGGACACTGGGATGTCTCTCAGACTGGGAACCACCAGCAAGTTTTTATTTGCCAAGTGTAATGCCCTTCAGAGGGTATACCAGGAGAGGTGGTCCCAAAGATACACAGGTCCCTGACCATTTAGGGCCTTAAAGGTTAATACTATAATCTTGAACCTGATCCAGTACACCTCTAGAAGCCTGGGCAGTTCATGGAGCACAAGTTAGATATGTGCCTCACACTGCCGCATTCTGGATCAGGTGGAATTTCTGGGTCATCATCATTGCTTTATTACAGTTCATAACCAGCACAAAACAGTCCAGATATATCAAAAACTGGATATCAAAATATAACTATAATAATATGAAATTTAGATACGAATGTAGGGACAGGACAAAACAGAAGCTTTTACAAGTAATTAGAATGAAATATCATATGATCTATATCTATATCACACTTTTACATACTGTTTGTGAATTCTGTAGGCTGCTGCTAAAAATTTTGCACATGCCAATGTGATCGCTGGGTTAGAATCTAATAGAAGTATATTGCTTATTACAGTATTTGAGAAACCTGAAAATGTTTCCTGTATAGGCTGCATAAATCTAGCTCATATTTTATTGTAATACCCACAACTAAGCAGAATATGTGTGATCATATCCACTTCTCCAGTACCGCACAGGCAGACATGCTCAGCCATCTGTGTCTTTCTGTAGTGGCCTACCACCACCTCTGGAGGAAAAAAATATTACAACGGGCCATAGAAAAGGCCCTTTGATAAGATGGAATATGCAGATTTGACAAGTATGAAGCTTGGGAGACAAAATATTTTGTCCGAGGTGAGGCCTGGTGATGTCATTCTGCCTCTCTACATCAAATATTCTCTGCTTAACTAGGGCCCTGGCTTGATTTATGGCCATTATCTGCAAAGCCAAGAATGGATAGCTTCTGATGTATAGCTCTAATGCAGCAGGAACTGTGCCTGTCCTTCAAAATTAAGGAAGTAATATCTGCTGGACGATGATTTAGCTTGAGCCAGGTGATGACTGAATTGAGGCTTATCCTAGCCTCTATTCTTATCATTCCTGGTTTCAAACACATGATGGGATTCGAAACACTTTTAGGAAATTGAAATATTGCTTTCAAGAATTTTGATTGTATTTTCTCGAGAGGAGAAAAGCTGGGTGATACTGGACCCAGTGTCGCCCCATAGAAGAGTTGGGGGTATAGTTTTAGCAAGAAATAATTTGAGGGCCGCTGGTATATATTGCCCCCCCTTTTGCATTAAAAAATCTAATAATACCTTGTGAAGATTTATACCCAGAGTTTGTGACATACTGGTGGTGGGCCTTTTTTGTCCCCGAAGAATGGAGCATAACCCCTAGATATTTATAAGCTGCTACTTGTTGTAGCTTATAGCTATTTAAGGTCTGTTACTTAACTTTAGGTTTTGTACCAAAGGCCATGATTTTTGTTTTATGGTAATTAATCTCTAGGTAGTTTAACTCACAATATGGGCCACATTGTTTTAACACCCTTTTTAGGCCTACAGGTGTCCTGGATAGCAAAACAGTGTCATCTGCATACAATAAAGCTGTCAGGTGGCAATCCACTAGGGCAGGGGGGTGAGTGTCTACCAGTTCCAAATTGCCAATCAGGTCATTAATATAGATGGGAAAAAGGGAGGAGGAGTTTCTGGATCAGAGTCAAGGGTAGCCCTACATACAGCAAGTTGTAGTAGTCCAACCTGGAGGTGACTGTTGCATAGTCTACAGTGGCTAGGTTGTGGTGAGACAGGTAGGAGGCCAGACTTGGCATAGCTGGAAGAATGCCAGTCTGGCAACATTTGCAATCTGGACCTCCATGGACAAGGAGGCATCCAGAGTCACACTCAGGCTTTTAATAGTTGATGCCAGTGTCAAGGACCCCAGACCTGAGTCCCATCTCCCCGGCCACAGAACTTCAGTCTTGGTCAGATTTAGTCTCAGCTGGCTCAGCTTCAACCATCCCACCACTGCCTCCAAACCCTTGGCCAGATTTGCTGGGGTGGTATCTGGTCAGCTTCCCATCAGCAGATATACCTGGGTTGTATGCCTACGTCGGCTTTGAAATACTAGGAGATCTCCAGGTGCCACCTGGAGGTTGGCACCCTTGATCACAAATTCCCTTCTCTAGGCCTAACTAGAGGAGCCACAGCCTGTCCCTCCTTTACCTAAGAAAGGCTCCAAAACTCTTTTAAAAAACCTTTACGCTGTCACTCTTCAGGTACCTAGAATACTTCCCCCCCTTTGAATGTTACATCAACCAGAATGCATTTTCTAAACTTCCTCTATAAGGAGTAAAATTAACTTAGGCCGAGGACAGACTGGCAGTCTCGGCCACTCTGCCTCCGCTTCAAAAGACTAAGACTAAGGCGGGGGGAATTGCCCCAGCCATGCGGCGTTCACATGCCGCTGGAAGGAAGTTGCCCACAGCGTTCAGACTGCTGCATCTGCCCCGAGGAGGCGGCCCGGACGCATCGCGTCCAGCACCGCGCTCCTCCCACAGCAGCCAGGCACCACTTAAAAATGGTGCCCCGGCTGCTGCTGCGTGCGTTCCACCCACCTCCGGCGGGTGTGAATGCGCACCAGGAGGGGGAGCCGTGCGGTGTTCGCACACCGCCATAGGAAGCCTCCCGCAGTCTGAACGCTGCGGGCGGCTTCCTTCCAGCAGCATGTGAACACTGCGTGGCTGGGGCAATTCCCCCTCCTTAGTCTGCCGCGCCGCGGAGGCGCGGCAGACTACAAGTCTGTCCTCGGCCTTAATATCAATAAGGAAATGTTATTTCTCTTGGAATATTTTATGTTAGCCACTTTGAGCCCCTTATGAGGAGGAAAGGTGAAACAGGAATATAAATGAATAAACAGCCGGTAAACATAAACAAGCCAAGGCACAGGTAAAAAATAAAGTTGCAGATTTTTCAGTAGGAGACAAATAAGAAAAGAATTTAATGTGCCTCTGTGTATGTGTTTGATATATGACAGCCAGCCAAAGTCAAGTAGAACTGAATCCCTGTGATATTTTTTTTAGAAATATAACAATCCTATGCATAGGCATCAACTACCGGGGGGGGGGGGCTCAAGAACTCGAGCCACCCCCGAATTTCCCCCCCCTGGGAAAATGGTGCGCCCTCTGCCGTGCCTCCCTTGGCCCTTCCTAGGGCCGCCGCCACCACCTCTCCTCCCCCAGCCTGGCTACTCCGACCCTCCCTCCGTCCATCCAGGGGCCAGCTAAGCAAATGCCCAGCTGGCCCCTGGACGGAGGGAGGGAGGGATGGAAGCAGGAGTGGTCAGGCGGGGGGGGAGGCAGCAGTGGCGGGGGGGAGGCAGCAGCAGCAGGGACATGCATGCGCACACAGAAGAGCCCCCGTCCCCCTGGGAGTTTTTAAACTCTACGCCCCTGATCCTATGCCAGTAGCAGACATGACATTGTAATACAGTAGTAATGTTCAACCCAGGTGAACTGACTGTTATTATCTTTGTTACTGTTTGGTTCCTTCTTTGCATGCTGTAATGAATGCCTAGTCTAATGATATCTAATTTCCCACAGGGACATTCTTTCTAATAGTGATACAGGTGAACACAGGCTGAAGCCAACACATGCCAGCTCTTAATTTTCTGTTCCATTGAAACTAGTGAATTTCAACAAGAAAACACTGTTGGAATGGGGTGAAATTTTGTGTTTTTATAGGCTTGGTTCAAGCATAATGTGAAACAATGGTTTATTTTAAGTATGGCTAGTCTTTCATATCAATATTTCATTGCCTTTGGAAAGGCAGTGCCAGGGAAAGCTAGGGTTAAGCTGCGGTGTCTGCAGTCACACATCGTATAAAACAATAGTTAAGACTAGCTGGCTTTAATAACATAATAACTAAGTTCAAACCATTGTTTCAGATCAATGGCTGCAGTCGGATGGCGTGCTTATTGTGTTTTTGCCACGTTTCTAATTTGATCGGAATTCTTTTGTTCCAGGGTGGTTCGGTCAGACATCCTGTCGTTGCCACCAAGGGACACCCCAGCCAGCCACACAGCCATCCTCCAGCAAAGCATTTTCCTTCTCATGCAGGAAGGGGATGAGAGACACAAGGCGCTGGAGATGGGGGGGAAGGGCTGTCTTTGCTGTCCATGCTGGATTTGTAACTAAGTGGCCATCTCGCCTGAACTTAAAGGCGCCCTCCGCCGGGTGATGTTTGAGCTGGATGTGGTGCTTCCTCACTTGTGAATTATCCCAGGTGGAAAGGGGGCTCTTCTCTGCCCCGGCAAATTGCAAAGTAAGGAAATTGCACTTTCCCTGCCTCTTATGGCATCTTGCTCCCCTCACCTCTGGTTTGCTGCTGTTGCTACCACCACTGCTACTCTTGCAAATTCTGCACAAGCAGTAATTAATGTCCCTAGGGGGAGTAACCGCTTATGTGCAAATTGCTAACTTGTAAAGAAAAAAAAACGGCAGCGAAAACAGAAGTTTACGATTTCCCAAATGGCCTGATCAGACATCTGGATACGTGCAGTGAACCCAGTTGGTTCCGTAAATACCAGACTTTATCCGGTGTCAGGAAAGTCAGAGGTGAGCCCAGGGGGCTGATGACTGCAGAATGGGATACAGATGATGCTGCCTGATTGAACAATTTAAATCCATTGGGGAGAAGCAACAGCAACAAATTAAACAGTTCATCTGAGCACAGCCTAAATTTGACAGATCCTAACTACCATAGTAAAAGCAGCAGCCTGCATATAGATGGTCACTTTAACTCTAGTTAGTTTAATTAAACCACGGTTTCACATGACATTCAAACTGAGCTACTTTTCTATGCAGAATATATCTCTTAATAGTTGCTAAATGGCGTGTTTGGTGTTCCATAATGCACTGTGCTGGAAGCAAGAGTTCAGATCACCAAACTACACTAATTCAGAAAGGTCCCCCAAATATCTGTTCTGTATATGCTAGAATTTTAACCTCAACCCCCACGTTCCCCACTTATAGAACATTTTATATGAACAGAGGCCTAAACAAGTATATTATGCATGAAAAGTACTCATCCACACAATCCATTCACTGATTTTGCCATGGACAGATTACATGAATTTAACCATGTACAACTATGTACATATAGACTATATTGACATATAACAACAAACCATGGTTTGGCACAACTTGAGCCTTTTTGTTTGCTTGCTGCCTCATGCCATCTTCCCCTTCTCTTCCACTGATGATCCAGTTCAGTTAGTTGTTTTCTGCTTTGTGGAATTCATACATCTGTAATAAAAAGCTACAGTTTGCACAGCACTTTCCCTCTAAACCAGGAATTGGAGCTCATGGATCCCTACCAATAACAGTGACATCTTCCTTCGGCACAAGGTGCCTTTCCCTTACTTATTTCTTTATCTGGAAAATTTCTACACCACCTCTCCAGAGGACCTACTAAGGAAGCTCTTCTGCTATCCCTTCCTCTTGGATCAGGGGAAAGTGCCTTGTGCCAGAGGAAGGAGCCATTGTTAGTGGACCAGATGCATGGGATCCAGCACCACAATTGCAAGCAGTGGTGTGAAGCATGTAAATCTGAAACTCAGTCGTCCAACATCCAACTATAGCTTAACTCTCCCATATGCACACACTATGTAGAATGTACGCAATAAGGCAATGTGTGGACTAGCTCTGAAATACTATTACGGGATTATCTTGATATTGCATTATTTGCCATTAATATTTTCTTGGTATAGATTTTTGAGTGTTTTTTATACAATTTATATTGACCTTAGAAGAGCAAAAAGAATGATATGAGAAATGAAGGTGACATAACTATTTTATGAACACCTTGTTCAGCCATTCAAAAGACTGCCTTCCTTCAGTGAAAGATAGACCGGTCTCTGAATATGCAAGCTACATTCTCCAGTCCAAAATGTATAGGAATCTGGGGAAATGAGGTTCATAAATTCAGTCAGCCCCCAGGTTGCTTCATCTTGCACAAGCAGTATTTATGCAGCAAATATCCATTGATCTTTCTAACCTTGGCAGCTTTACAGAACTCATATTTTCTTGTAGAACCAACTGTTCTTGAGCAATTCATCCAATGTATAAGCACTTTTCTTCCAACGCAAGTAATAGGGGCAACATAAAGAAGATAATCCTAGAGGTCAGCTCTGCCTTTTGGCAAGACTGTAATAAAGCGCAAGTTGGTAGTTTCTAATCCTGTTTCTCTCCGTTGGCTTCTTTAAAAGATAATTGGCATACTAGTAATCTTTGCTGCTTTTCTGAGTGTAAATATACCTTTTGTTACTACTTGTAAAAATACGCCATGTGATTCTGAATATCTTGGCAGTGGCATTCTGCTCTTCCTCCATTGGATTTCCCTAGATGACTCCACTGAGTGTCACGGACTGGGTGCCAACAGGCCAGGAGTCAAGCAGAAGTCCGGGACAGTCTGAGGTCAAACCAAAGCAGGAACCAATTGCCAAGTCCAAAACAATGAGCCAGAAGCAGAGTCAGTCCAAGCCAGGGTCAAAGCGGGAAAACTCACAAGTAAACCAGTCCAAGGAGTCAACAGAGCCGAAGTCAAGCAGGTCCAGAGTCAAAAGCCAGAGGTTCCAGAAACAGGTCCAGTCACAAGCCGAATGGGTGCAGAGCTTAGCCAAGAAGTCCTGTTGCTAGCACAAGTTGGTAGTCTTTGTGCTGTGCCTAAATACCCAGCCACTTCCTGTGCTAGTTAGCAGCTGGCAGTGAGGTCCCGGCTCCTACTAAAACTCAGGGCTTAGTGATCTGCGACCACGCAGGCGTACCTCTTTCCTTCTCACAGCTAAGTCTTGCCTCCATGGGGATCTTAGATGTTCCACCCCAGGAGGTGAATCAGGTGGGCTTGAACTTAGCTGTGGCTCAGCTGCTGCTGGGGCAAAAGCCTGGGAGGTGCTTGCTTGAGCCTCATCTGGCTCAGGTGGAGGCTCCTCTGGAGCTGGGAAGTGATCCTCCATCTCACTTAGATCCGCAGAAGGCAGATTCCCCAGAGGCACTCATGACACTGAGGAACTGAACAACAGAGAGGAATTTCACACAGCCAATATGTTCCATTTCAGGAACTCTTCAGTAACGGTTTCTGTCAGGCATTTCACACAGAACCTTATTAGTACCAGTTCCCTAATGGAACATATTGGCCCTTTCACACAGAAATGTGCCTCTCCCGTTGGGGAAGCGTTCCTGAGCCGGTTTACCTTGAAACCTCCTTCCAAGCCTTCTTCAGTTCTTGTACCGGTCCTGAAGCATTATGGGTGCTGTGTGAAATGCCCCTGAAGCGCTTCCTCCGATGACGAGTGTTTCGTGCCTTTTTTCACCCACGCAGGCTATCTCTGTGAATTTTTTTTTAAAGAGCAGATCCAGGCTGAGTCTTAAAACACTCTGTGTGTGTGTGTGTATGAGAGAGAGAGAGAGAGAGAGAGAGATCCAGGCTGAGTCTTAAAATGTGTGTGGGGGGGGGGAGATCAAGATCCAGGCTGAGTCTTAAAACGCTGTGTGTGTGTGTGTGTGTGTCAAAAATAAAGAGGGGACAGCTACTAATCCAAGCCTCAGAAATACCACTATTCTGTGAGGATAGCTTCAGTGGTGGCTAAAGACTTCAGAAGGCTGGTCGGAGGAACAAGGACCTTTCCAGGGGGCGGGGTCATTTTGCTGCAGCCATGACACAAGCAGGCATTCCCCCACCAAGGGGGGGGGGGCTGGCACCAACTCCCGGAGCTGCGTTCCCCCGAGCTCCTGCTCAAAATGACCCCTGGATAATACTGATCTTTATAGACCAGTGGTATAACCCAGTATAAGACACCTGTTTATGAGCAGGGAGCTGCCTGGGGAGGGAGAGGGGAAGGGGAAGGGAAAGGACTATTTCTGTAAACTCCATTCACAGGAGCTGACTCCACTTCCATACTTCAGACTAGGAAAGTTAACAAACTTTCTTTTCTACTGCCGTTCATGTTCTTTGCAGAGGGGGAGAAGGTGGGTGCCCTCAGCCTGATCCCCACCCCCACACCCAGAGAGTTGAGAGAGTCAAAGAGTTGAGAGTTTCGGCACCTCTTTTACCAGGAAAACCCCCCTGGTAGCTAGGTTATTGAATTTCATTGCATGTTTATAATGGGATACTTCCTGTGTCTTTGTAAGTTCCCTGCCCCAGTCTTTTAAGGCAGGACTGGGCTACATATTTAAATAAATAACGTTAAGGACTACAGATTATATCTTTTGCTGTCTCCAGCCCACTGTCCATAGAAACTAAAGAAAGTCGTTTAACAAAGTGCTTATATAGTGAAGTACTAAGAAAAGGTTAGGTAACTGGAAAGTATGGGATGTACATTCCAGCATTTGCTTAAGGTTGCCACCCTCTAGGTGGAGCCTGGGTATCTCCTGGAATTAGAATTGCTCTCCAGACAACAGAAATCAGTTCACCTGGAGAAAATGGCTGCTTTGGCGGGTGCACTCCATGGCATTATACCCTGATGAGTTCCCTCCCCTCCTTAAAACTCACCCTCCCCAGGTTCGACCTCTAAAATCTCCAGGAATTTCCCAACTTGGAATTGGCAGCCCTAATTCACAGTGCTTTTCTTTTACTTTCACTTTCCAGTAAATGCTGCTATTTGGAGGCTGCCTGTTTGTTGCTATTAAAATAACAATCTCAGCGAGTACCTGTGTTTTATAGAGCAGTATTCTTTGTTTACAGATAGCAGACTGTAAGTAGTCATGGGCTGTTCTTTGGGGACATTGTTTACTACCGGACAGGTGATGATGTCCTAAGAGGGAACATTCTAGAGTGACTTGTCTCCACAGTCTGCCACAAAAGCACAGCCAGAGTAAGAAATAACTCTGAGGGTATTTCCGGAGATTTATTAATTATGAGATCCTCTTCAACTTTCCCTATGGAACTCGGGTGTCAAGCATGTATATGTATATATATGTTGTAATTAGGTTTCTAAGAACTATAATCAGGAACAATAGAGACAGCCTCTTTTGTCAAGTAGATTTCCTTTTCCCCTGTGCTGAATGCGGGGAATGCTTGCTTATATTTACTAACAGTTAAATAATCAATGCAGATGGATAATACAGCCACTGTACATGGCACACAGCCATCGATTTCCAATAGAGAGGCAGACAGCTCGGACCACCCGCCACTGAGCTGCCTGAGCCATCCCAGAATCAAAATATGTGCTCACTGTTGTGAGCTAAGTCACCTTTCATTGGGCTGAGTGGATATCATCCGCAGAGATGATGTGTCCAAAATCAAGGAAAACACTTCACCACTGTGCCTCTCAATTTTGTGTGACCGATATGTCTAACAAATGTTGGAAGTGTAAAAAGAAAGAAGGTTCTTTTTATCATATGTGGTGGACTTGTGATAAAGCAAAGATTTATTGGTGAAAAATACATGCAGAAATGGAAAAAATCTTGAAATGTACATTTAAGAAGTTGCCTGAAATGTTATTGCTTGGACTTAAATTAGAAGGGATAAATGTAAAGAAAAGGACAATAATATGGTATATGATAACAACAGCAAGAATGGTGTATGCACAAAATTGGAAAAATGAAAAAATACCAGAGGTGTGGGAATGGTTGAAAAAACTGTTATATATGGCTGAAATGGATAAATGGACTAGAAAATTGAATGATCTGTACTCAGAGACCTTTTTAGAAGATTGGAAGGATTTGAAAGAATATGTTGAAAAACACTGGGACATGAAAAATTGCATTTATACATGGTTATAATAATATAAAGCAATAGAATTAGAGTATATGAATGTATTAAGGATAATTAGATAATGAAGTTGTTTTTTATTTTAGAATTATATAAGAATATAGAAAGTAAGAATTAGTGTATAAGTATTTTTAAGAACTATGACCGTTACCAGATATGTAAACATAGATATAAGTGTTACTATTTTAGATAGAGTGGACAATATGTTATGCTTCAGATGTGGTGGGAAACCGTTAATACAAGATAAAAACAAAATTATACAAACAGAACAAAATGTTATATACTACGGAAAAGTGGATTTGTAGAAGATAAATGTATTCTTTTTAATGTTTTGAAAAATAAAAAATTTTTACAAAAAAAAAATGTTGTGTGACGGAGTTTTTGCAAAATGCTCCAGGATGTCACTGCAGCGCTGCACTGAGTTCTCGTATATTATCGTAGCGCATCTCTGAAATTGCTTTTCAAATTCAGTTTCATTCTGCTGATGGACTGTTCCAAGGTTGGGTGTGAAATCCTGACCCCAGCAAGCTGAATGGAAATTTGCCGTTGCAAGGTTTCATTTCTGTTACCGATATCTCTAAGTGGAATATCAACAGAGAAAGAAGAAAATGGATGTGACATTCTGATCGCTGCAGACGTGTTGTGGCGGCCTCCCTCTCTGAAACACCGCACTGGCTTCCTCTGGCTACATGGGCATGTGGCAAAATCAAGAAGAAGAAGAAGAGATTGGGTTTATACCCCGCCCTTCACTCCCCAAGGGATTCTCAGAGCGGCTTACAAACTCCTTTCCCCTCCCCTCCCCACAACAGACACCCTGTGAGGTAGGTGAGGCTGAGAGAGCTCTTTCCCAAGCTGCCCTTGAGGGAACAGCTGGTACAGAGCTATGGATTTCAAACTTGCTTTTGTTAATTAATACCTTCACACAGTATGGGAAGCAGTCAAGTATTAAGAAATCAAGCCAGAATACTGACATTTGACTTACAGTTCTACCTTAGAGTCAAGTGGGTAGCCGTGTTGGTCAGAAGCTAAGAGCAGAGAATCATACAGCTGTGACAACACACTCTCCTATTAAAGCATATGCATCAAAAATTTCAAAAACATACAACAATATTGCAAAAGATGATTAATTTAATATAACAGGTGATGGGGGTCCAAAGTCATCAACAACGAAACATCCGGTAGATACATTCGTTTCCAAAAGTCTTCATCAGGTGTGGACCAACAATTAGCTATTAAAAGACAATATACAATAAGCAAGATTACAAGACCAATACAGGTTACAGTTTACAAAAATATTACAGATTACAGATATGTTATGAGTATTACAGATATGTTATGAGTTGGTGAATTGTACTGTTTGTCTAGTATTAATATACTATCAAAGTTGTTTGATCCATGTTTTTGAATTTTTAAATATTGTTTGTCTGCAGAAAGTTGCCATTGTTGAATCAGCCAGATATGGTAGAAGTACCTTTATTGTGTTTGAAGATATTGTAAGTCCTCTTTAAGCTTTATGAATATTATATATTTTTGTAAACTGTAACCTGTATTGGTCTTGTAATCTTGCTTATTGTATATTGTCTTTTAATAGCTAATTGTTGGTCCACACCTGATGAAGACTTTTGGAAACGAATGTATCTACCGGATGTTTCGTTGTTGATGACTTTGGACCCCCATCACCTGTTATATTAAATTAATCATCTTTTGCAATATTGTATGTTTTTGAAATTTTTGATGCATATGCTTTAATAGGAGAGTGTGTTGTCACAGCTGTATGATTCTCTGCTCTTAACTTGTTCCATAGCTGTTGTTCTCATAGATACTGTGTTGGTCAGAAGCAACAGGACAAAGTTTGAGTACAGTGGCACCTTCAAGACCAATGACGTTTAATTCCAGGTAAAAGCTTTCATGTGCATGTACTGGATTCAAACTTTGTTCTGCCTCAGGTAAAACTTTTTTGTTGGGTTTGGAACACTTCATATTCAAACTCAGGGCAATTTCTCTACTCTTGCAGAGTTGCAAGTTCTGCAGCTTTGATTACTCTGATAATATTAATCTGCTAACAAATGGCATCACCAATAATTTAAAGGAAAGAATAATATCACATTTACATTAATTACAAAGGAAATTACTGTTTCAGAAGCAAATGTCAATTGTCACAGCAATACGTAATTCCATTTTAATTAGCTTTGAGCCATTAAAAAGCCCTTCAAGACTGCAGAAAAAAATTGTTTGACTCAGTTTTAGATTTCTTATCTAGAGCACAGCTATCTCCTTTAATCTGTCTTTTTCCCCCAGCATTTGATTAAAAACGATTGATCATTCCCGTTCTTCAAACTAATTTGTTTGTTTGTTTTAAATTTAACAACACACAGTTTGAGGTGTGTTGACCAACTAACAAGCATTGCAAAGTATAAAGGAACTAAGCATGTCAGTTTTTAAAAAAATGTGTAAAAGGTGCTGGAAAGAAGCCAAATCACCCAACATCAGTGCCACTCATAAAGCAACATGCAAATATTTTCAAAGATGGCAGCCTGTATGAGGAGGGAATGGAAGATAATGCATTGCATGCATAAGTTAGAAAAATCTTTCTGTATGGAGCTCTAGAGAGGACTGAACCAGTTGGATCTAGACACAGAATCTGTGTACAGATCTGCCATAGTACATATATACATATACCTTTATTGGCATAAAATCTGCCATAGTAAGTAAAATGTCAGCTAATGCTGCCATCCCCTGCCTGGGAGGTGGCTTGAATTGTCTTGAAACCTTAGGCTGCTTGGAATGTTAGGATATGTTTCCCTCCCTGCTTGCTTATCACTCATAGTCTCGCTCTGACCTGGGCAGCTGGTCAGTGTCTGCTGAAACACCTTTCCACTTTTTTCTACGAGAACTTGTAACCAGTATAATTGAGTGCCTTTTTTTATTGATGTGATTGGTTGCATTCCACTGCAAGACCCTCTTTGAATTCTGTATAATTGCTCTGGCTTGGGATCTTTCTAGCCATTACTGACACAGAACATGTAGATGACCACAACAGACCTTTCTCAATAAAGATTACCTTTTCTTTAAGGATGCTTGTTGGTGACTGACTCTGTAGGACACTCACATAAAGTAGGGTTGCCAATCCCCAGTTGGGGGCAGGGGATCCCCCAGTTTTGCAGACTCCCCGCCCCCCAACAGCAATGTGGAGTGATGTGTGTACATGCCTATATCACCCGGAAGTGATGTAGGCATGTTGGTGACATCGCGGAGCGACAATCTGGTTTTGGGGGAAAACTCTATTATTTGAGGGCAATTTTACTATAGGTTTGCCCAAAACCCAGAGTGTCGCCTTCAACATGTCACTTCCAGGTCATGTAGGCACAGCTTGTGACATCACTTTCAGTGATGCTGGCACGTTGGGGGCAATGCTTCCAGCTCCTGGAGCATGCCCCCATCCCCTGCCAGCATCTCTAAGGGACCTGACAACTCTAAAGGCTGGAATACTGTTGGGGACATTTAATCAACCAAGGCTCAATTGGAATAGGGATGGTTTAAAATTTCTAATTCCTTATGTTTCAAATTTAAAATCTGCATATTAATTCCACCTCTCCCTTGTGCCAATCAAACCCACAATTCTTTATTTATGAGCTGTTTTTGCATCCTCATAAGCAATTTCCCCCATAAAATATCTGTTTGTTTATTTAAAGATAAAATATATGCATTTTCAAACATACTGGCATGTCAGTTCAGCTGGATATATTATATGTGTGAATGACACACACTGTACATACAAATAAATTTGTATATATAAAAGTCACGCAATGTGTATACAATAGACAGATCTAGAAACCAGCCAGCAACTCCCCCTCTTTCAACAACAACAAAAATAGTATAAAAATTATTGTAGGGAATATTTGCTCAACCTTAGAAGGGAAAGAAATGGAGGCAAAAAGGCTATTTTGATTGCTATAGGGATCCACCCCAGTATGTGCAGTGATCTGTATAATGGAATCTTTCGGATTACTGTATTTTTCGCTCCATAAGACGCACCTGACCATAAGATGCACCTAGCTCTGCTCGGTGCCATGGCTCAGGAAAGGTGAGGGGGGTTTAAGATGCACACACTTCCCCCCCCTACTTTTTTTGGGAGAAAAAGTGAGTCTTATGGAGCAAAAAATACAGTATATAAGCTTTCTTACTTGGCTGAAATCTGGGTTATCACTAAGTACCTGTTTCCTAAGTTTGGCAACATTTGGTCAGGGTAAAGAGGTTTATAACTTTACATGACATTAAGATCAAGCTCTAATAAGACAAGCAATATGCATTTTGTTCTTTGTTAACAGTATAATTCTAGATGTCAGCTTTGTATTCCATAAACAACAGAAGAGTAATCAATGTCTATAGAAAATAATGAGCCTGTAATCTACCAAGAATGAGCCTGTAATCTACCAGTTATGAATCCAGGTTTGGGGGAGTCAATTTTTAGGTGCCTCTTCCTGTGTTTGGTTACTTCCCCAGAGCAAATTCCATAGAACCATAAGTGATGTATGAAGTGCAGGCACATCAAGTTGAATGTGGCCGTTCTTATTAAATGGGCCACTATTTGCTCTGCTGAAAGAAGACACATGACTAGTGCAAGATGATGTATATATTTCTGGGGCATCTTGTAAGCACAGCTCATTAGAAAGGATTTCTATCACACGACAGTAAGGTCCAAAAACAGAGAACCCATGGCTAAGGGGCAAAAAAGACCAGGTGAAAGAGTATTCTGTTCTGTCTAATCTATGTCACCAGTAATTTTACTCACATACATTCCCCCAGACATTTGAATACCGAGTAGGACACGTCCAACATTGGTGGCTTGTTGCTACAGCATAATATCTAAAAATAAGGGCAGTCTATCAGTGTCAGGGCATGAAAAATTGTGTTTTGCCAGCACGCACAGGATCCAGAAGCCTGACTAATACCTTACAGTAAAGGGGTCCCCCCTCCCCACTTCCATTTATTCTTCCATAGCATAGGGTTGGCAGCATTACTTACTCGATAATTTGTCTCCTTCTTCAGCTCCTGTGATAAATGGCAGAGGAATAATTTTTTAAAATAATGTTTACATACTTTGATTAAACAAATGCTGAATATGCACAAAAGAGTGTTTTAGGAGAATATTAGTTTGATGTATTTGCCAGCTGGTGGTTGTGCTCAGCAATTTTTTTTGTGCGTTTTATTTTTTGCTTTCAATTAGAAATGAATAAACTTCAGTTTACAAAGGAAGTTACGTTTGCCCTGAATTTGCCTAACGCTTCCACCTTAATTAAAAAAGGCCCAACAACACGCCCAGATGGAGAGCTGCAATAGATGCTGAGTTGTTCCCTCCAATCAGTTGCCATAAATATCTGCCTGTAATGTTTGGTTGGCTGCCATGGAATGCTCATGTTCATCTGAAAGATATAATTGCATGGGACATATTGTTGTATCATTCCATGAACAGTTGCAGATACCCGCACCATCCTTATCTGTTGCCTTTCTGGCAGAACATTTTAAAGCTCAGTGGAGATGATAGGCAGTGGCCAAAAAAACTGAACATTATCTCTTAAAAAAGCAAAGTGGGACAGATGTTAAAGACTAATTCATATTTTTGTATGCTTGCCTGGCCAAACATTATCTGTACAAATGGGTACATACAATAAAGTTCTGGTTCACTGGTATTAGAATGTACCACTTTGCATGCACAGTGCTTAAACATAAAACTAGCACTATGTTTTCACAGCAAAGAAGCTTTTTCACCCAGGTGCAGTCGGGATCCAATCAATACATGCATATTTGTCAGCAATACTGGTCCAGGAATCAAGAGATGAATTATTAAAATGACCAAGCTGATCTATATATTACAATTATGTATCCCTCCCGTTGCCTCTTGGGATGAAATTTTGGTGACTCAGTCTCAGTCTTCACTTGTCTTGGTGTCATGCCTTGGTGACTGGACAGAATCTTGCCCTCTGTGCTCCTCACACAGCCTGTGGTCAGACATGCAGTTCAACTCGCTGTTGCCCCACCTCTACTTGATCCAGGTTAATTTATAACAGAGATTCATGCTTAGACTCACCTCTTTTAGCACTCTTGAAAGCACTTTTACTCCGTTCTTGATCAATCAGATGTAGCAGTGGGGGTATTTTGCTGTCGGCCATTTTAAAAAATTCTCCTTTGAGCATGCCCACAAGTGCTGATGTGCCTGCTGGGATATGTAGTTCATGGGGCTGTTGGCCATTTTTTGGAAAAAAAATGTCCTCTGAGCATGTGCACAAGGGCTAATGAGACTGCTGAGATATGTAGTTCACTGTCATCCTCCCTCTGTAAGCTTTTCAATTTACCCCTTCCTCAAAGCACAGAAAGAAGCTGAAGTATAGAGGCAGCTTTTTATGAAAGTTTTTCTAAAGAAAACAAAGCTTTGAGCAGCCCCCATGGGAGGGGGGAGCAAGAGAGAGAGAGAGAGAGAGAGAGAGAGCTGTGAATGTGCAGTTATGCACACATCACTAAATAGTAAAAAAAAATGGTGGCTGGAAAACAAGAGACTAGTCATACCTTCCTGATGGCTTGGGTGTGCAACAGAGCAATCAGACAAAGGAAACCTGTTTTGGAACCAGCTCCGATCAACAGGACCGGACTTTCACAGGTATCAAAGAAACACACAGTAAGGGGGGGATGGGACTCAGACAACTGGGGCACAACAGACAATTGTTGCTGTCTGATTGTGCATTGGATGATGATGATGATGATTTGTATCCTGCCCTCAGGCTCAGGGCAGCTTACATTAAAAAGTTAAATATATTAAAACAACAGATGTATTAGCACAATACAACATCATAAAAGTTCAAACATAATTGGTCACAGATACAGATAAAGTGCTGGTGGCGGTAACATCCCAATAGGCCATAATAAAATGATAACAAAGTATGGCCAAGGTCAACGTCTGGTATGTCACAGGCTGTTGATGTTAACATAGGTCAAATCTACATCTGACTTTCCCTCTGGAATCATTCTAGTTAAAAAAAAAAGTCTATACCTGTTTCTAGTTTCAAACCATACTTGTTCCAGTTTAAAAAATACTGTTTACATTCATCAATTGCCCTCCTGTGGTCAAGCTATCATTATACTTTTTAAACTGATCCTGTTGCTTAGTACTCTTCATATCCAGGGAGTGAAATTTGAAAGCAGCATGAAATGAGCATAGGAAAAGACAGCAGTCAAACTACTTCAGAGGGGAGGTGTAAATTGGGCCATAGAGGGCCTTAACAATTCAGTTGTTGTTGTTAGTGGCAGCTCCTAATTGAAGGACTGGTGGAAGAGCTCCGTTTCACAGGCCCTGCAGAACTGTAAAACTGTAAGCGGTCCTGCAGGGTCCTGATGTCATCTGGGAGCTCATTCCACCAGTATGGAGCCACCACTGTGAAGGCCCTGGCCCTGGTAAAGGCCAGTCTGGTGTCTTTTGGTCCAGGGAGGGCCAAATAATTTTAAGACCCTGACCTCAATGCTCTCTGGGGAACATATGGGGAAAGGTTCCTCAGGTAGGCAGACCCCAGACCATATAGGGCTTTAAAGGTCAAAACCAGCACCTTGAAGTGAATGCAGTATGCTATTGGCAGCCAGTGCAGTGCCTTTAGCACAGGCTGGATGTGCTCCCACATCGGGAGACCCATCAACAGCCTGGCCACTGCATTTTGCACCAGCTGCAGCTTCCGGAGTTGCAACAAGGGCAGCCCCGTGTAGAGAGCATTGCAGTAGTCTAATCTCAAGGTGACCATTGCATGGATCACTTTTACCAGAGAACAGCAATGGCAATGGATCAAACTGCACGTCTGAGCACAGCCTAAGTCGTACATCTCAGAAGTATGCTGTGGGGAGTCTGGCTGCATAAAACATATAACCCTTGAGTGGGTGAGGCACATAATTTAAATGAGGCTTCATTCCAGGTCCCTAAAGCCTAGTAGGCCTAAGCCTCACCTATAGAAGATCTCTTAAGGGTTCTCACCAACATACTTTTCTTAATTATTCCACCCCTTAACTTGAGCAGACCCTGAAAGATATGACCTGAGTAACTGCTGTCCTTCAGTTCTGTAGTATCTTCTAACAATTGCCAGGAATGTGGTTTATAGTAAGTTTACCCAAGTTTTGCAGCAATTTACCCACTGATGTTTAGGGGTGTATGTGGGGAGCTCCCTCCCCTCAAGTTTCAATTACTATGATGTATTCTATGTGGGACTGCCCTCAAAGATGATATAGAAATGTCACCTATTCCAGGATACAGCAAAAGACTGGTATCAGACATTGTATACAGTCAGTAGGGTTGATAGTCACAGCAGACAATCCACTGGTAGGGATTGGGGAGTGGGGAGAGTCACACTGACATTGTACCAACACATGGTGTCACTTCTGGCAAAAAAAAATGGAAGTGATGTCATCATGTCAGGGCAATGCTTTAGGATTTGCTCACAACTCTATGGTTAAACCATAGAGGTTTGGGTGAATTCTAGAGCATTGACTCAATGTAATGCCATCAATTCCAATTTTTCATCAGAAGTGTACCAGCCCAACACCGGCACTGCCCATCCTCCAGTTTTAACCATACTGTCTTGTTAAGCACCAGCGGGAAATGGGAGTAATCGCCTGGAAGTCTCCGGCTATAGTGGGAGAGCTGGCCTCCCTAACAATCAGCCCGTTACACAGTTCCTTAAAGATATTTATTGTTTGTTTATTCCTGGGCTCAATTCAAGGTGCTGATTTTAACATTTAAAGCTCTGTATATCCTGGGACTAAGTATCTGAAGGTCTGCGTACTCTGTTATATTTCTATCTGAACAATGTATTATTTCTCAGAGGCCCTACTTTATGTCCTCTGTCCACACCCTTTTGGAAGTAAGACGGGTGGTAACAAGACTGTTTTATGAATGTATAGTTTTTATTATGTTGTGAACTGTCTTGGATGCAAATACAGTGAGGTGTTCTAAAATATTTGACATAAAATAAATGAAACAATGCTAATTGGCCTCAGTTACCAGGGAAAACAGGAAAAACTTCAGTATTTCATGAAATATATGGAACTTGTACAAACACCATGTCGCTCGCACACACACACACACACACTTGGCACCTTGTCTTTTCTTTACAACACTGAGTGTGCAGCACACTGTTTCCTCCGCAAGTCAGAACTAAATAATAGAGCCATTCCTTATTTTCTTTTCTCTTGAAATAATTATGCAACTTGTTTTATTTTCATTAAGCATGCTTGTGAATATCATCCCGTTAAGGCTGGAATATAAAGTTGCAGAAGCTGCCAAACGTCTCCAACGCTTCAGGAAGAATCAAGAAAAAGTAACATATTAGGCCTCATCATCATCATCTCTCCATTTTCTTGTTCCAATTTACCACAATGACATTTTAATGCATTTGTTTCTATTAAAAGCATTATTGAGGAAAGCACATCTCTTCCTTCAAACGTCAGTAAATAAATGAAATTGACTGTCAAGAGTTAATGCCTTCTCACTTCACATCCTTGTGTTATTAATTATATGGGATGAGGAATAAATTAGAACCTATGTTGTTTATGCATATAATAAAAAGGAAAGATTGAGCACGGCAGACAGATAAAACTATTTGTCAGAGACTTGAGCCTTGTACAGAACTAAAAAAATAAAATAAGACCATTATTCATCTAAGACAGCTGTGGTCTAGGTGAGATAAGAAGAAAGTTTAAATCTGAACCTCAAAACCATTCCTAAAGACCGTTATGGAAGAAGTCTAATAGTAAAAAAGGCACAGTGTCTGCAATGTATGAGCTGCACTGATACATTAAATTTTTATACCACTGTTATATTGAATTACATGTATTTCCATTTTTCTCACCACATGGAAACTCTGTAGCTTGGGTGGTTCCCAGGCACAATTTGACTGAAAGTTACTAATTTTGCAATTGGTATTTCTATGAGAAACTTGACATAATGTGTTAATATATTTACCGTATTTTCCGGCATATAAGACGACTTTTTAACCCAGGGAAATCTTCCCAAAAGTAGGGGGTCGTATTACACACCAGGCAGAGGAGCACGGTGGAAGGGAAGAACCACGCCCCCTTCTCCCAGCAGCCGAGTCAGCGACTGGAGCAGGAGCAAGCAGGCAAGGGCTCCACGCTGGGGGAGGGCCTAGAACGAGGCCTCTAGAGGCCTTTTGTTTTTTTCCCTCCCCGCTGTGAAGGCTGGGGCGGGTGTGTGTGTGTGTGTGCACGCTCCTGCCCTTTTTTCTCTCTTGGCGCTCCGGCAGCAGGGAGAGAAGGGCCCTCCAGCATGATTCCCCTTCCCCGCCGTGAAGGCTGGGGCGGGGGTGTGTGTGTGTGCACTCCTGCCCTTTTTTCTCTTCCGGCGCTCCGGCAGCAGGGAGAGAAGGGCCGTCCAGCATGATATTTGGTGTGCATTGGAAGAGGGGTAGTCTTATACGGCAAGTATATCCCAAACTCTATATTTTAACTGGAAAAGTTGGGGGTCGTCTTATACGCCTAGTCATCTTATACGCCGGAAAATACGGTAGTTATATGGAGATACTACTAAAAGTACTGAGTCCTGTAACTTTTGCAGGGCAGGCAGATGCATCAATTCTTCTAGGGATTCATGTACAAATTCAGTCAGGTTGGGTAAAATTTAAAAAATGCAAAGTTAATTGATTAATTGATGACGATCATGATGAGGGTACTAAGGGGGTGTGTTGCTTATTTTGGGGTAGGACGTGACTGTTTCAGGATTCAAATCTGTATAATTTCAGACCATTATTTTCAATGGGGCAACTGCTTATAAAGATAATGCCACCAAATCTGCACACAGCAGAGTCTTCCTGGTAATCTAAAGACCCCTCAAGCTTGCAGTGAATTGGATCCAGGGAGGCAATTTTACAGACTTTCAAAGTAGATGCCTCACAGCACATTCTCCACTGATTTGTGGTAAGAAATTGTGGTAAGGAAAAGAAAAAAATACCCTGCCCTTCACTACCAGAAGGAGTCTTAGAATGGTTTACAATCCCTTTCCCTTCCCCTCCCCACAACAGACACCTTGTGAGGTAGGTGAGGCTGAGAGAGCTCTCTCGAGAACTGCCCTTGTGAGAACAGCTCTGAAAGGACTTATGACTGACACAAGGTCACATTGGCAGCTGCACGTGGAGGGGTGGGGAATCAAATCCAGTTCTCTCAGATTAGAGTCTTTGCTCTTAACCACTACACCAAACTGGCCGCAGCATTTTTTTAAAAGTCTGGATTATTCTACCCATTCAAAGCTGAGCTCCTGGGCGCCCGGCAAGGCCGTGGCTCCCGGGGGCTGTTTTGTCACCTCGCTGGACACGAGGCAGCAACAGCAATGTGTTCCTGCACCTCATGGGGCAGGCAGGGGCGGGGCTTGCCCATTAAAAGCTGGCGCCCCACTCCCGCCTTTGTAGTTGCTCCGCATGCTCGGGGGAAGGAGAGTACGCATTGTGGAGCTGCAGGGGCCTACCTCGTAGTTGGGCAGCCTCAGCTGGTTTCGGCGGCAGTGTGAGCAGGTCGGCCCCTCCCCGGCTATCAGCATTATGGGTGGAGGTGGTGCGAGGCTTTAGTCCCTTCTGGGTGTGGCTTCGGCGGCTCCAGTGGCTTCTTGGAGGGCTGTTGGCGGGTCAGGCGGCTTTGGCTGGGTGTGGGCGGTTTTGGTGGTGGCTTTTGGGCCGAGGTACATTTGCTCGGCCCCGACTCCCGGACTCGCAGTTTTGGGGTTGGGGGGGGGGGGTGCAGGTGCGATCTCGGTGGCGGCGGAGGCACATTCGTGTGGCTCCGACTACCGACCTCTCTTCCCGGGTGTTGGGGAATGCAGGGCTCGGCCCCTTTGGGGCTCGCGGCTGAGGCAGCATGCACCGTTGGGCAGCTGTGCCGGGTGTGTGTTCATAGGGATCTTTTTGGGCAAGACTTTGGGCCAGCAGTTACTGGGGGGGCCCTCTTTAGTGACAGCTGCTGAGCAGTTGTGGGGCATCAGCTTTAGGTACGTGGCTGCACCTTTGGGGGGGTGCTTTGGCCTTGCTGGGAGTCCTGCTAGCCAGTTCGGGTGCTTTGTTCATTTAGTTGCCCTGGTTGCCATTGCATTGGGGGCCTTTTAGGTCTGTCTGGCCTCTACTTAATTCCCAGCAGGGCGGCCATTGCGAGGAGGTCCTTTTTTGGCCCCTGTTTAAATTCCCTGCAGGGCAGCCATTTTGAGGAGGTCTGCTTGGCCTCTATTTAAATCTTTAACAGGGCGGCCATTTTGAGGACGTCTATCTGGCCTCATGTTCAGTGGCCATTTTGTGCTAGAGCTTGAGGCGACCATTTTTAAGTGGCATAATTTTTGAGGTCTCGCTTTGTTTCACTTAGGCAGTACCCACGCTTGGTCTCGGCTCCCACAGTTAAGGTTTTTTTTTTCTTTTGGTAGACTGTTTTTTGTAGTAGATATCTGTGCTTTTCAACACTTCTTGTATTAATTTAATTGTGCAGTTTGTTTTAGGTAGAGGTTCTGGCCATGGCTTCCAGGAAAGGAAAAGGCAGACGTAAAGGTAAACAACTGGCGCCTAAAAGACCTCCGGTGTGGCCTGCGCCAGTGGTTCCCTCTGATGACGAAGATGAAGAGGATGTGGTGAACATGGCCATTTTACAATGGCTAGAAGCGCTTGAGAAGGATTGGGGTCTGCTCGCTGGGGGTTTTGCTGCAGGCAAAGGTTCTAACATATCTTTTCAAGCCCAGGTGCTGGCGAGGTTGGCCTTCTTAGAAGACAGAAAAGAAGCAGATGCTTCAGGACACAGGGAAGGATCGGCATCGGGACAGCAGGGTCTAGGTGCTGGGGAGCAGCAGATGGCTCTCTATTCGACTTCCCCCATTCAAGGAGGTAAGGAGGTAGGAATAGGAGGGGAAGGGCTGCAGTGGCCCTGGTTATCAGGGTTCTGTCGCCTCTCCCACGCCTCACACTAGTTGGCCTCATTACTTCTTTTCGGGTTCTCCACCCATTCCTTGCGGATCTTGGCTGGCTTGGAGTTACCCCCAGCCTAGCATGGGCTACCCATATTTCGGGGGATCAACATATGAAGCTGTTGCTGTCGGGGCTGTGCTAAGCGGCGACTCCGATTTACCTTTGGGTGGTCATCTTTCCATCGCAACTAAGGAAAAATATAGATGTATTTAGCTTGCTCTATCGCGAGATGGAGAAGAAGGACAAGGATAATTTGGATGAGCGGGAGAAAGAACGCTTGAAGCATCGTGTGGTAGACAGGACATGGGCAAACTGGTACCCCAGGTTTCTGATCTACACTGCCGTCATTGTGCGACACCAGCCTTGGAGGGCTTCTGCGATGATCCAGTACATGATTTCACAGATTTCACAGATTTTCCAAGCCCGGCCTGGTTGCAATATGACAAGGAGTTTAGGATGAGGGCAGCTATCAACCCGGCCATGCTGTGGGACAAAATAAATCCCAACCTGTGGCTGCAAATTATGTCACCTAACAGGTCAGCTTGGGGTGAGCAGTCGCACAGTGGCCACTCTGTGAAGAGGGCACATGTGCAGTCAGGTTCCCGCCCTCAGGCGGGGCAGGCAGTTCAACTACGCCTGCTTTGTTGGGAGTTTTCTTCCCAGGGAAATGGTGGCCGCAAATCCTGCTCTTTCTGACATGAGTGCCCCCTGTGTGCTGGGCCTCATGCCTTCTCCAGTTGCCCCCGGCCTAAAGGCTGAGGGGGAGGTAAGGGAGGCAAGCACCCCAGGGGTGGGGGAAACTATAACCCCCCTCCTGATAAAGGGACCCAGCCCAATTAAATTTTGAGGGGCTGGTTGCGTAGTTACCCTATGGTGTGTGATCGGGATTACCTCTTAGAAGGGTTCACATTTGGTTTTCCAATACCTTTTCAGGGGTTGAGGGCACCTTACTTAGCTCCTAATTTAAAATCAGTTTTGGGAATGGAGACGGTAGTTCATGAGAAGATTGCTAAGGAGTGTAAGGAAGGTAGGGTTCTGGGTCCATTTAATTCTCCGCCAGTTGTTAATCTGAGAGTTTCCCCATTGGGAGTGGTGCCCAAGAAGGCACCGGGCGAGTTCCGCCTCATTTACCACCTCTCCTACCGTCGTGGGGAGTCAGTGAATGATGCCATACCGGGTGAGTTATGTTTGGTAAAATATACTTCGTTTGATCAGGCCATGCGGGTAGTTTGCCTCTGTGGTGGGGGAGTGGAATTAGCAAAGTGCGGTATTAAGTCTGCCTTTCGGCTCCTCCTGGTACACCCGGAGGATTTTGAGCTGCTCGGATTTGCCTTTGAGGGTAAGTTTTACATGGATCGGGCCCTTCCTATGGGATGCTCGGTGTCCTATGCTTATTTTGAGAGGTTCAGTTCCTTTTTGGAATGGACCTTGAGATTCAAGACAGGTCTGCGTAGTATGGCCCATTACCTTGATGATTTTCTTTTTGTAGGTAGAAAGGATTCTGGGCAGTGTCAATTTTTAGTGTCCAGTTTTGTCGACCTGGCTGAGGAACTGGGTGTTCCTCTTGCTCAGGAGAAGACTGAGGGCCTGGCATCCACATTAATTTTTTTGGGGATAGAGATCGATACTGTTAGGTTGTGCTTCAGGTTACCTCGGGACAAATTGGAGGCTTTGAGGACAAGTGTAGCCTCAGTTAGGTCCCTCTCTAAGGTTACTCTGCTGGAGTTGCAGCAGTTAGTTGGCCATCTTAACTTTGCATGCAAGGTCGTGGCACCTGGCAGGGCTTTTGTGAGGAGGTTCTGTGAGTCAATGAAGGGCCTCCATCTTCCACACCATAGGACCAGAGTCACCAGGGGGATGAGGGAGGACCTCCTTGTGTGGGAACAGTTTTTGGACTCATACAATGGGGTCTCCCTTTGGCATGAGGAACTCCTGCTCAAGGCCAAGCTGCAGATTACTTCGGATGCTGCTGGCTCATCTGGCTATGGGGTTTACTTTAGGAGGCATTGGTGTGCTGGGGACTGGCCCAAGGATTGGTTTCGGGCTGGGTGGGTCAGAGACCTCACCTTCCTGGAATTTTTTCTGATTGTCGCGGCAGTGTGGATTTGGTCTGCTGATTTAGCCAATCGGACGGTCCATTTCTGGTGTGACAACCAGTCCACTGTACATGTAATCAACTCCCTTACGTCAAAGTCCCCTAGGGTTATGGCCTTCACGTTTCAGTGTCTAAAGCATAATGTCACATTTAAGGCCAGGCATGTCCTGGGGGGTCAATAACGGGGTCGCTGACACTCTCTCTTGCAAACAGATGGTGAGATTTCGTCAGCTGGCTCCAGAAGCCGACCTGCTCCCGGCGCGGATGCCCAAAGAGGTGTGGGAGACTGGAGGGCTGAGGCCAACAGGGCAATGAGTCTGGCCCTTGCCACTTCCACCCGAAGAGCTTACCTGAAGGCGGGTAAGCAGTTCCTGTCCTTCAGGGCTGAAGCGGGTTTGAAACAAGTTTGGCCTATTTCCGTGTCACACTTAATGCACTTTTGTGTGACATTGCGGATGAGGGCCTCTCAGCACACACTATTAGGGGCAAGCTGTCCGCTCCGGCTTTTGCCAGTAAGGCCTCTGGTCATGAAGATACCATGGGCGATTTTCGTCTTTGGAAGATGCTCGAGGGGTGGTCACAGGAGAGTGGCAGGATAGCTGACACCAGGAAACCCTTGACCCCCGTGGTGCTGTGCGGGCTAGAGAGCCAGTGGCCTTCGTGTTGCAGTGACAGCTACGAGGCTGGGCTCTTTCATGCGGCTTTGCTGGTTGCCTTTTTTGGGGCACTCAGGATTAGTGAGCTGGTGGCGGGCTCCTGCACTGATGCCTCCGGCGCAGCGCTTGAGTGCAGGGATATGTCTATACTTAATTTTAAGCTTCCGGGAGGGATGTGTGATCATCCCAACCCCCCAAAAATATTCCTGATCAAATCCATAGTGTGAACAAATCGGGATAAGCTTACCGTGTGACAACACCCAAAATTAGATTTCTCTTTGGTAAGCTAACTGCTGGTGCTGACATAGGTTTTTATGGCCTCCCTCCCTCCCTCCTCTATATTTTGCACTTAATCATTTTCCTAGGAGGCATTTCAGATTATAAAATGCCCCTGACTGTGTGTATGAGACAGACAGACAGACAGACACACACACGCACACACACAAGGATCTTAGCACTTTTTTTTAAAGGAATGCCTTTCAAATGCTCTGTACCTATACGGGATTATAAATGACATTCAAGCAGTTTTGCAATATTTGGACTACACACAATGATTAATATTTGCATATGGAGTTAAAACTATTTTGCAGAGCATGATCAGTCATGCAGCTTTGCTCATCTCAGGCATGTAAATGGTATAAACCACTGCTATCGGAATGACAGCTAAGTCATGCCGCCCTACCCCGCCCTGAGCCTGCTTTGGTGGAGTAGGGCAGGATATAAATCAGAAAATAAATAATAAATAAATAATAAAAGGGTGACTAAAGAAAACATAATATTGTAGACACATCGTGTAGACACATAACTCAGCAACTAATCATTAGGCTCATATTTGCATCTTCTAGATGCCGGCATAGTAGATGCGCATGTAGTGGCCAGCTATTTAGCATTATTGGGTATGAGAGACAGAAAATGTGAGCGAATTAGATAGATGCTGGGTATATGCCATGTGAAAAAAGGTGACTATTTGGCATTTGAATCAAGGGTATGCCATATCCCCTTCTTCCTGCTGCTCCTTAGAGTCTACTCAATTGTATGAACAGAGTAAAAGGAAATTAAATTGATTGCGTTCGCAATGTGAGATGCCAGGCATTGTATTCCAGAAAGGCAGAGCAGATAACAAAAAAGCCCTGAATCCCTCTCCCACACAAAGGAATGTATTTAAAAAATCAATTCTCCGAGCGCAAGCAGGCAACAAT
The DNA here is from genome assembly GCA_029233225.1 of Lepidodactylus listeri. Taxonomy (NCBI): domain Eukaryota; kingdom Metazoa; phylum Chordata; class Lepidosauria; order Squamata; family Gekkonidae; genus Lepidodactylus; species Lepidodactylus listeri. The sequence goes on along the minus strand of JARCFY010000016.1, from coordinate 51,924,129 downwards.
ACCCTATCCACCAGACAGGAAGAAGATGAGAACAGTAAGTAACATCTGGCAGAACACAGCAGCTCAGCCATAATAGTTTCCTTGAGAAACAAGCACTGAAAAGGAACCCTCAGCTCCCTTCCAAATGGTGCTAAAGGATTTTTGAATCACCTGAATGATCATCAACAGACTGCCTTCTTGTCTGAAATGATGCCTTTGTTGCGTGTCTAACTTTAGCAGAGTGGTCAGTCTTAAACATGACAAACCACCCAAGGCAGCAGCAGAGTTTGTAGTCTTCAGCGGTGTATACCAGCACACAAACCTGCTTTATATTGATTCAAACCATTGGTCTATCTAGGTTGGTATTGCCCAGGGCTCATTTCGTAGCAGGAGCTCCTTTGCATATTAGGCCACACACCCCTGATGTAGCCAGTTCTCCAAGAGTTTACAGAGCTCTTCTTACAGGGGCTACTGTAAGCTCTTGGAGGATTGGCTGCATCGGGGGGGGGGGGGGGGGGTATGGCCTAATATGCAGAGGAGCTCCTGCTACGAAATGAGCCCTGGTATCATCTGTTCTGACCAGCAGTGGCTCTTTGGTGTCTCAAGCAGGAGTCTTTCACATCACTTCTTACCTGACCCTTTTAAAACTGGAGATGTTGAGGATTCAGTGTAGGGCTTTCTTTACTCAGATCACTGTGCCATGGCCCCACCAGATTCACCAAACAGATATAGCTTGAGTTGGATCAAAAGTACTGCCACCAGCAGAGCCCTCCCACTATCAGCTGCAGGCCATTGAACCTCATAGGGGATCTGCAGCGGAGATGAGGACTGACGAAATTTCCCCTCCCCCTCCTACAAATAACACAGGAACTGCTTCACCAACATTACAGTTATTCTAGGTTATTCAGCAGATGAAACAACATCTCTGGATACGTTGCTGTTCCTGAACATGCTTATTTTGTTCTGATTTACACCTTCTGTGGTGGGATTAGGTGGAATCATATGGCACAACAGGATTACTATGAGTTTGGCGTGGTAGAGATGACAAATGAGAAGCCTATGTTTCAAGAATACATACGCACTGTTATTGCTGACACCAAAAATACTTGGTCCAGAATGAAAATGCGGCAAACTTATCAAAACATAGTGGATTTTGATATGACAGTCAGAAGGAGAATGTATTGAGAAGTACTGGAACTACAACGTAACCCAAATTCTTTTAAAACTGGAAATGCTGAGGATTCAGTGACAGAATGGATTTTGGCAGCAAATCTATTTTATGTATGCTACCAACTCATGCAAACCCCTCTGAGCTATCTGAAGCTGAGGACAGATTGGAGCGCCACAGAAGTGGAGGCGGAGCAAGCCGGGCGAACTGCCCCAGAGTGCGCCGTTCACACTACGGCACAAGGAAGCCACTTGCAGCGTCCACACTGCGGGCGGCTTCTGGCGGCAACAGCCGGACAACGCGCAGCTCTCCACTTCCACGCACGTTCACACCCGCCGGAAGTGGGGGGAACATGCGCCCAGCTGCCAGGACACCAGTTTTAAGTGGTGCCTGGCTGCTGCGGGAGGAACGCACTGCGGGACGGGGTAAGTCCGGGCCGCCTCCGCCGGGCAGATGCGGCTGTGCGTACGGGCCCACCTCCTCCGCTTGCAAAGTGGAGGTAATGCAGGCCCAAACACCAGTCTGTCCTGAGTTTGTGTACAAAGATAACACCACCTTAAAGAACTTGGACTTTATTTTAAAGGGGTCAGACTAATTGTTACAACAGACAGGGCAGCTTAGAAGCTGGCAGCCATATAGCCAACCATTTATAGTATGAGGATCTTAATGTAAATGAGAATGGGTAACTTTTGTCCTTTTTAAAAGTTGGAAGCATACCTTTTTAAGCAGCCAGCTGCAATTGTTACTTTCTAAATGATTCTGCACCACAGTGATCAAGTCTTAAGATTCTCTGGGAGGTCTGTGCAATTCTTTTGAAACTGACACTTCAGAAGAGTGCAAGTTTGAGGGGAAAAATTTATATCACATACTGAGACCACCAGGGAAAGGACAAGAGAGTTCAGGTCCAATTCTCTTGCTTCATTGGAAGCAATTTAATGCAATTATTCCTTTGTTACTCTTGAATGACTTGCACAAAACCAAATTGGGGGAGAAGTGGGGAGGCCGGGAGGGTAAACACCCCCCTCCCCCAGTTTAAGAAATATGGAATGTGAATTTAAAATGTAATCTTAAAACAGTAAAGGCACATTCTCCCCAAAGTTAATTACATCTGAATCCTGTTGATTTCAATGGATCAAACCAACCCTACCATTACAATCCACACATTTGGAGTTACCATTAAAGAGCAGCAATTTGACATGTCATTTATTTATTTACTACCCTACGCAGCCCCTTTTGGATTTTCTGCATCAAGTATCAAAATGCCTTGGGAGCATGCTTACCTCTGTCCCACTGAAACAAATGAGTCTAAAATATCTAACTTGGGCTAGAGGATATTCTAAACTATTGTAAATGAATGAAGAGATCTACATGTTCATTTTAAAGAGTGACTGCACCTGTAAAACCTTGGCCAGGCACCAGTGCGACCAGGGAAAGCTGAGAACTCCTCCTTCCAGCTCCCAACTTCCCTTGCTGAGTCAGTGAGCAAGGTGTCCTTCTATCATGTCTGCATCCATCACCATCTGAAGACTTCCCCTACCAGTTCTCCATTCTGACCGAGGCAGAAGAGGCACCAACTGGGCAACCTTCTAATGGGCATGGCACCATCTGTATTCTTCAAGAGTGCTAAATTTCTCCCTGTGTTGATAACTGTTGTTGTTGATTGTTTTATCTTTGTAACAGAAATCACCTTGAGAATATGCAAATAGTGTACAAATACTATAAAGAAACCACAACAAAAATCTACCTGTAAAGGTGCCAAACTGAGCTGGGAGGGGAATGTTAGGGGAAGGAAGTGTTTGACCTTTGCTTGGTGACGATACAGCCGAAACTACCTAATAGAAAGCATATTGGCATCCTGACTACCAAGGTTATTTCATGAAGCACAGACGAGTGAATGCAGATGATAAAGGACAATATTAGGGCATCGCACTCTCTATGTTTAATGTTGTTTGTCTCAGTAAAAAAAAAAAATAAAGGACAAAGGGCATTTAGCATTAAATGGAATACTGTAAACCATTTTCACACCATTTCAGTAAGGCATGTGAGGCATGAAAGAGGCCCCGCGACAGTGATGCTGAAGTGCCTTGTAGAGTAGACTTTTAAAAAATGTAACAGAATTGTTTACAATTACCTGGATGCTATTCCACTAACTAAATGTCAATGACCGTGACTCACCCCAAATTAAGCACTTAAAATTATATTGATTTCAACGGGAGAGTTAAGGCTGTGCTGATGCTGAACGCTCTCCCCGAGGAGTCAGCCGTGTGCCTTAATAACACTGAACACAGGTGTGAGATTTTAAAAGCTGATGGGATTTAGAGAGATGCCAAAGGCCTATGTGATATCTTTGGGAACCTTTGTACCATCAGGACTTTTGCTCTCCCCATTATGCCATGAAATAATTTATTTGGGGGGAAAATCCCATTAACACTCTGTGTATTTACTTAAACCATTTTAAACTTGCCTTTCTCCTACAAAGGAATTTAGAAACTCAGGCTGTTTTTACATCTGACTTTCCCGCTGGAATCATTCTAGTTCCAAAAAAAAACCTGCCCACACCTCTGTGCGGTGTGAAACTGTGCTGCTACTGAAATGTCCACATCTACTAATTGCCCTCCTGTGGTCAAGCTAGTATTCAACCAGCTTGATTCTGCTTTAAACAATTGCTGTTGATTAGTGCACTTAGACCCCCTGGAGTGAAATTTCACATCACTGTGAAATCAGCACAGGAAAAGACAGCAGTCAAACTACTTTAGAGGGGAGGTGTAAAATGACCCTAAGTCAGCTACCCCACCGTTTGTAATTTCCAGTCTGAAACCATCATTATTCATACATTGCTTCCGAGATGGTAAACTATTTTTTTTTCATACCTGCGCTCCTAAAATGTATTAACAGATTAAACTACAGTCTCGCGAAGTTATTTCCAAAGATGCTTAGGTTCTGGTCACTTTCAGGTGTGAGAGTTCGAAGGCTACAGGGTATAACAACCAATAATACTTCACTTGGATCATTCTTAGAAATGTCCATAGAAGAGAGTAGAAGATTTCCCCCTCATCAGTTCTCCATTCTGAGATATTTGTAAAAGCTTGTCTTGTACGAAGTTTAGTGTGCAGAGTGGCAAGGAAACAATACAGTAGGGTCCAAAATCCAGCACAGGTATGGATTCAAAATAAATGAATTTATTTTGATTTGTCTCTAAAGATGCACATTCACCTTTTTTGGCCATGGATTATTGGTTACCTGCTAGTGTGGAATGGCGTGGCAGCTGGTGAGAGGACTTCTGGGGGGGGGGGGGGCTTTCCAGCACTGGCAAGGCACTGACATTGCTCCCTGTGTACCTGGAAGTGACATCAGTACATTGTTTAACCATAGAGTTTTGCCCAAATACTAGAGCATCCCCAACATCCCCTTACTTCCAGGTGCATGGGGAATGATGTCAGTGTGCTGGATCATGTCCTAGATCCCCAGAGTTTCCTGTCCATTTTTGGTGTAGTGGTTAAGTGCGCCAGTTTGGTGTAGTGGTTAAGTGCGTGGACTCTAATCTGGGAGAACCGGGTTTGATTCCCCACTCCTCCGCTTGTACCTGCTGGATGACCTTGGGCAAGCCATAGTTCTGGCACAGCTGTTCTTGAAAAAGAGCAGTTTCTGTCAGAACTCTCTCAGCCCCACCTGCCTCACAGGGTGTCTGTTGTGGGGAGGGGAAGGGAAAGGAGTTTGTAAGCCGCTCTGAGACTTCCTCGGCTACCACTGCCTTGTGGGGGAGAAAGGCATGGTAAAATATTTATACAAACAAATTCTAACATAATAAAGGACAGCAACACATCCATAAGGAGCAAAAGTTCAAAATATTACAAAGCATATAATCATATAACCTGTCACCCATATTAGAGTAGTAATTTTTATCAATCCCCCATGTATTCATTTATTTCCATTCCATTGCACTAAGATTTTCAAAGATGTGTGATTCAAAAAATAGCTACAGCTAAAAAAAAAAAAGCCACGTCCCAGCAAATTTTTATTTCCATGAAAGAAAAGATATAGAGTCGATCAGGGGTTATAGTTGAGTCCTGTAGCATCTTAGAGACCAACTAGATTTTCAGGCTATAAGCTTTCATGAGTCAAAGCTCCCTTCATCAGAAGTCAGGTCAGAAGTCTCCAACTTGTAGCTTGTGAGCTACTAGTAGCTCATTGGCTGCTGCACAGTAGGTTGTGCATCTCCTAGAAGACTTAGGTTGCCAGTGTCAGGTTGGGAAAAACCTGGAGATTTGGGGGTGGGGCCTGAGGAGGCTGGGGTTTGGGGAGGGGAGGGACTTCGATGGGGTATAATGCCACAGAGTCATTTTCTCCAGGTGAACTGATCTTTGTCACCTGGAGATTTGTTGTAGCCTCAGGAAATCTCCAGCCCCCACCTAGAAGTTGGCATCCCTAAGGTCCAGGAAAAGATCACCGAAAAAATCTGCTGTAGGGTTGTTGTTTTCTAAAGCTTTTATTTTGTAATATGAGGACCCCGCCCCCTCCTCCAGCCGAGACCTTGTTGGTTAGTGGGGTCCCCCTCTTAATTTGGACTTAGTTGTTTTAATAGGTACCTTCTTTTACAGCCTAAGTGTCAAGGGGATTTGAAACTTGGAGAGTCTCATAAAGGCATCTGGGTACAGCCATGACATTAGAAAATCCCAGGGAAGAAGAGGGAGGGTGTATTGGCATTAGACACGGATTATATGCAATTTTCCCCAGTGCAGGGTAATAACCTCAATAACAAAAGACTTTTCAACACTGGAAGATCCTGGCATACCCCAGAGGTATTCTGCTTAGCCCAAGGAAGTTGCCATTACATTAACCAACACCTGGTCCTCTTTTTTTCCCTTTTCAAGTCATTAATTTATGCTTCTTCCTGTTTCAGGAGCCATCTTGACTCACCCAAACTTATGTGTCAATGTAGATCTGGCTCACTTCAACCTAATGAAAGGATGTTAATCATGTTGCCTCACCTAGGCTCTTTGTGCCCATGCAGATTTGGCTCACGATAGCCGAATCGAGGTATTTCCCCCACTTTTTCCTGTGAAAGTTTGACAGCAGTTAACTTTAAACCAGTCAGTGATATTCAAACTTATTCTTGACCCAATCCAAAGCGAGGATGGCCCAAATCCCACCTACCCTGGAGACCTTCTGTCCATAAAAGAAGGACCTCATGCCATAGCAAATCATTCCTCATATTCTTGGCCCAGATCTCTGCTGATCAGAACTCTGGTTTCCTGCTTAGAATCCCTGCTGCACTTTACAGGCTTTTTCTCCTTGCTTAGCTAGCTCCTCGCTCTGCTCCTTGGACCTCAGCTGCATTTGTCCCTGGTCCTCCCCAACCCTCAAGCCCAGGATTTCATGACGTACGTCCCTTCCCTAAGACTTCCCAATTTCCTTCATTCTGCCATTTCTAGGTATGCTCTCTCGCTGGTGTGCGTGTGTGGTGACTTAGGGAATTAATTCTCAGGCTGAGGACAGACTGGCAATCTGGAGCGAGATGAATGCGGAGGAAACTGCTGTGGAGGAAAAACTCCCCGGGGCTGGCCGTTCACACCGGCCGGTGTATTGCGCAACGGTGCCGATACAGAGTGTTCAGACTGCTGCGGAGTGGCCCCACATGGGCTGGCCTCCACAGCTCGTGATAGGGCTGTTTCGGCAATTTGCGCATGTGCGCATGTGCACACGTGCGCACATGTGCAAACTGGCAAAACGCCGTGTTCACACTGCCGCCTCCGCTTGCCTCCCGCCTTCTTCTGGTTCACACTGCCTGGAAGCGGGAGGCAAGCGCAAGACGGCCCCTGGACACCGGTTTCTCCCGGTGTCCTGTTAAAGCGGATGGAAAGCGAGTGGGAGACGGGTAAGTGCGAAATGGAGCCGACAGACAGATGCGCATGTCTGAACGCACTCCCTTCTTCCACTTCCAATGCGGGGCTGTCCCGCTTTACATTGCCAGTCTGTCCTCAGCCTCAGATGCCTAGTGAAGGCTCTTTACATTTTTTATTTTATTTTGTATACAATAAAATTGTTTGGGTTTACAGTGACTCGCTCATTCTCTTTCTTCATAATTTTATTTTGGGGGCATCCTCACTGATATCCATCCTGGTATAAACAGACTTCAAGGTCTGCGTTATTCCTTTCTGGAACCCTTTCAAGGCTAATTTCCCTTTCTTCAGATCCAGTTTAGGAGATGGCTTCATTCCTCATGTTCTTCCTGGTCTGTGTTTTTTCTAGGGCAGAACAAAACTTGACAAATGTGTTTGTGAGGGGAGCAGCTTGGGATATTTTTCATTGCACCAGAAGTAGCTCTCATTAAATAAAAAGTTGATGGCACCTGGAATAGTTTCCCAGTCTTGGATTGCAAAGTTTGGGAAGGGAGTCTACATGGGAGAAGATGCTCCTGAAGGACCAGGGCAATATCTCCTTCAGTCTTGCATTTTTAAATGGGGTTGTGAAGAAGAACAAGACAGTAAAGTACACCAAATATGTTATGCGAACAATAAAATAGCAATAGCAGCTTCAGATTACTTATGCTGACACTTCAAATATACTACTGAGATAATAAGTTTGATACCTTTCATCGAATTCATATTCTGTCATGGTTAGAGTCTTTAGCTGGCCATAGCATTCAATGAAGCGTTTACATAGCAGTGAATATTTTTGAGTTTAGGATTTGTTAACAATTCCTTTTAAGGGTGCATTGGAGGACACAGGAGGGATGCCTGAGCGCTTTGGTCATAAATTCTGTGCTTCTGTTTCTGATTTGAAATGAATACCTTAAGGAATATCACAGATATATTTCAAAATGAAAGATCTCCAGCTAGGAAATGTATATATTAATCTGTGCATACATATATTATGTATGTGCTATTTCTGTTTGTTTTTGTTATATTCTGGTCAGAGTCACATTGTTGGGACCAATACAGTTGACAGTTCTAACAGCAAAACAAGATGCATAGCTCTGATGCATAGCTTTTTTTCTTAGAGATTTCTTGGGGAAGGTTTGTTGCAGATCTCCAGGCAGCTCAGCTGAGTTTTCTCAGCGGAATTCAACTCGGTTTCTTTACATTTGTATTCAATATAGCTAAAGATAATATGTCAATGTAGCCCGCCAAAACCCCCTACATATATTAGAATCAATACAGTCAAATGAAAAACTTAGCACCTAGTGAGTGGCTTGGCTGTAAATAACAAAATAAATTATTTCCCGTTAAAAGCAACAATTTCGGGGATAGAACATGCCAAGTATTTGTAGCTTACAAGTGTGTGTCTGTGCATATTATATGGAATACTTACAACATATGAATTAAGCAATTCAGGCCGAGGACAGATTGGCAATCTGGCCCTCTCTGCCTCCGCTTCTAAAGCGGAGGCAGAGAGGGCGGCCAGATTGCCACAGCTGTCCCCCATCGGCGGCCCGCACTTACCCGCATGCGGGCCGCTCTCCACGCGCTGCAGCCGGAGACCTCTTCAAACTGGTCTCCGGCTGTCTGGTGCACGTTGCTGCCGCTTCCTGCAGGTCTGGATGCCTCTATGGTGCACAGGAAGCGGTGGCGGAAGTGTGGACGTGCTGTGCACAGGTGCCCGTCGCCGGACCAGCCAGCAGCCGCGTGCCGCAGCAGAGGAGGCTCCAGAGGACAGACAGCGGTGTGGACGTGCCGCGCCGCCTCCTCTCCGGTAAGATCCCGCAGCACTGTTACCAGTGCGAATGGGACACCCTGCACCCATTTCCCCGCACAGCTTCTGCCCCTGCAGCTGTCCCGGGGCGAAATGCCAGTCTGTCCTCAGCCACAGTAAAATTAAAACAAGGAAAAACAAGGGAACCACAGAGAAGCTCTATTTCCAGTATATACATTCCCAGGTTGTTGAACTAGAGTGAACCAAGTTTAATTCAACTAGGAGTGAACTAGACCCGAAACAGACTCTTTGTGTTATAGTGCAAGAGGCATTGGCATATACTGATGCATGATGCATAAATGAATGCTTGTGATAGATAAATCAGGTAAAAAAAGGATCTTGATACAAATTATTCTGGAGTTACATCAAGGTTTCTTTTTTGTGATGTCATATCAATGGGAGGCTGTGCATTTGGATAACACAATCCAAGCTGAGTCCAAGCCTTCATTAAGGCTAGAGAGAATCATTAATCATCTGACTTTTGATCCAGAACTGACAAGACCAGCTGAGATAGCTTTTTCTAGCCATGTCACAATGCCTGAGTCTCAAGCATGCTCAAGTCTCAGTCTCCCTACATTATTTATAAAGTTCTGTTTCCTTGCTGCAGAGTGTGACCCAGCAAATATATGCCTGAAAGGTACACTGGTCAATCAGAACGGTTAGATAGATTATGTTTGCACTGCCTAGCAGTGATTGGCGTTTCTTCAAATATCATTTTCCCAATTACTTTGATGCCTTCCTATACCCAACAGGAGTGTAGCCAGGGGTGTTTGGGAGGCAGAGAGAGAGAGAGAGAGAGAGAGAGAGAGAGAGAGAGAGAGACGAATCCCCCCCTTTTCGCCTCCTCCTCTGCTTCAAACCTGGCACCACTGAGAAAAAATAAGGAAGCTTCTGTAAGCCAGGCAACACTGCCACACAACTGGGGAGGGAGAACAAGAAGGTGGTCTTGCTTTGCTTCATTCTCCCCCTCCCCTTGCAATAGATGGCCAGCCTCCTTTGCAAAACAGAGGCTATTGGGCTTTCACGAAAATGCCCACTGGTGGGTATACAACTACTATTGATACGTGATAATGTGATTAGGGTTGCCAAGTCCGGGTTGGAAAATACCTGGGGATTTTGGGGGTGGAGCCAGGAGAAGGTGGGGTTTGGGGAAGGAAGGGGCCTCAGCATGGTACAATGCCTTAGAGTCCATCCTTCAAAGCAGCCATTTTCTCCAGGGGGATTGATGTCTGTCAGCTGGAGATCAGTTGTAAAAGCGGGAGATCCTCAGGCCCCACCTGGAGGGTTGCCTAAATGTGATTTGACATGCAAAGACAACTTTTTTTAAAAAAACCTTCACTCAGGATTTTAAACCCCATTCGTGGTGATTCAGAACTAGGCTAGTCTTTCTGAGTCTGTTTAGGCTGGGGAAGAATCTATCCTATCTTTCCTCAAAGGTGATAAGAATTGTATACTTTCTGAGGGAGCTGTGTTGCTCCACAGTAGAAGAGCTAAATTCGAGCCCAGAAGCTCCTCAGGGACCAACAAGATCTTTGGGATATGAGCTCCCGCAAGTCAAAGCTCCCTTCATTCCTTCCCTTTATGGTGCTATACTTGGTTCTCTCCTCCTCCTTTTTGTGAGGTTTATTTTTTTCCCTGTTAAGTTTATTTAGCAAGACAGAGGGAAACAGGGAAAGCTGCAGAAAGCAGTACAAGAAAATGCATTTGTTTGCAACACAGTCCAGAACAATTGCTCAATAAAAAAAGAACATTTTCCAGTTGTTTTAAGGGTTGTGTTTGCAATATGAGATCCAACGGCAACTGAAGCAGAGGTGTGTTCACCTAACACTGATATAAACGTGAGGATGCTTCAGTATTCAGAGAAACTTGATGATCCAAGAATTGATCTGAACATACAAATCTCACTATACTTTCTAAGAGGAAGGCACTATGTCATTTTCTTTTGTACTGCTTCTTTGAAATCTTTGTTTGACTAGTGAGGCAACATTTAATTTTGCTTCATAAGAACATAAGAAGAGCCCTCTGGATCAGACCAATAGTCTATCTAGTCCAGCATCCTGTCTCACACAGTGGCCAACTTGTTCCTCTGGATGGCCAACAACAGGGCACAGAGGCCAAGGCCTTCCCTTGATGTTGCCTCACCGACAGTGATAATAGGCTGTGTTTTCAATTACCTTTACATATAACTGCATTACAAGTAAAGAAGTTTGTTTGGAATGTGTGTCCTGTATAATGACAGAGGCTAGCATTTGCCTGGTACTTTGGCTGTGGTCACACACACTAAAAAATCCACTTTCAATCCACTCTCAATGCACTTTCCAACTGGATTTTGCCAGTTCACACAGTAAAATCCAGTTGGAAAGTGCACTGAACGTGGATTGAAACTGGATTATTTAGTGTGTGTGACTGCAGCCTTTTGAATCACTATTGACTGATTTCTCTATTGGCTTTTAAAATACTTTCTTTCTTTTTTTTGTAAAGAAATTTTTATTTTTAAAAAAAAAAACATCAAAAATAATACATTTACCTTATACAAATCCCTTTTTCCATATTATATAACATTTTGTTCTATTTGTACATTCTATTTTTATCTTGTTTTGGTGGTTTCCCACCACCTCTGAAGCATAACACATTTTCCATTTTATTCAAAATAGTAATACTTACATCTATGTTTCATTTCTGGTAACGGTTATATATCTTTAAAATACTTATACACCAATTCTTATTTTCTATACTCTTATGTATTTCTAAATAAAAACAGCTTCATTGTCTAATTTTAACTAGAACATTCATATAATATATTTCTATTCCTTTATGCTATTATAACCATGTATAAATGTAGTTTTTCATATCCCAGTATTTTTCAACATATTCTTTCAAATCTTTCCAGTCTTCTAGAAAGGTCTCTGAGTAGAGATTATTCAATTTTCTAGTCCATTTATCCATTTCAGCCATATATAACAGTTTTTTCAACCATTCCCACACCTCTGGTATTTTTTTCATTTTTCCAGTTTTGTGCATACACCATTCTTGCTGTTGTTATCATATACCATATTATTGTCCTTTTCTTTACATTTATCTCTTCTAATTTAAGTCCTAGCAATAACATTTCAGGCAACTTCTTAAATGTACATTTCAAGATTTTTTCCATTTCTGCATGTATTTTTCACCAATAAATCTTTGCTTTATCACAAGTCCACCACATATGATAAAAAGAACCTTCTTTCTTTTTACACTTCCAACATTTGTTAGACATATTCTGACCAATATTTGCAATTTTTTTGGTGTCATATACCTTCTATACATCATTTTGAAACAATTTTCTTTTAAATTATAACACGTAGATATACTCATAGCATTTTTCCATAAAAATTCCCAAGATTCCATTTCAATGTCTTTGTTAAAGTTTATCGCCCATTTTACCATTTGTTCTTTTACCATTTCATCTGCATTAAACCATTTTAGCAAGACTTTATACATTTTAGAAATCATTTTTTTCCACCTTCCTCCCAAACTTGTTCTATTTCATTATTTTCCCCCCTGAAACCGTGTTTTTTATCACTTCTATACAAATCATATATTTGTCTATATCTTAACCAACCATAATCAAAGTCAATCTGATGCTGCTCCTTCAGTTTGAAATCTTTGCCATGTCTTATTAATAAGTCTCTATACTTCAGCCAATCTTGTCCTTTATATCTTGATGCTGGATGTAAGACTTCTGCGGGTACAATCCACATGGGTATCTCTTCTGAAAAAAAGTTTTTATATCTTGTCCACGTATCCATTAGTGTTCTTCTCAAATAGTGATGTTTAAACATATTGTCCATTTTTGTTTTGCCATAATACAAATATGCATGCCACCCAAATCTACAATCATGACCTTCCAGGGACAATAACATTTTATCTTGTAACATAGTCCATGTCCCTACCCAGATCAAACATATTGCATCATGGTATAACCTTAGATTTGGTAGTTGAAACCCTCCTCTTTCTTTGGCATCACACATTATTTTCATCTTAATTCTTGGTTTTTTCCCTCCCCACACAAATTTAGACAGCTCCTTCTGCCAACATTTGAATGTTTTTACATCTTTCACAATTGGAATAGTTTGAAACAAAAACATTAATCGTGGTAACACATTCATCTTGACCACCGCAATTCTACCCAGCAATGACAAATTCAATACACTCCACTTTTTAATATCCTGCATAATTTGCAACCATAATTTTTCATAATTATTTTTATAAAGATCAATATTTTTCATAGTTAGGTTTACACCCAGATATTTTGTCTTTTTCACCACCTCACATTCTGTAAGTTTTTGTAACTCGTTTTGTTTCTTATTTGACATATTTTTGCACATTACTTTCGATTTGTTCTTATTTACATAAAATCCTGCTAAGTCACCAAACTCTTTTACTCTCTGTAACAAATGTGGTAATGTGGATAAGGGGTCTTCCACTATAAACATCACATCATCTGCAAAGGCCCTATATTTGAAAGAAAAAACTTTAGTTGTTAAGCCTTTAATATCTTTGTCTTCCTTCACATTTAACAGTAGAACTTCTAAAATCCAAATAAATAGCAGCGGCGAAAGTGGGCATCCTTGTCTTGTTCCTTTTTCAACTTTAAAATCGTCTGTCTTTTCGGTATTAATTATTAATGAGGATTTCTGTTCTTTATATATTGCTTTAATGAAGGGCTTTTAAAATACTTTCTGATGAACCATTGTTGGATCAAGTGGCCTGTAATTACAAGTATGAAATTCTCTAAATATTAATAGAAAAAAAAATACATTATTCCAGTAAGCTTTCCTCACTATTTATTTATAAATAAAGTATAACAACTAAAAATCTTTATTACCAAAGCCTTATTTGGTCCCATTGTTAATATATTCATTTCTGGTAAACCTTGTTGAAAATCCTCGAGACGGAATAGAGGGCAATTCATTATCACACTATATGAAGGCACCCTGCTGCTTGTCTCAAACACAGAACAGAAATATTTAGAGTTCTTTTGATCTTCTAAGGGCCAAGCTAGACATTCTGCTAAACACACACAGAAATGTTTGGGTTCAACTTGTATGGTTCATTAACAACTATGTTTGAGTTCTTTTCAGTGCATTGCTCGGCAGATTTATACTCTAATCTAAACCCATAGATAGCTTAATGATATATGTGGAGAAATGACCTTTACCCTAGACCATCTAAATCTTTCAGTAATTTTGGCTGCAGTCTACACATGCTCCATGCTGGTAAAAGACTAGGGAAAGGAAAACTATAGGAAATGAACCATCCCTCTCGCAATCACAGATCCCTTCAATCCTTAGTTACTCAGATGGACCTGTGTCAAAGCCCTCTTGTCACACAAGAAGGCTTTAAACTGAAGGTCAAGAGCAAGACACAGAAGACTGGGGAGTGAATCTTAGTTGCCCAGGGTAACAAGCCATCACCAGCAATTCTAAACTAACCCTCAGCTGAGAGACCAAGGGACCAGCTCTCCAGCCCTAGTAAAGGTAAAGGTTTCCCTTGCTCGAAAGCCAGTCAAATACAACTGTAGGGATGCAGTGCTCAATTCCGTTTCCAAGCCAAAGACCCAGCGCTGTCTGAAGACATTTCCATGGTCATGTGGCCAGCATGACTAAACGTCGAGGTGCACAGAACACTGTTACCTTCCCACCGAAGTGGTACCTATTTACCTACTTGCAATTTCTTGCTTTCGAACTGCTAGGTCTCCAGCCCTACTGCATATTAATCAAGAAGTCAGTCCCGCATGGCAGGACACTTGCAACCTGAGTTCCAGAAACAATGTATTTGGTACCTGTATCCAAAACAGGCCAAGGTATTTGTTTTAGATTGAACCCCCCCAAATCCAAATAACACCATAGATGTATAATTAATAAGTTTTATTAAAAGAAAGATATGAAAGCATACAGATAGAACGGCAGTGCAAAAAAGGAAACTCAATACTAAAACTAAATAGCTAACCTAGAATACTTTTTTTCAGGCTTCAGTCCTCTGATCCAGATTTTTCTTGGCCAGAGTGGAGATACAAAGTCCAGATAGAACTCCAAGGTCCACAGTCCCAGAAATAGGTCCAACCTATAGTCAAGAAAGGATGACTAGAAGTGCCAAACTCGAATGAAAGGTCTCAATTTATGCCAGACTGCCCATAGCTGGCCTGATCCTATTTAGCCAGCCAGGTGTGTTGCAAAGACTTGTGACCACATATGTCCGTGTGAGATTTCTGCTCAAAGTAGTCAAGGATCAGATCTTGGTTGATGAAACACAGTTCTTTATTTCCAATCTCTACATTGGTACAGCTTCTTGGATTATTGTCAGAGATAACACAGATGACAGAAGCGGGTCTATTATACCTTTCTAAGCAGTTTGAATTACCCATAGGTAGCCAATCACTACAAGGGAAAAACGGCGGGCAAAAAGAGGCTCTGGCCATTTGCTTCCCACAGGAAAGAAAGTGAGGTGTCAAGTTGTAAATTTCCCTTCCCAAACCAGACCCTTCAGATGTTACCATTTCACATAACAATCAATGGCCTCGAGGCTTTCACACGTTGATAAGAGATGAGACTCGTCCTCCCTTGGAGTGCCAGCCGGGACGAATGGAATGCGGAGGCAGGAGTGTGAGAGGCCCATTGTTCCCATACTTTGAAGTTGTCATCCTCCCGCTCTGACAGTTACACAAACCAGGCCTGGTCAGGCACTTAAACCTGGGGTCACATATTCTACATACATACTGGCCAAAGTGAGGGTTCACCTAAGGGCGGGGCAATTACATGGCAGGGGTTATGGAAACATCTACAATACATACATGGCAATAGAATATAGTATGGCATACAGACATGACAGGGATAAAACAGAAGACATAGCTGTAAGCAATAGAAATCCTTTGTCTGAATCAGCAGATTCTGACAGTCCGCAGGTGATAACATGTTCATAATCAAGCATTTCCCCCATGCCCAGGGTTCCTTGCACTAATGAGATGGAATGTAATTATAAAACTCTCTCTTGGCCTCTGGCTTTGAAGCTCCATGCCCATGATCTCACTTGCACCTGTATCTGACTCCATCACATCCTTTATCGCTCTCCCTGGAAACCGCATACTATCTATGGTACACTGGCTCCGATCAGTAGTTGGCACCAGGACTTTCTGGATCAAAATTGGAAGGCAAACATGTATGACTAAAGCACAAGGCCAGACTCAAGGAGGCCTCACAAATATTCTTTTGCCATCTGTTCTCGATTGTTAAACTCCTTTCTTGGTCCTATATCAACTTGTATATCGTTTTTGTATATTGTTTTACTATCGTATCATGAGCCTTAATGTACAGACATTGTTTGACCATTGAAGAAGGCCAGCTGGGGCCGAAACACATTGGGTCGCAATAGTTCCCTTTTGTATACACTGCATTTTTATACTATAATGAGGCTACAGGTGGACCCATAAATGTTTTTAACCGTTTGAAAAATAAATTCATGTATTTTTGATAATATTTAGGCTATACATGCAATGTATACAACTAACCTTTCATAACTAACCTTTTTGGTTCTTGATTCAATTCTTTTGGGTTGTTCCCCCCCCCCTTCTTTTCTTTCTGGCAGAAGATAGCACCCAGAGAGAAATTGGACAACCCTCTGGGAGTCAAGGAAGAGAAACAGGCTGAGACCTGGGATGGCCGTGGAATTCCCTGAAGTCCTGGAACCAAGGGAGTTGTGTTAGTAAGTTTGTTTCCTCACAACACATATGCATATTAGTCAGTTACTTTGCGAGTTATTACCTTGGGTTCCAAGAGGAGACTTCTTCTACCTTTAGACTTCCTCCATTCGGGAAGATGCTCAGGAATTGTATCCCTTTCATGTGGGAGCCTCCCCCTCACATTTCAGCCACATCCGAGAAATCCTTCCTAGAGATAATGAAAGGGAAAACACTCTTGGAGCTCTGTCTCCCCAATTCAAGTGAGATGGAATCAGGTATTATCATCCTCACCCAAGGGATCCTTTCTGCCAAATCAAAGATAGAAAGGAGAACCCTCCCCAGTTTGCAGAGCAGACACATGGAGGGATGAGTTTTTTTTCTCCACCCATTTCTGATGTTAGTATGCCGATATGGGTGGGCTTCACATGGAGGCCTATTTTTAAATGGAAATGGTAAGAGACGATGTAGCCCTACACGCCAGCATGAACCCAGTGCTGACTCCATTCAGTTCAGCCTATACCTGATTTAACTTTCTTCCCAGGCTCCGCTGCAGAGATGGTGGCCTTGCTAAAAGACAATTACATGCTTCAAACAGAGCCCAGCAAGGTCAGGCGTGGGAAGGCAGAGGCTTCCCTCTCCGTACCCCTGCTTTACACTTGAAAGGAAAGACTTGTGTGTTCTCCACTGGGGAGAGATCTTAGATCCTCAATCCGGGTCGGTCTCACATAGAGAGATGTAATCCTATGTCACAGATCTCTTGCCTCTCATCTGGATGAGTGTGTGTTTCTTTTTTATTTAGCTGAAATCCTTATCCTCCACCGTGAAACGCAGGCAGGCTGCCTGTTATGAGGAGGGGATAATGGAGATCATGAAGACTGGTCTCTGTCTCTTTGAATGCTTTCGTTGGATTAATAATTTTTAAAAGAAGCAGAGAGAACGGACAGCACTTGCAATGGAGGGAGGCAAACAGCAGGGTGACTCAAAGATTGGGAGCAGGGCTATTTTGTTCATAATTTATCTGTAACGGGGGGTACAAATGGTGGTGAAGGTGATGTGCAATGTAAGTAAGGAGGCAAGTGAAAGGTAATATACAATGGAACCAAAAAAAATCCTAACCTTTACTATATGCTGATGGGGTCTGAACTGGTGGAGATTGATAGGGAATGAGATCTTGGGGTTCTAGTGGATAGCTTGATGAAAATGTCAGCTCAGTGTGTGGAAGTAGAGGGGGAGAACAAGGAAAACTCTATGCTGGGGATCATTAGGAAAGGAGCTGAACATAAAATACCCAATATTGTAATGCCACTGTGTATATCTGTGGTTGTGGTCTCATTTAAATTACTCTGTATCTCAATAAAAATATTGTAGAATGGGGAAAAGTATGGAAAAGGGCAACCAAGGGATTAAGGGGTTTCCTATGAAAAAAGGCTAAAGTTTCTTTGAATTGTTATCAATTTTTTTTAAAAAAAAAGTCAGTTAAAGGGAGACATGATAGAACTTTATGAAATTATGCACTAGGGAGAGAAAATGTACAGAGAGAACACACACAAAATGAGAACTTGGGGGGGTTAATGAAGTTGATGGGCAATAAACTCAGGAAAAAAAAAGGAAGTTCTTCTTTACTCAATAAGTAATTAAAAAGTGGAATTTATGGCTGGTGGACATGGTGATGGCCATGAGCTCAGATGGCTTTAAAAGGGGTTAGACAGTTGAACAGATGAGAAGTCTATTAGTGGCAGCTAGCCATGATAATTAGAGGGAGCCTAAATATTCATAGGCAATTAACCTCTGAATGGGAGAACTAGGAGGCAACATCAGGGGAGACTTTGCCCTCTGTGTTCTGTTCATTGGACCTCCAAAGCAACTGGTTGGCCACTGTGTGCACACAGAATATTAAACTAGATGGACTGCTGGTTTGATCCAGTAGTGCATTTCTTATCTGATATATATAAAAGCCCTAACACATTGGCACTTTCCAGCTCTCCCATTGGCTGTGCTGTGTGCTCCATCAGCCATTGGCCCATCAACTGCCATCTGCCACTCAAGAGTACTCATGTGCCATTGGCTGGGTGCTGGGTCTGCTCCTCTTCCCCACCCACTGTCGCCTCAGCCAATGTTCCCTGGCAGGATAAACTGCCAAGATGACTGTCTCTCCTGATGAAGACGCTTCTGCATCTGGCTGGCTACTGAAACAACTGTTCCCTTTTCAGGAAGAGGCTTCTACTGCTGCTACTTCTCCTGCTTGGCTCCTCCAAGGCTGGCTGGCTACTAAGATGAACCAGTGGCCATTAAATCATTCCCTTCTCCTCCCACTGTTGGGCTAATTTTCCTTTCAGTAGCTGTTGCTAGGCAACCAAACTTGGTTCTATCAGTAAAAAGGTGAGAGGAAGAGACCATTTCCAGGCCTTTGTGAGGAACTCATTGGGGCCAGTCCTGACTAGGGTTGACAGTTCCAGGTTGGGAAATTCCTGGAGATTTTGTGGTGGAGTCAACATAAACTAGAGTTTGGGGAGGGAAGAGGCCTCGGATTAATAGAATCCCATAGGGTCCACTCTCTAAAGCAGTTATTTTCTCCAGGGGAGAGATCTGTTGTCTGGAGTTCAGTTGTGATACCAGGTGATCTTCAGGTTCCACCTGGAGATTGGCTACCCTAGGCCTGGCAGAGTTCTCCGGGTGACTTGATGACACTGGACTGGCATGGCTTTATGAGGCCTGGCTGCTTGCTCCTGTTCACCACCAGCAGCCCCCAGGACAGTCAGTGTGGCATAGCAGTTAGCACTTCAGAGCAGGGTCTGCCAGACTCAGGTTATTGCTGTGGAAGCTGAGTGGGTGATTTTGGACCAGTCAGACTTTCAGCTTAACCTACCTCACAGAGTTGTTGTGCAGATCAAAAGGGCGAGAGGAGAATGATGTGAGCTGCTTTGGTCCCCACTGCAGAGAAAAACTGTACTTTTTCCTAAGTAGAGGCTGCAGGGAGAAGTTGGAAACCTGAGGTCAGAGGGGCAGATAATGGTAGGTTGATGGTTGGCTGGGAAGGAGATAGGATTGTCAACTCCAGGTTGGGGAGTTCCTGGAGATTTGAGGGATAGAGCCTGTAGAGGGTGGGGTTTGAGGAGGGGTAGGACCTCAGACAGGTCCATAGACTCCACCCTCCAAACCAGCAATTTCCTCCTAGGGAACCATTATTGCCAATCTTCAGGTGAGGGCTGGAGATCACTCAGAATTACAACTGCTCTTCAGATGGCAGAAATCAGTTCCCCTGTAGAAAATGGTTGACTCTGTGCCATTATACCCTGCTGAGGTCACCACAGCAAATTGACGCTGAGTGCCCAAGGCCAGGGCACCTGCCTAGGGCCACTTTCTAAAGCCCACTGTATTTATTTCCACAGCAGGCATTCCTATTAATATATAAAAGTCAAGCCCTGCTGGCAACGATTCATCTACTCTCCCATTGACCACTGGGGAAGTTGTCTTTGTGCCTAATGACCCACTGGCTGCTCCATTCTTATACCCCCATTTTTGATGCATTGCACCTTGGGAGTTGTAGTTCTCAGCTGGCCTTACTGCAGCTGTAGCAAAGGGAATTAGAACTACAGCTCCCAGGTTGGGAGTTACAAGAGGCTGTGGGGCATTAGTAGGGAGTCAGAAGAAGGAGAAGGAGAGATTGGATTTATATCCTGCCCTTCACTTGGTGTCTCAGAGCAGCTTACATACTCCTGTCCCTTCCCCTCTCCACAACAGACACCCTATGAGATAGGTGGGGCTGAGAGAGCTCTTTCCAGAGCTGCCCTTTAGAGAACAGCTGTGACAGAACTATAGCTTGCCTAAGGTCATCCAGCAGCTGCAAGTGGAAAAGTGGGGAATCAAACCGGGTTCTCCCAGATTAGAGTCCATGCACTTAACCACTACACCAAACTGGCTCTGTTAATCAATTAAACTATTAAACAGGAATTGGGGGGAAAGGGAAGGCCTGGATAGCTCCCTGAATTACAATTGATCTCCACACTGCAGAGATCTGTCCCCATGGAGAAAACGATTACTTTGGAGGGTGAGCTCTATGGCAGTATACTTCACTGAAGTCCCTCAACAAAACCTCACATTCTTCCAAGCACTGTCAACAGGAGCGTCAAGTTTTCAAAATCCGGGGGGGGGGGGCGGGGACGGGAGCGTGTGCTCGCCGGGAACATGTTCCCAGTGCTGCCGCCTCCCCCCCCCCGGCCTGACCTCTCCTGCTTCCATCTTTCCTTCCATCTGTCCAGGGGTGAGATGGGCATTTGCTTAGCTGGCCCCTGGAGGGACGGACGGAGGGACAGAGTGGCCAGGTGGGGGAGGGGAGAGAGGCAGCGGCGGCCCTAGGAAGGGCCCAGGGAGGCACGGCGGAGGGCACACTGTTTTCCTGGGGGGGCTCAGTCCCCCCCAGAAAATTTCGGGGGTGGCTCAAGCCCTCGAGCCCCCCCATAGTTGACGCCTATGCTGCCAACCTCTAGGTCTCCAGCTATTACAACTGATCTCCAGATTACCAAGATCAGTTGTCTTGGTTTGGCTGCTTTGGGCAGTGGACTCTATGGAATTATACCCCTCTGAGGTCCCACCCCACCCCAAACCCTGCTCTCCCCAGGCTCTACCCCACAAATCTACAGGAATTTCCCAACCCAGAGTTGGTAAACCTGTACCTGGCTATGGAACTGCTTTCCAGACCCTTGGAACCCAGAAAACATGGCATAGGAGAGGATGCTTCTCTACCTTAGCTGCCACTGCATAGCCCCAAATCAACATCAGTCAGGGGTGGAGGGAACCATACCTGTTACCATGTGGCTCTCCTCCCATATTACCCACTTGGGGCAGCAAAATGACTTGGGACAGCCCTGCCTTATAGATAAGCAGAAGGAAATAAACATGGCTATCACCAGTGGATGGTGGGACCACACGGAACATTATACTGTGAGGATATAGGTAAGTAGATATAATACAGCAAAGTAAAAAAACAACAACAACTAAATGTATGTTGCATAATATGTTTGGTGGAAGTCATGCATTTAACATAATATCATGTTTGGCCCTTCATATACTAAAAAAATTAACAGTTTTCTGTATTTTGCATTGTAGTACAACAAGGGAACCCCTGAATTTTGGGTCCAAAAACTTAACCCCGGATTAGGATTGCTAACCCAAGGCTGGCAACCGGAAGGTGATTTACTGGGGAGGAGGCTCATGAGCATGGCCTGAAAGTGACATCGTTGTGTAAGGGTAATGGTCTAGCATCCACCATAGAGTTTTGAGCAAATACTATAGCATCACCTTACATACGGACTTTTATACAGCTGAAAATCTTCTCTTTTCTCAGATGAGAAGTTCTTCATTCCTTAGCCAAGTTCTGGCTTGGGGTTGAGGTCGGGAGACAAGGGCTCCAACTTTGGCAAGAGACTTCCAGTTCCCACCCCACACTGGTTTTGTCACATTTTTTTTTTAAAAAAATTGAAAACTGGTCATTATGTCCTCCATAGGTGTAAGATTCCCCCACATCATTTTTTCGATATTTTATTTTCTTGACTTCCTACAGTTCCCAAGAACAAAAACATAACAACTAGATTTTTTGGGGACAAAGCATAACTATAAATTTCCCTTTGACTTTAACAGGCTGAGTAATTTGAGCCATATCTCGAACATCCAAGAACCTAACAAATCAGAAACACTTTTAACATGGAGTGAATAACTAATAATAGACAGGATATCAGACACTCTGTTCCCTGCTCCCCCCTCCACATTACTTCACGAGTTTGTGTTGGCTGAATGAACTCTACTGTCTAACCATAATACCTGGCCCCAAAGTGAAAAGACTCCAAGGAGAAGATGCTGAACCTTTTGAAGAAAAGAAACATTTTAGAAAGCAAATAGAAGTTATTTCAATTTGCTGTCCTAGTCAACCAATAGTATTTTAGTGTTTTTAGAAAAGTGAGTTTACATTCTTCAGGTCAATCCATGTACTGAACTCAAGTGATCTGAATTTTATCTTATACTTTTGGGATGCTGAGTAGCTTTCAAAATTAAGGTCTGATCATATATGGCGTGTTCAGTTTCTAGCCTGCTGGCAGTTTTATTTTGGTTAGTGATAGATAGGATAGATTAGATTAGATTAGATTAGATCGATAGATCGATAGAATCTTGTGGATCCATTCTGCTTATAACATCAGCTTCCTACAGTGGAAGGAGCCTTCTTCTGCTATAGGAGACTCTTCTTGAATCCATGGAGGACTCCTGGCACCAGAGAAATGTACAGCCAGCTACTAGAAGAATGAATCCATGGGACTGAGCACAAGGGTTTGGATCATATGGATTCATAGGCAGAAGGAGCTTACAGCTGAGTATTTCCCCCCACCTTCTATATACTCATTTAGCCCTGGTCTTTCCTGAAAAGTATCTGGCACAGAGCCATAGGCGTAGAGTATGGGGGGGGGGGGGCTCGAGGGCTTGAGCCACCCCCGAAATTTCCCGGGGGGGGGCTCAGCCACCCCCGGGGAAATAGAGTGCTTGCCACCGCGCCTCCCCGGGTCCTTCCAAGGCCCGGCCGCGCTGCTGGAGAGGGAGAGGGAAGGGGTGGCGGGGGGGGGGGAGAGAGAGGCACCAGCAGCAACAGCTGGTGGGCCTCGGAAGGGCCTGGGGAGGCGGGGTGGTTTCCGGGGGGGGGAGAACATCGCTCCACTGAGCGCGTGCACAAAGCGTGCACGCTAAGAAGCCCCCGCCCCCCCGGGATTTCCAAAAGTCTACGCCCCTGCACAGAGCTAGTAGTGAAGATGGGTAATGAGGCCAAATTGCCCCTTGCTCTTGCAGCAAGCTCATGAAAGCAGAAGAATATCAGGGAGGCTGGAGACGATCCTCAGGCATGAATTCCTTCTATTTCTATATTTTATTTCTATATTTCTTCTATTTCTATATCTGTAGGATCCAATTCTATGTTAATGGTATTTAACCCTTCTTTTATGCTATAATAAGAAGGGGGCATACTAGAAGAGGTTCTGTATAAGAATCTATAACATCCATTGTTATTTTATTGCAACATAAGAACATAAGAGAAGCCAATGTTGGATCAGGCCAGTGGCCCATCCAGTCCAACACTCTGTCACACAGTGGCCAAAAACACCAGGTGCCCTCAGGAGGTCCACCAGTGGGGCCAGGACACTAGAAGCCCTCCCACTGTTACCCCCCCCCCCCCAAGCACCAAGAAGACAGAGCATCACTTGCCCCAGACTGAGAGTTCCTATCTGTACCTTGTGGCTAATAGCCACTGATGGACCTCTGCTCCAGATGTTTATCTAATTCCCTCTTGAAGCTGTCCATGTTTGTAGCCACCACCACCTCCTGTGGCAGTGAATTCCACGTGTTAATCACTCTTTGGATGCTGAAGGGCTTCCTTTTATCTGTTCTAACTGGACTGCTCAGCAATTTCATGGAGTGCCCACAAGTTCTTGCATTGTAACACAAAATTATTCTTTGTGTCATTGTTATATTCTTAAAGGTAGTATGTGAAAGTCAGTATGTTACTATGCAATTATTGATACCTCAAATTAACATAACTTTCAACAATATTTGATGTTTGAATATGCTATGTCACAATGTTCATTTATACATTTGTAACCTTAGGTCTAAATTAATATAATATGTGGCTGTGGAACTATTCTATACTAGCTTTTGAAACCCAGTTGGTGCAGAATATAGTTTTCCATATCAAGTCTAAATGAATATACTATTGGGGGGGGGGGGCAAGGAGTTGCCCCTGAAATATCTTCGGAAACAGTACTGAAACAGAATATAGTTTTTCATCGCATCTGTACTGGCTTCTTACAGATCTGTAGATGTAATTGAAGTTGTTAATTTTGGCCTGTAAAACAGCATGAGCCCAAATACCTTCCATCACAACCTGTTTTTCTTTTGTTCATACTTTAGCAGCTAGATCAAGATGGGTAGCCATGTTAGTCTGTCCATAGTAACATAAAAGAGCAAGAGTCCAGCAGCACCTTAAAGACTAACAATTTGTGGTACGGTATTGTTGGCCAGCAAGGCACTGCTAGTGCTCTTATGGATTTTGATATCCATAAGCCTGAACTTGGGTTGCCCATATTGGAAGGGCCATGTGCTTTCTTCATTATAGGAGCCAGCTCCAGCCCATGCCAGGAGGCTGACACCCTAGACAGTTCACCTGAGACAGAGACAAAAGACTTCTCTTGCCATGAGGTTTCTTTCTGTTTCAGCACGCTGGTCAACCCCTGCCCCCTCCAACGTGCCCACATAGTTATGCTAACGCAGTTGCCTAGCAACTAATGTTCGGGCCATCACCCAGTCGACCAGAGTAATTGACTAACAAAAGATGTGGCCCAGGTGAGTCATCGGACCCTGACCAAGTGTCCACTTCCTGGTGAGATCATAGTTTTGCAACATTGTTCATCCCCCAGCCCTCCTCCTTTTGTCCACCTTTAACCTATGGAAGGGTCCAAAAGGGACGGACCGCCTAGTAGGTCTGTTAGTGGGATGTGGTCTGCGCAGCCAGCCCCCAAGACCACCTAATAAAAGACCTTGCACAGAGGCAATCGCTCTCTTGAGCCATCGTCCCCTATCTGCTTTACTACCCCTTCAGTCCAGCTTGCTGTCCCATACCCTTGCCTCCATCTTTAATCCTCTCTCTGGACTCGCAATCCAAGAGAACCACGTGGTCTCGCAGGTTCGAGCCTCATGTTCCCATAGTCTTTCTATTTTTCTCCCCATCCAATTCTTCCATCACTCAGACAACGCATCTCAAGGTACCATACTGCTTCCCCACCAACAAATTCCTGCTCATGCAAACGTGCTACTTTCTGTCTTTGTTTCTTAGGCCTGTGTGAGTGTGTGTGTGATTATGTTTTTGGTATGCTTGAACTACACCATTAAGTAAACAACATTTAATTTGCCATCTGCCGCACGTGCCTCTTTCCTTGAGAACTCCCGGGTATAGCTGGCAAGAACCCATGTATTTTGCTGATTGCTAAACGTAAATTAAAGCAATTCGGCTAACAGTATGAGCTTTTGTGAGTCACTGCTCACTCCATCAGATACAGCTAGAGTGTATCTAGCCGTATCTGAAGAAGTGAGCAATGACTCACGAAAGCTCATACCCTGCCACAAATTCTGTTAGTCTATAAGGTGCTACTGGACTCTTGCTCTTTTATACTTAGCAGCTGTTATTCCACCATTTTATAACCTTTACTTTAGATGAGTGGGACAGCAGAGGGTCTGTGGACCTTTTGCTTGAAAACTCTTTGGAAGTTGCAGTTTGGCATAGATTTGAATCTCACTTGGCCATAAAGCTCACAGGATGACTTTGGGCCAGAAGGTTGCTTTCAGCGTGATCCACCCCAGAGGATGAATGGAGGAGGGGATAAACCACATCCATCATACTGAGCTCCTTGGAGCAAGGATGAGATGACTAAGTAATAAATGGAATTGGTACAGAACACAGTAGCACATATCTTGAATAAATACTCAAAACGTTTAACAAAAATGATTTTTTGCGCTAGTGTATCCTCGTTTCTTAAAAAAATAAATTTCCATTCATTTGAAGTATTTTGTGATTTGGTGGTGCTTTTATCTGCTTGACATCGATTTGGGGAGTTTAATGATGTTGGCTTTTAAATTTGTGGTCTGTGATGTGCCTGAAGGAAGGTCAAATTCTAAAGGAAGGAAGGCAAGACTGACATAGGAAAAGCTGTTTCTGATATAGCCAGGTGCCCATTTTCTCCTCAATATTAAACATTCCATTGAGCTCAAATGCTGTGATTTACAATACAATCCCAAATAGAGCTATACGTTCCTAAGCCCAAGACTTCAGGAGTCATTTGTTGTTGCTGTTGTTCAGTCGCACAGTCGAGTCCGACTCTTCATGACCCCATGGACCACATCACGCCAGGCCCTCCTGTCTTCCATTGTACTCTGGAGTTTGCTTAATTTTATGTTTATTGCATTGATAACACTGTCTAACCATTTCATCCTTTGCTATCCCCTTCTTCTTTGACCTTCAATCTTTCCCAGCATCAGAGTCTTCTCCAGTGAGTGCCCACTTCTCATTTGGTGGCCACAGTATTTGAGCTTCAGCTTCAGTATCTGGCCTTCCAGAGAATAGTCAGGGCTGATATCTTTTAGGACTGACTGATTTAATCTCCTTGCAGTCCAAGGGACTCTCAAGAGTCTTTTTCAGCACCATAATTCAAAAGAATCTATTATTCAGTGCTTGGCCTTCCTTATAGTTCAACTCTCGCTGCCATACATTACTACTGGGCAGGGGTCATTTGGGGCCAGAGCGAGGTGGAGCGGTACTCCACCAGCCCTGGAGTGGGCACTAGGGCACCCACGGGCTGAATCAAATTCTCTAATCTGATTCGGCCCACCGCTGAATTGCTGCCAAAATTTGGTGGTGACTTAAAAAGCGGCTGGAGGGGAGGGGGTTTGCGGGAGAGGCTCCAAACTTGCAAGGTAGCTGCTGGAGCCTCTCCCCCAAATACCCACCAAGTTTCAAGAAGATTGGACCAGCGGTCCAATTCTACAGGCCCCCAAACAGGTTGCCCTAATTCCCTCCGTTGTTTTCTATTGTGGAAAAAAAGCAACGTTTTTTCCACCATAGAGAACAATGGAGGGGATGGGGCAACCTGTTTGGGAATCTGTAGAATTGGACCCTGTCCAATTCTTGAAACTTGGAACTTGGTGGGTATTTCGGGGAGAGGCCCAAGCAGCTACCCTGCAAGTTTGGAGCCTCTCTCTCAAACCCCCTTTCCTCCAGCCCCTCATATACCCTATGAGTTTTTGCCATTGACTTCAATGGCCCATAGGTATAATGGGGCTGAAACTGACATTTGGCCGGCCAAATGACTCCCAAATCAGCTTGCATTGCTGAAACTGACATGCGGGGGATATTCGGCAGCCAGAACAGATGCAGCCTGATTTGACCTGATCTGATTTTTCTTATACTGTCTAGGTTTGCCATAGCTTTCCTCCCAAGGAAGAGACGTCTTTTAATTTCATGGCTGTAGTCACTGTCTGCAGTGATCTTGGATCCCAGGAACATGAAGTCTGTCACTGTTTCCACGACTTCCCCTTCTATTGGCCAGGGTGTGATGGGGCTGGAGTCCATGATCTTCGTTTTTTTTACGTTGAATTTCAAGCCAATTTTTGCACTCTTCTCTTTCATCCTTAACAAGAGACTCTTGAGGTCCTCTTCACTTTCTGCCATTAGAGTGGTATCATCTGCATATCTGAGGTGGTTGATGTTTTTCCCAGCAATCTTAATTCCGGCTTGTGATTCATCCAGGCCAGAATTTCGCATGATGTACTCTGCATATAAATTAAATAAGCCAGGTGACAATATACATCTTTGTCGTACTCCTTTTCCAATGCTAAACCAATCAGTTGTTCCATATCCAGTTCTACCTGTCACTTCTTGATCCTTATACAGGTTTCTCAAGAGACATGTGAGGTGGTCTGGTACTCCCATCTCTTTAAGGACTTGCCACAGTTTGTTGTGATCCACACAATCAAAGGCTTTAGCATAGTCAATGAAGCAGAAGTAGATGTTTTTTCTGATACTCTCTGGCTTTCTCCATAATCCAGCGAATGTTGGCAATTTGATCTCTAGTTCCTCTACCTCTACAAAACCCAGCTTGTACTTCTGGCAGTTCTCTATCCATGTACTGCTGAAGCTTAGCTTGTAGGATCTTGAGCATGACCTTGCTAGAGTGTGAAATGAGTGCAACTGTGTGATAGTTTGATCATTCCTTGGCATTGTCCTTCTTTGGGATTGGAATGTAAAATGACCTTTTCCAATCCTGTGTGCACTGTTGTGTTTTCCAAATTTGCTGGCAAATTGAGTGCGGTACTTTAACAGCATCATCTTTTAAGACTTTGAATGGCTCAGCCAGGATACTATCACCCTCACTAGCTTTGTTGTTAGTAATGCTTTCTAAGGCCCATTTGACTTCACATTCCAGGATGTCTGGCTCGAGGTCAGTGATTACACTGTTGTGGTTGTCAAGGACATTGAGGTCCTTCTTGTATAATTCTTCTGTGTATTCTTGCCATCTTTTCCTAATCTCTTCTGCTTCTGTTAGGTCTCTACCATTTTTTGTCCTTTATCATGGCCAGCTTTGCATGGAATGTTCCCTTGATTACTCCAATTTTCTTGAAGAGACCTCTAGTCCTTCCCATTCAATTATTTTCCTCTATTACTTTGCATTGTTCCTTCAGGAAAGCCTCGTTATCTCTCCTTGCTGTTCTCTGAAAATCTGCATTCAGTTAGGTAAATCTTTCCTTTTCACCTTTGCCTTTCACTTTCTTTCTTTCCTCTGCTATTTGTAAAGTCTCATCAGACAGCCACTTCTCTTTCTTGCATTTCTTTTTCTTTGGGATGGTGGTGATTGCTGCCTCCTGTACAATTTCACGAACCTCTGACCATAGTTCTTCAGGCACTCTGTCTATCAAATCTAGTCCCTTAAACCTATTCTTCACCTCCACTGTATATTCATCAGGGATGTGATCTAGGTCAAACCTGAATGGCCTAGTGGTTTTCCCAACTTTCTTCAGTTAAGTCTGAATTTTGCAATGAGGAGCTCATGATCTGAGCCACAGTGAGCTCCAGGTCTTGTTTTTACTGACTGTATAGAGTGTCTCCATCTTTGGCTGCAAATGATATAATCAATCTGATTTCGGTGTTGCCTATCTGGTGATGTCCAGGTATAGAGATTTCTCTTAGGTTGTTGGAAGAGAGTGTTCACTATGGCCAGCATGTTCCCTTGACAAAACTCTGTTAGCCTTTGCCCTTCTTTATTTTGTTCTCCAAGGCCAAACTTGTCCATTATTCTGGTTACCTTTTGACTTCCAACTTTAGCATTCGAGTCCCCTATTATGGTGACATCTTTTTTCGGTGTTCATTCTATGAGGTGTTGTAGGTCGTCCTAGAACCAGTCCATTTCAGCCTCTTCTGCATCAGTGGTTGGGGCATAGGCTTGGATTACTGTGATGTTGAATGGTTTGCCTCGGATTTGGACCGAGATAATTCTGTCATTTTTGAGACTGTATCCCATTACTGCCTTTTGCACTCTCTTGTTGGCTATAAAGGCTGCAGGATTCGTGGCTGCAGTAGCAGATATAATGGTCTTCTGAGTTAAATTCGCGCATTCCCGTCCACTTTAGTTCACTGATTCCCAAGATGTTGATGCTCAGTCTTGCAATCTCATTTTTGACCATGTCAAGCCTACCTTGATTCATAGATCTTACATTCCAGGTTCCTGTGCAGTATTGTTCTTTGCAGCACTGGACTTTCCTTTCACCATCAGACACATCCACAGCTGAGCGTCCTTTCGGCTTTGGCCCAGCCCCTTCACTCTTTCTGGGGTTACTTGTACTTGCCCTCTGCTCTTCCCCAGTAGCATATTGGACACCTTCCGACCTGGGGGTCTCATCTTCCGGTGTCATCTCTTTTAGCCTTTTGTTACTGTCCATGGGGTTTTCTTGGCAAAGATACTGGAGTGGGTTGCCATTTCCTTCTCCAGTGGATCACACTTTGTCTGAGTTCTCTGCTGTGGCCTGTCTATCTTGGGCGACCCTCCACGGCATAACCCACAGCCTCATTGAACCATGCAAGCCCCCTCACCATATCAAGGCAGTGGTCCATGAGGGTCTTAGAGTCTTAGAAGTGTATAACTCTGTTTAGGATTGAGATTGAGAATACATTTCAGATATGTCCCTAAATACAGTATACCTAAGCATTCTCTACATAGCTGTTTTAAGTCCACCAATTCTGTTGTTACTTCTGTCAGTTTAATCTAGCTTTTTGGATAGCACAGCTTTCAATGTGTTTCATATGCTTCCGTATTTGCCTTCCTACCCAACCCTGCACATGACAATTAGAACTCAAACATTAACCAGTTAAAGCATATACAGTCACACGAGACCCAAACTGTACCATTCATCCAGTCACAAATGTGGATTTAAATATAGACATCTATTAGGTCTAGGGAATGCAGTCACAACTGAGTGGGGTTTTTTGCGCACACATGAATAAATGGGCATTTTAACATACGGCAGGAAATATGTTCATTTTCAATGCCATCTCATCTTGCAAAGAAAAATAGGGGAGCCAGTGACCCATGCGCTGGAATTTGGTGGGCAGGAGGCTATTAAGGGATCCCAATAGGAACTGTCTTGCATACAGATCTGATGAGGGCATCATTGCAAGGAAGACCGTTGTCAAGGAACAAACATATATATGCATTTGTATATAGAGAGAGTTACTTCCAAAGGGGAAAAGAGAGCATATCCTTAAGTAGGTGGTTCAACCTTCCAAGGAGTGCATCAGCACGTTGCCACCCCAGCTGGAATAATGAGACAGACAACAGTTTGGAATTAAACAAGGGCCACTTTATTAACTATTTAACAGAACATTGCAACAATGGGAAAACTAAACAAGCATGGAACAGGCAAGGCAGGCGTCACTCCCTGACACAACCTCCTTGCCCTTGATATGGGCGGGTCACCTAGCTCTGGCCTTGAGCCAGCCAATTCTGGCTTGTAACTGGCAGCCCAGCATACTGGTTGCCCCCCAGGAGCGCCTACCCCTGAGGCCACACAAGCCTGCAGGGAGGAGCCTGACCAAAGAGGTTCCCAGAGGCGATCACCATTCCCCATCCCGGGCCACAAAACCATAGGGCAGTTCCTGATGACCTCCTGTTCCCAAATGGGATATGCCATGAGGCACTCACCAGTTCCATTTTCTTGCTCGCACAAACCTGCCAAGTGACCAATCTATTTATCACTCACCCACCACCTATGACTCTTAATCCACTGCCCCCAGTGCAAGGTAGGCAAAAACCTCCACCTAAGCAGCCCAAATGGGATTCTGCCGCTGTTTCTGGGCCGCCGCCTTCAAATCGGACCCAGCGCCCAGAGCTCCCTCTGCGTGCTCAGCCTTCAGTGAGCATGCGGAGCAACTGACAGAGGCGGGAGCGGGGCGCAGCACCTTCAAACGGCTAGCCCTGCCCCCCTGCCAGCTCCACGCGTTGCCGGGCACCTGGGAGCCCAGGTGTGCCTAAGTGACAGGGCAAATGACAACTCTGGAGCTGCCAGCCCAGATACCTGAAACTTCTGCCAGCCAGAAGAAAAATTTGCTGAAGAGAAATATCTTCACAGTTTGACAGATGCGCATGCTATGAAAAGATGGAAGATAAGCACTGTAATGAGCTGGAATATTGGAGACAGCAACCCGGTAAATGATGGAAGGACTTTCTTTTCTCTGTTCAATTAAAAGTACTAGAATGGAGTCTAATGAAATGCAGCATCTTTGATCAGATGCACTCCGTTTGTGGGATTTTTTTTTTTTTTACTACATACGCAACAGAAGAGTGGTTTTCATCTCACAAGAAATACATATTTGAGCATTTGTTTTGGTGATGCTATAAGCACTCCCGAGAGACTTGATGGGCATTTTGCTTTGATTCAACTCAATCCAAACCATTTAAATAACGGTCTTTCCCATTAGCTCTCTTCTCAAACCAAGTATCTGCCCCAAATCCCCTCACTCTTCTCTATGTGCTCCTTGCCTGCTTGTATGGAGTCTTCCAGGCCTTCCCAGGGTTGCCAGGTAGGAGGGACTGGGGGACCAAATTTGGTTGTTGTTTTTTCAAGTTAGCTGTAGAGCCCCTAAACCCAGCATCATGCTGTATTCACCAAATGCAATTTTACAAAAAAACCCCCAAAAACTCTAATGCAGTTCTGACTGCAGCCACTATGGGCACAGGGAAGGCAGAGCACAGCAAAGAACAGTCTGTGTCCCTGGGTCTCAGCCTTCCAGAAAAGTTACTGCGAGACTGAGAGAAACCATTTGCTTCTCCGATCCTGCTAAACCCATCAGCCAAGCCACCTCTAGAGCAAGGCAAGACCAGGCAGGACAATAGGGTTGCCAGGTCTCCTCAAAGTCCCCAGTGGTGGACTTTGGGGGGAATTACTGGAGGGGGGGGAATCCCCATTGTGATGACATCACTCAGAAGTGACATCATCACGTTGGTGAGCAGAGGCCCCCGCCTCTCCCCAGCAACATTTAAAGGTTTTTTTAAAACCCTGCTGGGAAGGGGGTAGGGTTCCCAAGTCCCCCTGGGTGGATGAGGAAACCCCCGCTCCAATGGCTGCTCCCCACCAGCCCGGATTGGGCTGCCAGGGGGAACCCCGCCCCCAAATTGCTGGCCTGCAAAGACATGCCCAGAGCAATGACATCACCCAGAGGTGACATCATCGCGTCGGGCACGTTTCAGTGGGGACGCTCTCTAATTTGAGTGGAAAATCTACGGTTTCCCCTCAAATTAGAGAGGTCCCACCCCAACATGCCCGACACGATGACATCACTTCCAGGTGACATCATCACGGCGTGTGCACTTTGCACGTGCACTAGAAGAACCCCGGACTGGCAACGACTCCCCCCCGCCAAACCACAGGTAGGACTTGGCAACCCTAGAAGAGGGGGGAGGCTGCACCTGTCTGCATGCTGAGCCCTGAATTTGGGGCTCGGAGTGCAGGCACCCGGCACCCACCTCTCCCCAGAAGCATTTAAAGCTTTCTTTTCAGTGCTGCTGGGGAGAGGAGTGTGTGTGGGAACTGTGCATGCCTGCATGCTGAGCCCCAAATTTGGGGCTCGGAGTACAGGCACCCAGCACCAGCCTCTCCCCAGCAAATGTATTTAAACACTGTTGGAAAGAGGTGGGGAGGAGGCTGGGTAGTCACTCTTGGGCATGGGGCTTCCCCCACCCACCAGCTGGCTGGCGGGTGGGAAAGAACCCCTACAAATTGGGCAATCCCTGCTAAACTGGAGGGTCTGGCAAGCCTCCAGGACAAGCTACAGTCACTGCAGGATGCAGCCTCCTAACAACTTTCCCAGTTCCTAATCTAACACTTTAACCACTACAGAAGCTTAGCTTCCATTGCAGATAGGATTGGGGGGGGGGGGTCTGAAGACAACCTAGGCCAGGATATTCCTTTCATTTGTGGACATGGAGCTCCCATGAGAACCCTGAAACTGGTGGCTAATTTTGAGGTTTCTAGTTTTATGTACTGATGCCTGCCACAAAGGGACAGACAGGTGGATATGCAGGTCCTTTTATTATTATAGATGTGTGGTAACAGCCAGCAAAGTGATTTGTTTTGTTATATTTGTTCTGGATCAGGGTTGGGGAGGGCAGATAGAATCTTTGTCTTGGGGGCCCATGGTGGCCCTCAGCAACCCTGGGCTTTCCTCTCTCAACTCCTCTTTCAGCCTGAACTAATCCTATGCTGTTTATCAACTCATTTGCTGAAAATAAATGTAGCTCTCCCTCCTCCCTCCTATGTCATTTTTTTAGATGGCAAAGACCAAGGACCCTTTGTATTGTACGTCTTCAAAGTGTAGTGTTCAAGGCCAGTATCACACCAGAGATTAACAAGATTTTTTGGGAGGGGTTATGAGCTTTCGAGAGTCAAAGCTCCCTTTGTCATATAGGGGAGCTGACGAATGTAGCTTTGACTCTTGAAAGCTCATACCCTCTAAAATCTTGTTGGTCTCCAAGGTGCTGCTGGACTCGAATCCAGGGCTCATTTCGTAGCAGGAGTTCCTTTGCATATTAGGCCACACACCCCTGATGTAGCCAGTCCTCCAAGAGTTTACAGTAGCCCCTGTAAGAATTGCCCTGTAAGCTCTTGGAGGATTGGCTACATTAGGGGTGTGTGGCCTAATATGCAAAGGAGCTCCTGCTACAAAATGAGCCCTGCTTGAATCTAGCTGTTCCACCACAGACCAACACGGCTGCTCTCTGAAAACTGTTGCTGTTGTCATCACCCCAGCAAGGCTTAGAATTCATGATAAAACACAACACTGGCATATGTAAAATTAAAAAAAAAAAATTACAAAAATCCCCCTTTAATGCCAGCCACCAAACATTTCCTTGCATAAAAAGGTCTGGGAAAATTTTAAATGATACTAGGACCGGGTTTTGTCAGGCTTCCGGAGGAAGACTTCCCAAACTGGGAAGCAGTTCCAATAGTATCTACTTACATTTGATTTATATAGTTGGGATATAGCTTGCATTTCTGTTTGCATAGGAAACCAGCTATTGTGTACTCTTAATCCATAGCAATACTATCAGGCTTTCATAAAACAAAACAATTTAAGACATCCTGGAAGGACATCCAGAAATGTAAGAGACGGTCCAGGGGAACTCTGTGCATACCTCCTTAAAATGG
Organism: Lepidodactylus listeri; assembly: GCA_029233225.1. NCBI lineage: Eukaryota > Metazoa > Chordata > Lepidosauria > Squamata > Gekkonidae > Lepidodactylus > Lepidodactylus listeri. Next base: position 51,889,297 of record JARCFY010000016.1, on the reverse strand, counting down.
GAAAAAAGACCCAAACTAGCTTGCTTTAACTGAAGGATTGTGAGTTCCCACTGAAAAGTAGTACAGGGCATGTTTTTGCCCTCCTATCCCCTCTGGAGAATGAAGCCAATGAGCAGTTGGGTCAGACTGGCAGGCCTTGGGGACCCCGGGATGGAAATGTTTTAAATTAAATAATTAGTATCATTGAGACCTTTGTCAGAGAAAGGTGGATTAAAAATGTCATGCATAATAAATAAACTCCATTAACACCTATTTCCTCAAGTAACTCCCCCCCCCCAATAGTTATTGCTTTGACTTGATCTGTGCACATAGTAGATAAGATATTCTAAACTCTACCGTTTCATAGCACAGGTGGAGGTGGGGTAACAAATTTTAATGCTGCTCATATGACAAGCTTCCTACTCATAGAAAAAAATAGGGGAGAATGGTTTTATCTATATTTCTTGACATTCTAGTTTTTCTGTGAGGGTGTGTGTGAGAGAGAGAGAGAGAGAGAGAGAGAGAGTGAGTTCAAACACGCAGGCCTCGGCACCAGCAGTTTTTTAGTGGCACCATACAGGGCAAATTTTACCAGCTTATCTGCTCTTTGGAAAGATCCATGCTTGTTAGGTGTATGGAGGTCATCACCAAAAAGGTGCTTCATTCTAAAAGACAGTAAAGATCCAGGTAGGATGTGAGGAAACAGGGGATCTCTAAGATACACGGATTCCAAGGTGCTTAGGGTGGAATACGTTAACACTGACATCTTAAATTGGGCTCAGTACAGACGGTGGAGTGGTAATAAAATGTGATTTCATCCCATCAGGAAGTAAGTCATTGCATTTTGCACCACCTGGAATCTTCTGGTGTAGTGTGAATTAATTGGTGTTATGATTATTAGCACAGCTGTTTGAGAGGGCTTATAGATAAAAGAGTCCGTTGGACTGTTGTCAGAAGTAGTTACATTTCAGGGACATTCATTTAATTTGCTTGACTGCAAAAAATAACAATGCGAGGGTCACACCTGTAGGTCCAAAGTGTTGTCAGTCATTTTGGGGTAGGGATTTGAGGACACTGTGCCTGATTACTTCATAAAAGGCAGGTTGTAAACTTTTGAGGTCAGCCTTCAAGATGAAAATGGCAGACTGACCTTTTGCTTTAGCAGTGCTAATGAACATCATTCGGCTAATGCACCATGTGATATTGCCTGAAAAAGCCATATGTGTGTGTGTGTGTGTTTTACTTTTATGTTTGAACTAAAGGAAATAGTTTGCCCATCATTTCAGGTGTACCAGTTGTGCTACACCAAATGGATGCTATATTTCTTAAAGTGCTCATCTTAATGCACTCAGAAATGTTGAAATGTGTTTGAAGGAGATTTGTATCTTGAAAAGTAATACAGTAAAGCAAAGGATAAAAGAGCACTTTTCTTACAGAAAAAAAAAATGTGCAAAGCAATGCAGCTCTGGGACTCAATAATTTGCCCAGCTTGATGTTTTAGAAGCTGTATAAAGAGAATCCCATCCTTTCTTGCAGATCTTCAAGTGAAGAAGTCCTATTAATTCATCGTATCATGCTCTCTTTAACCAGGTAAAATTCTACCATTATGCTGAATTCCATAGACTAATGATAATTCTGGTTGTTTAAAGTGAACGTATTATTGCAGAAATCCTGGGGATTTCAAGAATTGCCAAATAAGGCAGACTTTAAAGGGAAATTAATTCATTATGAAAAAAGCAGAAGGTATGTTTTACTTAAAACAACAAGGCAGAAGCAGGCACTGCACACATCCACACACACACACAGAGGAGGAGAGAATGAGTCCTTTACAGTTAATAATTAATTATCATATGGCATTGTGTATAGAATAGCCAGGAGATCTAAAGATTGTCTGGCAGCCGCAAGCTCTAGCTCTTGGTGTTATGCTAGTGGTAAGCCAGAGTTATTTTTAGGAGCTGAGAGAGCTCTGAAAGAACTGTGACTGCCCTAAGGTCACATAGATGGCCTCATGTGGGGAATCAAACATGGTTCTGCCACTCTTAACCACTACACCAAACTGGCTCTCCATTCCTTAACAGTGTATTGGTTTCCCAGCATTTATAGAGCTGCAAGTCTTGATATAATCTGAAGAATTTAGGAAGTCTAGAGTTCTGCAGTGGATCTCAAACACAGCTGCAATCAATGCTCCCTCTAAGCCGTGGAGTCTTGTGAGTAAAAATTCTACTTTGTGACCTCCTGGCATTAAAGTTGTGAGAGAACAATTGGGCTACTGCATAAATTAGTTTGTTCTGGAGCCATCCTTCCTGAGCTAAGACAAAAATGTTTGAACCAGAGGCTAAAAAACTGAGCTAGCTCACACTAACTCAGCTTAGAGGGAACACTGGCTGCAATGCAATTTTTGAACTTTAAAACTTTAAGCAATTTTAAAACACAGTTCTAACAGATGGACACAGGCTATGTAAGGCATTAAAAAGTCAACAAAAATCAGTCAAATGTCTGCATTTTTTTCTTTAAACCAATCCCTGTCAAACAGCTGGAACCCTTCCTTTCCTGAAGTACTTTCCAAAGTGACTTGAACTTTGCAATGAACCTGACCATTAATATCTTCCTCTTGAGCTCTGCTGGCCGTGTCCCCACCATCAGAGGTGAGGCAGGTGGCATCCAGAAACAGGGCTTTTTCAGTTGTTGCACCATACCTGTGCAATGTTTTCCTTGAGGTTTGCCTGCTGCCTATACTACTCCCTTTTATACACCAGGCCAAAAAATATTATTTCCCCAGGCTTTTAATTAAAGGGTTGATTTTTAAACATTTAGTCTGAAAACCAGGGGTCCGTTGGAGCAGGAGCGCACAGGAGCGCAGCTCCAGGAGTGAGGAGCCCAGGGGGTGGGCCCATGACCAAGCCCCACCCCCTCCTCAGCTTCCCTGAGCAGTGCAGAGGCGCAGCGCCCCGGGGAAAGCCCTGCTATGGTCTTTATTGTTTTTAATGTTTTGTTTTAATATTGATAATTTTATCACTGTTCCTTTTATGACTGTGTGCTGCTTTTCCAGAGACTTGCTCAAGGTGGCATATAAATTTTCTAAGTATACCATTTTTTATCTGGGCACATGGCACATAAGTACTGGAGAAATTTCACCAACCCTTCAGAAGCTTCCACCCCATCAGTTTGGTGTAGTGGTCAGGAGTTGTACTCTAATCTGGGAGAACCGGGTTTGATTCCCCACTCCTCCACATGCAGCTGCTGGTGTGACCTTGGGCCAGTCACAAGTTCTCTCAGAGCTGTTCTCTCATGAGCAGTTCTCCAAAGACCTCTCTCAGCCCCACCTACCTCACAGGGTGTCTTGTTGTGGGGAGGGGAAGGGGAAGGGATGGGTGGTGCACATGTCCTGGGTATCTCAAGTCTACTTGAAACCTGGTGGTTTCAAGGAAGCAGGAAGAGAATGAGGGTGTGTTCTTTACGCTTATTTTTATTGCACAAAGTATTGGATGGGGAAGGGAATGGAGGAAGAGCAGGTCAGTTTCACTCCCCTGTGGAGTGGAGCCTGAGGGGTGGGTGTTGCCTTCTGACACACTTCCAGCATGTTAGGGGGTGTGGCATATGCAAATGAGTTGTGCAAATTAGTTATGCTAATGAACTCCTGCACCTCTTTTTCTACGAAATGACCCCTGCTTGTAGGCAAAAAGGACAATCTAAAGATATTTTCCTTGTCTGAGCACTGGTTAAGGATGGGTGCTAGTGTGCTCGTAAATCATGCCACATTTTGTGCACATGAAGACTGGTGGGGACAGGCTGAAAATTGAATCATGCATTTTGTGGATGAATTTCCAGTTAACAGTTGATCTGTATGGGAATTTATATTCTGTAATGTGGCATGGAACCTCTGAGCATTTCCTCACAACCCCCTATATTACTAGCTGGAGGTAACTGTATCTTCTTGTTGCCTGTGATTATTTCTGGATTAGGAGAATTATGGATTTGTCAGCAATGTGTGCCAAACCTGTTTTTTATTAGTCTGTACTAGGTGTTATGTTTTCAAACAATGTAGTCTCCAGGCGTACAGATGAGAAAAGACACAAAGCTTCAAGTTTTTTGTGATTCCCCCCTTGCTAAGCACTATTCTCTTAACTGTACTTCAGAAGTACTTGGCTGGTGTCCTAATTTAGTCCATTGAGAACACATTACAGTCTGCTGTGAATTATTGGTATCACATTGTATAGATAAATTTCATAAACTGTAATAGTATTTAAAATGTGATGCACTCTACTAATTTTAAATAACTTTGAGCATCTCTACAACTCTCATCAAACTAGTAAATGAACGATTGATTCCAAAACCTTCAGGGTTTTTGTTTGTTTTTTTTAGGGGGAGGGGGATAGATTATATACAGTCATTGGTTTCTAATGTTCCAACACATTTGTAATTGGCTAGAGAAATGAGTACATATTATTTGCTTGCCTCCATGTTTAAAGGAACTTAAAACACAGCATGGCCATTAAACAATTTTCTATTTCTATTGGGATCCAATTACTACACTACACCAGGGTAATATAGCTTATTATGTTTCAGACTGACCATAGGCCCCTAGTCACATTGTGGCTGACTAGATGCTGCATACAAACCCATGTGCACTTGCATGCAATGTGGACAGGCACACACACAAATGTTCCAGTTTCTCAAATCTCAAGTCCAAAGAAAGACCAGGAGATTTATCAAGTCCCTGCTAGGCTACCATACATTTTGTCAGGTCGCATTCAGCTTGGTAACACTGAATAGCCCTTCTCTAATGTATGCATAATAATCTTTATTTGTCTAGCAGTTCAATCACTGAACACTGCTCCTTTGTTTATAAAAATAGCAGGACGAGTCGTTCCCAGCCACCGTTCCCCACTGTTCCCCAGCCTTTCCCAGCCACTGTTCCCCAAACTCCAGGAATTCTCCCTCCCCTAATCCAGATATACACGCCCATGTGCACCACTATACACACTGCACCAGAGTTGTTATAGCTAGCCACAGGTCTCTTGCAATTCCTCTGATCTAGTTGCCTCAGATAAAATCAGCATGGATTCCCATTTTTAAAATATAGCCACATAAAGTTTAACGTAGCGAAGAACAAAAAATGCCCCCAAAACTAGCTATCCATTTTGTTAACTTGAACTTTTCATTTGGATTTGTAGAAGGCACAAGGCTTATTCTGGCCACACTAAATTATATCACAGTCCTTTCCATCGAAATTTTAGGGACTATCATCAAAGTATCATCCTTTCTTTGCTCTGCCAGGACTACTGCCATTGTATTATGATTTGTGAATCAAAGCAATCTCTGCCCCTATTACTCCCAAAAATATATGAGACAGAACACACAGTTTGGCCAAACCTGCCTCCAGAGCATTTCCCATTCTTGCCAAGACTGCAGCGTTTCAACCTGCAAACAGCTGAAGCTCATTGTGAATGGTCAAAGAATCGCAAATGGTTATAAGGCTTTAAATATCATCTTCCTCTTAAGTTCATTTGACTGAAAAAGGAATTAAATTGGCCTTTGGTAATTTCGATCAGCTGGTTTCTCTGACCTTTTCAACATATCCTGTTTGGAGTTGGAGGGGGGGGGGGGAGAAGAAGAAATTCAAATGTATAATGAGAACTGGCATATTATGACATTTAATATCTGAACAGAACACAAAGAAAAAGTTGGGTTATAATTAAAAGTAAAGATATCTTGTCAGTTGTGTGCTCTGTTAGCTAAGTTTACCTAGCATTTCTTGTGGGGTGGTAATAAAGCTATGTCTGAGATGAAATGTTCGCAGTTTGTGAACACTTGTTTCCTCTCCATGCAAAGGGCCTCTTTGAGCAATATTGGGTGGGGGGGAGGGGGTTTCAAACAGCAGCAAAAGTGTTCAGAGTGTAGCTTGTTTCCTGGCCTCATTCAGAGTGCAGACAATATTTTCTACCTCTACTTTGTCTTCATGCCACTCTCACATAGACATTCCTGACTGGGTACTATGTGTTGCAGCAGCGTCACATTCACAATGGGACCTCAGATTGGTTGAGATCCCAGTTCCATGGAACGAGGTGAGGCAGTTGAGTGGAGAAAAGGAGCACTGCAGCAAGAGCCACAAGGGCTCTGAATACCAGTGGGCAGGCATTAAGAAAGGGAAACCTGAAAGGGTTTATGGGAACCCCCCCCTTCATGTGTAGAAGTTCCCATTGGAAATGTTGGTTGGATTTGCCTTCATTTGTTTGTTTGTTTTTATTTACTTTATTTGTATCCTACCTTTCTCCCTAATGGAAACACAAAGGCCACGGTCACACGGCCCCTTTAAATCCGGGAGGGCTCCCGGATCTAAAGGGGCCGCATTTATCCACCGCGGGTTGGGATGTTTACACATCCCAACCCTTGCAGCATCCTTGCCGGCCGTGTCGGTGGCCGCAGCCGCTGAAGAGGCAGCCGCGGCGTGAACAGCGGTGGCGGAAGCGGCGGCGGAAAAGGCGGCCATGGCAGCAGCAACGGCGGCGGCGGCTGCCACTGAAAAGGCGGCCACGGCAGCGAAGACGGCTGTGTGGAACGGCAGCAGAGGCGGCCCCAGAAGCAGCGGTGGCGGCCAAGAACCCGCCACTGCCTGGTGAGTAGGGGATTTCCCCCCCCCCCTTTTACACTTGGGCGCATGAGTGGCCATGCGCCCAAGTGTAAAAAGGGGGGGAATGGCGGGGGGGGCATCTGGACAGCCCTGCTCTCGCAATGCTTGCGAGACAGGGCTGTCCAGATAACCTTAAATGCGGGTTCCTCCCGTGACTCCTGGGAAAACACTAGTTTTTCCCGGGTCGGTAAATGCAGGAGCAACATGCATTGGAGCCCACTTCGCTGCGGGACTCGCTGCGGGCCTATGTAGACGGCCCCTTTAAATGCGGGAGGAAGCAGCCCTTCCTCCCGCATTAAGGGGCCATGTGACCGCGGCCAAAGTGGCTTACATGATTCTTCTCTTTCCCATTTTATCCTCATAACAACCCTGTGAGGTAGGTGAGCTGAGAGTGCTTGACTGGCCCAAGGTCACCCAGCAGGCTTCCATGACAGAGTGGGGATTCAAACTTGGCTCTCCCAGATCCTACTCTGACACTTTAACTCCCACACCACACTGGCTCTATATCCTGCTTTTCTCCCCAATGGGGACTCCAAGCAAGCTAAGAACAGTCTTCTGTCCTCTGCCATTTTCTCACAGCAGCAACCCTGTCAGGTAGGTTAGGCGGAGAGAATGAGTCAGGCCCAAGGTACCACTCAGGGAACTTCCAGGTTGGAAGTGTGGATTCAGACATTGGTTTTCAGGTTTCTAGACTGACACTCTATCCTCTATGTGACATTCATATTTGGTATAATCTTAGCCCAAATCCAGATGTTGGGCAGTTTTCTATTTTTTTAAAAAGAATATTTTGCCTCTGTCCATAAATAATATCATCTCTTCAAAGGCGTGCTGTGGCAACCACTTATATTTGTCAATATAGGGCACAACCCACCAGGAAGTTTGCCTGCTCAAATGCCACCAAGCTATAATCCTCCATATATATCCCATTCACTGGAACAAGGGCAACTCCTCAGCGGATTGTGCCTTTATGGACACACAGAGCTCTCTGTTTCTTTTCCTCCTGATTTTTCAATATCTGATGAAGTAGACTAGGGCTGCCAAGTCAGCCCGGGGGCGGGGGATTACCCGCTATAGGGGTTCCCGATCCGCCGGCCGGCATTCGGCCGGCGGGGGGAACCCCGCCCCAGAAGTCGTCCGGTGAGGACGACTTCCCTGTGTAATGACGTCACCCAGAGGGCAACGCCCCCAACGTGATGACGTCACCGCCGGGTGACGTCATTACGTCGCCGTGGCGCGCGCGTAAAGCGCACGTGCCAGAAGAGCTCCCAGGGGGAGAACAACTCCCCCCCGCCGGTAAGTCGCCGGTACTTGGCAGCCGTGAAGTAGACTGTAGTTTATGAAAGCTCATACTCTAAAAATAAAATAAGTTACTCTTTAAAGAGTTGCAAAGGATAAAGCCTTTCTTTTTTAAACCAGCGGTTCTTGCTGCTTCCTTAAAAATTATAGCTAGGGCACAGACAAGGACGTTCAGATTTTCCTTGGCCAGATATTACATGTTTCATTTGCTTAATAGGCAGCAGTGTGTCAGGGATAAGGCTGCAAAGGTAAAATGGATACTGCAAAATCAATGAACATGGAAATGCACAGGACAGGCAACACATTGCTGACATTTAAAGGTGTCCATTTCCCTTTTGCAGACCAACATCTATTGTCATCTGGAGACAATCAATGGCTGATCACTCCTATATGTACTTGGGAAATGAAATAAGAATAGTGCAAACGTTCTTGAAGTCAATGAATACATTTTCTTGCCATAAATATTCATGAATATTGATTGTCAGCTTTCTCAAAGCTCCCGGCTTCTGAAGAAAGTGCTGGGACAGATCCCACAAAGTACGTCTGACTTGTCCCAAACAGGTTGCCTGTGGAATCTTCAGACGCCACAGCTTAATACTGTTCTCTGTTCTTAAATGTAACCACAAAGAAATGAATTTAGGAATACTACACCAATTTTTTGGACCTAAACTGCTTTTGCCTCAGTGTATTGAAAATGGGCCACTGATAATTAGATAGGATGCCAGGACACATTTTATTAAAGCATCAATATTTGAATTTCACAGATCCTTAAAAGGTTGGCATTTTTCTACCTTCCCTTATTCTTGTCCTCGAGCTGGCTTGACAACTAAACAAATTAAAACGGAGCTCTTGGCTCATTATCATCAGAAGGAGCAAATTAGCTTCAATTCAACTATCTTCAGGCCAAACCAATTGGCATGATTACTTGCATTTAGAGCACTGGTTCCAAAAGTGGGCAATACCACCCCCTCGGGGGCGCTGGAATGATCCAGGCAGGGGCGTAGACTTTTTAAATCCGGGGGGGGCTCTCTCGTGTGCTCGCGTGAAGCGCTCGCGCACACGGGACCTTGTCCCCGCCGCTCCCCCGCCCGCCCCAGGGAGGCAGGCGCAGTCTCGGCGGTGGCAGCGGCAGCAGCCAGCTGGCCGGCTGACTGCCGCGTGCACGAGTGGGACCATGTCCCCTCCGCCTCTCTCTCCCCCCCGCCCCAGGGAGGCAGGAGGGCAGGCTGGGGGTGGGGGGGAAGGAGAGGCGGCGACGGCCAGCTGGCCGGCGGGCACTCCCGGCAGGCGCTCCATTTTGCCGGGGGTGGCTGAGCCCCCCCAGGAAATTTCAGGGGAGGCTCGAGCCCTCAAGCCCCCCCCATAGTTGACGCCCATGGATCCAGGTGCAGATCCACAAATTGCATCTTTTTGTCCACTTCCTGAAGGTAGATGTCCAGGGGGGCCGCTGAGTAATTTTGTTTTCTGAAAAGGGGGCAGTAGGCCAAATAAGTTTGGGAACCTATGATTTAGAGGTACCATGTTTACCATGTTTACGTGATAGAACTAGCAACCTCCATAGAATAATCATATTACATTTCCACTTCACTTGGGGTATGCACCTAGAAGATAACCCTAGGGCGTAATATTTTATCATCACTGCTGCATTCATGGCGAAATAGTGTTATATCCTTAACAGTCTCATTCTCTGATTAAGAAGAAAATCCACAAATGAATGGATGGCATTGCCTGAGCAGCACAGTGTTGTTAAGCCACAACATCACAAGGAGCTCAATCCAAAGCAACAAGTGCCACCATGTGAGTGAACTTGCCATGATGTTGGCATAAGCAACTGGTAACCCATGCTGTCACAGAACAACAAATAACTTACCTCAAAAGACCCAACTCCAAGCAACTGAGAGTACTGGAGGCCATAGCAATACCAATCAATTATGGACTGGGAAACTGATGATGGCCCCATATCAACCATATGTGCTACTTATCAATGCACAATGATGCTTGCCCACCTTTCTGACATCACCCTGCCACTACTCACATACAGAATACAAGAAAGGAAAGACAGCATCCTCTGCTGTGTGGATCTGCTGAAACCGAGGCTGCGGCCACACGGGCATTAAATGTGGAAGGAAGGGCTATTTCCTCCTGCATTTAAAGGGGCCGACCACACGGCCCGCCCCAAGTCCCGCGCTGAAGTGGGCTCAAATGCGGGTTCCTCCTGCATTTTCCGACCCCGGGAAAATCAAGTGTTTTCCCGGGTGTTGCGGGAGGAACCCGCATTTGAGGTATCTGGACAGTCCTCTCTCGCAAGCATTGTGAGAGCAGGGCTGTCCAGATGCCCCCCCACCATTTTTCCCCCTTTTAACTTGGGCGCTTGGCCACTCAAAGCGCCCAGTGTAAAAGGGGAAAAGACAACAACCCCAGACTCACCAGGCGGCTGGCAGGTCCTTGGCCGCCTCCGCCGCTTCTGCTGCTACTGCGGCCGCCTCCACCACCGTTCCCGCCATTTCCCATTCCCTGCCATTTCTGCCGCTGCCGCCGTTGCCACCGCCGCCTATGCCAGCCAGCCAGCCTGTCAATCGCTCGGGCAGCCTAGCCTCGTGGCGTGCCCAATGAGCCTCGGGCAAAAGGAGCCCCTTGCCAGCCATCGCCAGAGCGCATGGAGGGAACAGCCGCCTGGGTGTGCTCCAGTAAGGGGAGGGGGGAGGCGTTTGGGCGTTTGGGCAGCTGGCAGGGGCTGCCGTTCCCGCCGTGGCCGCTGCTGCTGCCTCCGGGGTTGGGACCCGCAGCAGAAAAATGTGGCCCCTTTAAATCCGGGATCCCTCCTGGATTAAAGGGGCTGTGTGGCCGCAGCCAGAGACAAGGCTGTGAAACCATGTACAGCAGCATCATAACAGAGTTATGAATGCAAGCTGGTGGAATGGGGTTGCCAGCTGTTTTGCTCTAGGTATAGTCCTATGCCTTTGAAAAGTGCACTGATACTGTAGAATCACCGTGAGCCCAAGACAGGTATGGCTGTGCTGGTCAAGCAATGTTGCCCCTTTAAGTTATGTTTATGCTGGCTTACCTCAATGTTATACTAGTGCATGGTTTTTGCTCGCATCTTAACAAGTTTTCAGAACAGCTTAACATTTCACCTTGAGTGATATAGGCCTGTTATGCATGGGTATTTTCCCTTGTTTTCACCATGCATGTCCATTGGGTTTTCTTTGTTGTTCTGCATTGATTTTCCTCTCTTCAATGCTCAGTTCACTTTCTGGTTGCTGTTTCCCCAGGTTTTCTGAGAGTGCTTTTGTGCCGATTTTCCCCTTGTTTCACTTCCAAGCTGAAGGTAATTCAAAAGCTTACAAAGTCCCTTGGTTCCCCCAACCCTTTTGCCACCCCTTGAAGGTCACTCCCCACCACATCAAGGCCATTCTGCGCACTCTGCACCTTCCACCACCTCCCCCCCCCTTCATCAATGTACAAGCTCAATTTCCCTCTCATTTTTAAAGTTTTGACAAGCAGCATGAGTCTAGCAATATGAGACTATCACTAGTCTTGAATCGCTGAATTTTTTTAAAAAATTAAATGATGGGGGGGAGTTTAAAAGGAGTTGTGTGAGGTTTAGTTCCCTGTTGGTGTTGACTTAAAAGAAGGATCAGAGAGTAGGCAAACAGCAGCATTTCCAGTGCAAAAGAAAAAAGAAAAAAGGATTTCAGTGCTGCATGCAAACAAAATTTAGTGGGGATTGTCAGTGCGGAATGAAATTGACATGAGATGGGGAGAGAGAGAGAGAGACTGGGATGGGATGCCTAAAACTCTGAAAATATTTTACCCTTTAATGTTTTAGTGAACAAAGTTTTTTGGGGGGAACCATTTTGGCAATCTCTGGAAGCCTAACATTAAAATGGCCGCTGAGCCAATTGGACCTTCTACAAACTGCCAGACTTAAGAATCTCTTGGGATTGATCCATTTGGAAGAAGAGAGCAATCCACACAGGACAGGCTTTTAAAAACTGCCAAGATCGCAACCAGTGTGTGGGATCCAATTAGAGAATCACAAAGATCAAAAATCATGCAAATTTGCAAAGAAAGGCAGTGTTAAATACTGGATTCAAGATACATTGCAGTGGAAGATTGCAGGAGAGGACCCAGTCCTTTGCAGCATGGCAGGAAATGTCTGCAGCATGCAGAGGGCAGTCAGGAAGCTCCTCCATGAGCAGGATCTGGTGTGCAGGAGCGAGGTCCAGATTGATGGAGTGGAGCGGCAAGTGGCTGAGTGCATCAGCATGCCCCATTGCCTTCCCAGGATGGTGGTGGAGGGAGTATCCCACAAGGAAAATGGACCAACTAAGTACCCGAGGCAAGAGCATCTGGGGGGGTTGGCCATCTGGGGCAAGAAGTCCTAGCAGAGGCTTGTGGTCAGTCACAATGATGAATGGCCACCCATAGAGGTAGTCATGGAATTTCTTGACCCCCCCAAACGACAGTCAGCACCTCCTTATCTATTTGCACATAGTTGCGCTCAGTCGAAGACTGGCCACGGGAGTACTATGCCATAGGGACTTCTCTGCTGGCTGGCAGCTGATGGCCAAGAATGGCACCAACCCCATATGGAGAAGCATCATGAGTGAGCATGATGGGCAGCTTTTCATCGAAATGGGCCAGGATTGCATTGGAAGTGAGCAGTTCCTTCACAGCCCTGAATGCAGCATCTTGTTGTCAGCCCAATACCCACAGGGCCTTGTCGAGGAGGCAGTGAAGCAGCTCCACCAGCACAGCTTTATGGGGCAAGAAGGAATGGTAAAAATTCAGTAGCCCCAAGAAAGCCTGCAGCTTTCTTGTAGGCACGGGGACATTGACAATGGCACAAACCTTGTCTGGGGCCAGATGGATGCCTTTGGCATTGACGGAGAACCCCAGGAACTCAACCCATGGAACCCCCATGAGGCACTTCTCCTGCTTCACCTTTACGATGGCTGACTGGAACCACTGCAGAACAGTGTGCAGCTGGCTGACAAAGTGCCCCCTTCATGGAGGCGGCATTCAGAACGTCATCAAAGAAGGGCTGGACTCTGGGGATTCCTTTAAGGAGAAAGTCTATGAGATTCTGGAAAATCTTAGAGGCTGTGATGACACCAAATTGTAGCTGCACCTTGAATGCCCCCCTGTGTGTGACTATGGTCTGGGCCTCTGCTGTTGCATCATCCACTGGGAACTGCAGGTAGGCATGGGCCAAGTCTAACTTTCTGAAATTCTTGGCACACGCCAAGGAGGCCAAGATATGGCTGATTACTGGGACTGGGTAGGCATGGTCCTTCAACATGTTATTAATTCACTTATAGTCTGCACAGATGCAGACATCCCCATTGGGCTTAATGGGTGTAACAATCGGGGTTTCCCAAAGGGCATGCAAAGGTGGTTCCAAAACCCCTTGGTCCACCAAATGATCCAGCTCCTCGTCAGTTTTTGGCTTCAGCACGAATGGGACATGCTGGGCCTTCAGCTGTATGGGCTGCACCTTTGAGTTGAGCTGGAGGGAAATGGGGGTTCTGGTGTAGTGACCAAGTATCCCATCAAAGACAGCTGGGAACTTGTCGCACACCTATTGAAAGTCTTCTCAGGAAATTTGGTGCACTCTCATGACTCGGAACCCCAAGGGCGCAAACCATGCTAGTCCCAATAAACTCGAGCAACTGCCCACCACCACCAGCAAGTCCAAAAGCTCTTCAAAATTCCAGTACTGCACCTGGAGCTTTCCCACCCCTTTCATGGCCACTTCATTCTGTTGGAAGCCCCATAGGGTGAAACCAGTTAGACTGAGGCAAGGGCCAGCTTTCAGGCAGAGCCGGCAGAGGGTGTCCTCCAAGATTATAGAGATGGGGGACCCTGTGTTGAGCTCCATTGTGCAAGGGGCTCCCTCAATTCACACAGTCACTTTAATTTTATCGGAGGTGTCCTGGAGCAAGTGCAGTACCTGGTGCGACTGGTCGGTGGCTACTACAGAGAGGGCTTCTTCAAGTGTGTCCTTGAATGTGGGGCCCCACTTGGCGATGAGCCACCATTGGATCTGCTCATCCTGAAGTCCGCACACCTGAAGTCATGGAGCGCTTCCTCAAGGTCACGGAAGTTGCAATGTCGGGTGGCACACCAGAGGGCTGTAACGTAGGCCATGATTGACTCACCTATGGCCTGGTTTTTTTGTCTGGAACATGTGGCGGGCCACAATGATGGAGGGCATCGGTGCAAAGTGCTCCTGAAGCTGGTTTATAATGGTCTGGTATAGCGTGGTTTGTAGCTCCACCGGAGCCAGCAGCAAATGAGCAATCTCCAACATTGAGCGGCCACAAACTCGGAAGAAGGTAGAATGCTTCTTTGTCCCCTTGGTGATTTCAGTGGACTCGAGGAAGAACTTGAAGTAAGAAATGTAGGAGTCCCAGTCCTCAGCAGTGGCATCGAATGCGTTGAAGTATCCTTGAGTGGCAGCCATGGTTGTGGTGCGATGCACGTGGCACTGGACCTTGGTGTTTGGTGCAGAGCAGATGGGCTCTAGGCTCACTCAACAGGATCCCACCTTTGTCGTCAGTGTTAAATACTGGGTTCAAGATGCATTGCAGTGGAACAGCTCTACTTTATTAAGTGATTTCAGGAACAAGACTAAAAACCCCAGGGCAATAGCCCTGTTTAAACAGCATGCAAAACCCACACCCAAACACACCCCACTCCCAACAATAGGCTGTTTACATAACATTACTTCCTCATTGGTCACCTCCAGAGTCCTGGTGGCTATTCTTTTGGATCTTCAAGCTCAGCCAGTCTCTGGTAGACAGTCCTGGAATGTTCCAGCCCTAATACATAACAGGCAGGAAATTACTGTTACTATGCAGCTGTGCTAGGGCATCGACAAGCCCCCCTTTTTTCAATTTAATGGCACAAGACTAAAAGAGCTCTCCAGAGCTTCTGCCAGAGGAAAAAGAATGGTGTGTAAGGCAGGCACATAATCCGAAGTCAAGATTTAAGGCTTACTGCTTTGAAAATCTGCAGTAAAGTGTGTGTGTGTGTGTTGGGTCGTAGTTGTGAGGAAAGAAAGCATCTTCTGCATCGTGAGCCCAGCATGCTGTTCAATATTATCACCGTAACATTAAGCCTTACAGGGACACTGATGTGGGCTTTTCTGCATGAGTAAAATAATGCTCACATAGTCTGTCACTTCCATTAGCATGAATGGGGAAGCCACTTCAAGTGTGGGGATCCAGTATGTGTATTAGAATGTATTTCTTCTGAGAATAATGTGCCAGGTGCTCCAGTTTAATTGTCTTCTGAACCAGGGCAGCTTGGTAAGCAAAATGCGAATTGGGAGGGTAGAAAAATGTGCATCCATATTTTCTTTTCTTTTAGGAGGAGGCAGAAAGAGTAGAAGAAACATAACGAGTTGAATAAAAGAAGGCAGGAGTAGAGAGACAAAAAGAAATAAAACGCAGAAAGAAAGGCCACCGGAGAGAGAGAGAAGGAGAAACACCAAAGGGAAAACCTGTCATGCAGGTTACAAATTAAAAGTGAATCCCATGTTGTAAACGATGCTGCTGAAGTTAGGAGATCATGGGCTAAGAAGATGAATGTACTCTACTCCTAATACTCAGAAATAGTGTGGGGAGAACTCTGGCCGAGGACAGACTGGCAGTCTGGCCCACTCCGCCTCCGCTTCAAAAGTGGAGGCAGAGCGGCCGTTCAGACTGCCGCATCTGCCCCGAGGAGGCGGCCTGGACGCATCGCATCTGGCGCCGCGCTCCTCCCGCAGCAGCTGGGCACTACTTAGGCCAAGGACTGACTAGTATTCTGCCACGTCACGGAATTGCCCCCACCACGTGGCTCCCCCTCCTGGTGCGCGTTCACACCCGCCAGAGGCGGGTGGAACGCGTGCCACAGCAGCCAGGACACCACTTTTAAGTGGTGCCCGGCTGCTGCGGGCGGAGCGCGGCGCCGGACACAATGCATCCAGGCCGCCTCCTTGAGGCAGATGCGGCAGTCTGAACAGCCGCTCTGCCTCCGCTTTTGAAGCGGAGGCAGAGCGGGCCAGACTGCCAGTCTGTCCTCAGCCTTAAAAGTGGTGTCCTGGCTGCTGCGGTGCACATTCCACCCGCCTCTGGCGGGTGTGAACATGCACCAGGAGGGGGAGCCACGTGGCGTTCACATGCCGCCGTAGGAAGCTGCCTGCAGTCTGAACACTGTGGGCGGCTTCCTTCCGGCGGTGTGCAAATGCTACGTGGCGGGGGCAATTCCCCCCACCTTATTCTGCCGCGCCGCAGAGGCGCGGCAGAATACTAGTCGGTCCTCGGCCTCTGTTGCCCAGAAAATCTGCTCATCATTTTAAATCCAGGGTATCACAACAGAATGCTCTGCTTGCAAATGTTGCACATGTGCATTCCTCACAGTAAGGACTCAAAAAAATTCTGGGGCTGAATGTTTGTTGATGGCTGAAATTGACACAGGGCATGATATACAATGGAATGTGCATAGTTTATAGAACAGTACCCTGACTCCTGAGCCTTCCAAGTTAGAGAAATCTTACTAGGGCATGCAAATATGTCCCACAATGCAAAATCTGAGCCAATCATGTGTTCAAAAGAATTTCCAAAGAAAGGGGGGGGGGTTCTTAATGTGCTCCCTAGAGTCTTTAAAAATCTTGGTTTCCATACCCTTTGTTCATTGCTACTTGGATAATACTAGGCCTTTTCAGATGCTACAATCACATGTACCAGGAGCCCACCAGCAACTCTACCTGTCATATTCTTGATACATGCATTTAAGTGACCAGGCACCCGTAATCTAGAATGAAAGTAAGAGCATGGTATTTTATGTAAAAATTGAAGTTTGTTCTCTTGTCATAGAAAAAAAACTTGGGTATGTTTTTGAGTGGGGGTGAGTTAATTTTCAATCACCTTCACAAATCTTCTGCAATGTTCTCTGTGAATTGCAGGTGTGAATATTTCTCAGCACAAGCAATTAGTACCTTGCCTGACTCCTTCATCTCACCCCTACCCTTCTCATTAAAGTGTGTGCAATGTGAATGGAGTGTTGTATTAAAATCTTAACACTTAGATCTCAGCAAGACAGCAAAAGAAAAATGGAGTATTCTTACTGTTAGCATAGTAAAGGTGCTTATTGCGCTCTTTTTAGTAAGTTTGCCATTTCTTGTCCCAAATGCCATGGCGGGGTCTTTTAAAAGCAGTAGGGCAGGTTCTTCACTAATAGGCATATACCTGCCAGTGAGTTTCTCCTCAGTTTCTTCTGCGGTATTTTTCGTTCTGAGTTGGATGCTACATATCCTCTACAGTCACTAGGGCTCCCCAAAATATCCACAGAGATAAAGAGGGTGGGGAGCAGTGTTCCCTCTAAGCTGAGTTAGTGTGAGCTAGCTCACAGTTTTTTAGCCTCTGGCTCACACATTTTTGTCTCAGCTCAGGAAGGGTGGCTCTGGAGCATTGATGCAGTAGCCAAATCGCTCACTCGCAACTTTAATGCCGGTAGCTCACAAAGTAGAATTTTTGCTCACAAGACTCCATAGCTAAGAGAGAGAGCATTCGTGGGGAGGTAAATGAATGGATTATTAAAAAAAAAAATCAACACTCCTTCATATAACTGTTTCAACATAATCACACAAATATTCGACCATGGTCGAGACAATGATTGACCTTTCCCCCCTCCTTTGATGGGAATTGATGAGACTGCTCATTCATTGACGATTCCTTATTGTACATTATACGGGCTCAGGACATAATACCCAGCCTTTGCTGCATATCTGTCATGAGCCTTGGGACAAAGTGGTTCCTAGTGGTTTTTTGGGTAAGAGAGCTTCTTTCTGTAATGGAGTGTCAGGGACACAGAAACACAAAGGCAGCAGACACAGCAGGACAAGAATTACACCTAGTCTTTACAATAAAAAAGCTTTTTCATTAAAAATAAGCTTTCCAAGTGCTGGAATCCAATTTTTCTAAAAAGAAATTTGCCTTGTATTGAGAAGTTCTTAAGAACTTTTACTAAGCCATACAGTTACCCTATCTATAACAATGAAATCTTATTTTGTACTTGACCATTATAGACTCATAGGATCGGAGCTAACCATTGCTGTGTCAGAACAACTCCCACGTGGCACAACAAACAGTTTGAAGAAATGTCTGAAGCATATAAAGACAGATGTAATATGAAGGACATATTAAAAACTAGTAATTCTTTATGGAAACTTTAAAAGCCATCAAAGGTGTCAGGTTGTTCTCTTACCTAAGAGACAAGAATACAGCTCGAAGGTGTCCTTGTGTTTTCTCTGGACTGATATAATTACCAGGATAATTTTTTTTTTTAGCTCGAGCTCTCTCCCCTATTATTTTTGGGTGCAGCCATACACCAGCTGTGGTGTAGTGGTTTAAGAGTGGCAGACTCTAATTTGGAGAACTGGGTTTGATTCCCCACTCCTCCACATGAAGCCTGCTGGGTGACCTTGGACCAGTCAGAGTTCTCTCAGAACTCTCTCAGCCCCACCTACGTCACAGTGTGTCTGTTGTGGGGAGAGGAAGAGAAGGTGATTATAAACCACTTTGAGACTTCTTTGGGTAGTGAAGGGCAGGGTATAAAACCAACTCTTCTAATGTGAAATGTTGTAGGTGATGACATCAGGCTGCTTCATGTAAGGCTATTTCATGTTCATTATACCTTTTCTGTGTATCCCATAATATGTAACTATTATGCAACCACCCCTGTACATGGATAAGAGCAGCAGCTGCCCATACTGATGCATTCTTTGCTGTGGCCACTACTTGCTAGAATAACTTACCTCAAGAGGCCATGAAGGTTCCCACACTAGCATCATTCCAGAGAATGTGTAAAAGCTAGTGTCTCTCCTTATTTATTTATTTATTTATTTATTACATTTATATCCCGCCTTGCCAGCGAACCGGCTCAAGGCGGCTAACAAGCATAAAAACACCATCAAGGTTTACAATATAAAATCAACATTTAAACTAACACCACATCCTACACAATGTACCACAACAGATGGCGACTTCAATCATACAGAGTTCTCATGGCGAACAGAGGCAGCGAGGGGGTGTGGCCGGCAGGACCAGGGCAATATCCAATTCCCCCCCCCCCCGATGGTGGCTCCTAGTTGAAAGCCTGGCGGAAGAGCTCCGTCTTGCAGGCCCTGCGGAACTGCAATAAGTCCTGCAGGGCCCTGATGTCATCCGGGAGCTCATTCCACCAGTAAGGAGCCACCACCGAGAAAGCCCTGGCCCTGGTACAGACCAACCGAGTGTCTTTTGGAACAGGGAGAGTCAGACAATGTTGGGTGCCTGACCTCAGTGTCCTCTGAGGCCTATATGGGGCAAGGCGGTCCCTCAAGTAAGCAGGCCCCTGACTTACCCAACTGTCTTCTCTTTTTAGCCACAAAATAAATATTGTCCCCCAAACTGTCTGCGTGAATACCCTGAGCTTCAGAACACTTCTGTCCATAGATCCTTAACACCCATGCTTTGGGAGCATTTGCTTGGTTCTCTAAGAGTGGCAAGTAGTATCTTTGCCTAAAATTAAGCCCAGACTTGAGCTATTTATGTATTCACTATGGCTGCAATCACACACACTAAATGATCCACTTTCAATCCACTTTCAGTGCACTCTCCAACTGGATTTTGCCAGTTCACACAGTAAAATCCAGTTGGAAAGTGCACTGAAAGTGGATTATTTAGTGTGTGTGATCGCAGCTTATGTGCAAATAATTTTGAGTTAGTTTAGAACCTTTAGATGCTTTGTCTTTAATACCAGCTAGCCAAAATCATATTTGCAAATTTCACTGGAATCACATAATTCATTCTGGGTAGCTGGCTCCCACTGCCTTTGACACATAATATAGTAGCCCTGCATACCATGTCCTTACTACCAAGTCAAACACATTACAAAAGTCATGTATGGCAACCCATCTTGTCCTTGGCAGTGGCCCTATTTTTACTATTCCAGGCATGCCACAAACACAGGACGGGTTTCTTTCTGAGTCCCTGATCAGCTGTCATGCAAAGTCATGTGTGAGTTAAAGCCATTTTGCATAGTACCTAGCTGTAAAGATCTGCTTAATTGTACATATCAGGCAAACAATCAGTATTACGCTATTTTTTGAACTTGATATCACTTCTGCAAAGGCTTTACATAAGTGGCATTTATGTAGGAAAACAGCCTTGCAATTTGAATCAATAGTGTGGTATACTTATGCATTATACTTATGGTATACTTATGCATAACTTTGGAACAGTCTGGAACATTACAATGGAACAGTCTGTCCCCCCACCAATGATGTGTGTGTGTGTGTGTGTGTGTGTTGGTTTAATCTTGTGGGATAGAGTGCAGCTTGCTAGTTCTGTGTGTTAGAATTATAGACTGGGTGAGCTCTGCTGTGCTGAAACCAGCTGCTGTATCTTCTTGCTAATAAATGGATGTTGCTTTGAACATACCCGCCTCTGCTGTGTGAGTTTATGGGCAGGAAACTGAGTGAGTACCCTATTCCTGATTTGCAAGCAAAAGGGAATACCACAAATAGTCTCAAATCTCGTTTGATCATAATATTCAATGATGCTTGATACTCTCCAAGTTCTGAGTGGTTTTCTCCTGAAAGCATCTCCTCCAGCCATAATAATGGCTTGTTGTCAAATGGGGAAAAAATGGGTACTATTTCTTGCCTGTTCTTTAAAAAAAATGTTTCTTGCAGATCTTGAGTCTGGATCTGGTCAAACTAAAACAACTGGCATAAGGCATGATCTACAGATGGCTCAGCAAAAGGCACACATGGCACTTACAGATCTGGCGGACCAACGCTTCATTTTGGATTTGCTCTTTAGCCAGGCTTTGCAGAGGGAAATGTTGCAGACCGAAACTAAGGATATGTAAGCCATCTCTACTCACAGTCATTATAATTTTTGTCAATAACAGATTATGTAATTGAGCCGAGGCGTTCGTTCTTACTCTCTACTTCCTGATATGGAGTCATGATCATATTGCCTTCCCATTACCTACAACTGGAAATTCTTAGGGAAAGATAATTTTGGCTGGAAGCTTATAGACACAGATGGTACCACCAGCTGTGTGTACACTAGTTCTTGTTGGCCCTCTCATGCAGTTGTATCTTTTTCATTTAGTAAAACAGGAGAAACACAAATGGAAAATGAACAATACCAGATCTCAGGCTATATGTCATAAATCTTGGGATAAGACCAGGACTACCACTACTCTATTCTTTGCCTTTTTATTTAAGTTGTATAGGAGGCACATGAACTACACATGCAGTAAGGCTGAATTTTCACTGGTTGTATGAAGTAGAATGGCTGAAAGTTTGGGCAGAGGGTTTCTGAGTAAGATTCTAGTGCACAGACTTAAGCAGGACTGGATACCATCTGTTGGGATAAGGCTTAAAATTATTATGCAATCATTTCGTAGCTTGTTACATGTTACTCAAAACTATACAAAGCAGAATCAGAGCAGGGGAAAACATAAGGTCACTGCTGGTAGAGAGTGACAGTCCTGGCATCCCAAACACTCCCTGGATGTTACATCTGCTCCTGGGGTCTACATAATTGTATTCTCCAACCTCCATGCACATTGTGACAACACCTGAAAAGCAACTTTGAGCATATTGGGTTTTGTAGATGGAGACTTGGGTTCAGCCATGGAAGCTCACTGGATAACCTCCAGCCAGTTATTTTTTCTCAGCCTAGCTTACTCTACAGGTTGATGGAGGACAGAAGAACCTTGTTCCCTCCCTCTGAGGAAGGACAGGATAAATAGGTACTGTACATGGCTCAGAGAGAAAGAGTGCACCAAAAATAAAGCTACAAATAATGTTAGGAAGATCACAAGGAAGTACAGTGTGATGCCAGCGGCTAACAAGCCTGGGAGCCCACATGAATTAATTATTGTATGGCACTGTGCGTAGAATTGCCAGGAGATCCGAAGATTATTTGGCAGCTGCAAGTTCTATCTCTTAGTGTTATGCTTGTGGTGAGCTAGATTTGTTTTTAGGAGCTGGGAGAGCTCTGAGAAAACGATGACTGGCCCAAGGTCACTCAGCTGGCTTCATGTGGAGAAGAAGGGAATCAAACCCGGTTCTCCAAATTAGAGTCTGCTGCTCTTAACCACTACATCAAAACTGGCCTGGGAGCCCAAATACTGTTGGATCATTGAACAGAGGACAGGGGAACTTGTATGCCTGGCTTCTGGGGACATATAAAAAAACCCTAATTCAGTGACTCCAGAGGATGTGGACTGGGAAACCAGCATATCATCATCCATCTATGCTTTGTGATGCCTGTCCTCGCCATTATGCATCACTCTTTTTTTCCTTGCCTCTTAAATTTCCTTTTTGGCATCATCGTCCTTCCCTTTTTCCTCTTGTTCCAATGGCGACTCTTCTTTTTGATCTCTCTCAAGTGCTAGCTTTTTCTCAACTGTGTGTTATCTCTACATCATGTGATGGCTTGAACTAGAGAGGAGGAAATGGCTATTATATTTAATATACCAAAAAATTTAAATAAAGCTTAAATGGAGAAATTATTTAATTAAAAATTAAATATTTGCACTGTCAGGTGGCTGTGCCATCACTCCTACACATCCTGTTTGATTTACTCCCCCTCCTTTTTGCTTAAAATTAATTTTAAACAAATTAATTCTCTTCTGATGTTTCTGTGTAGTACCCAGAATGTAGCATCTTGAACAGCATTTCTTCTTCCTGTACGCTAAATAAGTACTTCCTTGCAGAGGAAATTAAAAAAAAAAAACCCTCTGCAGAGTTATTAACATATCTGAATGCTTTTTAAAAGGCAAATGAAGGTGATGTCAATCATATTAAGAGCATTTAAGGCAAATCTGCTTAGCTCTTGTTCACAGATTCCATTCTGGAGCATTGACTCTGCATGTTAAAAAGTGAGCTTAGTCTTTAAAACCCAGATGAAGCGAATTATGCTACTTAAACAACCTCGGCACTGCCCTAAGCAACTGACTGCTGCCAGTACTTAGTGAAAATCGGCAGCAATACAGATAATGTTTCTTAGTATTGTTTTTAAATATTAATAATAGCTTCCTAGTGCATGCATTCGTAAGCAGACCAGTCAAATATTCCAGAGATGTTTTTTTTTCTGGGAGTTCATCACATTGGTGCTGGTAGAAGTCGATTGTATAGCTTTTTTAACAGCACCAAGTCGTGGCTTGTTTTAACAAGCACCAAAGTGCTTTCAGATGAATTGCATGAAAAAAATGGGTCCCACAGATAAAAGAGATACTTCAAAGTCTAATGGGCAGAGCAGTCCTGAGCAGTGCCTGTGGTTTGGTAGCTGGCCACTATGCAGCTGTGGGGCCACCAGCCACCTTCCTAAGAGGATTGTCCCATGGTGGCTGAAGGGGGAAAATAGGTGCCCCAGCCATGTTGGCA
This sequence comes from Lepidodactylus listeri, assembly GCA_029233225.1. Classification (NCBI taxonomy): domain Eukaryota; kingdom Metazoa; phylum Chordata; class Lepidosauria; order Squamata; family Gekkonidae; genus Lepidodactylus; species Lepidodactylus listeri. The sequence continues at coordinate 51,865,952 of JARCFY010000016.1, read as the reverse complement.
TCCACTGCCATGGTGGTGTCTTTGGCAATTCCGCTGCAGCGTCCCATTCTGGTGTTGTTGCTATGCAGGGGTGGGGTATGATAAGACATGGAAGGCAGGACCAATGGGAGCCGTGAGTTGAGGAAGCACAGCCACGTGTCCATCACTGGCAGGGTGCAGAGACAGGTGGGCCAAAGGAGTGACACTCCTCCTCTGCTGGACACCCCCCCCCCTTAAAGAGACAAGCTCCCATCACAAGCCCCAGCCACTTGTCAGTGGGGTGGGGTCATTACCTGTCAGCCCTGCTGGTGTCAGCTAGTACTGCTGTCTCCTGGCCAGGAGGTGGGATGGGTGTGCCCTTGACATCAGCACTGTGAATGTTATATTATACTTCTCATAAGCATTCTTACTGTTCTGACCTTGGGAGGCTCTGAGTACCAGGCCATGCATCTTTTTGCCTATCTGGGTTTTGCTTCCTGCCTTTTCCTTGAGAACTTCTAGCCAGTATTTCAGTTGCCTTTTTTCTAACATGATGATTGGTTAAACTGTATTACCAAACCTCTTTTTGAATTCTGTATAATTATTCTGATTTTGGCGAGACCCACCATTACTAACACAACAAGTGCAGATGACCATAGCAGACCTTTCTCAATAAAGCATTCCTGCTTAAGGACACTTGTTGTTGACTGACTCTGTAGGACTCTCACAGAGTGTTAGTAATCTCCTTTTTCTCTTGGGAGCTTCATCTGCACACAGCAATGGAAGGTGAGGAGAAACCACCCACATCCACTGTGCCCTCGGAGAAGCCATTGTCTATGGTGAGAGAAGTGGTGGTGACTACCACAAATTGGTGGGTCTACGATAGACAATGGATAAACCAGTATTCCTGGACACACTTTGCCACCACCCCACTAGAGATGTGGTCGACACCATGTTGGGGCTCTTACTATGAGCCGGGTCGAGCTCCCCATGGTATCCACTGTGCCTGGACTTCCCAGGGATGTTGCACCCCCAGGTGATCTGTGGTCTCACATGGATCAGAGATTCGAGGCAATGCAACCGATGTTGCAAAAGGAGGTGACTGATATGTTCTTGGACCTTCCCAGAGTAATTGCTGCTGTGATCAAGGGGGGAGGGGAGGAAGAAGAAGGAGCCGGGGTATCCCCTCAACCTCCACTCCTGCCCCCTCCACCATTGGGAGTCCCTGTGGGGCCGTGTCCTGGGGGATCCACTCCCGGACCTGCAGCACTGGGGCCTGTGATGTAATGGTGCCCTGTGCCCCAGGAGTTACTGGATGCTACATTTGATGAAAACCCAAATAAACTGCAGTTTTTTGTGATCAAGACTGGGAGATTTCCTCAGAATTGGGGCCACCTTTTCCCATCGGAGGAAGAACGTGTCAGCTACATCAGATCAAGGATGTGGGAAGAAGCAGCTGACTGGTACTTGAGCCTCCACAACATGCCAGGACCCAAACTCCAAAGCACAGAGGAGTTTTTGTGGGTGCTGAGACGTCAGTATGAAGATCCCATGGGAGAGGAAAAAGCATGCAACCAGATCCATGCCTTGAAGCAAGGAACCAGGTCTCTGTGTGAGTACTCCACTGCATTTAAGTGGTTTGCAGCTAAGATACAGGGGTGGCTGGAAGCCGTATTTATAGAACAATACCGACAAGGCCTAAATCATTATATATATGAGACTGTACTCCGGAATGTGAATCCCTAATTGTTGGCAGCCTGGGTGAGAGAAGCAGAAGATGCAGAAAGCAGGTTCCAGCTGATCCACATGCATGTCCCAAAGCTGGTCCCAAAAACCCCAGTAGCTGCCAGGATGCCAGCCAAGTCCAAGTTGAAGCAGCCCCTTTGAGACCTTCGTGATCTACAAATGAAATTAGGGCTCTGCCTATGTTGCGGAGAAGCCAGTCATTACACTTCCTCCTCCCTGGTGGGGGCCCCCAAGAGAGTGCTAGTCCCACTGATCGTCGCCCCCCATGGCATAAAGGGACCCCAAACCCTGAAGCCCTGAGCCCTGCAACTCAAAGCTCAGCCAGAACGAGTGGCAGTAGTGGATCCTATCCAGCCAGCGGGAAACTAGCAGGACCTGCTTTAAACGGCACTACTCAGCAGGTCCTGCAACAACTGGTGCCACCCGTGGTGAGCAACCCCACCCCTCTCCTTTCCATTATACTCACAGTTATCAATTCAGACCTGGGAATCCAGGTAAGGGTTTGGGCCCTCATTGATTCAGGGTGTGCTAGAGACTTGATAAGCCTGATAGTAGTTATGGGGATAGGGATTGGGGTGATGGCTTTGGATGAGCTTCTACATTTTACCCAGATTGATGGGTCGGAGATGAAGGAGCCCTGTGCCTATGAGACTGAGCAATTGATTGTGGGAATGGGAGAGTACTGGGAAAAAAGAACATTTGTCATTAGCCCCCATGCTCAATTCCCAATGGTATTGGGGAGTTTTTGGCTGGGCTCCCATGACTCTTACATTGTGTGGAGCGAGGGGAAGGTGCGTTGGGTATCAGACCATTGCACAGAGCACTGGTGGCAGCCCCAATGGGGCCCGGCGTCTGTAACTCCCCACCTCAATGCTTGCCTAGCCAGGGAAGACTTCGACACTATCCCTGTAGAGTATCGGGACTTAAGTGAGGTGTTTGAGGAAACCAAAGCCAATGAGTTACCCCCTCACAGAAACACTTACTGTGCTATTAAATTGTTACTGGGCCATAAATTGCCCAAAGGGAAATTGTATTCAATGAGCCCTGCAGAGAGGGTGGAGCTATGCAAGTTCATCAACAAAAACCTGGCATGAGGATTCATTCAGCCCGCCACCTCACCTCTAGCAGCCCCTGTACTGTTTTGAAAAAAAAAAAAAAGGGATTGAGGTTGTGTATGGACTATAGAGGGCTGAATGCTGTGTCAGCCTCAAATGCATACCCCCTCCCTTTGCTCAAAGACCTCCTGGTGGAGGCGTCCAGAGGAAAAATATTCTCCAAATTGGATCTCCAGGACTCATACTTCCAAGTGTGCATTTGGGAGGGGGATGAGTATAAGACTTCATTCAATACACCCCTGGGCCAGTTCAAATACTTAGTGATGACTTTTAGACTTCAAGAGGCGCCTGGAGTTTTTTAGAATTTAATAAATGAAGTGTTGCACAAGCACCTGTTTGAAGGTGTCCTGTGCTATCTAGATGATATCCTTCTGTACTCCCCAGATCAGGAGTCACATGTAAAATTGGTGGGCAAAGTTCTTGCCACCCTTAGCATGCATAAGCTTTTTGCCAAGCTGTCCAAATGTGAGTTTCACAAGTCAGAGATTGACTTTCTGGGGTACTGGCTAGGCGGGATCAACTGGGATTCGCTGGCTAGGCGGGATATAAATCAAAATAAATAAATAAATAAAATACTGCTTATCTCCCCAAGGTTTAGAAATGGACCCTGCCAAAGATACAGGCATGGTGAATTGGGAACCCCCCAAAACTCGCTGACAACTTCAGAGTTTTTTAGGGTTTGCAAATTTCTACCGCACATTCATCAAGCACTTTGCCCACTATAGTCCCCCCTCACAAACTTATTGAAAATGAAAGGGAGGGGCCCAGAGTCCACACAACCAGTGGCGCACCTAGATTGGACTCCCAAATGTCAAAAGGCATTTGAGGCTCTTAAGACTGTGTTTACCTCTGAGCCTGTATTGGCTCACCGTGACGAAAATAAAAAGTTAATTGTACACATAGATGCCTCGGACGTGGCCATGGGAGGTGTGATCCTCCAAGAAGGAGCTGGCAGGAAACTGCACCCCCTTGCATACGTGTCCCATAAATTCGGGCAGCCTGAATGTAACTGGGCGGTGTGGGACAAAAAAGCCACAGCCATTCGACTGGTGCTAACTATATGGCGCCACTGGATAGAAGGGGCACGCACTCCATTCAAGGTTTGGACTGATCATAAGAACCTCAAAGTGCTTAAGATTCACAGAACTTTAAATGCCAAACAGCTCTGGTGGGCTGAATTTTTCTTGAAAATCCAGTTTACGCTCCATCATTTTCCAGGGAAATCCAGCTCCCTGGCTGGTGCCCTCTCCTGCCTACCACAACACGATAGCATTCAGGATGAAACTGTTGGTTCAGTGTTTACCCCAGTGTAGTTGGGAGGTGCAGTGGTTACTAGAAGCAAATATAAGAAGCCTGCAAACCCTCCCAGTAATGCCTGGCAGGAGAAATGTGCCCAGGCTTACACTGACACAGACCTGGCTGACTTCCAGGGAGATGTTACACAGGGCTCCGACTCTTCTTGGCACAAAGGAGATAAGCTGGTTCCTCTTTCTCTCCGGAGGGAGGTTATGTACTCTGCTCATGAATCCAAACTGTTGGGCCACTTTGGATATTTAAAAATACTCCATTTACTACAACGCCAGTCCTGGTGGCTGCACATACGTGGAGATGTATCCTGTTATGTGAGCTCTTGCCAAACTTGTTTAATGTGCAAACACTGGGGAGGGGGAGGAAAATGCCTGGTCTCCTGAAACTGTTAGAGACCCCAAACCAACCCTGGGAGGTGTTCTCTATGGCCTTTATCACAGACTTGCCCCTAGCAAGGGGAAGACGGTAATCTGGGTAGTAGTGGACTTATTTACTAAACTAGCCCATTTCATTCCATTCAAGCAATTAGGCTTGAACTAAGAATTAAGAATCACTAAGGCATTAGCCAAAATGTTTATGTCTAACATAATCAAACTCCACTCGATCCCGCACAAGATAATCTCCGATTGCAGATCACAGTTCGTTGCCACCTTCTGCGGGAGCTACTACATATATGGGGGGGGGGGGGGGGTAGAACAAGCACTCATTACCCAGCACTTATCACCCTGAGACTGATGGCCAAACTGAAAGAGTTAATCAGATTGTTGAACAATTTTTGTGCTGCTTCACTAACTACTAACAGGATAATTGGGTTGATCTGTTGCCTTTTGTGGAATACAGTTATAATAATGCAGTTCATTCCTTTACGGGTGTTTCTCCCTTTATGGCTTCCTATGGACACAAAGGAACCCCCTGCCGCATCTTGCACCTAGTGAACTGGGGTCGGGACACTCTCAAAACCCTGCAAGACTCTTGGCCATTGATAGCAAAGACATTGGATAAGGCCAAAATGGACTATAAAAAGCAGGTGGATAAGGAGAAGGCACCTAGGTGGGATTTGCAGCCTGGAGACTTGGAGTGTTTGTCAACCAAAAACATCAGGGGCCTACAACCCAGTCAGAAATTGGGTTGGAAATATGTTGGACCATTTAAAGTACTCACAAAGATTAATGAGGTGACTGTTGAACTTGAACTGCCTAAGTCACTGAAATCTTTGCATCCCATTTTCCATTACAGCCTACTGAAACGGGACCCCAGACCGAACATCTGGTGGCCCCAGCAACCAACTCCTCCACCTCTGATTCTGAATGGTGACCCTCACTATGAGGTTGCGCAAATCGTGGATTCTAAGCTTAAACATGGCCATTTATTGTATCTTGTGTGTTGGAAAGACTTTGGGCCAGGGGGTGATGAATGGGTAGCTGTTGAACATGTTAACACTCCTGCTTTGCTTTGTGCCTTTTATAAATTGTACCTACTGAAACCTGGGGGGCGGGGGGGGGGGGGCTTTGGGAGGGCAGAATGTCAGCTAGTGCTGCCATCTCCTACCTGGGAGGTGGGATGAGTGTGCTCTTGATGTCAGCACTGTAGAACGTTATGTTATACTTCTCATAAGCATGCTTATCGCTCTGACTTTGGGAGGCTGTGAGTACCAGGCCATGTATCTTTTGTCTGTCTGGGTTTTGCTTCCTGCTTTTTCCTTGGGAACTCCTAGCCAGTACTTCAAGTGCCTTTTTTTCTAACATGATGATTGGTTACACTGTATTACCAGACCTCTTTTTGAATTCTGTATAATTATTCTGATTTCGGTGAGACCTGCCATTACTAACACAAGAAGTGCAGGTGACCATAGCAGACCTTTCTCAATAAAACATTCCTGCTTAAGGATACTTGTTGCCTGACTCTGTAGGACTCTCACAGCTGGCACCCCACAGTGGTGCTCCATGCACAGAGCTCAGAGGGCACCAAAAGCTGCCGATTTGCGCCGTCACTCCACTGGCTTGCAGCTGCAGTGCAGCGATGCCAGTGGAAGCACGCTGCGCAGTTCCTCTTGTACCCTATACTGGCATAAACATCCCTTACATAAATCCAAGTTATCGTGGCATTGGGGTCAGTTAGCTCCCTTCAGGATTGCTCTGTGAGTCTTGTGGTTCTAAAATTTGTTGTTATTGTTGATAATAATAATAATAATAATAATAATAATAATAATAATAATAATAATAATAATAATAATAATTTTCTAATATCTTTAAAAGAAACACCTTAAAATATCTCACAAACTTTAACAAAATGTCCTAGTCATTCCAAAAATCTCAGAGTGGTTAACAATATACATTAAAAAGTCATATTTCAAAATAAAACTAATTCATTCATAAAAGTACCATCTTCATGCCCAGTTCACAATACAGCAGATATTCTACTTGTATACATAACAAAAGTGTCTCCATGTCTGTCTGTCATCTGTTTTTCCCCCCACTCTTCCTCTAAGAACTAAGGCCCAATTTACACCTCCCCTCTGAAGTAGTTTGACTGCTTCTTTTCCTATTCTCATTTCATGCTGGTTTCAAATTTCACTCCCTGGGTCTGAAGAGTACTAAGCAACAGGATCTGTTTAAAGCAGAAAAATGCTAGCTTGACCACAGGAGGGCAATTAACAAATGTAAACAGTAATTTTTAAACTAGAACAAGTATGGTTTGAAACTAGAAACAGGTATAGACTTCTTTTTTTGAAACTAGAATGATTCCAGCGGGAAAGTCAGATGTAGATCTGACCTAAGTGTGGCACATAGTTCACCCAGTATAACTCACCAGACAAACTTTGAAACACACCATGATCAAAAGCCAGATGACTGACCCTGCATTTCTGATGCAAACTCTCTGAGTCCTCTCTCTCACACACACAACCCCCTCCCCTGAAACCCTTGCAGTCCTATGTCTGTAACCCCATTGCTTTTTCCAATCAATACAGTAAGAAGGAGTGGTCCAGCATGTTAAATGCCACTGATTAATCTAAAATAAACACTAAACTGGGTACTTCCCTATGCAGAGCAGTGCAATCGAAGCAGTCTGTCTTATAACTAGGCCTGAAAACATACCAAAATGGGTCACAGGCAGAAGTATAATTCAAGTACACCTGGAGTGGCTCGGCCACTACCTATTTAAGAACTTTGCTCTAGAACAGTTGATTTGAAACGAGGAGGAGGAGGAGGAAGAAGAGAAGGAGATTAGATTTATACCCCGCCCTTCGCTATCCTAAGGAGTCTCAGTGCATTTTACAATCTGCTTTCCTTCGCCTCCCCACAATAGACACCCTGTGAGGTAGGTGGGGCTGAGAGAGCTCTTTTAGAGCTGCTCATGAGATAGGGTTGCCAGCCTCCAGGTGGGGCCTGGGGATCTCCTGCTTTTGGAACTGATCTCTAGCTGACAGAGACCAGCTCCCCTGGAGAAAATGGCTGCTTTGAAGGGTGGAGTCTATGGCATTGTACCATGCTGAGGCTCCTCCCCTCCCCAAACCCTGCCCTCTCCTGGATCCACCCACAAAGTCACCAAGTATTTTCCAACTCAGACCTGGCAACCCTATCATGAGAGAACAGCTCTGGAATCTTGTGACTGACCCAAGGTCATACCAGCAGCTGCATGTGGAGGAGTGGGTAATTAAACCTGGTTCTCCCAGATTAGAGTCCATGCTCCTAACTACTACACCAAATCGGCTCTCTGAAGAAGATATTTGATTTATACCCCGCCCTTCGCTTGGAGTCTCAGAGCAGCTTGCAATCTCTTTTCCCTTCCCCTCCCTACAACAGATGCCCTGCTCTTGAGAGAACAGCTCTGAGAGAACTTGTGACTGACCCAAGGTCACACCAGCAGCTGCACGTGGAGGAATAGGGAATCAAACCCAGTTCTCCCAGATTAGAGTCTGCACTCTTAACCACTACACCAAGCTGGTTTATAACTGTCCAAAGCATTCTTTGCCGGAAAAGACTTTATAAAATAAGATTGCACTTAAGAATCCTTAAGGGCTTCAAGGACCTTGCACCAAGGACCTCTTGTGCCAATAATGTGTTACTAATCCTGGCTGAAGGGATCCTAATTTGTCCTAGAAAGATTTATGCAGCCAGGAAAGGCAAAGTTGTATCTTGTGCATGGTGACTTGAAGACAGTGTCCACTTCAGTCTGATTTTATTGGTGACAGTCCTAACTAAGGCATCGTACCAATTAATCAGATCGCCTTGCTCATCCAACAGCTCAGATCGAGATGTTCACAGGACATGACCCATCCTAAACCATTTCACTGACTGAGTTTCTGCTGATACAGTGGTGAAGAAAGTTATTTTTTTGCGCACAGCTTTCTGGGCTAGAGTTCTGTTTCTCGGTGTTAGCTGCTACAATCACAACTTTAATAAGTGACACGAAAGGCAAAAAAACAAAGTCCAAAATGATAAACTGTGCTGAGCTGGATTTGGATGATGGCAGCAATAGGAATGAATTCCTTGGCAGGGAGGTGTGGCGCCATTCTCCGTCTATCTGCTGATAATCAAAGCATTTCATAGAGTGAAATGCCACTTCAGTTTTACTAGCTTTTTATGTGACGTGGCATATCAAATCTGCCAAGCCGAGGACCATCTGGAAACAGGACAACAGAACGGACTCTGACACCGCTTGACAGACCACAGCATATATAAAGGACCAAAAAGGGAACAGAATTGGCCTACATACCAGGACATTAACAGAAATAAACACATTTTCATTCTGCATGCTGCAATTATCCGTAACTTAATAAATGCAGTCAATGGTTGCCTTGAGGAATTTAAGATTAAAGTGCAGTTTTGCTTTAAAAATTTCTCATCTACAGTTTCAGCACAAAACAGAGGCAATGAAATTACTTCTCAAAGCTTCATATCACTGACATTTTCTTTCCCAAGAGCTACAAAGGTGATTGTTTTAGAATGATGTCCTACTCACCTGTAGGATAAAAACACACACATTTCTATATGAACTCTGATGTCCTCAGACTCACCTTTGGTACTTCATGAGAAGTTACTGCTCAAGCATTTTTTTCACGGCAAAATAACCGTGTATGCTAAATGTCAGCCAGTTATTCAAATACCATAGCTGCTGCTATCTTGACCTAAAGGAGGACTTAAAAAGTGGCCTCGTCCTTACTTTATTTCTGGCCGTAAAATGTTATCATTCATAAGCTTTATAAAGCTGTCTGATAGCAATGCTCCATCTAACACAGCAGTGCGTACACTGACTGGAAAAGACCCTTCCCAGCTCTGCAACAAGAGATGCTTTCACTACAGATGCCGGGGACTGAATCTGGGTACGGCAAACAACAGGCTTTACTGATGTGAAATATTTCTCTTACAAAGGTAAGTATTTTCAAATGAATAGACATGCCACTATAGGCATTCCCTATCTCAGGGGTGGGCAAATTGCGGCCCAGAGGCCACATGCGGCCCGCCACAGAGTTTTTTGCGGCCCACCAAGAAGATTTCAGGACTTCAAGAAAATTGAGCCTAAATTCAATTTGCGCTCTTATCCCATCACTGCTGATATTGATACAGCACCTGAGGAGCTGCAGCTTGAACTTATTGACATGCAGTCAGATCACACTGTGAAAGAAATGTTTAACGCTGTGACATTAGTTGACTTTTACAAATCTTTGTCTGCTGAAAAAATTTCCATGTATGAAGAAATTTACTGGGAAAACGTTCTCTATATTTGGGTCTACATATATTTGTGAGCAAAGTTTTTCTTGCATGAAGATCAGCAAGAGTAAATATAGATGCTCTTTGACAGACATTAACTTGCAGGCTGTGATGAGAATCTCAACAAGCACTATTTTATTTTATTTATATTTATTGATTTTTATGATACAATTTATACCTTTTCTGAAATGCAAAGTTAACTAATGAATGCAATCATTTTAAAAGGTGAGGCCCTCCGCTAACCTCCGCTCCCACAAAGTGGCTCCCGAGCCAAAACAATTGCCCACCCCTGCCCTATTTCATAATACAACCACAGAAGGCATATAATGCTGAAGTTCGATATGGAGGCAAGCATTCTGTACCTGAACTGTCCTTTCTTTGAGATCACAATTTGAGCCCCAGAAAAAAACCTTCTCCTCTCCTCCCACCTTTCCTCTCGCCTTTCTCAGATTTATCTATTGAGTCAGCTGTAGATGGGCGAGGAGAGAAAAGAGACCCTATCACTGTCTGTCTTCCCCTCTTCCCTTATTCATATTTTGTTACATAGTCTTCAACATTACAGTTCCCAGCTCCTTTTGTCAGAACAAATGGAAAATATAATGACATTTAGAGAGTCTAGTTTCAGATATTAGGTGGAACCAGGGGTCCATTGGAGCAGGAGCGCACAGGAGCGCAGCTCCGGGAGTGAGGAGCCCAGGGGGCAGGCACATGACCAAGCCCAGCCCCCTCCTCAGCTTCCCTGAGCAGTGCAGAGGCGCAGCGCCCCGGGGAAAGCCCTGCTAGGGTCTTTATTGATTTTAATGTTTTGTTTTAATATTGATAATTTTATCATTGTTCCTTTTATGACTGTGTGCTGCTTTTCCAGAGACTTGCTCAAGGTGGCATATAAATTTTCTAAGTATACCATTTTTTATCTGGGCACATGGCACATAAGTACTGGAGAAATTTCACCAACCCTTCAGCAGCTTCCACCTTATCATTTTGGTGTAGTGGTCAGGAGTTGGACTCTAATCTGGGAGAACCGGGTTTGATTCCCCACGCCTCCACATGCAGCTGCTGCTGTGACCTTGGGCCAGTCACAAGTTCTCTCAGAGCTGTTCTCTCATGAGCAGTTCTCAAAAGACCTCTCTCAGCCCCACCTACCTCACAGGGTGTCTTGTTGTGGGGAGGGGAAGGGAAAGGGATGGGTGGTGCACATGTCCTGGGTATCTCAAGTCTACTTGAAACCTGGTGGTTTCAAGGGAGCAGGAAGAGAATGAGGGTGTGTTCTTTACGCTTACTTTTATTGCACAAAGTATTGGATGGGGAAGGGAAGGGAGGAAGAGCAAGTCAGTTTCACTCACCTGTGGAGTGAAGCCTGAGGGGTGGGTGTTGCCTTCTGACATACTTCCGGTATGTTAGGGGGTGTGGCATATGCAAATGAGTTATGCAAATGAGTTATGCTAATGAGCTCCTGCACCTCTTTTTCTACAAAATGACCCCTGGGTGGAACTATCATGATAACATAAGAATTTAAGTGTACCGTCTAGTCCAGCATCCTGCTTCACACGGTGGGCAAGGCATTCCCCTGATGTTGCCTCCTAGCAACAAGTTTTGGTGGTTTACAGCCTCTGAATATGGAGGTAGCTTTCACACTAATTCATCTGATAGCTTCCATATTCATTTATAGATGGCTTGCTAGCTGTTGATTTAAATTAGTAACGTGAGCCTTTATATGTGGATTTTGGATGTTTTCTAGACTGCGGTCCCTTCCACATGAGCGAGATAATCTGGAGGGGAATCGAGGCTTTTTTGCTCTGGAGCAATTTGCCCCGCAGTTGCGTGATCACACAGCTCCGTGAAGCTGCTGGCGCAAATCACCACTGCATGATCACATGCAACCACGTGCGAGTTGGGGTTTTTTTGGTGTGTGCTGGGTTCCCGAGGTGCTTAAATGGGGGATTGATGAATCACTTCCCCACCCTTAAGAAGAAGAAGAAAAGAGATTAGATTTATACCCCGCCCTTCACTCACTTGGAGGGCTTTCGATGATGCACACATGGAGAAGGGGAGGAAACAGTGTTGTGTCAGGATAGCGTGTGATCATGCTATCCACGATGCCACACTTCCGTGCTGGCACGATCACACGGGAAACTCCAGCTGTGTGCCACAGCAAACTGTTTTATACTTGTAATGTAGTATGCTCTGTGTTCTAACCAGCCTGCCATGTGCTCCCAGGTAATGGCACCCGCCGCATGGCCAGAGCACATGGTCAGGCAGAGAGGGGAGCTTGAATCTGGAGGAACAATAGACGTCCGGATTCAAAGCCTCCACCAATGTGGGACCTAGGTTCTCCCTGGAGTGCCAATGCACTCAAAGGCTCCTTCAGGGAACCTATGACAAACATGCGCATATGTTAAACCCCTATCAGGTCTTTTGGGTGCGGCCGGAGGTGTGGCTTCGGCCAGCATATAATGAGGACCCTGGTGCCCTGGAAGCATGCTTGTTCTGACCATCTACTGGGCATGCTGAATCACTCAATAAAGGCTTCATGATTTCATCATTCCTGGTCTCCCAAGTCCAGTACTCTTCATACTGGAATTTCACTAGTAGTTTTTTACTATGATTCCCCACTGGATCAAAATGGTTTGCAAGGGCTTGACGACGGTTGTGGGATGCTTCCCAGATGTGCTGGTGTGATTGCTGCAGTTTGATCCGTCAGTGAACCGTCCCTCTCGCGTGGCTAATGGATGCGTATGATCGCGCCCTGTATGTCTTATTTCATTAGAAGTATTCAAAAAAGGTTAATAGATATTCAAAAGGTAAGTATTAGGAAAGGTAAACAAAAAACCAAATAGACAAATCTGTTAAATTAAGGATGGATAATACATGTGGTTGTGCAGCTGTTAGAGACTTCTTTGAACTGTGTGTTGCTATTCCAGAGGTTTTGAACTTATTTGTTATGAGGGCCAGATCTAACATAAATGTCACATTATCGGTATGGGTCATGTGTGTCATAGAATGTAATGCCAGGCATGGGAGATGTAAACTTTATAAAGGACACAAGCAAAGCCAATTAACAATATTATTTTTTACTCAAAATACAAATGAGTTTTCAACATCAACACTCTGACAGTGGGTGTTTCCGCACTAGACCTTAAATCTTGGTTCAACCCTGTCCCTGAACTTACATTCTACACTACACTCAAACTCACCCCTGTAATTATCTCGGGTATTTTTTGTTTCCACATTACACTGAGGTCACCTCAGTTTGACTCCACACTTGTCCCGGGATAAACGGATGCTGTTATAACCAGGGATAAATGCAAGGTATTGTGTCACGAGTTGAACTCTGATAAAACCAGGGATGAGATCCAAATGTGGAAAGGACCACAGTATTTCCTTAAAGTATCTCCCTGATGCTCACTCTCCCATTTCTAGTGCCCATTACTCATTAGCACTGGGGCAGTATAAAAAGGTAAAAGTTTCCCTTGCTCGAAAGCCAGACAAATCCGACTGTTGGGGGCGGTGCTCATCACAGTTTCCAAGGCGAAGAGCCAGCACTGTCTGAAGACTTTTTTGTGGTCATGTGGCCAGCATGACTAAATGCTGAGGCACACGGAATGCTGTTACCTTCCCACCAAAGTGGTACCTATTTATCTACTTGCAGTTTCTTGCTTTCAGACTGCTAGGCTGGCAGGAGCTGGGACCAGAGGTGGGAGCTCACTCCGTCACGCAGCACTAGGGTCTTGAACTGCTGAACTACAGACTTTCCAGTCTGCAGCTCAGCATCTTAACCTCTGACCCACCGTGGGACAAAAAATAATACAGGGACATAATGCACAGCCTCTGTCATCAGCCATAAAGGTAATGACCAGTTGCTCTTGGGCTGGTTAAGAGCCCTGGACAGCCAATTCCAAAACTAAAGTGGGCCCTGATAACTGAAAAAGCAAATTCAAGTACAATACCAACAACAAAAATATTGTTATTTCTACACAGTGGTCATTTCGAGGGGGAACAAGCAGGAATGGCATTCCAGGAGTAACAAGCCCAGGGCTAGAGCGTCATAGGCTCACTTCAGAGCCCAGTTCCCTCTATGGTGTGTGCTGGCCCATGGCAATAATTCCCCGTGCTGCCAGCGCAACTCCAGCACACCCAGGTCTCCAGCTCTGAGTCTGAGGAGTGAGTGCTGGGCTCGGGCAGCAGCCCCGCCCCCTCGTTAGTAGCCTCCCTGCTATAGGGCACCCCGCTCCCAGCAGCCCTCACTTGTGGTGATGCATGGGGGGGTCTGCTGCTTGTTCTTGCTGTCATCTGCGCCGTCCCTCCATGCCTATTTTCTTTGAGCTTTTGAAGCAGTTTTTCTCCAGGTAGGCTCGCTAGCTCTGAGTTGGGAAATACCTGGAGATTTTGGGGGTGGAGCCTGAGTGGTGGGTCTTGCCTTCTGACACACTTCCGGTGATGTTAGGGGGTGTGGCATATGCAAATGAGTTATGCGAATGAGTTATGCTAATGAGCTCCTGCACCTCCTTTTCGACAAAATGACCTGTTTATACAGAGCCTAAAAACAATAAGGCATTGTATAATATACTAAAATAATAATGAGCTTGCTCACCAGTTTACAACCTATACAAATGGGTTCTATCCTAGTCAGCCAGCAAATTCAAATAAGTAAAAAGGGGAAAACAGCAACAGAAATCAAAGCCAAGGAACAAAGCATTGCAGAGAAACAATACCATATACAAATACAAAATACTAACAAGGAGATATTGTCAGGCACTCCCTTGTTTTGTTTAGACAGACCTCATTGTAAACTGCCCCCCCCCTCCCAATGCCCAGCTAGAACAGCCATCACTGAAGCCTCTGGAGGCAGAAGAATCTTGTTCCAAGAAACTCTTTGCCATGCTTGGATTCAACTCTAGCTGAGAATTCCCTCCCCATGGCAGCATTGTGCATCACATTTGTATTGTTCATGTATTGGATTTTTATTTGTTTATGAGTCAATTTGGGCCTGAAAAATGGGATAAAAGGGCAATTAATTTGATTCAATTTCAGAAGCAGGGCATAAAAATGCATAATTAGACCTTCAGAGGGAAACACATTCCTGGGATCCATGAGTGAGTAATGAGAAAGAGTTACAAAAGAGAGGAATATGTTCATACCCAGGAAAAAAACCACTGGAGGCAACTGGGGTGGGAGAGTACAAGGTATTAAAAGGAGGAAAGGTCCAGATCAACATCAGCTTTGAACTGACTGGTCAAGGATATCGTTTAAGTCTCTAAGCACTAATTATTAATTGCTGAGGAAGAGAAGATGGAATGAAAGACGCACTTCTCAATAAAACAAAGGATTATTTGTTAAAAAAGCAAAATGATAAACCTTGGAGATCTGATGCAGCCTTTGTTCTTCATATAATTCAGGTCAGTTCTCAGCACTGTCTGTGCTTGTTTGATTTATGTAGATGTACTAGCATTGAAAGTAGGACATAATAGAATAGTATTCATGTTCATAACTCCAAGGATGTTTCTCCTGCCCTACTAAAGAAAGTGCTGGGTGCATTTTATACTGGTGCTCCAACTGTCATAATGCACACTACACCATAAGCAGATTTAATTATCTAATTTTCTGAAAGCAAATGCACCAGCTACAAAACCATTTAATTAATTTACTAAATAATGGTGTATTATTGCTGTAATAAGGAGAGAGTTCTTTTGCTACGCATTCCTTTAAAGCAGCTTCCCAACAAAGGACAAATGTCAAGAGCAATTATGCATGATGTCAGAAGTGCAAATTCCAGGGGAAATAATTTCACTATTTTGAAGTATTCCCAGAAGGTATTTTGAAAATATTGGGCAATAAACACTTTTCTTTTTCTCATTAGCAAATGAACATTGTGCTAATTTCAGTGTGATCATTTCTTTTTGCCTTTGCAAGAAATTAATTAAGTAATTCATTATAGATCCAGACTATTGTTTTGACTATGAAAAATAGTGGATGATCTTCTTTTTGTTAGTAACTCACACTAAGAAAGCGATGAACCTTTTCAAATTAAAATAAAGTAAAAATGGCTAAAATCTTGATGTTTCTGGCAATGGTAGGCTCTAAAGCTAGCAGCAACTGTTTGACTTAAAGCTCAAAACCTCTATAGATCTGAGGTGCTCTGCAGAGATTGGATAAAATGACAGAGGCCTTAGGTGATACTGCAAAAGTTTATATATATTCAGCACACTATATGAACTCTGGTAGGTTGGAATGCTCTCCTGCAATCTGAGGCAAGCAATTTGAGGCACAAAGACTTGAAGATTATTATCCAAACTGGAAAAGAACCCCTGCATGTTGGCCACCTTCCCAGATACCTTGAGCACTGCAGTTGTAGCATCCCAGGACCTAGGGAATAGGGATAGACAAATGTTCCCTATTTGAGTTTTGTGTTCCTGTATCATTAAACACATCCATATCGTTTTAGATACCACAGTGTGGTTGTACTCTAGCTTGTCCAAACTGGAAAATCCTGTTGCAAATAATTGCTACAGTGCAATGACACTACAACATTTATTCATCTGCAGAGGTCACCATTGCAAATGCTGGCAGTCTGCCCATTTTGGCTGATGATATTGATTTCCATGTGTCTTTTGTGCAATTTATACAAAGTATACACACGTACTTTACACAGTGTAGAAGGAATGTATGTCATATGGTGGTGGAAAGGGCATCAAGTCATGGCAACCCTGTAGCATTTTCCAGGCAGGAGGTGAACAATGGTGGTTAGCCAATGCTGTCAGGAACTGACAATAGCGTCTCTATACTTTGCTTTCGTTTGCTTTCGTTTTCTTTGTTCTGATGGACCCTTTGAATGCATCCCTTATCTGTCTTACCCCCCCACCCCTTCCCATGACTGGTTGTAAATGTCACTTTGAAGTATATTGGTTGCTCTGTTTCATGTTACAATTTCTAGGAAGGAGAGTGGCGACCCAAATTCCTAGGCGTTATCTAAAAACAAATGGTCTTCACTCCCTTGCATTCCCCCTCCCTTATGTCCGGGCCGAAGTATGTTATCTTGTTGTGAAGACCTTGGGCGCTTCTTTATGGCTGCTTGCCTGAAAATGTTGTGCCTAGCTTCACCCATGTGGGTCACTCAGATCAAGAAGGGAATTTATAACTTTCTCACCTTGCTGTGGGAACCTCAATGGTCCCCTTTCCTTTTCCCGCGTTCACCCTCTAATCCTGATTGGCCTAAGGCTGGGGTTCAATTGAGACTGGAGAGTATATTAACACTGCCTGTTTTTCATCAAGCATCTCTAACAAACATTGAGAACCTGTTTGCAGTATTAGACAATAAAGAACTTTGATTCAACAAAGGTCTGATCTCTTGCTGTCTATTCAGAAGCCTCACAAATGCCTGCTTCTGTGTGGCAACCCTGGACATCCTTGGTGGTCTCCCATCCAAGTACTAACCAAGGCCAATCTGGCTTAGTTTCTGAGATCTGCTGAGCTTGGGCTAGCCTGGGTCATCCAGCTCTGGATGCATGTCATTTATATGTATTAACTATTAATAATGTATGTATCAGCACACAAATAATATTGCAAAATACATACATTTTATAGGGAAAATCGATGACAGGAAACAGAAAACGTGAGGATGAAACTTCACAGATTAGTGCTGTGCAAGGAAAAAGCAAAATGGACCCTCCTTACCCTCCCCCCCCAGTTAAACCGCCAGAGCTGAGAAATTTGATAGCATCCTTCCTAAGTAATGTAACTTTCCCAGGGCATCCTGAGTTTTTAGAATGGATGTGGGATACCTTGGAAATGATCTAGCCTAGCCTCTGTGTCCACACTGAAACTCACCAATGACGGTCACTTTAAAGCTGAATTAAGAAGACTGTATCCCACCTGTTTACATGCCCTTCTCCTTTGCACTGAGAGCAGAGACACTGAACATCCTGCAATTTTGCAAGATGAGGTAAACATCTATTAATGTTTCAATTTCATTTCATCCACCATGAAACAAAAAAAAAAACCTTTGGATGCAGGAAACAGCGTCAGACACAGAAAGTCAGGTCTGGGTATGATCAAATGACATGAATTCTCAGAAGGAGAAATGGAAATTGTCACGTTTATGGGGAAAATACTACCGTGAAAATACGCAGGACAAAATACGCAGCTCACTGGGACCTGCAAGAACAATGGGAAAGGGGGAGAATAACCAATAACTATTACATAGAATTATTTCAAATGAGCTTTCACACACAAAGTGGCAGTATAAGTGCAAAGGCTCTTCAATTTCCACCCCTTTCTCATCTATATATCTAATAGCGAAGGGTCCCCTGTGCGGGCGGATACTTATTTCTGCAGATCTGGGGCACATGGAGGGTAAAGAGGTTTCTCTGCACATTTGGGGCAATCCCCAGGGGTGCAGAAAAATCGAAAATGTTTTAAAAAGTGTACGGGGGATACTTAAATCTCCCCCCAAAGTAAAACTGCATTCTGTGTGCATGCATATTTACTGAGCCGGGGGAAAAGCAACTGTCTGTTGCTGCCTACGCCACTGCTAGGGCCGCCGGGAAAAGGTAACTCAGGGTGGCAATACTCATCTCAGCTGCTGCTCAGCCTGTCACAGCAAGATCTGCTCGCCACCAGGACTGCCAGTAAAGAGGAGGAGGATGGGGGGACTCCCGGGGCTACTTTTCATCTCCCCCTCCCCTCCATAGCATCTGGAGTCCTGCACCCCATCAGTGGCCGCCACAGGCTTCTATTCAAAGGGGCAGCAGCACTGGAGGAGTGGCTGGGCACAAGCAAAGCAATGAGCGGCCCCACCGGCTTTTTGCCTCACATACTTCCCCCCTTTTTAAGCCGCAACTTTGTTAGGTGAGGGAGAGGAGGAAGCAGCACCAGCAGCAGGAGAAGCAGCACACGGGAGGAGGAGGAGCGACCAAAGCCAGCCAGCCACCAGCTCCCCCTCCCCCGCATCAACCATGCTGGACAGGGTTTGGGCTCCAGCAACATTTTGTTGTGGGTCCCCTCTTGTTCCTTCTATTTGATAATGCATCTTATTTATATAGGGAATGAAAAAAGCAGTTGGAAGGAAGGGATGATGCACATACTTCCCAATATAACTTGCCTCACAGGCTACATTGTGTAACCACATATATTCTTCCATCAAGGCCCCCTCCCCCCAAAAAAAACCCTGGATCTGTTCTTTCCCTATATAAATGAATGTGGATTCATGAACACAGTAAACACATATTCCTTCATGCTGCACATCTGGGACACTTATCCGTGTAACTGTTTTACACTTATCTTATAGTATCTTCACTGTGGATATTTGTGGTATCCCTAGTCAGAAGTATTAAAATTAAATGTTGATACCTCGGCTTTGCCTCTCTTCCGGACTGTTGGAATGCTTGTGTGTGCATATTTTCTCTTCTTTTTGACAATGATAAAACGAAGGGTTGGGAGAAGAATGCTCTTTCGATGATATATTAAAATGCAACATAGAAATATCTCAGTGGTCATTATGATGTATTATCCTGTAAAGATGCCAAGTTTTCTCAACAGCTCAACGTACTAAGAAGAAATAATTGCAAAAAGCCTTACATAACATTGGCCAGAGACCTCTGAAAGTAAACAAGTGCAGATATGTGGCATTACATGAATTCTGGTAGGGAGTCCTTTTAGGAAATGTGGCTATCAAAGTTACTGAAGGAAAGGGGGGACCACACCAAGGCAAAACAAAGAGGAAGAAACAAATTGGTGCAGAGGGAAATGAATCTTTAATAATAGTACCGCCTCTACGCATTTTGTGTGGAGCTTCGTCTGGGGAAACTTAATAAAATACTAAAACATAATTTTAAAAATTGATAAAACACAGGACATTTTATAGAGTGTGTGCAGAGTGCAATTCATAATAGGTTGTTATTAAGAAAACTACGGCAACATTAACATATACTATATATTACATATTTACAAAGAATTCACAATATAGATTATTGTTAATTTGGACACTTAAAATCACGCTGACCTTTCAGATTCTTTTTAGTTCTATACTCATGCATACAGTAGAGTAAAATGAGCTGTCCAGACTTGTTCTGCCCTTATCTACATAAGCATCTGCCATGAGATGTTCTCATTTAACCTATTAGGGTGCAGGATTTTTAACTTCAAAATCCATTCAGCTTCTTTCCTCAACAAAATTCTTTCATCTTGTCTATCAGATTTAAATATAACCCAAAAGAAGTCTGTGGGTTTGTGCTTGTATTCTAAGATATATTCTACCAGAGGAGCACCAGGTTTTTTTTGATAGACTTTTGTGTTCAGAGGGTCTTAACTTAAGATATCTATTTGTCCTACCAATATACATTTTCCCACCTCCACATCATATTCCATAACCAAACGTTCACTACTGCACATTGTGACTTCTTTAAGATAATATTGTTTATTGTCAACATGGTTAGTGAAATATTTCATGTATTTTTGCAAAAACAGCAGTGCCCACAGAGAAAGGGACCCAATGGAGGGCTGGATCCTGGTAGAATATATTGTATACTTTTATATGGGTAAGTGTTGCTGTGTACTAGGAGATCTCTCAAAGTAGCTGTTTTTTTTTTTTTTTTATAAGCAACAATGGGCTTTATTGCACACTGGAATATTGTCCAATATTCTTGTAAATTCTTGTTCTTGTAAATTTTTCAAGGATGGACTTACATAATTGTAAGCCAGACTGCATACAGGCCTCCCAAGGTCACTCTTTATCTTACCCATTAGAATCTCACTTCTGTCTTTAGCAGTGGCCTTGGTAAGAGATGTTTGTAGAACCTGCTGTGGGTATCCTGTGTCCACCAATTTTTTCTGCACTATTGATGCCTCCCTTTGAAAATCCTGTAATCTTGTACAATTTCTCCAGAGAAACTGACTAAAAGGAAAATTATTTCTCACATATTTTTTTAAATCTACATTGAACTCAAATTTTAAATTCTTATCTATATTGTCAAGCCACATACGGAATGTTTGTAACTGATCCAAGGTTCCTATCCATAATATAAAAATGTCATCAATAAGCACCACCATTTTATAGTATAGCTGCAGAAAGGATTGTCTAAAGAATGTATGTTCTTACCTTCAAAATCACTTATATATATAAAATTCACCATCTCTGATGCCATGAGAGACCCCATGGCTATACCTCTGATCTACCAACAGAACCGCCGATCCACCCCAATCCAGATGCCTCCAGAGGTCATCTGTGAGGGCGACTAGTGCCATCTCCATCCCATGTCCCAGGTGAAAGCCAGACTGGAAGGGATCAAACATGTAAGTGTCATCCATAAAGCCCTGCAACTGTATTGCCACCACCCTCTCAATTAATTTGCCCAAATAGGGCAAATTGGAGACCGGCCAGTAATTAGCCAATTCGGCCAGGTCCAAAGATGGTTTTTTTAGGAGCAGGTGGACCATCGCTTCCTTGAGTGCTCCTAGGAACAGCCCCTCAGTGAGGGACATGTTGATAATATCCCTAAGGGCACCTTGAAACCCTTCATGGCCCTCTTTAACCAAATATGCACATGAAATGTGTCTGAGCTGTATAATTATTAAACACTCATTTCCCTCTGCACCAATTTGTTTCTTCATCTTTGTTTTACAAAAGTTAATGAGCAAAGGAATACAACTTATCCCTTCTATTCCCTAGCACTGTATGTAGGCTTTTAAAATTGTGTTATTTTGTTACTCCTCTCACCTAGATTGTATTTCATGTACCATGAACATGATAGTCACACACAAAAAAATCTAGCCATGAACAGTGCAGCTGACAAACCAGAAAAAATAATGTTGCCAACAGCATCCCAAAACAAGCTCCACATTTTAGTTTGCTCACTGCTAAGTTCATATAGTTCAAGTAGCTATCAGGTGCACAAGACTGTCTGAATTTTTGCACAAGAACATTATAACAATACTGTTAGTAGGACAAACCAAGATACACAATATGGCCTGTGAACTTTTAAATTATACATAAATGTTCAACAGGCTAGATGTTAAACTACTGGAACACTGAGAAAAAGATGTTTCTGCTGGAGGAAATGTATGAACTTTGTTTCAGTCTTCAGATGGTAATAGAAGAAGCCCTTTGAGGACTAATTAGATTACTCCTTTGCCTAGTACAAAAATCTCAGATTATACAGAGGCATGATGGGAAAAAGGAGCAATAAAGGTTCTTCCTTTGAAAAGACAAATCCAGCAGTTATCTGAACCTTTCTCTGGCACTAATTGGAACTCATGGGTCCGTTGTAAGGAAGAGTATAGAAATAAAGAAATATGCAGTAGTCCTCATCAAAAATGAGATTATTTTATAAAGCATTCCAGCTATCTGAATTTTCATAGCTTATCCAGCAGTATTTCAATTTGTTAAGCCACCAGCATCATACTTTTAAGCATACCAACTTCTGTAATTTTTTAAAAGCCTTGACATATAGATAAGTAGTAAATAGGCAAAAAACCCCAAATAACTAGAATTCCAACACTATCAAGTGGGAGGCAACCAAGAAGCAATGAAATTGCTCTCCAAATCTAAAATAGCAGAAGACAGATTAAAAGGTAAAGCCTCATATATCACAGTTAAGTGTGTGGATGGGTGAACCCAATTAAAAAACCTGCCATTTATGCTCTTTCCCTAACCTGAACACTAATGCAGAGAAATACAGTTCACTGTCATTCACAATTAACCCAATTTATAGCTTGGGTCCAAAGAACTGCATGACTAGACTTGCATGCCCCAGGGAGTTTTGAACTCTGAACAGAAGATTCCCCCCCCCCCCCCAATGCTGCTTGCCAACTTCTTCTTCTTCTTTTTGCAAATAAAAGAGTTTCAAAAGTAGTTTGTGATATGGCATGAGGACCTGCTGTTGAAAGCAGGGGAGAAATAAGCAAACATTTCACTGGCTCTCGGGTGCACATAGACTGGCTTTTTAGATTCTGGCAAATGGCATGAGTTCTTGGTTAAATGTACCAAGATGCTTATTTCATGTATGAGACAGCCAGTCAGATCATTGCAGTAGAAAAATCTGTCATATGCTGCCATATATTAGCTGGGTTTGAGTCCAGCAGCAATTTAGAGACCAACAAAAATTTTAAGGTATGAGCTTTTGAGAAGTAAAACTCCCCTTGTCAGAAGTAGGGTTGCCATTCCCCTGGCAGTGCTGGGAAAACCCCAAATTTTGGGCGCTTCAGCCCACCAGTGGCAAAGGAAGCCCCGCCCCCAAACAGGGACATTGCACAGCGAAGGAAGTGATGTCATCATGCCAGGGACATAACGCGGGAATGCTCTGGTATTTGGGCAAACTTTATGGTTTTGAAGCTGAAAAAACCCATAGATTTTGCCCAAATACCAGAGCACCCCTCATGGGATGTCCCCATCTACCCCTGGAACGCTCCCCCAAAGTCCCCCACTCCAGGCAAGGTAAGATTTGGCAACCGTAGTCAGAAGGTATGTAACTCTTGAAAGTGCATTCCCCCAAATTCTTGTCGGTCTCTAAGGTGCTACTGGACTTGAATCTAGCTGCTCTGCTGCAGACCAATATGGCTACCCTCTAAAACTGCCATATCTGGTTTTTTTAAAATATATTTTTTATTATTTTCCAACAAAACATGACAAACATACAAACAGATAAGAAAGTAACATTACTAACACAGAGCCCTTTAAATTACCGCATACAGATATATCTCAATAGCATTCTTGTTACCATAATATGATTACTATTTATGCAATATCTAAACATTCCACTGCTAGTTTTTCTATACATCTCAACAGGTTAACACGTTTTCTGCTAATTCCCTTTTTGTCCAAACATTCTACATTAGTCTTCTACAAGTTGTCCTTAAATATTTCCTTACTTCATAATACAGTTCTTTTTATACCTGTTATTAAGACTTCTGGAATCCTTAAATCAGAGTTAGGTACATCTTAACATCTTTTATAAGAAATTTGAACCTTAACTCTCCATATTTTTTTCAATGGCATTCTTGTTACCATAATATGATTACTATATATGCAATCTAAACATCTCACTAGGTTCACATGTTTTCTACTAATTGACTTTTTATCTAAACTTTCTACATTAATCTTCTACAAGTTACCACTAAATATCATTTCCCTACTTCACAATAAAATTGTTTTTATACCAGTTATCAAGATTTCTGGAATCCTTAAATCAGAGTTAGTTGCATTACATCTTTTATAAGAGATTTAAACCTTAACCCTCCATAAATTCCCATTCTGCGTATTTATCGATTATCAGCCTTCAACAATCTAATTCTAATAGACATTCAAATATATTCCTAAACCAAATTTTCTCTTATATAAATCATACTTTTTTTGGCTAATCTTTTTAAACAAAGAGGGGGGAAAAAAGGGGGAGACGACTAATTTTCATCTTCCCATAACTATTTTAAATGTGGGCTACATTTTTATAAATACATACACCTGTGTTCTTCAGCCTATCTTAGCCAGTTAATATGGGCTAGGGTTCACTAAATCAATCTTTTCCACAGTTCCCTAACCCAAGGTCTTAGATTTTAATACAGGTTATAATATTTTTCTAGCTCATCTTAACCAGTCAAATGTAAATAGAGAGTCTCCCAACTAATCTTATAATAAAATCCCTAAGCCAGTCTTATTTCTTTTACTTATTTCTTTTTCTTTTTTAATATAGTTTCTTCTTTTTGGTAAATTTTTGAACCTGTGCCTCTTCTTCTTATATGTGAAAAGGTTTTCTTTCATGGTTTGCCATCTATATTCAATGTTTAGGTTTGTGAATGGGTTTGTTTCATCTTCTCTCTGGTGTATTTTCTTCCTTGTAGTTTTAAGGGTCCCAGGATTTAACAATCCTTTAGCAAAAGTATTTTTCTCACTGCTGCAATCAGTTTGGTTCTCACTGTAGATTAGCTCTTCTTGATTGTAGTGTTGTCCATTGTCTTGTACAGTTGAGTACTGTAATTCTTTTTCATTGCAAAATGGGTCAGCTTGCTTGTAGAATTGTTCTGTTCCTTGAACAGTTTGGTACTGGGGTTATTTGTCAATAATTTGATTTGATGCTGAGAGTTTTTGGTATATCCATTTTAAAATCTCCTTGGCTGCTTCATTGATCACAGCCTGGATCTCCTTCCAAGCTGCTTAAAGCTTATCTGATTCTGTGGAGCTCTCCATAACTGTATAAGCAAAACCCAGTGTCTTGGGTGTCTTTTTCAAGCTGCCTGCTTCTGCCAGATTAGCCTCCTCAGCAGTCAACAGTCCCTCCCATAAGCCAGTAATGACTAAACAGAATGTGCTTCTATCCTATTCTCAGCAGTAAAGCAGTAAAGCATGATGTCACACAAAACTGTCGTAAGATGGTGAGTTTCACTTTGTATATTTTTCTTTCTTTTTTTATTAAGAAGATTTAAAAATAAAATTTATAGTTCTCTTGTGAAGGTTCAAGTCTCAGAAAGTATTTGCCCCAGAAAGTGTTTATCTCAACATTCTTTAAATAGCTCCATCTTGTCTCGACTGTTCCAGGCAGGAAAGGGGGGGGGGGAATTCCACCTCTCCCATCTATGTCACTTTAAATATTAAAAGGGGCTTATTTGAAGAAATCATCAGACTATTCAATGGTGCTGTTGCTATTTACAGGTACTTACAGGTGTATATCTTCATCGGTGTTCTGGATGAGGCTCAAAATTACTCTTCTCCTTCAGGGTTATTCACATCTTGTGAAAGTTATGACTGCCATAACTGCTCTTCTCCATTCTCTGCTTCTGGGACAATCCAGGGCTACCACCTGCTTGTTGCTTCAAGCAAGGGCCCCAAAACAAGTCCCTTGCTCCAGACCTCCCTCCAGGAGGTCCAGTGGGGTTCAGGATCCCCCGAACCCCCCCCCCCCCAAAAAAAAAACAAATAATCAGTCATAGCCGGGAGCAGTCCCCAGTGTTGACTGTGTTGATGTGATGTAGCTCTGCCCCTCTCTGAAACTGCCATATCTTAGTGACCAGTTTATTTAAATAGAATACCTTGCTCAGCTATAGGCCATTTTTAAAAGCTTTATTCCCTTGGTAAATTTCATGAGACCAGAAAGAACACATGTATAATTGAGTCTCATTGATAAGGCATGTAATATTCCAGAGATAAAAATAGGCCAAAAATCAAAGAGTGCAATGAAGAAGAATATTTTATTGTTCAGATTAAAAAAAATGTCTATGCATTTTGCAGTAAGGCTTCTTCAGAGGCCTTATGTGTGTCAGTGAAGCTGAGAGCAATACTGTAAGGAGTTTAGACTCTGTCAAAAGGCTAAACTCCCAGTAGAGTCACACAAGGTGGAATGGTCACAGCTGAGACACAAGACTAAGACACAGCCACCCCCTGTGATCAGCAGCTACATCAGCAGAAGGGAATGGATACTTCCAATGGTGATGGGGTGGAGGAATCCTTGAAGGGTAGCTACTGGGCAGAGGATCCTTCCTAGACAACAGCTTTGCCACTTCAGCTAGCCTTGGTTAGTACTGCACAAAAGAAGGCAATGGTAAACCACTTCTGATGAGACAACCCAAAACACATAAAGGTATAGTGCTGGAAGATGGAACCCCCAGGTTGGATGGCACTCAATCAGCTACTGGGGAAGAGCTGGGGACACTATGACTAGCACTATTCTTAATCACACATGTGAACTAAAGCCAAAAGGATTTTCAGTTGTTGACATAAATGGATGCAAAAGGAAAGTCCAAAGCTGTTTGAGTCGACGCATATAATAGGAACATGGCGGGTGAGAGGTATTAATCAAGGGAAGCTCGAAACTGTAAAATGAGAAATAGAATGTTTAAACACTGCACTCCTGGGAGTGAGAGAACTAAAGTGGACTGGATTAGAACATTTTCACTCAGAAAATTACAAACAGCTTTACTCAGGAAATGAAGGAACAGGGTTCCTCTAATAGTGAGGTGAGATGTAGCACAGGCTATCAGGGGCTATAATGCAAAGTCTGACCAAATAATATAAGTCCGACATCATGGAAAGCCTAGCAACATAACCATCATTCAAGTTTATGCCCCAACTACAGATGCTGATGAGGACGAAATAGAAAGCTTTTCTGCAAGTGCCCAGGAAGAAATTGTTTCAGGCAACCAAACAGATGATTGTATATGTGGACGTCACCAGACGGCCAATATAGAAATCAAATATATTACATAATTGGAAGCAGAAGACTGAGAAGCTCTATTTGGTCTGCTAAAACAAGACCAGGTGATTGAAAATAAAAACTTATATATTGTGTAATTTTATATTAAGTGCTATGGAATCTTTCAATAGAATGAAGCAATATCTCATAGAATGAAAATGTAAACATGTATATGCACCACGTCAAAGAACAAAACACATGAATATGATCAACAATGTCCAAGTCATACGTTCAAAGTTGCCCAACCCAATAAGACTAGGCAGTCTACAGGACTGTTGTACTATTCCAATAAGGAAAACATTGACAAGATTACCTGTGACTTTTGTGGGACAGGAAGTCTCTTGGGCTGGCCCCCTGCCTCCTCTCCTCAACCTTTGCCTTTCCTTGCTGCCCACCCTCCCATCCAGTTGACTGTACAGGCTTGTTGCCAGTCACCCTGTTGGGGGCCAGGTAGGAATTCTTCGCCCTCTGCCAGATTGGCTCAGCCACCCCCGGCAAAAGAGAGCGCCCGCCGCCGGTGGCCAGTCAGCCGGCCAGCTGGCCGTCGCCGCCTCTCCTTCCCCCCCACCCCCGGCCTGCCCTCCTGCCTCCCTGGGGTGGGGGCGGGGGAGAGAGAGGCGGCGGGGACATGGGCCCCGCACAGGCGCCGTTGGGTCGCCGGGCCGTTTACCCGACTGCTGCCCCCATCTTGGCCACGTACGCGGGACTCGACGACAGAGCCTCCCGGGGCTCGCGCGATGCCTCTGCTTGCCTCACAGAGGGCCAGGGGACTGTACCATGTCAACTGGGGGGGGGGGGAATTGGGAAAATAAATGGTAGAAGTGAGTCTTCCTCCGCAAGAAAGTATTAGCACAGGGAAGAGGCGACGCTCTCCTCCATGCCGAGACTGCGCCCCGAGCCTGCCTCCCTGGGGCCGGGGGGGGAAAGGAGCAGCGGGGATGTGAGCCCCCGCCCCCCCAGGGATTTACAAACTCTACGCCCCTGAGTGAAGGGAGTTGGTGGAATTTCTCCAAACAACAAATGTAAGGAAAGTCTTGGGGTGTGAAGGAAGTGCATGTGAGGTGTTTTTAGCTGTCTCTGGAACTAGAGACCAACTGCCTGAGTCATATGGGGGGAAAACATAATTTGGAGCTTAGGTGTAACTTGATAGTTAAAAAGGAACGTCAATATAATCAAAGTATTTGTGTCAAAAGCACTGTGATCAATGGTTGAGCCCAGGGGTCCGTTGGAGCAGGAGCGCACAGGAGCGCAGCTCTGGGAGTGAGAAGCCCAGGGGGCGGGCACATGACCAAGCCCCACCCCCTCCTCGGCTTCCCTGAGCAGTGCAGAGGCGCAGCGCCCCGGGGAAAGCCCTGCTAGCGTCTTTATTGTTTTTAATGTTTTGTTTTAATATTGATAATTTTATCATTGTTTCTTTTATGACTGTGTGCTGTTTTTCCAGAGACTTGCTCAAGGTGGCATATAAATTTTCTAAGTATACCATTTTTTTATCTGGGCACATGGCACATAAGTACTGGAGAAATTTCACCAACCCTTCAGAAGCTTCCACCCCATCAGTTTGGTGTAGTGGTCAGGAGTTGGACTCTAATCTGGGAGAACCGGGTTTGATTCCCCACTCCTCCACATGCAGCTGCTGGTGTGACCTTGGGCCAGTCACAAATTCTCTCAGAGCTGTTCTCTCATGAGCAGTTCTCAAAAGACCTCTCTCAGCCCCACCTACCTCACAGGGTGTCTTGTTGTGGGGAGGGGAAGGGAAAGGGATGGGTGGTGCACATGTCCTGGGTATCTCAAGTCTACTTGAAACCTGGTGGTTTCAAGGGAGCAGGAAGAGAATGAGGGTGTGTTCTTTATGCTTATTTTTATTGCACAAAGTATTGGATGGGGAAGGGAATGGAGGAAAAGCAGGTCAGTTTCACTCACCTTTGGAGTGGAGCCTGAGTGGTGGGTGTTGCCTTCTGACACACTTCCGGTATGTTAGGGGGTGTGGCATATGCAAATGAGTTATGCTAATGAGCTCCTGCACCTCTTTTTCTACGAAATGACCCCTGGTTGAGCCAATACAAGGGCAGAAATGGTGGATATATATTTTGTAAATAAATAAATGTAATCTAAAACCTCTTGGGCTTTTCAGGTCCCTATTTGTCTTAGCTCGTGTTAGTACTATAATCATGGTGAGTGCACTCCAGTTCTGCCCCATCCCCATTTCTCACTTTTTTTATATTGCTAGGGTTGCCCGCGCCTGCAATCCCCATGACCTGTTGAGGGCAGAGCCTGGGAGGGGTACGAACAGTAACCAGAACAGATTTTATATAGTCTATTTCTAGTTACAAAACATACATTACGAGGTACATGCAAATATGCATGCAAATGTCAAAAGTAGCTTTATAGCTGCAATTATGATGAAGATCTATATTAGGGCATGGTTAATCATATAGACACCCTGCTATAATATGGGAATGTAGAGGATCAGACTGCAACTGGGGATATCCTAGTTCAAAATCCCCACTTCACCATGATGTTCATTGGGCGATTTTGTGGTAGCCACTTTCTCAGCCTAGTCTGTCTAACAGAGTTGTTGTGAAGTCAAAATTCATTTATTTTTATTTATTATTTGATTTATATGCCGCTCTCCCCACATTTTGCGGGCCCAGAGCGGCTTACACGACTTGGTAACCCAAGATTCATAAATACATTAAAATGGAGGACCATGTGTGCTGTACTGTGCTTCCTGATTTGCATGAATAATGCAGCTAAAAGATTCTCATTATTTCATCCATGGGACAACTTTATGTGTAAGATTTTCAAGCACAGGAAAATACAGCTATCAGAACCAAGATGACAGGTGTAGGATAATATAGCTAGTGGGAGAGTGCCAACTCTGATTTAACCATAGAAAATATTAATTTCTTTGGAAATTAATCCTATGCATAAAAGTAGTCCAGGACTAGGTTCATTGACTCAATTACTCACTGGCAATTTTTTTTTGTCACCCTGCTCAGTTTGTTGGCCTTTATGACACATATTAAAATGTCTGCCAAATAAAGAATGGTTTTTGTTTCTTTTCTGGATTAAGGAAAATACTGCTCCTAGGATGGCTTTAAGTAACAGAGATTTGGAATGCAGAAATCAGTTATGTGGATACATTCCCATCCAGTTTAGTAATTTTACTGACTGTTTTGATCTAATTACTTTTATTATTTTGTTCCCTGTTCAAGTAAAGAATTTAACTTAACAAGAAGTGGTGGCAGGTACAAGGATAGGCAACTTTAGAGAGGATTGAATAAACATATGGAGCAGAGGTCCATGAGTGGCTATTAACCACAAGTTATAGACGAGGCTATTAACCACAAGGGCTGTGATGATCTGTATTCTTGGTGCTTGGGGGGCAACAGTGGGAGGGCTTCTGGAGTTCTGGCCTCAATGGTGAACCTCCTGATGACACCTGGGGTTTGGCCACTGTGTGACACAGAGCGTGGACTGGATGGGCCATTGGCCTGATCCAGTATGGCTTTTCTTCTGTTCTTATGATATCTCTCCTTATATATAATTGAGTAGTGGGGTGGCACTTTCTGAACATTCCACATGCTCTTAAATCAGTTGGTTCCATAGTGTGTCAGTCAGAAGCTGTCCCTATCCACTAGCTGCATTGCCTGAGTCCTTCCCACAGAAGCGGCCCCCGCCAAAACTTTCCTCAGAAGACAGTTGCTTCACTCCAGTGAACACAGCTACTGTCTTTGCTCTCCTCACCAGACGATGATTGATTCCCTCAGGGGACAAAAACCACTGTCTTTAGCCTCCAAGCCAAGTTTGCTCATGTGCCACTTTCCACAATGGGGGAAAAAATCTGCCAAGTAAACAGCTGTTAGCGTAGTGGAGTGGGGGGGGGGGGGGGAAGCAGCCCAAGTTATAAAACAACAGCAACAAAACCAGTGGATACACACACAAACAGAGATAAAGGATGGGGCCAGACACACAGAAAATGGGAACAGTTGATTTCTCCCTGGGGTTGCCAATCTCTAGGTGGGACCTGGAAATATCCCGCTGTTACAATTAGGGGTGTGCAAGAAAAAAATATATATATATATATTTTCCGGATTCGGTATATTGGACCTGAATTTTTTTGGGATTCCCGAAAAAACCGGCATATCTAAACTGGTATGGTGTTTGTATCTGAAAATTTTTGGGATTCCCAAAAAAATTGGGTTTATTATACCCTACGGGGCCATTGTAATCAATGGCAAAAAACTTCTGAAAAGTTTCCAGGGGGCTGGGGGGAAGGGGGTTTGAGGTAAAGACTCCAAATTTGGACTGTAGCTGCTGAAGCCTCTCCCCAAAGGACCCTCAAAGTTTTGAAAAGATTGGACCAGGGGTCCAATTCCAGGGACACCAAAAGTGGGTGCCCCCATTCTCCATTGTTTCCTATGGGAAAAACTAAAGGCAGGCAGGCAGCAGACAGTGTCTCCCCAAGAATCTGTCTAAGAAAGTAAGTGAGGTGGTGAGGGGCATGTTTTCCAGGCCAGCAGCAGAACCTCTGCAATCTGCCTCCCAGAAACAGTGCCACTGTGCCAGTCAGTGCCCAAACCCAACAGGACTCACTCAGGTCAAACCAGAGAATCCCTGCAGCATAACCAGATTGAGGGAGCATGTTGGCAGCCAGGCCAGCAGCAGAACCTGGGAAAGGTGCAAGCTCAGCTGGGGTGTCAGCAGCAACAACAGCCTTGCAAAGATTTCCAGGCTGCAATGGATTTGGAAATGCATTGCAGGGATTGGCTGTCTAGGCCCCTCCTGTAAACAGGAGCAAAAGGCGGGAAAGAGGGGAAACAGGAAACACTGTTTTCCATGTGCCCTTTAAGTTTTTAAACCCCCACAGCAGCCATTTTGGAAAACCTGAAAACCCCCCAAAAAACCCGAATTTTTTTGGAGGGTTTTTTGGAATGCCGAAAATGCTCTGCGCAATGTTCCCAGCATCCAAAAAGCCAAAAAAAACCCCGAAAAGACTTTTTTGTGTGTTTTTTTTGTTCGGGAAACCCGAATGCACACCCCTAGTTACAATTGCTCTCCAGATGACAGAGATCAGTTCCCCTGGAGAAAATGGCTGCTTTGGAGGGTAGTCCCTATGGCATTATACCCTGCTGAGTCCCCCCCCTCAACGCTGCCCTCTGCAGGATCCACCCCCCAAATCTCCAGGTATTTCCCTACTTGGAGCTGGCAACCCTACTTTCCCCTCACTGCCTGTTACTAGGCAACCAAGCTTGGTTCTGTCAGTAAAAGGCCCTTTCCACACCTATTTTGGCCTTTGGGAAAAAGACCCATTGGGGCTAGTCCTGATAGGTTGCCAACTCCATGTGGGAAATTCCTGGAGATTTGAGGGATGGAGCCTGGAGAGAGTGAGGTTTGAGGAAGGGTGGGACCTCAGATAGGTACAATGTCATAGACTTCACCTTCGAAACCAGCCATTTCCTCCCATGGAACCATTGTTGCCAGTCTCTAGGTGGGAGCTGGAGATCACTCAGAATTACAACTGCTCTCTAGGAGGGTGGGTGGAAGAGATGGAAAATGGAAGTCAGAGGGGCAGATAAAGGAAGGTTGATGGTTGGCTGGGAGGGAGATAGGGTTGCCAACTCCAGGTTGAGAAATTCCTGGAGATTTGAGAGGTGGAGCCTGGAGAGGGTGGAGTTTGAGGAGAGGTGGGAACTCAGACAGGTACAATGCAATAGACTCCACTCTCCAAACCAGCCATTTCCTCCTGGGGAACAATTGTTGCCAGTATCCAGGTGAGGGCTGGAGATCACTCAAAATTACAACTGCTCTTCAGGTAGCAGAGGTCAGTTCCTCTGAAGAAAATGGTGAACTCTGTGTCATTATACCCTGCTGAGGTCACCACAGCAAATTAACGCTGAGTGCCCAAGGCCAGGGACACTCTCCCGGAGCTTCTTTCTAGAGCCCATTGTATTTATTTCCACAACAGGCCTTATTCCTAGTATATGTATAAAAAGAGATAGGGCAACAAAATAAATGTCTTTATTGTAGAAACCCAAATGCTGATATTTTCATCCTTGAGGCTACCAGCCTTGAATCTCAAATTGTTGGGGAAATAGTGAACTTACAAATATTCCAGACAAACAAATGATAACCAGGATGGCATCCAATCTCAGTACACCAGCAAAGGAAAATAGTCACTCCACAGATAGGCTTGAGCTTTGCCTAGTATCTGGCTTATTCA
Source organism: Lepidodactylus listeri (assembly GCA_029233225.1). NCBI lineage: Eukaryota > Metazoa > Chordata > Lepidosauria > Squamata > Gekkonidae > Lepidodactylus > Lepidodactylus listeri. The sequence goes on along the minus strand of JARCFY010000016.1, from coordinate 51,832,720 downwards.
AGACCCTGCAGTAGTTAATCATTGTGCCTTAGCCACCAAAGATCTCTGGTAGCATTTCCAAACAAAGGCACTGTTGCTGAAGATAGATCTGACTTGAAATATCTGGAAGTATACCCCAGAGCCTCACATCACTAAACAAAACAGACAATCATTGCCCCAATCATACTCCCTTCTCACTTTCCCTTCATTTTTGTGGACTTGCACAAATATGTAGCTTTAGCTCTTGCTTCTTCCTTTTGCTCTGCCTTTACTGGGATCTTTGCCTCTTCTCTTGAATTGAATGAATTGCACACTGTAGTGATGGTTGGAATATTTAGCCTCTTTTAGCGGGCTTTCTAGTAAGGGTGTAGTAAGGTGTGAAAGGTCAACCTGGGCATCCCTGAGTTTGGAACCTACTTAAGGAACAAGACTGCAGCCAAGTTCCTGCTTACTTCCTCTGATGAGTAAATGTAATGTGGATATGTGAGTCTCCTTATCAATTGCCTGAGGTCACTGCTGACTGTGAGAGTGATGGCTGAGTATGGAAATTCAAAAAGTGATACCAAGAGTTTCTTTTGTGACATCACACATTAAAAAACAACAACAATGTATATACAATAGTCTGAAAACATATTTCCAAGCTTTGGATATTTGAGTGGGGATATTTGGGGGGTGGGCCATGGCTCAGTGGTAGAGCCTCTGCTTAGCATGCAGTCCCAAGTTCAATCCCCCAAATCACCAGTTAAAAAAGGACCAGGCAGTAGGTGACGTGAAAGACCCCTGCCTGGGGCTCTGGAGAACTGCTGCCAGTCTGAGTAGATGATACTGACCTTGATAGACCAAGGGTCTGAGTTGGTACAGAGCAGCTTCATGTGAGTGCATGACAAGAGAGAAAACATAGGATTTAAGTTATGACTCAATTTGTGCAGAACAGGAAGAACTAAAATGACATGGTTACGTTTCTCTCTTTAGAAAGATTTGCTCTCACGAAAAGACTGTTTTCCCCTTTCCAATCAACTCTGGAAATAAAAAAGGATGTTAAAAGCCTTGTAAAAAGTACCTTCTCACAAACTTGAGGGTCTGAAAGTATGAATTTGAGACTGTCCAAAATGGGGATTCAGTTGTTAAATCAATACAAGCATTTCACAGCATGTCTATATATTTGAATCCATTCTGTATTTGTTTCATTTTGCTGCACTTCTAATTTTTAGAACAAATGTTCTTATAGGGTCATTTGAGACCTCAAATACCTTTAGTCCTTGGGGAAAAACCTTATTTAATAGGCAAAAAAATATATGATGTTTTTTCCCCTTGAAGGATGAGCCATGAAAACTGCAAGGAGGATAGAAGTTCATACCTGAAACAATTTTATTTAATTGTATGTTAACACCAGGGGTCCTTTCATAAAAAAAGAGGTGCAGGAGCTCATTAGCATAACTTATTTGCATATGCCACACCCCCTGACGTCACCGGAAGTGTCAAAAGGCCACACATCCCTGATGTCATGGGCAGTGTGTCAGAAGGCAAGAAGGGAGGGGGAAGGAAAGGAACAGGGAGGAAGGTAGGTAGGTAGGTGGGGGAGAGAGAGAGAAGAAAGAAAGAAAGAAAGAAAGAAAGAAAGAAAGAAAGAAAGAAAGAAAGAAAGGAAGGAAGGAAGGAAGGGAGGGAGGGAGGGAGGGAGGGAGGAGGGAAGGAAGGAAGGGAGGGAGGGAGGAAGAAAGGGGGAAGGAAGGAAGAAAGAAAGCAACAGTAAGGTAGGTAGGTAGTTGGGGGAGAGAGAGAGAAGAAAGGAAGGAAGGAAGGAACAGTAAGGTAGGTAGGTAGTTGGGGGGAGAGAGAGAGAAGAAAGGAAGGAAGGGGGGAAGGAAGGAACAGGAAGGTAGGTAGGTAGGTGGGGGAAGAGAGAGAAGGAAGGAAGGAGGGAGGAAGGAGGGAGGGAGGGAGGAAGAAAGGGGGGAAGGAAGAAAGAAAGGAACAGTAAGTTAGGTAGGTAGTTGGGGGGAGAGAGAGAGAAGAAAGGAAGGAAGGGGAAGGAAGGAAGGAACAGGAAGGTAAGTAGGTAGTTGGGGGGAGAGAGAGAAGGAAGGAAGGAAGGAAGGAAGGAACAGGAAGGTAGGTAGGTAGGTGGGGGGAGAGAGAGAAGGAAGGAAGGAAGGAAGGAAGGGGGGGCGCTTCTCCCCCCACTGGGGTGGGCGTTTCCCTCCCTCCTTCCCCCTTGCTTGGGCCTGAGTGGCATTAAGCCACTCAGGCCCAGCCTCTCCCTCCCTTGCGCCCCGGGAATGGTGAGTGGGGGGGAGGGGGTTCTTCCCAGGCCGGCGGCCAGCTGCGGCCCCAGGAACTGCTGAGTGGGTGAGGGAGGGAAGGGCTTCTTTTCAACTCTGAGTTGGCAACCTGCCCTGGGAACCCTCCCGTCTTCCCTCGAAACTAGTTCCTACTTCTGCAGGAGGCGATCAGCCACGATGAAAATGGCTTCTCAAAGCACGTGCAAAGTACATTTCCCTCCTTGGTGCATAAACCACCCACCCGGCACAGGAAAGGGATGGGTATGTAGGCAGGACCCCTGCTTCGTCTGTAGTAGGCAGGCCCGAGGGGGAAGCCAGCCGGGCCCTCTGAAAAGAGCGTCCTACGTTGGAGCTGCTGCAGGGGGGTTGCACGACAGAGCCTCCCCGAGCCGGGCTCCTGCAGCAGCAGGGCAGGCGGCGCGGCCCCTTTAAGGCGGAGGGCTGGCTTGCCCGCCAGGCAGTGGGTGGTTGTTTGTTGCTTCCCGGGCCTGATCTGCCGCCTCCTGAGGGCAGGATCACTCGGCTCGGCGGCTCCTCCGGCTGGGGAGCGGTTAAGTCTTGCTCGCTCGCTCCCAACCATGCACGGGCTAGGCCAGCCTTGTGCTCTGGCGGCGGCACTTTTCCCTTCGGGGCTGCTCAGGAGAGGAATTGGAGAGGAAGTGGGAGGGTTGAGCAGTTCCCACCTGCTTTGGTAGCACAGCCTGCAAAGTTTCATTTGCCGCGTGGCTCCTCCGCGGCCCCCAGGTGCAGCCTTGCCCGGCTGCGGAGAAGCAGGTGCCGCCGCCCAGGAGCCACCCAACGGCCCGGTTGGAGTTGTTGGGGCCCGAGCGGGCGCCCCAGCTGCGAAGCCCCCTCTGCTTCTGCCCAAAGGACCAGCTGCCCTTCCTCCTGCTCTTTCCCCTCCGGCGCCCAGGAATGGAGGCGGGCGGTGCCTGCTGGCTGCGCACCCAGGGAACTGCTGAGTGGCCGAGGGAGGGAGGGAGGGAGGGGATTCTTCCCGGGGCTGGCGGCCAGCCGCGGCCCCGGGAATGGTGAGTGGGGGAGGGAGGGAAAGGTGAGTGGGGGGGAGGGAAAGGCTTCTCCCCGGGCCGGCGGCGGTCTGCCGTGGCTGGGAAAGGTGAAGGGGGAAAGGGCTTTCTTCCGGGGTGCAGGGCGGCGGGGCGGGGCTTTGTAATGTGCCCGCCCCCCGGGCCCTTCTCTCCCGGAGCGGCGCTCCGGCGCGCCCCGGCCCCAACGGAGCCCTGGTTAACACAATATGGGGTAAAAATAGCTTTTTTGTTCATCAGTGATAAGTGGAAAGATTAGAGCATTATTTACACATATTAAGAAATTTTGTTTATTTTAGAGCTGAACTATGTTCCACACAAAATTCTTATACAAAATACTTATAAGCTGTTCTTGTAAGGAAAAGTGGTTGGAGGAGATAAACAGTAGAAGTCATTTGCTACCAGTGGTTACCTGGTATAACTGCCCCTTTTAAACTGTTCCTCCCCATCAGTAGCTTTCCACATACATTTGGAAACTGTGGTATATTTATTGTGTACATTACAATACATTACACATTATAATTGATTATATGAGCTTTGTTGTTCTGACACCAGTTGCCCAAGTCCCTGTATCTCCTCTAGGAGTGTGCATTCAGTTTAACCAAGCCAAAAAAATACCCCCAAAATACCAGTAAGGTATTTACTGAGAGGTACCAAACCATTCTCTGCTGTAGATGGCTCAAATATCTCTTACCTGAAAAGTGAGCTTTGTCTAGCCAAAAAAACCAAAACAAAACCGTGGAATGTTTAAGGACATCACAACAAAGTTATTTCCTCATTTGCTAGGGTAAGCTTATACAGATGCTCTTTGAGAGGGATGGATGCAGCTTTCAGATGACTCGTAGAAACATGCATGATTTCAGGGGGAAATGATCTGCCCTGATGATCTGTCACATATCATTAATGTGTTGTCTGATAAATAACCATTCTATAGTTTGATATAAGTATCAGAATAATATCGACAGTCTCTCCCCTCCCCCCAGTAGCAGAACGGTAGTGATTGCAGTTCCAATGTTGCCTTAGACTGGCTATCTGTGAATGAGGTAGAATGGGTTTGACATATATGTTTCCATCCCAGTAATCTTTTAGTTTTTCTTCACATCTCTCATCGGTGAAAGGACATTCAAGGGAAGAGAAGGGTTATTGACTTAAGATGTTAAAACTGGCAATTGTTATTTGTGCTCCCTCATGGCCCATTTTCATTTGTTTACCAATAAAGAAGAAGAAGAGATTGGATTTATACCCCGCCCTTCACTCACTTGGAGTCTCAGAGCGGCTTACAAACTCCTTTCCCTTCCCCTCCCCACAACAGACACCCTGTGAGGTAGGTGGGGCTGAGAGAGCTCTTTCCCAAGCTGTCCTTGAGGGAACAGCTGGTACAAAGCTATGGCTTGCCCAAGGTCATCCAGCCAGGTGCAAGTGAAGGAGTGGGGAATCAAACCCGGTTCTCCCAGATTAGAGTCCACACACTTAACCACTACACCAAACTGGCTCTCTTAACCACTACACCAAAAAGGCCCTGTTCACAAGTTACACTGAGTACATTTACAGTCTGTGTATGGTGTACACTTGTTTTTTCTTTATACATGCATTGAGTAACTCATATACATGCCAATTGTACATGTGTTTACTGTAACTTGTGAACTGAGCTGAAATAGTCTGTGAAGCTTTGTCTTCGAGTTCCCTCTGTCCACTGTTTCCATCTTAAGAACAATGTGGTCGTGATAGGAAGTGTCATCAAGTCACAGCCAACTTATGGCAGCCCTGTTGGGTTTTCAAGACAAGAGACATTCAAAGGTGATTTCCCATTGCCTGCCTCTGCATAGTGACCCTGGATTTCCTTGGTGGTCTTCCATCAAATACTAACTAGGGCTGACCCTGGTTAGCTTCTGAGATCTCATGAGATTGGGCTAGCCTGGGCCATCCTGATCAGGTATATAGATTTTACTAATTGATTTAGATTCCCCCCACACCACCACCATTCTTTAAAATTCTCAGTTTACTTTTAGAGGAACCCATACATTTTTCTTTAGTTGAAATTTTATTGGCAAGTAGCAGTAGCTATGGAACAACAGCAATGTGAAGATTATTCAGGAAATATGATCTACATGGATGTGCACCTGAAATATATTCTTGCCTTAGTCATCCCCTTATCAATCTAGTGTCCCTGTTGTTGTTGTTGTTCAGTCACACAGTCGAGTCCGACTCTTCGCGACCCGATGCACCACATCACGCCAGGCCCTCCTGTCTTCTGTAGTGTTTCGGAGTTTGCTTAATTTCATGTTCGTTGCATCAATGACACTGTCCAGCCATCTCATCCTTTGCCATCCCCTTCTTCTTTGACCTTCAATCTTTCCCAGCGTCAGGGTCTTCTCCACTGAGTGCTCCCTTCTCATTTGGTGGCCAAAGTATTTGAGCTTCAGCTTTAGGATCTGGCCTTCCAGGGAGCAGTCAGGGTTGATTTCTTTTAGGACTGACTGATTTGATCTCCTTGCAGTCCAAGTGACTCTCAGGAGTCTTCTCCAGCACCATAATTCAAAAGAATCTGTACTTCAACGCTTGGCCTTCCTTATAGTCCAACTCTTGCAGCCGTTCATTACTACTGGGAATACCATGGCTTTGACCATACAGACTTTTGTTGGCAGGGTGGTGTTTCTACTTTTTGTTATGCTGTCTAGGTTTGCCATCACTTTTCTTTCAAGGAGCAGGCGTCTTTTAATTTCATGGCTGCAGTCACCATCTGTAGTGATCTTGGATCCCAGGAAAGTGAAGTCTGTCATTGCTTCCATGACTTCCCCTTCTATTTGCCAAGGAGTGATGGGGCCAGATGCCACGATCTTAGTTTTTTTGATGTTGAGTTTCAAGCCAACTTTTGTGCTCTCCTCTTTCATTCTGAGCAAGAGGCTCTTGAGGTCCATTTCACTTTCTGCCATTAGTGTGGTATCATCTGCACATCTGAGTGTCCCTGGCTGACAATTTAAATTCAACACTTGCTTATTTTAAAAGCCTGTCCTGGGAATTTTCACTGCTGATATGACATGTATACATATCTTGTCATCATAGCATGTTGCCGCTTTTCTTCTTCTCTGTGTTCCCATTTCACCATTTAAAGATGGGGGAGGAGTATCTTCTTTTAAACCAGTGTCCATTTCTTCTTGGAACACATAATTAACACATAACTAGCTCAGAGATCTCGGCATGAACTTGAGGGACCAAAGGTGTTTCTGCAGTTTGTGTATGTGTCTCAGAGATAATTATTCATATTACCTACCCTGACAGGGATTTCAGGCATGGGATATACTTGAAGGAGTCTCCATCTGCTTACTTATTAACTAGGACACTTCTGTTCATGGCAGCATCTCTCAGATCTCAGTACTGTTGCCTTGATTAATAGTCAATCAGCAAAATCCCAAGAGCTACGTAACATGTGGAAAGAACACGAGATAGTCCTGCTGTGTAAGTGCAGCTCTCTTTATGGTCCTCCTAATCCAAGGCTCTGTATTGCATTTTGGCATGTGTGTGTCTGTGCAGACCCACAGTATAATCTCTTAACATATAATGTGTGAAACACATTTTTAATGTAGATGATCTGTTTTTGGATTAGTATTTGATTTTGAGGGATTATGACCATAATTTACTACATAGGTTATTGTGTATGTTCTCTGTTTTATCTGTTTTTAAAGTTATCCTTCAGGGTTCTTCTAGAAAGGCTGGGACAGAAGGAAGGAAGAAGGGAAATAAGGAGTCATTTGGAAGGCAGGAAACAACTGGTCTTCTTATGCATCTCACCTAATGCAGAGGCTGTAATTACCTCTCATCTCTAGGTTCATCATGAAAAACAGAATGTGTTTCTCAAAGATTCTTCTTCATTTGAAATCCCTATACCCATTAGTAGGGCTGACTTCAGGTTCTAGAGAGCTTATGGATGCTGTCAAGCCCCCCTCTCCAATCTTCTGCTTAGCAGAGATGCAGCTTTTGCCACTGCCAATCACCGGTGTGGGCATGTAGCGATGGCAACACTAGAAGCAACTGCTGGCACTGCCTTGCTTATCCCTCTGTGGCCTTTACTCACTTGAGTGAGCAATGAGTTCATGGAGACAATCAGTGAATGGGTGAATGGTGACAATGCTGTCTGCCCTGTGTTGGAAGAGGGGAAGACACCCACCACTAACTATGGCAGCAGTGAAACCAGCAAATGGGAGATGTCCCCGTTATTTTAGGGAAATATTTTGCAATCCTAGTCCCATTACATTGCTTAATAGATTTCTCATTCTCTTAATTGCATTGACTTAATCACTCTTTGGTCTCAATGAGAAAGGCTAACTATAAATAAAGTAATAGAGAGTCAGTTTGGTGTAGTGGTTAAGTGTGCGGTTAAGTGGTTAAGTGGTTAAGTGCGCGGTTAAGTGGTTAAGTGGTTAAGTGCACGGTTAAGTGGTATAGTGGTTAAGTGCACGGACTCTAATCTGGGAGAACTGGGTTTGATTCCCCACTCCTCTACTTGCACCTGGCTGGATGACCTTGGGCAAGCCATAGCTCTGCACCAGCTGTTCCCTCAAGGACAGCTTGGGAAAGCGCTCTCTCAACTCCACCTACCTCATAGGGTGTCTGTTGTGGGGAGGGGAAGGGAAAAGGAGTTTGTAAGCCGCTCTGAGACTCCCTTGGGGAGTGGAGGGCGGGGTATAAATCCACTCTCTTCTTCTTCTTCTTCTTCTATTAAATAAATCAGAGAAGAAAATCAAGCTCTGCTTGGAAAGTTGAACTTCTCTCCCCAGTGCTCATAAAACAGCTCCTGCATCTACCTTGCTGTGTCCCTGCTTTTTAATTACAACCTTATTAATATTTATCCTCCCCCCACTGAGCTTGGTTTTCATACCCCTTTCTTTATTAGCAGTTGATGGGTATTAATAATATAGCATAATCAATGGCACTTTTTAGAATATCCTAAATTAAAAAGGACACACCCTTGTCTCCCAAAGACTGTGTACAATATAAGCTTCAAATAAAGAGGAATGAGGAATGAGTATCAACAGATGCAGAGACTGTTGGCTTCATCTCTTCCATGAAGGAGCATGGAGGGTCAGAATCTCCATTCAGGATTGGACGATGGGTTTGACAGGCAGAGATACTCCTTCACACAACACAGAAATTAAGGAATTTGTTGCCACGAGATGTAATGAAATGTACTTGCTTTGATGGCTTTTAAAGAAGATACAATATGAATGATAGGTCCACCAATGGCACTTAGCCAGATGGCTCAATGGAACCTCCATGCTCAGAGACAGTGTACTACTGACCAGTTTTCAGATGGCAATGACAGGATTAGATATCTGTTTGGACACTGTGGGGAAAAGGATGCTCTACCAGATGGATCAACTACTGTTCTATAATCTGTCAGGGCTGTTCTTACGTTAAGATACAGCCTCTGGCATCTCCAGTGAACATATCCCAGACACAAGAGTGGATAACACTGCCATTTAGAGTAGACATTATTGACCTTGATAGACTAATAGTCTGACCCAGTCTAAGTGAGCTTTATTTGTTTATTTAAAACATGTCTGTGCTATCGTTCCACCCAAATAGGGTATTCCAAGGGCGGTGAATAATAAAACATTTAAAATGTTAAAACAGCTTTTAAAATAAGGCATATATATATAATATTTAAATAATTCAATAAAAACATAAAAACATCCAAACACACATCATAACACAACCAGGGAAGAGGGCAGTGACATGCTTTTTTCTATCAACTAAGAGGACCCACACAGCCTCCTATGATTTTTGGAGAAGTAGGTTTCTTTTAAATTATAAACCTCCCTCTCAGTTACCAGGCTCTCTAAAGATAGCAAGTGTATAGGCTTTGGGTTCACCGCCATGAGGTAAGTTTTGTGGTAAGCAAGTACAATACGCAGATCACTGAGGCAGGAATCTGTATACAGAGATTACAGAACATTTATTTATTTACAAGTTAGTTTCCAAGAACAGATCAGCAGCATAGGTCTCCAGATAGTCAGAGAAGAAATTTGGGTAAGGCACATAAATTTAAGCTAGTTATGGCTTCAGAGTGCGATCTTGATTTTCATCAGTGCTTTCAGGAACAAATAGGCTTTTACTGACTGGCCACTTGGTTGGATCATCTCACATACTCAGGATTCCACCCCCACCAGACTCTTTCCCAAGAGTCAGACTAAATGGTACAAGGTCTGTCTTGAAAGTTCCAGATGTGATGTCCCCTGTCTTGGACCTCCAGACTGAGTGACAAGAGAGGCTAGATAGCTAGATAGGCACACTGACCTTTCTTCCTGTCTTTACTCTTCTGATACTGTCCCCTTTGAAATGCAGATTGTGTTCTCAGGGACCATTTTCCCCTTCCTTCTTCTCTCCTGAGAGTGAGCTGAGTAACCTGGTACAGTGACACTGCTGTATTTGTAGCTTTATTTAAGCACTCTGCTGACTAATGGTGACTGGACTAACCACACCAGTTAACCTCAATAGTCTGCTCATTGCCAGAGACAGGCCTAACAATCCAGTATTCTATTCTGTCTCCCTCTGAAGTACAGCTAAACCACTCTGCCACACTACCAAGCAGAGCTACCCTTCACTCTGTCTGCTCTTTTTTTTTTGAGTCAGACCTGCGCTCTCTCTGCTCTCTTCCTGAGGCAGAACTGAACTCTCCTGCTGCGTTTCAGCTAGTATCTCAGCTAGGATTGGGTGACCAGTGGGAGACTGCAGGAATGGGGAAACCGGGAGTGGGGGGCAGCCCTAGTTGATGGTGTGATGTCCTTTTCCCCCAAAAAAACATGATATCATACCTCTCTAAGAATGGCTGTTTTTCCAGGAATTTCTAGAGAGGATTGACATCACTTCCAGGTTTTTCCCCAGAAGTATCACCAATCCTCTCCTGTAATCATCAAAAACTCCATGGTTTTACCATAGAGTTTCTAGTGATTCCTAGAGAAGAGTGATGTCACTTCCATCAAAATACCTGGAAGTGCTGTCACACCATCACCCTGAAGTCCATTTTTTAAAAAAATCACCACAGCTTGGAGCAGAAGTGGGAAATGAGAGTAGGGGTGGGAGATGCCCTGCCTTCGCCAGGAGACTGGCAACCCTAGTCTCGGGACACTTTCAATTCTTTCCTGAGCTTTTGAGAAGATATGAAGAGCTATCTTGTAGCAATGGTTGTTCTCAGAATATCAAATTTAGGGCTTTCAAGTTGACAGTCTATGACAGGAGAAAACCCAAAGGGGCCCAAATATGCTTTATTCTGCTATTTTTCATTGTCAGAGTAGTTTACCCTGCCCACACATGAGTGATCCAAACCATGTCTCCATGAATTCCTGAACAGGACATACAGAAAGATCCATAGCATTTTGTAATGTTGTTTATAAATGAGCTAAACATTTACAGAATCAAAAAAAGTTCATCTAATATACTTTACTGAAATGAGTAGCAACTTGTGAATGCAATTTAGCAGAAGTGGAGAACAAAGTCATTTTCATGTAAAGCTTTTGTTTCCCATTCTTTTATCCCCAAGTAATTCTACAGCACTTTCTATTTTTACACATCACAGGGCGTCATACATACAGAGCTATAAAGCAATATTAGACTGCTTAATCTTGATATGTGATGTGCTTAATCTTGATATAATGTTAATGCAAGCATAATAAAAAAGATGAAAAGACGGTGAGCTTTTAACCTTTATTTCAAAACAGTTAGAAAGCTGAGTTTCATGTACAAAAAGTGGCATAACTAGGATTGTTTCATTGGCTAGTAGTGAATCAGTTAAATCTATTACCACTTAAAGCTAACAGGCAAACCTTGGGAAAACCAATAGATTTGCCTCTACAGGCCCGAGGGACATTAAGAAGTCAGTGCACAATGAAAGATGAAGGCTGTACAGTACTTACAGGTTAAACCATGGGACCTTCTTTAGCCAGATGGAACATTGAGTTGGCAGATATATTTGCCTTAGAAGATCTTGAGACAAATTTATTAATGACATAACTAGTTACAGTTTATCCATTTTTTTACAGTTCTGACAAATAATAGTAATTGCCACAGTATGCACAGTTTTAAAGACATGGCAAGAAGATTCTTCACATTTCAGATGCAAAAAAAAAAGTAAAAAAAAGAAAAATGGTATTATATTTAAGTGGCAGAGAATTCTGTGAAATAATTTTTATGGTTTGCTCCATGCAATAGGCAATTCAGGTAGCTCTCCAGGACTTACAACTACTGAAGAGCCGACTGAGTCAGAGATTATCAGACCATGAACTTCCATAGTTTCTAATGAACCATTGTCCTAAGACTAGAACCCATCTTTGTTAATTCAGTCAATGCTTATCGAAGAAGTCAGAGGAGAAAGTAAAGTGGCATCTCAGAAGAAGACTGTGCCAGCTAGGGCTTCCAGGTCTTTTACCATATCACCCAATGACCACACTTGACCCCTATGGTAGGGCGGTGGGGAGAAAAATCAGCCAAAAAAAATGCTGTTGTGTTGACAGCATGATGTCCTTTCTGGGTAAACCTGAAAGTGACATGGAATGATAGAGTGGGAAGGGGCCATACAGGCCATCTAGTCCAACACCCTGCTTCATGCAGGATCACCCAAAAGGATCCCTGATGAGTGTTCGTCCCGCTCAGGCCTGTAGCTATGGTGGGGCATTCCAGGGCTGTGCCCCCTCAAATGTGAAGAACACCCCACAACAGTTGCTGCCTTTCTCCCTCCCCCCCCCGGTGACATTAAAAGGCCCGCTGATCAGCTGGAGGGCCCTTTAAATCTCGCAGCCGCCTCTCTCCTTCCCCTCCCCCAAGATTTAAATGGCCCTCCAGCAATGCTTCTTCTAAGCTGTGGAGTCCTGTGAGCAAAAATTCTACTTTGTGAACTACTGGAATTAAAGTTGTGAACAAGTGCTTTGGCTACTGCATAAATTAGTTTGCTCTGGAGCCATCCTTCCTGAGCTACGACAGAAATGTAAGACAGCAAGCTCACACTAACTCAGCTTAGAGGGAACACTGTCCTTCAGCTGATCAGTGGGCCCTTTAAATCTTGCAGGATGTGAGGGAGAGGGGTGCCCACCGCACACCTTCCCTGACCTCCAAGTGGTGATTTTGTCACTTGGAATTCAGGCATGGGCAGCCCCCACTTGAAAAACACCCTTTAAATGCTGTTCTTTGAGTGGGGGCTGCCTGTGCCTGATCTTCAAGTGGCGAAATCACCACTTGGAGTTCAGGGAAGACATGTATTCACCCCTCCTCCCCCACCCCTGCTGCCCCACAAAATATCCCCATGTCTTACCAATGCAAAATGTCTGGCTATGGGACTGGTTCAGCTGCTGTTGGAAAACTACCAGTGAAGAGGAACTCACCACCTCCCTAGGCAGCCAATTCCACTGCTGAACTACTCTTAATTTCCGCCCTAATATCCAACCAGTACCTTTCTGCCCATAATTTATATCTGTTCTTGCAAGTCCTCTCCTCTGCTGCCAACAGAACCAGCTCCGGCTCTTCTCTAAGTGACAGCCTTTGAAATACTTAAAGAGAGTTATCATGCCCCCCCAACCTCCTGTTTTTCAGACTGATGTTCCAGACTGAACATTCCCAAATCCCTCAGCCTTTCCTCACAGGGCCTGGTCTCCAGGCCCCTGATAATCTTTGCTGTCCAACGCTGTACCCACTCCATTCTGTACACATCCTTTTTGAAGTGAGGCCTCCAGAACTGTACACAGTATTCCAGTTGCGGCCTGATCCGTGTGATGTACAGCAGAACTATGACAGGATCTGGATGTTAAGCCTCTGTTGATGCACCTTGAGACTGCATTAGCCCTTTTTGTTGCTGCATCACACTGACGGCTCATATTTAGCATACAGCCCACCCATACCCCAAGATCTTGTTCACACACACTGATACCCAGAAGTGTGTTCCCCATCCAGTATGTGTCCTTTTCATTTTTGCTACCCAGATATAGAACTCTGCACTTATTCTCGTTGAACTGTATTTTATTCAAATCCACCCACCTTTCCAGTGTGTTCAGTTCTTGTTGAATTCTATCTCTATCTTTCGGTGTGTTTGCTGCTCCTCCCAATTTGCAAATTTAATGAATAGTCCCTCCATCCCCTCATCCAGATCATTTATAAAAATATTGAAAATACCAGGCACAGAACTGAACCCTGTGGCAATGCCATCAACAACTGCTCTTTGGGTGTGGTTCTCCAATCAGTTACCTATCCACCTAACTATCCTAGAATCCAGTCCACAGTCCTCCAGTTTACCCATAAGAACATAATGGGAAACCCTGTCAAAAGCTTTACTGAAACCCAGGTAAACAATTTCAATTGTGTTCCCACAGTCCAGTAAATTCATCACTTGATCAAAGAAGGAAATAAGACTGGTCTGGCAGGAACTGTTCGGTCCAAATCTGTGCTGACTTCCCCAGTTCACTAAGTTGTCCTTCAGATGCTCACAGATTGACCTCTTTAAAATCTGCTCCAGTATCTTCCTTGAGACGGGTCAGACTAACTGGCCTGTAGCATCCTGGTTCATCTTCCCTCTCTTTTTTGAAGATTGGGCTAACATTTGCCCTCCTCCAGTCCTGTGGTACATCTCTTGTCCTCCAAGAGGTCTTGAAAATGATGGACAAAGGCTTGGTTAGAAAGTTCTTTGAGCACTCAAAACTGTCCAGAACAAAGTCCCGGAGAAATTAGAGGCACGGCCTCAGAAGCACGTCATCTGAGCTGGGAGACCTGTACTCATCCAATGCCAGATGAGGTTCCTCTCAACCATCTCTCTATCCATGTCAACCAGCAGCCTGGATACCATGTTTTGCTATTACCATCTGAAGATAAGCCTGTTCTCTTCTTCAGGGAACAAACTGAGGCAAAATAGGCACTGATCTTTTCTGCTTTCTCTCTGTCAGAGTTTCTCCATTTTTCACTCAACAGTGGGCCTATTGCCTCTTCTACCTTGCATTTGCTCCTCACATAGCTGAAGAAGCTTTTCTTGTAGCAAGCCTCTCTGGCCAACTTCAGCTCTCTCTGAGCTTTGGCCTCTCTGATGGCTGATGTATAGTGCCTAGCAATTCTTCGGGGGTATGTCTTTCCCTCCATTTCATGAACATTTCCTTTTTCTTCCTTAGGTCATTGTAAAGTCCAGAGACGTGTCCACTGAAATCAGAGACTGGGTCCAGAGACGTGTTCAGTGAAATCAGCTCGTAAATTTATTGAGAGGTCAGAACTAGACTGGAAAGCCAGACTTGCAGGTCTGTTTATAAACCCGTTCATGACCGCACCCATGCACATACCCAACATCCATGATTGGCTATTTACAGTGCCCCTGCATCTTATAGGTCTACCTCCAGATGTGGGCTTCCCCATTGGTCCCCAACTAGGATCCTCTGGGTCTATTGTCCTGGATGAGAAGCTTGACGGCTTCGCCTGGCCACATGTTTGGCCGACTGCATGCGCAGCTTAACGGTCAGGACATAACACCCCTTCCCCCATAGTTCAGATTCTCCCTGACACACATAGTCCTTGAGGTAGGCTGGTTGCTTCCACTCTCGGGTGTACTGGCATACTCCAGGGGTTGGGGGGTCATGTTCCGGTGTCAGGTCGGGTCTCTCGGGTTGAGCCGGGGAAGCATCTGTGATGGCGGCCCACTGTTCAGTTGGTGGTGGGTTACTGTCTAGAGGGGAGCTGTCCACTTCTGCTGGGGGTGTGTCATCTTGTGCTGGAATGTCCGCGCTGGGGGCGTTGTACATGTCTGGCTGAGACTCCCCTTTGTCTTCGTCCTCTGGGTCTTCAGGCAATACCTGGTGCCGGAGGTGGTTGATGTACCGCCACCACACTTGCCCATCCTCTGTGGAGATCTCATAGGACAAGGGGCCCATCACTCATACTACCCTGGCCAGGACCCATTGGGGTGCCTTTGTGAAGTTCCGGGTGAAGACTAGTATGTCCCAACTGTTAAGTGGAGCTTCTGATGGGCTGGCACCTCACCACCCAGTTGGACAGTCTGCATTTGGACCAGGCCCCAGAACACAGCACCACTCCTGAAACACGACCAGCTCCAAGAGCTTGGAGCTTGGCCGTGTTTCAGGAGCTGTTCGTGTTTCAGGAGTGGTGCTGCGTTTTGGGGCCTGGTCCGAAGTGGGTGGTGAGGCGCCGGCCCATCAGGAGCTCCACTTAACAGTTGGGACATAATAGTCATCATGGACTTATCTGTTTATCCACATTGGCTTATTGGATCCCCTACCATGTTTTCATCTAGTTGGTATAGTGACGGCTTGAGTTTGCAAGAGCTCTTGCTTTAGGAGAGCCCACCCTTTACTTTCTCCTTTCCCTTCCAGCATTCTTGCCCATGGAACATCCTACTGTTGGTGCAATAGTCTAGGATTCCCTGCAAATCATTCTTAGAGTGTCACTCCAACAGTGCAATGGTGCCCCAAAATCCACTCTCCCAGGCTCCCACTGAATGCCAGCTCTGAGCTATTTCAGGAAAGAAATTCTTTCAGATAATTCACAAAATCATATAATTGAGATGTATATTAATTAATCTAGAGTAACCATAAGAATATTTATCAAGAATGAAAAAGAGTTTATAAGGTTTAAAATGAATAAACATGCAGAAGATTATGTTAGTAAAATCTTTCTTGTGCACAGAAGAAAGAAATTTGGAAACCACTTGCCTTTGTTAATGACCATACGTAAACTGGTGCATTTGCCAGGATTTTTACAGCTAATATTCTGAAGAATTGAAGTAGTGGCGTGCCTTCGGCTGCTTGACATCTTACAGGCCAAGAAATGAGCCTTTAGATTTTCCAAATGTCCATTTTCTAACGGGTGGCAGGGGTCATTTCGACAGCTTAGCACTACAAAAGGCATTGAGATCAGCCCATCTTGTAGGGACAATTACCAAAACAAATAAACAAAGAAAGAAATTAGTAAAATGAAATTATTGAAACTAGGCTTCCATCCTAAATGCTTTTACAATATTACAGCCCCATTTGGTTGCTGGTATGAGTGAGTCTTGGGGCTAAACTGCTGTATTATCATTTATTTTAATGTATTTTTCAGGCCTTGTGCCCATGTAAGCCGCCCTGAGCCCGTTCGTGGGAAGGGTGGGGTATAAATTGAAAAATAAATAAATAAATAAATAAAATAAATATAAAATAGCCAAGGCTAACTGTTTTGAAAACTCCAGAAGCAAATGCAGTATCAGATTAGCAGAAACAAAGCTGCCTAAACCAGAGAATCAATATCAGGCTTGAGTTCACATCATTACAAACACCACTGTGATCCTTATTGATGGAACTGGGCAAAAACCTACCCTGTTTAATATGTAACAACTGAATCTTTAGCAAATGAATGAACTAGTCATTTATACAGTCATCATATATTTGGACCTTTGCTGTTTGTATGTGAACAAAATGGTAGGTTAGTGTAGTACTTGGCTATTGATTTAGACATGAATGAAGCAAGACTTTGGGGGGAATGTTTGCTCTTGCCATCTCTTCAGGGTGATAATACAAGCCATACACATCATATCAGAAAGGCTGTTTAATTTAATAAGAGGAGGGTTTAAGAACTCAGTTGTGTTTATAGATGGTCTCACCATGGCCTTCACATTATGGTTCCTTGGCCCTTGTAAAATTCATTACCATTTTAGATGGACACAAGCCAGGGGTCCGTTGGGGCTGAAGCGAGGTGGAGCAAAGCTCCGCCAGCTCAGGAGTGGCCACTAGGGCAGCCACGGGCCAAGTCAGATTCTCTAATCTGATTCAACCTGCTGCCGAATTGCTGCTGAAATTCAGTGGCAACTTTAAAAGCAACTGGAGGAGAGACAGTTTGAGGGAGAGGCTCCAAACTTGCAGGGTAGCTGCTAGGGCCTCTTCTCGAAATACCCACCAAGTTTCAAGAAGATTGGACTTAGGGGTCCAGTTCTATGGGCCCCCAAACAGGTTGCCCCCATTCCCTCCATTGTTCTCTATGGGAGGAAAAAAGGTAACATTTTCCCCACCATAAAGAACAATGGAGGGGATGGGACAACCTGTTTGGGGGCCCATAGAATTGGACCCCCTGGTCCAATCTTCTTGAAACTTGGTGGGTATTTCGAGAAGAGGCCCCAGCAGCTACCCTGCAAGTTTGGAGCCTCTCCCTCAAACCCCCTCCCCTCCAGCCCCTCATATACCCTATGAGTTTTTGCCATTGATTTCAATGCCCCATAGGGTATAATGGGGTTGAAACTGACATTCCCTTTCTGACACACTTCTGGTGATGTCAGGGGACATGGCATATGCTAATGAGGTATGCTAATGAGTTATGCTAATGAGCTCCTGCACCTCTTTTTCTACGAAAGGACCCCTGACACAAGCACATGCAACTTTCAAATCTTCAGAGTTCCAGGGAAAAGTTCAAATCATAATGAAAATCAGGGCTCATTTCATAGCAGGAGTTCCTTTGCATATTAGGCCACACACCCCTAATGTACCCAATCCTCCAAGAGCTTACAGAGCTCTTCTTACAGGGGCTACTGTAAGCTCTTGGAGGATCGGCGACATCAGGGGTGTGTGGCCTAATATGCAAAGGAGCTCCTGCTAAGAAATGAGTCTTGATGAAAATTATGTTTTAACCATAGATTCTTTATCAATAACCAGTTTGACTTGTGTCCTACGCACAGGTAAAAATTATCAGAGCACAGTATTTGAAAAACTTTTATACTGTGTTCAAACAGCCTGAACATGTCCAGCTGTAGAGAAATATGACTGTGCATATGTGAATACATACTGCTGCTGCAGCTTGTCCCTACCACCACAACGCCTCCACCTCAAATTATTAAAAGGCAGAAAAGGGGGGGGGATCATTATCTGACAAGATATTTACTACTTAGGTGTCTCTCTATGCCTTATGGCAGGATCACTTAGTGTTCATTACATGTTTCTGAGTTATCTGGATCCAAATAAATGTGCACATGCACATGCTCACACTGCCACATAGGAACTGTAGCCCTCATCGATAAATACTAAGAGAGAATTATTTGAGGGCTTGTTCCAATGCAGCATTCCAGGAATGCAGCCCTTGCATTTAAAATTGAAAAAAATAGCTACACTAAATTGGTACATTTCTTCTTTTGGTCATTTAAATGAAGCATCCAACTGCACAGGCAGAAATTGCAATTTATTCTTATTTTACTTCATTAATAGATCGCTTTTCCCCCAGTGGGATCCCAAAGGAAGTTAGATCATTCTCCTCTTGTCTGATGCTAGCCTCACCATCCCTATTCTTAGGTCTGTGAAAGCAGGGCCTATGCAGGAAAGTGGTGGCAATCCTGATCCAAAGGGCTCAGCAAGGCAGGACCATCCACTGTGTTAGATGGCCTGAGCCTTAGTGTGCTGGCATCAGCTGTCTGGGAGGAGGCAGGGCAGCCTTTTCGTGGCAGGGGGGAGGTAGAGGGTGAGGCTGGAGACCAGCCCTGCCCTGTCACTCGTGATAGGCAATAGTTTCCTCCGATAAACTTGGGAGGGTGGGACAACCTTTCAGGGGGGGAGGAAGGGGGTGGCATACCCCAAGAAGTCTTCCTCATAAGGGCCATGGACTCAGGCCTGGGAGGTCATGCTAGCCCTCTTGCTCGCTGTCTACAGGGAACAGAAGTAAACAGAGAGGAGGAAAACCTAGGCTGGCATTAACCCCTTTCCCTATCCAGTCTGAGACATGATTAGATTTCCAACAAGGAGGCTCTGGAGGGTGTTAGCTTGGAGTCCAGTAGCACCTTAGAGACCAACAAGATTTTGGGGGTATAAGCTTTCAAGAGTCAAAGCTCCCTTTGTCAAATACCATAGCTGATGAAGGGAGCTTTATCTCTTGAAAGCTTATACCCCCAAAATCTCATTGGTCTCTACAATGCTACCTCTAGAGAGTGTGTTGTTCCTGCTTGACCCTGATGGCACAGGGGATGTTCATATCATTCCTCCATTTAACATCACAGCAACTCTATGAAGTAAGTTAGGCTGACAGTGTCTGACTGGCCCAAGGTCACCCAGCAAGCTTCAGTGGCAAAGCTGGCATTTGAACCTGGGCCTTCCGGATCCAATTCTCTAACTACTTCATCTCACTGTCTGAATAATTATGTGCTCAATAATTAGTCATTTTAATGACCCAAGCATGATTTTACAGGATATGTACCTTCTTACCTGATGCTTGAGAAAGTTTTAAAAAGTTGATTGCAGAGGTATAAAAGGCCTTACCAGGCCATAACTGCATTGGTACAAAGCTGCTCAATGTGAATTTCAAGTCAATCGAGTGAGAGACCTCAACACACTTGTAAATGAGTGATACATTTGTCTGCTGATGGCATTTATATTGAAGTTCTCAGTTTCCCTGATTTGCACTGAATTCTTTGTTAAATGCATTGGATGGTTGGGTTTAAGGCTAAAGGGCAGGTTTAAAAGCTTTAAAAATAAATGTATTTTTTTTTTTAAAAAAACCTCATGATAAAATTGAATTGGAGAGGGGAAGAAAGTAAACAGTTACAGCTTAAGAGAATAACTGGAAGATGAACCATGATTAACAGCACAAGAACAGAACTATAAAACCCAGTGAAAAATGAGACAGCAAAAATATCAATCATATCAGAAAAAAGATTGTGGTCAGATGTGCAGTTTAATCGGTTGTGGCCCCACCACTAATTGATCCAGGGTTTTTTTTGTTAACTGAAGAATTCTGATCAGACTCACCCCCTTAGCACTCTTCAAAGCATTTTCATCCTGTCCTTGAGTGATCAGATGCATCAGCCAGAGAGTGAGGCTGTCAGCCTTTTTTTGTTTGTTTGTTTGTTTGTTTGTCCCTTGAGCATGCTTACAAGTGCTGATGAGCCTGCTGGGATACATTGTTCATGAGGCAATCGGCCATTTTTTTACAAAGTTTGTCCTTTGAGCATGCTCACAAGTGCTGATGAGCCTGCTGGGATATGTAGTTCACTGCCAGCCTCCCTCTCTAATCTTTTCAATTAACCCTTTCCCTGAAGAAGAGAAAAAAAGCTGACATACAGAGGTGTCTTTCTTTGAAAGTTTTTATAAAGAAAACACAGTTTTGAGAAGTCCCGGGGGGGAGGGTGCGAATATGCAGTTATGCGCACATCACTAATGAGTAGAAAAATGGCAGCTGGAAAACAGGAGAACAATCAGACCATTTTGAAACCAGCTCTGCCCAAAAGGACCAGACTTTCACGGGCATCAAAGAAACATGCAGTAAAGGGGGGATGGGACACAAACAACTGGGACAAAACAGACAGATGTTACTGTCTGATCACGCATTTTAAATCCATAAGGGAACAGCAATGGCAATGGATCAAACTGCACATCTGACCACAGCCAGAGATCCACAGGAATAGTAGGGTTAAAGTTATTAGATGATCACCTAAAGAAAAGTTCAGCAATCTACAGTTATTTCCCCCCTGATAAGCAAACATGCATTTATTACATACATCACAAACATGTATAAGCCATGATCATGGGCAAACTTGTCTGCTCTTCCTCCTACTGTGAGGGAGATAACATAAAATTTGGTATCTGAGAATTAAAAATGTTGATGTTTAGTAGTGCACAGAATTTGGAAATTACATGCCTATGATGAGACTGTCACTATAGGTAAGAAATTAAGCTTCCATGTAAGCAATTAACAATTAATAAAAGCATCTCCATTTTATCACTATGAAATGTACTTCTACTCCAACAAGTTCAGTGAATGGCTGTTCTGTGATTTTGTTAACTGAACAGCAGGGTAACGAACAATAATTAGAAAGAATTAAGTTTAGATCATTTTTCCCCCCAGTGAATCAAGAAGCCTGCATCTTGAAAAGAAACATGGCACTGTTCTCTCTTGGACAGCATCGAACATGATATGAAATATTCAATTTTAGGGAGAGCTTTTCATCAGAAGCCTAAGTTACCCGCAGAGGTTGCCATAGATGGGTAATCAGTAAAAAATGAGTTGCATCCTTTTGCTCATGCACATCAAAAAGTAATAACTTGTATACATACAGACTTCCATCTGGGGGCAATCTGTAATGCAATATAAATGTTTGCTCCCCAAAAACGAATATCTTCCTTTATCCCTTTTCCTTTGGTGTGGAGATCCCACTGAGGATTTGTTTTATTGATTGTTAGGGCTGCATGTTGTCAGAGAGATGGAAAGATTATAACTCAATATGCTTGTGCTGTGGCTGACAAGAGGAAGGAGATGGTTTGTTGTACAACCTTGGAAAGGACCACACTGACCCAAGCAGAACAGCTAAAGGAGAAAGCAGCTAAAATTCAGAAGCCTTTTAAAATTACATGGTTCACACAGTGAATTCAGCAGTCATTGTGCTGAGGGTCCTTTCATTCCAGAAGCCATATGAAGCTTTTGCTGGCACAATGACTTCTTGTTAACTGCCTCTTCAAAATATATCAGAAAAGACTTCATTGTTAATATGCTGATTAGTCTAAAAATGGCCAAACACGGGGGGGGGGGGGGGGGATCACAATGACAAAAAGAAGATTCAGTTTTGTTGACAAAGGATGGGCATGATCCAGCCAAAGTTAAAATTTTAAAGAGAAAACCAGGCATGTGCTTAAAAGCCTTGGATTGCAAGCAGAGAGACTTTTAGAAAATGCTTAAACATTTCTGGATCATTGTCTTGTTCAATAGCATGGCCAACTGTAGCATGAATGGTGAAACGGACCTGGGGGTAGCATAATGCCTGCAACATGTTTTTTTTTTCTCTTGTCCTTGCAATTCATGAATAATGTCTTGCCAAACTCACAGTTCAGGTGTTGGAATGGAAAGGTGAAAGTTCCCCCTTTGAGCCAACTTTCCTGAGAAGCTGTTTCTTGTTAGAATGTCTATAGGGCGCAATCATACGCACCCCTTTGCGACACAAGAAGGATGATTCCCTGCCGGTTCAAAGTGGCACGATCACACAAGCACATCTGGGAAGCATCCTGCAGCTGGTGTCAAACTGTCGCAAACCGCTTTGAGCCGGCGGGGAATCGGCTTATTTAGCTACCAGTGAAAAGGCAGTCTCAAATGGTTTGTGACGGCCTAGAACCTGTGTGATCACGCCAGCGCAAACAAGAGGCATCGGGGAGCGGGCTTTTTGGTTCCTCCCCCCTCATCCTGGTATGCCCATCATTGGACGACCCCGAGGGTGGAGAGGCAAGTCATCGATCCCTTGTAGAAGTGAGTAAGCACACTGAAAATGGCTGGAAAAAAAAAAACAACTCGCCCGCGGCTGCGTGTGATCATGCAGCAGCAGGTCCATGGACCTGTGTGATCCTGCAAAAGTGGTGCAAATTCCCGTCCGGCTTATCTCGCTCGTGTGGATGGGGCCTATACTGTTGTTTAATTTTAGAAACTCTACAATAACTGGAGATATTCTGTAACTTGTATCTATAACAGGCACCCAGGGAAAAAAATGTATATTGTTAGAATTAGCACTGTGCTTCACGTGATATATATTGTAATGTGTGACAGGCAAAAGAAAAAATATATATATAGCTGAGAGAACCCAGGGTCAAGCATAGCACCATTTAAAATGCACTCTGAAGTAATGAGTGGAAAGTAATAAAAATAAATGATCCCCCAAATTAATTATAGAAACTACAATTAAACCACAAACATTGAAGATTAGTATAAGAACCTTCAGGATAGACTACATTGCTTTAAGGAAGGAAGTCCTGAGTTAGTTGGAACCCCTTACTTTTGAAATCATTAGCTTCACTTATCTCAGCAAGGCCTTCTGCAGGTGTGCAAATGGAAAAGAACAGCACGTCTGTTGTGGCCTCCACCATGTGGCCTCCTGCGTGATGTGGCCAGGAAGGTTCCCACTCTCTTGGCATTGCACCAACTATGCAAAACTGTATTATTCAGGAGGGCTGATTTATGAAGGTAACGGTGCTCCCAGTGCGCTCGGGTGACGTTTTGCTGCCTTGGAGGAATCTGGGCAGCAATAGTCGTGGACACCATGCATCCGGAGAAGGCAGGGAGCGGGGCCAGCCATTTGAAGACCCTGTGCCCTGCTCCTGCCTTTGTCAGTTGCTCTGCATGCTCGCCCGCCCGCCCACCCGCCCTGTTCTTAGTGTAGGCTGTTGCTGGTCGCGAATGGGGCTAGGTAGGAATTTTTCACCTCTACCAGGTTTGGCTGCTTCGGTGGAGGTGTTTTTGCCTACCTTACACTGAGGGCAGTGGATTAAGGGTCATAGGTGGTGGGTGAGTGTTAAATAGATCGGTCACTTGGCAGGTTTGTGCAAGCAAGAAAACGGAACTGGTGAGCGCCTCATGGCATATCCCATTTGGGAACAGGAGGTCATCAGGAACTGCCCTCGGATTTTGTGGCCCAGGATGGGGAATGGTGATTGCCTCTGGGAACCTCTTAGGCCAGGCTCCTCCCTGCAGGTTTATGTGGCTTCGGGTGTAGGCGCTCCTAGGGGGCAACCAATATGCCCGGCTGCTGGTTACGAGCCAGAATTGGCTGGCTCAAGACCAGAGCTTGGTGACCCGCCCATATTAAGGGCAAGGAGGTTGTGTCAGGGAGTGACACTTGCCTTGCCTGTTCCATGCTTGCTTAGTTTCTTCCCGTTGCTGCAATGTTCTGTTAAATAGTTAATAAAGTGGCCCTTGTTTAATTCCAAACTGTTGTCTGTCTTGTTATTCCTGCTGGGGTAGCAATAGGACTATATAATGAAATGGTGTAAGCTGTGCGGCGCTGTTTTAGCAAATTTATGAATGTTAATTTCGTAAGTGTCAGATCATGGACAATAATGAAAAGTGTATAAGAGGACTTGTTTTGCTGAGTGTACAACAACAGATACCAACTGCAGACAAATGCCATCCTATGCCAGGAGATGACAGTCCAGCAGAAACCATTGCTCCAGTTCCCAGAAGCCTCTCTGAAGTACAGAAGCCAGTTTGTAACTCTGGTTCATCCCTGCATGCAAAGAGATGTCCAAACATTGTCAAATCCAAGTCTCTGCATATCAAGCTCCTCCCCCCCCCCCCAAACATACATTGTTTCAGCTAAATAAAGGCTTAATTGCCCACTTCACACGGACTATGGAAGCAGTTAATGGACAATTGACTTGGCCAGGCCAAGAGGTTAATCCCTCTTGGGTAGAACAATGGCCTCACCTATGAGTCATCTTTCCTCCAGACCAGGTGTCTCTAGATGTGATTAGGTCATCCTTAAACGTTGTCCACTCCCATCCTGTACCCTATTGGGTAGAACTTTAGAGGCGGATCAGCACAGAGGAAGTCGCTTGGCAAGCCAGCCCCCAGTGATGCCCTCCCTTAAGAGCAGTCTCCCAAGCTCCAGACAGTCAGATCTCACTTCTCTTGCTATCTCCTTCCCAACCTCCCTCCTGGACCCTTGTGTGCACGCGAGGCACTGCTATGTGCTTCTGCTGGCTCAGAGCATGTGATCCTCCCCCCCACCTTCTTCCCAAATACCCTCTATTCTTCTAGCAGGATGGAAATCAGACTTCTGGAAGGTAATTATTTCCCTCTACAGGATTCCATCAACTCCCTGCTCATGCAACTGTCTCTTTAATTCTATCTTACTCTTTAGACCTGTATGATTGAATGTATGATTTTTGCAACATCTGAATGATTCACTTTTATTATTATTAAGTAAACTAAAGACTCTTTTTAACTTCATTTGAGTCTCTGTGTCTTTTTTTGGGAGGTCTGAGAGAGGCCCAGCCTCTGTATACAAAGGTGCTGGTTCTTAACGCCTACTGCTGATTATTGAGAGCTAATATTCCCCCAATATTGATAATATAATAAAGCAGTCAGGCTAACAATGGTTCAGAAAGATATTTTAATAAAATGAAAGGAACTGGGTGGACTACACTGCTATGCATTATAAGTACTATCTGTTGCTGTTTGTATTATCCTACTTTGTAATTTCTGTGTTCTTTAACATGACATGTCAATTCATTTGCTTTGTTTCATCCGTAGCCAGTATATTTGAGCACTTTTTTATTGATGTGATTGGTTGCATTCCGTTGCAAGACCCACTTTGAATTCTGTATAATTGCTCTGGCTTGGGATCTTTCTAGCTATTACTGACACGGAATGTATAGATGAACACAACACACCTTTCTCAATAAAGATGCTTGTTGGTGACTGACTCTATAGGACTCTCAGTTTTAGATTTCCATGATCCTAATCCTATTACACTGCTTATTAGATTTCCCATCCCATTGATTGCATTGACTTTTACACTGCGTAATTGGCCTTGAGTCTCAGTGAGAAAGGCAGAGTATAAATAAATAAATAAATGTGTATTTTCAATTTTAATTGAAATCAATACATATGGAAATCATTTGCTACTGTGTAAAGGATACTGAGAGTGGTCTAATAAACCTTGCTCCAGTAAAAGAAGCTTCACACCACCAGAATAAGGCTTCTGACCTCCATCAAGAAAAGACTCTTCACTTAAGGGAAGGCAGCTTTTGGATAAAGCCTATCGTGTTTGCGACCGAGACACAGTATTGCTTCTTTTGCAGCAGTCTCATTAATTATAGGTTTTAGGTTACAACAATGAATATTTCTGTAAAACCCAAATAAATGTTTATGCTTCATAGTGCTGAACAAATGATTCCATGCATATAATCACTCAAAGTTTGGGTACTTCTTAGGGAGTAAGCTGTTATCGAATGAGTCAATTACATATCATTTTCTCCCCCCTCTGTCCTGCTAAGAGATTCCATTTTTAGACAGAATTCACAAATGTGAATCAGAACTGCAGGAACTTTTAAATGAATGCTTTTAAGGCACAATATCAGAGGAATTTAGGATGAAAATGTTAGCTAAAAACTTGGATGTTGTACTAATGGTCTGATGAAACAGATTCTAGAGGATAAAAAGGACCATTTCCTTAGACTGGAGTACATCTAAAAAAGACTTACGGAGCAAGTAAAAGAGACAGATTTCTATCTTTTTTTTCATTTTCAAAAGCACTAAATTTACTTTTAATTTAAAATGACACTTTGTGAAGTACACACCATCTTTTTCTCTTTTCTCTGTTGTGCACTCTCTCTAATCTAGACACACAACTCTGAGACCCTACATGAAGCACCATATTTTACAATGATAAATTCTTCCCTGTAGATCCATTTTTAAGAGTCTGTCAGCCATCTGTTTTAAGTCAACCATCACTATACTTCTAAACTGACGAGTCGGTACTCTATATCCTGAGTGAGAAAGAAGAGACTGGGGAATTTGGAGATGATGTTGATGATGATCTACTCTCTCTGTTAAACATCCAGATCAGTTCTGAAGGGCCTCCTGGTTGTGGTCTCTCATCTAGGCCCTGATCAAGTCCATATCTCTTTCCTCCAATTGTGCTATGCAATTAGGCATGTTAACCCTTACACCAGATGATTCTGGTTGGCTTCTCTTTGCTGGAACCTTTCATAGAAAACGTTGCCATGATTTTATTGTTCAGTTTAGCAGGCAATAGTAACTGTCAGAAATAAGATCTCAGGTTTCTTTTTTTTTCTTTTAAAATAAAAGTGGTAACAGTTAATGTTAGAGCAAAGGGTGGATCTGCCAAATCATTGGCCTGCACTTGAGGCTCTGTCTATTTTTTTTTAACAACAACAGAACCTTTTATTGGCATAGATCAGAATCATAAACAGTCACCAATTCATGGGATTAACACACATCTTCCTCATTATGAGGCAATCACAAAACTTAGCAACCGCTTCAATAACTGCTATGTTTTGTGAAGCTAGTAAACAATACATCATTCTGTCATCGGATTGCGCAGCATCTTTCTTAAGAATGGCTTCTAAATAGACTGCCCGAATGTCGTCATACAAACTGCAAAGGGTGGATCTGCCAAATCATTGGCCTGCACTTGAGGTCTGTCTATTGGATAACCCTTTGCAGGATAAACAGAAGAATCCATGTTGATTAATTTAGGGGCACAGTTCACTGACACGCCTATCAATGATAGGGAAAATGGGTTAACCCCAAGTTCAAAAAAAGCAGCCTAATCTACATTCCTCTTAACAGAAAGATCAATCATCAAGTGACACATAGGTAAGTTTCCAAATATGATGATCTTGAAGGGGTCACACATCAGTCTACTGTTAAAGTGATAAGGAAGAGAGAAATGTATAAATAGCTGAAACAAAGTGCTGGATAAACAGCATGCACTAATACATTTTAATGATGCACATGCTAACCAGTTTTCTTGGAGACAGCGCTGTCACTAGGAACCATTCTTTTTCTAAATGAGTCTGGCTCATATTCCAAAGATAACACTGATTTTGTAAAAAAAAATATGGACTTCATTTATTCTTCACAATGGGGACCCAAAGCAACTTACATCATTCTCCTCTCCTCCATGTTATCCTCACAAAAAATCAGTGAAATAGACTAGGCTTAGCAAGACTGACTGGCCCAATGTCACCAAACAAGTCTCCATGGCAGAATGGAGATTCTAACCTGGCTCTCGCTGATCATAGTCTAACATTACTACTAACTACACCACACTTGTTCTTTCTCTGTGAAGTGTGGGCCAGTGTCTGTCCCTCAGGGTTTCTGTTTTGAAGAACATCACAACACAGCTGGACAAATCAGAATTAAATATGTAAAGACCCAGAAAAATTGAGGGGTTTTTTTTTTCCCCATGGGGAAAACCCCCCCCCCCATTTTTTCCAATGCAAAAATTGCAAAATTTTGGGGAACACTAAGAAAAAATAATATGAAATATACTCTCTTTTAGAATGAATGAAATGCTTCTCAGGGCGAGGTTTCTTACATGCAAAATAAATAGCATGAAAAGGCCTGAGGATTTCCCCAGTTTTTTCTTTTGAGTGAGAAAAACCTTGTCTTCAACAGCATCTCTCTCATTCCATATGTATAGCATGAAAAAAGTCTGAGGTCTTTCTAAATTTTTCCAAGAACAAATGAGGAAATTTTGGGGAGTATCGGGGGGGGGGGGAAATCCTATGAAATATTTTCATTTTTAGAGTCTACAAAATCCTTTTAACAACATGTTTTTCTTCCCTCAAAATGTAAACCATGAAAAAAAAATTCCTTCATTGAAAAAAATGGGAAATTTAATGGTACACTGAAAAGAAAACTATGATTTATTGATTTATTCAATTGCTTTTAATGAGTGAAATGAAAGACAGGCTTTTACTCAAAATGTATAGTTTGATTTTTTTTAATGTAAGATAGTCTAGATCAGTGTTCCCTCTAAGCTGAGTTAGTGTGAGCTAGCTCACAGTTTTTTAGCCTCCGGCTCACACATTTTTGAGTTAGCTCAGGGAGGATGGCTCCAGAGCAAACTAATTTATGCAGTAGCCAAATCGCTCTCTCACCACTTTAATGCCAGTAGCTCACAAAGTAGAATTTTTGCTCACAAGACTCCACAGCTTAGAGGGAGCATAGGTCTAGATAGTGATAATTACTTATTATACAACATTTTAGATAATACTTTTTTCTTTAAATATTAAGTAATTTTGGCAAAAATTAATATGTTTTCATGTGACATAGGCACGGAGTGCTTCTTCCCTCCCCTCTCCTGGAGTGCCCTGGTAAGTCTTCCACTGGTTTGTCCTTGAGACCTGGCAACCCAAACTAATCACAAAGTCGGCCAGACCTCAGGATACTTAACCCAGTGAGTGGACCAGTGAATGGGCAAGACAGATCTTCCTACACACCTGGTTTGCAGAAAAAAAAAAGATGATGATGATACATTGGAAGTTTTTTAAAAACCCAAACGATAAATAAAGCACCTGTGGCTTTAAGCAACAGAATCTCACAGTGGCCATTGCTAAGCATTCACAGCATTCTAGGCTCAGCTTTGTCAGTAAAAGGCACAGGGTGGGGGCAGGGCCCTTTCCAGAACTATTTTGGCCTTTGAGGGAGGACTCATTGAGCCAGGCCTGGCTGCTTGCTACCATTCAACAGCAGCCATCCTGTGAAAGCTAGCTTGGCATAGTGGTTAGAACTTCATGCTAGGGTCTGGGAGAGCCTGGTTCAAATCTGCCATGGAAGCTCACATGGACTGCCATGGAAGCTCACTAGGTAATGGAGGACCAGTCACATCCTTTCAACCTGACCTATCTCACAAAGTTGTTGTGAGGATAAAAAAAGAGAAGAGGTGATGGCTGGAGACCTTTTGGAATAACAAGTGAGCTCCAGACAACAAACATCAGTTCCCCTGGAGAAAATGGCTGCTTTGGGAGATGGACTCCATGGTGTTATATGCCGCTCTAAGTCTGAAGTTTCTCCTCTTCTCAAACCCCACCCTTCCACGACTTCACCCCCCCCCCCCCCCGCCAAATCTCCAGGAATTTTCCAACTCAGAGCTGGCAACCCTGGAGGAGAATTATGTCAGATCAGGTGCCTTGGCCCCCACTGTAGAGAAAGGAGGGGGAATAAATGAAGAATATAAACAATAAATTTAGCTGAAGATGAGAGGCAGAGAAAAGGTAGTTTGGTGAATGGCCAAAAAGGCAAAAATGAGGCAGGGAAAGGGGAGACGCTATGGAGGTTGACAACTTGACAGGAGGACAGAAAGAGGAAATAGTGTGAGGAGGGGGATACGGGGGAAGTGATGTGTCCCCCCCATCCACAGAAAACCCTGAGAGGTTTTAAAAGAGCCCAAAGTAATAGAAGCAATGCCTGCAGATATAAGAAACAAATCCCTTCAGTGACCTACTGCTGGCAATAAGCCTTGGTTTCAATCAGTAAAAGGCAGGGGAAGTTTTTGAGGAAGAACTCATCAAGGCCAGGTCTACCCGCCACTACTGAGCAACTTGCTACCACCCAGCTTTTATGATTCACTCAGGCTGGGCAGCTGCTACTGTTCAACAGCAGCCACCACCAAAAAGCCACTGTGGAGAAGTGGTTAGACTTTAACCGTTAGAGTTTCAGAACAGGATCTGGGAGACCCAGGCTCAAATCACCATACTACTATGGAAGCTCACTGGGTGACCTTGGGCCAATCACACACTCTAACACTGGGTGACCTTGGGCCAATCACACACTCTACTGTCAGGATCTGACAATGATGTCCTTGTGTTTTCTGCAATTTACAATGAATGTCTCTGTGCTTTTGCATTTTGCTTTCGATTCCTTTGTTCTAGCAGACCCTTGCCAGCACCCCTTATCTGTCTTCTTCATCCTCCTCCCCTGCCAGTTATAAATGTTACTTTGAAGTGGGGATTTTACTCTGGGTAATGTTGCAATGTCTGGGCAGGAGATGGCGACCCAAATTCCTAGGTGTTATTCCTAAACAAATGGTGAATACTCCCTTTCAATCCCTCCTCCCTTTTTCCAGGCCTGTGTATGTTATCTTGTTATTGAAACCTTGAAGCGTTGTTTATGGCCAGGGCTTGGGGAATGTTGTGCCTAAGTTCGCACATGTGGGTCACTCAGATCAAGAGGGGAATTTATAACTTTCTCACCTCACTGTGGGAACCTCAACGGTCCCTTGTACTTTTTCCCGCATTTACCCTCTTGCCCTGATTGGCTTAGGTCCGGGGTTCAATTGAAAACCTGAGAGTATAATAGTACTGTCTGTATTGCATTAAGCATCTCTAACAAACATTCGAGAACCTGTTTGCAGTATTGGAACAATAAAGAACTCTGCTTCAACAACAAAGGTCTGGTTTCTTGCTGCCAATACAGAAGCCTCACACCTACCTCACAGCGTTCTTTTGAGGATAACAGGGAGGAGAGGAGAATGAAATAAGATGAATTGGTTCCCCATTGTGGAGAAAGGCAGGGTAGAAATGAGGTGAATAAATATCAGTACGGGCAGAGATGGGGGGGGCAGGAAAAAGGTAAGTTGATTGGTTGGTGGAGGGAAAGAGGAAATAGTGTGGGGATGAGGACACAGGGGTAAGTGAGGTGTTTCCTGCAAGGCCTTGTGGGTTTCCTGCCATGTAACTGGTCCTGGCAGCCACCACTGCAGAACTGGACCATAATTTTTTTTTTCTGAGAGCCAGTTTGGTATAGTGGTTAAGTGCGCAGACTCTAATCTGGGAGAACTGGGTTTGATTCCACATGCAGCTGGTGTCACAAGTTCTTTCAGAGCTGTTTTCTCAAGGGCAGTTCTCAAGAGAGCTCTCTTAGCCCCTACCTCACAGGGTGTCTGTTGTGGGGAGGGGAAGGGAAGGGGATTATAAATTGCTCTGAGACTCCTTTGGGTAGTGAAGGGCAGGGTATAAATCCAATCTCCTGTTCTTCTTCTGAAAGAAGGAAAGCTGAGGACAAGGAGGGACAGATCAGTTAGGTTGGTGGGTGGGTGGGAAGGAGAGAAGAAAGAAGGGGAGAGGCTAAGGGGTTGCTAGGGAATGAAAAGAGGAAATAGTGAGAGAGAGTTAAATGAGATGCCTCCCATAAGTCCTTGCAGGTCCCTAGCTCGTAATGTAAAAATAGCGCAAAAATGCTACATGAAAAATAAATAAATCAGGAATCCCAACAATGTCAAATGGATGAAATAAAAAGGCTCACAATGACAACATATGAAAACAGACAGAACAAAAAAGGGTATATTCACACATGTGTAATTTCCAAGCACACCAATTATCTCCAGAAATAATGCATGGCCTTTCAAGCATCTGCTGTCAAATCTCCTGGGAATTAAAAAAAATAAATTTTTCTCTCATTACCCCTCTTTTTTATTTTAGGGATATATGAGCCTGTCAATTATTAATCCCATTATCCTTTGGGGGGTATTTAATGTTCTTTAATGTTCAAGGGTCCCAATTTGTCCTTCCTTATGTTCAGATCTCAAGAAGTTCACATCAGAGAGGAAAAATCATATTCTGGGCATGTTATTGTAGCAGTTCTTCTTGATCATTATTTGCTGAGGAAATAGTGAACCATGAAAAAATATTTTCAAACAATTGCTAATTCAGGTTTTTTTTCATATTGCTGCCTGGAACTCCATAATAAAATTGAAGAACAATCTCTAATTTCATTTCTTGTTACTTTATGTTTCTCCACTGGCATTAAGGAAAGGGTTCTTCATATTTAGCTTTGATTCAGTTTACTTCTAGAAAAAATATTCCAGTGGTAATTTAAATTTCTTATCTTCTCCTGTCATAAAAAAAACTGAGTCATTTTGGTACAAGTCTGACCTTATAATCTGTTGCTTAGCCTGAGGTAGGTGTCTCTAAGGACATGGGCATCTAGTCAAATTTTGCCCCAGTTAACAAAATGCATTTCAGTTACAAACCACAGAGGGAAGTGTTGACTTCAGTTTTCTTACAGATGATATACGTTCAAATATTTTAGAGCAAAAGGCACTTAATTTGTGTCAATTGACGAGCAGTCTTTTGGATGTGAAACTTTTTTTTTTTAATTAAAAAATCTGAACAGTATTGTGTCAAGACAGATTTTCCATAAAGTTATTCTAGGGCTCCAAAATATTGCTTTGCAGAAATGTAGAAATGTTCAGGTTAGCTCAATCTCATCAGATCTTGGATGATGAGCAAGGTCATCAGTGATTAGTAGTTGGATGGGAAATCCCAAGAAGTTTAGGGTCACCACACAGAGGCAGGCAATGGAAAACCATCTCTGAAGTTCTCTTGCCTGGAAAACCCTATGGGGTTACCATAAATTGGCTGCAACTTGATGGCGGGGGGAGGGGAGAGTGTGTGTGTAGAGGGGAAATTTGGGGACCCAAAATGCTTTCTGAAGCTTCCTTTAGTTCCTTTTGCCCCACCTCCTTTTTGTGACAGCTGAATGCCCCTTTTGCTGCTGGACTAACATCATTCTACCCCCTCTGGGTTATCTTTCCTTGTGTGATCCCTGGTCAGGAATGTGACAATTAATGCTAATCACAGTTGATTCCTGTAATGATACTTCAAAGGCAATTCAAACTGAAGGCACAAAGCATTGTTCTTATTCTAAACTGGGTTTGTGAGGTGGTCAGGGAGCCAAAATCTGATAGCAGTCACAGAGGCTTGACAGAAGCACTGTCCTTGCTCAATGTGTATCAGGAATGGAACCACACTGGGAAGATTTCTAGTCATGTTTGTGGTTCTTTTCCTCTGCCGAAACAGAGGACATTTTTATCTGTCTGAAAACATTCATAAAACACTTCACATTTCTGTTTAGTCTTAGTATGAGGAGAATTGGGTTCCCGGATGCCCGGCAATGCCGTGGCGCCCAGGGGCCGCTTTGCCGCTGCGCCAGTTGGTGGGCAGCAACAGTTGCACTCTTGCGCGTTTTGGAGCAGGCGAGGGGCGGGGCACACCTTTAAGAGGATGCGCCCCCGCCTTTGTCAGTGCTCCGCGTGCTCTCCCACCCGCCTGCCCTGTTTGCAGTGTAGGCTGTTGCTGGTTGCCAATGGGGCCAGGTAGGAATTTTTCGCCTCTACCTGGATTGGCCATTTAGGTGGAGGTGTTTTTGCCTACCTTACACTGTAGTCAGTGGATTAGGGGCATAGGTGGTGGACGAGTGTTAATTAGATTGGTCACTTGGCAGGTTTGTGCAAGCAAGAAATGGAACTGGTGAGCACCTTACGGGCATATCCCGTTTGGGAACAGGAGGTCATCAGGAACTGCCCTAGGGCTGTGTGGTCCGGGGTGGCGAATGGTGATTGCCTCTGGGAACCTCTCTGGCTAGGCTCCTCTCTAAAGGTATGTGCGGCCTCAGGGGTAGGCGCTCCTGGGGGGCAACCAGTATGCTGGGCTGCTGTGTTACAAGCCAGAATTTGGCTGGCTCAAGACCGGAGCTAGGTGGCCCATATTCAAGGGCAAGATGGGGCTAGGTGCCCATATTCAAGGGCAACGAGGCCATGTCAGGGAGTGACGCCTGCCTTGCCTGTTCCTGTTGCTTGCTTAGTTTTGCCCACTGCTGCAAAGTTCTGTTTAAATAGTTAATAAAGTGGCCCTTGTTTAATCCCAAACTGTTGTCTGTCTCATTATTCTGGCTGGGGGGGGGGGGCAAATTGGCTCATCACAAGTTGACCATCATATTTTATGATATTTTCTGTTGGCTTCATATTTTGTTAAAAGAAAAGTATTAAGCAGGTTCTTACAGCTCTGGAAGAACAGGAGACCCAAGTTCTTTAGTTTCCATTGCTGAGATTCTGGAATAACCCTCTGTGACTGCTGAACTCCACAATGGTGTTTGTGTTAGAAAGAGGGAGCACATGTGTAACGTAGTATGTTCTGTGTAGCAACCAGCCTGCCATGTGCTCTCAGGTAATGGCGCCCACCGCATGGCCAGAGCACATGGTCAGGCAGAGAGGGGAGCTTGAATCTGGAGGAACAATAGACATCCGGATTGAAAGCCTCCACCAATGTGGGACCTAGGTTTTCCCTGGGGAGCCAATGCGATCAAAGGCTCCTCCAGGGAACCTATGACAAACATGCACATATGTTAAGCCCCTATCAGGTCTTTTGGGTGTGGCCAGAGGTGAGGCTCCGGCCAGCATATAAGGAGGGCCCTGGAGCCCTGGAAGCATGCTTGATCTGACCATCTCCTGGACATGTTGAATCACTCAATAAAGGCTTCATGATTTCACTGTTCCTGGTCTCCCGAGTCCAGTACACTTCAATATGGGTGTGTCTTTAGCCTGAGAATCTATCTAGTTGAGAATAAGGTCCTTTTCTATACAACCAATTATCTATAAAATGACAAAAGAAGGCCCATGGCTCAATTGTAGCACCCTTGGCCTGAATACACAGGATCCCAGGTTCAATTTCTCAAAACAAATCTTAGGTAGCAGTATTTGGAAAGATCCTTGCCTAAGAATTAAAGAACTTGCATTCAGTGTAGGTAGTGCACTGACTCACCTCGGCATATACTAGGTAACTGTATATTTTCATACCTTTTATGTGTTTGTTTACATAACAGCCTAATTTAAGGTATTTGCCTTTTCTTCTGAAGGAATGAATAGTTTTCATTGTTGAATATAACAACAAGATCTATATTATGATTTTTATAGTCAAAGGGTTATCTCGCCATGGAGTGATCTTTTTATATTGTTATATTGTTTGAATTGTAAGCCTCTGTGAGCAGGTATTAGAATAAGTGATGTAGAAATATTCAAAATAAATAAATAAGCATCCTCATAATTATGCAAGCTTGGAATTCTTTATATGCTGATTAATCTTTACTTATTGTATTCACTAGCTGTTCCCATATTATAAAACGTACACTATTAAAGCTTTAGAATAAAATTATAAAAATGATTGTGTATTCACTAATTTGTGTAGGGGACAAATAAATAGGCAAATTCAAATTTCTGTTTGCTTAGGATACCTATTAGATGATTTGAAATCTGTGACATCTGAGGATTTCCAGCAATATTCTTCCAGACGTTTGTGATATGTCACTTTACCTACTAAGCATTGAAAATTTAAACATCGCCTGTGGGTTCCCCATATTTAGAAATGCTCCAGCCTGCACAACCATTTGGGACAGGAGCCAATACATTATTTAACTGGATATGACAACTTAGCAAAGGCCTGAAGTTGTAACAAACAGCATATAAATACCAACACTTCCACACGCTGTTATTGGGATAGTTCATCCCTGTACATTGTATTTCTAACATAGCTCAGTGAATTCCAGTTGACGCTAATAATAGGAAGATTATTTTTCCTGAGAGGTACGGCTGCAGAAAGAAGGGGGTTACATATGTTTGTGCTGTCAAGCTGCAAGTGACCTATAGCTACCCCAGCAAGGGGCTTTCAAGTCAAGTGGGAAGAGATGGTCTACCATTGCCTTCCTCTGCAGCATATTTCTAAGTAGTCTCCCATCTAAGTACCAACCCTGTTTCACTTCTATGTTCTGACAACATTGGGCTATACTATACTGCCTTCCCTTGAATCAAATGATATTCCCATGTCTAGGACACGATGCCTCGCTTTCATAAAAAGATCATTTAATAAAAATTTCTTCAAAATAACAATTGTATAAGGTACTGAGCCTTGTGTGATGTAACTTGAACCACTACAGATGATTTCCCACAGTTGCAAAGAGCAGCAGTGGAGAAAAGATGATGCTAGCATTTTCCCTGGCTGTATGTCAAATAGAGGGGGTGGCTAAAGGGAAAAAGAATATGTGAAACTTGAAGTATGGAAGATTGGCTGAGGACAGACTGGCAATCTGGAGTGGGATGAATGCAGAGGCAACTGCTGCGGGGGAAAAACTCCCCGGGGCTGGCCGTTCACACTGGCCAGTGTATTGCGCAAGGATGCTGTTACGAAGCATTCAGACTGCTGCGGAGTGGCCCCAGGTGGGCCGGCCTCCGCAGCTCATGATAGGGCTGTTTTGGCAATTTGCGCATGTGTGCATGCGCTTATGTGCGCATGTGCGCTCATGCACAAACTGGCAAAATGCCATGTTCGCACTGCCGCCTCCGCTTGCCTCCCGCCTTCTTCCGGTTCACACTGCCTGGAAGCAGGAGGCAAGCGCAAGACAGCCTCCGGACACCGTTTTCTCCTGGTGTCCTTCTAAAGCGCAAGAAACCCAGCTTCAAAGCAAGTAAGTGCGGAAGGGAGCCGAGGGACAGCTGCACATGTCTGAACGGGCTCCCTTCCCCCGCTTCCCAAGCGGAACTGTCCCGGGGCAGATTGCCAGTCTGTCCTCAGCCATTGTTTCAACTGTGGTTGCATAGTGGTTGCCTTTATTTGTTAACATCCTCCATGGCCACCATGA
Organism: Lepidodactylus listeri; assembly: GCA_029233225.1. Taxonomy (NCBI): domain Eukaryota; kingdom Metazoa; phylum Chordata; class Lepidosauria; order Squamata; family Gekkonidae; genus Lepidodactylus; species Lepidodactylus listeri. The sequence continues at coordinate 51,795,732 of JARCFY010000016.1, read as the reverse complement.
TGAGAAGGTTGAACAGGGAAAGCTCTGTCACCATTCGATCTATGTTTAGGTCTTTTGACCTTCATTTGTAATTAATTCCAGTGTGGCAACCTGCCTATTACTGACTTTAGAATGTATTAACAACTGTGTATTAAAATTTGTGCATTTTACTTGTAGCAGTAATTGTCATACTCAGCATATTGTTGAGCTTCTGCGTCCCGTACAGTGCTTTAGGCTATATGTTTTGATCACTGTTCATATCACTTGTGTGTTTTTTGTTGACCTTAGGAAATGGGTCATGATGAAAAAGACTCTCGAGAGACATACACAAATTAAACACCATTATCCTTCCATTGACAACATGACTCTTTTTCAGGGAAATCTACAAAAATTTCTTATGAACTGGATTCATGCGGATGATGAGAAAACTTTTTACAAGCCAAAAAGCCTTTTGCGGCTGTAGAGATCACATTTAAAACAGGCAGCTGAGACAAAGAGAATTCAAGGTAAGGTTGGTGCTGGCCACTATTTAATTTACTTTACAAAATTTGTACCCCACCTTCCTGCCCTCATAAGGACCATCAAGGAGGCTAAGAAACCAAAACATACATCATAACATGACATCTTTAAAAATTAAAGCAAACAAAAATTGCATTATTAAAACTATTCTAACCAGACCTAAAATATACATAGAAAAACAGGAAAGACATTGGGCAGGAAGACGCAATCACTGAGAGAACACTAAACCAAACCAAAAAAAAAAATTCTTCAGCTGCTGGTAGAAGATGACAACAGAAGGGAACCGATAAGTCTCCCTGCAGAGAGAATTCCAGACTTTTGGTGCCATGACCAAAAAGGTCCTCTACTGGGTTGCCACTTGCCTAATCTCAGATGGTGGAGGAACCTGAAGCGGGGGCTCCAAAGATGACCACAATGCTTGGGCAGGTTACAGAGTTATAAAAATGCAAAAAAAAGAGGCCAGAATAATAATACAACGAACAGTACAGTCGAACTGGGTTACACAATTAAAGAACAATAGAATAAAAGAGTACAAAACATACAATAGTCTGGATTTCACAAATTATAAGATCCAGTTAACAGAATTTCACAATGAGACAAAAATGATAGCGAGTATAATGCATCCAGTATTAATGGTGTATGAAACTGGAGGGGAAAAGAATGCTCCTTAAAGTGTAGAAGAGTAGGATCCTTCCTGATATTGTCAGGCAGACAATTTTATCAGGTGGGAGCCACAACATCAAATGCTTGGGAATGGGCAGTGGTTGTTCTTACCCCCTCTCTAGGACAGCTCCTGCAGGCTTCTTTGCTCAGATCAGTGAAGCTGTCACAGACTGTGATCACACAAGCCAGAAGATCCGACATAGACGCAAATGCCCGATGGATCAAAATGGCGCGACCAGACAGCAACATCTGGGAAGCATCCCACAGCCGTTGACAACCTGCGCTGCTCTGCTGCAGAAGCAGTTAAAAGACACCAGGGAAAATCTGGTAGTAAACGGGTTGCGAGTTGCGACATGCCACGGATGGACTATCTCCGTTCTGATCACACATTCATGCTTCTGAACCATTGGGATGGTCTGATTAGGCCATTCCGGCTCGGTGCCATCCTCCCCCCTTCGCAATATGTGCATCATCACATACCCATAGTGTGGCCTTTGGTGTGGAGGTGCAATTCCTCATTTATGCACATGGGGGAAAATGGCAAAAATCCCCCAACTCACCTGCAGTTGCATCTGATCACACAGTGATGGGCAGGGCTGGCAGCAACAAAGGGCTGTGTGATCTCGCAACTACAGGTCTAATTCCTCCAGAGGGAATAGCCTTGCTTCCCCTCCACTTCAACTGGCACGTGTAACCACAACCACAATGGAGCATACAAAGAGAGGTGACCCATCCCTATCATAAATGACCTTGTAAATCACACTCAGAAATCTTTATATGTAACCTTTTCTTTTTCCAAATAGATTACAGATTTCATCATTATGCTTTGGCAAATGACTTGTATTTCCTATTTTGGGGACAGCATTTTGTATAGGGGACACATTACCAATGTGGAATTTTTCAGTGGAACAGCCATACAGCCAGAAAATGTTTATGGGGGGGGGGGTACAAATGAGTACAGTGGTGATAAGCACATTATTTGTATTTACTTTATTATGTATGTATACTTTATAATTTATTTACTAATTTTCTTCTTGAGACTCAAGTTGGATTACATGGCAGAAAGCAATGTAATTGAATAGCCTGAGAAACCTAATAAAGAAGAAGGAGATTTCCTAGAATTACAAGTAATCACCAAGCTAGAGAGATCACTTCCCCTGGAGAAAATGGCTACTGCAGAGAATAGACTCTATGATATTATACCGGATTAAGGTCCCTCCCCCGCCTTCCCCAGGCTCCATCCCCCAAATCTCCCAGAATTTCCCAACATGGAGCTGGCAACCCTAGCAAGCATGTGCACACATACTTCTCCTTTGAAGCTATAGCCTGCCTTGCCTGTAAGGAAGGGTAGCTTTTTTGCTTCAGGAAAGTCAAATTTACATCTGACTTTCCTGCTAGAATCATTCTAGTTTCAAAAAAACCCCACTGTCTATGCCTGTTTCTAGTTTCAAACCATATTTGTTCTAGTTTAAATTATTGTTTACATTCGTTAATTGCCCTCCTGTGGTCAAGCTAGCATTATACTGCTTTAAACAAATGCTGTTGCTTAGTACTCTTCAGACCCCCTGGAGTGAAATTTGAAACCAGCGTGAAATGAGCTTGGGAAAAGACAGCAGTCAAACTTCTTCAGAGGGGAGGTGTAAATTGGGCCGAAGATGGGAAGATACAAAGAGTGATCCCCTCCCCTGCTGAGCCCAGTTAAAAGAGAAGGCAAAATTGTTGCCAGCACCAATTCATTATCACCATTTTACAGTTATTTTTTAAAATGCTGTGGTGCACCAAACCACAGTGGGTTTGTGATGCACAGCTCCCCCCCCCCAAAACCAAGTGTTTTCAAGGGCATAACAGCTGTGTGGGTGCCCATACACACTGTAAAATGGTCATGAATCACCCCCCTTTGAACACTCTCTACCAAGGCTAAAATAGGGGGAAGGAGAGATTGCTACTTTATGTACTACAGTGCTGCTGATCAGGGAATCCATGACTGACATGAGCTAGCAAGCAAAGACACAAAAAGGGCTATGTCACATGCTTCAGAGCACAGCAGGCGCAACTACTTTGTGCAGGAAGCAAAGTGTAAAGGGAAAACTGGGGAGGGAGTGGGAGGAGGGAAAGAGACACCCTCTCTAATTAGCCGAAGACTTGTGACAGATTTCACACCAACCCCTAGGGCTGATGGGAGGGATGTGACAAATGGGTGGTGGGGCACCGCACCTTTGTTCACCACCATAGCTATGGGCCTGCGGTGGAACACAAACACTTAAATAACAATAGTAAATACATCTCATGGATTTCAGTGTGACAAAAATTTGATTGTAGCTCTCATCCCCGCATGCACAAACACAATGAGGGATGCACATACCTTTGTATATTTCCTACACTAGGAGCACATTTGTTGTGATCACTACTCCTGGACGGATGGAGGGAGGGACGGAGTGGCCAGGCAGGGGGCGGGAGGTGGGGGGGAGACAGCAGCGGCCCTCAGAAGGGCCCGGGGAGGTGCGGCGGAGGGCACTCCATTTTCCCAGGGGGGGCTCAGTCCCCCCCGGGAAATTTCGGGGATGGCTCGAGCCCTCAAGCCCCCCCATAGTTGACGCCTATGCACCAGATTTTCATTTTTCCCATGATGACTTTATGTCTTGAACCATAAGCAGTTGGCTTCTCTTAGAGACCGGATGCATCGATGATATGGGAATCAGACTGGAACTGAACTGAAAGCACTATATGCCTAAATTAATAAGGGCGAGGTGGGAGTATGCGATGAGCCACTTCGAAAGAGAAGGTAGAGTAGATATCTGCCACCTTTATTCTACAGGAAGAACTCTGGCAGCCAATTACAGCATTTGCTGTTTTGAAATAAGCTAGGGCCTGCACATCTCAAGAGACTTCAGACTGATTCATACACTGAGTGGTTTTTGTTAACCTGAAGCAAGTAAATCAGATTAGAAATATAGGGTTTGTTTAAAAAAAGTTTTTATAAAAGTACATCAAGCTGCTTCACATAGCTCAAGGGATTTTCCTTCATCCACTATTGTCTTAAAAGTGCAGATGAATAAACTGCTGACAGAAAAAACAACAACTGGGCATTGTTCCCCGAAGTATAAATTGTCTCATGGCCTTTTGCTAAGTAGGGAGACTTCAGTGCACCACAACCAGAAAGCCACATGCTTAAATCCCTGGAGGTTTACTCCCCATTTTTCCTTTTTGTGAAATTATTGCAGAAACAAGACACAATTCTGTTTTCTTCAAGCTGCACAAAAACGAGCTCCTTTTAAAGTGGCAGGTTGTATAGGTGAAGTTCTGTTTGCAGTGCAGTTCTGCCTACATTTACATTTTAACATTTTACTTTGTTTAATATTTCCCTTTATCTTTCATCATTATAAAAGGGGGAAAGGCCCGGCTTTTAGTATTATTGCATCTAAATAAAGATGGATGCACTTGGTTGATATTAGAATAATAATGCAATGAAGAAATGCTGATGGTCTTGTTTATTTGCTTTGCTTTGAATTCAAAATGATATATGATTAAAACAAACATCACAAGCCTGTGAAAGAAAGAAAAAAGTACATACAATTAAAGTAAATAAAACATCTCAGTTCAAAAATAATCATCCAAGTCCAGTTGTCCAACTATTTGCCAGGGACTCAATAAAAGTCTCCTTAGCAGGAAGGCTTTAAGGCTTAAGTGATAATAGTAGGAAAGGCTTTATTAGTTCTTCAGTCAAGCCATTCCAGAGAATTAGGATTGTCACTGAAAAGTCATGGGATTAGGGTTGCCAAGTCTGGGTTGGAAAATACCTGGAGACTTTGGGGTTGGAGCCAGGAGAGGGCGGGGTTTGGGAAGGGGAGGGGCCTCAGCATGGTACAATGCCATAGAGTTGACCCTTTAAAGCAGCCATTTTCTCCAGGGGAGCTGATCTCTGACAGCTGGAGATCAGTTGTAAAAGTGGGAGATCCCCAGGCCCCACCTGGAGGCTGGCAACCCTACGGGATGTTGCAGCAGTAGTATATGCTTGATTCAGTAAGAGAACTCTCAGAAACACCCACTGAGCAGATCTCAACAGGTATTTGGGCTCACACAAGGAGAGCTGTTACTTCTGGGGTTACTTCTGGGGTGCGGTCAGACGAGCACTTTGATCCGTTGTTGTTGCTTCTCACCAACAGATTTAAATTGTTCATTCGGACAGCAGCATCTGGATCCTGTCTTGCAGCTGTCATTCCCCCATGCTCACCCCCCACTTTCCCTACACTGGATAAAGTCCGGTATTTACTGAACCTACCGGGTTCATCACACGTATCTGTATGTCTGATTGCTTTGTTGCACGCTCAAGCTGTTTGGGAAGTCTGAAGCTTCCACTCTGTGGCTGCCATTTTTTTTACTCAGCCATGTGTGCATAAGTGCATATTCGTGCCTAGGTTGTGAATCACCACCTGATCACAAATAAGCACTTCTGTGCATGCAGAAAAAGGATTTTTTTAAAAAAAGATGCTGCCCGAGCAACTGCTCCATGGTTACAGCAGCAGTAGTCTGAATGGTCAACAATAGGGTAAGTGCACGGTGAGGCGGGGTAAGGGTGGCGTGTTTGGACCAAACTCTCCAAAACAAATAATACCAGATAAATTAGAGTTCTGGCCAGACCGTACCAGCTTCTGTCATTTGACTGCAGCCCTGGTATATGGGTCCCAGGTTATTGATAGCTTTACAGTTAAGAATTAGCTCCTTGGAGCAAACTGGCAGTGAACAGAGTGTATACAATACAGGCTGTATGATGAATAGCAGACAACAAATGGCAGCCGCATCCTGTATCATTTCAAGATTTTAAGTTGTCCTCAAGAGCAACCTCACACAGGACACACAACAGTTATTGTGGTGTTTGGCTCCTTTGTGAAGTGTACTCACTGTGGAGGTCTGCCTTAAGGCCAGAGAGATGCAGCAGGCAGGATGTCATCAAAACCTTCTTTAATGGGCAGAACATTAAGGCAGAGAACAACTTAGGCTTAACAAGGGCTGGAGTCCTAACTACCAACAACCCAGTTTGAACTAGCATATGCCAGATGACACACCCATTCGTGTGAAGAGAGGGAGCTCCACCTAGGTCCTAAGAGACAGGTTCCATATAATACAGTTATCCAGTCCTGAAGTTATTGAAACATCAATCAGCAGCATGATTAGGCAGATAAGTCTACCTGATTAAGTAATGTAGCCTGATTCAAATAGAAGAAAACACTTATGATAACCTTAACTTGTTTTTCAATAACAGTACTGGATCCTAAAAGTAATTTCAGGCTCTCCACCTGACTGGATAAAATTTCTTCTCATTAATCCTTGGTAAACCCAGGGATCATTTTGTAGCAGGAGCTCCTTTGCATATTAGGCCACACACCCCTAATGTAGCCAAACTTCCAAGAGCTTACAGAGCTCTTCTTACAGGGGCTACTGTAAACTCTTGGAGGATTGGCTACATCAGGGGGGTGTGGCCTGATATGCAAAGGAGCTCCTGCTACGGAATGAGCCCTGGGTAAACCACTGCATTTCAAAGTATCAGCCTTCTAACCAGCAAAACACCTAGATCAGGGGCGTAGAGTTTAAAAACTCCCGGGGGGGGGGCTCATCTGTGTGCGCGCACAAAGCGTGCGCACCCACCAGGACCATGTCCCCCCGCCGCCGCCTCCCCCCCGCCTGACTGCTCCTGCTTCCATCCCTCCCTCCATCTGTCCAGGGGCAAGCTGGGCATTTGCTTAGCTGGCCCCTGGATAGATGGAGGGAGGGTCAGAGTGGCCAGGCTGGGGGGAGAGAGAGAGAGATGGTGGTGGCCCTAGGAAGGGCTGAGGGAGGCATGGCAGAGGGCGCACACGTTTTCCCACCGGGAAATTTCGGGGGTGGCTCGAGCCCCCCGTAGTTGACGCCTATGACCTAGATATGCTCGCTCACTCACCATTTTGTCTCACCATCTGCTTGTCAGTTGCAACCAGACAGCTAGCCATTTGGTGAGTACTTCTGAATGCATCCAGCTTGCACCATTACACTGCTTTCTCACAGCTGCCCCCCCAAACTCGTCTACCACTGCCTCCAATTCTTAAAGGAAAATAATAAAAAGATGTGAAGAGGGGCTGGACAGCAAGCGATTCCATGCTTTACGCATTTGGCTGACAGTCAGGTTTGTATTTACATTCACATCATGTCTAATAACTCCTATCACATCCATGATGGCTTGTACAGCCACCATGCTACATGTGCCTACTAATAGCTGTTCTGTGTGGAGACCGGGACTCTGTGTGAAATTGTCTTAAATGATAAGTATAATCTATTTCCCAACAGAAATGATTTACCAGGGCAAAACGTATCATAAGGAGAGTTTGGATCAACTGGCTTTCAGAGGTTTGCCCAGGAATCTGGGAAGGTTAAGGCTAGGTGCCCAAAGCTTGCACTGTGTGGGCTCATCTCACTCTTGGCAGATTGGTCTGGCCTCAGTTTTTAATGGCAAGACAGGGTAGTATGCTGAGAAATCAAGATTATAATGTAGATTCTGTCCCATTTATGGTAGAGAAACAATCTTGGTCATCCGGGGGGGGGGGAGTTGCCAGGGTAGTGGCATGGAGAAAGTGACACTGTTGATTCTCCTGGAACTCTCATCATAGTAGAGTTCTGGATTAACAGTAAGCAGGGGTCCGTTGGAGCGGGAGCACACAGGAGCGCAGCTCCGGGAGTGAGGAGCCCAGGGGGCAGGCACATGTCCAAGCCCCGCCCCGTCCTCGGCTTCCCCGAGCAGTGCAGAGGCACAGCGCCCCGGGGAAAGCCCTGCTAGGGTCTTTATTGTTTTTAATGTTTTGTTTTAATATTGATAATTTTATCATGTTCCTTTTATGACTGTGTGCTGCTTTTCCAGAGACTTGCTCAAGGTGGCATATAAATTTACTAAGTATTCCATTTTTTATCTGGGCACATGGCACATAAGTACTGGAGATTTCACCAACGCTTCAGCAGCTTCCACCCCATCAGTTTGGTGTAGTGGTCAGGAGTTGGACTCTAATCTGGGAGAACCAGGTTTGATTCCCCACTCCTCCACATGCAGCTGCTGGTGTGACCTTGGGCCAGTCACGAGTTCTCTCAGAGCTGTTCTCTTATGAGCAGTTCTCAAAAGACCTCTCTCAGCCCCACCTACCTCACAGGGTGTCTTGTTGTGGGGAGGGGAAGGGGAAGGGATGGGTGGTGCCCATGTCCTGGGTATCTCAAGTCTACTTGAAACCTGGTGGTTTCAAGGGAGCAGGAAGAGAATGAGGGTGTGTTCTTTACGCTTATTTTTATTGCACAAAGCATTGGATGGGGAAGGGAATGGAAGAAGAGCAGGTCAGTTTCACTCACCTGTGGAGTGGCGCCTGAGGGGTGGGTGTTGCCTTCTGACACACTTCCGGTATGTTTTTTTTGGGGGGAGGGGTGTGGCATATGCAAATGAGTTATGCAAATGAGTTATGCTAATGAGCTCCTGCACCTCTTTTTCTACGAAATGACCCCTGACAGTAAGTGATAGGGTTTTTAGGCACTGTGTTGCCATGATTCCGGTTGTACCTGGCAGGTCAGATCCAGAAGGCAGTGAGGGGCAGTGTTGTTCTGACTGTGCCAGTTATGCTGTTCCTGTCTATACTTCTTACCCTTTTCTGCTGTGAAAATTTGAAGTGAGATGTCAGCAAAGTGCTGATGCCACATAGCTCTGTTTCACCTTTTCATGTAACTCAAGTAGGACGATGGACATTCTGAACAGGTGCTCGGACTCAGCAGTGGGTTGAAAGGAGGCCAGAATGTTTTACTCCATTCATAATTAATACCATATTTTGAGCTGAAACACCACATCTGGGTCTGCAGGCAGCCAAGGCCAGTACAGCTGCTATTGGTGCATGCTTGGACCTTAGTCTCCATAAGAGTTTGTCTTTCCATCCATTTTCTTAAATGGCGCTTTAATCTACAGAACATTGGCCTAGTTTTGTCCACAGTCAGAAATATAAGCATCATGGACAGGGGTCCGTTGGAGCAGGAGCGCACAGGAGCGCAGCTCTGGGAGTGAGGAGCCAAGGGGGCGGGCACATGACCAAGCCCCACCGCCTCCTCGGCTTCCCCGAGCAGTGCAGAGGTGCAGCGCCCCGGGGAAAACCCTGCTAGGGTCTTTATTGTTTTTAATGTTTTGTTTTAATATTGATAATTTTATCATGTTCCTTTTATGGCTGTGTGCTGCTTTTCCAGAGACTTGCTCAAGGTGGCATATAAATTTTCTAAGTATACCATTTTTTATCTGGGCACATGGCACATAAGTATTGGAGAAATTTCACCAACGCTTCAGCAGCTTCCACCCCATCAGTTTGGTGTAGTGGTCAGGAGTTGTACTCTAATCTGGGAGAACCGGGTTTGATTCCCCACGCCTCCACATGCAGCTGCTGGTGTGACCTTGGGCCAGTCACAAGTTTTCTCAGAGCTGTTCTCTCATGAGCAGTTCTCAAAAGACCTCTCTCAGCCCCACCTACCTCACAGGGTGTCTTGTTGTGGGGAGGGGAAGGGAAGGGGAAGGGATGGGTGGTGCACATGTCCTGGGTATCTCAAGTCTACTTGAAACCTGGTGGTTTCAAGGGAGCAGGAAGAGAATGAGGGTGTGTTCTTTATGCTTATTTTTATTGCACAAAGTATTGGATGGGGAAGGGAATGGAGGAAGAGCAGGTCAGTTTCACTCACCTGTGGAGTGGAGCCTGAAGGGTGAGTGTTGCCTTCTGACACACTTCCGGTATGTTAGGGGTGTGACATATGCAAATGAGTTATGCAAATAAGTTATGCTAATGAGTTATGCTAATGAGCTCCTGCACCTCTTTTTCTACAAAATGACCCCTGATCGTGGATATGTTCCATAGTTGCTCAGGCAACATACTTCTGCTTGCCTCCCCTTGCACTACAATCCTCAAGTGGCATCGTGAAAATGTGCGTGTATCTGGATAACTGTGGCAAGACTACAAGAAGGCCAGTCAGTTGATGCTGGTTATGACATTCTAAGTCATGGGTGCTAAGTCATTTTGACCAGTAACACTCCCAAGATGCAACCCTAATCTTTTAAGAGGAATGCAGCCCTCAGCCACTGCTAACTGAAACCTGAATCTCTGTCTTCTTAGGACTCAGTGTCAAAAGCAAGAGTTTAAGAATAAAGGCACAAAGTACTGGCCCCAGCGGGTCTGGTGCAGGAGCAGGCAAAAGTTCCGCAGAACAACCAGGCAGAAAGTACCAGGTAGTCACTCACAGGAAGAGTTCAGGCAGGAGAGTGGTCAAAAGACAGTCCAAGGTTCAGGTATCCAGAAAGGAGAGTCATCAGAGTCCAAGTTTTGAGGGTCCAGAAGTCACGTGGTTCAGGGTCCAGCCCAGGTTCAGAGCAACAGAGGTTCCAAGTAGAGACCCAGGAAACAAGGTGGGTGGTTATGCAGCTGTGGTACAAGTTGCATCCACAATGAACAGCTTCCCTCTGCCTGGATTTAGCTGGCTCTCCATGGGCTGTTTAGCGGCTGCTAATTGTGGCATGCATTCCTGCAAGTACTCATCTGGCAACAGGTGTCTGTGATCCATCAGATGCTCACTGCAATGGGATCTTAGTCTGATCTCCACTGATGGTGGCACTCAAGGGGTGTTGGAGAAACACTGGGCCCAACCTCCTCCTTCTCCTCCACCTCTGGACTGGATGCTGGTAAATTGCTTGCAGCTGGAGGAGAGGGCAGCTTGGAGGAGAGAGCTGGCATGTTGTCAAGAGGTTGCATCTCCTGTCCTTGAGGATTGATGGGCTCTATCTCAGCTGGGTGTTCCTCCTCTGCAGAGGAGGTGTCATTATCAGAGGAGGTTTTTGTCAGAATCTCTGCCATTAATTGTTCAGGCCTGGGGTCTCTATCAGTAATTTACGACTAGCCTTGGGGTTTATTGCATGTTCTGCTTAATGTGTCTTTTTCCTTCCCAGGAGGATGGCTTGCCGCATTCCATCACGTCACATAAACAGTCCTGCTATCTCTCCTTGCCACCTCCCTTTTTCTCTCTGGAACCCAGAATGTTTTATCTTGCTTTTGTAACCTTGGAGAACTGTTGAATTGTTTCTAGCCAGGTGCCTGGCCTGTGAATCACAAGTAGGGGTCACTAAGGGGCATGGGGGAATTTTTAGTGCTTTTGCGCCTTTTCTGTGAGAACCAACAGTTGGGGGTTTTCGTGCTTTTTTGTATTTGTTCTGATTGGCCCCTTGCCTGCTCTTACCTGACGGTGTTGGGTATATTAATCCCTGTTGCCTGTAACCAAGTATCTCTAACAAACATTGAGTACCTGAACCATCATTAAGAATAAAAGAATTTTTGCTTCATCAAAGGTCTGGTTTATTGATTCGACTCAGAAGCCTCACAGTTTTGTTATCAGGTTGGTCATCCAACCAGTCAAGCTGGCTACCAGGGAGACATATGACACACAAGAGAGCCAGTTTGGTGTAGTGGTTAAGTGCGCAGACTCTTATCTGGGAGAACTGGGTTTGATTCCCCACTCCTCCACTTGCACCTGGCTGGATGACCTTGGGCAAGCCATAGCTCTGGACCAGCTGTTCTCTCAAGGACAGTTGTCTCAGAGCTCTCTTAGCCCCACCTACCTCACAGGGTGTCTGTTGTGGGGAGGGGAAGGGAAAGGAGTTTGTAAACCGCTCTGAGACTCCAAGTGAGTGAAGGGCGGGATATAAATCCAATCTCCTCTTCTTCTTCTTCATAAGAACCACAAGAAATGAAAATGTGTACTATGAACCTGTTTCTTGTTGTGCTTAGCTTCCCCCCCCCCCCCCACTAATGACTCTTGGTGCTTGGTTTCAAATGGGGGGGAGGAGAAGTAAGGTAACAATAATAATAATCCCATTTCTCCATGTACCTGAGGAGGTTAAAAAGTCACTCTTCGTATTTAGAGCCATTGTTGATCAAGCCCCTTCTTAATTTAAGGTTGAAATATCTATTTTCTTCTCTGATTCACATTGTATTATCCTCATCTGAAGAGGTAACTTGCTCAGGTTTTGACATTATATTTTTCCACTTGACATCTTCTGTACCATTTCCCCCCAGAGAGGATTAGTTTTCTACTTTTATTTCCTGAAGTTCTTTCCACTGAAGCAGGCTTTGGAGTACATTCACATTATTTTGAAGTACAAAGCCTGGATGGCATACTGTTTAATTTTTTTTTTCCTTTGGAAAATATAATAATTAACGCCTAAACCTAATCCTTGTTCATTAATTTTTCAACAGGCTGTGTACCTAAATTCCATCTGTAGAGCAAAGCACTTCATGTAAAGTAGCCCAAAAGCTGAAGCAGAAATTGCTAGTCATTTGAAATTTTGCTTCAGAATGAGAGAATGACAGTGGCATTATAATATAGAATCATATGGATGGTTCATACATCCCATGTAGCAAATTAATGGTATGAGTGATGAATTGGTCATTCTACAAATAAACACATTCCTGGATATGTACACAGCATTGCCGGTGAGCTAGATATTCATGCACACCTGTACACCTAGGGCTGCCAAGTTAGCCCGGGGGGCGGGGGATCCCCTGCTATAGGGGTTCCCGATCCGCCGGCCAACATTCGGCCGGCGGGGGGAACCCCGCCCCAGAAGTCGTCCGGTGAGGACGACTTCCCCCGTGTAATGACGTCACCCAGAGGTGACATCATCACGTTGGGGGCGTTGCCAGGGCAAACGCTCTGGCAATCGCCCCTTTTGACGTCATTACATCGCTGTGGCGTGCGTGCAAAGCGCACGTGCCAGAAGAGCTCCCGGGGGGAGAACAACTCCCCCCCACTGGTAAGTCGCCGGCACTTGGCAGCCCTATGTACACCCAACTTCTTTGAATTCCATAAACTGTGAGGCAAAGCACCCCTGATTCCCCCCAAGGGTTAATGTGAATACTAATGGGCCTATTCCATCTTGCAGGTGATAACTGGCTCGTCTTGAGAACCTGTAGCTTACAGGATGGGAGGGGAGAACAGGAGCAATGATGTCACCTCCTAGAGGATTCTAGCGAAAACATGTCCTGATTGGATTGTCACCATGACCCGACGCCAGGTGGCTCGAAACTATAATTGAGCTAAGAGCCTGAGAGAAGGAGGCTAACTTGATGATTCTGGTGGACTGAGGCCTGGACTACGATATGTTCACATTACAATAGACGGCTATGTAGAGAATGCTTAAGCCACAGCGTTTGACTTTTTGGGACTTTGTGCCATCTCATCTAGATATATATAAAAGGCTAGCTGTGTTCCTGATGATTTACCTTGTACCTGACTGGGCCAGTTTTTCAAGGTCATTTGCATATGCAGGCTGATTGGGCCTCACTCCATTCCACATGTCATCCTCTCTCCCCCATAGCCAGGTGGAACATAGGCAGCCTGATTAGCCCTCGCCTCCAGCATTCTAAACAGTTTGCTGTTGCTCTTGGGAGTCATTGAATGTGTCCTGAGGTAAAATACATCTCCCAGTCCTCCCCTAAACATTCACTGGGGTTGCTAATCTTCATGAGGCGCCTGGAGATCTCCCAGAAATCATCATGTCCCCAACCACAGCACAATATTTCACCTACAAAAAATTTCAGTTATTACAACTGATCTCCAGATGACCAATATCACTTCTCCTGGAGAAAATGGCTGCTTTGGGCAGTGGACTTTATGGCACTATACCCTGCTGAGGTCCCTCCCCACCCCAAACCCTGCCCTCCCCAGGCGCTACCCCTCAAATCTACAGGCATTTCCCCACCCATAGTTGGCAGCCCTGTAACTGGTTACAGAACCACTTTCCAGACCTTTGGAACGCAGAAAACATTGCATAGGAGGAGGTGCTTTTCTACCTAAGCTGCCACTGCATAGCCCCAAATCCACATAAGTCAGGGGGTGGAGGGAACCATACCTGTTACCATGTGCTTTCCTCCCGTACTACCCACTTGGAGTAGCAAAATGACTTGAGACAGCCCTGCCTTTTAGCTAAGCAAAAGAAAATATGCATGACTTGCCTCCCTCTATTTTCCCCTTCCCTCTGCTGCCCCACCAGCCACAGCTGGGAGGCTCACCTGGAGTTTCTAGAGCCCACTGTATTTCTTCCCACAATGGGTCTTAGTCCTAGTACAAGATATATATGTGTTAGATAGTAAAAGTTAGCTTTTCTTGTTTTTCTTTGCTGCAAGAATTTTAGAGTGCTGTGTTGCCTAGAAACAAAACTACTTTAGAAAGTATTTAATAAACTTCATATCTCTCTGTATAATAATCCTGATTTGGCAGTGGCACTCTCCTGAATATTCCACATGCTACAACAGCCTTTGGCTCCCTGCCCTGTCACTCAAAAGCTGACCCTATCCACTGGCTGTGAGTACTCATGTGCCATTGGCTGGGTGTTGGGTCTGCTCCTCTTTCACACCCTCTCCTTCAGCCACTGTGCCCTGTCAGAATTTCTGGCAAACAGCTTTCTCTCTTGATGAAGATGCTTCTCCTGCTTCCCTCCTGTGTGGGACTAACTGTTCCCTCAGTGGCTGTTGGTAGGCATAACAAAATGGCAGTTACCTGAGTTTGTAAGATGGCTGCTGTCTGTGGTTATTGGTTTAAAATGTTCCCCCATAAGGTTCAATTGAGCTGTAGTTCCAGAGAGGGGCCTGCAGGGGTATCACTCACTGGGTTGAATGGGGCTTCCTCATCTGCTGGACTACAATTCCCACTGCCCCAAGGCCAAAAAGTGTTGCAAAAGAAGGACCCTCCCAAGGGGCGGGGAACCATCGATATAGACTCTGGCCCATCCATTCATCCTAGAGGAGGTTAGGATAGGCTCTTGCTGCCTGTGCTGACTCAGGCTACAAGCCAGAGACGTGGGGCGGGGGGACACTGGGAGGCAGCAGAGATTCAGCCACTTCACAGTCGGCTGGTTTGGGGAATGAATGGAAGTTTCCCTGCTCTCTTGGGCAAGAGAAAGGGGCTGAACCCTGCTGAGATCCCCCCCCCCCATGACAGCCAATGTGACATGGCATTCAGGGCTTCAGAGCACAGTAGAAGAAGAAGAAGAAGAGAAAAGATTGGTTTTATACCCCGCCCTCCACTCCCCAAGGGAGTCTCAGAGCGGCTTACAAACTCCTTTTCCCTTCCCCTCCCCACAACAGACACCCTGTGAGGTAGGTGGGGCTGAGAGAGCTCTTTCCCAAGCTGTCCTTGCGGGAACAGCTGGTACAGAGCTATGGCTTGCCCAAGGTCATCCAGCCAGGTGCAAGTGGAGGAGTGGGGAATCAAACCCGGTTCTCCCAGATTAGAGACTGCGCACTTAACCACTACACCAAACTGGCTCTCGTGGAGGGAGATGGAAAACTCGCTGCAGGTGGGGGGAGATGGAAAGCTGAACAGTGAGGGGGAAATAAAGGTAGGTTGATGCTTGGCTGGGAAGGAGATAGGGTTGCCAAATCCAGGTGGGGAATTCCTGGAGATTTGAGGAATGGAGCCTGGAGAGGGTGAGGTTTGAGGAGGGGTGGGGCCTCAGACAGGTACAGTGCCTGTCTGAGGCCTCAGGTGAGTGCTGGAGATCACTCAGAATTACAACTTCTCTCCAGATGGCATTGATCAGTTCCCCTGGAGAAAATGGTGGACTTCATGTCCTTATACCCTGCTGAGATTGCCACAGCAAATTGACACTGAGTGCCCAAGGCCTTGGCACTCTCCCAAAGTCTTTTTCTAGAGTCCATTGAATTTATTTCCACAGTGGGCCTTATTCCTAGTATTTTTCTAAAGGTCTAGTTTCCCACTAGCCCTGGGAACCCACAGGGTTCAGGCTTGGACTCCTTGACATAATCCTACACCTTGTTCAAAATGGTGAGAGGAACTCAGCTATTGGCAACTGTTCATACTACTTTATAATGAAAAGTCAGCTCACATGCAAGGCAATTTAAGCTGGGATGGCCATGATTATTCCCAAGGCCCAGGCCAACTCCCTACAATGGGAAATACTCCTCCAATGGATATGAACTGGCTCACAGAATCAAGGGTCCAGCTGAAATTGCAACAATCTTCAGAAGTGCTGATATTTAATTGGGGGAGGGGCTGTTCTAGCAGCTGCTCTCCTACAGCGTAACCTGGCAGCTGTCAAACTTGCTTTACATTTTATTGCCCGCTTGCCATAAATATCCAAGAGGGTGAGTAGCAGAGTGTGAAAGCCACCTACTTTCACATTCAGATGCTTTGAAATAGAATGTCGCTTATCGCTCCTGAGAATGTCCACTGGCCTTGGGTCTCCTCTTTCACTGCCTGGCTTTTGTCTTCATATTGGGGGGATGTCACAAAGGTGGGAACACATAGTTGTTGGTTTTGGTGGGTGGAATACCTAGGGATGATTGGTTCTAAACCTTTTAGGGCCCTTGCTTGAACCTTGTGTATCTATTGCTTTCGTGCCGTCACCTTTAGTTCTAACACAGACTGTGTCCAGTCTGGATCCTATTAATGTTTCAATTAACGTATCATTCTTAAGAGTGAATGTTGTTGGGAACTGATTTATCCAGAAGTCTGACAGCAGCCTCATCTCATTTGGTAGAAAATTTGATTCAGGTCACTATACCCTTCTACTCCAGCCACAGGCATGCTAGGCATCCTCCTGAAGTGATACATCAGGTGATGTATCCTTGGGGATATATTGTCTGAGCATCATCTCCCCTGAGAAAGAGATGCCCCCTTAAATCACTCTGGTGAGCCAGAGGAATGGCCACCTTCTTGGACAGTGTGTCCCATGCCAGCCACTGTTGACCAACCTTGCTTGTGGCTGCTTGTTCCTTCCCCTCAGGAAGTAGCAGGGACCACTCTGTCTTCTCTATGACAGTCATATTCTAGGTACTGGGCTGCCTGTCTGGATTCCAACATCACATGCTAGAACCTTTCAACCTGGGGTTGCAGGGGATGGCATCAGGTCCCCTACAGAAAGGGCATCCATATTAGTGTAAACACAACCTCTTACTTTTGCCATGCATCTTATCTTGTAAAACATCACAGGTATCCCTCAAAGTTCGGAGACCTTCTAGAGAAGCATGAAATACAGCACAAGGAGCTGTAGTTAGAAAAGAAGCTTATAGAATCAATGACATACATGCCAAACCATTGGGCATGTACAGCGAAATATTGAATCCCAGTTTAAACTTTCCACAGAATCCTTTTCTCCCCCCCCATTTGATACACTGTACAAGAAGAAACTGCCAATATTAAAAGGTTGACATTCATGTCAGCCATTTGCTATAAGCACAAAATAATTCCTCTGTGACTAATGTATATTACGTCTCTTGTTTAGAAGAGGAGTTATGTGAAGGAGTTAACTGTCAACACATGGTGGCCCTCATTGAATCATGCCCTGTCATTTTAGGCCAGTAATATGATAAATTACTTGCTGAAATGAGGGGGAAATGAAGGTGATTGCTTCTCGAGTATAAGGCAGTGTAGTCCAGGGATTGCTGGTTCCGCAGGCAAGGCTGAAAGTTTGAGTCAAGCAACCCCACTGGAAGTACTGAAAGCTATTAATATTTTGGAATTTCCAGAAGGCTTCAAAGTATAGGTTAAAATACTAATGGGACATTGTCTATTTTTTAAAGTCACTTTCCAAGTTAATACATGTCAGAAAATAGTGAGGCGATTGTCAGTATAAGACGGAAGTTGATGCTGTATACTTGGGGGGGGGGGGGGGGACAGCCCTGACTCCCTACTCTTGTCTCTTTTGTCTTCCTAAACAGGACAGCCATCTAACACCACTGTCCCTTGAGCACTCTGTCATAAATGCTGAAAATCATTATAGCTACCAATCTTATGTCTAGGACTCTGTTTCGGTTATTAAAGTGGGCCATATTGAATGTCATGTTGGTTAACACAGTTTGGGTACAAATCCCAGGGAAGGGGGAAAGCCAAATTACTAGGTAGAATCCACCACCCTCCAATTCCTTATTCTGTGCTTATGTTCTCGCAGTTGACAAGGTGATTCCAAATTCTCAGAGAACCCTAAATATTTATTTTTCATTTTTTTTTTTTTGTAACTGAATCAGACTGGAGACTGGAATGTCTTAAAAAATCTGCCCACAAAAGTTTGTGGCACAATAATATGTGAGACTAAGAGGCGACTCTACACATGGACATCACCAGATGGGCAACACCGAAATCAGATTAATTATGTCATTTGCAGCCAAAGATGGAGAAGCTCTATACAGTCAGCAAAAACAAGACCTGGAGCTCACTGTGGCTCGGATCATGAGCTCCTCATTGCAAAATTCAGACTTAAAATGAAGAAAGTTGGGAGAACCACTAGGCCACTCGGGTTTCACCTAGATCACATCCCGGATGAATATACAGTGGGGGTGAAGAATAGGTTTAAGGAACTAGATGTGATAGACAGAGTGCCTGAAGAACTATGGATGAAATTGTACAGGAGGCAGCAATCAACACCATCCCAAAGAAAAAGAAATGCAAGAAAGCAGAGTGGCTGTCTGATGAGGCTTTACAAATAGCAGAGGAAAGAAGGAAAGCGAAAGGCAAAGGTGAAGAGGAAAGATTTACCCAACTGAATGCAGATTTCCAGAGAACAGCAAGGAGAGGTAAGGAGGCTTTCCTAAATGAACCATGCAAAGTAATAAAGGAAAACAATAGAATAGGATGGACTAGAGATCTCTTCAAGAAAATTGGAGAAATAAAGGGAATGTTCCGTGCAAAGCTGGCAATGATAAAGGACAAAAACAGTAGGGACCTAACAGAAACAGAAGATATTAGGAAGAGGTGGCAAGAATACACAGAAGAACTATACAAGAAGGACCTCAATGTCCTTGACAACCATGACGGTGTGATCACTGACCTCGAGCCAGACATCCTGGAGTGTGAAGTCAAATGGGTCTTAGAAAGCATTACTAACAACAAAGCTAGTGGAGGTGATGATATCCCAGCTGAGCTATTCAAAGTCTTAAAAGATGATGCTGTTAAAGTGCCACACTCAATATGCCAGTAAATTTGGAAAACACAACAGTGGCCACAGGATTGGAAAAGATTAGTTTACATTCCAATCCCAAAGAAGGCCAATCCCATGGATTGTTCAAGCTATTACACAACTGCACTTATTTCACATGCTAGCAAGGTCATGCTCAAGATCCTACAAGCTAGGCTTCAGCAGTACGTGGATACAGAACTGCCAGAAGTACAAGCTGGGTTTTGAAGAGGTAGAGGAACTAGAGATCAAATTGCCAGCATTCACCAGATAATGGAGAAAGCAAGGGAGTACCAGAAAAACATCTACTTATGTTTCATTGACTATGCTAAAGCCAATGATTGTGTGGATCACAACAAACTATGGCAAGTCCCTAAAGAGATGGGAGTACCAGACCACCCCACATGTCTCCTGAGAAACCTGTATAAGGGTCAAGAAGCGACAGTTAGAACTGGATATGGAAAAGCTGGTTGGTTTAGCATAGGAAAAGGATATATATTGTCACTTTGCTTATTTAATTTATATGCAGAGCACATCATGCGAAATGCTGGCCTGGATGAATCACACCGGAATTAAGATTGCCAGGAAAAACATTAACAACCTCAGATATGCAGAAGATACCACTCTAATGGCAGAAAGTGAAGAGGACCTCAAGAGCCTCTTGCTAAGATAAAAGAGGAGAACATAAAAGTTGGCTTGAAACTCAACATCAAAAAAAACTAAAATCATGGCATCTGGGCCCATCACTCCTTGGCAAATAGAAGGGGAAGTCATGGAAGCAGTGACAGACTTCACCTTCCTTGGATCCAAGATCACTGCAGACGGTGACTGCAGCCATGAAATTAAAAGACGGAAGACCAAACAATACATCCGTGACAAAAATGATGATGAGTCAATAAAGATATATTTGCACAAAATATTTACTATCATAGTTGTGATTCTCTGGAAAAAAATATCTTCTTTTATCACTCACACACAATGGATGTTGTGCAATATCAACTACCTGTTTCACATAGATTGCTTTGTCAGACCGTGTGGCAATAGCAATTCTTATCAACTTAAGCACTCTAGAAATAAAAATTCAATGCTGACTCTCTCATATCAGAAGTGAGTAGAGGACCTGGCTTAATAGTCCCTGGTCACTCGTACTGGGCAAGGCTGCCCCCTAGAAGACAGGCTTGAATTGAGAGCAATATACCATAGAAGCAATTTCAGAAGTCTTCCATCTATGCAGTTTTTATGTGTGAGGATTCTTTGATAAAGACAAAGAACTGGGCTGGAAGTAAACTGGGACCCCATCGGAATCTTTCACATGCTGCATTGTGTAATAGAATATGGTGTTGTTTGTGTCAATTGGTTATTGTAAGAAGTAGATGATTGTATCTTTTGTAGTACTTGTACTGATACAGATAACAAGGATTATATGTAATATAAGCAGGGGTCATTTCGTAGAAAAAGAGGTGCAGGAGCTCATTAGCATAACTCATTTGCATAACTCATTTGCATGTGCCACACCCCCTAACATACCGGAAGTGTGTCAGAAGGCAACACCCACCCCTCAGGCTCCACTCCACAGCTGAGTGAAACTGACCTGCTCTCCCTCCATTCCCTTCCCCATCCAATACTTTGTGCAATAAAAATAAGCGTAAAGAACACACCCTCATTATCTTCCTGCTCCCTTGAAACCACCAGGTTTCAAGTAGACTTGAGATACCCAGGACATGTGCACCACCCATCCCTTCCCCTTCCCTTCCCCTCCCCACAACAAGACACCCTGTGAGGTAGGTGGGGCTGAGGGAGGTCTTTTGAGAACTGCTCATGAGAGAACAGCTCTGAGAGAACTTGTGACTGGCCCTAGGTCACACCAGCAGCTGCATGTGGAGGAGTGGGGAATCAAACCCGGTTCTCCCAGATTAGAGTACAACTCCTGACCACTACACCAAACTGATGGGGTGGAAGCTGCTGAAGGGTTGGTGAAATTTCTCCAGTACTTATGTGCCATGTGCCCAGATAAAAAATGGTATACTTAGAACATTTATATGCCACCTTGAGCAAGTCTCTGGAAAAGCAGCACACAGTCATAAAAGGAACAATGATAAAATTATCAATATTAAAACAAAACATTAAAATCAATAAAGACCCTAGCAGGGCTTTCCCCAGGGCGCTGTGCCTCTGCACTGCTCGGGGAAGCTGAGGAGGGGGCGAGGCTTGGTCATGTGCCCGCCCTCTGGGCTCCTCACTCCCGGAGCTGCGCTCCTGTGCGCTCCTGCTCCAACAGACCCCTGAATATAAGTTCTATTGAGCACCATGACATTATTCATAAGCAAATTTAAAGAAGAGTCTGGGCCTATTAGTAGCCATCTCATGTTACATATTTTGTTCATATTATGCCACATAGGAGCTGTCAGGAGACATAAATGAGCCCGCTCCCCTGTCGATATGTTTTGGACTGCTGCAATCCAGTGTGGAACTCCCACCCCCATGTGCTGACATCCTCCACCTGAGGGCCCATCTTGAACAATCCTTGATTGAAGCTTGCTACTGTGGAGGATCCTGTAAAAGGCCAGTAAGAAGGTGGCCCAGAACAAGGTGATCTCAGACCAGAAAATTGCTGGCAGCTGCTTTAAGAGCCCCCTGAGGTCAGCAAATGTGATGGGCCTGTGGGTGGTGGGTGGTTGGGTGCAGCTCTGCCACCAGCCATTGGTGGCCTTCCTAGTGATGAGAGAGTGACATGGATCAGCAAAGCCAATGGCCTTGCTGTAAAATGAGATGGCCATGCAATGAATGCCCGTAGTCTTTGGGGCCCTGCTCATCTCCTAGGGAAGCAAGGTAATGGAGCATCTGAGGTAGGAAAGGGGCCACCGTCCCTCTCTTCTTCAAAAAGGTGAGAAATGCTGCTCCTGACCAAAAATAAGAATGCTGAGTGGAGGGTGCAATGGAGTTGGGTACTTCCTGTGTGATCACTCATCACCGAGTGCCCACAACTCCTCTGGGAATGGGGTCTGAGTGATGATTCGACTTCGGGGCCAGTGCTCTGAACCTCTCCTGCTGAAAGTGAGACAAGGCATCCTCAAGGTCATTATCTGCACCTGCAATATACAGTGCTGAAAAGAAGATATTAGCAGAAAGGCAGATCAAGACTAACCTGTGCACAAGACTCATGACTGAAGAACTGGAGAAGAGTTACAGAGGTTTATACTGTAGGAAGGTGTCAACATTAGCAGAACAAATCGGTGGGTTCTCGCTCAATGATTCAGATAAACCTGTAGGTGGAATTTTCTTCATGCCTTGTTTACTTAGGAGATTATTCTCTCACATTCTTAATTATTACAGGTTCACAAAGCAGCTAGAAAAAAGTGGTTCTCACCAGTTTTTGACCTCTTCCTTAGGGACACTTGAACACATTCCTTTTGAGTTCTCTCTTATGCATACCCACCTGTGTACAGGCATTGTCACATCATATGCTTCCCGACATCTGCCAGCAGAAGCCTCTTATGCAGAGAATATGTGATGGTGTCACAACATGGGCTTTCACTATGGCATTAATGCAGATCCTGCCTGCAAGTTGGCTTACTGTGGAAGTCAGTTTGCTATCCATGCTGCCATTACAAAATAGAATTGCCATCCGCAGTCAGTCATTGACATTAGCCAAAAAGAGAATTGAAAAGGAACTAAATTTGGGCAAGAGTACCTGTGGGAACTTTCTGTCTTTCAGTGCATTTATTAGAACTGCTAATGTGGCTTTCAAAACCAGTAGTGTTCATATTGATATATTTTCATATATTTTTCATACTTTTTTCTGTAGCTTTTCTAAAAAGGACAATGCAATTGTCAGAAAATACACTGGGCGACAATCTTACTGTATTCTTTCCTTTGAAAGACAATTGTTTGCAACGGGGAAAAAAAATAAGCAGGATTATTAAAATCTATTATAGAATAGATACTCAGACCATTGTGTAAAAGGAGGTTACAAGCCACATTGGTTGAAAGGAAAATCCAGAAACAAAGCCATGTAATACTTTTTATTTGACTACATTGTTTTGTGTGATTTTAGTTGCAATTTTTCTTGCATCTTTGCAGTGTCAAAATCCATAATACGACTTGGAGCCAGAGAATGGTAAATCTGCATCTGGGCACATCACAATGTTTCTTTTCCTGCAGTAGTCACTTTTGAGGGTTAGGAGGTCCCAGTGATGCTGCATAGGACACAGGAGAAGAGATTGCAGCTGAAAGCAAACATTGGCAAAGTCCTGAATGCACACAGAAGCCCTTTAAGCACATGCACAGGACTCTCTGGATCCCAGCCCAAATGTAGAGACAGCAACCCGAAATTCAACAGGCAGTTTTGAAACAAATAAGAAAGCAGATAGGTACATTCTCTGTCTCTTATGGTATGAGTATACACTGTCTCTTATGGCATGAGTATACGGCACGTTTTTTTAATTGCTGCATTCCTCACATTAGTGTTGGACAGAAATCCTGCCAACTTTCAATCCTGGGCACTGAACAATGAACACAGCAGCTGTCCAGCCTTAAAATTTTACACTCATGTGCATCCCCTTCCATGATGCTACAGACTTCTAAAATATTAACTCTAGCCTTCTTTAATGCCCTTTAGCTTTGACTTTTTAAGAAGTCAACCCCACTTCCTTTAGAAACTGAAGCAGCTTGTACAAATGATCCATGCAGAAAATGTTTGTGATGGTGTTTTTTTAAAATTTATTTTATTTTATTTTTGAGATTTATATCCCGCCCTCCCCGCCTTACGGTGGCTCAAGGCGGCTCACAACAAACACACAATACAAATCATTCTTAAAACCATTAAAACATATAAAACAGCTTAACTATACAGATGGAATATCTTCAGCTCAATATATCCTAGCAGCGCCCAGATGTAATCCTTATAGGCGGTCACAGTAGGTTGACGGATAAGATCGAATAGTCGGGCCAGGGCCACGTTGGAAATGTTGGGTGGCCACTACTTAAACTCCTGGTGGAAGAGCTCCATCTTGCAGGCCCTGCAGAATTGTAGGAGATCCCGCAGGGCCCTGATGTTATCCGGGAGCTCATTCCACCAGTGCGGGGCTGCCACAGAAAAGGCCCTGGCCCTTGTAACTGCCAACCGAGCCTCCTTCGGCCCTGGAAGGACCAGACGGTTTTGGGATCCAGACCGAAGTGCTCGCTGGGGAACATATGGAGAGAGGCAGTCCTTCAAGTAGATAGGCCCCAGGCCATATAGGGCTTTATAGGTAAGCACCAGCATCTTGAACCTTATCCGGTATGCTATAGGCAGCCAGTGCAGTGCTTTTAAGGCGGGCTGAATGTGCTCCCACATAGGCAGGCCCATCAACAGCCATGCCGCTGCATTCTGCACCAGCTGCAGCTTCTGGACTTGGCACAAGGGCAGCCCCAAGTAGAGAGCGTTACAGAAGTCCAATCTTGAGGTGACCAATGCATGGATCTCTGTAGCCAGTTCATTACGTTCAAGGAAGGGAACCAACTGCTTGATCAGCTGAAGATGATAAAAGGCCAACCTCGCAGTGGCTGCTACTTGGGCCTCCATCGTTAACGAGGGGTCCAGGAGCACTCCCAAACTCCTAACCTCCAACGCTGGCACCAATAGCACCCCCTCGAAGGCCGGGAGAGGGATCCCTATCCCTGATCCACTCCGACTCAGGCATAGGATCTCTGTCTTCGTTGGATTCAATTTCAGTCAACTCTGCCTGAGCCAACTAGCCATGGCTTGCAATGCCAGGTCCATATCTCCCGGACCGGAGTCAGACTGCCCGCCCAACAGCAGATAGAGCTAGGTGTCATCTGTGTACTGATGACATCCCAGCCCATGCCTCCAGGCAATCTGGGCAAGGGGGCACATGTAGATATTAAACAACATAGGGGAAAGCACTGCTCCCTGTGGGACACCTCAAGTCAGCAGATGTCTTCAGGAGAGCTGTTCCCCACACCACCCTCTGTCCCTGATCTTGGAGAAACAAGGAAAGCCATTGTAAAGCTAACCCCTGGATCCCTTTCTTTGTTCTTTGACCCCGCCCCCCCATCAGCTCATTACTCATTTCAACAAGGAGACCTTCAGATGCTAAGAGAACCGGTGAACTGTGTCCGTTAAAAGGAATGCGATGGCAGGTGCAAAACTGATAAGGATTTGGACCAGCATGCAACATATGACACAGCTGTAGATGCCAACACTTGCTTCAAGATGCTCTGTGAACTATGGTGACTAGTAAAATAAATATTCGCATAGTGGAGAAATTGGGCTGAACAAGCAGTACAAGCACTCTGGCCTGAAGGGAATAGGTATTAGTCAAACAGATAAATAGACACGATAAAAATTGGAGAACCCATTAAAGCAGGAAAGAAGCAAGAGGTCTACAATCCCTAGAGAACAAGAAATGCTTTCCAAATGAAGGAGCTTTTCATAAATGAAAAAATAATTTTAAGGGACAATTCACTTTTCCTAACCAGAAAGTAGCTTTAATACAACTGCATGTTGCTCAGATTCTGCTACAAGATTGGCCCTCGTGTTGAAGCAAATGCAAGCAATTTTTTTTCCCTGCTGAGCAAATCCATCACAGGAAACAACTGACAGTGCAATCTTAAATGGAGTTACACCCTTCTACAACCACTGACTTTAATAGACTTGGAAGCGTGCAAGTCTGCTTGGTATAGAACTACTAGACTATTTAAGTTCTTTTACTTTTCAAAAAGGATCCACTGGCCAGTACTGCACAGATGCAGCAACTGGCAGAAGAGTGGGCTTTCTGTGTCTGTTAAAATATAGTCCTGCAAGAAGCCGGCTGTGACTAGATGGAATTGGATTTGGTTGGAGTTGAGCCCACATTTTCTGCCCGTTTTTGTTTACGAGTTATGTGGTTGTTGTTTTTGTTATCAAGCCGTAGCTGACTTCAGGAGACCCCACAGGGTTTTCAAGGCAAGAGAGGAACAGAAGTGGTTTGCCCTGGCCTGCCTCTGCATAGCAACCCTGGTATTCCTTGGTGGTCTCCCATCCAAATACTGAGCAGGGCCAACTCTGCTTAGCTTTTGAGATCTGACAAGATGGGGCTAGCCTGGACAGGGCTTCACTTAGGTGTCCTCTTGTAGATGAAGAAGTTTTTATACTCCTCTTTTCTCTATCTTAAGGAGCCTCAAAGCAGCTTCGAATCGCTTTTCCCTTCCTCTTTCCACAACAGACACTTTGTGAGGTAGGCAGGGCTGAGAGAGTTCTGAGAGATCTGTGACTGGCCTAAGGTCGCCCAGCCGGCTTCATATTGAGGAGTGGGGTCACAAACCCGGTTCTTCCAGATTAGCATCCACACGCTTAACCACTACACGACCCTGGGGCTTGTAAACTGGAGAAGGATTGATGTTAAGGCCACAAGAGAGCAGGAGAAATTGGGCTGATAGCCTGAGTTGTCAAGTCCCGCTAGTGAACAGATATTGATGTTGGCATGGCAGGTAATTCTGGAAATTTAACTTCGTCAACCCACAATAAAAGTGAGGGCACAGAGCCCTCTCCTTGGCCGCAGAGGGAAGATACAAACCACCACTGCCCAAATCAAAGCTGTTCAAAGCTTCAGTTGAATACAGAACTACTGACTGTGTGTGCATAATTCTATACATGATTCCAGGACTGTAATCTGCCCTTGTTGCTAGGTGGGCTTCAGAGGCATCAGTTATTTCTATTTCTATTACTATCTAACCAAGTTCATGCATCTATGTGCATTTAGTACAGCCAACATAACTATGGTCTATAAACTGCTTAGGATAACCAAGCAAACCCAACACCAGCATAAATTCTGGTATAACTCAGAGATATGCTGGCACACCTGGAGATACACAGGTGCTTCTTTCCCAATAAAAGGGAATGTGTTTGCATCATGGGATTCAAACCCCCCCCCCTCATCTCCAGAACTTCCAGGTGTGGGGTATGACAGAGCTTCTATGGGGCGTGCCACAGCCCTCACTATAGCGGTGGGTAGTATCTATATATCTAATAGCCAAGGTGCCCTCTGCATGCGGATATCTAAATCCGCACATTGGGGACATCTAGGAGGCAGAGAGATTTTCCTGCACACTTGGGGGACTCCCCAGGTGTGCAGAAAAATCTTAAAAGTTTAAAAAACTAAATGGGGGATATTTAAATCCCCCCCCCAAAAAAAAATAAAAGAGTGTTCCCTGCTCAGAACTGTGTGGGCCATTGGTGCGGCGGAGGGAAGGATTGGCGGCCCGGGCCACACAGTCATTGCCTGTGGGGAGAGAAGGCTTACCTGTGGCTGCTTTCTCCGCCTCCTCCATGTGGCGCTCCTTCTCTTCCCCCCCATGAGTATTGTGGGTCCCGCCTCTTGACTACATACTAATAGCCAAGACTTTGTGTGCAACTGGATACTGCTGATCCTAAAAAAATGTCCAATTTCTTATTACTGATTTGGACAGGTAACATGCAACACAGCAAAAAGCTTTCTGATTGTTTCTGAACCTTGATCATTTTCATCTGATAATGTAACATGGCCAGTTGGCTGGTTAAAACTGGACTCAGACTATAAGTATGTTACTGATCACCCGGGTTTTTTCCCCTTGGGATAACCTGTTTAGGCTAACAAGTCTCTTTGGGATTATGTTGCCTGTGGTGGGAGAGATCTCTGCCAGATATAAACTCTTCTCGAGGAGTCAGGCACCACTACCCTTTAACAGCAAGCTGCACAACTCTTTATTTGCATAAACATCACGGGGGTGGGATATTTACACAGGAAAGACTGTTGCTTTTTGTATAAGTGCTTCGAGTTGATTTAACATATGCAGGAGGAAGGCGGAGTCACTTTATTGTTACTAATATACTGTTTTTACTTTATGCACCCTTTTGTTCATTTCCTCTGAAGATAAGAGTGAGGCCATTTTCTTTTCCATAGAAGCTGACCATCTTACACGTCTGTAACAGGCCCCCTCAGTAGGCACTGGCCTAATGTTTGAAATATGGCTATGCTGAGCTACATTTTGTATAGCTATTTTCAGAACTAGAGGGAAACGGTTGCTCTCACAAAAATGTACAACGTATTGTAGGACCCCTTCTGAGACCGAGATATAATCAATAACGCTCATCCTAGAGCCTGACCAACATGTGAATTCTGCAAAGTGGTCATTGGGGAATGACCCATTTCAATCCTGAGGTTTATTCTAGTTGTTAACTGTTTAAAAAGGAGGCCCGCATAACTGGCCTTCATGTCTTTTAGCAACAACGAGTTGGGAAAATAGCTTGATGGGTCAGAGCTAATCTGATCGCAAAAGCAAAGGTCATTTGGGCCCATTCGTGCATTAAAATCGCCCCCTATAATAACACCAGCAGCTGGATGAGCAGAGATCAGATGACCTAGGTATAATTCCAGACCATGGAATCTCTCATGAATTTGTTCCTTAGTGCCACCAGGAGGGAAACGCACATTTACAATTATACAAAAAAAGTTATACATCTCAGTCAGGAGAGCCATGGCATGATGGTCATACTACGAAAGTGTCACTGCCGATGCCTGGAGCAAAGAAGAAATTAAAATGCAGAGCCCACCATTGGGTCTGCCATGCCAAAAATACCAGGTGCCATCAGGAGGTCCATAAGTGGGGCCAGGACACTAGAAGCTATTCCATTGTTGTCCCCCCCCCCCAAAGCTCCAAGAATACAGTGCATCAGGTGCCCCAGACTGAAAGTTCCTATCTATACCTTGTGGCTTATAGCCACTGATGGATCTCTGCTCTGTATGTTTATCTAATTTCCTCTTGAAGCCATCCATGCTTGTAGCCGCCACCTCCTGTGGCAGTGAATTCCATGTGTTAATCACTCTTTGGGTGAAGAAGTACATCCGTTTATCTGTTCTAACCTGACTGCTCAGCAATTTCATTGAGTATCCATTAGATCTTGTATTGTGAGAAAGGGAGAAAAGTAACTCTTTCTCTACCTGCTCTATCCAATGCATAATCTTATAAACCTCGATCATGTCACCCCTCAGCTGTCGTTTCTCCAAGCTAAAGAGCCCCAAGTGCTTCAACCTTTCTTCATAGGGAAAGTGTCCCAACCCTTTTATCATTCTAGTTGCCCTTTTCTGCACTTTTTCCAATGCTATAATAACCTTTTTGAGGTATGTTGACCAGAACTGTACACAGTATTCCAAATGAGGTCACACCATCGATTTGTCCAGGGGCATTATGATACTGGCTGATCTGTTTTCAGTTCCCTTCCTAATAACTCTCAGCATAGCATTGGCATTTTTTATTGCAGCCGCACACTGTCTCGACATTTTCATTGAGTTATCTACTACGACTCCAAGATCTCTCTCATGGTCAGTCTGCCAGTTCAGACCCCATCAACTTGTATTTATAGTTAGGATTTTTTGCTCCAGTGTGCATCATGGCAGGCCAAGACAACCTGATACACTGCTCCTGGAGGAATGGAGACCCCCAGGAATAGATAGGGTGAATCCACGGTCTCTCATAGGAAGGGGGAAACTGTTATTCCCCCCTCCCCCCCCCCACACACATACACAGTCAGCAAAAAATCACCTTCTTCTTGCATGTATAGAAATTCAAAGTTGTATCCAAGCCATGTAATCATAGTATCATAGAGTTGAAAGGTACCTCTAGGGTCATCTAGTCCAGGGGTTCCCAACCTTTTTTTGAGGCCGTGGGCACCTCTGGAATTCTGATTCAGCATGGTCGGCGCAGGCACAAAATGGCTGCCACAAAATGGCTTCTGCAAGAGGCAGAGCCAGCCACAAAATGGTTGACACACCTTAATCTAGTCTAATCTCCTGCCCAATGCAGGAAATTCACAGATCCCTCCCCACACACCCCCAGTGGTCCCTGTTCTTTGCACAGAAGATGACAAAAACCTCCAGGGTCCCTGGCTAAACTGGCCTGGAAAAAAATTACATAAGGGGTAAAGCAGTTGCAAACAAACATGGAAAAAGCATGTTCAATGAGCATCATTTTATTCAATAAAAATCCAACATAACAAAAATTCAGTATAGCACTCATTCATATTCACAGGTAATGCTAAATCTAATTGAAGAGATTGCTTATAATTCCTAAAGAGTGATTGAAAATGGACATTAAATATATATATATTTTTGCTTTCCACCAGTATAATTGTCACACCATCAATCCTGCTCAGGGTGAGTATTCACTCTCTGTTCATTTATAATACATTGGGAAAGTAGGACTGAAAAAATGCTACCTTTTCATGACTCTTTTCAATACAAGTAATTTTAGATGGGGAGCTAATATAAAATGTCCTATTACAGCACAGTATACTAGATTCCACTTAATTGGCACACCCTAGTGGAAAAAGAATGTGCCAGTTAAATGATCATCCCAATTATCAGAGACTCACGGGAATACATTGTGCTGGCAAGGTTTATAATCACTTTCATTTTATGGATCGCCTTAAACTAGACAATGGTATAAAGCTTCACATCTTAATTATCCAACCCGAGTGATATTTCTACATTGATTTAATAGATACAAAGGCAGTTTGCCTTTTCCATGACAAAACAGGAAACAATCCCCTAGACAATCTACCTTCCCTCATATTTAAGACAAATGCAGAGGTTATGCATTATGAGGTACCACTTACAGTTGCACGCAGGGCAAGGAAAGCAATAGATGGAGTATAGCTTTCATCTACTTAGGCAAATCCTTTGTGCCTGAAGACTTCGATCTTCTGTATTACTTATAACTTTCTAGTGATAAAAAGTACACACAACTCAGAATAGTGTGTGTGTGTGTGTGTGTGTGTGGTTTTTCACAACACATTTCAAGTTTCATATTGTGATGTCTAATCTACAGAAGAGTATGGTGGGTGGGGGGCAAACAGTAACCTAGGCAACCAAAGGAGTTAAATGGCAACCGCAGAAGAAAGGAAGAATTCATGTACATGTGGCTGAAGTAACCAGATGGAAGAGGTAGAAGACGAGAAGAACTCTGCTGAGGAAGATTGTGATGGAAAATGTCAGATCTGTTTGGGTGGCTGCTGAGAAACACCAGACCTTATACATAGAGATGAGTGGGAAGAGAAGGGGGGGGGGGGGGAGTACGCCTGCCATCTTCTAGGAAATATTCAGCTGTTGAAACAGCATGGGCCTTTCAGCCTTAGCCAGCTAAGAAGAAACTCAGAGTTATGAGGTGTCCTTTGAAGACCCCGATTGCAGGGAAAAACCTCCAGAGATGCAGGAAGGAATGTATTGAGGGGGAAAAAATAGTTATTTTTGATTCTCTTGTCCACTTCTCCATCTTCTATCCCGGATTGCCCTCTTGGCTTGTGACCACCTTTTTTCACCTACACAAAGTTTTACATGTCAAAATTTATTTCCTTTCCATCCTGTTTTGGTTACATTACTTTGGTGCCAGCGCTTGGGAATGTCAGAGGTGGGGATTGGTACAATATATTAGGCCTGAATATAGGGATGTACAGAGAAGATAAAATGACAATAGAATTATTGTTTTTTTCTTTAAAAAAGAACCTGAGATTGCAGTTAAATTCTGCTGGATTGCTTTCTGAACAATTTAAAGCAGTGCTTTCTGAACACCTTAAAGCAGAGCTTATATAAGTGTTCATTACACAAACCATGTGCTCTTACACTTGCCTGCCCACCCCGCGAATGAGACACAAGACAAGTTGTGGGTTAAACTGGGAATTTATTTACACATAAGCTGATCTGCATCTATGATGTCCATTAAGCATGGGTTACATTGCACCTGCAAGCAGGCTTCCATAGGGCAAACCCAACCCATCTCCGAGCTGGGTCCAGAAGCCTTCCGTACCCCACTCATCATGGCCAGTACTTCCGATGCATATAGGAGATGTAGGAGCACATTCCCAGACCATGACTGCTAAGCCTTAAGGCTCGTCATGTGCTCCTCCAACCCTGAAGAGGCCCCCACCTGGGTCTCCTGGGCTGATTCTGCACCAGCGGTTGCCCCGGCGTCATCCCCCGATAAAATCTGCGGCAGATCAACAGTTCCCCACTTGTTGCCCCGGGTCAGCAGTTGGTCCGAATCTAATCCTCGTTCCCCCCAGATCTTCTGTTTCAGGGATTTTCAGGTTTCTTTTTTTGCCACAGGG
The DNA here is from genome assembly GCA_029233225.1 of Lepidodactylus listeri. Lineage (NCBI taxonomy): Eukaryota > Metazoa > Chordata > Lepidosauria > Squamata > Gekkonidae > Lepidodactylus > Lepidodactylus listeri. The sequence continues at coordinate 51,763,459 of JARCFY010000016.1, read as the reverse complement.
TTGAAGTCGGGGCATTCTAGTGGGGAACTCGCAAATCGGGGTTTCTTGCTCCACCTTTTTAATGCCCCATCTGCTTCTTGCCCTCCCCTTTCCCACCTCTCCTTTCCCTTTCCCCTCCCTTTCCCGCCCTGCTGCAAGCGAGGTTTTTTTTTGTCCCCATCATCATTGCGTTATGACACCATGACACAACAACGATGGATCAGTGTTGTATCATGATGTCATAATGCAATGATGGGGGGGGACTGCTTGCGCCAGGGTGGGAAAGGGAGGGGAAATCATGCTTGGGGAAGAGAGGGAAAGGGACACTAGACAAATGCGGAACTCCCTCAACAGAATTGGGCCAATTAGACCCGGGGGGAACGGAGAGCAAACCATTGGTGTGCAATCGGCCCTGGACTGCTAAGCTGCTAGGTACCCAATTTGAGAACCCCTCCTATCTCTGCTATCTCAGGGTGCTTGCCAGCATCAATAAACCCCTTCAACCCATGCTTTCCTGCCTTCCCAGAAAGGGCCTAACCAGGTTACCAGGCCTATTTATGCCACGCCTCCTGGACCGTGTGAAGCAGGTGAAAAAAGACACACACACCCCGGCCAATTTGAGTGAGTCCTAAAAAATTCCTGCTCAGCCCCATAACAGGCAACTGGCTAATATTACACAGTCCACAACAGAAGGTGGGTGGGCGGATGGGGAGCTCATCCTTGGCTGGAATGGTCCAGCTCTGCCCTCAGCTCTGTCCAGACAGTCATCCCTGGTAGGTCAGTGTTCCCACGCTGGACCATGATAGGCTCCCCCACCCTCATGATTACATTTGAGGGAGGGGGGGGCAAATGCCCCCACTTGCTCAAGGGCAAGCACAGATCATTTATCAATAGCTGGATAGGGAACAGTTTGTCTATACTGCGCTTGTGATTCTCACTTCTAGTCCCATTGCTGAGACTGTGTACATGTACCTCTTTAAGGAAAGCAGAAATCCCACTGTTCCACTGTTCAAGGAGGACAGTGGTAGCTGAACCCAGTCCTCTTCCCCCTTGCCTACCTAATGGCAGGAAGAGGAACTGCAAGTACACTTAGCTCCATTGCTATCAGTTTCCTATGATAAAGCTTTATCATAAAATAGGAGTAAGGCCCGTTGTGGGAAGAACTACAACGGGCTCTAGAAAGAGGCTCAAGGTGAGTGTCCCAGCTATGGCTGGTGGGGCAGCAGAGGGAAGGGGAAAATAGAGGGAGGCAAACCATGTTTATTTCCTTCCACTTAGCTATAAGGCAGGGCTGTCTCAAGTCATTTTGCTGCTCTAATGGGTAGTATGGGAGGACAGCCTCATGGTAACAGGTATGGTTCTCTCCACCCCTGACTTACATTGATTTAGGGCTATGCAGTGGCAGCTAAGGTAGAAAAACACCTTCTCCTATGCCACGACTTCTGGGTTCCAAGGGTCTAGAAAGTGGTTCCATAGCCAGTTACAGGGCTGCCAACTCTGGGTGGGAAAATGCCATAGAGTCCACTTCCCAAAGCAGCCATTGTCTCCAGGAGAACTGATCTTGGTCATCTGGAGATCAGTTGTAATAGTTGGAGATCTCCAGTTGCCACCTGGAGGTTGGCTTTTCTTGATTTGGGGCTATGCAGTGGCAACCAAGGAAGAAAAGCACCTCCTCCTATGCCATGTTTTCTGGGATCCAAGGATCTGGAAAGTGGTTTCATAGCCAGTTACAAGGCTGCCAACTCTGGGTTGGGAAATACCTGTAGATTTGAGAGATAGAACCTGGGGAGGGCCGGGTTTGGGGTGCAGAGGGACCTCAGCAGGGTATAATGCCATAGAGTCCCAAAGCAGCCATTTTCTCCAGGAGAACTGATCTTGGAGATCTCCAGGTACCACCTGGAGGTTGGTAACACTATGTGGAGGGCCAGGACAAAATAAATAATATAATTGACATTTTGCTGACTGTGTGGTCAGGTGCTTTGGCCATGCCAATTGATTTTTCAAACGATTACACTTTACATTTTCATTGAGGATGGGTTTGGGTTTTTTTTTTTTTTTTTTTTTTAAAACCTGTTTGTGTTATCTGCTATTCATTCCCACATGGAAACACTGGGCCCTGTTGCCTCACAAAATGTCTGAAAATCTTGCAAACCCAGGCTCACATTCGAAATGCTTCATTTCCTTCTGCTTAGCTATAAGGCAGGGCTATCACAAGTCATTTTGCTGCCCCAAGTGGGCAGTATGGGAGGAGAACCTCATGGTAACAATCTCCCTCCCCTGGAGATTGGCAACAGTGGTTCCCCATGTGGGTGATTTGAAGGGTGGCATCTATGGCACTGAACCTGTCTGAGGTCTCGCCCCTGCTGAAACCTCACCCTCTCCAGGGTCCACCCCTCAAATCTCCAGGAATTTCCCAACCTGGAGTTGGCAACCCTATCTCCCTCCCAGCCAACCATCAATGTATCATTATCTGCCCCCCAGGCTTCAGCTTTCCATCTCCCCCCTCCCCCTAGAGAGCAGTTGTAATTCTGAGTGATCTCCAGCTCCCACCTGGAGATTGGCAATAATGGTTCCCCATGAGGGACTTGCAGACTTGGAGGGTGGAGTCTATGGCATTGTACCTGTCTGAGGTCCCACCCCTCTTCAAACCTCACTGTCTCCAGGCTCCATCCCTCAAATCTCCAGGAATTTTCCACCTGGAGTTGGCAACCCTATCTCCTTCCCAGCTAATCATCAACCTCACTCTACAACTTTCCATCTCCCCCTGCCACAGCCTCCACTGTGCTCTGAAGCCCTGACTGCTATGTTACATTGGCTGTCATAGGGGGTCCATCTCAGCACAGTATAAGGATACAGAGTCCACCATTTTCTCCAGGGGAACTGATCTCTGTCATCTGGAGAGCACTTGTAATTCTGAATGATCTCCAGCCCTCGCCTGGAGACTGGGAACCATAGTTCCCCTGGAGGAAAAGTAGTCTTTCTCTGCAGTGGGGACCAAAGCAGCTTACATCATTCTCCTCTCCCCCTTTTGACTTGCCCAACAACCCTGTGAGATAGGTTAGGCTTAAAGTCTGTGACTGGCCCCAAATCACCCACTCAGCAAGAACCTGGGTCTAGCAGATCCTGCTCTGAAGCGCTGACTGCTACGCCTAGGGTACCCAACCTCCAGGTGGAGCCTGAAGATCGCCAGGTATCACAATTGAACTCCAGATAACAGATCTCTCCCCTCACAGAGAAAGTGACTGCTTTGGAGGGTAGTCTCCTTGGCATTCTGTTCAGCTGGTCCCAATGAGTTTTCTCCCAAAGGCCAACATAGGTGTGGAAAGGGGCTTTCAGAGAAGCAAGCTTGGTTGCCTAGCAACAGGCACTGAGGGGAAAGTAGCCAGCCCCTAAATACCTGGTGATATGGGGGGTGGATCCTGTGGAGGGCAGCATTTGGGGGGGGATGGAAGGACTCAGCAGGGTATAATGCCATAGTGTCTACCCTCCAAAGCAGCCATTTTCTCTGGGGGAATTGATCCCTGTCATCTGGAGATCAATTGTAACACTGGGAAATCTCCAGGTCCCTCCTGGAGACTGGCAACCCTAGGGGAAGTCAGCCACACAACAGGGGGTTGAAGAGAATGGTTTGATGGTCGCTGGCCCACCTCATTAGCCAGCCAGCCATGGCGGAGCTAAGCAGGAGAGAGAGCCTGAGGAATTTCAAACAGTCAATATGTTCCATTTCAGGAACTCTTCAGTAATGGTTTCTGTCAGGCATTTCATACAGAACCATATTAGTACTGGCTCCCTAATGAAACATATTGGCCCTTTCACACAGAAATGTGCCTCTCCCGTTCGGGAAGCATTCCTGAGCCGGTTTACCTTGAAACCTCTTCCAAAGCGTTCTTCAGTTCTTGTACCAGTTCTGAAGCGCTACAGGGTGCTGTGTGAAATGCCCCCCCCCCCCCGTTTCACAGTTTATTCTGACAGGATATTGGGCAAGCTGACAGTGTGTGGGGGAGGGGGGTTATGCTGAAAGTCCATTGTCTTTTCACTGACAGAAGCAGGCCACTGAGGGGACAGTTAGATCCACCTGGCAGTGGGCAGAGGAGAAGAGTGGACCCAGCACCCAGTCCTTCCCCTTCGCCGGCTTCCTCCAGACTGAGGCTGAGACGCTGGCCGGTGGCTCTGTGGGTGGGACTGAGGCAAAGCAGTGAGGGAATGCAGCCAGTGGTTAGGGACCGCTTTTGAGTGGCAGTCTATCCAGCCAACTGATTTTGGCGCCCCATGGAATCTTGCCACTTGAAAACAGCTTTATATAATAAGGAGAGATAGATGCCTCCACCTTCAGTCCCATTTTTATTATCTACAATCCAGAAAAAGAATAAAAACAGAATTTGTGTGTACTAGTATCTCTCACATGGAGTGGTCACATGTTTACAATCTCATAGAGAAAGCCAATTCTGATGCAACAGGTTGACATAACTTCTTAAGGTGTCAAGAGGGCAAATTATTTGTCTCTAGAAAGCTATGAGATAACTTCAACTAATTCCATATACCCTGCATATGGCTGCAGCTAGAGAATCCAGCCTGTTCCAGACTGTGGTTAACCATGTCCATTTGACTTCATGGGATTCAGAAAGGCATTTACAAGGCACCTCCAAAGCAGGAAGAGACAAGCACAGAAAGGCCATCTCATGGTAACTTACAGGGAAATCTGTGATACAAGGAGGAGCTATGCAGGGCTCTGGTTTGTATCAGGCCATGTGTAAAAAAAGAAAGAAGGGCTTTTAACTCTCCCACCTCTGCACAGGTTTGCCACTTGGCACGTGGGAGAGGGTGCCTTTATTACTTTGGAAGAAGAAGAGATGGCAATCTGTCTCCTTTCCATCTAAGGCTATTAACATGGCAGGGTGGGATGAGTCTGACTGATGAAACCATTAATAGGTGGAAGAATTAAACCTTCTGCCCTCCCAATTGGCCTCAAATGGCCAGTGTGGCTCAATGGTTAGAGTGTTAGGCTGCAGTCAGATGGGCAGTTTGATCTGATGTCACTGCTGTTCCCTTCTGGATTTAAAGCGCACAATCAGACAACGGCATCTGCCTCCCGTTCCCCAGTTGTTGGCACCCCATTCTGACCCACCTTTGAATTGGCGTTATTAGGCACCAGGGAAAGTCTGGTCTTTACGGATGTCAGCGCTTTCACCCTACATTTCCAGATGCCTGAACTCCCTTGTTGCAAACACAAGCCAGTTGGGAAGTTTAAACCTTCCTGTCCATTTCTGCCCCCTTTTAAAAAAACATGTAGCCATGTGTGCATAAGTGCATAATCACCCCTGGGTTGTCAATCACTGCTTGTGCGTTCATTTTTTTACAGACAGTTGTTTTACAGACAGATCTCTCTCTCTCTCTGGAGCTTCTCAAGATGGCGTTTTTCTTAAGAACACTTCCAAAGCACAGTTTCAAAAACACCTCCCCTGCGCTACACTACATATCCCAGCAGCCTCCTCCTGCACTCCCATTGGCCACCAGCTGCCACCATCCTGCCAGAAATTTGAAGTGCTGCTTCCCATACATGCTTATGTCCATGCTCAGGAGACAAGACAAATCATTTTTAAAAGCTGCCTGATTGCTCACTCTGTGATTGCCACACAGCAGTAATCTGATGGATCAACCCCGGAGTGAGCATGGTGTGAAGTGGGTTAAGGATGGGATATGTAATGTGTGGGTGTGCTGCAACCTCCCCCCCCCCCGATTAATTAGGGGTGGGGCCAGACCACACTAAGCCTGCCATCTGACCGCAGCCTTAGATGAGACTGAGGTGTGAATCCCCACTCTGCCATGGAAGAGGGATGGGTGACCTTGGGCCAATAACTCCCTCAGCCTTAGGGTGGCTGTGAGGATAAAATGGGAGACTGCTGCAAGCTGCATTGGGTCCCCATTACGGAGAAAAGTGGGGTATATATAGCTTAATTAATGTGAGACTTTCTTGTCTCATGAAGCCCTGAGGGCCTAACTACATATAAAGGAGATATTTTTTTTTCAAACCTAAAACTGTTGACAGAAGCTTCAGTCTGAACTGATTTTTTTTTAAATTACATCTTTTCACCCACAGGGTGATGGTGGTGGGGGAAATATGTAAGGAGGCAATTTGGATAAGAAACACATCCCGAGAGGAAAAAAGATGAGTGTCCCACAGAGACTTTCAATTCACATTGCAGCTTCCAGAAGCAGCTTTGGAAAAAAGAATTTAAAGAAAACATGCAACTGACTAAGTATTTTCTGTAGTTTGACACTAAAGATCTACCATCACGCAGACTTTTTCATTTGATAATATTGCACAGCAATCTTATGTTCTCATGCTAGAGGGAAGAAGTAACTGGTCCCAGCTGTTTTCTTTCCTTTTCTTCCTCTGGCATCAACTTCTTTTGCCAGTTGGGAGGGGGAAGAGTAGAGAAAAACAGCTGATGCTTTGGAGAACAAAAGAGGAAAACAGCTGGGTCTGTGATGTACTTTCCACTGAGAGGAGCTGTACTGGTGAGCAAAAGTGTCTCTTCTTGCATGGGATTAAAAAGAACTGGAAAGAGTGTGCACCAGCTGCAAGCACCTGTAGTGTTTATCAGAACTGGCAGCCACTACAAGTACATGGGAACTTCTCTATATGTGGAGCCTTGTTAAAGGCAAACCTGTGAATCAATCTAAGGCACCATAAAAACTCTGCCCCCTGGATGGATCATGGTGACATCAGGTTGGGGATGTCTGTTACAGGCCAATGGTTCTCATCCACTGGCAGTATGCAGAAGTAGTCTAGGTGCGATGTGGAGCTTTAATAACAATCACTAAGAATTTGCTTTCCTTCAGTCCCCGTATCTACTTCAGGGCCCTGCGGGATCTTTTACGGTTCTGCAGGCCCTGCAAGACGAAGCTCTTCCATCAGGCTTTCAACGAAGGAGCCGCCTCCACTACTGCCACCAACAATCTCGACGACAGAGTTTGACCCTTGGCTCCGACATCTGGCCTGTGCTGCCGCTTGAATTTGGAAGACCATTGAGCAGAAAAGTGTTAGACCTTTATGTGCACTCATCAGTACACCGTCTTAAGTAATTAATGAAACATCGCCGGCACCTTATGATAGTTTATTTATAACTGAACGGTTTTTAGATGGTTTTATGTGGATTTTAATTGTTATCTATGTACCGACTACTGTAAGCCACCTTGAGGCTACTTTGCAGGGAGGGTGGGGTGCAAATTGAATGAATAAATAAATAAATACTTGCAAGCAATGTTCCCTCTAAGCTGTGGAGTCTTGTGAGCAAAAATTCTACTTTGTGAGCTACTGGCATTAAAGTTGTGAGTGGGCAATTTGGCTGCTGCATAAATTAGTTTGCTCTGGAGCCATCCTTCCTGAGCTAAGACAAAAATGTGTGAGCTGGAGGCTAAAAAACTGTGAGCTAGCTCACAGTAACTCAGCTTAGAGGGAACAGTGCTTGCAAGTATGATGCATCTGCCACAGATTATCCATCTATGACCTTCTGGGGTGATAGCAGTAACCCTAGACACTTCAAGTTTCTCCTATTCCCTTGCCTACCCGACTTTACCAGCAAGTGTCTTTGATGTCCTACTTCCTGCTGATCTAATCTGCCAGGGATTATCCTCTGTGCTTCTGTGATTTTATGCCCTTAAATTTATAATAAATGAAAATATAAGAATAGAATGCTTGTAAGCATATAAATGTATTTTTTTTTTGGAAAAGTGGGCTTTTTGTTTCTATCCTGGTGGGTCCCAGTTTCTTGAATAGAGTGATTGGTAAGACATAAGATAGAAAAGGCTGAGAATCACTGTTCTAGGCATTGCTAATATTTCACTCTGATGCTCCTGTGATTCAGACCAAAGGCTTGTTGACTGACAGATCTCCATATCGTAAGAGGGAAAGCCTGGTATGCAGCCAGGAGCAGTAAAAATGATGTTCTCTCACTGTACTGCAACAGAGCCATCAGTACATGTGGCAGGCGCCATTCAGGCAGGCCATTCCATCGAGTGGGTTCCATAACAGAGAGGGCACAAGTTCAGGCAGTCATTGACTTTGCCCATTTGCAGCATGGCATCTACAGAAGGCCCAGCTCCGATGAACGAGTTAGGCAGATTCTCTGGTCTCACTTAAAATTTTAGACTTTATTATCTTCTATCTGTTAATGCCAAGATTACTCATCAAGTAGCTAGATTCTGTCTGGTGACGTTTAGGTCCCGGAAACTGTACTGTAGCTTGAGTTTGATTTTAATTGGGTTTTGTTTGTTTTTTTGGTCTATCGTATGCCTGAATTTTAAAGTGTAAATGTGTTATATGATTGGTCAAATGACCATAATAAAAAATGAACAAAAAATGAATGAAGCTCTCATTTAGAACACAGGGGGAGGGGCAGTCCTGCAGATATGAGGAACCAAGGGCATCGGGGCTTTGGATTCAATAGCCGATATCTTAAATTGAGCCCAGTTACTGATGAGCAGCCAACAGTGTGACAGCAGAATCGGAGTACTATACATGCACCTCTTAGCTCCCGATAATAACCCTCCTGCAGCTTTCTGCACCAGCTGGAGTCTTTGAGTTGCCTTTGAGTGCACGGCAGGGGTCTGGTCTCAATGTTACTGTGGCATGAATCCAGAGCAGTTGTATCAAGGTAGGGGGCCATATTCTAGGCTAGACTGAGTTGGAAGAAAATGTGTGGTTTTTTGCAGCTGCATTAACTTGCTTCTCCAGCAGTGATGTTGGATTCAGTATAACCCCTAGGCTCTCTACTGAGTTAGCAAGGGTCAGCTGAACTCCACTGGAAGTGGGAACACAATCTCCTCCCCTTTGTAAGTGGGGAGAACAATCCCTTCCCCTGTGTCTTTCCTGGGTTTAATTTCAATTTTTTTCACTCTTAGCCATTTTTTTTAAAATTAATTTTATGTACATGCAAACATATTAAAACAACAGGGGAGAAAATCTACTTTCATAAGGAGTACAGATTTCTCAGGGGATGAATCTCTCTGGGGAAGGAGTTTCCAAGGTTAAATATAACAATCAAGATGGCAACAAGGGTACACAAAGGACCCTCTTATTAATTTAGTAAGGGGTGGAGGGGGTGGACATAATTTTCCTGAAATTTTAGGAACTGTGCCAGCACTCTTAGCCATTTAACGACAGAAGCCAGGCAGCAGCCCAAGGACTTCCACTGTGCCATCAAGATATTTGGAAAAGGATATACAGAGCTGGGTATCATCAGCATATTGATGGCAGCCAGCCTCAAAACTATGAGGGATTTGTCCTAAGGGCTTTACATAGAGATTGAAAGCATGGGGGACAGGATTGCATCCTGTGGAACATAACATAAGAGAAGCCAATGTTGGATCAGGCCAATGGCCCATCCTGTCCAGCACTCTGTCACACAGTGGCCAAAAATACCAGGTGCCATCAGGAGGTCCATCAGTGGGACCCCACAGGATAGGTCCCACAATGATGATAACTGATCCCCAACAGCAATCCTTTGAGTCCAGTCCATGAGGAATGATTTAGAGCCAGTCCAATGCACATCGATAGATACTTACTTATACCTCTGTGCACCTCAATGAGATGGAATGGTCCACTGCATCAAAGGCTGCCTATAAGGTGCTGGGTGATTCCAGCTGTATCCCATGGGGCTCTGCAGGGTTCAGTCTTATCTCCCATGCTATTTAATATTTATGTGAAGCTGCTGGGAGGGGTCAGTGGGAGCTTTGGGCTGTGGTGTCACCAGTATGAAGATGATGCCCAACTCTATCTTTCTTTCCCACCTAATGCTAAGGCTGCTGTTGATATTTTGAACCAATGCTATGAGTCAGTAATGGGCAGGATGAGGGTGAACGAGCCGAAACTTAATCCTGAAAATACAGAGGTTCTCTGGGTTAGTAGAAAGGCAGACCAGGGACTTGAGATCTTTTCTGTCTTGGATGGAGTTATACTTCCCTTGAAAAGCCAGGTTTGCAGCTTCAGAGTGCTATTCAGCATAACAATTACCTTAGAAAACGAGGTGGCTGTGGTGGGGCTGACAAGGGCAATGCCCCCCCCCATGAATATGCCCAGTCCTCTCAGGCTAGCTGCAGAAGCAGAAAGACCCAGCGAGCCCACGCAGTGGTCGCCCCTTTTCCTTCCCTCTGATGGGAACCTGAGCCATGGGGGGACTTGAGCTCAAGTCCCCCTGAGCTCAGGCTGCCATTGGAGTTAGCTAGCCACCACACAGATGGAGCTGCCCCCAATTTGCCCCCCCCCCAATTCTGGCTATGGGGCTACATGAACATGACATGACCTATCTCTTCCAGGGAACAGAAACAATAGTTTGTCATCTTCCCCATAGCTCTGCCTCTCTCTGTTTGGGCTCTAGTCCATAGCTCTGCCTGCTTTGCCATGCTGGCAGCTTCCTGGGATTGCCAGATATTTCCTGATGCCTGCTCTAAAAGTGAAAGTTTTATTATCCTGCAAACTGAGGATATTTCCTACAATCTTCTTGTTTGGTCAGAAAGATTTCTTTGTTCAGAGATAAAATCTCTGAAATTATCATGCCAACAGGATCAAAAAGAAGGCAGTTACCTTCAGAAATGTCTTCTGTATGTCATGTCCTGTAAAAATGGAAAGTTTCCCCCCTAGAATTTAAGAATACCCCAATGGGTGAGATGTGGAATCTCTGAGAATGCTGTTATTCTAGGACAAGACGGGGGGGGGGGGCACACAGACACAGAATTGTTTCCTGTAGAAGCCAAAGATAATTTTAAAAATCTGATGGGCCTAATAACACATATAAATATTCCAAACCAGTACTGTCAAACAAAATCACTGAAATCCAACAATTGTTTGCACACCCTCTATTGTCGATAGCTCTTATCCAAGACAGGCAAATGATTCAGAGGCAGTGAGGCAGATTACTGGTTGCTGTGCTAGAAACAGATGTTATGTTCCTGTTCAATAGGTGACCATCCCAGATGGATCTGGCTACCTTGTCTAGAAACAGGATGCGAGGCAAGATAGACTTTTGATGTGATTTAGCTAGGCCCTTCATCTTTGTGAGACCGTATTCTCAAATTTCTGCTGATGTGGACTCTGATCCTTCTAAGTAGGAAATTGCCTTTTTAGCCTCTGAGTAACATGGCTTCTGGTACCTGCATGCTTGCCAATTAATTTTTCACCATTTTAAAAATGCAAACTTGGTTCAGAATGTGTCGGGGCAAAAGCCACTGTAGTGCACATGTTGTGGTCTAGAGACAGAGCTGAAACTCCAGTTCTTGCTCACCTCTTCGCTCACCAGGTAGCCTTGGGCAAATCACTTCTGTTCAGCCTCATTTCCCTCTCTCAAAATGGGAATAATTAATGACTATCCTCAGGGGGTCGTTGTGAGGATAAATGAGATAAAGAAATATTCCAAGGGCTTGAGAAGGGCAATAATTGAATATTTTACAGGTAATGTTCTACATCTCCCATCTTTTCTCAGGCAAAGATTGGGGGGGGGGGGGGGTTTAAGCAGAATGAGGTAGAGTGTAAAACTGTTATCACCTCTTCTTTTTAAGGGCTCCATTGTTCTGCCTTTTTCACAGTTCATCTAAGCAAGGACATGAAACTACCTACACCCAATTATATTTCCTAAATGACTGTCTTCATCTTTTAAAAGAACCTTAAGGGAAATGCAATGTGATGACAATCCAAGAAGAAATTACTTTATTCTTGGTTCCTGAAGTTTGTATCCAGACTAACATGTCTATGTGTCCAAGGACTTATGCCCACTGAACATGAGTTTCCTGCTACCCCCACGGCAGCCTAAAATACTACCAAAAATCCTACTCGGGGGGGGGGGGGGCTTCTCTCTCCACCAGGAACAAGATTTTAGGTGTCATATCAGGCTGGTGGGAGGGGCATCACACTCAGTAAGGAGAAATCCTTGCACCAGCAGAAACAGCTAGTCTGGGCACCATTGTATGTATCATGAGCAATGTTCCCTCTAAACTTTGGAGTCTTGTGAGCAGAAATCCTACTTTGTGAGCTCCTGGCATTAAAGTTGTGAGCAAGCGATTTGGCTGCTCCATAAGTTAGTTAGCTCTGGAGCCATCCCTTCCTGAGCTGAGACAAAAATGTGTGAGCCTGCGGCTAGAAAACTGTGAGCTAGCTCACACCGACTCAGGCTAGAGGGAACACTGATCATGAGATTCATTCCTTCCAATCCAGGGCCAAGGGAGGCTGAACAATTGGTTCTTTTAATCCCTTGCAGATGTTAAAGTCTGCTGCCTCGATACTCTATTTCTAACATTAATGGTTATTCTAACATGAGCTGCTTTGGAATGTAGTGTGGTGCCTGTTAAATACAGTCCCTGAAATTTCATTTCCCTTTTCTCTCCAGGTATCAAAATCTAGTTAAGTAGTCTATTACAAGAGAGTTGCTCTCATGGTAAGTTTCGTGTCTTTCATGATTTTAAAGGGGAAAATGTTCTGTCTGGTGAATGGGGAATTAGATGAGCAACTCCTATTATTGTTAATGGGAATCATGGCATGGCATCCCACACTCTCGGCACTGAAAATATGTCCTTTGATGTCTAGGTCATGCTTCAAGGCATAAGTAGGCTCTAAAATGGTATAATTGACAGGAGAAATGAGAAGAAGTAGATTGATGATCCCCCAAATTCAAGATAAGAGTTTTTCCATTGGCTTCCTACGCTCATGCAAGTTACCACAAGGGACAGGCAATAAGAGGAAGGAAAATGTGTTATACATTCTTGAAAAGATCTGATTATTTAGGCAAATAAATGGTCTCATCCCCTGCCTATTCCCTCCAATATGTGTGCATTATTATTATTACTATTAATATTACTACTATTAGAAATCCACATGGATTTCTTAAAAAGCTATTCATAAATACTTACTGGGAAAAAAAACCAAAACAACTTTATTAAAGTCATCAATTATGTGTGGTATATTTCTGGGTCTTTAAACTTTCTACATTTATTATTTTCTCCACAATCGAAATTGCGGCGCAACTATGTTATCCCTGGGACCAATCCATTGTCCACTGAATTCAAACGCCCACTGATGGTTATATTCCTGAACAGGTAGAATAACTGAATGCAACAGGCCCTTCACTTGAGAAATCATAAAAGAAACCAGCTTTTGAATTAGAGTGAGTGTGTGGCAGTAGTTTGGGACCTGGGAGATCCAAGTTCAAATGCATATTCAACCATGAAGTTTGGTGTGTGACCCTCGGACAGATCTCAAGTCTGAACGACTAGAGATGTGGTGAGGACAAAATTGTTGTTGTCGTCGTTATTTAATTTATACCCACCCTATGCCAGAAATGGGTGCAGAGTGGCTTACAACATAAAACCATCAAGCAATAAAAACAATACACAGCAGATGGCAGGAACAGATCATGACAAGGCAAGAATAATTACCCCAAGACACTCCAGTGCCCAATAATATCCAGAACAGTAAGGGCACTGGGAGAGGGGCGATAGACTGGGGAGGCCAGAATAGTTGAACGTCCGCTGCCTCAACCAAAGGCAGAACAGCTCTGTAATTTCTGGATCAGGCTCAAGGGTAACCCTGAATAAAGCAAGCTAGAGTAGTCCAGCCTGGAAGTGACCATTGCATGGATCACTGTAGCTAAGTCCTGTGGGGGAGGCAGACAGGGAACCAATTGCTTGACTAGCCAAAGTTGATAAAAGGCCAGTCTGGCAACTGAAATGACCTGGGGCTCCATAGTAAGCAAGGAATCCATCATCACCCTGAGATTCCTTACCCTCAGTGCTGGCACCAGTGGTGTCCCACCGAAGACCGGGAGCCCGATTCCCAATCCAAACCCTCCACGACTCAGGTTCAGGACCTCCGTCTTTGTTGGATTCAATTTCAGCCAGCTCTGCTAAAACCATCTAGCCAATGTCCCCTAACACCCTGTCCAAAATATCTGGGGCAGAGTCCAGCTGGCAATCCATCAACAGATAAAGCTGGGTGTCATCATCATATTTATGACAACCCAACCCAACCCCCCAGACCAACTGGGTGAGGGGGCACATGTAGATGTTGAATAACATCAGAGAGAGGATCCCCTCCTGTGGCACCCCACATTCAAGTGGGTGTCATAGGGACATCCTCTCCCCTAGTGCCATCCTCTGTCCCCAACCACAAAGAAAGGAGGAAAGCCACTGTAAAGCAGTCCCCCGTAATGTTGGCAAGGCGGTGGATTAACAGATCATAGTTGACTGTGTTGAACACTGCTGTCAGGTCTAAAAGCAACAGCAGCACTGACCCACCCTGGTCCAGATGCCTCTGGGGAACATCTGTGAGGGCGACCAGTGCAGTCTCCACCCAATGGCCACGGCAAAAGCCGGACTGGAAGGGACCCAGTATGGAAGTAACATTTAAGAAAACCTAAGAAGAATCATCTGAAAAAAAATGAGGAAGAACTCTGAGCTTCTCAGAGGAAGGTTAGGGTAAAAGTGTATAAGATGTGGCTGGGACTTACCCTGTCACTGCTGTTGGGGTCCTGGGGCTCAGAGAAAAGCTGGTGGGGGCAGCCATGTAGCCAGCAATCTTCTGACTGCATTGCCAGGTCAGGGGGGTGAGTTACAGTGTCATCGGCAGACGACCCTCATGATGTTGTCAGGTGGACTGCAAGGAGGCAGGCAGTTTGGGGGGCTTACCTGCTCACCCCTCCCCTATTAAATCTGGAGCGGCATGATCCTTTGCCCCTCCTTATGCACACTGATGGGACCAATGCTCCCTCTAAGCTGTGGAGTCTTGTGAGCAAAACTTCTACTTTGTAAGCTACTGGCATTAAAGTTGTGGGTGAGTGATTTGGCTACTGCATGAATTAGTCTGCTCTGGAGCCCTCCTTCCTGAGCTAAGACGAAAATGTATGAGACGGAGGCTAAAAAACTGAGCTAGCTCACGCTCACTCAGCTTAGTGGGAACACTGGATGGGACCTGCGTTCGTCAGTGTTATGCAGGCATGTACTGCAGCCTTAGGGCTCTCGCCCTCAGACTTTGGCACCCACTCCTTCTGCATTGGTGCAGCCATGGTGGCCTCGGAACTGGGTTTCCTGGCAGAGCGTGGCCACTCAATAGGATGTTGAAGGTCTGCTGCATATAGGTTTTACATGTGCCCTTTGGGTCAGCTAGGTTGCTAATGTTTGTGTCCTTCAGCCCCCACAGGTCAGGCTAGATCAGGGTGGATTGTGGGTCACAGCATCATCTATTGGGCAGGGAAGTACGTCATACGGATGGGAGAAGCCTTAGGACTTGACAGCTCACTGCATATGTGTCACAGCAAGGCCCTCCTGGTGCTTTGGTAATACAGTTGGGGGGGAAACGATCTCCCAGCTCAGAAAGGGGTGGTGCTGCCACGCTCCATCGCAGCAGATTTAAAAACTCTCCACTTCTGCCTTCCTAATACTTGCTTGATTTGGTCTGGTCTCCTTGAACACTGATAGTGGTGTGGAGCTTTTTCATCTGCCTGGGCAGACCTGGCCAGGAGAAAAATGTGGAAGGTGGCAGTACAAGTTGTTGTGTCATTGGGTGGGTGTGCCACTGGCCACCTGGACATCAGTCACAGGCTATCCTCCCTCTACAGGACAGATGGGGTGCATCTCTCCAAATGGGGCATGGATATTTGGCTGCATGGCATATAGGCTGGGTTGCTTTGTTGGTTGCAGGCTTAGGAGTGTTGGTGCGAGCCTGTTGGGGAACACTCCCCCCAGCTCTTCTGGTGGTTTGGGCTTGGGACAAATCCTTTTGGTTAGGGAGATGGTTCCTGCATGCCTGCATCCTGCGGTTCTGGGGACTCCCTTATGGGGTCTTGGGGTAGAGCCAATTCCGTGGCATGCCCAGCTCAGGGGCTGTTGGTGGGGCTCTCACCCCCAGGTGGCAAGGGAACCACTCAGTGGCTGGTGCCCACATGGCTCCCTGCAGGTTGCCACTCTTTAGTAGCACACCAGGAGGCAGGATGGGGTTGTGGGGCTCATCAGGCAGCAGGTGGGTTGCCTGATTCATGATCTACCCATATGCTGTGCCAATGTTCCTACGTTGTAATCAATACAAGCTGTGGTCTCTTTATTCTCCAAATCAAGATTGCCTGTGTCAGTTTCTTGCCTGCAGACCCTCTGTGTTCATGGGCCCCACAAATGCATAGAGCACTGTAGTCCTTGAGACTGAACCCAAACTTAGAGTGAAGACTGCTAGTTTGTGTACTGAAAGTGGTTTTGACACAAACATACGCTACCTTTAAAAAAAAAAATGAAATCCCTTGGAATTCAACAATGTGTGTTGAACTCCCCTCCACCTTACTGGAAGAAAGCCTGTCTTCAATTTAACCACATTATCATGTAAGGGAAGATGTACACTCAACCTCCTTAAAATCAAAAGCGTGATTCCCCCTGAAAAACCGGCATGAGAAATCTTAACTAACAAGTGATACTCAATGCTGAATGCACTGTTATTTTAGACATCAAGGATATTCTGGAGCTAAACACAAAACGTAAATCATGATCCTTACATTTGCAAGATGATAAAATGTATGCTGATACGCAAGTTTATATGTTATCATTTCCCATGCTTTTGCAATGAAAATATTCATCACATTAAGAAAATGCTTGCTGGAAAGCAGAGGGCGATGCTCTTTTCCTTTGCATTAGAGATGATTACATGTAAATTCTCAATATCTGGGAAATTTATTTTAGAATTTTCCTTTATGGTACTTAGATTTTTGAATAGTTAAATAACCTTAATACATGACATTTTTCTCTATGACTGCACTGGAAGTGTGGACTTGCTCTGTTGAAAGATGTGTGATTAGCAGACCTACAGTACTTGGATCTGACCAGTTCATATAAAGCTTTGTGGGTTTTACTGGGATAATGTTGCAAGTTCACATAAAGGCTTTGTTTCCACGTGCAAGTACTAGGCTTTTTTCTCTACCCAGAGTTCCCCCTGAGCCGAGACAGTAAACATGGTTTGGCATTACATGAATGCAGTCCCTTCTCTACTCTCCTTCCTTCCATACCTTATGTTCTGCAATCCCTTCCTTCCTTGTCTAGTTTATGGTGAACCACTGAGATCTGAACAAGCAAACAAGAATCCATAGTTTGTCAGGCGGCAATCTTAAGAATGCTTTCCTGGGAGCCAGACCTATTGAATAAAATGGAATTTACATACCAATTTAGGATTGTTCCTTGTGTCACTTAATCAGGGCTTCTCACTGATTTCAGGAGATCATGGTAGTCTCCTGTATGAAAGAACTGTATTCTGTAGTCTCCACTGTAGGAAAGAACTGCACTTGAGCATATTATGAACATCAGTTGCATAAACCATGATGCAAATTGAGAAGTATTGGAGTTGGGAGTCCATGGAACAGTGAAACAGCTAGATCTTTATTGCTGGTCCGGATGAAGCATACAACCCAGGGCTCCGAGCCCTCCTTTTATGCTGGTCAGGGATAATCCCCTGACCTCGCCCAACTGGCCTGATAGGTTATTATCAGTCTATTTACATCTCATAGGTTCCCTGGGAGAAACCTAGGTACATGATTGGTGGCCGGTTTGAATCCACCTGGCCTTTGTTCTACCTGGCTGAAGCTCAGGTAGTTTCTTGGCCATGTGCTCTGGCCACATGGCGGTTGCCATTACTGGAGCACATGGCGACCACATGGTCAATACATAACACCAATATATTTAACTTGGATTACTTATACCAAATCAAATAACCTGGATGGTCACCCTCAAGTATCAGCAAAATACCTACTAGTCGGTAGGTGGAATGTATATGGAAATGTGATCATAAAGATGAGGTATATCTGAGAGTGTCAGTGCCAGACCCTACTCAGCCTTTCAGCTGACTTTGTTGACAATTTCCCCCCAGAGCTCTAGTTCCTTGTTCAGACTAGCGATGCTGTGAATATCACTATGAACATGTCGACAGTTGAGTGTTCAAAGGTGGTGATCAGATGCTAGCCAATCACTTGGACTGTTCAGTCCATGCTAAGCAGCTCCCAATGACTGCTGAACCAGTTTGCATTGAGTTTTCCCAAAACTGTGCATGCGCAAAGTGGCTGCTGATTCAAACTGATCAGTGGCTATTAGCATCCTTAAGGACCACTGAAGGTAGGATTTTATTGAAACACAGAATTTATTGATGGCTGATCTATATGATTTGTGAGTGATCTAATTATTTATTTAAACATTTGCCTGCTGAGCAAAGCAGTTATGCTGCAGGGGGTGGGGTAGAATAATTCAACCGGACTGTATGAGAATGTGCATTAACAGAAAAGCCAGTTATGCTGTACTGCATTGTTAGTAAGGTGAAAACAATGGAACAACTTGTCAAGTGTCTATGAACTGACTGAAGAACTTTAGAATAGGGATGGGCACGAACCAGCTGAAGGACTAAAGTTTGTCACGAATTTTGGGTGGTTCTCAGTTCACGAAGTGATGTTCATGGACTGAAGAACCACCATGAACTTCCATGAATTTTGGCGCAGTTCATGGCCGCTGCATGGTGGGGAACTCCCCACCACTCAGTTGTTTGGTTTAAATGGCTCAGAGCCCTTTAAACCCTGTTTTATGCTCCCCATGAAAAGCCACACCACTCAGCTGTTTGGGAACCCCTGCTTTCTGCTCCCTGCAAATTACCTCAGGGAGCAGAAAGCAGGGTTTAAACTTTAAATGGCTCACTAAACTATACGAACTGGGTCGGTTCATGGACCAACCTCCTGATTCATATGGGTTCATGGTTTGGTTCTTGGTTTAGCGATGAACGGCAAACATGCAGTTCATGCCCACCCTCAATTTAGAACAAATTGTCAAAAAAAAAAAAATCAGGTCTCTGTGCACTACAAGTGAACATGTTGTCAGCTGAAGCAGCAGGGGTTCAAGCGCCTCCAGCTCAGCCTCTCTCCATACTTTTGATCCTAGCCTTGGTCCACTGCTTC
Organism: Lepidodactylus listeri; assembly: GCA_029233225.1. Taxonomy (NCBI): domain Eukaryota; kingdom Metazoa; phylum Chordata; class Lepidosauria; order Squamata; family Gekkonidae; genus Lepidodactylus; species Lepidodactylus listeri. Next base: position 51,744,527 of record JARCFY010000016.1, on the reverse strand, counting down.
ATCTACCTCTACAATTTAGAATGACTGAAACCCTTGATGAAAGTTCTTTTTCAAATGTTGAACACTGATGCTCACAATTTACAAGCCCATTGCAATACAAACAGAGGCATATCCCCCCTCACTGATGAGAAGCTTCAAAACTGAACGATCTAGGATGGTTTTTAGTATGGGCTGCGCAGTAGGTGTGGGGGGAGAATTGCCAGTGGATTAAGGTTTTGTAGCTCTTTAATCTGCTGTTAAAATTTTTAGTTATGATATTGATTTTATTGTTTTTTTTATTTTATTATTATTATTTTTTTGCTTGAACACTGTTATACACCATGGGTTACAGCTACACCGGAAGAAAGGTAAGCCTGAAAATATTCTAACAGTGCCATTGTAAACAGAGTTACATACTTCTAAGTCCAGAGAAGTCACTTTTCATACCATAGGTTGCATTTTATTTGATGCAAAATATGAAACACTGAGGGTAAATCAGTCCCATGGTTCTGCTGATGAAAAAGGGAGGAAGGGTCCTCTTTGATCACTCGGAAAGGTTATGCTGGGAATCACAGGACCTCACATGGTCGAAAGCCATGTGGTATCGGGGTGTAGTAAGGATGGAAACTGGGATAGGTTGAGTGGGAAAGCTGGTTGGATCCACTCTATTTTCTTGAATAATCTTTCTTACCTTCCTCCGTACTACAATAGGGTATAAGAGCAGTATAGCACAGTGTGCCAATAAAATCGTTTCAGAAGGTAACTGTGTTGGCGTGCAGTAGAAGAACTAGGTTTGAGTCCAGTAGCACCTTAAAGACCAACAAGTCTTTCAGGGGGATAAGCTTTTGAGAGACAAAGCTCCTGTTGTCAGATGCATCCAAAATAAAGACACCATTGTTGACCATCTTGATAAAATTAGAAAGTTAGAGTCTAAAAGGATCTTATGTACTTTTGTCTGGGGATAAGCACTGCTGAACATAGTGGGACTTCTCAGAAGACACATAACATTGAGCTGCATGCTGTTATGAAGATGATTCACTTAGTTATATGAGGAATAACAATAATTTCCATGTCTTTATATGTTATCATTGTCAGTGGGTTTAAGGAAAGATATTGACAAGCATGGTTAAGTCCTAGGTGTTTCCTGATTTTTGTGTTACATTTTACAGTATTTATCATGAGCCCTTCCTGTCTCTTGAGTAGCAGTTTCCCTAGTCTGTAGTTAAGCCTGTAATTTATGTCAGTATAGTTTGTTCTTGCCACACTGAGAACTATAAGTGATTTATTTAGATTTGCAACACAACACAGAATATATCTACCTCAGAAATCCTCCCTGGTTGTCTTTATAATTCATCCACCTACTCAGCTAGTAGCAGACAATACTTTAAGAATTTGATTAATGGAAAAGGAAAAGAAAGCGCTAATCAGAGGGTTTTTTGGACTTTCTCTTTCAAATCTTTGTTTGTGCTTGTGGTACGTTCTGCAGATTTGAGGTGATACCAAATTTTTAAACTCTGAAAAAAGACTTGAAATAAATTGAGAAATTGATCATCACATGGGAGATTCAGACGTCTATACTCTTTCTCTACTTCTGGTCATGTGGTTATTTTTTAAGTCTTAACATAGTGAAATCTCATTGGCACTGAGATATCTTGAATGGACCACTGCATGGCATACTAAAATGCTACCATGCTTCTAGCAAGTGCTTGCAGGCAGAGGACCATTTCAGATACCCCAGTTCTACATGATATCCGTTATGTCATGGCTGCCAAAATCAGTATGAAATGGCAAGAGCATGACTATCTGTAGAAGAAAGACAAAAGAGAACTACTGAATGGTCCATAATATTATAGGACCTTCAAAGTGGTGCAGGGTCTTAACCCCTACATCTTAACCTTAAATCAGTATGGATGACCTGCATTCATCCCAAGAAGGCATCTCTACTACTAAATGACACTTTCTGTATAGTTGGATTTCATCCAGGCTCCAATCTTGGAGACCACAAGTATCTGTTATTGTATTCTTCTTCGTACAGATATATCTCAGGAAGGTGGGATGACATTGTTGCTTTGGATCATTCATGCCGCTTAATTTTGGACCACTGAACTTGTTCCAGGGGATTTCTCCATCCAATGTATGATTGCACCATCTCTCTGAGGACACAACCAGGCATTACACTGTCCCTGGGTTCACTCCGGGGATGTGCCTTCATTTTCTAGTGTCGGGGAAAGCTATTTAAGAGTGACACAGGGGCCCAATTCTTACTGGGACCACCATAGCATGGGGGAGGGGCTCCTGCCTTCCTGCTGCATTTCCCCCCTGACCTAAAACAACACTGGGATACGTATGCCAGCAAATACATCCTGGCACCATTTCAGGTTGGAAAAACAGTGTGGGGGAGAAGAAGCTTCTCTTCTTCCTGTGCCGTGGTGGTCATGAACACAGTTGGGCCCCCATGGCATTCTTAAACAGCTTTTCTTGGCACTAAAAAATGGAGGCATATCCCTTATCCCTGGAGTGAACCTGGGGACAGAGTCACTTCTAGTTGTGCCCTGAGACAGTTACAAATTTCCCAGAAAATTGCCTAAGAGAGCTCTCCACAAATATTCTGTTCCTTCTCTTAGTGCTAACTACTTTTAGAACAAGAGTGGTTAGCCTCATCAGATCCCTTACCCCACACCCATACAAGTGCAGATGTTCAAGGGGATTTGTCTCAAGCACATTTGCATATCCTTTAAGATTTTCATCTCAGCTTCTGAAAGATGTAGCTGTACAGTATATTACCTCAATAATCCTAGTGCTGTTGAAATGATATCCTAGGAATTAACTCTCTTCTTCTATTGGCTTTTTGACATTTCTGAGAGGACCTTACCTTCTCTAAAATATTCAGCTGGTCAGCGGGGGACTTACCAACAGTGGAGGCAAGTCTAGGCCACTGCTGACAGCAAAGCAGTGATGTTAATTCCAGCATGTACTGGAAGTGATGTCACTGCATCATTGTTTTCATGGTGACGCTCTGGCATTTGGGCAAAAACTATATGGTAAAATCCATTTCTTACCATAGAGTTTTTACTCAAATGCCAGATTGTTATCATCTCACCAGCAACATGATGACGTCACTTCTGGTGCATGCCAGAAGTAATATTACTGCATTGCTGGCAACAAGGCCTAGGTCTTCCTCCTGCTCTTGGTAAACCCCACCTCACCCCCCCCAGTTGCCAGAAGGGGCCTAGCAACCCTAATCCAAATATACTTGAACCAAAAATATACCCCAGATTGTCCATTTCAGCCCAGCTCAGGTATATCCAAACAAACAAAACCACCTAGAATTCTGGGAGTGATGTTACCTCCCAGAATTTTAGGAGTGTTTCACAAAGTGAGGAGGGAGAGAGAGCAAGGTCTAAGTTTAAAAACATACATTTTTAAACTTACGAAGCCTGACTGATAGCTGGGCTACCCTGGAGCTTCCCAAAAGGTTATGAAGCCTCATGATGCCTTCTGAAGCCACCTGCAATTCACCTGGTACCAGACCAAGCTTCGTAAGAATACAAGTAGGTCTGGTAGCCATTTTATGCCTACTCTTGGGGCCAGCAGCTACAACATGGACCCGGGTGGCAGAGTAAATCCTGTGGCTGCTACCCTCCCTTTTCAGTGTAAAAAAAATGAAAGGACTATAGAATGGTCACCCAATTCTTACTTGGGCCTCATAAGTTTAAAAGTTAATGTATGCAAGAACTAGCTTGCACTCCCTCCCGCACTCTTTCTGTGGAGGAGAGGTGACCTTCAATGCTCTTCCGGCATAACATAAAACATGCCCTGAAAAAAATCCTGAACTGAAATTGAAAAGGCAATTTTGGAAGGGCACACCCCTACTCTGTGTTCAAACAAATATTCCACCACTGAGCCATATTCCCTCCATAGTAGAAAGAGACCAGTCCAAGTTACATGAGTAGGAGATCAAAAGAATTTGCCCCCCTGATGCAGTGTATTGAAGTGTGGATTAGATTTGAGTCCAATGAGGTGTTTAGGGTATAAGCTTTTGCGGGGGTCATTTCGTAGAAAAAGAGGTGCAGGAGCTCATTAGCATAACTCATTAGCATAACTTATTTGCATATGCTACCCCACCTGACATCACCGGAAGCATGTCAGAAGGCAAGAAAAAAAGAAGGGAGGGAGGAAGGAAGGAAGAGCTGGCAGAGAGGGGACAACTACTAATCCTAACCTCAGAAATACCACTATTTTGGGAGGATAGCTTCAGTGGTGGCTGAAGCCTTCAGAAGGCTAGTCGGAGGAACAAGGACCTTTCCAGGGGACGGAGTCATTTTGCTGCAGCCATGACACAATAGGGCTGCCAAGTCCAACTTGGGAAATATCTGGGGACTTTGGGGGTGGAGCCAGGAGACTTTGGGGGGGAGCCAGGCGAAAGGAAGTGACATCATTTTGTGATGTCACATCCTGTGATGTTGCTTCCACATGCTGACACATGAACTCATGAAGTTTCCTAATACTGAATCAGGCCATTGGTCCATCAAGGTCAGTATTGACTACTCAGACTGGTAGTGGCTCTCCAGGGTCTCAGGCTGAGATCTTTAATGTCACCTATTACCTGATCCTTTTTTAGCTGAAGAAGCTGATACCTCCTGAATGTCAAGCAGATGCTCTATCACTGAGCAACGGCCCTACTGAATCCTTCCTCATCTCGGCAGAATATGAAGCACTAAGTGCTACACAAGTGCTAAATATGATTTTCATATCATAAGAACAGGAGAGAAGCCACAGTGGATCGGGCCAACAGCTCATCCAGTACAACACTCTGTGTCACACAGGGGCCAAAAATACCAGGTGCCCTCAGGAGGTCCAGCAGCGGGGCCAGAACTCCAGAAGCCTTCCCACTGTTGCCCCCCAAGCACCAAGAATGCAGAGCATCACTGCCCCAGACAAAGGGTTCCATTTAGACCTTGTGGCTAATAATAGCCACTGATAGACCTCTGCTGGATGGGGACAGAGAGAGAGAGAGAGACAGACAGACAGACAGAAAAAAGAAAGAAAGAGGGAGAGAGAGAAGGAAAAAAACTGGCAGAGGCACTTACTTCCATTTAGACCTTGTGGCTAATAATAGCCACTGATAGACCTCTGCTGGATGGGGACAGAGAGAGAGACAGACAGACAGAAAAAAGAAAGAAAGAGGGAGAGAGAGAAGGAAAAGAGCTGGAAGAGAAACTTACCACAGCAACTGTTGCAAGCCACATGCAAAAGCAGCCCCTTCAGTCCCTCCTTAATCTCTGGGCGGACCTCTCTTGCTGTGGAAGCTCTCTTGCTGACTTCTTAAAGGGGAAATGTCTGGTGAGGCTTTTTACTGCAGGGCAGGCTCTCTGCAGACATTTCCCTTTTAAGGCAGCCATTTTGTCCCCCGGTGGCCAATTTTGAAAAAGCGGGGGTAAGCAATAAAAATCGGTGTTTTCCCCGCCCTACCGGGGGACTTGGCAGCCCTATGACACAAGCAGGCATTCCCCCATGGGGGGGGCTGTCACCAATTCCCAGAGCTGTGCTCCCCCGAGCTCCTGCTCGAAATGACCCCTGAGCTTTTGAGAGTCAAAGCTCCATCAGATACAAGCCCTTTTATGGCAGTCAGAAGGAAGGAGGGGCATTGCAAAGAAAGGGGGTCGGGATGCAAAAGTACAATGCACTTTGTAATCAGCTGGTTCAGAGAAAATTAGCATTTGTAATGAGATAAGATTTGTAATGTTCATATTCAGCCCTGGAGGGTCCTTTGTTCTCAATTTGTGAATGATCTCAAATAGCAATCTCATGTTTATTATTTATTTATTTATTTACATTATTTATAGCTTGCCTTTCTTACACGGACTCAAACAGGGGTGTAATCAGAAAATTTTAGGTGTTGGGGTGTTGGAAAATCCTGTGAGGCAGGGGAGCCGGCAGAGAAAGAGAGAGAGCAGAGAGCCCATCTGCAGCAGAAAAAGAGGACTCGACTTGGCAACAGTGACCTCACTGTATGTGCCAGCCCAGCCATGTGATCTGGGCGGGCTTGGCTCGTGCAGGAGTAGTGAGGCCACCACAGCCAAGCTGAGTCCTCTTCTCTGCTGCAGGCGGGCTCGCTATTCATGGCTTGAGCAGCATTTAAAAGGGGGAGCCGAGTCCTCCTCCATGTTTAAAATGGGAAACTGGGTTCTCTTCCTCATCTACTGGCTTTCTCATCTACATGAGTTTTTTGGGGGGATCTCTCTTTTGCATTGTGCAATTTTATTTGATTTTATTTTGCATTTTAAAAAACCTGTTAATTTTTTTGGCCCAGAAAATAATAAAATGAGACTGACGCTTCCCTGATTGTGCCTGAGGTCATTTTGGAAACCCCACACACCTTACATTTTTTTAATGATTTTTTTTTAATTTCTAAAAAAAAAAAATCTTCACAGGGAGCGGTGGCTCTTATCTATGGGGGCATTGCCCTCAGATGTCCCCTCTGTGAGAGTCCTACAGAGTCAGACAACAACAAGTGTCCTTAAACAGGAAAGCTTTATTGAAAAAGGTCTGCTATGGTCATCTGCACTTCTTGTGTTAGTAATGGTGGGCACCACTGAAATCAGGACAATTATACAGAATTCAATGAAAGGTCTGGTAAGGCATTGTAACCAATCATCATGTCAGGAAAAAGGTGCTTAAAATACTGGTTTACAGTTCCCAGGGAAAAAGCGGGAAGAGTTATAGTCAGACAAGAGAAAAGATACATGGGCCGGCACCAACAGTCTCTAAAGGTCGGAGCAGTAGGGAGAGCGATAAGCATGCCATGAGAAATATAACATAACATTCCACAGTGCTGACATCAAGGGGACACTCATCCCACATCCTGGGCAGGCTATGGGAACATTAGCTGACACCCCATGGCTATGGGCCTGAACTCAAAGCAGACTACACATAATGAGTCAATACAATCAACAAGATGAGATAGTCCGTACTTAATGCAGTAGGATATGAGAAGACTGGAAACCACCAGAAAGAACAGGAGCATAGCATAAAGTATTAATATGACATACTAACTGGTACAGAAATTACATAATTAGATCCTGTTTACAATATGCTATATACAGCAGAAAAGACCTCAGGTCCTGATCATGTATCCAAGTAGGTTTGTGAAACCATTTTGTGCTGTGCAACTTTATTACTCGTGTAGTAAAGTCCTCTTGAATAGTTCAGTTTTGTATAGTTTCTGAAAGTTCAGGAGAGTGGCAGCTTCCCTGACTGCCTCAGGCAAGCCATTACACAAGTGGGAGCCACAACAGAGAAAGCAAATTTACAGTCAGTTGTTGATTTAGCCCATTTGCAGGTTGGCACCTGTGGAAACCTGTGGAAACCACAGTTGTTGTGGCAGAGCATAGAGAGATAGGTGGTCCTGTAAATGAGAAACCAAGACCCTGAAGGGCTTTATTTATAGAAGTCAATACCTTAAACTGAGCTCGGTAACAAATTGGCGACCAATGGTGGGGTGGGAAGCCCCATGCACCCAGTGGCAGTTACAGTCCCTTCTAGGGTTTGCCAATTTCTGTAGACCCTTCATCCCAAATTTCGCCCAGGTGACCTTGCCCCTTACAGATTTGTTGAAAACCAAGGGGAAGGGCCAGGAGGAGAAGAAAGCAAATAGCTGGCTTGACTGGTCCCCAGAGTGTCAGCAAACATTTGACAACCTAAATACTCTTTTTTTTTTTAATTGATTTTATCTATTTCTACTACTACATCGCTACTTTTCTAAGCTATATTTACCTTATACAGAGTGTGCTTTAACATTTGCTTAATATTACCTTACCATTAATACATATGAAGCATTTTAAACCTTGGTTAATATTCAATTAAGATTGTTACTGATGATATATGAAAAATAAAAAAGCTGTTTGACAGACATGTTCTTTTGAAGGAATGCTTAATTATACAAATTATATATAATATATAAGTGCGATTTCAAAAAACATTTCAGCCCTTATTTCTTCTTTTGTCCTCTTCTTGTCTTAACAGTCTCTTCTTGTACCTTTGGAGCTGCTGCTCCTTTTTCCGAGTCAGAAATTTCTTCTTCGCTCTTTGAGCTATCAAATCCATACATACTTTCTTGCGATGCCAGCGAACCATCTGAGTCTCTCTCTTTTCTCTTTTCTTTGCTTTTTTCCAAAAAACTTTTTGCCTGTTGAACAGAGTCAATCTTGTATTTTGTGTCTTTGATGCTGAAGCTCAGTCCTTCCGGAACATTCCACCTATAGATAATAGATTCAGACTGTAGCCAAGATGTCAGTTTTCCATAGGCTTTCCTTCTTTTCCTTATTTCAAATGGGATATCTTTCATCACTTTAACTTCTTTTCCTTTGATCTTCAGAACCGCTTTATTTGTGGTCCTAAGCACCACATCTCTTGTTGACTTTTTGGAGAACCTTATCTGAATCTCACCAGGCAGGCTTTTCTTTTTAGTATAGTCTGGATAGGTTCTGTAAACCATATCCATATCGCTTTTTATTTCTGCTGCTTTTAAGCCCGTCACTGGTTCAAGCGCTTCACTTAACAGATTTTTAAGGTCTTCTCCTTTATCCTCTGGTACATTCTGAAGTCTTAGGAAAAAATTCGACCTTTCCATCTGTAGTTTCAAAAGCTGATCAGAGTGGAAGGCCTTTTCTTTCTCCGCTTTTTGTAGCCTTGAATCATGATTTTTTACTGAAGTCTTAACTTCCAGAAGTTCTCGCTGCAGCTTCTCTGTAGTTTTATTCGACTCCTTCAGGTCCAGCTGCATCTTGTCAATCTTGACGTTGAGAGCTGTCATTTGGTCCACTAGAGGTCGCAATAACGAGGAGAACACAGTGCTCATCTCTGTGGTATCAACCTTTGAACTCGGAGCTGTACTTCCTAGTTTGGGGGAAGGTTTCGGTTTCCCCGCCATTGTTGAGGCTGTGCTTCTTTGTTGATAGTTAGATAAGATGGAAGAAAGAAGCAAATTCTATGACTGCGCTTATATCTTTTTAAAGTTCATATCCTCTAAAGAGCGATGCCGCCATCTAGCAAGCCGAACGTGCGTTTTTTCATGCAGTAACGCCACGTAAAGAGTCCCGTAAGTACGCCAGTCTCGAGGGGGGGGGTTGCTCCACCCGCCTTTCCCGCTGTGTTCTGTTTATTTTTACTTCAGACTCACGTTTTCTCCGTGCGTAACTATAAGTTCCAGCTTCAAAGCTTCGCACTCTCTGCTGCTTCTCGGTTTTGTGCTTTTAGCCATACGGCTCCCACAGACGGGGAAACCTATGGGGGTGATGAAAGGGGAACTTGATCCCTCGATCGCCACCGTAGGGAGAGATCCCCTTCGTGCCACCCCAGGCAGAGCCCCTTCACTAGGGTCTCTGGGGGCTCGGCACCAGTCCGAAGCCCCTTCTTCCCGCCGGGTACGGATCGCGCTCCCCGCAGATGCGGAGGAGCGCGTCCGCCATGGTCGCAAGTCTTGCCAGAAGTCCCTAAATACTCTTTTTTATCTCTGAGCATGCATTGCATCATCCCAATGAAACTAAGCAGTTCATTGTGCAGGTGGACGCCTCGGACGTGGCCATGGGGGGGCATCCTGCAAGAAGGGGGAGATGGAAAGCCTATGTGTCAAAGAAATTCTCCAGTGTGCAGAGGAATGGGGTAACATGGGACAAGGAGGCTGCAGCTATATGTTTAGCCCTTGTAACCTGGAGGCATTGGCTGGAAGGGGATCAGGTGCCTTTTGAGTTGTGGACTGATCATAAAAATTTGGAAGCCCTAAAAGGCCTGAGACATTTGAATGCTAACCAGCTGCGATGGGCTGAATTTTTTCCTAAGTTTAATTTCACTCTCAAGCACCTCCCAGGCAAGTCCAACTTCCTAGAGGACGCCCTGTCCCACCTGCCTCAACATGCCAGCCAGCGTGATGAGGTCATGGACACTATAGTTACACCTACCTACTCAGTTGGGAGGGGTGGTGGTGACACGGAGCCAGGCAAAAAAAAAGGGAGCTGCTCTGGATCCACAGCCCTGGGTAGACAAATGCAGGACTGCACTTTCAGACCTGGATAAAACTGAGATTGAAAAGGATGAGACCCAGGTTGAAAAAGAAAATGGTTGCTGGTATCAGCGGATAAACTGTTTGTTCATTTCCAAGGCCCTCCAGGGGAGATATTGCACATGGGGCATGATAACAAACTTTCGGGACTTTTTGGTTACTTAAAAACACTGAATCCTCAGTCAAAGACAGTTCTGGTAGCCCCGAATTGGGGGGGGGGGGATATTTCCAAGTATGTGGCTTCATGCTAAACCTGCCTCATGAGTAAGAGATGGGCAGGGAAGCTACCTGGTCTATTGCAACCCCTTGAGGCCCCTGATAGACCCTGGCCGATGATATCAATAGATTTTATAACAGACCTACCCCCAAGCCTGTGAAAAAATGGTGATTTGGGCAGTGGTAGACTTATTTTTTAAGCACGTTCATTTTGTACCATGCAAGCAAATACCTACTGCCAAGCAGTTGGCGAGGATGTTTATGCAACACATCATAAGGCTCCATGCATTGCCACATAAGATAATATCAGACCGGAGGGCCTAGTTCGTTGCCAAATTTTGGTGGGAGCTTATGAAGTTTTTGGGGATTGAGCAAGGACTCAGCAGTAGCCAGCACCCTGAGACTGATGGCCAAATGGAAAGAACTAATCATGTCTTGGAACAGTTCTTGAGGTGTTTCATCAATTACCAGCAGGACAATTGGGTGGAATTGCTCCCATTTGCTGAATACAGTTATAATGATTCTGTGCCCAGTTCTACTGGTATTTCCCCTTTCAAGGCAGTCCATGGGTATGAAGGGGGCCCTTTGCCTACTCTGGAGTCGGACTCCACAGGATCTGGAGATTATCAGACTTGGTGGTCTAGTGTTACTATGGATTGGCCCACATTGCAGAAATCCTTGGCCAAAGCTAAGGAGGACTATAAATGCTGCACGTGTTTCATTTTAGTCTATTGAAGAAAGATCCTGGACCCTCGAAATGGAAACCATGCCCTCCAGCTCCTCCTCCTTTCATGGTCCAATACATGGACCAATACAGGTTACAGTTTACAAAAATGTATTATATTCATAAAGCTTAAAGAGGACTTACAATATCTTCAAACGTAATTAAAGTACTTCTACTATATCTGGCTGATTCAACAATGGCAATTTTTCTGCGGACAAACAATATTTAAAAATTCAAAAGCATGCATCAAACAACTTTAATAGTATATTAATATAAGTCAAACAGTACAACTCATCAACTCACAGCATATCTGGAATATGCCCAAGTTAATGCATGTCACTCAAAGGCTTTACAGTGTAATGCATCCTGCATCTAACAACCATTTAAAAGGGAATCTCAGGGTATCCACCCTGCTATTTAAAGATATAGCATCTAATTACATAGAAAGGGATTTATACAAAACTAGAAAGTTCCAAAAACATATTTAACTCAAAAGAATGATGTGTTTTTAACCTATGTATCCAGTACATTTCTCTCAGTACAAGTTTCTTCCTGGTCTCTACTCTGTTGAATCGGGGCACATAGTTGAGCCGCAGCATTCTGGACCAGTTGGAATTTCTTAATTGATTTTGAGGAGAGACCAGTGTATACTGCCCCACAGTCTTGATGTTACTGTGATGTGGATCCAAGTAGCTAGATCTAATGTATCAATGTATGGGGCCATTTTATGGGCTAGGCTGAGTTGGAAGAAAGCCTTTTTTGCAGCTGCATTAACTTGCATCTCCAGTAATAAAGCTGTAGCCAGTGTGACCCCAAGGCTCTTAACTGAGTCAGCAAGGATCAGCTGAACTCCAAAATGAACTCCAAAATCAACTTGTTGATTTTGCCCATTTGCAGCATAGCATCAGCAGAAGGCCCTGCTCAGATGAGTGAAGCTGTCATTTAGAACACAGGGGAAGAGGCAGGCCTGCAAATCTGAGGGACCAATGACATAATGGCTTTGTGTGCAATAGCCAGTATCTCAAATTGAGCCCGGTCACTGGTGAGCAGCCAATGGTGTGACCGCAGACTAGTGCCAGATAATAACCACACGGCAGCATTCTGCACTGGCTGAAGTCTCTGAGTTGACTTTGAGTGCATTACAGGGGTCTGGTCTTGATGTTACTGTGACATGATTCCAAGTGGCCAGATCAGTTGTATCAAGGTAGGGGGTGAACGTCTAGGTTAGACTGTGAGAAGAAAGTGTTTTTTTTGCAGCTGCATTAACATTCTTCTCCAGTAGTGATGTTGGATTCGGTATAACCCCTAGGTTCTCAATTGAGTCAACAAGGATCAGCTGAACTCCACCAAACTCAAATAAAAGCTGCTTTTGGCAGTGAGCAGAAAGCAGAGGGTTAAATGACTCTGACCCATTTCACCTCCTGATTTCTGCTTGCCACCATTTTTGGCAGCAAGCAGAAAGGAGGGGGTTAAACAGAACCATTAACCCTCTGCTTTCTGCTCAGCTGTTTTTTCATGTACAGCAGAAAGCAGGGGTTGGAGCTTGGAGCCATTTAAACACCTGATTCCTGCTCTTCCTGAACCGCCATGAACCACAACAAACAGCATCAAAGTGCATGGAAGTTCATGGTGGCTTTTCCATTCTTGAACATGGCTTTGCAAACCACGAACCGGCCAAAATTCACGACAAACTTTAGTTCATGAGTCAGTTCATGCCCATCCCTACTACATGCGGGTGCCCTTGGTTGTACCATTGCTCTGAAGAAATAAATCATCACCAAATCTGAAATAGTTCCAGATGAGAACAAACTGGGAGAGCTTGGTTGCAAGATCAGCTGTGGTGTTGTCTGAGATGGTGTTCCTAATGACTTGTAGTCTATCTTTGTGTTGGGGATATTGGTCTACAGAGACTCAGCATCCATGATGGCCAGGTGAACAAGCAAGTAGACAACAGTGACCCAGTAGATGTTATATATTTAGATTTCCAAAGGGCTTTTGACAAAGTACCTCGCCAAAATCTCCTGAGTAAACTTAGCAGTCATGGGATAAGAGGACAGGCTCTTTTATGGATTAAAAATTGGTTAAATGACAGGAAACAAAGAGGAGGAATCAACAGACAGTCCTCACAATGGAGGGAAGGAAGCAGTGGGGCCCCACAAAGATCAGTATTGGGGCTGATACTATTTACTTTATTCATAAATGATCTGGAACTAGGGATGAGGAGTGTAGTGGCCAGGTTTGCAGACAACACAAAATTATTCAGGATGATGAAAACCAAGGCTGACTGTGAAGACCTAATGGGGTCTGTACTTGCTGAGACTGAGAGGGGAAAAGATCTTGGAGCCGTAGTAGATAGTTCAATGGAAGTGTCAACCCAGTGTGTTGCAGTGATGAAAAAGGCAAACTCTATGTTAGGAATTATTAGCAAAGGGACTGAAAATAAAATGGCTGATATTATAATGCCCCTCCATATAGATCTATTGTTTGCCAAATTGCCTTGATTTCTTATCAATATTGGGGAATTATAGCTTATTAATTGGCAATAGGCAAAAGGAGTCACCACCAATATATACAGAGGTCCCGCCTCTTCCAGAAGCACCAGGAATAAACAAGGAGGCTGGCTTCAATAATAAAGTAGTTTCTTTACTGAAAGGTTCTTATTTAGGCAAACAATACAGATTCACACATTCACATATACAGAGCCTAAAAAAATAAAGATAGAGCAAAGACAATTGCATTAGCAGGAATATCGTTGGTATCCGTCAAGGGCAATAATTACCTATCTGGAGAGATGATGCTGAGTTCCCACTGAAAAAATAAGGGGAGGCTATGAGGGGATTAGGGGCACATGTCCTGAACTCACAGCGACATGTGGAGATTCTGGCTGCACAACCAAGAGCCGTGGAGGTAGGGTAGGGTAAGAGGTAGTAAAAGCTAGGGAGAGAATATGTTGCTGGGTGTCCTCTTTTATTAGGGGGCTCTGGGGGAGGGCTTGACTGGACAACTCCCCTGAGACCACCCCTTTATGGTCCACCCCAAAAGTCCTGTCCACTAGAGGAGAGGGGCTTAAGGGGTTGGGCAATGTTACACTCTACCTGATTGTGACAGAGATACCTGGAGGGCGGATATGACTCATCGGCTAGACCCTTTGTTTCGCTGATGGGCTTAATGTCTCTGAGCTGCAGAACCAGTTTCTGGCTAGCCAAGTCCATTGTCTATGGGAAGGCAGGAAAGAGTCTTTTGTTTCTGTATAGCAAGGAACGTTGGGGGGGGGTGTTTATATTTATATATTTACATATTTATTTATTTTTCCGATTTATACCCCGCCCTCCCCGCGAACGTGCTCAGGGTGGCTTACATGGGCACATAGGCCGGAGAGTACTACATTTAAATAGTTAAAAGCAATTAAAACAGTTAAATAATTAAATATATTCCTAAAACTACAGTTTACAAACAGCTTCCTATGGCATATTACACATTTATCAAAGCAGCAGCTAGTGGTAGTTTCCATTTCCCCCTTGCCCCCTGCCAAAGTTGTTTGAGGCCGGTTACATCGAGATGTTATACCTGATGGCTGGAATCGTCGGTGGCGGCTCCTATTCGAAAGCCTGGTGGAAGAGCTCCATCTTGCAGGCCCTGCGGAACTGCACAAGGTCCCGCAGGGCCCTGATCTCCTCTGGGAGCTCATTCCACCAGATGGGAGCCGCCACCGAAAAAGCCCTGGCCCTCGTCTTGGTGAGTCTAGCGGCCCTAAGGCCTGGGACCTCTAGACGATGGGCTGACCCTGATCTCAGTGCCCGCTGGGGTATATACGGAGAGAGGCGGTCCCTAAGGTAAGTTGGACCCTGGCCATATAGGGCTTTATAGGTAAGAACCAGCACCTTGAAGCGAACTCGGTATACTATAGGCAGCCAGTGCAGCACCACCAGCACCGGCCTGATGTGTTCTCGACTTGCGAGACCCATCAATAGCCTGGCCGCGGCATTCTGCACTAGCTGCAGCTTCTGGGTTAGCCCCAAGGGCAGCCCCATGTAAAGAGCATTACAGTAGTCCAACCTCGAGGTTACCGTCACATGGATCACTGTGGCCAGGTCATGATGGTAGATGGTAAAAGGCCGACTTGGCAGTGGCTGCTACCTGGGCCTCCATTGTCAAAGAGGCATCCAGGAGCACTCCCAAACTCTTAACCCGCGACTCCGGCACCAATGGTCCCCCGTCAAAGCTCGGGAGTGGGAGCCCCCGCCTCAGACCGCAATTCCCCAGACACAGGACCTCCGTCTTCGCCGGGTTCAATTTCAACCTGCTCAACCTGAGCCAGTCAGCCACGGCGTGCAGCGCCCGGTTTAGATCTGGACCAGAGCCCGACTGGCTGCCCAACATCAGATAGAGCTGGGTGTCATCCGCATACTGGTGACAACCCAGCCCAAACCTTCGGGCGATCTGGGCAAGGGGGCGCATATAGATGTTGAACAGCATAGGGGAGAGCACTGCCCCCTGGGGCAAACCGCATTCAAGCGGGTGCCTCATGGACTGCTGCTCCCTTAGCACCACCCTTTGTCCCCAACCTTGAAGGAAGGAGACGAGCCATTGAAGGGCCCACCCCCCTATCCCCACGTCGGCAAGGTGGTGGGACAGCAGCCGACGATCTACCATGTCGAACGCTGCTGACAGGTCGAGCAGCAGCAACACCGCCCCACCACCATGATCCAGATGCCATCGGAGGTTGTCAGTTAGAGCGACCAAGGCCGTCTCTGTTCCATAACCTGGGCGAAAGCCGGACTGAAAGGGGTCAAGGACCGAAGCTTCATCCAAATACCCCTGCAACTGTAATGCCACCGCCCTCTCAATTAATTTGCCCAGATAGGGCAAATTGGACACCGGCCTATAATTGGCCAATTCCGCCGGGTCCAGATGTGACTTTTTTAGGAGAGGGCAGACCATCGCCTCCTTGAGAGCCCCTGGGAATTTCCCTTCCAAGAGGGAGGTGTTAATAATTTCCCAGGCAGTGCCTCGCAACCCATCATGACTCGCCTTAATGAGCCAGGATGGGCACGGGTCAAGGATGCATGTGGTTGGGCGTACAGTCAAGAGGAGTCTGTCCACTTCCTCAAGGTCAAGCAAGTCGAACCCATCTAACCCCAGACTCAAAGATGTGCAAGGGGCCTCGAGTTCACTCACTGTATCAACTGTGGCAGGGAGGTCGCGGCGGAGCGTCAAAACTTTCTCTGCAAAGTAGCTCGCAAATGCCTCACAGCTGATTTCCAATTCCCTTGCATTTGGTCTGCCACATGGCAGTACTGTTAAAGACCGAATTGTTCTAAACAATTGTGCTGGGCGTGAGCTAGCAGATGCAATCTCGGCAGCATAGAATTCCCTTTTTGCTGCTTTGGTTGCCATCACATAGGCTTTCATAAGCGTCCTATAAGATGTTCTTGACACTTCGTCGCGAGCTCGACGCCACCGTCTCGCTAGCCGTCTTAGTTCTCGTTTCATTTGGCGTAGCTCCTGGGAGTACCAGGGAGCCAGCTTGTTACGAGGACAAAGAAGACACCTGGGAGTGATCTCGTCGATGGCTGTAGCAAGCCGAACTTGCCAGTCCTCAACCAGCTCATCCAACGAGCCGCCAGAGGGCATCGGATCCCATAGAGCCATCTGGAACCGCTCTGGGTCCATCAGGCTTCGTGGGCAAGCCAAAATAGGCTCACTGCCTAGGGGCCGGGGATGGAAATTCAGACGGGCCCCCATGGCAAAGTGGTCCGACCATGGCACTGTCGATGTCGTGACTCGGTCCACTATAACCCCCGCGGCAAAGATCAAGTCGAGTGTGTGCCCAGCCTGGTGTGTGGGTGCCGAGATGTATTGAGAGAGTCCTAGCGCTGCCATGGATGACACCAGGTCCATCCCCCGACTGGAGGCTGCGTCCTCGGCATGGACATTGAAGTCACCCAAAACCACAAGGTTGGGGTGCTCCAACGCCCAGCCTGATACTGCCTCCAACAGGGATGGCAGGCTGTTGGCTGGCACATTAGGCGGTCAGTTCACCAGCCATACAGCCAAACTCTCTTCAGCCTCCCACACCAGGCCGACACACTCTATGCCCGCGATCTCTACCGGCGGAAGCGCCCTAAAGGAGAAAACCTCCCGAATGAAAATCGCAACCCCCCCGTCCCTTTGTTTGCCTGCGCAAGGAAGAACATTGCTAATGGCGTCTGAAAGCACATGTTCAAACCACAATGGCGAGTGGCTGTTTCTGTGTGAGTATCTGTGTTCAGGGAAGTTTCTGGGAGCTGGCGACCTCGGGAACCACTGGCACATTGTCTCAGGTGTTGGCTGGCGTGTGTGTACAGCTGGCATCACGATCTGGTCATATTGCATCTCAGTCCCTCTTACACATTCAGCAACACAGTCTATGTTAACACTTATAGACTTTATGTCTATAAGATCGCATAAGCGCCTTGCAGGGCAACACTATGTGCAACCTCATTTTGGAATACTGTTTACAGTTCTGGTCACTATCTCTTAAAAAAGACATCGCAACGCTGGAAAAAGTACAGAGGAGGGTGACCAAGATGATTAGGAGACTGTAGCACCTTCCATATGAGGAAAGGCTGAAGAGTCTGGGACTTGTCAGTTCAGAAAAGAGATGACTTGGAGGGGGGCATTTCACTATATCCCAAAATATTAGAATTCAAGGTCATCAGGTGAAGCTGATGGGCAGTAGATTCAGGGTGGACAAAAGGAAATACTTCTTTACACAGAGAGTGATTAAAATGTGGAATCCACTGCCAGAGGATGTAGTGACGCCACAGGAATAAACAACTTTAAAAGAGGATTAGATAGATTCATCGAGGGTAAGTCTATCAATGGCTTCTAGCTATGGTGACTGAAGGAAACCTCCAGGTTCAGAGGCAGTCAGCCTCTGAATCCCATTGCCAGGAGGCAACATCAGGGGAAGATTTCAGCCTCTATGTCCTGTTGTTGGCTCTCCAGATGAAGCGGTTGGCTTCTATGTGGGACAAGATGCTGGACTAGCTGGATCACTGGTCTGATCCAGCAGGGCTCTTCTTGTGTTCTAAATATTGTTACCTGGAGATTGTATTTTTCTCATTAAGTCTAGGGTGTTGCACACATAGCTGGGGGCATTGTTGGCAAAGGAGCTGAGGATGGAGTCCATGTATCCAGAGACCCCTGAAATGATGGTGCATATTTCTGAGACTAGAGGGCATCCTAGGTTGCTGGACTTGAGTATTTTGGGTAGAAGATAGAAAGCACCTGGTCAAGGTTCCTGTGGTGTGTCCATATAGATCTGTTCCTTATGCTTGTGGGAAATTCCTTCAAAATCCTGTTTAGTTCTTTTAGTGTATTGATCTCTCTCTCTCTCTCTCTCTCTCACACACACACACACTATCTCTCTCTCACACACACACAAACACACACTAATATGAACTAATTAACTTTAGAGGCGTTTATAAAACAATCTCCAAAAAAAATATCCACCAGAGCATTTGCAACATCCACAACATCTGGAATTGCTGCTCCCCCCCTCAAAAACCCCCCAAACAAAACAATGAGTGTGCTGATTAGTTAATAAGTTGCACTTGGGCACCTACATAATCTGTTGAATAGAATGTTTATGCATTAACTGATTCAGAAAGGCTAGCCTGGTGTACATCATCATAAATGATTGAAAATCTGAGCCACATTTTCTTTGGCTGGTAAACAAGTTTAGACTGTGAATATTAAGATGAATTTGGGATCAGGCTTATTTGTTCTTCAGTTTGGCATGTTTTGTTCTTTTATGCTCTGAGAAATGTCAGCATCTATTTGAGTGCCATCCTATTCATTTGTTTGTGCGGATTAAACTGTTCCCTGTCTACTCAAACACAGAGACTTTGGCCCAAGGATGCCTCACATTTAAATGGAAATACATAGGAATTCCTCATTTGTGTTAGGTGAAATCATCTTTTCTCTCACTAGTTCAATATATACAGGGGGTTGACCCTATCTTTGCTTGCATGTGCTCTTTCAACTCAGTTCAGTAATCTCAGAATAAAATAATTTAAAGCCATATCCCTATGTAGCATACTGTTGCTTATATAATCGTATATCTTCATGCCACCAGAAGAAAACAACTCAGATTAAAAAGAAATTCAAGTATATTTTGTTTACTCCTTTGTCAGGGGTGCTTAAACATGTGTGGATAGACTTTCCTCTTCTTTTACTCATACAAATACATGGAAACATTGTCTAGAGCCTAATCAGCAAATACATGTGTAAAGTTCATTGGAATATTTTCAGTTCCTGTGGGACTGGGCCAAAAACAAATGAGAGTTTTGTCTTCTGGGAGTGAATTTAAACAACCATGCTTAATCATGCTTATGTGTGAAGACATTTCACAGATCAAACTCAAGAGACAGTTTGCCTGATCTGCATACTGTATTGGAGTTATAAAGCATTCCTCTAAATTGCCATCTTGGATATAAAGGTTTCCCTTGCTCAAAAGCCAGTTGAATCCGACTCTAGGCAGTGGTGCTCATCTCTGTTTTCAAGCCAAAGAGCCAGCGCTGTCCGAAGACTTTCCCGTGGTCATGTGGCCAGTATGACTAAATGGTGAGGCACACAGAACGCTGTTACCTTCCCACCAAAGGGGTACCTATTTATCTACTTGCAATTTCTTGCTTTTGAATTGCTAGGTTGGCAGGAGCTGGGACCAGAGACAGGAGCTCACTCCATCATGCAGCACTCAAGTCCTACCTGCCAAACTACCAACCTTCTGGACTGCAGCTCAGCATCTTAACCTCTGAGCCACCGTTGGATATAGTTCCTCTCAAACCCAACTGAATACATGATGATTACTGCTCAGACATCTTTGGTCTAGAACCAATAATCAGTTATCTTGCATTATGCTGAGGAAGAACAAAAGATGTATCAGAAGCAGCATTGGATAGATTGCCTCAGATCCACCACTGTATTTTGCTATTATTGCTATTGTACTCCAGAGAAAACTGAAGATTTGGGAGCATATTTAGCAAATCATGGAGAACATAATGAGAACAAAGTAATAAACAGGCATCCTGTCTGGGGTCAGGGAACCCACCCCTGTACCAACTCCAGGTGGGAAATTCCTGGGGATTTGAGAGATGGAACCTGGAGAGGGTGAAGTTTGAGGAGGGGTGGGACCTCAGATAGGTACAATGCCATGGACTCCACCCTCCCAACCAGCCAATCCTTCGTGAGGAAACACAGTTGCTAATCTCCAGGTGAGGGCTGGAGATCATTCAGAATTACAACTGATCTCCAAGAGGGAGGACAGAAGTCAGCAGTTAATCAAAGGGGCAGATAATGGTAGGTTGATGGTTAGCTGGGAAGGAGATGGGGTTGCCAACACCAGGTTGGAAAATTCCTGGGGATTTGAGGGGTGGAGCCTGGAGAGGGTGAGGTTTGAGGAGAGGTGGGGCCTCAGACAGGTACAATTTATTTATCTATTTTATTTAGATTTATATCCCGCCTAGCCAGCACAAAGCAGCACAATACCATAGACTCCACCTTCCAAATCAGCCATTTCCTCCTGGGTAACAGTTGTTGCCAATCTCCTGGTGAGGGATGGAGATCACTCAAAATTACAACTGCTCTTTAGGTAGCAGATCAGTTCCTCTGGAGAAAACGGTGGACTCTGTGTCATTATACCCTGCTGAGGTCACCACAGCAAATGGACGCTGAGTGCCCAACACCTTGGCACTGTCCCAGGGCCTTTTTCTAGAGCCAGTTGTATTTATTCCCACAACGGGCCTTATTCCTAGTTCCTAGTGTGTGTGTGTGTGTATATATATATGTGTATATATATATATATATATATATATATATATATATATATATATATATATATGTATGTATATATATATGTGTAAGGCTTACTAATTTATTCATGATTCCAGGCTCTCCCACTGGCCCTTGAAGAGTACCACATCACCCATTGGCAGATGAACTGCCACTCAGGGGTAATCAGTTGGCATTGGATGGGTGCTGGGCCACTCTTCTCTCCCACCCACTGCAGCCTAGGCTACTCTTCTCTGATTGGGCCAGCATTTCAAGGTCATTTGCATATGGAAGCTGATTGGACCTCGCTCCATTCCACACCTCAAACTCCACCCCCTGGAGACAGTTGTCGCATATGTGACCTGGTGTATCCTGAGGTAAACTATGTCCTCACCCACAACATATCACTTCGCCTTCAAAAGAAACAAACCCAATAACACAACCATGCCACACCACAAAAAAGACAGATCACACCACAAGCCAAACAAGGCAAAAAATGATAGGAAAAGGTGCCAGCAGTCACCCTATTACTGCCACTGATATGTCCCTGATAGCACTTCAGAGGATGGTGTGCAGGTCCCAGGTTCATGTCATAAAAGCTGCCTGGGAGATTATGGACCATTCACAGACTTTCAGCCTAACATACCTCACAGGGTTGTTGTGTGGATCGTATGGGGGAGAGGAGAATGATGTCATATGGGGGAGAGGAGAATGATGTTCCTTGATGCCTGTCTTTCCCTGACAGATGATCCTATAGTAGATTGGGCTGAGGGATCCGTCCTTTCCATAGCCCAGGTCAGATGGAAGAGAGACGTTTTCTCCAGGCCAGCAACATGCTACAATGCCAGGTAGAGGACAGGACAGCCTGGAGAAACAACCTTCCCTGAGCAGCACCTATCCATGCTGCTCTCCACTGCAACTGTGTCTGCCTCTCACCTGACTCCAGTATCAGACACAAACAGTTCCTGCGTAAGGGCAGAAGTTGCCCTTCTTTTACTGCAGTTAACCACGAGCCTTCCCACATAAGGAAAATGCGCTTGTTCTTGAGAATTAGAATAAGGTGTCTGAAACTTTTTGGCTCCTGCTGTTTTTAATTTTTATGTGCTGCTTTCCTCCTGCTTCAGTGAGGAATTGGAAGCAGACTTCTGATGCAACCAGAAATAGGTTGTTCTATAGTTATTTCTGGACTAAACAGGGAAAGTACTGCTTAAAACCTTGCAGAAATCCTACTTAAAAATGTATGTGTATTTTAAATATTTCAACATTTTTATTTAAAACAAAACTTGGTTGGTTTTAGAATGAATTGATCATTTGCTGTCAAATTTCTGCTGGTATCCACAATGCAAAACTAGCTTTTACTGAAACATCTTTATAGAATACAATGACTTTTAGATTTTATGAAATAAGCAATTATTACCTTTGGTGAGCATATGGTAGATTTTTGCTCTCCGAAAGCAGTTGAAGCTAAGGAAGACAACATGGACTGATCAATTCAAATGCTGCCTATTTTCCATTTCTCTTGCACTAGCAGTGCTTGCAAAATGCTAACAGACCCAGCTCAGGAAATATACGTGATTTATCAAGCCTTTGGTGGGTCACCAAAAATAGGCCCATTATGCACGCATATCTTACTGCAGATTTTCAGAGCCTTTAATCTGGACTTTGGATTCTATGCATCTCTCTCTCCCCCCCCCCCCCCCCCCCAATATTTAAAAGTACATATGCACTCTGAAAAAGCACTACAAAAGTTACATGTAATTTTATGTACAACTATATGAAGGTTTTTTTGTGCATGTGCTATTCACTAATGCATGTTCACATCAGTAAAACAGTCTTTATTTTATATATTTATACCCCACTTTTTAGCCATATTGGTGACCAACATAGCTTGTAATAAAAATAACACATAAATAAAAACATTACATTATTTTTTTTTCAATGGACTAGCGTGCATTAATAATGTAGGGGGCTAGACATGAGCAGCAGTGGCTAAAAGCTGTGGCAAGTAGGACATCCTGCAATCCCGAAATTAATTTTAGACATTCTCCACATTAAACTGGAATTCAAGATGGCAGGAATATAGAACAAAGTAAACATACGGAACAATAACGGAATGGAACTGAAAAAACCCAGCTTATCTCTGTGGCATGTAAAGCTTTTTGTCGCCCTACTCAAAGCAAGCAGAGATTGAGAACAAGTTTCCATGCTCAGTTTCTAACTGAGGAAAAGAGACTTCTCTCCTTTGGTTTAAATGACAGTGAGGATCTGCAGTTATAACTTTACTAATCAAGATTTAGCTACAAATCATCTCCATCAGTTAATATTGTAAATGATCCAAATATGATCAGAATTATTTTTGACATCTGGCAGTGATCAGAAACCTTCCAGTTTCATGGTTATTCTGTGTCTTGGGGTGCGGTCACACGGGACTTTACCTCGGGAATTAGTGCTGTTTCCTCTCACTTTTTAATCTCCTGTTCATACGGATCCCGCTCCAAAGCTCGCTCACTCACGCAACCCTTCTGCTTTTCTCCCACATTTAAGGACCCCTGGAAAAACAAGTATTTTCCAGGTGTTAGCGCGAGGAATCCACAATTGAGCCAATCTGAACAGCCCTCTCTTGCAATGATTGCAAGAGAGGGCTGTTCAGATCATCCCTCCCTGGTTCCCCCCCCCCATTTTTGCACTTGGGCATTTGGGCACTCAAGCGGCCAAGTGCAAAAACGTGGGGGAACCACCCCGCGCTCTGCTCCCAGCCCCGAACCCTGCTGGGCACCACCTCCTCACCCCCCTCGCATTCTGTAACCCAAAAAATTACCAGGCGGTGACTGATGGGGCTCGGAGCCTGGAGTAGAGTGCAGGGTGACCCAGGCAGCCAGGATGGGTCCAGTGGCAGCTGGCAGCAGCAGCTGGTGGCGGTGGCAGGGGGTGTAGAGCGCTTTCCTGCTGGCAGGAAGAGTGCCTTTTTTCACCACCCCCGCCAGGGTTGGGATGTATGAACATCCCAACCCAGAAGAAAACAAATCGTATAAAATCTCAGCAGAATTTTATCCATGAGTTGGGTGCCATGTGACTACGGCCTTGCTTTCTAATTTCAATTTCCCAGTCATTGGATGGCAGAGGGATCATGAGGAAAGAGAGTGACTCAGTAGATATGTATATGGCAGAGATAATATCCAGGTTGAAGAATTTGCCAGGGTTCCAATCAAACAAATCTTCATTATTAGCATTTCTCTATAAAATGCTTCAATTTCTAACCAATCATTCAATGGCTTGGGTAGGCCTTTCTAATTTTATCTAAGGAAGGACCCTGTTTGTATGAGCGGCTTTATTCTCTGGAGCCAAACTTGCCTGCGAATCAGCAAAAGACAAAACTTTCCTTGTACTTGCCGGTAAGCAGACTGGCCTGCACAACTTGGCCTGCTCAGACCCCCCCCCCTACCCAGATAGGCAGCTCCCCTGCTTTGCAGATGGCAGGTTAGCTATACTACACCACCTCAATGATGACAGATTTCCAGTTGCTCCCTTTGTTTGTTTGTTTTTTAGCCATTATTCTGAAATCACTTACTCAGTAGTGGGCCCATTACAGTTATTCCATGTTCAGTGCCTACTTGTTTGCTTTTAGGAAAATACTTCCCAGTTCAAAAGATCAGTTAAAAACTTCACTCCAATATTCTTTCCCTGAAGAAAGTATTAAAATAAGTGCAATACTGAGAAAAGATCATAAGGATCTGGTTTTGATGAACCACCACAAGGAAATTTTAAGTTATGTTTCCTGGTGATAAATGGCTATATAATTATTAAGCAGCAGGTTATGGAGAGATTGTTTCTATTGTGATAAAAGGGGCTGACATCCTGCATTCCATTCGCATCCGCCTAATCTTTTCAGACTGCACCTGCATTATCTTCAAAGATGACTGTGTTTCAGGGAACTAAGAGCTTCAGGTAAAAAGCCTTAGTTTGGCAGAAAATTCAGTACGAGGCATTTTGGATCGTTTCCCAGATCTGCTGTATCTCTTTCATCCTATACAGTGACATCAGCATTTTATTACTTCAATATTTATTCTAAGGAGAAATTAATTCTCCAAGCAAGGTAAACAATGATTTCATTATATTGGCTACTAGGTGGAAGGAGACAAATAAACAGTCCCTGTGTACACTACATAATGGCCTGGATTAGAAATGCAAAGTCAGACACCTACAATGGAATTGGCCCTTTCCCCCAATAGCAAGGGCTCAGAAACAGCTTTTCAGATTTTGACAAGAGGTTCTGCAATTCTACATAAGACTGAAGAATTCTAGACGTGACCTCTAAGCTTCCTCGAGCTGAGTTTTTGCCTGCCTGCCTCTCAGTCAGCAGCTAAGGACAAAAGAAAACAAGCAAGCAGAAAAATCATGGTCAGCCACAGCCGATAGAGAATATAGGATGGGCTAAAGCAACAATAGGAGACAAAGAAGCATGCAAGGTCCATAGGGTCAACATTGGTTCCTGGATAAGGGTTAATGCTTGGGAAGGAGGTAGGTATAGAGATCACATCAGCTATCGGACTGGGTATGTAGCATCAGTTCAAGGAATCCTGGGATGGAAAACAGGAGTATATATGAAGCAAAAACAGCAGCAGAAGAAAAACCAGTCAGCAACTGGACTTGGTATTAGGAACGGAGATGATGGTCTACATAACAAACTAGGGTTGTAAATTTAGCAGTTTGCAATCCCCTCCCCTTCCAATTTACCTGCAGCAGCAGTTGCAGCTGGTGTGGGTCGTAGATTAGCTGGCTGGTTGGGAGGAGGGAACATTCTCCCCATCTCCCTTCTCTCCTCTTTCCTCTTCACCTTCTCCCTTGATTTCTACTTCCCCTCCCTTCTTCTTCCTAGGAGAGCACCATGCTCACTGGCAGAGCATAGCTTTGTATGCAGTCCCAGGTTCCATTCCTAGCACTTCCAGTTGAAAAGATCAGTTAGTGGGTGATGTGCAAGACCTCGGCATGAGACCCTGGAGATCCACTGCTAGTCAAAGGAGACAACAGTGATGCTGATGGATGTTAAGGAATTTTACATGTATCTTGGAATTTACACTGTCAAGTAAGATTGAGATTCTTATAATGGCTTCTAAATTATTAGCCTATTTTGGCTTTAAAGATATTATATTCCTCCCTAACACCCCCCCCCCCCCACACACACACACTATAAATCTGTTCTTTGGCCTGCTGCTCTCTAAGAACCTTATCTCATTCAAGGTTGAAAACAATCTCATTCAAGGGTCTGTTCCCATGAAAACAATATGTAAAGGGCATGTTTTCCTTTTCTCCCTAGACAGAATGCAGGATGTACTCTGAAAGATGGAAAAAAGTGAATGATGAACTTTTGGGATTCTAGACCCTGAGCTTTTGTCTGTTTTATCCTATAAAAGAAGACATTTGAATCTTGTTCAGAATTGCCAGCTTGCTTTCTTACTAGCACCAGATGATCATCTTATTAAAGCTGCATGCTCTGATAGCCTAAAGCCATGAGTGATTTTTCTCTCTCTCTCCCAAATAGATTTAAGGAAAAGGGTGGGGGTTATTTTAGGATTTTGAAAACTCCCCTAACAATAGACCAAGGTATGACTAAAGAAGCTTCAGGTGTATATGTGACCTATCAGATACACAGTGGAAATATTGTTCCTAGGATACATGGCAACCTATTGCTTCCTCCCAGTTAGGTAGCCAGACCCAAACCCAGCTCTTAGGTGGATTTGAGGTAGGGGGACTCGCCTTTTTAATTGGTGCTATGATAGTGACAGGAGTTAACTAAACATTTGGGTAGGAAGAAGCCAGGATGCACCCATGTTGCTTAGGCACTGCAGCACTAAACAGGAAGCTAGAGTATCAAAGGAGTCCTTGCTTTCATTTGTGCAGTAAACTAACTGTCTGTTTAGCTGCAGTTTAAAATTTCTGAATTTTGAAATCAACTTAAGAATCCAAATGCATCATCATCTGTCATATTATTGTTTCTATTTAAAATTTTCACAAATTTGCTGTAATGGATATTTACTTTTCACCTACTAGATCAGGACATGGTAAGATATATGATTGTTATTTATTTACTTACTTACTTACATATTTCAGTTATGCTCCCACTTTCTCACCAATGGAAGCCGAAACCAGCTTGCATTGTTCTTCCCTCTTTCATTTTAGGATCACAACAACCCTATAAGGGAGGTTATGCTGAGAGTTTGCGACTGACCCAAGGTCACCCATCAAGCTTCTGTGGTCAAGTAGGGATTCAAATCTTGATCTCCCAGATCCTGGTTTGACATTCTAACCACTACACCAGACTGACTCTCTAGGTGTCTGAAAGCAGAATTATGCAAATATGAAGAGCTAAGTAATCACAGGACAATTGTTCATCCCAGGCAAATCAAGTCATATTAACCAAAACAAATCAGCTGTTAAAATATGTAGTTTTCCCCCTTACAAAAGCCACGATCCCATAAATTTCTTTACAAACTCCCACAAGCTGATAAGCACAGAAGAAAGGACTGAAGTGTCTTATATTACAAGTTGCCTGTTAACTTCTAAGTTAGGATCAGCATGCACTGGGGCCCAGGGGCGTTGACTTTCTAAATCCCCGGGGGGGGCAGGGGCTCTCTTGTGCGCGCGCGCGAAGTGCGTGCGCGCGCACGGGACCATGTCTCTGCCGCTCCCTCCCCCCCCGGCCCAGGGAGGCAGACCCGCGGCGGCAGCCAGCTGGCCGGGACTGCCGCCCGCGCAAAGCGCGCGCGCGACTATGTCCCGGCCGCTCCGTTTCTCCCCCCCCGGCCCAGGGAGGCAGACCCGCGATGGCAGCCAGCTGGCCGGGACTGCCGCCCGCGCGAAGCGCGCGGGCGACTATGTCCCCGCCGCCTCTCTCCCCCCCCGCCTCAGGGAGGCAGGGCAGGCCGGGGGTGAAGGAGAGGCGGCGACGGCCGGCTGGGCGAGCATTTTGCCGGGGGTGGCTGAGGCCCCCCCGGGAAATTTCGGGGGAGGCTCGAGCCCTCGAGCCCCCCCGTAGTTGACGCCCATGCTGGGGCCCAAGTTAGCAGCTTGTGTTCAGAAAAAGGAAAAAATCCAACTACCTGATCATGTCTCTGGATCAGAGCCAAATCAACATAGATTAGCTGCCAAATAGTGGGATACCATTTGCAAAATAAGTGGTATTATGGATAGGTAGAAAGGAGAAATGCCAGGTTATAATAAGCGGTATATCACCCACAGGGCACAGAAAAGTACTGCACATTTTCCGTTATTGGAAGTGTTGTGGAACCTGATTATGTGTTTACTAAAATTCAGAATTGAAGTTCCACTCTTTCTGAAATAGCTGTCACAAGGAAGTTGTAAATACATGAATGCTTGGTAGCATATTCCTCCTGGCATAGGCATTTTGCAGAAAGCACTCATGCACATTTTAACATTTCTGCTAAGTCATACATTATACGCTGTCAGGTTGAAGAATAGAGAAATGATGAGATGTATCATTGGACATTCAGCGGAAGAATCCCGGAGGGAAAGGAGGAATGCCATAGTGACTGCGAGGCTGTGCACATGTATCTTTTGTTTTAGATTGGGTTAGTGGAAACATAATAAAAGATATCAGTTCTGGCATAGGTTGGTGGTGGGGTAACATTATGGAATATTCTACATTTTCAGCTTGTAAGATGTTTCAATATAAAAACCCTTATGTACAAAACAAGTAGAGGGGATATTTGGATACACTGGTGACTCTTAAATAGTAGGTCAAAGCAACAAGGGAGGCATTGGGCCTTGCGTTTAGATAAAAAAGCCACTGTAAGAGGGATGTTTGTTTGGGATCTTCAGAATTTAGAGTTTGGGTCACAAATTTTTAATTCAGTTTAAGTGAAGTTTGAATACCACTTTTAGGTCCCTTCCACATGAGCAAGATAATCCGGAGAGGAAGCGAGGCTTTTTTGCTCTGGAACAATTTGCCCCGCAGTTGCGTGATCACACAGGTCTGTGGACCTGCCGGGGCAACTTGCCACTGCATGATCAGATGCAACTGCAGGCAAGTTGTGGGGGGGGGTTTGTGTGTGGTTGGTTTCCGAGGTGTTTAAACGGGGGATTGATGAATCGCCTCCCCACCCTAAGGGCTTTCGATGATGTACACCCGGAGAAGGGGGAAAACTCCCAACAGTGTGGCATTAGGATAGCGTGTGATCACGCTATCTGCAATGCCACACTTTGGCGCTGGAGTGATCACACAGAGAAACTCCAGCTGTGAACCGCAGCAAACCATTTGACACTGGAGTTTCACTAGTAGCTTTTCACCACGATTCCCCACCGGATCAAAATGGTTTACACCGTTTTGACGATTATTGCAGGGTGCTTCCCAGATGTGCTGGTGTGATCACGCCACTTTGATCCAGTGGTGAATCGTCCCTCTTCCATGGCAAATGGGTGCGATCACGCCCTTAGGATGAGGCAGGTTCTGCGCTGGATGGCCTTTGGGTGATGGTTAATTATATTAAACAATGACACCTGGTTCTATACAGCCCTGTCTGGGGCTTGGTGAGGCTCTACTTGCACATTTTACCCCTTTTGACCCACTTAGGGATCAAATTTCTAAAAATCCCTTCTTAATGAACACCTATGCTATGGTAGGAGTGCTCTCCCCAAATTTGGTGTTTCTAGGTCCAGTGGTTTGGCCTGGGCATTGATTTTATGATGAGGGGACTCTTTCATATAAATAGATGTAAAATGCTACACCAACGCACTTCTATTACAAAATATCCATTAGCATAAATGCTACAGAACAGCATAATAGTACTGTTGTGCCTTTTTATTACCTCATCTGAGTAAGAAAGGCGTACAAGATGGAAACAAATTATTGAGATCTGCAAAGGATGTCCTAATCTGCCAGCATCAGATGTTGTGGGCACTGGCAATTACATGGACAAGGGACCAAACGGAGAGGAACAAGAAGGATAATTGTTCACCATTTTGGCCAAGAAGGGTCAGCATCCTGGTCTAAATCATGTACTCATTCCAAAGATTCTAGGCTTCATTCCAGCAAGGAGAAAAAGCAAACGAGGAGACAACAAGAACAGGACACAGCATTGCCAAAAAATTTGGCTTGCCAGTAGAGCATGTCAGTTTCATTCCCACTCCACTTCCAAGTAGAGGGGGAGTGAAACTGACACACTCTCCTTCCTTTGAGAGCCGGTGCCTTCCCAGCGAAAAAAGGTATTTACTCTTTAAATACCTCCCCTTCCTTCTCAGGCCATTGCTAAAGATCTTCTTTTATGCAATGTTACACCACACTTCACCGATGTAGAAATTGGACATGCTTGTTGGAAGCTGAGACAGGGTGAAAAGGAGGAAAGGGTGGAAAAGAAACTTCTGTTGCTCGATTGGAGTGATTGCTCTATTTCTTGGTTTTTATCTGGACTAATTGCTTATTTTTAAGGTCATTAAGTATGTCTTTACCCAACAAACATAGACTGGATAGCTGTGGTTCACATATAAATAATTTATAGTTCATTTCTATCTTTTTAAGTACCTGAATTCTTCCACTAAAGTCACTGTAAGTTATCTAGAGGAATTGGCTTGCGGACAGGAGTCTAACAATCTTTTTAAAATTATCATTGGGCACTAAGAAATGTTCTTAGGAGGTCCCATGGAAATACATATTAATGTGCTATTTGGATTCATCATTTTGTATAATATAAATGCAGAAGTCTCTATAATCGGAGTACTTAAATGAAAAGTCAGTTATAAAACTAAAGATCACACTAAAATTTACTAAATGTACTTTGCCTTTTCCATAATGCAAATTAAATTTTAACTTCTTCATATATTTTATATTAACTGGATAGCCCCCCCATCACCCTAATAAGAGAGTGTTATGAAAATCAGAAATACATGAGGGCTGATATCGCTTCACACTGTAATACAGTAATATGAATCGAACAGAGGAAATAAGGGGTTTTGTTCCTTCCCCATTTAGGGGGTCAATTAAATAATTGTTTGGAGTTCTTCAAAGTTTAACAGTTAAGATATTAAATTAATTTAGTACCAAGAGATTCCAACAGTTCTTTGTTACCAAATTAAAATTCTGCAGTGAGGGCATGTATCAAATGTGGCATTATCAAGACAGCTGGGATTTGGACTACCATGGCAGTACTGAGGCCACAGACTCTGAGATAATAGCTAAGAGACAGAGAGGGAGGCTTGTTTTCTTCTTCCATAAACCCCAGAGACAGTTGAGCTAACCCTGGGCTTACTAGTTCAGTGAGTAACAGAGTTCCAGATTCCATAAGAATTGCCATACTCATTGAGAGAGAGAGAGAAAGAGAGAGCAAGAGAGAGAGAAGGCAGGGTATAGAGAGAACCTGTAATTGCCTCTCCAGTTGGAAGAAAGAGGCAGACACCAGATTGGATTTAACTACAGGCCACTTTATTGAGTATTTACAACTTTTGCGGCAAGGGCAAACCCCCGAGTGCAGAAATAGGCCAAGGTCAGGGGTTACTCAAGACCACCTCCTTGCCATATGCTGGGTGAGCCACCTTTGCCTCAGGTGCAAGCCATCCCTCTGGCTCACCACCGGCCAGCATAGCAAGCCGGGTGCCACCCTAGAGCTTCCCCCAAGCCATGTAACTTAGAGGAAAGGGGCCCAGCCAGGGCAGTCCCAAAGGCAGTCTTCATTCTCACCCTGGACTGCAAAACCCAAAGGCTGAGCCCGTTGGACCCCTTGATCCCCAACAGGGAAGGTGCCATACGGTGCTCACCAGATCCATTTTCACTTTTCCTACACTAGCCTGTCATGTGACCAATTCTATTTAAGGCACCACCACATCCAAGTCCCATAGTCACCTGACAACAGTGCACAGTAGGCGAAAACATACCCTCTTCCTTGCCAATCAAAGGAGGGGGGAAATTCCTACCCGGCCCCCAAAAGGCAACCAGCTAAAGCCTGTACTGCCTACATGGAGTGGGGGGGAGTGGGCTGAGCATACGGCAAAAGAGGAAGAGCAGGGGCGTAGCAGTACTTAAATCCCACATGGCTCCTCCCTTCCGTAGCAACGCAGTGACACCGGTGTTGCTGGTCACATGCTTCTCCCTCCTTCTGGGGGAGGCAAAGCAGCCCCCATCTGCAACCGCCGCCAGTCTCTGCAGCCAGATGAAATCAGATTCTTTTTGCAGCCAACACAAACTGCCTTTAAAGCACTCAGTGCCCTCACCCCCATCACTCTTATATCCAAATATCTCTCTTTTCATCACCTTTGCTTCTCCAACTCTGTCACCCAAGGGTCTCTTCTTCTCTTAAAATACTCCAAGCATTCTCTTTGCTGCTCTACTAACATTCCTACTACTACTGATAAAGTGTATCTATCCATTTTGGATCGTTTTGTTTCTTACTGCAACTGTTTTAATTATTGTGATACTCGAGATTACTGATCGGAACTTTTATCACTTTGCCCTATTATTATTATTATTATTATTACAGTACACAATGTTACAAATCACTGTACTCTGTTTCTCTTTGTTGGCACATTGGCTGGTTTATATTGCTATTTTTTTTCTTCTTTTTAAAGTTATTGCTATGCCAATAAAGGTTATAGGAATTGGATATCTCAAACTGCCATAGGCAATGGTGTATTTCTCAAGTGTATAAATGAGCCTGGTGGGCAATGGACATGTAGAAGCAATGGCTGAGGACCAGATTAGATGTGATGCTATATGTGCAGCTGGCACTGAAAACACCAGCTTCTCTACTCCCAGCACTTACTATTACTTTTTTCAAGCCCTGAATTCATTATAGGTTGTGTATCCGCTTACTGTCCCTCTCTCAGTAATGATTCAGAGCTTAGACTGACGGGGAAATTAAAACTGTCATAATTTTTTTTCTGTCTGTGTGACAACTGTGAATTTAGCATCATACTGGATTTTTGAGACACAGCAGAGAACAAACCAGTGCAGGAATTAAAACATAAATGGAATATCCAAACATACACACTCACAACCCTATGCTAATGTGTGACATAAGCCCTTTCCAGTTAAGTTTATGGTTCTCCTACTGTGCATGTTGGGAGACTGTGCTATGTTTATGTTTCCCATTTTGTCTGAATCAAGCAATGTGTTCATATTCCAGCTTCTGTATGTGTGAGCATGTGCCATGAGGAATTTGGGATTCTGCTCACATGAGAGTTACCTATCCCAAGGTGGGAGTTGGTGTTCTCACAGAATTGCAACTGATCTCCAGAGTGCACAGATTAGTTCCCCTGGAGGAAATGGCAGTTTCAGAGGATGGATACTATGGAATCACATCTCTCTCCTCTGCCACCAAATCTCCAAGAAATATTCATGCCAGGATTGTCACATGTACTGAAACCAAAATATAGTGTGTTGCCCTGTTCAGACAAAATGGCAGTCATACATACTGAGATGATTGCATGCAGGTTGCTCTCCTGGTATGCATGCAACAGGAATGCCAGAAGAGCTAAAACGGGCTACCAAGAGTGCAACTAGATCAGAAGTTGGAGACCTGTGTCTGCCTTTAATTTTCTTTAAAAGTAGTTGCAGGCCCCCCCCCCTTTGGCTTTAGCTGTGACACTAAGACAGGGAGGAGTTAATGCTTGCCTCTATACTGTTTCCTGGACCAGTCCTTCTTGCCAAACTTAGGGGTGGGGGGTGGGAAGACAATCTGTTTCCCTCCTTACCAGTGCTGACAGCATCTAGAAAGAACAAGGTTTAAGTCCAGTGGCACATTTAAGACCGACCAAGATTAATTCAGTGTATGAGCTTTCGTGTGCGTGAGCATGAAAGCTCATACATTGAATTAAACTTTGTTTGTCTTAATGGTGCCACTGGGCTCAAACTTTGTTCTATGTTCTTTGTTCTATGGTTTCAGACCGTAACGGCTACCCACCTGAATCTAGCGTCTAGAAAGGTGTTTTTATCCAGGAAATACCACAGCAGGAAGCATTACTCGCCACCCAACACCATCCACCACTGTTTTAAAAGAAAATTAAGGCTGCGGCCACACGGCCCCTTTAATCTGGGAGGGCTCCCGGATTTAAAGAGGCCGCATTTTTCTACCGCGGGTTGGGATGTCTATACATCCCAACCCCTGCAGCAGTGTCGGTGGCCACGGCAGCAGTGGGAACGGCGGAAGCCGCCGCTGAAGAGGCGGCAGTGGCGGGAACGGCGATGGTGGCCACTGAAGAGGCGGCTGCTGAAGAGGCAGCCGCAGCAGGGGCGGTGGTGGCCAAGGACCCACCAGCCGCCTGGTGAGTTTGGGTTTCCCCCCCCCTTTTACACTTGGTGCTTGAGTGGCCAAGCACCCAAGTATAAAGGGGGGGGGGAATGGCCGGCAGGACTATCTGGACAGCCCTGCTCTCACAATGCTTGCGAGAGAGAGCTGTCCAGATACCTCAAATGCAGGTTCCTCCCGCAACACCTAGGAAAACACTTGATTTTCCCGGGGTCAGAAAATGCAGGAGGAACCTGCATTTGAGCCCACTTCAGCGCGGGACTTGGGGCGGGCCGTGTGGTCGGCCCCTTTAAATGCGGGAGGAAATAGCCCTTCCTCCCGCATTTAAGGGCCGTGTGACAGCAGCCTAAGACTTCTGGAAATGCAATCTGGAATCTCCAGCACATTATTTAATTGTACCCAGATATAGAGGAATTTCACACAGCCAATATGTTGTTTCAGGAACTCTTCAGTAACAGTTTCTGTCTGGCATTTCACACAGAACTGTATTAGTACCGGTTCCCTAACGGAACATATTGGCCCTTTCACGCAGAAATGTGCCTCTCCCATTGGGGAAGCGTTCCTGAACCGGTTTACCTTGAAACCTCCTCCCAAGTATTCTTCAGTTCTTGTCCTGGTCCTGAAGCACTATGGGGTGCTGTGTGAAATGCCCCAGAGTGTATCTGTGAGAGGCCTGCTACAGTGGGGTTTTCTGTCTTGCTACCTCAGGTGATAAACTAATATTTAAATCAAAAATCGCAGGTGCAGTTTTGGCCTGTCAATTGTGATGGTTACTGACATAAGAAATATGTTTTTG
The DNA here is from genome assembly GCA_029233225.1 of Lepidodactylus listeri. Lineage (NCBI taxonomy): Eukaryota > Metazoa > Chordata > Lepidosauria > Squamata > Gekkonidae > Lepidodactylus > Lepidodactylus listeri. Next base: position 51,709,686 of record JARCFY010000016.1, on the reverse strand, counting down.
ACAGAAGAATTACCTTGAACCTGACTTGATTATTAAGTTGCTATAGCTCAGGTATATAATGAACCTTGATAAATAGAAGGTATCAGCTATCATACTGGAACAAAACAAAACAAAAACTTCAAAGACAAAAAAATGCTGGAGAGAACCTAGCAAATTTATTTATACTATCTGATAAGTTAGTTTGATTAATTAAACACAGTATGTGAGAACACGCTGTTACCAGAGTCTCTGAGAAGTCTGTACCATAGATTTTTTTTCTTTTAAAAATTAATTAATTTTTTTATCTTAACAAGACATACAAAAGTACAGTACCTTATAAAGAGACCATTCCTCACATTATTTGTTCCATCCATTTTAAGACTTCTTTACCTTAAGGCTTCAAGTCTATTTTTGCCACATCTTTATTTCTTTGGAAAACCAGAAGTCTTAGAGATAGACAAAAATCTTTCATCTTATCTAATACACTTCTTCTCTCTGGTATTTTCTTTGGCTTCCTTAAATTAGGTAGAGTTAATTTAGGAGCCATTATAACATACAATCCTATAAAATGGAAAAAAAAAACATTGGAAATAACACTACATAATTTTAGAAAAATTGTTCTGGGGTACTTTCAATGCTATATCTAATTCCTTTTGAAAGTATTATAACTGCCATCATTTCCCAGTATTTTCTTGCTCTAATACATCTCCACCACGTGTGTATGAAGTCTGCATGTGGTTCATTTAAATACTAACAGTAGTTCTTAATACCTCTATACATTCTTGCAAATCTCACCAGAGAAAGATGCCACTGATGCAACATTTTAATTGCATTTTCTCTTAAACTTAAACTGACAGACAACATTACACCCAAAGAGAGCAAAATGGTCCAAACCCTATTATTGATTTCACACCCTAATGCATCTTGTCATTTTTTACATGTTCCTGACCTGCCTCCCCCTTACAAGAACATAACATACCGCAGAATACAAAAGAGTGCCCTTACCATTTCAAGCAATGATAGAGTCAACGGGTATCAGTTCCCTTCCAATCTCCCCTTTACAGATTCTCACAATGAGAAAGCTCTTATATGATAAATATTGCAACAGTGGTATACCATTGTTGCTGCACTCAGATACAAAACTATATTGAACTTTTAAAAATCTTTTTTAAAAGCCACAATACCTATCAACAATAGCTCTTTCCTATCATGCACAGTCTCTGGCTGAGTTCAGACTGGCAGTTTGGCCCAACACAGGTCACACAGCCACAGCTGTCTGGCATTCCCGTGCCGTACTAACCCTGTCCTGAAGCGTTTTGATCCCGCTTTCAAAAAGTACAGGTGAAATCTGTGGCAAGCCATTTGGGTGTGCGTTGATCCTGCTTCCTGGAAGTGGGGACCCAAATAAGCTGTAATCAAGTGGTGCCAGTAATGTGAACCCACTGATAACTGCCCATGCATGCTGTGCGCTTGGGCACACAACTGCCTGAGAGGATGTTTCTGGCTTGTGAAGTTAAAGCTTCCAGCCACGGGATCCTGCCCTAATTGCTGCTGTGTCTATGTGTTTATGTGCCAATGGGCCTACGCGCAGGTCGGCAAAATGGACCAAAGCCACACGCAACCGGGGCACTGCCACCAGGGGCCGCCCCGCAGTGCGAACACTCCATTCAACCTCCTCCCCAGTATGGTCCCACATCAGTCCATGCAGTGCGACCGGAAAGACCCATGACAACTTGGCCCATGTATTTTCGCCCCGCTTCCCTTGCACTTCATTCTGCCAGTCTGTCCTCCACCTCTGTTTCCGCATCCTGCTCTGAAAGCTAGTTCCCTTACCACAGACGACAATGCAGAAAATCTAGGAGAGAACTGTTAAACTTAGTCCAAATTTTCATTATGCAGTAAATATAACAGATAGCATTTCTATGGGACAAAATTCAAGTCTAGTGGCACCTTTAAGACCAACAAAATTTTATTCAAGGTGTGTAAGCTTTCATGTGCAAGTACATGATACAAGAAGTGCGCTTGCACACAAAACCTTATCCCCTGACTGAAACTTTGTTGGTCTTAAAGGTGCCATTTCCTCTAAGCTGCTTGCCATGCTTTTCTTGGGTTGGATTTTGTTTGTTTGTTTGTTTGCCGTATAAATTCATTTCATTCTCTCTGCCATTCAAAAAACTTGTTCTCATATATTTCTACCAGTGTGTTTTGAAATCAAAAAATAATTTTGGTAATAATGTTGTCTTCTATTTGATTAACAAAAATTAATTATGGTGATAATATTGTCTTCAACGAGTTAATTCAGTCAAGGGGTGACAATTGTTAAGCTTCCCATATTGATTTATTTCTATAATGTTCTCCACACATGGCCTAAGTTAGCACTAAATAAGTTATCTGCCTTAATCAGGTATATATTTTACCCTTTGCCAGGCTAATCTTCTAGCAGGGATTTGTCAAGAACAATGCAGAATGAACTGGTAGTCTAAAACTAAACAGATGAGATTCGTGCAAAGATTACAGGATGAATTGAGTTTTCCAAGCAATTTTCATCTTTGGTGTGGAACAGATCGCCAGATGCTCAGAAACTCTTCCTTTATATTATGTTGTCAGTTGCTATTTACACTTATTTTCAAGACATTGAAGAGGCTAAGTAGAAGTGAATATCCAAGGCAGTACTGAAAAATGGGAAGGAAGGTGGAAAAGGTAGCTGCTGAAAAATGTAGAACAGAATAATCAGAAAGAAGAAATTTATAGTTGGTGGCATACTAGGCTAAAATGAAAACAGAACTAAAACTGAGGAGTAAGCTGTTTTTATTGATCCTCAAAATCACCCATCTCTTTTGCTGATTTAGAGGAGGGGATTGAATGATGACATAAATGTTTGTGGGAGACATCTCTACCTGAAAGGCAAACATGCCAACACTACTTATTTTTGCTATGCTATACAGATATCATCAAAACACAGCAGATACCATCATGTTGCCTCAGCAGTGGAGATGTGTTCCTTCCCCCCATTACCATTTATAAGGGAGGGTGTAATGTTTTGGTGTGTGTGTTTCTTTAAATATTTAGTGTGGCTGCAGTAATGTAAGAAGAATTATAGGGGAAAATAAGTGTGATGTGATTGGCTGATGACAGAGTGATTATGTGTGTGGAGAGAGAGCATAGTCTGTGTGACTATGGGAGTTTGAGTCTATTCCGTGTGAATAAGACAAACTGTTCAGCCTGTGTGGCTAAGAGAGACAAACAGTTCAGTTTGTGTGGCTATATATATGAACAAGAAAGTTGAGCCTGTGTGGCTATACACACACACTCACACACACACATATATATATATGCCTGTCAGAGTTGAGTTTTGAAATGTTTTAATCAGCCTGCACAACAAGCATAATCTACTTAAAGAGAGACTTACATCTTTCCTTTTATCAGATCTCCGCCTTCACATTACCTTCTCAGCAGTGCAATTTCTCTCTATTGCTATGAGGGTAAGAGAATATAAGGTCAAAGCCCTGGCGGGTTGACTGTTTTATATTTACATATTTTATATGCATCTTAAAATGTGATCCATGTTGTATTTTATCTACGCCAATAAAGGTTGATTGACTGACTAACCAAACGAGGAGCGCTCTTTCTGGAAGATGGTAGCTTAACCCAGCTTTCACTACCTGTATCCTATGTTGGCAACAAAAGCGTCACACTACTATACTGCTGTATTGTTCTGTCACAGAAACATATATAAAGACCTTTGGGAGGCAGTGAGAGAAACACACTGTTCAGACACTGCATCCATAGAAGACTTCAACCCTTAGTAGGATTGTATATTCTCTAAATCAAAGAGGCATCTGTAGTCAGTGTGTATTCCATCATGAGTTTTCTCTACAATTTTCTCAGCCATATACCCATTCTCCTGTGCTACCTAAGGTCAAATCTACATCTGACTTTCCCACTGGAATAATTCTAGTTTCAAAACCCCCCCGTCTATACCTGTTTCTAGTTTCAAACCATACTTGTTCTAGTTTAAAAAATACTGTTTACATTCATTAATTACCCTCCTGTGGTCAAGCTAGCATTTTATGGCTTTAAACAGATCCTCTTGCTTAGTACTCTTCAGAGCCAGGGAGTGAAATTTGAAGCCAGCGTGAAATGAGTGTAGGAAAAGACAGCAGTCAAACTACTTCAGAGGGGAGGTGTAAATTGGGCCTAAGTGACTTTTGTATTTAAAGAAGGTTATCATGGGAGGATGAAAGTAGGAAACCATGACAAGAGTCATGTTGGCACTAGAATTGCTCCCTGCTTCAGATACTATCATTCATAGTATGTATAAATGCATAAAATGATAAAAGAAGCAAACATTCATATTAGCAACAAAAACTGGAGAAAACAAAACCATTAACAATGCTAACATACGGAAATAGAAAGGGAAAGGTCATATTCATCCATGTAAACTGTTTCCACTTTCCTCATAGAAGCTGGTTTGCAAACTGTGTAGCTCCCTTAGTAACTGAACACTCTCCAACTTAAGAAATCAGTAACAGAAGCTTTATTACCGCAAGCACAGTACAATATAGATAGACACTGATGGCAAGAGAGTAGCACACAGAGAAAACAGTCAATAGAAAGGACTATAAGACCCTTGAGATATAAAAATATCATATTGAGTGAAAGGCTCCATATATGCCTTATTTCCTGGTTCTTTTAAGAGGACAGAAAACAGATGCTGCAAAAAGACTTACATTTCCTGGGAGTAACAGATGAAACAAAAGAAAAGTAAGATCACAGTTGAACAGATGGCCAAGAAATTAGTATGTCAGAAGTCTGACAAACCACAAGGGTTAGCCTGAGTCTCTGAAAGTATGAAATACTGTAATTAGTACTTAGATATTTATCTTGAACAAGTTGAGAAATTAGTAGAATGAATGAGCTTAACTTCTTTTACTGGTGTAGAAATTCTTAGGCTGGAACATCTCATTGTATCACACATGTACTGGCATCCATCATAAAATGGCACTGTTGTACGGCAGGATATGTGGAGGCATATTCCAGGAATTGTCATAAACTATAGTCCTAAACACACTAGCAATGCAATCCTATGCAGAGTTACTTCAAGCCTCTGGATTTCAATGAATCCTGCAGTAAACTTCTGTTGCTGGAAGCAATTTCCATCAGTGGAATTGGATTTTCGCTGCTTCCCCGTCCAGATGATCCTGAAAATGCTGCTCCTGGGGGACAGGCAACCATGAAGAACCGCATGAGGGAGAGGTTGGCGGTGGGAAGGGGATTTTGTGAACCATCATTCCGATTACTGAAAAATGTTCATGGGTTCCAACCCAACAAGCTTAAACAGAGTGAAGCAACTTTATATAGGATTGTACTATAAGTCTGTTCCATTGAAGGTAGCAGGACTTTATAGTAAACATGCATGCAAAGGATAAGATTTGGCCACTTACCGTATTTTTCGGACCATAAGATGCACTTTTTCTCCCCAAAAAAGTGTGGGGGAAAGTGTGTGCGTCTTATGGAGCGAAGACAGGGGGGTGACTTTAAAAATTCTGGGTGGGGGGGGTACCTGTTGCTGCCGCCGCAATGCCCCCGCCGCTGCCAGCTCGCCCGAGGCCGCCGTGCCGGCTCCTGTTGCTGTTACTGCCGCCCGGCTTGCGCGAGGCTGCCGGCTCCTCTCCTGTTTCTGTTGCTGCCACTGGTGGCGGCGGCGGCTTGTGCGAGGCCGCCGCCGCTGGCTCCTGTTGCTGCTGCCCAGCTCGCGCGAGGCCGCTGCCGCTGGCTCCGGTTGCTGCTGCCCGGCTCGCGCAAGGCCGCCGCCGGCTCCTCTCTTGTTCCTGTTGCTGCCGGCAGTGGCGGCTCGCGCGAGGCCGCCGCTGCCAGCTCCTGTTGTTGCTGCCCAGCTCGCGCGAGGCTGCTCGTGCGAGGCCGCTGCCGCTCGCCACGAAGCTCGCGCGAGGCCGCCACCGCTCGCCACGAGGCTCACGCGAGGCCGCCGCCGCTTGCCATGAGGCTTGCATGAGGCCGCGGCCGCTCGGCTCGTGCGAGGCCGCCGCCGCTCGCGCTCGGCTCGCGCAAGGCCGCCACTGCTCAGCTCGAGCAAGGCCGCCGCTGGCTCCTCTCTTGTTCCTGTTGCCGCCGCTGGCTCGCACAAGGCTGCTGCCGCCGGCTTCTTCCTGTTGCCGCCACCGGCTCACATGAGGCCGCCACCGACCAGCGCGGAAGGCGCAAGCCTCCCCCTGCGTCTTATGGTCAGGTGCGTGGTATGGTCCGAAAAATACGGTATGTTTATGCTACACAAGCTGATTGAATCCTCTAGATTATGGCTAGGACATAAAAAGCAACTTCATGTGTTCCCAAGACTATGTCATATCCAATGGAATGTTTGATTTTTCTCTTTGAAAAATCACAACCTCCTTTTGAATGTTTCCTCAGGTTGTTTTGTTTTGTTGTTTTTGGAGTCTAATAGTGACAATTTAAAATGCATGTGACCTGTTGAAGGGTGAATTCATGCATCCCCTTTATAGTGTGAAAATTCCAGATGCACACAAAACTCAGAAGAGGAGGAGGAGGAGATTGGATTATACCTCACCCTTCAGTACCAGAAGGAGAGCGATCTACAAACCCTTTCTTTTCCCCTCCCCATAACAGACATCCTGTGAGGTAGGTGGGCCTGAGAGAGTGCTCTTGAGAACTGCCCTTGAGAGAACAGCTCTGAAAAAAACTTATGACTGACCCAAGGTCACACCAGCAGCTACACATGGAGGAGTGGGGAGTCAAACTTTATTCTTCCACATTAGCGTCCACGCTCTTAACCACTATACCAAACTGGTTTTTGTCATGGTTGAGGGCGCTATCATTCCCCTTTAGGATATTATAGTGAAAACTGTCCTAAGGGAAATAATTCTAAACAGAAATGACTGAACTTCACCTGTGTGGCTTCCATCCACAGAGGACATGCTTTTTTCATCACTCCAGTATAACATCTAAAACATCTAAAACTAGCATTGACTTTCCAACAGTGCAATCCTAAACAGAGTCCCACCCTTCCTAAATCCATGGAAGTCAATTGTCGGGTGTAACTCTGCATAGGATTTCACAGTATGACACTCAATACATAAATAGAACATAGAACATATATCCATTCAGTAATCATGACCAGAAGTTCAGATTGTATGCATTAAATCTATATTCTAAAGGTTTATTTTTTTCTTATGTTGACCTTATGGTAACAGAGGCTGTGGTCACACGGCAAGGTTTTTGCGATTTGTTCTTGCTATAGATTTGATCAGGAATATTTTTTTCCCGGGTTGGGATGATCACACATCCCTCCCCAAACTGCAAGCATTGTGCAACGAGGCTCTGGGGACCGTCTAGAAAAGCCACAGGGGAGGAGCCCACCAGTGGTCTACTTCCGATACCAACAGTGTCTCCCCTGGAAAGTGGATCCTGAGAAGGAGCTGTGTTGTGTCCCCATCCTGTTCAGTTGACATCACCTGAGCAATACAAGAAGGGCACATGGTACAGCAGCATCTGGACTGGACAGCATCTGATAGCTTCAGAAAGGCCCCCACTATTCTGCTAACTTATGGAAAGATTTGATGTGCACAATAGGAAAGGAACATATGCACATGGAACATTTTCATCAAAGAGGAGGAGAAGAGGAACTGGGGATGGGCTGTGGCTCTGTGGTAGAGCATCTGTTGAGCATGCGGATGGTCCTAGGTTCAATCCCTGGCCTCTCCAGTTGAAAGGGCCAGGCAGGAGGTGAGGTGAAAGATCTCTGCCCGAGACTCTGGAGAGCTGCTGCCAGACTGAGTAGACAATACTGACTTTGATGGACTGATGGTCTGATTCAATATAAGGTAGCTTCATGTGTCATAGATAAGATGCTAGATCATGGCCTGTAAGAACTGGTAGCTGCAGTTATCGCAGCATGTTTGATGACAGAACTTAGAAATTATATTGACATTTGTATCAATTAACAAGAAATGGTTTCATTGAGCAAAAAGGAGCATGGTGATTGTAAGTATCCCAGAATCCTTTGATCAGTTTAAATCAACTCATTATAAAACAGGCATTTCAGATTTTTTCTTCTGATAGAGACGAAGAATTTGCCCTTTTCTCTAAAGATTAGGATCACTTAAAAAAACCCATTAACCTTCCTTGCCTTCTTTCTTGTCTTTGCAGGAATAAACTGTTGTTATGACATGATATAGAACTGTACTGGAGCTCTCAGAGTTGTTTTTTTTTTTTAATGCTGTCACATGCTTGAAGTCAGTGACTTAACACAAATTTATAATCTATCAGTTCACGTTATTCTATAGAAGAAACGCAGGAGGTTAATGAGTGCTTTTAATCCTGAAATTGGCAGAAGATGGCAAATTCACCACATTTGTATGAATGAGAGAAACAGGCTGTGGTCCCAAGGCGAGCTTACCACATAAGAACATAACATAAGAACATAAGAGAAGCCAATGTTGGATCAGGCCAGTGGCCCATCCAGTCCAACACTCTGTCACACAGTGGCCAAAAACACCAGGTGCCCTCAGAAGGTCCAGCAGTGGGGGTAGGAAGCCTTCCCACTGTTGCCCCCCCAAAACACCAAGAATACAGATCATCACTTGCCCCAGACTGAGAGTTCCTATCTATACTTTGTGGCTAATAGCCACTGATGGACCTCTGCTCCATATGTTATCTAATTCCCTCTTGAAGCTGTCCATGCTTGTAGCTGCCACCACCTCCTGTGGCAGTGAATTCCACATGTTAATCACTCTTTGGGTGAAGAAGTACTTCCTTTTATCTGTTCTAACCTGCCTGCTCAGCAATTTCATGGAGTGCCCATGAGTTCTTGTATTGTGAGAAAGGGAGAAAAGGACTTCTTTCTCTACCTGCTCTATCCCATGCATAATCTTATAAACCTTGATCATGTCACCCCTCAGCTGTCGTTTCTCCAAGCTAAAGAGCCCCAAGCACTTCAACCTTTCTTCATAGGGAAAATGTTCCAACCCTTTTATCATTCTAGTTGCCCTTTTCTGCACTTTTGCCAATGCTACAATATCCTTTTTGTGGTGTGGTGACCTGAACTGTACACAGTACTCCAAATGAGGTTGCACCATCAGTTTATACAGGGGCATTATGATACTGGCTGATTTGTTTTCAGTTCCCTTCCTAATAACCCCCAGCATAGCGTTGGCCTTTTTCATTGCAGTCACACAGTGTCTCAACTTTTTCATTGAGTTATCTACTATGACTCCAAGATCTCTCTCTTGGTCAGTCTCCGCCAGATTGGACCCCATCTACGTGTATTTATAGTTAGGATTTTTGGCTCCAGTGTGCATCACTTTGCACTTGGCCACATTGAACCCCATTTGCCACGCTGATGCCCATTCGCCCATCCTCGACAGATCCCTTTGGAGTGCCTCACAATCCTCCCTGGTTCTCAACCCCCTGAACAACTTCGTGTCATCTGCAAATTTAGCCACTTCACACTTCCAAATCATTAATAAACAAGTTAAAAAGCATCGGACCGAGTACTAATCCCTGATTACTGAGTACTGATACCACAATTTGCTTTCCCTGTAGATTTGCTTGGAGATATTTTTTGCGGGTTGGGATGATCACACATCTCTTGCCCAATTGCTTGCATTGCGCGATGAGGATCCAGGCACTGTCCAGACAGCTGCGCCGCCATGAACAAAATGAACTACTGAGCACTGTTTTATGTTCGCTTGAGCTTTCATGCATTTAATATATTCAGCACAGGAATGGTCATGCACACAAAGGTGAAAGCCGGGCGGGGGGGGGGGACTGCAAGAAGGACGTATAGATGACCTAATCGTGATCACTGCAAGAGATGGCTGTCCAAATCGGCAAAATCATGGATTCAAACCGTAAATACCCAGAAAGTACTTGATTTTCTAAGCCTGTCTATCTATCTATCTATCTATCTATCTATCTATCTATCTATCTATCTATCTATCTATCTATCTATCTATTATTTGGATTTATATCCCACCTAGCCAGCCATAGCTGGCTGTAGAAAAACTCGCTAGGGAACCAGGAGGATTGCGTGAGTAAGCCCACCGGTGTGGTAGGCGGATGTGGCCGTCTGATCAGCTATTTTAAATGTGAGAGAGAACAGCAGTGAAACCCAATCAAAATGACCGTGGGACCACAGCCACAAATATAACTGTCATGTTCTCCAGCACTCCCATTCTTGTGGAAAGACAGATTCATTGTGGAATTTAGTGGGGCTGGCTAGGAAAGATGCCTTCTGCTCAGTGGCTGCCAGATCTGGAGATTCACTGAAATCCAGAGCCAGATATGTAAATTTTTTTGGAGGGGGGAGGGGGTTGAGTCAACAGTGCTTCATGTTAGATGTTTAGATTTTATTTTCTTCTGTGAATTTATCCTTTTCATTGAAGTCTATGGCTTGGATAGATAAGCTCTGTAGAGATATATTTGGGTGTTTCTGCAGTGGATCCTGTCACAGAGTTTCCTGCTCTTTGTTTCTTCAGCTACCAACTTCCCCTTCCTTACTCGGGTCTCAGCGCTCCATGCCAGGCTGGCCAAGCATCAAAGGGTCTGTTTAAAAACAACAACAAAATAACAACACCAAAAACCTATTTTCCATTTTCCTAGAGGTGACCTTGGATAGCTGTCTGTGCAAGAGGATTGGGAGAGTGGGGGACTCCAGGGACAGGACCTATTTTGGTCTGCCCCACTTTTTTTCATTCTGACTGTCCTGCTCTGTTAATGCCCAGCCATAGATGTTTATGGGAATGTACAGAAGTGGAAAAGTATTTATTGTCCTTGCCCAGCCTTCCTTTTCTTCTTGTCGGAACTGTCCTTTCAGCACCAACTATGTGGTAAATGTGTCCCAGCAGCCTAGAAGAAGAAGAAGAAGAGATTGGATTTATATCCCGCCCTTCACTCACTTAAGAGTCTCAGAGCGGCTTACAAACTCCTTTCCCCTCCCCTCCCCACAACAGACACCCTGTGAGGTAGGTGGGGCTGAGAGAGCTCTGAGACAACTGTCCTTGAGGGAACAGCTGGTACGGAGCTATGGCTTACCCAAGGTCATCCAGCAGGTGCAAGTGGAGGAGTGGGGAATCAAACCCGGTTCTCCCAGATTAGAGTCCGCGCATTTAACCACTACACCAGCCTAGGCACACGAGTGAGATCCAGTCCCAATAAACCCAGAGATTAAGGGTTTAAAAAGCTTTATTAACTGCACATATCTTCTAGAAAGCACAGATATCTGTGAACAATCTATAAACACAGAATTATGGCAGACTATTAGTAAAAGAACAGAAGGCTGGCTTCTTATTAATTTTTACTTACAAAACTTACACATCTCTCTCGCTAGGGATGGGATCCAAGACTGGAATGGTAAGACCAAACATCCATCTCCTCCCATCTGTCCCCTGGCATAGAGTTGGGGTGCTTGTCTTTCATCACCAAATTTTTGGTACAGTGCTGCACCCCCGGCTGCTCAATGTATGGCCTTTCCCCCTAGTCTGGGAATTCCCTTCTTGGGATAATCAGAACTTGGGGTACTGGTTTAATGTTCCCTCCAAGAGGACTCCTGACTAATCACTTGAAAATTATAAATCAAAGGAGCTTTTTACCAAAAGGGGTCCTGTGTGCAGCTCAGGGCTGGGCTCAGAGGTGCGAGAGGGCTAGGAATAAGTTATCAGGGCACTTGACAGCCTGATCCGAATGGAGTAATATGGTCCCGTGATAATGTTGCCTTCTTCCTGAAATGTAGCTTGGGGATCTCATTTTCCGCCTCCCAGCAGATAATCCGTGCTGTTCTAAAAGCCTCTTTATCCTTCCCCAGCAGTTTTCGCATTAACTGTTTACACTGGCAGAGAATCTACAATTCCACACATGTAAAAGAAGGGAGCTGAAAGCTTTCACTTTGCCTCAGGGGCACAGATTTCCTAGCCATACTCCATTCAGTTGTCTTAATGCAGACTTGGACTTTTCCTTTGCAAACAAAATGCTTCCACTTTCAGATGACTGATCAGAAACTTCTTCACAGCCTTATTGCCTTTTCTAAGATGGAAGGATTCCTGTTTGTGCAAGCATGGCTCCCCCCCCCCCAATACTGTTCCTGGGTGATGGGGGACCACTACAAATAACTTGGGAGGTTAGAGGTCTGCTGTGGGAGGGAAAATTAGTGACAATCCCCCCCCCCCGGCAAAATCCAACCTATTGTTACCTATCTTCACTAGGCACAATTGTGTTCTCAGTGGCGTATTTCCTATAACAACATCTATCTCCTCAAGAATCCCCATCAGAGTCTCTCTGATGGTTGCTCTGTACCAGAGATCCCCATCCATTTTGAGCCTGTAGGGCACACTTTGGAAGTCTAACACTGGGTGTTGGGTGCAACGATGAAGTGGCTGTTGTGGGAGGCAAAATGCAGGGGAGGGAGGTTATGAAAAGCTGTGATAGAAGATCACCATTTCAGGTAGAAGTTCTGCTTAACAGGATGTCATTTAAAATCAACATATTGCTTAAAATCAGGGGTCTTTTCGTAGAAAAAGAGGCGCAGGAGCTCATTAGCATAACTCATTAGCATAACTTATTTGCATATGCTAAACCACCTGATATCGCCAGAGGTATGTCAGAAGGCAAGGTGGGGGGGGGGGGAGAGAGAGCTGGCAGAGAGGGGACAGCCACTAATCCAAGCCTCAGAAATACCACTATTCTGGGAGGATAGCTTCAGTGGTAGCTGAAGCCTTCAGAAGGCTGGTTGGAGGAACGAGGACCTTTCCAGGGGATGGGGTCATTTTGCTGCAGCCATGACACAAGCAGGCATTCCCCCACCGGGAGGGGGGCTGGCACCAACTCCTGGAGCTGCACTCCCCCGATATCCTGCTCGAAATGACCCCTGCTTAAAATATTATCTTGCATGCATACAAAATAAGTATGCATATTGAGTTAGCTAAGAAACCCTCACCTGACTGTATCTGTCTTCATTTTCCAGTCATCTAACACACTTATGCAAAAGGAAAGGGGGAAATGCTTCTTTCCCCGGCTATCCCCTCAAAATGCATCTTTCTCTTGTGATCTCAGATGTTTTTTTAACCTGAGCTATTACTTGTAAAAATGGCAGTTGGTGCTGAAGGGCTGGTGAGAGATCCCTGCACCAGTGTACAGTAAGAGAGACATCCTGGACAGATTTGGTCTGCAACATTTTGAAAAGTGAACAACATTTGATGTAGTGATGATGTTACATTTGACTTGGGAAGATATGATGACTTCAATAAAAGTTTAATTTGGTTGCATTAAACATTTTAGCAATGTAACCCAGACTTGTTCAGGCAGAATCAAGTCCCACTGTGTTTTTAGAATATCACTCCACAAGTAAAGTTCTTTACATATAGCCACTGATGGCATTATACTATACATATAAATACCGCAAAAGTCCCACCTGCCCCCCCCCCACTTTCTAAAAACACTTGGCACCACCAGAAACAGAGCTTCAACAGCACAAAACATGATGCATCAGGAGACTGTTATTTATAAGGCCAACCCTAACGAAAGAAATCTGATGTTGTATAATACCTATTCACCTTTCATTGTTAAATCTTTGTATTCATTTATTCATCATATATGTTTGTATTCTTTTGACCGAGGCTCTCAGGATGCCATATGCAGGGTTTCCTCATTATATTTGCATAACAATAGTGCTTCGGTTCATTCATAGCCTAGACTTTTTTTCTTTCTTTTTTCCGAAATTTTTATTATTATTTTTCACTACCAACACTAATGACACTGCAAACACTAAACACTATAAACACTAAACCACTAGATTAAAACATACGCTTATTTGCTCAAACAAAGATTTCTCCTCAGTAAAATTAATGGAATAAAGCTTGTTTCTCAAGGTTACTGGTTACAGACTGGAATTTAAAGATTTAAGTCAAGTAAATACAAATTTAAAATTTTCAAACTTTTGGAATTTCTAAATTTTATTATTTCATTTTCTTCCCTTTATATTGCTCTTTCTCAAAGTCCCACTTGATTTTCAAGAGTTTTGGGGCAACTGCCCCTTTTTCTGAGTCGGAGTCCTCTTCTGGAGTTTTCTTTGTTTGGAGTTCTCTTTGTTTTTAAGACTTTCTGGTCTATGTGAGCTGTTTCCTTCTTCTTCCTCTTTCTCGTCCTCTGCTGGTCTTTTTTCTTTTGCTGAACTTTGTTGCTTCTCCAAAAACTGCTTTGCTTTTACAACAGAGTCAATCTTTTCTTTTTTCTCTTTATAGCTGGGTAATATTCATCTGTAGGGGGTGGAATTTTTCTGTAAGAAGTTAGTTAAGCCTTTGTATTGCTTTCTCTTTTTTCTTATCTCAAATAGAATATATTTTAAGACTCTAATTACTTTGCCTTTGATTTTTAAGGTTGTCCCATTAGTGGCCTTGAGCACCACATCTCTTGTAGATCTTTTAGAAAATCTCACCAGTATCTCCCCAGGCAGGCTTTATTTTTCCTTGATGAATTCTGGATATGTTTGATAAACCATATCCATTTCACTTTGAAGTATATCCACTTTTACACCTGCCATTGGAGCCAATGCTTCACTCAAAGTTTCATTCAGATTCTCACTGTTTTGCTCAGGGACACCCTGAAATCTCAGAACATAAGCTGATTTTTCCATTTGAAGTCTTAAAAGCTGGTCTTTATCAAAGATTCTCTCTTTCTCCACCACCTCAAGTCTGTGGTCAATTGCTTTTGTCTTAGTTTCAATCTTTTCCACATTTTTTCCTTGGTTTTTTTTATTAGTCTCTTTGAGTTGTTTTTGAAGTGTTTCAAGTTATTGTTGAGGTTAGTCATCTGATCCAGCAGAGGGTGCAATGCTGTAGCCAACATGTTAGGAAAGTCAGTGGTTACTTCCGGTTTGGGTACTGGAAGTATTGGTTTGGTAGTTCCTGGACAGGGCTTCGTTCTCATCACCATCTTTTCTTCCCAATTAGTCATTATTTACAAATCAGGGTAAGTTTTATAAAGCCAGAGAAAGTTTATTTAAGTTGCCGCTTTATGTAAATTCATACTTTACTCGGTTAAATCAAAAAGCGCCGATGCTCCTAGTCCCAGATCTCCATTTTAAAGTTTGCTTTAAGTTGATTGGGGAGGGGATTTTAAATTCACTCCCCCTCCCTCACTGCAAATCAGGGCTTCAGATGGCCACTTAATTACATATCCAGTCAAAGGGAGTTTTCACTCATGCTTTACTCCATGTCAGTTATCAAGGTAAGAAAAGCTTTGCATACTCGCTAGACCACTTGTTCGCTCACCTGGTGTATGCCTCTTGGTGCCGTGATGGCGCAGTGGTGGCGGAACCTATTGGGGCAAAGGGGAGCCTCAATCCCTTTGTTGCAGCCTCTGGAGAGATACCCCTTGCACCCCAATAGCCTAGACTTTTGTGTGCCACCTCTGCCCTACCAAGCAGATGTCATCACATATGAGCCAGAAGCTCCACGTCAATTCTAAAGTATCTTGGTGTTAGTTTCTCTGCCCTAAAGTGAAATGGAAACAAATAATTTCTGCTCTGCCTTCTCACTTGTAAAGATAGTTTCAGATGGTAGCCATGTTGGTCTGCAGTGAAGCAGTTAGATTCTAGTCCAGTAGAAACTTAGAGACCAACAAGAGTTCAGGGTATGAGCTTTTGAGAGTCAAAACTCCCTTTGTCAGGTACGAAGGGAGCGCTGACTCTCAAAAGCTTATACCCTGAAACTTTTGTTGGTCTATAAGGTGCTACTGGACTAGAATCTGTTCTCATGCACAGTTACTTATAGTGTCCATTGTAGCTTGGGTAGGTTCGAGCTTGTTTGTATGGAATCCTAAAGTACATGTATGTATGTAACACTGAATCCAATGGGATTTATGTAAGTGAAATGGTGAGCTATTTTAGTGACTGGCCAGGGTGAAAGAGCTAGTTTACACACATATCCATCATTTGATGATGGTGACATTGAATGCTGATTATGAATGACACACTCATTTATTTATATTATTTACATTAGAGATAGAATTGGCTTGTCTTCTCAAAGATAATTCTTTGCAATAGAACCAGTTCCCACATGACTATGAGTCACCACCATCATATGAGTCATCCTATGAGTCATCCAAAAAATAAATAAATCCAATGATGTAAATATATATGAAAACTATGGTGTATACAAAGGTGAGGCATGTGTATGATATGTATGAGCTTCATTCATTGTCAACATAACATTCCAAACAGGGATGTCTCTTTGGCTTTGTTATGAAAAAGAACAAGTTAAAGTTCTGGTTGCATGCATGCTTCCACACCATGCATACTTGTCTCAATTGACTTTGTACTTAAGGACATTTTAGTGAAGCTGTCAATGTTGTTTCTCATTTAAAGAGACTTTAATATTTTTGCTTAGCGGGATAAAGAAAGTCAATTCTTGCAGAGCTGATTGTGAGAAGTGCATCAATATTCTCAGATTTGAAAATAGTGATTAAAAGATGAATGTTTGAACAAATTTATTGCAAACGTCATTATGGTCATTATGCCTTGTTTCCTTCAGACGGACAACAGAACTATGGTAATCATGCTATACCATTATAGCAAACCTTTTGCTTAAATACCATAAGAAACAGACATTCTGATGTTTCGTTAGAGTGGTGTTCACATAATACAACTCATTTATTTGTTTGTTTCAAAATTCAGTAAATTTGGGATAAAAACTGCTAGAAAATACTGTCTTTGGTGAAATGTGTAGTTGTTGTAGCATGCCTAATATGTACTGGATCATGTGACTAAATCAGCTCAAGAACACCATCACTAAACCCCTAATTACAGTTATATAACCTGGCCACTGTGGTGCAGAGTTATAACAATTTCCTCAACACTCTAATTGGTAGGAAAACCATCACTAGGGGGTACACAAAGGCTAAATGCAGAAGCAATTCATGTGGAAGTAAAGACAGCTGTGGATATAAATACTTTGCACCAATAATGAGAGTACTTATTAGGATTAGCAAAGAAACAAATCAATGCAAGTTAGCTAATAACAACATTTTTCTGTGGGATTCATTAAAATATTGCATTATAGTTGATCTTCAGATAATAGGTTTCTTTGTAATTATTATTATGGCTGTCCAAATGTTTCCAGATCTTAAAAAAGTATAATAGTAAATTTTCCTTGGACAAAGCAGAGACTCTACAGGAGTGAGAAGCCAGAGTCTTTGTTTTCTGCTAATTCTCATCCCATATGTTAGCGGATGTCATCTTTGCTCAAATGAACAGGTAAATGCTGGCTTGATTTCTATAGGGATAATCATCCCATTTAAGATGGAATACTTGGGGCTATAATGTACCATTGACGATCACTGCACACCATTGTAATGTGCATTTTTGCACAGCCATATGGGAATAATTGCTCCTCCCTCCCAGTATCATTTAATTTCCCAGCACAACCATCCATGAAGCTGGGAGATAATCAATTTCATCTATTGCACAGGTACTAAAATGGCTGCAGCAGGACAGGAAAAAAGTCAGTCTCCACTACTACTAAGCAGCTGCAAAGCTGTTCGGCAACTGTACAAGTCAGACAGCAATGAGGTGAGGAGACACAATAAGTTCATAAGGAGTGCAACCATTGAGCAAGGTATGCTTGCCTGAACATGTTTTGTGGCATCCCCCCCCCTTTACAATTCACACAAAGCAATCATTTCAGGATGTTTCAGCTACATTTTCTTGTTAACTACTGGCTTAATCAGAGGTCAAAAATATTTTGTTTTGAAATGGAACTCCACTCCCTCCACTATCAGCTGCCACGGAAGAAATGACGACAATGAAAGTGGGATTGGACAGGGTGAAGGAAATCACAAAAACTATCATGATGGGTCTGCAGAATGGGAAAATAAAATATATAGTTAGAAAGTTGTCTGTAGACAATTTTTCCATTTTATCCATGAAAAGAACCATCCAGAACTGCCTGAAATTAAATTTAGTTTAAAAAGAAGTATCGTCATCCATTACACTTTCTATTGCTTTAGTCTCGGTGGCCATTCTAGAGAGTGTTAGTATGAGACAACTTTTTATTTTACCTTTGACAAGTGTAACCCTGGTAAGGGAAGTATACCTTTTAAAATGGACACAGGGAAACACAATGGCTGCAGTTAGACTACAAGCTTGGTGGTGTCTGGGCATGCCATTGATTGCACCGGGTTAGGATGTAACAGTAAGGTTTGACCAGAAACCATACCCTGAGGCAGCTTCCCTGCATGCACCTCCCATGGTCAAGCATCCACATTGCATGTGCGTATGCACTTATGCACATATCGTCAATGACACTGGGGGGAAAAGGTGGACATGGTTCTGACTGTTCACACGTCCCAACCGGCTTCAGTTTGCAACAGGGAAGTTCAGACGTCCGGAACTGTGGGTTGAAAGCACTGACATCCATGAAGACTGGACTTTCCCCTGTGCCTGATTACTCCACTTTGAAGGTGGGTCAGAACCGGATGACAATGACTGGGGCAAGGAAGGCAGCTGTTGCTGTCCATGCTCTTTACGTACGCAAGGGCACCACAACGAAATCACCACAAACTGCCTATCTGACCACAACCAGAATATCTTTGCCTTTTCCAAACTAACAGTAAAAATGAAAGTATCACTATAATACTTGCATACACGAATGAAATCAGAAACAGAAATACATAAATCATAGCCCATCTAAAGATTAAAAGATAAAATACAATTTCTTGGATTATCACCAAAGTGCTTTCAGAAAGATTAGATAGCCTCATGCAACCCACCTCTAAGAGATTCAGGAGTGTTTTGGGTGTGGATATCTTATACAGGCCCAATTACATGAAACCCACATGGCTATACTGAAACCTTATAATTTGTCAGTTCAGGTGGCATGAGGTGGGTGCTTCTCTGAATTTAAAAGAAATTTCCCATAGAAATGTATGTATCAAAACTGTGAACAATTAGATCAACTTGTTCACAGATTTTTCTGGGCTTCAGTCCATCTATTCAAAGTTATCTTTTCTTCCCCTGGGTGGGACATCAAGCACATAGCTGAGAAAATAAATTAGTAGATGTTTTGCAATTGGAAAACTAAACTAAATTGTCAGGCCTTCAGCTAGTTCAGCCAATACCTATAACAGACAAGAGGCTGTGACAACAGTGTAGTAGAAATGAGGGCTTTGTGGCATTAGCGTAGGAGAATGCGTGGGAGGAGGCACTGCTGAATGCTTGCTGCTTGTACTGATTTCCTTCTGCAGTCTTCCTCACTTCTAAGCTTAGAGACCAGTTGATAAAAAGGAATAAAGGCATTTGGGGGAAAGTTAAAATGAATGGGTGAAGGAAGGATTTAAAAAGCTATGCTCCTGCATACAGCTCCTCCCTTATATTAGTGTTATGAGCAGGGGTCATTTCATAGAAAAAGAGGTGCAGGAGCTCATTAGCATAACTCATTTGCATATGCCACACCCCCTAACATACCGGAAGTGTGTCAGAAGGCAACACCCACCCCTCAGGCTCCACTCCACAGGTGAGTGAAACTGACCTGCTCTTCCTCCATTCCCTTCCCCATCCAATACTTTCTGCAATAAAAATAAGCGTAAAGAACACACCCTCATTCTCTTCCTGCTCCCTTGAAACCACCAGGTTTCAAGTAGACTTGAGATACCCAGGACATGTGCATTACCCATTCCTTCCCCTTCCCCTCCCCACGACAAGACATCCTGGGAGGTAGGTGGGGCTGAGAGAGGTCTTTTGAGAACTGCTCATGAGAGAACAGCTCTGAGAGAACTTGTGACTGGCCCAAGGTCACACCAGCAGCTGCATGTGGAGGAGTGGGGAATGAAACCTGGTTCTCCCAGATTAGAGTCCAACTCCTGACCACTACACCAAACTGATGGGGTGGAAGCTGCTGAAGGGTCGGTGAAATTTCTCCAGTACTTATGTGCCATGTGCCCCGATAAAAAATGGTATACTTAGAAAATTTACATGCCACCTTGAGCAAGTCTCTGGAAAAGCAGCACACAGTCATAAAAGGAACAATGATAAAATTATCAATATTAAAACAAAACATTAAAATCAATAAAGACCCAGCAGGGCTTTCCCCGGGGCTCTGTGCCTCTGCACTGCTCGGGGAAGCCGAGGAGGGGGCGGGGCTTGGTCATGTGCCCACCCTCTGGGCTTCTCACCCCCGGAGCTGCGCTCCTGTGCGCTCCCGCTCCAACGGACCCCTGGTTATGAGACTACTATCAGGTTGATAACCCTGTCTTGTACACATCTTTTAACATTTAGTTCATCCTGAGAAACCCTGGATTCTTGTCTGTTTGCGTACCAATGTGAAAAGTCTCATATGGAGATCCTCAGTTCTCATATTTCTGTACCTGTGAGATTTTGTCACAAAACACAATCACCACCCGTATAGGATACGTGTATATTTCTAGGAGTCACCTCAAAGATAACATTCATGTCTGGAAATAGAGTAAAACAAACAGCAAAAAAGCAACATTAATGAATTTGGCAACTTATGAAAGTTGGCCTGTTTTAGCAGGTGCATTACTAGCTTGTGTTCAGCCCAAAGTTTGGGAAACTCTTTGGCTCATCCAATTGCATAAAGAACATAGCAAGCTGCTGATGCCAGGGTCATAATGATGCACAAAAATACAGTGGCCTTCACACATTTTTACATCTCTATAATCTTTGCCTTGGCAGAAACAATGGAACACATAAAACCTAGGGAGGAATTGTGGCTCCATTGAAATCCATGGGAAGGTTGCCATTGGCTTTAACAGAGCCAGGATTTCATCTATAGCTTCTAAGCCTGTCATGGATGAGAGCTAGCTGGCTCTGACATAGTCAAGAGAAAACAGAGAGAATTACAAGTTGACACAGCCAGAAGAGCTGGCAGATATCTAATTGGCAACCAACACTCTGTTGGCTTTTTTGTAATTGGTGTGTACCTTGGGGTGGTTATCCCTGTTGGACTGTTCTTGAATCCTAATAATGGATATTTCCAACAGACCCTGTTCCATGAATAGCTTGTAAGACGTAATGTTTTACTTTTTCTGTATTGCAACAATTACTTATTCCTCTTCCTGTCTCTAAAGCAGGGCAATTGTTGGGGCAACCAGCTTCACAATGGTCCCAGTATGTAGATGGAGAAAATTGTCAGGGGGCCCTGACAAAACCCTCATTGTTTGCTTTGATGTAATGAAATGCTGTATGTCTCCCTCTCTGTCTACCTCCCCGGCCCTCCCCTGTCACCTTGAAATGTATTGCTTTTAGATGTCCTGGACAATGTAACCATTTAAGTCGGGAGAGTGGCGACCCCATATCATTGCACGTCACTGACAATCAAATGGCATTTCCTCCCTTGCATTCCCTCCTCCCTTTTCCTGGGACTGTGAATGTCTTATCTTGTTGTGAGAACCTTGAAGGTTTGTTGTTGCAACCCAAAGCCATTTGTTATGCACAGGTTTCACACATCTGGGTCAGCCAGTTCAAGAAGGGAATTTTTATAACTTTAGCACCTCATCTTCCTGTGGGAATCCAAACGGCTCGATCCCTTAGCCCGCGGTTTTTATTCTGAATGTGATTGGTTTCAGGTGGGGTTTCAAACGAACGGGAGGGTGTATTAACTCTGACTGTCCTCTACCTGGTATCTCTAACAAACATCCGAGAACTGTCAAGCAGTATTGAGACTAATAAAGAACTCTGTTTTCATCAACAAAGGTCTGATCTTTAACTGTAAGTACAGAAGCCTCACAAAAATGAGGTAATAAGCATGGTAGCAGCACATTTGACTAATGATGTTATCCGCAACACCAGGTCTTTGTTTAAGTTACGATGGGGAATTTATCTAAGAGACCATTTTCTTAATAGGTGCGCAAGCTAGGGAGCGTTCTCCAACTATACCAGAGTCAGAACCCTCTCGGGTTCACATGGCTGTACCCTGTGGGGGAAACCTAGTAGTCATTGGGAAGCCATCTTGTAAGTTACCTTCTCCCTAAGCAGCTCCTGATAAGTTTTCAACCTGCCCCAATGTTCCATTGTTTCAAAACGCATACTCTCAATTCAGCCTCTTTTACTTCTATTAATTTACATCCCACCAACCATGCTCCCCTCCCCACTGCCTACCCAAGCAATTAATCTGTTCCTGTCTTAGTACACCTGAAGCTACCAGAGCCCAAGTCAGACCACTGGTTGATCAAGATTTGAATACTTCAGTTGGCAGGGACTCTCCAGGATCTCAGGTATAACTCTTTCACAGCAGTTACTACCTGATGTTTTTAACTGGAGAGGCCAGGGATGGAACTTGGGGTGCTCAGCATGCCAAGCAGATGCTCCACCACTCAGCCATGGCTCATCTCCTTGCAAAGGAAGGAACCATTAATGTCAGAAATAGCCCTTAATTGAACTTGAAAAGTACAGGAGTTTTTGGCATTCCATTAAGACCATCTTTATCAGCTGTGTGAGCAAATATTAAAATAAAATGCCCCCCAAAAATCCCCACACACATAACAGCGACAACAGACAGGAAATACCTTTTATGAAATTTATTAAGAAAATAACCCTAATACATTTAGCTAATCAATGGAATATTCTCACACACACCAAAGACCTAGGAAATAAAGAGGTGAAGCAATCTTAAAGAGATCAGAGACAAAAGAGGGTGAAGCGCTGATGAAGATGGGGTTTATAGTTACCTGTCCAGATGTGCAGATGTCCATGGAGAAGGGATTATGGCCCAAACAGAGTTTGGGGGTGAACTGCCAGCTGGCCTCCTGGGGCAGACACACACTCTGAGGCCATGTGCTTTGTTGGATATAGACATGGGAAAACAATGTGGACCAATGGGAGACCTTGAGGCGCTCGTCTCAAGTGAAGACAAAAGATTACGTGGACCAATAAGGGATCCCAGGGGGTGTGACACCAGGAGGAGCAAAACCTAGGTTTGACCAATGAAGAAGAAGAAGAAGAAGAGATTGGATTTATACCCCGCCCTCCACTCCCCAAGGGAGTCTCAGAGTGGCTTACAAACTCCTTTTCCCTTCCCCTCCCCACAACAGACACCCTGTGAGGTAGGTGGGGCTGAGAGAGCTCTTTCCCAAGCTGTCCTTGAGGGAACAGCTGGTCCAGAGCTATGGCTTGCCCAAGGTCATCCAGCCAGGTGCAAGTGGAGGAGTGGGGAATCAAACCCGGTTCTCCCAGATTAGAGTCTGTGCACTTAACCACTACACCAAACTGAAGTCCCAGAGGGGCAGAGTCTGGATTCACAATAGCATTGATGAGATTAGCCAGGTGTTGGATGGCTCTACTGGAGCTGGCTGAATGGGTTTGATGACTGCTGATGGTCCTGCCAAGGCAGGCTGAATAGTTTCCCTGATTCAGACAAAAGGTGGGAAATGGGTCCCTGACAGATGCTAGGAAGGATTGCTAAACATTTGAATGTTTTATTGGTTATCTTGGTATGCTGAGAGATGGAACAGGAAGGACAGTTGTGGAGGCAATGGATTTCCGCATAGACATAGGTATCAAACAAAAGGGCTACATGAAGTTCTGGAGACAGAAGGGCTATTCGCCAGGTGGCCACTGAATAGCTTTTAGAAATGCAGATAGTGTACCTGGTGGAACTTGGC
Source organism: Lepidodactylus listeri (assembly GCA_029233225.1). NCBI lineage: Eukaryota > Metazoa > Chordata > Lepidosauria > Squamata > Gekkonidae > Lepidodactylus > Lepidodactylus listeri. The sequence goes on along the minus strand of JARCFY010000016.1, from coordinate 51,686,064 downwards.
ATTGTTTCATATGCATACCTTGGTGGATGGAAGAGGAAAGCTGGAGATTGTCTTGGAGGGCTGCCTTGTGCAACCTGAAATTGAAACCCTTTCGCAAAGCTGTGGCTAGCTCTGTGTTTCAGGCCAAGAGTGCCTTCCTTAGCCTGAGTTTGTGGGTCTCAGGTTCAGGTTAGAAGTGGGGTGCCCCTGCTGTTGGGACTACGCTAGAGTAAGGTAGTGCCTGTGGGCAACAATAATTTCTAATTATCTAAAATTGATATGGGCTTCCAGTAAGCACCCAGATGAAATTATAAATATTAACCATAGAAACCTTTCCTTTCCTAGACCTCCTTCTTTTCAGGATAGCTGTAGGTACCATGTAGGCTCACAACTCATTACCTTTGTTTGAAGACTACACACTATGGTCATATCCACACAGAGGTTTTACTCTGCTTTAGCATCCAAACTGGAGTGGAGTTTTTGGAGCACCCACACAACTTCATCTCCAGTCATTTCCATACTCGGTTTTCCCCTTCTTTGTTTCCCTCAAACCTAGTTTGATAACATTGTTGATTTCACTGGAAGTAATCTATATTACACTTGAAATATGTTTGCTTATATTTTCGTCTTTTGGAATAAACAAATTCCCCTACTATAGAAAAGGCATCTGAAATAATTATAGATGGCATTGGAAATTTAGCCTAGACTATACCAGTTTAATATACCAGAAGGAAAGAATCTAATATAGATAACCGGGGGGGGGGGGGGGGGGGATATGACAACAGTCACGAATCTCTGCAAAATGCACATGTCACCTTCATGTAACCCCGTTTGCAAAGAAGTAAGAAGGAGTTTAATCCTTTAGTCTCCAGTTAGGTTTGCTAATCAAAACCAGCTCCTCTGTACTGATACTGGCATTTTACATGGAAAAAGAAATTCCCCTTTAAAGCACTTCTTTTGCCTGGGTACCATCTAAATGAGGACACAAAGCAACTGTATTGGTTCAACTAGTTAATTTGTGTAAATAGATAATCTACGCCATTGCTTATTAAGATATACTAATATAGTCAAAGCCAGTGGGTTCCTTCTACAGGCAGGGCTATCCTGGCTCCAAACTTGACAAGCGCTTCTGCTGGCCTTCTTTCTTTGCTTGCACTATGGGCGGAGAGGTGCCAAGACTCATTCTCCTCCCCGATGTCCACCCCCGCCTCCAGCCAAGACCCCCTTGCATTCTAGGGTCCCGCATCTTATTTTGGACTTAGTTGTTTTGATAGGCACGCTCCTTTATAGCCTGTGCCAAGAGGATCTGAAACTTGGGGAGCCTCATAAAGGCACCTGGGTACAGCCAAGACCGGGAAATCCCCGAAAAGAAGAGAAAGGGTGTGCTTGCATTGGAAACTGATCAAATGCAATCTCTCCCAGCTCAGTGGCATATCATTTCCAACAGGGGTCCGTTGGAGCGGGAGTGCACAGGAGCGCAGTTCCGGGAGTGAGGAGCCCAGGGGGCGGGCACATGACCAAGCCCCGCCCCCTCCTCGGCTTCCCCGAGCAGTGCAGAGGCGCAGCGCCCCGAGGAAAGCCCTGCTAGGGTCTTTATTGTTTTTAATGTTTTGTTTTAATATTGATAATTTTATCATTGTTCCTTTTATGACTATGTGCTGCTTTTCCAGAGACTTGATCAAGGTGGCATATACATTTTCTAAGTATACCATTTTTTATCTGGGCACATGGCACATAAGTACTGGAGAAATTTCACCAACCCTTCAGCAACTTCCACCCCATCAGTTTGGTGTAGTGGTCAGGAGTTGGACTCTAATCTGGGAGAACCGGGTTTGATTCCCCACTCCTCCACATGCAGCTGCTGGTGTGACCTTGGGCCAGTCACAAGTTCTCTCAGAGCTGTTCTCTCACGAGCAGTTCTCAAAAGACCTCTCTCAGCCCCACCTACCTCACAGGGTGTCTTGTTGTGGGGAGGGGAAGGGGAAGGGATGGGTGGTGCACATGTCCTGGGTATCTCAAGTCTACTTGAAACCTGGTGGTTTCAAGGGAGCAGGAAGAGAATGGGGGGATGTTCTTTACGCTTATTTTTATTGCACAAAGTATTGGATGGGGAAGGGAATGGAGGAAGAGCAGGTCAGTTTCACTCACCTGTGGAGTGGAGCCTGAGGGGTGGGTGTTGCCTTCTGACACACTTCTGGTATGTCAGGGGGTGTGGCATATGCAAATGAGTTATGCAAACGAGTTATGCTAATGAGCTCCTGCACCTCTTTTTCTACAAAATGACCCCTGATTTCCAATAACAAAAGACTTTTCAAAATGGGAGACATCACCCGGTATCCTAATATAACCCAGAGGTGTCTACCCAAAACAAGGAAGTCAATGTTTCATTAACCAACACCCAGATCCTCTTTTTTCCTTTTTTTTTTACTCAATCAAGAAGGGCACTCAAGTCAAGAAGTAGTAGTAGTAGTAAAAGAAGAAGAGTTGGTTTTTATACCCTGCCCTTCACTACCTGAAGGGGACTTGAAGTGGCTTACAATCACCTTCCCTTTTTCTCCCCACAACAGGCACCTTGAGATAGGTGGGGCTAAGAGAGTTCTGAGAAAACTGTGACTGACCCAAGGTCACCCAGCTGGCTGCATGTCAAAGACTGGGGAATCAAACCCGGCTCTCCAGATTAGAGTCTGTTGCTCTTAACCACTACATCACACTCTCAGTTTGCCCTTAATCCTGTTTCAGGAGCTATCTTGACTCACCCAAACTTTTGCGTCCATGTGGAACTGGATCCCTTCAACCCAATTAAAGTATGTTAATCATGTCGCCTCACCAGATTTGTGCCCATACAGGTTTGGCTCACAATAGCCTAATCAAGATATTTTCCCCACTTTTGCTCACCAAAGTTTGACAACAGTTAACTTTAAACCAGCCAGGGAGATTCAGTGAGTCCTTCTTTCTGTGAATTCTGTCCATAAGAGAAGGATCCCATGATGTAGTAAATGGTTCTTCATATCTCTGGTCCAGATTTCTGCTGGTCAGAACTCTGGTTTCCTTCTGAGAACCCCTGTTACACTCTGCAGGCTACTAGAGATTTGATTCGCTGTACAGATTTAAATAATATTATTTCAGTGGCAGCTGTCATTACAGCGTGGTTTAATTCTCTCGCTACTCTTTCCCGGTGTATTTTTAAAAATTACTCTTTTTGTTTCCAGCGCGTGGGCTTCTTCTTCTGTCTCTGTGAGCGTCTGCCTCCTGTGGTGGCAATTCTGCGGTTGCACTTACCCCACTGTATCAGAATCCCAGTGGTGCCTACAGGCTGGGAGAAGGTTGCAGACTGCAGTGTATTTCATTCTCCCATCATCTACTTTATCCCAATGACAACCCTGTGTGTAAGGCCCCAGGTCCCCCAGCAAGCTTCATGGAAGAGTTGGGATTTGAACCTGGATCTCTTAATCTGACACCTTAACCACTACACCATTAGATAAGATGCAGATTTCACAATTTTCTTAGTTAATGTTTAAATCTGCTCATAATTGCACTAGAGAGCCACAACTACTGGCTTCCTAGCAAGGAAAAAAGTGAAGACGGGCTACCGAACCTACAATGGAACTACTCTCATGTGGCCAGCATGCTTGTTAGTGGATGAAGCAATTTCTGCTCAGTGAACTTGTATTAGTTATGCTTATTACATAAATATGGAGTTTCCTCATCTCAGTGAAACTGGTGAAATTAACATGTAGTACTTAATGAATCTTATATAAGTCTTCTGACAAAGATTTATTGAAATGAAGAATACAATCCGGAGTCTTCGTTGGATTTAGCTGGATTCAGCTGTGTTATTTATAAGTTTGGCTTTAATAGCTGTTGTTAATAAATTTCATGGATGTCTGTAAAATATAGTGATAATGACATGAGTTGTGATAATGATTTATCGAATTGTTAAAATATATCTTAGTAGTTATATCCATATACCTGTTTTGTTTGCGTTTGAGGGCAGTGCTTGTTTTCTAATAGTATTGATTACTGCTGTTCATCGTTTATATATTTACTGTTGGTTCTATTCCTTGTCATAACCAATAAAGGGGTTTATTTCAACCATTTCTTTACCAAAAGAAAGTGGTGAAAGTACTATTTATTTTGAAATACAAGGCAAGTTTATTATTATTATTATTATTATTATTATTATTATTATTATTATTATTATTATTACAATAATGTGCATTTTATTCCAGACAGACAGAGAATTCTACTTGGTTTTCAGTCAAGTAATGTATCTGTATATAGTTATTTTTGCCAACATAAACATACCAATGCTATTAGAAAAGCAATGTCTTGGTTGCACAGTAGACCAGTTGTTAGCCGAATTGCTTTAATTTACGTTTAGCAATTGGCGAAATACACGGGTTCTTGCCAACTGTACCAGGGTCCCACCCCTCCCGGGAGTTCTCAAGGAAAGAGGCATGTGAGGCAGATAGCAAGTTCAATGCCGTTTACTGGGTAATGTTGTTCAATCACACCAAAAACGTAATCACACACACAATCACACAGGCCTAAGGAATAAAGCTAGAAAGTAGCACGTTTGCATGAGCAGGATTTCGATGAGGGGGAAGCAATACGTTACCTAGAGATGAGTTGTCCGATCAATGGAAGAATTGGATGGGGAGAAAAATAGAAAGACTATGGGACACGAGGCTCGAACCTGCGAGACCACGTGGTTCTCTTGGATCGCGAGTCCAGAGATTTAAAGATGGAGGCAAGGGTATGGGTATAGCAAGCTGGGCAGAAGGGGTAGTAAATCAGATAGGGGATGATGGCTCAAGAGACCGAATGCCTCTGTGCAAGGTCTTTTATTAGGTGGTCTTGGGGCGGGCTGATCAGACCACATCCCACTAACACACTTCTTAGGCGGTCCATCCTCTCCGACCCTTCCATAGGTTAAAGGTGAACAAAAGGAGGAGGGCAGGGGGATGGACAATATTGCAAAACTATGATCTCACCAGGAAGTGGACACTTGGGCAGGGTCCGATGACTCACCTGGGCCACATCTATTGTTAGTTGATGGCTCTGGCCGACTGGGTGATGGCCCGAACATTAGTTGTTAGGCAACTACATTAGCATAACTATGCAGGTATGTTGGAGGGGGCAGGGGTTGACCAGCGTGATGCGACAGAAAGAAACCTCATGGCAGAAGGAGTCTTTTGTCCCTGTCTCAGGTGAACTGTCTAGGGTGTCAGCCTCCTGGCATGGGCTGGAGCCTTCCCCTCTAATGGAGAAAGCACATGGCCCTTCCAATACGGGCGACCCAACTTCAGGCTTATGAATATTAAAATCCATAAGAGCACTAGAAGTGCCTTGCTGGCCAACACAGTGACCTTTGAACAGTCTTTCTATATGGGAGCCATGCAATTGCCTTGATCAGGTTTTATCATTTAATTCAAAAATATGTCAAAAATAAATATAGAATTTCACTAAAAAAACAGGCAAGCTGTCAGTCATCACGCTTCTTCTTGATATTCAGTAGTCTGTTTTTAATTCAAATACTTTAGCATTGTGAAGTGTGTGACCAAATAACGTAAAGTGTGATGGAGAGGAGGTTGTCCCACCCCTGGAGGGGGGAACAGCCATTCACTTGAGCCTATGAGAGTGCTGCTCCAGCATCCAATCGCTTTTCAGAAGGGGGATGGAATGTTGAAGGGAAGCACAGCAGGGGAGTCCAGTTCAGTTCTGCCTTAGGGAGAGAGCAGAGAGAGCTCAGGTCTGGCTCAGGAAAAGAGCAGGCAGAGTGAAGGGTAACTCTGCTTGGTAGTGTGGCAGAGTGGTTTAGCTCTGCTTCAGAGAGAGAGAGAGAGTACCCAATGGTTAGGTCTGTCTTTGGCAGGGGTCCATTGGAGTGGGAGTGCACAGGAGCGCAGCTCCGGGAGTGAGGAGCCCAAGGGGCGGGCACATGACCAAGCCCCGCCCCCTCCTCGGCTTCCCCGAGCAGTGCAGAGGCGCAGAGCCCCGGGGAAAGCCCTGCTAGGGTCTTTATTGTTTTTAATGTTTTGTTTTAATATCAATAATTTTATCATTGTTCCTTTTATGACTGTGTGCTGCTTTTCCAGAGACTTACTCAAGGTGGCATATACATTTTCTAAGTATACCATTTTTTATCTGGGCATATGGCACATAAGTACTGGAGAAATTTCACCAACCCTTCAGCAGCTTCCACCCCATCAGTTTGGTGTAGTGGTCAGGAGTTGGACTCTAATCTGGGAGAACCGGGTTTGATTCCCCACTCCTCCACATGCAGCTGCTGGTGTGACCTTGGGCCAGTCACAAGTTCTCTCATGAGCAGTTCTCAAAAGACCTCTCTCAGCCCCACTGTCAGAATCTGCCAATTCAGCCAATGTATTCTTGCATGCATGTCTTTAACTATCCTATGTATCTAAAGTATATTTGAACCTATGTAACCGTAATGCATTATTCCTGTCTTGGCCGGGAGGGTGACAACCATGATTTGCGAGAACAAGGAGGCCTCACATCTCTGCCTCCGCATTCCAGCTGCTCCGGCAGTAACTTCAAGGGGAGGATGCTTCTCATCTCTTATCAAATGCAAAAGAACCTTGGAGCCATTGATTGTTATGTGAACTCACAACATCTGAGGGGTCTGGTTTGGGAGAGGAAATTTACTGCTTAACACCTCACTTTTTTCCTGTGAGAACCAAACGGTCAAGACACCTTTTAGCCCGCCAATTTTCCCTTAAGGGGATTGGCTATCTATGGGTAATTCAAACTCCTTGGAATGGTATAATAGACCCGCTTGTATTGTCTCATCTCTGACAATAATCCGAGATGCTGTACTAATGTAGGAATAGGTAATAAAGAACTGTGGTTAACCAACCAAGATCTGATCCTTGACTACTTTGAGCAGAACTCTCACAGATTGTCAGAGATCTGTGTTTGGGACTCGGCCGTTCCTGACCATGTCAGACGACGACGCGGTCCCCCTCAACCCTACTACTCCCGAAGAGACTCCCGTTACCCCGAAGGATCCGGGGAACGGGGCCGGTGGCGGCGGAGGAGGTCCCGAAGTGCCGGTGACCACGAGCCAGGGGGCTCACTACATCCCGCGCCTGATTCCTCACCAGAGCGTGACCCCCAAGTACGCCTGGAGCAAATTCGGTCGTCGGACCGTGGATTCGTGGGTACACGATCGGAAAGGGGTGCGGGTTTCGCTGACCGGAGACCAGCTCGATTGAGGGAGACCGAGCTACCTCGGGGACGACCGTGAGCCGATCTACCGTGGAGGGCCCCGTCGCCCGCCTTTCGAAGGAGAGGGGACAGGTCCGTATGGGCCCGATCCGTATGGGGAAGAGCAGATAGCCCCCTTGGAGCAGATGATGGGAGAGTTGCGGCTTCAACTCACCGCCGAGCTCCGCGAGTTGGCCCTCGATCTCCAGCACCAATTTCGAGACGCTATGAGAGCAGTGCAAGGAGCTCTCCCCGGTCAAGGGGTAGGAGCCCCACAACAACCAGCGGTGCCCGGAGGGGTTCCGGTTCAGCCACAGGCGCCCGCTCTGCCGGCACAACCAGTCCAGCCGGTCGTTCCGGTTCCGGCGCCAGGGCCCGTTCCAGTACCTGCCCCGGCCCCGGCCGCCCCGGTCGCCCGCCCAGCCCCCTCCGACCCTTTGATGACCACTTTCGATGGGGACCCAGAGAAGCTACGTTTCTTCATGCTGGAGATAGAGAGATTCCTGGACAGCTGGGGCCACCTCTATCCCACCGAGAGAGAACGGATTGGCTACATCGGGTCCAAGCTGAAAGACACTGCCAGCGACTGGTATGTGAGCCTGCACGACACCCCAGGACCTGAGTTGCGTTCCCTGAACAACTTCATGTGGGCTCTCCGTCATCAGTTCGAGGACCCCCTGGGCGAGGAAAAGGCCCGTAATCAGCTAAGAAAGCTGTTCCAGGGGAGATCGTCGGTGAGGGACTACACTGACAAGTTCAGGCGCATCGCGGCTAAGATCCACGGATGGCCGGAGGAGCTATTCATGGAGAAGTATTGGGAGGGCCTGAATCCGGAGATCTACGAAACCGTGCTGTTGGGGGGCCGCCTGGGCACTTTGGCCACCTGGATGAGAGCGGCCATCGACATGGAGGAGCGGTTCGCCCTGATCAAGATGGGAGCGTCGGTGACGGCGGCCAGCAAAGCAGCCCCTAGAGCGAAGCCCCGATCCAGTGTGCAAGACGTCCGAGATGCGAGATTTCGACAAGGGTTGTGCATGAAGTGTGGGGAGAGTGGCCATTTCACCTCCGCCTGCCCAAGAGGGGGGGGGGAAAGGCCCGAAGACCTCAACCCCCGGAGCGGGGAGCACCCCTAGCCGTGGAAAAACACCAATGAAACCCCGGGCGTTGCAGCTGGAAGGAGCTGCCAGTGACCAGGGGGAGCTGGAGCTGATGGAGACGCAGATGTCGGGAAACTCCAACGGCCTGCAGTGAGCGGCGCAGAGCTGCAGGTCCCTCGCCAAGAAGCGCCATCTCCGGTGAGCATCCCCGGCCCCCTATTATATATGGTAGTGACTGTGGTGACCCCTGGATCAGGTACCCACATGCGGGTACGCGCTTTAATTGACTCTGGGTGTGCGCGAGACCTGATCAGCCCCTTGGTGGTGGAAGGGCTGGGACCAAAAGTCACCCCGCTGTTGGAACCCCTAAAGTTCACTCAAATGGATGGGTCGGAGATGAAGGAGGAGTGCATAGCAGAGACTGAGAGCTTAATTTTGGGGACGGGGGAACACTGGGAGAAGCGGGCTTTTGTCATCACCCCAAACGCCCAGTTCCCTATGGTGTTGGGCAGCCCTTGGCTCGGGGCGCACGACCCTTACATTAAATGGAGCGAAGGGAAGATCTCGTGGGTGGACGAACGCTGCCTTAACCATAGATGGGACCCAGAGTGGGGACCGGGACCTCCGACCCCTCCTCCCCCGGTCCCCGCGCTCGCTCTCACCCCTACCATGGTGCCCAAAGAGTATAGAGATTTGCTGGAAGTGTTCAGCGAGACTGAGGCGGACGAGTTGCCCCCCCATCGACTGTCGGATTGTGCCATAGAACTACTCCCAGGAGAAAAACTCCCAAAAGGGAAATTATACTCAATGAGCCCGTTGGAGCGGGAAGAGTTGCGAAAGTTCTTGGACAAAAATTTAGCGCGGGGTTTCATCCGCCCAGCCAAATCCCCCTTTGCGGCGCCGGTGCTGTTCCGAAAGAAAAAGGATGGGGGTTTACGACTATGCACTGACTACCGGGGGCTGAATGCGGTCTCCACTACCAACGCTTACCCCCTCCCGTTAATAAAGGACCTCTTAGCGGAAGCTGCTAAGGGGAAGATTTTTACCAAATTGGATTTACGAGATGCCTATTTCAGGGTGCGCATCAGGGAAGGGGATGAATCCAAGACTGCCTTTAATACCCCCTTGGGGCAATTTGAATATTTAGTGATGCCGTTCGGCTTAAGTGGCGCGCCCGGGGTCTTTATGAGTTTAATCAACGAAGTGTTGCACAAGCACCTATTTAAGGGCGTGTTATGTTACATAGATGATATCTTGATCTATTCTACTGATAAGAAGGCACATGTGAATTTAGTCAGGGAAGTCCTCGCTACCTTACTAAAAAACCAGCTATATGTGAAACTGTCTAAGTGTGAGTTCCACCGTGAGTCCGTGGACTTCCTGGGCTACCGCATCTCTCAGAAGGGTTTGGAAATGGACCCGGGGAAGGTGGAGGCTGTGGTGCAATGGGAGGCTCCGCGAACGAGAAAGCAATTGCAGAGCCTCTTAGGATTTTGTAATTTTTACCGAACTTTCATCAAGGACTTTGCTAAAGTCACTCTCCCCTTAACAGATTTGTTAAAAACAAAGGGGAGAGGGCCCGAGACCGGGAAGCCAGGAGAAAAGTTAGCTTGGAACGAGGAGTGTCAGAGGGCGTTTGAGACTTTAAAGACTCTTTTTACTTCAGAGCCCATTCTAGCGCACCCTGACGAAACCAAGGAATTTATAATCCATGTAGACGCGTCTGATGTAGCCATGGGGGGGGCCATATTACAAAGTGGCCCGGAAGGGAAATTGCACCCGCTGGCTTATATTTCGAAAAAGTTTAATGAAACGGAAAGGAATTGGTCGGTTTGGGACAAAGAAGCCGCAGCCATTAGGTTAGCGCTCACTACGTGGCGGCATTGGTTGGAAGGTGCGCAGACTCCGTTCGAAATATGGACTGATCATAAGAATCTGGAGGCGCTGCGCACTCAGCGGTCCCTCAACGCCAAGCAGCTGCGATGGGCCGATTTCTTTTCTAAGTTTAACTTTGTGCTTAAACATTTTCCTGGGAAAGCTAACTCCTTGGCAGACGCGTTGTCCAGGTTGCCTCAACATGAAAGTGTCAAGGAAGAGGTGTTTGACTCCATGTTCTCCCCCCAACAGTTAGGAGGGGCAGTGGTCACCCGGAGCCAAGCCAAAAAGGCCCAGCTGGACATTGGGAAATGTGATTGGGGGGGGGATTATGCTCCTGAGGAGATAGAGGAATTGGAAGCTTTGGAGGAATGTTCTAAGAGAGAAGATCAATGTTGGCTGCATGGAGACAAACTAGTGGTGCCGAAGGCCAAACGCAAAGAAATATTGTTAATCTGCCACTCTTCCAAGCTAGCCGGGCACTTTGGTTTTCTAAAAACTCTTAATTTGATCCAGCGTCAATTCTGGTGGCCGCGCATGCGCCGAGACGTCTCCGACTTCGTCTCGGCTTGCCAGACCTGTTTAATGTGCAAAAAGCGGGGGGGAAAAGTTCCGGGATTGTTGCACCCCCTACCCACCCCGTCAAGACCCTGGGAAGCCATAGCCATGGACTTTATCACAAATTTGCCCCCCTCTAAGGGAAAAACAGTTATTTGGGTGGTGGTAGACACATTCTCGAAGCAAGCGCATTTCACCCCTTTCAAGCAATTGCCCACCGCTAAAGGGATGGCAAAAGCTTTTTTCAATCACGTGATTAAATTACACGCTTTTCCGAAGAGAGTGGTATCCGACCGCGGTAGTCAGTTCGTTGCCAACTTCTGGTGGGAGCTCCTGAAAATGATGGACATAGAACCCGCCCTGAGCTCGGGTTACCACCCAGAGACCGATGGCCAATCCGAACGAACTAATCAAATTTTGGAGCAATTTCTAAGATGTTACACTAATTATCACCAAGACAACTGGGTGGAATTGCTGCCGTTTGCGGAATATAGTTACAACAATGCAGTGCACTCTTCTACGGGAGTCTCCCCTTTCATGGCAGTGGGGGGTTTCGAGGGGAAACCATTGCCTACTATTGAAGAGGTCCCCCAAGCTTCCCCATCGGATTTTAAAAGGTGGTGGTCCAGTCTCCAGGACTCATGGCCACTAATAGGCAAAGCATTGGACCATGCCAAAGAGGATTACAAAAAATATGCTGATCGAGGGCGAGCACCAGGATGGGAACTTCAACCCGGGGACTCTGTCTATCTCTCTACTAAAAATATCCATGGGTTGCAGCCCAGCAGAAAGCTAGGATGGAAATATGTTGGACCCTATAAAGTGCTACGCAAAATATCTGATGTGTCTTTTGAACTAGAACTGCCTAAATCACTGAGTTCTGTGCACCCTGTGTTTCATTTCAGCCTATTGAAGAAAGATCCTGGGCCGAATGCTTGGCATCCAGCTCCTCCAGTTCCTCCTCCACTGATGAAGGAGGGGGGCCCTCACTTCGAGATAACTGAAATCCTCGATTCCAAGATGCGAAGAGGCCGATTATATTACTTAGTTAGGTGGCTAGATTTCGGCCCGGAACACAACGAGTGGATTCGCTCAGAACATGTTCATGCTCCTAAACTAACCAAACTGTTTCATAAAATGTTCCCTGATAAAGCTAGGTGAAGAGAATTATCAGGAGGGCAGGGTGTCAGAATCTGCCAATTCAGCCAATGTATTCTTGCATGCATGTCTTTAACTATCCTATGTATCTAAAGTATATTTGAACCTATGTAACCATAATGCATTATTCCTGTCTTGGCCGGGAGGGTGACAACCATGATTTGCGAGAACAAGGAGGCCTCACATCTCTGCCTCCACATTCCAGCTGCTCCGGCAGTAACTTCAAGGGGAGGATGCTTCTCATCTCTTATCAAATGCAAAAGAACCTTGGAGCCATTGATTGTTATGTGAACTCGCAACATCTGAGGGGTCTGGTTTGGGAGAGGAAATTTACTGCTTAACACCTCACTTTTTTCCTGTGAGAACCAAACGGTCAAGACACCTTTTAGCCCGCCAATTTTCCCTTAAGGGGATTGGCTATCTATGGGTAATTCAAACTCCTTGGAATGGTATAATAGACCCGCTTGTATTATTTGTCTCATCTCTGACAATAATCCGAGATGCTGTACTAATGTAGGAATAGGTAATAAAGAACTGTGGTTAACCAACCAAGATCTGATCCTTGACTACTTTGAGCAGAACTCTCACACCCACCCACCTCACAGGGTGTCTTGTTGTGGGGAGGGGAAGGGGAAGGGATGGGTGGTGCACATGTCCTGGGTATCTTAAGTCTACTTGAAACCTGGTGGTTTCAAGGGAGCAGGAAGAGAATGAGGGTGTGTTCTTTATGCTTATTTTTATTGCACAAAGTATTGGATGGGGAAGGGAATGGAGGAAGAGCAGGTTGTCATGCCTGCCCCTGATTCAGAGCCAGGCAGCCAGAATCAGGTGGACTTGGCTCCCTTAACAGAAAACGACGTAAGTCTTGGGGAGTCAAGCCTACAGCAAGACTCACCTGACGCTGATCAAGCCCTGCCTGGCCCCAGCTCATCACCTCCAGACTCTCCCCCACCTGTGAACCGTCTCCGTGACAGAAGATGTCTGGAGTTAAGAGACAGGCGAAAGGAGGCACGCATGCGTGGACGACGCTCACTAAGTCCTAGCTATTAGCAGAAGCCTGGACTGCGTTTCTAGCTGCTAATTGTTTAACGAGCCAGCACACTATATCAGCAGGCTGGCTGATGGGAACAGGTTGTGCTGGCAACGTCAATATCTTGACAGATCTTTGCACTGCACCTTTGGAATCTGCCCGTCTCTTTGGCTTTTGGACTCGGCTCGGACTTTGGACCTTCGGCTTCGGTTTCCCTGACTTGGCATCCCGGCTTCCTGACTCTCCAGCATTTCCCTGACCAACGGCTTCCAGCTCTGCTCCTTTGAACTCAGGTGATTTACGTCTCTGAACTCTGGCACCCTTCGACTCCGGCTTTGCTCATAAGTAAGGACTTGTTAGCATCTCTCTCTCTGACGGAACTCTCAGCTGACCTCGGACTGTGTTTGGACTTGCTTGACTATCTCTGTCTCCTGGCCCTGTCGTGACACAGGTCAGTTTTACTCACCTGTGGAGTGGAGCCTGAGGGGTGGGTGTTGCCTTCTGACACACTTCCGGTATGTTAGGGAATGTGGCATATGCAAATGAGTTATGCAAATGAGTTATGCTAATGAGCTCCTGCACCTTTTTTTCTATGAAATGACCCCTGGTCTTTGACAATGAGCTGACCTTGTGCCATCTAGTCTGACTCTTGGGAAAGGGCTGGCTGGTATGGGTGGAATCCTGTGTGTGTGTTACGATCCAGCCTAGTGGCTAGTCAACAAAAGCCTGTTTATGCTTGAAAGGATCAGAGAAAATTCAAACTACTCTCTAAAGCCTTAGGTAGTTTAAATTAATGTGCCTCAGCCAGGTTTCTCCTTCATCTACCTGGAGACCTGTGCTGCTTATCTGTTCCTTGAAACCAATTTGTAAATAAATGCATCTTCTTTGTTGTTTAGACACAATTCTTGTCTCAGTGATCTCAGTATTTTATTTGCTCAGCACAAAACTTGCCTCACGGCAGTGAACCCTAACCCTACACACTTGTTATCTTTAGAACACCTGGTCACTGAGGGGAAGGTTTATGGTTTAAAACAAACCAAGTTCCCCTCAATTCATAGGAGACTGTGAGTCCCCTCAGTTGATAGACACAAATTCATAATTATGGAATTTTTTCCAGGGGCCAATGCCAATGCAAGGGAGGGGTCTAGTTTTTTTCTGTATTTCTCCCATCACTACAGACAGGCCCGGGTCAGGCTAAAGTCAGGCATGACTAAGATCCATTGAACTAAGGGAACAGTCTACTCGTAACAAAGTCATGACTATACTTGTTTCAATCAAAGATGTTGTACTCTCCATTGTGAATGAGTTTGCCAGATGAATTTATCATATTCAAAAGTACTGATTCTGCTGAGCTGATCCCAGGATTAGTACACTGATGCAGAAAATGTCCTGAATTCCTTCCAAACTGGTTGACAACTGTGCAGTAACGTCTTGCTACTAACAGAACACGTTCGGTGATCTCTGGGTCTGACTGACGGATGAACCCAGGCCGCTTCTGCACTGTCACTTTTGCCATCCGTTTGTCCCTATTGCTTCAGCCCCCCCCAAATGTGTTTTGCTCTCTCTAGTAGTCCCAGAGGGAGCAAAACACATGTGGAAAAGGTTGGGGGGGGGACCCAAAGCAATAGGGCAAAAGTGACAGCGTGGAAGTGGCCACAGACAGACTGATGAAGGGCTGTGGCTCAGTGAAAGAGCCTCTGTGTTTCATGCATAAGGTTCTAGGTTCAATCCCTGGCATTTCTACTTAAAAGGGACCAGGTAGTGACCTCTGCCTGAGACCCTGACAAGCTGTTGCTATCCTGAGCAGGCAATACTGACCTTAAGAACATGAGAGAAGCCAATGTTGGATCAGGCCAATGGCCCATCCAGTCCAACACTCTATCATACAGTGGTCAAAAATACCAGGTGCCCTCAGGAGGTCCACCAGTGGGGCCAGGACAGTAGAAGCTCTCCCACTGTTGCCCCCCCCAAGCACCAAGAATACAGAGCATCACTTGCCCCATATTCCTATCTATACATTGTGGCTAATAGCCACTGATGGATCTCTGGATCTTGATGGACCAAAGGTCTGATTCAGTATAAGGCAGCTTCATATGTGTCCTTATTTTGGATCTAGAAGGGAGAGTGTCTGCAGTGGAGCTCTGGAGCAGCATGGAGGGGAAATGGGTTCCAGAACAGAGTCTTGCACATGTAAAATGAATAAGTGAGGGAATTCGGTAACCCAACACGCATGCATTCTTTTATATATTTTTTATTCAGACTTCCGGTTCCGCCCTCATCGGAGGCAGACGTGCAGGAGAACGCTCCGGCGTCTGGGCTCGTACTTTTCAGGAAATTTGAGGCAAAAATAAATAATAGTTTTGCCTTTCTCCTCCTCTGTAGGAGGGGGGGAAGCGGGGGGCTTAGGTGGACATTCAGAATAAACCCCGGCAAGGTTTTCTGGGTGCCTTCCCTGCGCTGTGCCGTTCCTGAGAAGTAATACTGCCAGCGAATACCTGACAGGAAAATCAGAGAGTGGAACTTCGTGGAGCCAAAAAAATAAAAGGACCAGGACAAGACAACCCGGAAGGAAAAATCAATAAGTTGAGTATAATCTACTGTTCTTCCCCCCCTTTACATATACTTTAGCCCGGCAGGGGATTTGGATAAGTCGCCAGACCCCACTGTGCTAGAGGGCTGCTTTGCGAAGTTAAGTGGGGCAGGGCATATAGAAACTGAAAACTCCGCTGCACTAACCGTTTGTCTGGCCTTTGTCTTTGTCTTTCTATTTTGAGTTTGCCGGCTCGTACGGAGGCTTGGTCTACGAGGAGGAGGTGTAGCACGGAGAGGAGAGGAGTACGTCTGCGCAGAAGCGAAGAACATGACACAGCAGCTCGGCTGAAGCCTGGGAGGCGATCGGGAGGCTGCGCGAGAGTGAGAGCGTCGCCTGGTATCGCGAGACGGAAGACTACGTCAGTGGAGTAACTAGACGGAAGAGTACGGAATTTACGTAGGACTGCAAAGAAAGTAGCGTGGGGAACTTTACTTAGCACCAAAGGGGCACGATAGACTGCAAAACAGAACTTTGAGATAGGAACTAGTTCCATTGGAGTGCAATTGGGTGAAGAGGGTGGATAGAAGGGATTAGTTGTAATTGGGGTATAGGTAACCATTGTTTGTTTGTAATTTGTATGACTGTCGCTTTTTTTTTTCTTTTCCTCTGGTAAGGTTTGTAAGGTTTGTCTGGTGACCAATAGCATACTACATAGAACACATAGAACACATACAAAGGTACAAATACACAAAAATTAAGGGGTAAGCACATAATAATTAAATTATAAATCCCTTAGCCTTAATATATAACAAATAGTAAAACTAAATTTAGGAATAGCTTATTGTTCATTAAAAAACTAAAAAACTAAAGTTTAAACAGTAAAAATAAAAATAGAACTATAGGAAACATAAATTAGTAATAAATAAATTAATTAATATTTACTTAGTGAGTACTGGTGGGGGACAACTGTACGTAGAACATTTAATTAAATAAATAAGGAAATAATAACAACAGATAACTGATTAATTATTAATTAATTAATTAATTAATTAATATATAGATAGATAGGCTTAGATCCTTAAATAATAACAATTGATTAGTACATTAATCAGTTTAATTGGTTTGATTAACTTAATATACATTAAATAGATTAATATCCATTAATTAGTACAGTAATCATTAATTAATTAATTAATTAAATTCTAACTAGGTTTAAAATACATTAGCTAATAAATATAACCTATAAATATCCATAGCTTAAGTGACCTAAGATAAACTTAAGACTAGTCAAGAATACACTGTGATATTTAAACCACTTAAACCACAGGGTCATCACAGGTAAGTACTTAGAAATTAATGGCTTCTGGTGCTCCAAGGAAGAATTCTTTGCCATCCCCATCCCAACTCAGGACGATGAGTCAGTCAAAGTCGACGCCAGGCAACCCAAGCCAAACAAATAAAGACGTGAAGTCAATGATAGACGATGCAGTGACAGCAGCTATTAAGGCCGTAATGGAAAACACCGTGCCTGCCTTACTGGATAAAGTGGAGGAAAGAATTCCAACTTTAGTAAAGAAAGAAATCACGCCAATATATGAAAAAATTTATGATAAGATCGATGAACTTGCAAACCAAATGAAAAAGGAAGTCGAAGAAATTAAGACACAAGTGGTATCCAATAAAAAAGACATTCAAGCCTTAATGGCAGGAGGACGACAAACACATGACAGAGTAAAAGAGCTTGAACTAGATCTCCAAGAGGTAAAAGCCAAGAACGAAGGCCTAGAAAACTCTATAATGAATCTAGAATTGGACAGAGCGGCATCAATTGTAAGGTGTCAAAACGTCCCAGAAAAAATTGGTTCAAACCTGAAAGAAGAAATGGCTTCAATCCTGGCAGACCAACTAGAACTCGGAACGAAAGATGAATTGACGAAGGAAATAGACACAATCTACAGACGAAATACGGCGTTTGCTAGAAAGTTTAACGTTCCGAGAGAGGTCCACGTCAAATTTCATAAGAGAGAGACCAGAGAAAAACTACTAAGAACATCAAGAGAAAATAAAGTCACAATTCAAGGTGAGGAGATAAGATTCCTGAAAGAGATACCGTGGAGGGTCAGAGAAAGAAGACGTGGGTACCAGAGGTTGGCCTCTATGCTACGTGAAAGAGGGATATCGTTCAGATGGAACAATCCAGAAGGAATCCTCTTTGAATATAAAAGCAGGAGATACAAACTGGACTCTATCTTTAAATTAGAAAACTTTCTCGATAATTTTGGCAAAGACTTCAATATTGAAAGAGAAGGAGATGAAGAAGAGGAGGAAGACCACCAGCATTCTGAGAAAGAAGAAGAACTGGAAAAAGAAAGAAGCAAAGAAGAAAATAAAAAAGGGAAAAAAGGCAGTCAGATTCCACTCCAGATATTAACAAGAAAGCAAGCGAAGAGCAGACCCAAGGAGCAGAAGTGTGATGATGGCCCTGAGTAACATGGAATTTAAAATACTATCAATAAACGTTAACGGGTTAAATAGTCCACAAAAACGGAGGTGGATTTTCCATAAAGCCAACAAATTTAAAGCAGATGTGACCTGCCTACAGGAATCACATATTAGAAAGGACCATATAAAATATCTACATTGTAAAAAATTGGGAACAATGTTCACCGCGGCAGATGAAGTGGAAAAAAAAAGGGGAGTAGTCATTTATGTAAAGGATCAGCTATCCCCTCAACTTATTTATTCATCTAAAGATGGTAGAATTTTGGCTATCACCATTATTAGGAGAGGAATAGAGTATTTAATAATAAATATATATGCCCCTAATTCAAAACAAGATACATTCTACAGAGAACTGGCTAATGTACTTCAAATTAAAAAATTCCAAAAAGTTTGCATAACTGGAGATTTCAATGCTGTGATGGAAAGAGAGCTGGACAGGAAGAATCCGGGCAAAAATAAGAAAAAAGGGTTAGTCTTGCCAAATAAGTTTCTTCAAATAGCAGAAGAACATGATCTTCTGGATATGTGGAGGGTAAAACACAGGTTTGAGAGAGGATATACTTTCTACTCTGCCAGGCATAAATCATGGTCTCGTATAGACATGATCTGGACATCTAGATCAATGGCTCTAGAAATAAAAGATATAGAGATTTTACCCTCAACATTTTCAGATCACAATCCGGTACTTCTAACATTAGTAGAAACAGAAAAAAATAGGAGGTGGTCAATGAATAGGTTTGCATTGAAAGACCAAAAGTTTGTAGATAATATGAAAAAAGAAATAAAGGCCTTCTTTAAAGATAACATTCAAGAAGATATCTCAATAAATGTGGTTTGGGATGCTTTTAAAGCATTTATAAGAGGAAAATTTATTAGTCATTCAGCCTGGATTAAAAAACAAGAGAATAAGGAATATAACCAATTAGTTGAACAAATTAAAATTGAAGAGGATAAAGCAGTAAAAAAAGATGGCACTGGATGTAGGAAAAGATTGATCTTAGCCCAACATAAGCTGAACCTATTGGTGAGCAAAGAGATAGCAAAAAAAATTGAGTGGAACAAAGTTTTTTTCTTTGAAAATGCAAATAAGCCATCCCATTGGCTAGCGTATAAACTAAAGAAAGATGAGGCAAAAAGATATATAATAACAATTAAGAACCACAAAGGGGAAAATAAATATCAGCTAGAAGATATAAAAAAGATAGCAGTAGAATATTTTAAAAACATATATAAACAGGAGGAAGTAAATGAAAATCAAATAAAGAAGTACCTACTTAACAATAATGAAGGGCCAGAGAAGTTTAGCGAAGAACATCAGCGGATATTAAATGAACCTGTTTCAATGTATGAAATTATTGAAGCCTTTAAAAGACAAAAAAACAACAAAGCGCCGGGTCCAGACGGACTTCCAGCTGAATTTTACCGAGTATTTGAAAACCAAATTTCCAACAGGTTTAAAGATCTTATTAAAACATTAGTGTAACAGGAACCATGCCGACATCTTGGACGGGTGCGACTATTACACTGATTCCCAAAGGTTCTGAAAATTTGGACTTGATGGGAAATTATAGACCAATATCACTCTTAAATGCAGATTACAAGATATTTGCAAACATTCTAGCTGAGAGGTTCAAAAAGGTTTTAAGTCAAACTATTAATAGAGACCAAGTGGGCTTTCTCCCGAAAAGGCAATTGAGGGAAAATATGAGAACGTTAATCAATACATTGGAATATTATGAATTACACCCAGAGAAAGCAGAGGCCCTGATGTTTATGGACGCCGAAAAGGCGTTTGATAACCTTTCTTGGAAGTTCTTACTGCTAAAATTAAAAGAAGCAAACCCGGGAGATAAATTCATGCTAATGATAGAAGCAATTTATAAGAACCAATTTGCACAACTGACAATAAATGGGGACCTATCTCAGGAATTTAGAATCGAAAAGGGGACCAGACAGGGCTGCCCTCTCTCTCCATTACTTTTTATATATGCACTGGAATCCTTATGCGAACAAGTAAGGAATGATCAGGAAATCGTAGGTCTTCGTTGTAAAGGCCAAAAATATAAACTTTGTGCATATGCTGATGACCTTATGTTTATTCTTGAAAAACCTGAAACCTCTCTGAGTAGATTATTAAAAGTAATAGATGAATACGGCAAAGTAGCAGGCTTAAAAATTAACATACAAAAAACTAAGATAATCACGAAAAACTGTAATAAGAAATTAGAACAAGCAATACAATCCATCTCAAACATAGACATAGTTAAGAAGGTAAAATATTTAGGAATCCTTTGCTCAAATAAGGTTAGCTCTTTGATAACAGATAATTACAAAAATTGGCTAAAAAAGATAAGAGCAGACATCAACATATGGAAAAATCTAAATTTGTTGTGGTTGGGAAAAGTAGCGGCTGTAAAGATGAACATTCTTCCAAAATTCCTATTCCTAGCACAAACTATCCCCTTACTAGACAATAAAGCTAGCTTTTACGGTGAACTTAATAAGACTATAAATCAATTTATATGGCATCCTGGTAAGCCGAGGATCAAGAAGAAAGTCTTACAAGATAGTAAAGAAAGAGGAGGAATAGGTTTGCCCTCTTGGGAAGGTTATGGGAATGCTGCTGCTCTAGTATGGGTAAAAGACTGGGTGAAATTAGATAATCCTAGAGTACTTGCCTTAGAAGGCCATGACCTTTATATGGGCTGGCATGCCTACCTCTGGTATGGTAAGCAAAAAATACACCAAAACTTTACCTCACACCCACTTAGAGCGGCTTTGATGAAAAACTGGCTGAACATCAAAGAAAAATTTTACGTAAAGATACCCAAATGGGTTTCACCTCTTGAAGCCTTTATCAGACCATCCTTAATGACCACTAACAAAAATTTAAATTATGAAGCACTATTAGATACTGAAGAGAATTTGAAATCAGATACTCAAATACGGGAAGAAATTAACATTAATTTAACTTGGTTGGAAATTAACCAACTCAAATCTAGATTTAGAGAGGACAAAAAGCAGGGTTTCAGTAACAAACTGAATAAGTTAGATGAGGCTTGGCTAAATAATGACTCCAAATTAATTTAAAAAATATATGAAATAATTTTACAATATGAGATGCAAGACGAAGAGGTTAAAGCAGTGATGGTTAAATGGATGGAAGACTTCGGTCATAATGTAGAAATTAATAGATGGTCAAAGATCTGGAAATCAACCAAATTTTTAAAAACAGTAAGCTATAAAGAAAACATATATAAACTATTTTACAGGTGGCATTGGTCTCCAGACAAATTGAATAAATGTTTTGGAAAGACGTCAAATTTATGTTGGACTTGTGGGAGGACCCGGGGTACATTGTATCACATGTGGTGGACATGTATAGTAATGAAGAAGTTTTGGGTCATGGTTAAAGAACTGATTTTTGATATTGTGGGTATCGATATGGAGTTGGAGCCAGAACCTTTTTTACTAAATATGTTGGAAGATAACCTGTCAAATGTAGATATGAAATTAACAACCTATATTCTTACGGCGGCTCGTATAACTCGGGCAAAAGCTTGGAAATCGACTACGCTACCGGGAAGAGAAGAAATTCTCGGCAAACTTTCGGAATGGGTGGAACTAGATAGATTGAGTTATCTGTTAAACTCGGATTGTAAAGCAGATCCTATGTATATATGGTCCAAGTTTACTGATTGGCTATGTTAGAACAAAAGATATGATGGCTCACTTAAATGTAATAAGAACATTACTTTTGGTTGTTTAATTTTTTTTATTATTATACTGTTAAAAACCTAATAAAAAAAACTTATAAAAAAAAATATATATTTTATTCAAATTACCCAGTGCTGCTATGGCATGCCAGAAGCATTTATGAGTGATTCAGGATATGAGTGATACGGAGGCCGGGGTGGGGGACCTACTTGCATGAGGGAAATATAATTCCTATGGTTCTTTGACAGATCATTCATGCATTAGACAAGCATGTGCAAAAACTAGCACTTACATACCAGGGAAATGCTAACCACCACTTTGGAATGAGGAAGCAATTTTTCTCCAGGCCAGTTTGGCTGGAGATCCTGGAGATTTTCTGTCATCTTCTGGGTATGGAGCAGTGATCATTGGGGGTGGGGGGAGGGAGATATTTGTGAATTTTCTGCATTGTGCAGGGGGCTGGACTAGATGACCCTGGAGGTCCCTTCCAACTCTATGATTCTATGATTCTAAAAATTGACTGTACATGTATGTATGTGTGCTGTTGTGCTATAGCTACCCAGTGAACTCTGATGAATGGCTCAGTTAATACTCAATCAGCTCATCAATCAATCAGTGGCATATTTGTGAACTATGATTACTGTATGATCTGAACATACAGTCTTAATTTGTGCAATCCCAAAGGATTTTCTTGTTTCATCTGCTACTTGTGTAGATCAGACATGAGTTGCAGGTGTTCGACATCTATCTATATCCAAACTCTGTGAAATATTACCCCCTTTTAACGCAGTGCTTATCCAAGATTCCTTAGCTGCATTCACAACAATATTGAAGGGCAGTAATTTTTGAGCAGCATCTATACCTAGCCTGCCTTTTAAAAGTCTTATTAGTTCAATACCATGTTAATTTAATTGCCTCTCCAGGTGGCCACATTGATGACACAGTATACAGTAGATTGATTTTGCTGTGTGGCCATTGCATGGATCTCCACAAACATTGGCCGAGTTCAGACTGGCAGTTTGGCCTGATATAGGCCCACTTTGCAAGCAGATTAAGAGAGCCCATTCAGATAGCCACAGCTGCTTGGCGTTGCCATGCCACACTCACCCGGTCCTGAAGCGCTTTCATCCCACTTTAAAAAGGTACCTGGGGAAATTGGTGTCAAGCCATCTGTGTGTGGGGGGGGGCAGCCTTGCGCCATGCAGAAGGCGGCATCTCTCCATGGGAGTTGCCACCCAGGCCGCTTTCTCAGGGGGGTGCCATGGGGTGGCATCTGGCCACTACGGGGGCCCACATGGCTTCTTGCCTCTCTGGCACAGCACGTGACCCTCACACATGGGGAGTGGTGCGATCACAGCGTTTCATGGGGAGCTGCAGCACAGTCTCCACTGACCACCCATGAGTGAAGGGCATTACCCCCATGCCACATCAGACACAGGGGGCATGTGGCACCATGCTCCCATGTGGCCAGCCCCTCCACATTCAGGGAGCGACCCATGGCCTCTGGCCCCCCAAGGGACTTGCCCCATGGGACAGAGGATGGCCCTATGGTGGCCCACACCAGTGCTGCCCAGCACATGCCACGGGCCACGCATGGGGACCGGCCCTCCAGGTGGGGCTGCCATGTGGATGCCTCAGCCCCTTTGTGCTCCTGTGGCAGCAAGGGAGGTCACCGCCCGTGTGCACATCAGTGGGCCTCTGTGTGCATACCCCCACCCTACCTGGCCAGGGGCCTGGCTCGGAATGTGCTTGGCCATCGTGGCAGGAGCCAGGATTGGGGATTCAGAGACTCACACACAGACAGGCAAATTAACTCTGGATTTTTATTGCATCTGTCACACTGCCACCTGGAGGGCCAGAGCCAGGGAGCAGGGGGAGTCCGGCCATGGCCGGGGACAGTGCTGTGCCAAGGGCGACCTGCCCCAGCACACATGCGGCACCACATCAGCATCATGGCTGCCTCAGAAGCCAGGTGGCGAGTGCTTCCCGCACTGCACTCCCCTCTTGCCTGTTCCTGTCCTCGATCCTCCATGCTGTTGGTCTAGCCCCAGGCACCTGGGCTGGCACCTCATCCCCGTCGCACCTGATGATCATGTGGCCATGCTCCTCACAGACGTTGTGCATGATGACACACAATGACACCACCGGGACGTAGTTTGCCCCCTGCACGTTGAGCCTCAATGCCAACTGACACCAGCATGCCTTCAGGCACCTGAAGGCACACTCCACAACATTCCTGGCGTGCGCATGTTCCCCATTGAAAATGGCCTGACGGCAATCCAAGGAGCCCTTGTACAGGGTGACCAGCCACCTTCTGGTTGGGTATGCGGCATCGGCTAGCACGAGCGGGGGGACTGAACACCCTCAAACACAATGGTGGGGTGCCCTGGGTCAAACACCCCTGCATTCATGTCCCTGCAGATGTGTGAGTGCCTGAATACATAGGCACATGGTCCTGGCCACTGTGGCCCACAGCGATGTCTGTGAATTGACCCAGATGGTTGACAGTCCCCTGGAAGATGACGGAGCAGATGTTCTTCTGGTTGATGAAGTTGTGGGCCTGGCCAGGCGGTGGCTTGACAGGGATGTGACAGCCGTCCAAAGCACCAACATAGTGGGGGAAGCCCAGTGCTGCAAAGCTGTCCATGATCTGTGCAACAGAGGCATGGCATTAAGACCACAGGGCTCTGCCAGCCCCCCCAACTGAAGCCCCCCTCCCCAGCCTGGGCCATGGATGCACTGGTGGCACTTGGGGGCACCCCATCTGCCAGAGCCGGGGGTGTCACCATGGGGCCTGTGGGGAAACTCACCCTTCCTGGTGGCCCAAGGCATACGGTCCTGCTCAGCAGCTCCAGGTCCATGGCCACAAAAACCTCTGCCACAATCCCCACGACAGTGGACTTCCCAACCCCAAACTGGTTGCTGACCTCTCGGTAGCAGTTGGTGCCCGCAAGCCACCACAGGGTGATGGCCACACACTCCTCCTCCATGATGGCATGCCTCAGGGGCATGTCTGTGTGCGTGACCCAGCCACGCAGGCAGTCCACCAACCACTGGAAGGTGGCCCTCATCACCCTCAAGTTCCTGAGCCACTGCTCATCCTCCCACACTCGGCAGACAAGGGTATCCCACCAGATTGGGTGGGGGTACACCCACCAGCAATGTGGCACACCCTCTTTGCCCAATCTGAGTACCCCAGCTGTGTCCAGGGACTGACTGGCCAGGTAGTCTCTGAGCCTGGCTGTCCTCTGAGCCCTGTAGTGCCGCTGGATCTGCTGTCTCCTGGCTCGGATGCTGTGGATCCTGCCCTGCAGTACTGCTAGACAAAACCTCACGCCCAGGAGCAGGAGCACACCGACCTCTTCGGCATCCATGGTGAATGACCACTCCCTCTCGCTGTGGCTCCTGGAAGGTGCACTTGATTGCCCAGGTGCGGCACCAGCCACCTGACTGGAGGTATGCTGCTCTGCCAGGCACTGCTGGGTGGGGCCAGGTGCCATGTGATCTTGTCCGAATTGCTGCTGTGCCCATGAGCCTATGTGTTTATGCGTTTGGCAAAACGGCCCAAAGACGCGTGCTGCGGAGGCCACCCTGCCAGGGGCCACTCTGCAGCAGTGTGAACACTTTATTCCGCCTCCTCCCTGGTATGGTCTCACATCAGTCCATGCAGTGCAACCGGAAAGTCCCACGACAACTCGGCCCCGGGCTTTTTGCCCCGCTTCCATTGCGCTTCATTTTGCCATTCTGTCCTCAGCCATTATAATGTTTGAAGAGGAAGTACATATCTGTCAAAACATGAAGACACATGTGGACGCGCACATTGGTTGCTGCATGGAAGATCCCATTCCCAGCACACATCTGTGGCATGTGCAGCAACCAGGGGTCCGTTGGAGCAGGAGCACACAGGAGCGCAGCTCCGGGAGTGAGGAGCCCAGGGGGCTGGCACATGACCAAGCCCCGCCCCCTCCTTGGCTTCCCCGAGCAGTGCAGAGGCGCAGCGCCCCGGGGAAAGCCCTGCTAGGGTCTTTATTGTTTTTAATGTTTTGTTTTAATATTGATAATTTTATCATTGTTCCTTTTATGACTGTGTGCTGCTTTTCCAGAGACTTGCTCAAGGTGGCATATAATTTTTCTAAGTATACCATTTTTTATCGGGGCACATGGCACATAAGTACTGGAGAAATTTCACCAACCCTTCTGCAGCTTCCACCCCATTCGTTTGGTGTAGTGGTCAGGAGTTGGACTCTAATCTGGGAGAACCGGGTTTGATTCCCCACTCCTCCACATGCAGCTGCTGGTGTGACCTTGGGCCAGTCACAAGTTCTCTCAGAGCTGTTCTCTCATGAGCTGTTCTCAAAAGACCTCTTTCAGCCCCACCTACCTCACAGGGTGTCTTGTTGTGGGGAGAAGAAGGGGAAGGGATGGGTGCACATGTCCTGGGTATCTCAAGTCTACTTGAAACCTGGTGGTTTCAAGGGAGCAGGAAGAGAATGAGGGTGTGTTCTTTACGCTTATTTTTACCGCACAAAGTATTGGATGGGGAAGGGAATGGAGGAAGAGCAGGTCAGTTTCACTCACCTGTGGAGTGGAGCCTGAGGGGTGGGTGTTGCCTTCTGACACACTTCCGGTATGTTAGGGGGTGTGGCATATGCAAATGAGTTATGCAAATGAATTATGATAATGAGCTCCTGCCCCTCTTTTTCTACGAAATGACCCCTGGTAACAACACAGATCTCCCTGCTCTACACTAGCGTGAGACTGCAGGGGGAAAATCTGTGATCCCCCCAAATGAACGTCATGTATTTATTTCTAAAATTTCAGAATAGCAAAAAGTTGCAATCAGTTCCCCCCTGCAGATAGTCTGAGATCATTCAGTTCCATTCTCCCTTGTGTGATATAATTTTTTTCAACAACGAAAAATGTATAACCAGCTATCTACCCTTGTTGGATACGAACCTAAAGGGAGCATAGGCAGAGAAATAAAAGACATGGGGCTACATCGAGTTATAAATGCTTAGCACTGCTTCAGAACATGCTGATCCTCTGCATTAATTTGCACTTCTGAACCGACTGACAACCCAAGTACACAGCCCCAGTCACCCAGGTCAGATTTACATGTAGTGTGAAATTCCGCTCATCAGCATAACACTTGTGTAATTAGACTTCACACAAATGAAAGTCAAGGAGGTTACAAAGGTGAAGTTCCAACTTAGTGACAGAGTACAACGGCAGCAGAATTCTCTCCCCTCTCTCAATCTTGCTGGGCCTGTGAGATTTTAATAGGGCTGCTGCTATTCTGGGCTGCTTGCCTTGAATGGTGGCTGCACAGAAATCTCCCAGTGGGTGGGATATTGATGTCAAGTGTGGGGGCTAACAATTAAGTACCGATAGATATAAAATAAAGAAAAGCAATAGCTTTGCAGTCTATTTTGGACCCTATCCTGAAGATTTTGAAGATGTCAGACTTTCAGGTTATAAAGTGTTGGAATATGCAAGGTCTATAGTGCAGCTCTATGAAGAAGATCTGAAGACCTCCCTACAGGGGGACAGTTGAAGGACTGGTAGTTAGTATAGCTAGATTAGGGACTGCCCACAATTTCAAATTAAGTCCTCGCTGTCTCTTGATTGGCTCTTCTGGAGACTTCCTGCTTCTGCAGGGCTTCTTTCTTCTTTTTATTCCTCTCATAGCAGTTCGGCTAGACAGTTAAGGCTCTCTCTTCTATGTTGTACAGCAGTTTGTTCTTCTTTAAATAAACTTACGTATTTTTCTCTAAACAGTCAGTGCTCCACTTCCTTTGCATCTTTAAACTCTGCCAGCACAAAGAACACAAAGAACTTTGAAGAACGTCAGTCATCTGTTTTATGCCTTTCAACACGGATCAGCAGGCCACAGAACAATAACTGTCTACAAGCGGGAAATCATACCTAGCTAGTCTCTGGAAATTATGTTTTGATTTTTAAAGTCACATGGATGTACAAAATTCTATACACAGAAGATGCCTGTATCTACATACAATTACTTGGGACTAAGACCCGATGAATTCAGTGGGCCATCTGAAAAAAACATTCGTAGGATCATAACTGTACATTTAACTGTATCATCTTCACTGGTTCTTGGACTGAGATCCTGCCATTTACAGATTTCTCCTTCATTTGAAAAATTGCAATATCTTGCTATTACAGTAACCAGGAAAATAAATTTAACATTAGAATGGACTCTTCCTGTGAAATAAAATGGGGTTCATCTATTAATCCCAAGTAAACCACCCCTCATGGAATGCATGTACTAGAGCTGAAGTAATAGTTTACATTAATAAAGGGGTATGTGCATTTTAAAATGATATAGAATAAGATCTAGAATATTAACCAACAATGAAGTCACTTTCCATGAGATTAAATATGACCATCTGTCAGACCAAATATGTTTGATAGAGTCAAAATTATTTCTTTTGTATGGTTGTATTTTTTAAAGTATTTTAAAGATTTCCTGTGTAACATGAATCCAAAGTGACTCAGAACAACAATTAACAGCTACTGTATAGAAAGGCTTTGTAACTGTGCTTGGAGGGTGATGGATCTGACCAGGGGTCCATTGGAGCAGGAGCGCACAGGAGCGCAGCTCCGGGAGTGAGGAGCCCAGGGGGCGGACACATGACTAAGCCCCACCCGCTCCTCGGCTTCCCCGAACAGTGTAGAGGTGCAGCACCCCGAGGAAAGCCCTGCTAGGGTCTTTATTGTTTTTAATGTTTTGTTTTAATATTGATAATTTTATCATTGTTCCTTTTATGACTGTGTGCTGCTTTTCCAGAGACTTGCTCAAGGTGGCATATACATTTTCTAAGTATACCATTTTTGGCACTTATGGGCACATGGCACATAAGTACTGGAGAAATTTCACCAACCCTTCAGCAGCTTCCACCCCATCAGTTCGGTGTAGTGGTCAGGAGTTGGACTCTAATCTGGGAGAACTGGGTTTGATTTCCCACTCCTCCACAAGCAGCTGCTGGTGTGACCTTGGGCCAGTCACAAGTTCTCTCAGAGCTGTTCTCTCATGAGCAGTTCTCAAAAGACCTCTCTCAGCCCCACCTACCTCTCAGGGTGTCTTGTTGTGAGGAGGGGAAGGGGAAGGGATGGGTGGTGCACATGTCCTGGGTATCTCAAGTCTACTTGAAACCTCGTGGTTTCAAGGGAGCAGGAAGAGAATGAGGATGTGTTCTTTACGCTTATTTTTATTGCACAAAGTATTGGATGGGGAAGGGAATGGAGGAAGAGCAGGTCAGTTTCACTCACCTGTGGAGTGGAGCCTGAGGGGTGGGTGTTGCCTTCTGACACACTTCCGGTATGTTAGGGGGCGTGGCATATGCAAATGAGTTATGGAAATGAGTTATGCTAATGAGCTCCTGCACCTCTTCTTCTACGAAATGACCCCTGGATCTGACAGAGCACCTACCCAGCTCATCTGATCCCTTTAATCTCCTATCATGGAGATTTAAATTAGGACAGTGGGTTGGATTTGACAGTCTACCAGCAGAAAGCGCTGATGGGTGCAGGTTTTTCTGGCTCTTTCCTCCCACTGCTCAGAGAATTTATCCCTGGGGTCACGTGAAGTAATAGACACATTGGCCAGGAGGCTGCAGTGAGGAAAAGATAGGGGACAGAAGCACCCTTCTACTTCTTGAGTGAGTGATACTCCACTGATGGAAGAAGCAGAAGGGAACACTTTTCCTTCTCCCACCACACTTCAGCCTCCCGACATGCATGGATTTTATCACACATGGGTCCTGTAACCCTGGGAATATGCATCTGAGGGATTAGAAATAAACTTCCCCAAGGTCAGAAATGGTTGTTGAGGGGAAGAAAGTGTTACCACAGGTGCTCCCTTTCAAGTGTATCCTTAGACACATGTGGACTCTCCAACTTGGATGAGTCTAGGACAAGAATCTGTAGCTTTCCTGAGTTTGAATGAGTTAGGAAAGGGGGCTTCCCAGAAAGGTAACAAAAGGTGATTGCATCTAGACAAGGCTGGCAGGCTGGAGGCTTCACCTATGTCTGAGTCAGGTTGAGATGAGACAGTCAAACAAGGTCAGAAGAAGTAATCAAGCCCACCTGGTTGCTAATAATTAGATCTTGTCCTGAGGAAGGCTTGCCCTTCCTGATGAAATTACACTGATAGATCTAGTTGGGTGTCCAGCTTTGTAAGCCCTCACGGCAATAGGTAGGCATACAGTCCCATTCATGAATCAGTCTCCTGCCCAAAGTTTTGTCCACTCATTAGCATTGTCTGAGGAGTGCCTTGGCCTCACTTTCTCCAAAGCATAACATCGCTAGCTCCTAAAATGGCTGCCAAAGCAAATTAAGCCAAGATGGAGTCATCGCACACATCTGGGGTCCCTGGTGACAACAGAAAGATCAGGGATCTTGACACGGGCACAGGTCCAAGCCAATGAGCACACACCAGACCTCACTCTTTTAAACCCCAGCAAAGCAATATCATACCAATCTAATGCTAATTATTGTTAGTGCTGTTGATGGTTCTTCGTCAGCAATGAGCTACCCTGTTACTGGAAGAAGCATCATTACCCAGGCCACAACGACTGGGACCAATTTACACGTCCATCCACTTTTGCTCTCTATTGAACAAAAACAACAACAGTAGTAGCAATAGCACTTGTAGTAGTAGTGGCACTGGTAGTTGTTATATGTATAGTTCCCTGAATTCCCCACATTATCAGACACACTGATGGAATGGTTAACCCAAAAGCTCCATACCCAGTATATTTCCCATAATAAATAAATCTATATAGACTGGAAGGAGCTTGGGCAGCAAGATATAATCTAATACCTGAGCCCTGTTATGGAAAATAAAAGTAAAAGAACCATCTGTCTCATCAATTTTAATTTAAAGAGATACTGGTCGTAGCGGTATAGCCTACCCCGGCCACCCTCTGTACCATCTATGTCTAACATACCACAAATAGCATTCCACTCCCTCTTTGCTCTATAATGCTCAGACAATACATTCTCATAAATATGGGTCTAATTCAGTCACAGTAAGCACATTTGGACATCCTTGATTCTCCAGTGAGAGAGTCTAACAGCACAAAATTCGGTTTCTTAGTATTCATTTGACTTTGAGGTAACTCTGGTCGAGTTCAGACTGGCAGTTTGTCCCGATATAGGCCCACTTTGCAAGCGGATTAAGAGAGCCCGTTCACACAGCCACAGCTGTCTGGAGTTGCCGTGCCGCACTCACCCCATCCTGACGTGCTTTCATCCCGTGTTTAAAAGGTACCTGGTGAAACCGGTGTCAAGCCGTCTGGGTGCACGTTCATCCCGCTTCCTGGCAGAGTGGACACAAATAAGCCGCAACATCAAGCGGTGCCAGTAATGTGAACCTGCTGATCTGGCTGCTGCACCCATGCGCCTATGTACCCATGCACCTATGCACAGGTCAGCAAAATGGACCAAAGCCGTGTGCAACCGGGGCGCCACTGCCAGGGGCCACCGCACAGTGTGAACACTCTGTTCCGCCTCCTCCCCGGTATGGTCCCGCATCAGTCCACACAGTGCGAATGGAAAGCCCTGCGACAACTCGGCCCGGGTCTTTTTGACCCGCTTCCCTTGCGCTTCGTTTTGCCAGTCTGTCCTCAGCCAGACATTTTCCCTCTTATTTTTCATTTACTTCTGCACAGCTCACATAATTTCTTCTGCTGCATTTTAGAAAGCAGCTTAGCTAACATTCCAGATAGTTCTTCCAATTAGACTTCTTGGCCTGAGGATTCATTAATTAGCTTTTTTCCATTTCAATCAGAGATTTCCTGCCCTTTTCACTGGCCTGCTGTTAGGGCTTTGGACTTTTGCCCTTACGTGTTCTGCTATAGCTACTGCAACAAGAAATCCTTCAGGGCACCACGTTTCAGCAGAGAATGGCGTTCTCCAGGAAATCTTAACCAGAGCCCCACTCTCCACCCTCAGGCAGAACTACAAGTTAAATATCATATCCACTTGACCTCTTCTGAGGGTCACCAAAGTTTGTTCTTCCACCAAGTAGATTTTATTTAGCTTGCTTGTTTATGAAATCGGGGATTTGTGATTGTTATTAATGTTTTAAAACTTTTTTTTTAATCCACCACATTTTGTAGATGGTTGTAGAGATGGAATTCGCCTTCCTTACTTGCTTATGGTGTAGAGATTAGAGTCAGACTAGCACTTGGGAAATCCACCTTCACACCCCCACTTGCCACGGAAGCTTGCTGGGTGACCTTGGGCCAGCCACATACTCTCAGCCTAATCTACCTCACAGGGTCGTTGTGAGGATAAAATGGAGGAAAAGGAAATGTTGTAAGATGCTTTGGGTCCCCGTTGGGCAAAAAGGTGAGATATAAACAAAGGAAATAAAAATAAAATATTGGCACAGTTGGTTCTGCTTCTCCATCAGCCTTACAAGATTTTGCTGATTTCCATAAAGGCTTGGTTGTTCACATAGATCGTTTACTACTAGTTGGCTTGCCTCATGGCCTGCTGCTCACAAGTCACAACAATTGGTACTGAACCTTTGATACACTGGTGGGTTGTTGTTTTTTTCTGCATGTGAACAGCCTGAATATATTTGATTGTGGAAAAGATCCCTGAACATATGGCTTTGCTGCAGCTGTTTTCTTCCCAGTGATCACACGTGCCCCTTCGTGGCCCAGGGCCCTCACATATATCAAACCGCAGGCCACATGTTGCATTGAGACATATTCAGGGGTCATTTCGTAGAAAAAGAGGTGCAGGAGCTCATTAGCAAAACTCATTTGCATAACTCATTTGCATATGCCACACCCCAACATACTGGAAGTGTGTCAGAAGGCAACACCCACCCCTCAGGCTCCACTCCACAGGTGAGTGAAACTGACCTGCTCTTCCTCCATTCCCTTCCCCATCCAATACTTTGTGCAATAAAAATAAGCGTCAAGAACACACCCTCATTCTCTTCCTGCTCCCTTGAAACCACCAGGTTTCAAATAGACTTGAGATACTCAGGACATGTGCACCACCCATCCCTTTCCCTTCCCCTCCCCACAACAAGACACCCTATGAGGTAGGTGGGGCTGAGAGAGGTCTTTTGAGAACTGCTCATGAGAGAACAGCTCTGAGAGAACTTGTGACTGGCCCAAGGTCACACCAGCAGCTGCATGTGGAGGAGTGGGGAATGAAACCTGGTTCTCCCAGATTAGAGTCCAACTCCTGACCACTACACCAGACTGATGGGGTGGAAGCTGCTGAAGGGTTGGTGAAATTTCTCCAGTACTTATGTGCTATGTGCCCAGATAAAAAAGGGTATACTTAGAAAATGTATATGCCACCTTGAGCAAGTCTCTGGAAAAGCAGCACACAGTCATAAAAGGAACAATGATAAAATTATCAATATTAAAACAAAACATTAAAAACAATAAAGACCCTAGCAGGGCTTTCCCTGGGGCGCTGCGCCTCTGCACTGCTCGGGGAAGCTGAGGAGGGGACGGGGCTTGGTCATGTGCCCGCCCCCTGGGCTCCTCACTCCCGGAGCTGCGCTCCTGTGCGCTCCCGCTCCAACGGACCCCTGCACATATTGCATGACATGACAAACCAGGACTTGCTTTCCCAGCAGTATCACAGTAGCTGTGGGGAATGTCACTTTAAAGATCTGTAGAGGCCCAGTTTGGTTCTGAGCCACACCATGGGAGAAGGAAGGGCTCCGGCCTTCCCCACATACACTATTTTCCTGGGAGAGAGTTATTTGCCCATTTCTGGAGCTGCATGTGCAGTACCAAAACTAGTCAAATACCTTCCCTTGAAGTAGGGTTGCCAGCTCTGGGTTGGAAAATACCTGGGGATTTTTGGGGTGGAGCCTGATGAGGGCAGGGTTTGGGGAGGGGAGGGACTTCAGTGGGGTATAATGCTATATAGACCACCTTCCAAAGTGGCCGTTTTCTCCAGGGGAACTGATCTCTGTCACCTGGACAGCAGTTGTAATTCTGGGTGATCTCCAGCCCTCACCTGGAGGTTGGCAACCCTAATTTGGTTTCATGTAGGCTCTGGGAAATGGTGCTTAGGGATGGCAGGAGTTCCTCCTCCCACCATCCCATGGTCCTGAGCCAAACCCAGACCTTCAAAACACTGTCCTCCAGAGCTGCTGTGCTGCTATGGGGAATGCTAGTCAGATATGGAGAACCCAGACCCTACATACTACAAAATGTAGCATGTGGTTTGGCCTTGCATATTTTGGTATTCTTCCACACACCAGTTATGTTTCTCAGAAGAAGAAGAAGAAGAAGAGAAGAAGAGATTGGATTTACACCCCGCCCTCCACTCCCCAAGGGAGTCTCAGAGCGGCTTACAAACTCCTTTCCCTTCCCCTCCCCACAACAGACACCCTGTGAGATAGGTGGGGCTGAGAGAGCTCTTTCCCAAGCTGTCCTTGAGGGAACAGCTGGCACAGAGCTATGGCTTGCCCAAGGTCATCCAGCCAGGTGCAAGTGGAGGAGTGGGGAATCAAACCCGGTTCTCCCAGATTAGAGTCCGCGCACTTAACCACTACATCAAACTGGCTCTCTCTCTCAGAGAGCCTCCTCCTTTTTAGGATAAGATTAGGATTATCCAGGGGTCCTTTCGTAGAAAAAGAGGTGCAGGAGCTCATTAGCATAACTCATTAGCATAACTCATTAGCATATGCCACATCCCCTGACATCACCGGAAGTGTGTCAGAAAGGGAATGTAAGTTTCAGCCCCTTTATACCCTATGGGCCATTGAAATCAATGGCAAAAACTCATAGGGTATATGAGGGGCTGAAGGAAATGGGGTTTGAGAGAGAAGCTCCAAAATTGCAGGGTAGCTGCTGGGGCCTCTCCTTGAAATACCCACCAAGTTTCAAGAAGATTGGACCATGGGGTCCAATTCTATGGGCCCCCAAATAGGTTGTCCCATCCCCTCCATTGTTCTCTATGGAGGGAAAAACTTTTTTCCTACCATAGAGAACAATGAAGGGAATGAGGGCAACCTGTTTTGGGGCCCATAGAATTGGACCCCCTGGTCCTATCTTCTTGAAACTTGGTGGGTATTTCACAGTGAGACCCCAGCAGCTACCCTGCAAGTTTGGTGCCTCTCCCTCAAACCCCCTCCCCTCCAGTCACTTTTAAAGTTGCTGCTGAATTTCGACGGCAATTCGGCAGCGGGCCGAATCAGATCAGAGAATCTGATTCGGCCTGTGGCTGCCCTAGTGGCCACTCCTGAGCTCCAGCCCCAAAGGACCCCTGTGATTATCTGTATAGCAGCAGTTAGGCTTTCTTTGTGTTAGGTCCAGACTTCTAGAATGGCCTATCAGGTGGGTGCAGACGGCATTCACTAGTTGCCTTCATGAAGACCTGCCAGGCAGTTCTGTCTCAGAGGGTGTTTCATCAGTGCATTTTTGAAATAAATTGATAACGGATTCTTATGTTTTTGTGCCCTTGCGACACTGTTGTATTGTTAGATGCCGTAAATCTAAGGAAATAAGGTGTGATATAAATATCTTAAATAAATGAATTAAAAGCAAAAAAGAAATTACATCACAATTTGAAATGAGAATTACTATCGAGTTGTCTCTTTACCTTTTATGACAGATTCAGTAACTGTCCATTTCTGGTTGCTGAACTGTCCAGTTAAATTGTGTATGTACATTTTTATACTGCAGCTGTTAAAAAAAAATCTTATTTTTCATTTTTTTTAGACCAATAGTGAAAATGTGTGTTGTGACTTGTTTTGCTGCCATGTGCCTGATATACATTGTCTGCACCGAACACTGGGGGGGGGGGGGGGGACAACCGATTAGCAGGTAAATTGCAATTTGCTAATCCCATGATCCGTTTTGTGCATGCCCCAACATGATGGCATCTTGCTGACTGCACAGGTGAAAAATACAGGCACTGTGGGTCATTTCGATAATGTCTCAGGCTGTGCTGCTGTAAAGATGGGGTAATTGCAACTGATTATGTGCTTTCATAGAGTCCCTTTACTGACCTAGTCATGACCCCTTGCATGTATGCTTTCTTCTGTGGTGACTGAAAATATTTATTTCACTGGTAGTACAGATTCAAAAGTGTCCGCAAACTGCAATACATAATTTACAAATGTGGCTTACTTACCAAGTTACAACTCAACCAAGTGGCTCCTTGGTAGACAGGAAAGTGCTTGACATGGCATTCAAGCTGAACTTTGAAGAGAACTCATTAGGGCACTGCAGCACAGAAAATTCAGCTGATTTCCAGGCTCCCCTCAATGTTTTCAACATTCCTGTATATTACACTGCTAGCCAGGTGCATAGCCAGTGAAGGGGCATTTGGGGGCAATGCCCATACAGCTGTGCACTGCCCCCTCAGACAAAAATTCTTTTGAAAATTAAAAAAGTAAGATGTGCATGGGGTTTCCAAAATGATCCCAGGCACAGTCACAGAAGCTTCAGTCTTTTTAAAAATGCAAAGTAAAATAAAATATAATTGCAATAAAATAAAATAAAATTACAAAATGCAAAAAAAAAGAGAGAGACAGAGATTCTCCCCCTCCCAAGCTTATACAGAAAAACAGTCTGGAACTGAGTGTCTACAACTGAAGGAACTAGAGAAACAGAGGAGGACTAGAGGTTGCAGTGGAGCCAGAGCTGCTGCTTCTTCTGCGGCAAGAAGAGCAGCAGGTGCAGCTGGGGTGCCCCCTGGATTTCCCCACACCCCACCAACCAAAAGTTTCTGGCTATGCCTCTGCTGCTATCCCACCTTTCCTCCATCATGGAACTCAAGTCAGTGTTCCCAGGTTGCCCAGAAGATCTCCCATCCAGACATTGAAGAGACATAGGCCTGCATGGCTTTAGCAAGGTTACTGTATCATATGCTTTCAGACCGTAGCCAGAACTATTAAGGCATATCCTGCTTCTTAGAAGCAGTCTTTCATGCATTATAGATAAACAAACCCTGGTGGTATACTCTTTTATTGCAATTTAAGTGGAAAAGAGAGCTTCAACTCAATGTTATATCATTCTGTTGTCGCAGTTGGCCAGGATAATGAAATTCTGCCCTGAAGGGGCATATTTAGCTGGTTGATAAAGCCAGCATTAAACAAGCTTCTGAGGTCATTCATGCGGTGGAGCCATTGAAACACAATTTATTGTTTTCATTTCATGTCATCCAGAATGATTATGCATGTCACAGATAAATGGCAGGATTATGTCTCATCACATCCTGGTTCAAAATAGATTATATCAGATTTTGTGGGACTGGTGAACTGTGATCTCAGTGCACTTCTGTGGCATCAAATTATCAGCCATCAAACCAAAAAGAAGCCTAAACCAAAACAACAAACTACAATAAGCATTGTCACCTAGTAGCTTTATTATATTACTCTTTCAGGGGAACAGCTAGATTTGGGTCCAGTAGCACCTTAGAGATGAACAAGATTTTTGGGATAGAACCATTCAAGAGTCAAAGGTCTCTTCAACATCTGATGAAGGCAGCTTTGACTCTTGAAAGCTTATACCTCTAAAATCTTGTTAGCCTTGTTGGTCTCTAAGGTACTACTAGAATTAAATCTAGATGTTCTTCTGGAGACCAACATGGCTGCCCTCTGAAACTCTTTCGACGAATCACCTTAGAGTTACAGGATGTGGCTGTGGTAAATTTACCTTGAAAAGATAAAGTTGAAGCAGTCTGTTCTTAGAGGTGAATGTAATCTGCTGGATTCAACCCTGAAAGCTAAAACAGAGTACAGTCTCTAAAAAAAAAAAAAGCATCCCAACAGAGTTTAACTTAATCTATAAATGCAAGCACAGAAATTTACACCAGTGTGGTCCCACTGAGGTCAATAGTAATAAAGTGATGTAAGCTGCACAGGGACTATTTCAGCTCATCTGGGCTATGGACAGGATTGCCACTAAGAATTGAAGCAACAGTTTCACTGACCCTTTCCACAGCTTTAAACTTTCCCTAGCAAAACTCATTCAAGTCTAGAAGAAATATGAGAATACGTGGAACTGAACCTTAACATTCCCTAGATTCTGATGCTGTCAGCATATTTTATTTATTATTTTATTTATTTATTTACTTATTTATTGCAACTCAAGCTGGAAATTAATATGTTCCACCTTTAGCTCAGAAGAGAAACTCTCTTCTCCATATTTATTTATAAACAACTATTTCTGTCCTAGCACTACTACTATAAATATTTCATAGGTATGCCCTATGGAACATTCCTTATTTAAATACCTTGAAGCACAAAACCCCCAGGCAGGCCAAGGCTAAACGATACTGAGGAGAAAATACCCAGAATCCTGAACTTCGGATTATTCTACAATAGGTTTGCTGACTTCAGTAAAGTTGTTTCTGATCTACTCTGCCTTTAAATTAGATTTCAGATTATAGGACATAAATCCTATATAAAACAGAAGGCAATAGGGTTTATCTAGAAGGAAATGTGATGTCTCAAGGACAGTTGTCTCAGAGCTCTCTCAGCCCCACCTACCTCACAGGGTGTCTGTTGTGGGGAGGGGAAGTGAAAGGAGTTTGTCAGCTGCTCTGAGACTCCAAGTGAGTGAAGGGAGGGATATAAATCCAATCTCTTCTTTTTCTTCTTCTTCTTCTTCTTCTTCTTTGTTTTTAGGCGAACACTTTAGAATTTCTCCCCAGGTTTTTAGAAGTCATCTTTTTACTACTCCCTCATGTCATACCTTTAACTACAGCATGGAGTAATTTTCCAGTGTTGCAGATTTTTGATAAAAGGTACAGAATTAGGATGAGTTTTAAAATAGGGGAACAATAACTGTTCAGTTTTAAGCTTTCATTTCTTTCCAGCTATTAGCGTTCACTAGATGCATAACAAATTTTGAACCTGAAGTTGGAATCTGGGTTTCCATTCATTTAATGATGTGATGTTCTTCCTGAATCTTTTAAATGGCATGCCTTTATGCTTCTGTCACAAGATGCCAAGATATAATCACTATTTCACTTATAGCATTAAAGGGGATGCTATAGAAGGAGGAAGAGGGGGAAGAGAGTTGGATTTATACCCTGCCCTTCACTCAGAGCGGCTTACAATCACCTTCCCTTACTCTCTCCACAACAGACACCCTGTGAGGTAGGTGGGGCTGAGAGAGCTCCAAGAGAACTGTGGCTGGCCCAAGGTGACCCAGCTGGCTTCATGTGGAGGAGGAGTGGGAAATAAAACCTGGTTTTTCAGGTCAGAGTCCGCCACTCTTAACCACTACTACCAAACTATCAATTGTCCTCAATTTTTTTTAATGAAGACTTTTGTCCCTGGCAGAAAATGATCTTTTAGCCTATTAAAGATTTTCTTAGTTGATTAATCATCTGCCTTTTAATAATGTATTTATTATTTATTTACAAAATTTATAGCCCACACTTTTGTCCTCATCAGGGCCACCAAAGTGGCTTTCAGATTAAAAACATTTATAATAAAATGTCATACCTTGTAATTATTTGTATGGCCAGGAATTCTGTGCTAATCCTGCCTGATTTTGTTGGGAAATTTTGTGCATTTGGTGTACAACATTCTTACAACCCTTTTTATATCATTGACATTTTTGTGGCATTTTACACCATTTGTACCATTTCATGCCATTGATTTGTACAACTACTACAAAAAAAAAGCAAAAAAAAAATGATGACCACAGTTTCATTCTGAGGGTGGATAAATCATAGAAGAAACTGGAACTTTGAACTGAGCCAGAGTTCTTATAAACATCCCCAAAGGCCATTTTAGCAGCTACTTTGGAGATGGCTAGTGTCCCCCCCCCCCCCCGCCTTAGCACTTCACATCCTAATATGCAGAATCATTATTCACACTGAACAGACTTATTTATCTATCAGCTTTGGTGACTGTTTTGTGTTGTGTGCTGGTTTTTAGTTCATTTAACAGATTTATTTCTTGACAACATTCACTTAATATTTTTTTATTGTGAACAAGGAGTTGGTAATTTAAATGTACTAGATTTATAGCACCAACAGGGTTTATTCTCCAGTCAAATGTTTATTTACATGAGTTTCACTGGCCAGCAGAACAACTGTCGCTGTCACCGAATCAATATTAATGGAGCTTTCCATAAGTGTTCTGGTAAACAAAAGTGAAAAGAGAATTGAGTCATGTTTCTTAACATTTTAAAGGCATAATATCAAGGTCAAGAATATGATTTAATTAATTAATTAATTAATTAATTAATTAATTAAGATTTTTATCCTGCCCTCCCCGCCTCGCAGTGGGCTCAGGGCAGCTATCAACATAATTTAATATACAATAACATACTATAAAACCACAATATAAAACACACAATAACCGTTAAACAGTTTCACTACAAGATGGCACTTCATCACCCCCCCCCCATCTGAACAGCATCAGCAGGCAGTCTGCCAAGTAACCACTTGGTGCTGGTGCTCTAGGCGGCAATCTTTAATACTCGGGTCAGGACCATTAGGTTGCAGTGGCCCCTACTTATAAGCCTGGCAGACGCACTCCATCTTGCAGGCCCTGCAGAACTGTAAAAGGTCCCACAGGGCCCTGATGCTCTCCGGGAGCTCATTCCACCAGTGAGGGGCTGCCACCGAAAAAGCCCTGGCCCTCGTTGCCACCAATCAGGCCTCCCTGGGCCCTGGAAGAACCAGGCGGTTCTGGGAACCAGATCGAAGTGCTCACTGGGGTACATATGGGGAGAGGCGGTCCCTCAGGTAAACAGGTCCCTGGCCATATAGGGCTTTATAGGTAAGCACCAGCACCTTAAACCGGATCCAGTATGCTATAGGCAGCCAGTGCAGTGCCTTCAAAGCGGGCTGTTTTTTTATTAGGACTGTTATTAGAAGCAAACCTTATAACACCCCATTTCCCATCTCCCAAACTACTGTTCTTTAGTGCTGCACTGTAATCTTAGCATAGCTGTGTCACTGAAATGGATTTTGGTGATTGGACTTCATTTTCTAACTGAGCTGAATAAAGAAGCATGCACCTTCAACAGGAAGAAAATGAAATAAAAGGCCTGATGGGTGAAAAGTTACAATCACTTTTCAGTGGCACAGGAACATTTTTTAAAAGGATTTTTCTTTCCTGGTCATATGCATGATATAGAATCCAGCCAGCAAATAAATGCTATGGTCATGGAGCAACTTGGGTGGTTGGTGACAAAAAAAAATATTTCAGTGGGATATTTGTTGGCATTACTTTTATCCTTGAATGCCTACTGTGAAGAAATGCATTTTTGGGGTCGAGGTCTGACCTGAGTAAAACCTTTAAAAGGTTTTCTCTCTGGGCAAAGAACAGGCAGGGAAGGGAAGTTAGGTCAATGTTAAATAGATAGCACTACTAATATGACTACAATAATTTCTGAAATACAGTAATGGCAGTAAACGTATCACTGTGTCATCTCACTACCTGCTTTCCTCTCCCAAGATACTGGGGGGATTAATGAAGGAAAACTGTAAGGCTCCTCTGAACTGTAAGGCTTCGTCTACGCAGAGGCAGAACTGAAGCAACTTGACTCATGGGCGTCAACTACGGGGGGGCTCGAGGGCTCGAGCCCCCCCCCTGAAATTTCCCGGGGGGGGGGCTCAGCCGCCCCCGGCAAAATGGAGCGCCTGGTGGCCAGTCAGCCGGCCGTCGCCGCCTTTCCTTCCCCCCCACCCCCGGCCTGCCCTCCTGCCTCCCTGGGGCGGCGGGGGGGAGAGAGGCTGCGCTCATCTGCGCCACCCCCGCACGCCCCAAGCGCGAGGCGGAGCGGGAGCTGAGGGCCCGCAAGGGCGACGCGCCGGCGCCCGAGCTCTCCATAGCTATTAAATGCACACTCCGGGGGCGGGGGCGGCGGGGGGACTTCA
Source organism: Lepidodactylus listeri (assembly GCA_029233225.1). NCBI lineage: Eukaryota > Metazoa > Chordata > Lepidosauria > Squamata > Gekkonidae > Lepidodactylus > Lepidodactylus listeri. The sequence continues at coordinate 51,644,528 of JARCFY010000016.1, read as the reverse complement.
AAGGCGCTCCTCGGAGGGGAAAAAAGGGGTCTTTCTGGAAGCCACCCGGTGCCTTCAATCACAGCCGCCCAGAGGCTTGCTGCTGACAAAGATGGGGGTTTGTCTTTCAAACGCAGGGGCTGGAGACAGGCGCCGCGGCGCTTCTTCTGGTGCAGATATGCCAGTGCGCGCCTGGCCGTGCCCAGGACCAGACGGCGCTTGGCCCTTTGGCAGCGGGGAGAGGGGTGAGGGCGGGAGAGGGAGGGAGGGAGGGGGCAGGGAGCGTGGTGGGCGGGCATGGCCCGGGGGAGGGAAGCGGCGGCAGCGGCTCCCTTGGGGGGGACAGCGGCGGGGACATGGTCCCGAGTGAGAGAGCCCCCGCCCCCCCCGGGGATTTAAAAAGTCTACACCCCTGACTTGACTTGGAGAAAGAACCCAGAAAACAGCTGCCGGTAAGGTGAGTAGGGTTTTTTTTTTTTTTTTTGGCCTTTCCTAAACTACTAAACTATGGAGTGTTAACTGAGGTTGCTTTGTGTGAGGACAGAGTTTGAAGGTGAATGGGTGCTTGTAGCCTGCTGGAGAATGGTCTTTTCATCTGGGTCTGTTTGTCCGGGGCTGATTGCAGGCCCCACCCCTTTTGCTGCTGCTGCTGAGAGGCAGAGGCTGTGGGCCAATGAACCCTAAGGCTTTTTGTTATGTATTGGAGTTGGAACATTCCAGTACTGTTTCTACCAGAGTCTGGCTGAGCTTGGAGCTCAAGAACAATAGCCCACCAGGACTCTGGAGGTGACCAATGAGGAATTAATGGTTATGACAATGGCCTATCATTGGTAGTTGTTTGGGAAGTGGGTGGGGTTTGCATGCTATTTAAACAGGGCCATTGCCCTATCTGTTTGTCTTTGTTCTTGCTGAATCACTAATAAAGCTGAGCTGATCACTAGGCTTGGGATCTGACTGTCCATGGAACCTAGTATTTAACACTTCTTTTAGAAAGAGACGTGAGCTGAAGGGCAAAAGTCAAAGGGCTCTTGGCTTAGGGATCTGGCCTGAGGACCCTGCATCACTCTATATATCTTTAAATGAACCACTGACCAGTTGTGAAGGTAGAAAGCAAGCAGGGGAGTGAGGTCTATCCAGTGTTTTGCCGAGAGTGCCACATGTACAATTATCTAACCACTGGGTAGAAAATGTGGGTGTGTGCTTGCTGCATGGAGCTCATGGCTCTCAGGGAGCAGGTTCATTCCCTTGAGGCTAGGATTGCTGACCTGGAGAAGCTGAGGCCGAGAGAGACATTTGGGGAAGAGACCCTCAAGGAATTATGAAAACAGTCCCACTCCTGTGCTTACAGCTCTTTTGCTGTTGTGGAGAGTAAGACTCTCAAGGTCGAAGGGTCTCAATCTGAAGAGGAGGTATGTAATCCCTTAGAAGGGACCCCTTCCTTGGGCAGTGGACCAATATCTTCCCATACCAAGGATATTCCTAAGGGTCTATGGGGGCAGGGGCGTAGACTTTTTAAATCCCCGGGGGGGGGGCTTTCTCGTGCGTGTGTGCGAAGTGCGCATGCTTGGGACCATGTTCCCGCCACTCTCCCCCCCCGCCCCAGGGAGCCGCCTCCACCGCTTCCCTCCCCCGGGCTGTGCCCGCCCACCCGCCGCACTCCCTGCCCCCCTCCCTCCCTCTCCCCGCTCACCTCAGATTGCTGCTGCCTGCAGCTGGGGGCCGGCGCGTCACCCTTGCGGGCCCCCGGCTCCTGCTCCGCCTTGTGTGCTGAAAATTCCTGGGGGGGCTCAGCCACCCCCGGCAAAATGGAGTGCCCACCGGTGGCCAGTCAGCCGGCCATCACCGCCTCTCTCCCCCCCACCCCAGGGAGGCAGGAGGGCAGGCCGGGGGTGGGGAGGAAGGAGAGGCGGTGACAGCCAGCTGACTGGCCACCAGCGGGCGCTCCATTTTGCTGGGGGAGGCTGAGCCCCCCCCCCGGGAAATTTTGGGGGCGGCTCGAGCCCCCCCGTAGTTGACGCCCATGTATGGGGGAGGTGGGCTTCTGGTAGTGGGTGACTTGATCATTAGGAATAGAGAGAGCACGGTCTGTGACAGGCCTTTTACCCAGATGGTGACTTTCAAGGTGGCGGATATCACACACTATCAAGATAGGTATATAGTATATAGATTTTGTGTCTTTTCCCAGCTGCAATGTTTTAGCTGATCCTTGGTTTGAACTCTTGTAAACTATAAGTGAATAAAATGTCATTTGTTGGATTTTAAGGCAATTGAAGAACTAGCAAAGCCATCAATAAAAGGAACAAAGATAACCTTTAAAAAAAGATAGGTTGATGCATGTTGGCCTCAGTGACACTGGGAAATGTAGTCGTGTTGTCCTGGAGGGAAAAATTAGATTACTAGGTAGAAAGTTAAAGGCCAGGACTTCAAAGGGAGCATCTTATAGGACGTTTTTGAGATCCTATGAGGTGGTAGTCAAGGCCGGGAAGAGACAGTTCTACGTGGCCAAGATTGCATCTGCAAGCTCACACCTGGCACAGTTATTTAGAACTTGGAAAGTATTGGAGTCGGGAGGCGAGTGGTAGTGATTTCATAGCAAAGCTCTTTATTGAGGGTCAGATGGAACATGAGAAACCCTGGGCTCAGAGCCCTCTTTTATGCCAGCCAGAGACAATGCCCCGACCTCACCCATAAGCTCTGATAGGACCTTAAGTCCGTGGTTGCATTTCATAGGTCCCCCAGTGGGAGACCCAGGCTCGTAACTGGTGGTCGCTCAGGATCCGACAGGCTATTGTTTTACCTGGCCGAAGCTCAGGTAGATTCTGACCATGTGCGCTGCCCATGTGGCGGTCACCATTACGAGAGACCAGGCGACCGCAGTCTTAGTACACAACAGAACTATTTGTTCCTTAACAGAACTGCCTCAGGGCAGACCAAATAATAGGGAATTGGATATTGGCTGTGAGGTTTTTGTGAGCTATTTTGCAGATAAAATTCTGCTGCTCCGCCATGATCTCCCAGCCATGGTTGAAACAGTGAGTGAACTCAAGGCCCCATGCACGTCTTCTAGTTCCATTTTGGTTTATTTCAGTCCACTCAGTCTTGAGGAAGTTGACAGTCTACTCTAAACTGTACACCCAACCATATGCAGCCTTGACCCGTGCCCTTTGTGGCTTATAAAAGCTGGCCGTGAGGGGCTATGAGTTGTCCTCAGGGAGATTGTCAACAAGTCCTTCGAAGAGGGACTGTTCCCAGAAGCACTCAAGGAAGTGATGGTCCACCCTCTCCTGAAAAAAAAATAATTGGACCCGACTGAATTGGCCAATTATCAGCCGGTTTCCAACTTGCCCTATTTGGGCAAGGTCCTGGAGACAGTGGTGGCGATTAAGTTGCAGAACTTTCTGGATGACACTTCCATGGTAGACCTGTTTCAGTCCGGCTTCCGGCCAGGTCATGGGACAGAGACGGCACAGGTCACCCTCACGAATGACCTCTGATGGCATCTGGATCAGGTGGTATGGAGGTACTGGTGTTGTTAGATCTGTCAGCTGCATTCAATACAATCAACCACCAGCTACTGAGCCACCGCCTCATCGACATGGGGGTTCAGGGGCTTGCCTTGCAATGGCTTGTCTCCTTCCTCCAAGGCCAGGGACAGAGAGTGGTGCTGGGCGAGCAGACGTCCCAGAGGCACCCGCTAGTATGCGGTGTGCCACAAGGGGTGGTGCTATCTCTGATGCTGTTTAACGTCTATATGTGCCCTCTTGCCCAGATTGTCTGAAGGCATAGGCTGGGTTGTCACCAGTACGCTGATGACACCCAGCTGTATCTGTTGTTGGGTGGCCAGTCTGGGGCCGCCCCAGATGACTTGGAGCAGGTGCTTCAGGACGTGGCAGGTTGGCTTAGGCTGAGCTGATTGAAATTGAATCCAATGAAGTTGGAGGACCTGTCCCTGAGTCGAAGAGGGCTCGGGGTAGGGATCCCACTACCAGCCTTCAGGGGGGCACCGTTGGTGCCAGCGCTGACGGTCTGGAGTTTGGGAGTGCTCCTGGATGCCTCCTTAATGATGGAGGCCCAGGTAGCAGCCACTGCCAAGGCAGCCTTTTACCATCTACAGCTGATTAGGCAGTTAGTTCCCTTCCTTGAATGCAATGACATGGCGACAGCGATCCATGCAATGGTCACCTCGAGGTCAGACTACTGTAATGTTCTCTACGTGGGGCTGCCCTTGTCTCAGCTCTGGAGTGCAGAATGTCACAGCCAGGTTGCTGATGGGCCTCTCAGTGCGAGACTACATCCAGCCTGCGCTGAGGACGCTGCACTGGCTGCCTATAGCATACCGGATCTGGTTCAAGGTGCTGGTATTAATCTTTAAAGCCCTATATGGTCAGAGGCCTGCCTACCTAAGGGACCACCTTTCCCCATATATACCCCAGAGAGCACTGCAGTCAGGCACCCAACATCGCCTGACCCTCCCTGGCCCTAGAGAGGCCAGGTTGGTGACCACCAGGACCTGGGCCTTCTCGGTGGTGGCTCCTCACTGGTGGAATGAGCTCCCAGAGGACATCAGGGCCCTGCAGGACCTCTTGTAGTTTCGCAGGGCCTGCAAAGTGGAGCTCTTCCACCAGGCCTTTATGTAGGAGCCGTCACTGGAAGAAATGGCCACTGGTAAAGTGGCTGGTTGAAATCACTGGCCCAGTACATCTGCTGGTGGAAGCCTCCTGGCCGAGGATATTTAGGCTGCTGTTCCTGGTGTAGGATTATTGTACTGCTGCCATCTTCTGTGGTTTTACTGTTTATTTGTGTATACGGATCTAATTTTATCTTTTGTATGCTGTGGATTTTAAATGTTGTTAGCCACCTTGAGCTGGCTGTGCTGGTTAGGTGGGATACAAATCTAAGCAAATAAATAAATAAATAAATAAATAAATAAATAAATAAATAAATAAATAAATAAGGGTTACTGGAGAGGGAAACACATGCTAGGTGTCTAGATACCAATGCTAGAAATTTCCAAGCCTTCTGGCCTGGGGGAGCTGAAGTGCTTGGTGTTCAATGACAATTTAAATATAGTAGGGATTTCAAAACATGGTGGAACAGGCTCAGGGAGCAAAGATGTTTATATACAAATGCTAGATGTGTCCGAGGTAAAATTGGGGAGTTGGAATGCTTGGTGTTGGGGGAAAACATAGACATTGTGGGTATTTCAGAAACTTGGTGGGATGAGGAAAATCAGTGGGATACGGCGATTCCTGGTTATAAATTAAATCAGAAGGATAGGGGTGAGAAAGTTGGAGGTGGGGTGGCTCTTTATGTCAGAGAGGGTATATAGTCCAATAAGACTGAGAGGGTAGGAGAATTGGATTCACTTCGGAAAATGCTGTGGGTTGAATTAGTGGGCCCAAAGGAAAGCTTAACATTAGGAGATTGTTATCACCCACCAAATAAAAAGATAGAGAAGGATTATGAAATGATGAATGAATTAAAGATAGCGGCTAGACGAAATAACTGTATTATATAGGTGACTTTAACTACCCACACATTGATTGGGCCAATATGTGTTCAAGTCGGGAAAAAGAGACTGAGTTTCTAGACACTCTCAATGACTGTGCTATGGAGCAGATGGTTACCAGGGGAGAGGCAATCCTGGATTTGGTCCTAAGTAATGCCCAAGACCTGGTGAGAGATGTTAAAGTGACTGCACCACTTGGGAACAGTGCCCATAATGTTATTGAGTTCAACATTTGTATAAATAGGGAGTTGCCCAAAAAGACTGACACAACTACTTTTAACTTTAAAAGGGATAACTTCTCTGATATGAGGGGATATGTGAGGAGAAAACTGAAAGGAAAAGTAGAAAGGGTCAAAACCATTGGGGAAGCTTGGAGACTACTTGAAATTACAATCCTAGAAGCTCAGAGAAAATATATACCGCAGGTTAGGAAAGGCACAAATAGGTATAGAAAAAAGCCTGCATGGTTAGCAAACAAAGTAATGGAAGCTGTAAAAGGTAAGAAGGATTCCTTTAAGCAGTGGAAAACTAGTCTCAGTGAGGCTGATAAAAGGGAACAAAGGCTATGGCAAATAAAATGCAAGTCTGTGATCAGGCAGGCAAAAAGGGAATATGAGGAGCATATCACAAAAACATAAAAACCAACAATAAAACTTTCTTCAAATACATTAGAAGTAGGAAACCAGCCAGGGAAGCAGTGGGGCCCTTGGATGACCAAGGGGTAAAAGGTGTAGTGAAGGATTACAGGGAAATGGCTGAGAAACTGAATGCATTTTTTGCCTCTGTTTTCACTGTGGAAGATGAGAAGTGCTTGCCCACTCCAGAACCATTGATTTCGGGAGGGGTGTTGAAAGACCTGACCTCACCTACTGGTCCCTGGAGGCAAGGCAAGCTGGCAGCGCTGGGCAAGCTGTCTTGTTCCATGTAGCCGCAGCTGCCCCTGAGCAAGTGACTTGTCGGGCTAGGGCTGCCAAGTCACACTGGGGGGCAGGGAATCCCCTGCTATGGGGTCCCCAATCCTCTGGCCCGGATTTGGCCAATGGGGGGAACCCCACCCCCAAAGTCATCCAATCAGGACGCCTGCCCCAGCATGATGACATCACCTGGAAGTGACATCATCACACTGGGTATGCTGCTGGGGCGACGCTCTAGCAATCACTCCCAAAACTCTATGGTACAGGAGTCCCCCGCCAATTGCCAGGTAGGACTTGGCAACCCTAGGTCAGGCTCCAGAGCTGTCGAGGGCTGTGGCATCTCGCTAGGGAGTTCGAGGGCTGTGGGCATCTCGCTAGGGAGTTTGGGGTAGTGGGGTGGGGTGGGCTTGTGGGGGGGGGTGTTTTCCCCGGGCCCAGGCCACACTCTGGAGCTGTCAGGGTGGCTGTGGGTCCCTCTCTGGGAAGGTTGGAGGTGGGGATGTGTCGCAGAGCTGGGCGAGCAAGCTGTCCTCCAAAAGGGGAAGATTCACCAGCCTGAGGATTCTGTTGCATGCCCCCTCCCTCTGCTCCCATCAGGAGTTTCAGAATCCCCTTACCCTCTTCTGTGGGATGGACTAGAAAAGAGAGACACAGAGTTGTTTTTTTCTAGAAACCCTGGGAGAGAGAACAACAACAACGATAACAAAGCATGGCAGAAAACCAACCCTCCTCTTTGGAAACAAAGCAATTATATTTTCCCCTCCTTTGCTCCTGGCAGTAGGGCTTCTGAGCTCTGAAAGCCTTTAAAAAACAAGCCTATGTCTGGATCTCTGTTTGCAAAAAGCATGCTACTGCTGGGAAGCAGGGACCGGCTTGAAAAAGATCCCCCTCCCTTCCCCCCTCCTCTGCTTCGGGCTTCTGAAGGGAGGGTGAGGAAAGAAAGCGAATATTTTCTCTTTTCCCTCCATTGGAGGCAGGGTTTGGAAACACAGCAAAACAAACGTCTCTCCCTCCCAGTTCCAGAACAAACTGAGAGTCCAGTGGCACTTTTAAGACCGACCAAGTTTTACTCAAGGTGTGAGCTTTCATGTGCACCCTTCGTCAGACAATAACATGGAATTACAGATCATAATTGTATTCAGAGGAAGCATTTTTAAACACGTGCAAAGATCTATGACTGTTAGTGCCTTCCACTGATGGATTACTGGGTCTAACGGGGCCTTCAGATGCTTGTGTAGGTGTACAACGACCAACCATCTGGTTTGAGCTGCTTTGGGCAAGTTGGAGCAAATGATAAATATTGATACTGAATTGATATACAGACAATGAGTGCTTCTACTTGCTTTGTGATCTCTAAGTGAAATTTATTAGTGCTTAGCATTTTCTCATGGTGCCCTTGCAAAGCTTTGTTTATCCCTTTACTCAGGGGTCCTTTCGTAGAAAAAGAGGTGCAGGAGCTCATTAGCATAACTCATTAGCATAACTCATTAGCATATGCCATGCCCCCTGACATCACCAGAAGTGTGTCAGAAACGGAATGTCAGTTTCAGCCCCGTTATATCCTATGGGCCATTGAAATCAATGGCAAAAACTCATAGGGTATATGAGGGGCTGGAGGAAAGGGGGTTTGAGGGAGAGGCTCCAAACTTGCAGGGTAGCTGCTGGGGCCTCTCCTTGAAATACCCACCAAGTTTCAAGAAGGTTGGACCACGGGGTCCAATTCTATGGACCCCCAAACAGGTTGCCCCATCCCCTCCATTGTTCTCTATGGTGGGAAAAAATGTTACTTTTTCCCACCATAGAGAACAATGGAGGGAATGGGGGCAACCCGTTTGGAGGCCCATAGAATTGGACCCCCTGGTCCAATCTTCTTGAAACTTGGTGGGCATTTGGGGGAGAGGTCCTAGAAGCTACCCTGCAAGTTTGGAGCCTTTGCCTCAAACCCCCTCCCCTACAGCCGCTTTTAAAGTTGCCGCCAAATTTCGGCAGCAATTCGGCGGCAGGCCGAATCAGATCAGAGAATCTGATTCGGCCCATGGCTGCCCTACTGCCCCTCCTGAGCTGGCAGAGCTGCGCTCTGCCTCGCTCCGGCCCCAAAGGACCCCTGCCTTTACTGTTGCAGAAAGATCTTTCTTGGTCATGGGGCCAATTTTCTGGCATGGCCTTCTGGAGGAGGTTCAGCAGATAACCTCCTTACCTATTTTTAGGATGATGTGCAAGGCCATCTTCTTTCCATGGGCTTTTTGTCTGTCCTTTGTGTCTGATGTTGAGGGCTGCCTTATAAAGAAAATAAACTTATCATTGGCTGACTATACCTGTACTGATGTTGGTTATGTCTTTTATTATATTCTGTCTGCCTTATTGTTAATTACTTTGACTCTCTGGTGAAGAAAGGGATATAAATATCCAGATAAATACATAGGACATATAAACACCAAGTGCTGTTATTCCATCTCAGAAAGACAGCCAGCTTAAGTACAGATACCCTTAATCAGATGTATAACAGATAAATAGCTTGTTGAGTTCCAATAGAATGCCAGGACTGCTTGCTATTGAATGAAAGGTTCTTGGATTAAAAATATTTTTATAAACTGGTGTTCAGTCACACTCCTACGTTGAAAGCAAAGTTGAGTCCTCCCTGTGATGTCACTGGGCCTCGGTTGTTTTAAGGACCTAGCATAGCAGTGCCTCTGGCCCAGCCCCAGCCCCCCCAGCCCCCGCCAAAATTGGAAAGCCTACGCCCTTGCATGTAGATAAATAGTTATGTTGTTCAAGATGCTGTAGTTAGGAGGGGAAAAAGAAATAGCTGTTCCTGAAAGAAGAGAAAGGAGGAACAACATATTATACCTCCTAACTGAAGTCCTTAACCCATATGGCTAGAGTTCCCAACATGGTCTCAGCAAATAGAGGGAGATTTTAGAGGGCGGAGTTTTGGGAGGATGGAATGCCACTTTCAGGTGGTGCATTACGCTGCTCCCCAGTCTCTGTGGTTTAGGGGAAATTCCCAAATCATTACTATGTGGAGGGCATTTTTCTCCTTCTTCACAATTCTTCAGGGGTGAGAAATTGGGGCTGGGTACATCCTGGCCCCAGCAGTTAAATAGGAGACATACATGTGGTTGCTTGTTCATGCACATTCTATGACCCTTATATTTCTAGGTGTATAAAGGGATTGCAAATTGGGGAGAGGAACAGTGGAAAAATCTGCATACCTTTCATTTGTGTTTCATAGGGCAGAAGTCCCTGTATTTAAATTGTTACCATTTTGCTTACTATTCAATGTAAAATGGTTCAGGTTTTCTCCTAATATTTAACTGTGCAAAAAAAAAAAAAAGCATTTTGGGAATTATTTAATGTCTGCTATCCCTGGGATGTAAAGCATTATAAAACAAAAGTTAATATTTTTATGGTACAGGAGTTTCATTTTGTTTCATAGCATATCACCACAAACGTCCTATAAGGGTATTTCATATTTTTCCTCCATGTGCATTTTTATAAGGTTAAAGCCTTTGTGAATCAAGGCCATTTTACTTACTGTTATTAGCCATCAGTTTCATTTATCTAGAATCATCCAGCCAGAAAATCTCTTGTTCTCAAAAAAATCAAAGTAAAAATATGCTGTCTTCAACTGTCTAGATAAATCTACCCAGTCGGCAAAAGGTCTAGCTCAAAATTGCTGAAACAAGCAAACAAACCAAATAACCCCCGAACACCTCTATACTTTGGGTTAAAACCCCAATGAATTCCATCCATGTATCCCGGCAAACTGTAGGCTCAATCCAACCATAATTAATTTCAAATGCTTAAAATTTCTTCCATAAAAATCAATGCGAATTAAAGGTTGTTTACTTTCGTTGGATCGTGTTCCTTGTTTTCTGTATATAAGCAATCGTGGGGGAATAAATGTTTTTACACAATTTTAGGTGGCATGAATAGATAGAGGCAGGGCTTTTTTTGTAGAAAAAGCCCAGCAGGAACTCATTAGCATAATAGACCACACCCAACAGCAGAAACCCATTAACATATTAGGCCACACCCCAACAACGCAGCTCCCTCCCAGGATCAGCTTCCCCAGGTGCTTACAGGGCGCCTAGGGAACCCAAGGGAAGGAAGGCAGTTTCTAAATCGGCTTCCCCAGGTGCCTCGCAGCTGTGAGGCACCTGGGGAACCTGAGGAAGGGAGGCAGTTTAAACTGCCTTCCCTCCCTGGATCAGCTTGCAAGATGCCTGGGGAACCGGGGGAGGGGGTAGGCTGCAGGCATGGCCAACTTGGAAGTCAGCCAGAACTCCGTTCCTGTGTGTTCCTGCCCCCAAATAGCCTTAGATATAGGATTGCTGGCAGGAGACCTCCTGCCACAACCTGCTCTTCCTGTTGTTGTTCCTTCGATCAGCTGGGGAGATTTTAAAAATTGCAGAAATTGCATCTGATGATGTCACTTAAGGAAAACCTGAAAGTGATGTCACATCACTATAGGAGTCGTTGGAAACTCTATGCTATTAGCACAGAGTTTCTGGCAACTCCTAGCACAACACAACAACTCTACCAGTTTTCCCCAGAAGTGACATCATGTCACATGGGAAAGTGGCATCCCTTCATGTCTCCACCCCCTTCATCTCCTTCCACATGCCAGCCATTTGCTGTTAACCCTAATTATAAAGATCTCCTTCAAGAGTTTCTGTTGATCAGTTCTGCCGTCTAGTGAGGAGCAATAAACAGCAACTGAAGATCTTCCAGGATTACTGCTGATCTCCTGACTATAGAGATCTGTTCACCTGGAGAAAATGTGGAATTGTGAAAATCTGAATTAACCCTTACCTCCCAATAATATTCCAGACTTTATTTTCTCTCATACAGCTGAGCAGTTGTGAACCATCTGCAAATAAGGACACTGTTGCACTGTGGATAAAACCTTGTAGCCCTAACTGAGAGCGATTTAGCAGGGTGGGGATGCAATACAAGTGCACAGAATCACCTTCATGTTTTAATAGCTGTTTTTTTGTGTCAAATGGTATGCAGATGATATAAAATGGTATATATCATGTAAATGGCAAATGATTAGGGTTGCCAAGTCCTACCTGTTTGACAGCGGGGGACTCCTGTCTCCAATCCGGGACTTCTACGTGTGCACTTTGTGTGCATGCACCGTGATGACGTCTCCCAGAAGTGAAATCATTATGCTGGGCACGTTGCCAGGGCAACACTCTGGCAATCACCCAAAAACTCTATGGTACCATAGAGTTTTGGGGGCGAATGCTAGAGCATGATGATGTCACTTCCGGGTGACGTCATCACGCTGGGGCAGTCAGTCTGATCGGGCCAGTTCAGGCGTGGGGTTCCCCCTGCCAGCCAAACCCAGGCCAGCGGATTGGGGACCCCTTTAGCAGGGGATTCCCCGCCCCCCGGGACGTCTTGGCAGCCCTATAAATGATATAAAATAGTTTTTAATATAAAAACGAACATACTGTAAAAAAGGCATAAGGGAAGCAAATGAAAATGTTACATTTCTCAGGGAAATAAGTGGGGTAGAAATGGTCTCCTTGACCATGCCCCCAAATTAAAAGCAACAAATAAAATACAGTGTTGTAAACTCCCATCTATAATTGCTAGAGACTGGTCACTACACTTCTAATAACTGACAATGCTTCCCTAAGGTGACTGGGTAGCCTCATCTATTTCTAATACATGTTTTGTTTTTGAAAGGTTGTTCTTTAAGTGTGATATCTTTGCCTCCCTGTTTTCATCCCAGCACAAACACTTTTTCAAGGAGTACAGTTCCAGAATAGTGATATTATATTCTGAATGAACACAATCACAGTTGCTGGCCTCTAGAGAGTTATATGTTCTAGTTCTAATTAATGAAGATTAAGGATCACCACTGATCAAAATAATGGTTGCTTATTTAAAAAATACAGAAGCAGTTTATCAAAGTATAGTTTTTTTCTAGCGTTTCTGCACATGATTCACTACATTTATTTTTGGTGGCATTCCCACCCTAGAAAAAAGTCAATGTGTAGTTATCCATTAACATATTTCACTTGGTTGCCTCATCTATCTCATTAATTTGTTTGTTATGATTTCTCCAATTCTTCTTATTGGTATAATAATTATGAGAACAGAAACAACATCATAAATACAGATACTTAAAAGTGCATCTCTGTATCAGTAGTAGGGATGAGCAGAATCACTCAGTTCCTCTTGGTGGTGTTTGGGTGAAGAGAGGAACGAAAACATTCCACTCCTTCAAAAATTCAGAGTGTATTTCAAAGGCTGGAAGGGCTGTCACAATTCACTCTGGAGCTATGAGGTAATATTTGCCACCAACAACCCATGGAATCAGAAGGCTTTCAGCATGGGGTTCTGTGAGAATATTTCCTCATTTTTAATGGTTCTGTGGCAGTGCACATGAGAGGGCAGTGTTCAAATAACCCATGACCAGTGTTCCCTCTAAGCTGAGTTAGAGTGAGCTAGCTCACAGTTTTTTAGCCTCTAGCTCACACATTTTTGTCTTAGCTCAGGAAAGATGGCTCCAGAGCAAACTGATTTAGGCAGTAGCCAAATCGCTTGCTCACAACTTTCATGCCAGCAGCTCACAAAGTAGAATTTTTGCTCACAGGACTCCACAGCTTAGAGGGAGCATTGCCTATGACTGCATATTTATTATTCATTCATTTTAAATATATTAAAATAACAATGCCCAAGGCAGTTTACAAAATATAAATATACACAAAAACACAATTAAATGCATAGATCTTTCAGAATCCCAGAAGTGAGGATCTCACATCCAAAGAGTGATAGGTTAACCCCCCACACAGATAAGAGGGAGGGGTTACCGTTTGGGAAATTCCTGGAGATTTAGAAGTGAAGCCTGGGAAAGGCAGGGTTTAGGAAGGGCAGGGACCTCAGTAGGGTATAATGTCATAGAGTTCACCCTCCAATCCAGCCATTTTGTCCAGGGCAGCTGATCTCTATAGTCTGGGGATCAGCTGTAATGCCAGATCTCCAGGCCCTATCTGGAGGCTGACAACCCTATTGAGAGCAAGCTTAAACTTACTTCATGTTTATAGTCCTGACCTTTTATAGTCCTGACCTGACATAGCCAATTATTGGTCGTGTTTCTTGATCTCCACAAGTGTAATGGATTATGAGAGGATGGGATGGAAAGATGGCTGTATGTGTGAAACCCCTTGAAGTATTTCAGTAATCTTTTTGGAACTCTGTTTTACTTCTAGAAGTTTTCTACAGTATATAAATATGCCGTTTTAGTGTCTGTTAGTTTTTCGTGTCTGTTAGTGTTTAGTGTCTGTTAGTTTTTGATCACACCTATTTTCTTTTTTCTTTGCTAGTTTTTCATCACACCTAGTTTTTCATCACATTTGCTAGTTTTTCATCACACCTATTCTCTTTGCTAGTTTTCAAATTTGGTTATGCTATTTTATATCATTTATATGCTGTTATAGATGCCAATATACTGTTTATATGCCAATTTTAGTGCCAAAAAAATCAGTTTTAACCATTTTCCTGTCAAATTTTATTTTCATTAGTGATAAAAATGATTGGAATTTCAGCTACTGCACCAAAAAACCATAGAAGAAATTGCTACTTTCAAACTGAGTTAGTGTAGTCATGAAAGTTGGTAGCACTGCTAAAGATTTTTTTTTTTAAACAAAAATTCAAACTGGCTCTATAACACCTCCTCCCAGATCAGATCAAACAACTTTGAACTCATCCGGGTAGACTAGTAATTTATCTTGATATTACTTATTAAACTTCCTCAAGAAATTTATTCCAAGTTGTTCTACTATCTTTATTAACTGTTTTATTAACTCTTTATTATATTTTATCATATTGTATCATATTCTATCATATTCTATTGTATAATATCATATCATATTATATTATCTATCTTTATTAATCTGCTAGATGACAAATGCAAATTATTCTTTCGTAAACTTCTGGAATGGAAAAATGGCACATTCTCTGTCATCACAGTAAATGTTGTACATTATGGTAATGAGTGCCTTTTAGTTTTCCAAATTTTATATAAAAATATCACTGGTAAAGTGGTACACTTATACTTCCATCAAGCATATGTTATTCACTTCGTTTTTGGAATAAGCATTAAAATATTCCTGTTTACTGCTGTGAAAAACATTTATGAAGACAAAGATGAGTAGCCAGAATTTCATTATTTCGTGATTATTAGATTATATGGGTTTTTTTTTTACTTCTGAGAAAGTGCTGCAAAAATTGAATGTGATACATGGTAATTTGTTTCTTTATTAGTCTTTGTACTTCCTTCATTGTACATTGTAGAGTTAAGCAGATTAAAATGATCTCACTACTTGCCGAAAGATCTTCTGATTAATGTTCATGTTCTGAGTTGTAGTGCCTCTCATTACCACATTACTTGCAGAGTACAGGCTTGGAATACCAACTTAGATAGGGTTTGAGAAGATGAAATGAGACAGACAGTATGTTTGTTCAAGGCAGCCTTGCACCAAGGCTTATGAGCATTTTAATCATTCTTCAGCAGAATAAACCAGTTTACAAGAGATTGTTAGTGACAATGCATTATTGAATTTTATTTATTTTGCACATAAAGTACTCAAGGTCATGTATTATAGAACAACAACAAAAGAACAGTTCCTGTGCCAAAGACCCAAGCCTGGGTCTCTCTGAGTCACTACCCCTTGGGCAAGTGAGCAGCACTCAGACTTGTGGGTACTCAAGCTTATCTGTACACAAGAAACCAGATCTTGGTAAAATATATGAAGGTTTATTAAATACTTTAAGAAATAAGATATCACTAGACAACACAGTCTCTACAATCCTGCAGAAAGAAAATAAGAAAAGCTAACTTCTCTTGTATTTCAATACCTGACGTTAAATGGCACACCTTTCAGAACATCTAAGCTAGAGGCTTAAGTGTTATCTACACAGCAGTCCATCACAATGGGGCTTAGCATAATCAGAGCCACTGTTCAGTCAAATCATGAAATTAGCATGGCTTCCGTCTTGTCTATGGCTTAATTATAGTCTTTGGCCATCTAGCATCAGGTGGTCTCCCAAACCCAATTAGGGAGCTCACTCGATGGAACCTTCCAGAAGATGATGACCTCCACTCTTGCTTCTCCCCTCCCATCTAGTTACAAAACTGAACACAGGTTCCATGATTCGCCAATTACCACATTCTTGAATCCGGTCGGTCGTGAAAGAGGTAAGGACGGTGTAGCCAGGGAAGTCCAGTTACGGACACCTGCAAGCTGGAGCAGGCCTGCTAATATTCACCATAAAAGTCGACACCAGCCTGAGCGTGGAATGACTCAAAGAAACAGTACAAGATCAGAAATTGTGGAGAGAGCTGGCCTACAGAATCACCAGTAGTCAGACACGACTGAATGGCTAACTACAACAACAAAGTTTCAACATCAACAACTCATACAAGCCGAATAGTAAAAAAGAGTTATTGCTTCTTAGGGACAAGGAGTGAAAGGGGTGAAAGGGGTTGGGAAGAGAACCCTGGTCTGTGATAAAAGGGGAGAAGCTTAGACACCTCAGGAGTTAGTGAAAAACTGTCTTGTCTAAAGGAAAACCTGTAATATCTGAAGGAAGAAATCTAGAAACATCAATAAGAACTGTGTTAGTATTGAGTTATACTAACCAAAATACCTCTCAAAGAAAGAAACAGAAAGCCTTGAAACAAAACTACAAATACACTCTCTTGAATGTTCTAAAAATCCAACTGCATATATTAGAAAGTTTTTATCTCAACAATCTCAAAACCTTGACTATTCCAATTATAGCAGGTAGCAGCCACTGCCAAGTCAGCATTTTACCATCAGTTGGTTCCCTTCCTCGACGACCTGGTGACAATGATCCATGCAACGGTCACCTCGAGGCTAGACTACTGTAACGCTCTCTACATGGGGCTGCCCTTGTCGCAAATCCGGAAGCTGCAGCTGGTGCAGAATGCCACGGCCAGGCTATTGATGAGTCTCCCTAAATGGAAGCACATCTGACCTGTGCTGGCGGCACTGCACTGGCTGCTGATAGGTTACCAAATTTGCTTCAAGGTGCTGGTGCTTACCTTTAAAGTCCTATATGGCCAGGGTCCATCATACCTGAGGCAAAGCCTTTCCCCGTATATACCCCAGAGGGCACTTCAGTCGGGGTCACAACAATGACTTACGGTCCCGGGCCCCAGAGAGGCCAGGCTCGCTGGAACAAGGGCTAGGGCCTTTTTGGTGGCGGCTCCTCTCTGGTGGAATGAGCTCCCAGAGGAGATCAGGGCCCTGTGGGATCTGGTGCAATTCTGCAGGGCCTGTAAGATGGAGCTCTTCCACCAGGCTTTTGGTTAGGAGTCGCCACCATTTACCATCAGCCATCCCAATTAACATCTGGGATGAGGGCCAGCCCTGAATGAAGCCCAGGCCTGGCGACTGTGGAGGGCCATATCATGACCCTAATGTATGCCACTAAGGGAACCCACAGGAAGCTATCTTAATTTTGTGACCATCACTGTGAGCATCTTAACTTGTAGACTGTTGTGTATTTTAATATGATTTTAATGTTTTATGCTGTTCTGACACTGTGTGCCATATTGTAAGCTGCCCTGAACCCGCTTGCAGGGAGGGCGAGGTAGAAGTGTGAAAAATAAATAAATAAATATTAAATAAATAATTTTTTTTTGAAAGTTAATTTGCCTCAAGTGCCATTTCTTAAGGCTTTAGAAACTGGGCAGCTTCTATATTTTCAGTAGAGTTTCTGAGCTGAGAAAAAGCCTAAACTAAATATCTAAACATAGGGTGGGACAGTCAGGTCTTTTATGACAAAGAATATGTGCGTTCTACTGTAGGGCAACTCAGTAACTAAGTAGAACTGAAATTTTAGTGGGGAAAATCTGCCAGACAGTTGAGGAGATTCAGGGGTTCGCTATAGCAGGCTATGATCAATATGGAATGGCTAAATTGCCATTTTGACAGTTCCACCCTAAAAACTTTCATGGGAGTATGTGTGTCAGAATACAATGAATCAGGATTCTGAGTAGCCCTGTTTTGTTAAATATTTCATTGTATTTTTAAAGTGCCATATTTGGTTTCATATTGAGCCACATTTGGCTCTGGAGTAATAGACTGTTACACTAACTTAACCACCTGAAGTGAGCAAACATTCTCTCTAGCTAAAGCCATCCCAAAGAGATTAATCTTTAACCTCTTTTTAAAAGAAACCAACAATGGAGGGCTGGTCTTAGGCATCCTGCTGAGTTCCTTCTTACATTTAGGAAAATATTCCTAGTAATTCCTAATTCCATCTTTCCATCACTTAAATACATTTTCATTTGGTTTTATTGAAATAACTGCTTGTTACATTCCCTATGCCTGCCCTTTAAAACAATGGAAAACGATGTTCCCTTTTAATCTTTACATCTCCAACCATGAACATGCCTAGATTCCTCAGCCTTTTATTCATGTATCTTATATTTTCAGGCATTTCAGCTGTACTCAGGATCTCATTAATTTGCCCATTGTCTTTGACTACAAGGGGATTAACAGTACAAGATAATTAAGGTTCTCTTTCACACACAAGCCGAGGCTTTAAGGACAGATAAATAATTATGTAGAAAATAATTCAGTGAACTTATCTTATGAGTTTCTCTGTAACATTCCCCAGATAATGAGTGTCTCAGACAGGTCTATAATTGGCAGCTGTTAATGGGAGATGATAGATCTTCTCGGCAATGTGTAGCCCTGGTCACTCAATCACTTTCTGAGCCAGAGATTTGTTGATTTTGTACCGTAGTACCTAACAGACTTTTCATGGTTTCATAGAATTCAGTTTTCAATGCAAAAATTTAGCCCAAGAAATATTCCCTCACCGTAACCCAAACAAATCCCCCAATATATGTCCTGAACATAAACCCATATTCCTCACAAAAAGCCAGTATGGTGTAGTAGTTAAGAACGGCAGACTTTTATCTGGAGAACTGGGTTTGATTCCCCACTCTTCCACATGCAGCCAGCTGGGTGACCTTGGGTCAGTCACAGATCTCTCAAAGCTGTTCTCTCAAGAGCAGCTCTCTCAGAGCTCTCTCAGCCCCACCTACCTCACAGGGTGCTTGTTGTGGGGAGAGGAAGGGAAGGAGAGTGTAAGCTTCTCTGAGACTCCAAGTGAAGGGCAGGGTATAAATAATCCTCTTCCTCCTTCTCCTCCTTCTTCCCACTTTTCTTGAACATTTAGTGTAATCAAGAGTCAGCAGCTCTCATTTGTTCATTTATTTCAGAATGTTTTGACAGAACAGGGTTGTAGAGTCATGAGGTGTTGGATGGTCGGTCCTGTTTTTGATCACAGGTGGCCATTTACATTTTTTGATGCTTCTATGTGGTAACACTCTCTGGAGGGAAAAAGCTAGTAGGGACAAGGAATGAACCGAGCAAGCTCTTGAAGAAGTTCTCTGCCTCGTGGGATTTTTTTTAAAAAAAGCTTGCAATGAAGTTATGTAGAAAAAGCACTAAAAATAGTCTCATAACTGCAACCTGAAAACACTTGAATAGATCATTCCTATAGTTTAAGGACAGATGGTATGCCATTGCAACACTGGGAAAAGGTGTTACCCCTGTTGCTCAGACTTAAAAGGAAGAGAGAGGAGTATAGTCCAAAGATGCAGCATGTTGTGAGCAACTATTACTAAATGGTCTTTTTGACTCAAAAGCTTATCAAGATGACTCACAGTGTACAGCAGTAATGTAATAATTATATGAATTGGCTCCAGGGTTGCCAAGCAGGCAGGGATTTACAGGTTTGACCAATAAAAAAAAAAAGATATTCTTACTGGGGGACTGAAAAGCCAGTAAACCTTCCTGACCTTCCAGATTGGTCCAGGATCTATCTATGACTTACTTGGTCCTGTCCTAACATGGCCAGTTCTTGCTTCACCCCACAGTTTCAACAAAAAGCAGGGCAATATTTCTGAAATCACCAGTTGGCAACCCTTACCGGATCTTGTACAACTTTAAAAAAAAAAACTCAATCAGTGCAGCTTCTAGAAGAACTTAAAACAGGAGCAGAGTAACCATTGGGGGGGACACCCCAAAGTAACATAGAAATGAATAAGTTATGCATGCACAGCTCTGAATAATAAATAGGGCTCCCCCCCCCACATCATTAGCACATCCTAAATAGAACTATGAGTGAAGCTCAGGGAAATGAAGGCTATGCAAGCAAATTCCCAGCTGTGTACATTTTAAGACTGATATTGCTAGCATTTACTTCCTCTACAGAGTCTCAATTAGCTAGTAAATATAGTAGTTTCTATGCATCCAAATGATGCTATTTTAAATTGGAAATTATGTAAATTTGCTTCCATAGTAATGCTCTTGGACTATGGCTTTCATGTCATGTTTAGCCCAGTTTTTCTTAAGGAGGACAGCATGTCTGGTTTCTGCACTAGCAATGAGCAAATGTCCCTATTTCATCTCTTTTTATATTCATGTATACTTTTATATGTGGTTGTGGATTTCCGCCCTGTGCTGTTGGTTTTATAGATTCATTTGCTTTGCATAAACATGTGGCTTTTATACACAATTTATGCCTATATCCACAATGTATAATGCTGATATCTTGATGAGCAAATAACACTGAGAATATTCATGCTTTATGGGGGGAAACTTGGTGCGAGGAATTGCAAAACGACAGAGAGGTAAAGACTCACGGATTCAATTTGCACAAGGGAGAAACAAAATTGAAATGAGAGATTTCAAGCGGACGCAGCAGAGATGAAGATTCAAAACCATCCCTGTTCAGTACTTTGATATAGCACTGCTGATGCAAGCCGGCCTCCTGCTTGAAGACAGGGAAAATCTTGGCAAGTCCAGATTTTCCCCCTGTGGTGCTGCAAGAATAAGGTTCCCCACAATTCTCATTTATCTACTCCATAAAGCAGAACCCTCCCTCTACTGTTGAGCGTCTGTTCTGTTAACCATAAAAAGGCCAGAACTGAATCCCTTGCACACAGGGTTTTTGTTTTTTTTTTTGGGGGGGGGGGGGGGAGAGAAGCCGGAACTCTCAAGAGGGAAATGACGTTTTCAATCTGTATGCTGAAAACTCATGAACTTTTAAACGTTTTTAAAAGACTTTTGTCGAAGAGGTTCCGGAACTCCTTTTTGGTGCGTTCCCCCAGAAAAAAAAAGCCCTGCTTGCACAGACAAAGTGTTTTTTGTGTAATGTCTTTCGCTTCTTGATGCTGGGCATATGTTTGTGATTTTGCTGGTGCAATCCAGGCTTATAGATGGTGGTATCTTGCTATTGTTGATAGCCTCCCCCGCCCCCCGCCCCCCCCCCCCCCCGCGATTCTGGATCTGGTGGATGTGATTTTTGTTGGATATTGTAACTAGGGATGGCCATGGACAACAACAACAAAAGTGGTTTGGTTTGTGTTTTGTGGGTGAACCAAGAACGGAACCACAAACCCCATGAACCCAGTCAGTTTGTGCACGAACCAAACCGGGTTTGTGCCCGAAAAAGCTGAGCCACAGGGGCAGCCCGCTATTGCAGCTCAGTTGTTTGGGGCTTTAGACAACTGAGGCATGGGAGCAGGCTGCCCCTGTGGCCCCACTGTTTCCGATTTAAACACCTGAGCCACAGGAGCCGTCTGCCCCTGTGACTCAGCTCTTTTTGACCTAAACAGCTAAGCCATGGGAGCAGCCTGCTCCATGGGGCTCAGCTGTTTCTTGGGCAGCCAGTCCTAGGCTCGGAGCCAATTAAACCCCTGCTTTCTACTTCCTGCAGCTTTTCACAGGGAGCAGAAAGCAGCGGTTTAAGTAGCTCCCAGCCGTTTAAACGAAACAGCTGAGTCGTGGGGAGCTTTCTGCTGCTCAGCTGTTTTTTGTGAAGAGGGTTTAAACGGAATTAAACTGGTTAGAGTCATGGTATATGAACTACAGTTAGTCTCAGCGATGGCTTTATGTGATGCTGATTGCAGTCATCCAGGTTTAATCCTGGTTTGTTCTCTGGGGAGGCCCTTCTAGACAACAGAGAAAAGGAAATGGAACCAGTGTTGTCCAGGCAAACCAGGAACACAGCTGGAAGGGGCGGCGAGCGAGCAAGGAGAGCTGGAGCTGACGGAGACACAGATGTAGGGAAACTCCAACGACCTGCAGTGAACGGCGCAGAACTGCAGGTCCCAAGCCCCGACGCGCCATCTCTGGTGAGCATCCCTGGCCCCTTACTATACATGGTAGTGACTGTGATAGCCCCCGAAACTGGGACCCATGTCCGGGTGCATGCCCTAATCGACTCAGGGTGCGCCAGAGACTTAATAAGCCCATTAGTAGTGGATGAGCTAGCCCCCAAAGTGACCCCACTGGGGGAGCCACTCACGTTCACGCAGATGGACGGTTCAAAAATGAAGGAAGCATGTGTGGCCGAAATGGAAAGACTAATAGTGGGGACGGGGGAACATTGGGAGAAGAGGGCTTTCATCATCACCCCCAATACCCAATTCCCCATGGTTTTGGGGAGCCCTTGGTTAAGTTCCCACGACCCATACATCAGGTGGAGTGAAGGGAAGATCTCGTGGGTGGATGAGAAGTGCCACCATCACAAATGGGACCCGGGGTGGGGACCAGGCCCCCCAGCCCCCCTGCTGGCGGTGGCCCTCACGGAGATGCCCTCCGCTGTCCCTAAGGAGTATCAGGACTTAATGGG
Organism: Lepidodactylus listeri; assembly: GCA_029233225.1. Lineage (NCBI taxonomy): Eukaryota > Metazoa > Chordata > Lepidosauria > Squamata > Gekkonidae > Lepidodactylus > Lepidodactylus listeri. The sequence goes on along the minus strand of JARCFY010000016.1, from coordinate 51,622,424 downwards.
AGTGTTCAGTGAAACCGAAGCGGACGAGTTGCCCCCCATCGACTATCAGACTGTGCCAGAGTTGCTCCCGGGGGAGAAGCTTCCGAAGGGAAAACTTTACTCTATGAGTCCTTCAGAGAGAGAGGAACTGAGGAAATTTCTAGACAAGAACTTGGAGCGAGGTTTCATCCGCCCTGCTAAATCCCCCTTTGCAGCGCCTGTTCTATTCAGGAAAAAGAAGGACGGAGGGCTGAGATTGTGCACGGACTATAGGGGTCTGAACGCTGTGTTGGCATCTAACGCTTACCCTCTCCCCCTCATAAAAGACTTGTTAACGGAGGCGGCTAAGGGCAAGGTGTTTACCAAGCTGGATCTACGAGATGCTTATTTTCGCGTGCGCATCCGGGAGGGGGATGAATTTAAGACTGCTTTTAACACACCACTGGGACAGTTCGAATATCTGGTGATGCCATTCGGCTTAAGTGGCGCGCCGGGAGTTTTTATGAGTCTGATAAATGAAGTGTTACACAAGCATTTATTCAAAGGGGTGTTATGTTACTTAGATGATATCTTGATTTATTCTACTGATAAGAAGTTGCATGTAAAATTGGTCAGGGAGGTGCTTTCTACACTGTTAAAAAATCAATTGTATGCCAAGCTGTCCAAATGTGAGTTCAGTCAAGATTCAGTAGACTTTTTGGGGTATCGCATCTCAAAGAAGGGGTTGGAGATGGACCCCGCCAAAGTAGAGGCAGTGGTACAGTGGGAGGCGCCCCAAACTAGGAAGCAGCTATAAAGTCTCTTGGGGTTTTGCAACTTCTATCACACTTTCCTAAAAGATTTTGCCACGGTTACCCTCCCACTAATGGAACTCCTGAAAACTAAGGGGAGGGGTCCAGACGCGGGGAAACCAGGGGAGAGGATAGCCTGGTCCGAGAATTGTCAAAAATCGTTTGAGACCTTAAAGAAACTATTCACGTCAGAACCCATCCTTGCTCATTCCGATGAGACCAAGGAGTTTGTGATCCATGTAGATGCGTCGGATGGGGCCATGGGGGGGCATCCTTCAGAAGGGGCCGGATGATAAATTACATCCCTTGGCTTACGTTTCAAAAAAATTCAATGAGACAGAGAGGAACTGGTTGGTATGGGATAAAGAAGCTGCAGCCATACGTTTAGCCCTAACAACCTGGAGACACTGGCTGGAGGGAGCGCAGACCCCTTTCGAGATTTGGACCGATCACAAAAACTTAGAAGTGCTACGCACCCAAAGGTCCCTGAATGCCAAACAACTCCGGTGGGCCGATTTTTTCTCGAAGTTTAACTTCGTGCTCAAACATTTTCCTGGGAAGGCCAATTCCTTAGCAGACACTTTATCCAGGTTACCTCAACATGAGAGCCAAAGAGAGGAGGTGTTTGACTCCATGTTCTCCCCCCAGCAACTGGGAGGCGCCGTTACTACCCGAAGCCAGAGCAAGCAGGCAACGGTAGAGCCCTGGGAAGACAAATGGGGGGGACACTACTCGCCGGAAGAAGCAGAAGAATTAGAGGGCCTAGAGGAATGCTCTCTCCGTTCTAATAAATGTTGGTACCATGGAGACAAGCTAGTGGTGCCTCGAGCTCGGAGAAAAGACATTTTACTAACCTGCCACTCGTCAAAGCTAGCGGGGCATTTCGGGTTTTTAAAGACTCTTAACTTGGTCCAGTGGCAATTCTGGTGGCCGCGCATGCGCAAAGATGTATCTGACTTTGTTACTGCCTGTCAAACCTGTCTGATGTGCAAACGGAGGGGGGGAAAGTCCCAGGACTGCTGCACCCGTTGCCCACTCCCTCTCGTCCATGGGAAGCGATAGCTATGGACTTCATCATCAACCTGCCACCCTCGAAGGGAAAGATGGTTATTTGGGTGGTAGTTGACATGTTTTCGAAGCAAGCCCATTTTACCCCATTCAAGCAGTTGCCGACGGCAAAGGGACTGGCTAAAGCGTTCTTTAATCACGTGATTAAATTGTGCGCCTTCCCCAGATGTGTGGTGTCCGATAGGGGCAGTCAGTTCGTTGCCAACTTCTGGCGGGAGCTTTTGAAAATGATGGACATTGAACCAGCCATGAGCTCGGGTTACTGTCCAGAGACCGATGGCCAGTCCGAGCGAACTAATCAAATCTTGGAACAGTTTTTAAGGTGTTACACTAGCTACCATCAGGACAACTGGGTAGAGTTGCTGCCGTTTGCTGAATATAGTTATAATAACGCTGTTCATTCGTCCACGGGTGTGTCCCCATTCATGGCGGTGGGGGGCTTCGAAGGAAAACCCCTACCCACTATAGAAGAGACAACGGATAGTGCCCCTTCTGACTTTAAGCAATGGTGGGCTAACCTGCAAGACTCGTGGCCATTAATTGCTAAAACTCTTGACAAAGCCAAGGAGGACTACAAAAAATATGCAGACCGTGGAAGGGCTGAAGGCTGGGACCTTCAACCAGGGGACTTGGTCTTTCTTTCCACCAAAAACATACATGGTCTACAACCCAGCAGGAAGTTGGGGTGGAAATATGTTGGCCCTTATCAGGTGTTGCGCAAAATTTCCGATGTGTCCTTTGAACTGGAGTTGCCTAAATCACTGAGTTCTGTGCACCCTGTTTTTCATTTCAGCCTATTGAAGAAGAATCCTGGGCCGAATGCATGGCATCCAACTCCTCCGACTCCTCCTCCACTGATGAAGGAGGGGGCACCCCATTTTGAGATTTCTGAAATCCTGGATTCAAAAATGCGTAGGGGCCGCTTGCTATATTTTGTCAAGTGGGTAGATTTTGGTCCTGAACTGAACGAATGGGTTTTTTCTGATCATGTTCATGCTCCTAAGCTGATTAAAGCTTTTCATAAACGTTTCCCAGATAAACCGAGGTAGATTAGATTTTTCAGGTGGCAGAGTGTCAGAATCTAAGGATTCTAACAAATAGTTCTGATATGTTTAATGCTTGTATGCTTTGTATAATCATGTAACCTGTCCCTGTAGTTGCTATGTAACCTTTCTTTATGGCTTTCTTTATGACCCTGGGTTTATGGCTCAAGCGGGGTCTGGTCAGTGTAACCATTTGGTCCGTGAGGGTGGCGACTTCAATGCCTGAGAACAATCGGCCTTTCACCCCCCCACCTCCGCATTCCTTTCCTCCCTGCCAGGGAGTCACGGACCAGTTTCTTATCGGCGTGTGAAGGCCTTGGCAAAAGTTATTTGTTATGTATAAGATGGATACATCTAAGGGGTCTGGTTTAAGAAGAGAAATTTACAGCTTCACACCTAACCTTTTTCCTTTGGGAAGCAAACGGTCAAAGGACCTTTAGCCCGCGGTTTTTCCCTCCTTGTGATTGGTTACCTATGGGCAATTCAAATTGCACTAGAGGGTATATTAATCCTGCTTCTATTGTATGCTTTATCTCTAGCAATGATCCGAGGACCTGTAGTAATGTAGTTATTGGAAATAAAGAACTGTGTTTCATCAACAAAGGTCTGATCCTTGACTACTTGGCTCAGAAGCCTCACACTGAGCTTGTGAAAGAAATCCTGGTTTCATAAACTAACAATGATTAAAATAAATCATGTTTTGCATTATGCTTAAACCAAGAGTGTGTTTTGTAGATTTTTGGGGTCAGTGTTAAGCACTGAAGTGTCTAGGAATGGGCACGAACCAGCTCATGAACTAAAGTTCATGATGAATTTTGGCCAGTTCATGTTTGAAAAGTAAAGTTTGAGGCAGGTCAACAGGCACAAACTTTCCATGAACTTTCAAGCTGTTGGTGGAGGTTTCAGCGGGTTTGTGAGTGGATACATTAACAGACAGACTGTCTCCCCTCAATCTAAATGTTTATAAAACTTCAAAGCAACAGGAGGGGTGGAACATGGAGGGCATGTAGAGGAGCATCTGGGGGAGGTCGTCTGTGAACCTGATGTCGCTAGCTTGCACAGGATCCATTCTATACAATTCTGAACAGGCGGTCATTTTGACAGGCACAGGCTCAGGAAGTTCAGGAGTGTATAGAATGGATTGTGTGCAAGCTAGAGACACCAAACTCACAAGGGAACTCTGACTGACTCACCTCTACCTGTCCTCTATACTTAGTGAGGATTCGATTTACAAGGGTTGAGTTACAGCCCCCCCCCCACCAGAAGGTGCCCCAGGAAAGTTCTTTCTAGGGAAATGACAGGTGAGTTTGGTGTCTCTAGCTTGCGCAGGATACATTCTACTGTGTCACAAACCTCATTTGTCTGGTTCATTTGTCTGCTAAAAGTTTATGGCAGCTCATGATTCATGAACCAGGCATGCCACAAACCATGAACTGAACCGAACTACATTTTCTGGTTCTTGCCCATTTCTAGAAGTATCTATTGTGCTATAATCCTGCATTTAATGAATATTTACACACTGTATCCATGATTCCGTACCTCACTTTACATTATGTTACCCGAGGTTTCTCTCCCCCCCTTTTTTTAGGGGGCATTAACATTTATACTGAGATACAGATCTTCTCACAATTAATCTGAAATTAATTTGGTCTGAAACTGAAACACAATGGAAGCAAAATAAAGACTTTGGGAAACCATGCATAACTGGCTTGGTATTGGTTGTCCTTTCATACTCAGGTGGACATGTGTTCTGAAATGACTAAATCACATATTCTGTATGGAATCCTAAAGCTAGTTATTCTTAGCTTTAGGACTGCATATAAAATATAACACAGCATACATTCTTCTATGAGATCTGAGTAAACTTTCCCATCTTACTACTGATTTTGTGCATTCCTTTTATCCCTGAATAATAGCTGTTTTTAGTTCTATATCACAAAGCTGCTCTGAGCCAAGAGTTTGCATAAAAAAGCTGGTAAGATCCCAATGATCATCTGCTTGGCAGAAAAGGGGAGCTTCAACAATACAATTCACTTGCCTACTTCCCCTCCTAGGCAATGGTCTTTTAGTTTTTAAAGTAGTGTTCCACTTGCACAACCCTGCCTGCACAATCAGAGAGAGCTTCATAGTCAGCATCTAGTTACACAAGTCTACTTCCATTTAGGGATATGCATATGAAAGTCTACATCAGTGAACATAGTTCCTCGGTTGGAGCAGTAATATTGTAGGGTATTGTTATGAATCACATTGAGAAAAGTGTTGGGTTTTTTTTCCTCAATAGAGATAGCTGTATCTTCCTATACAGCCTTACCAATCCAAGTACCTCCCTTCAGAATCAGGGTTTTTTGGTTTAGGTATGATTCTATTAGAATATAAAATATTGAAGAAACCCATGTTATCTCTATAAATTCTTCAATATTTACGTGGAGAATGTTTGGGATGGGCTTTCCAAAGACATCACTCTGGTTGGCCTGCCTAAGAAACCGCAGATTAGAACATAAAATTAGATGAAGAAAGTCATTAAGATCATATTTTATGGTGATGACAGTCTCTCATAATGAGCAACCCTGAGATATCAAATTAATGTGACTGCTAAATCATTTGAAATATGGCCTTAATAGGAATAAATCAAAAGTCCTTTGTGTGTAGGATTTACAAAACCATTCCTGACAGCTGCCTGTTCAAATTTTAGAAAATCAAGATTAGCCACCCAAAGCAGCTTAGGGAATCGTATGAAGTATAGTAGCAATCTTTGTTTCCTATGTACCTGAAAATAGGGCTACATGGGTGCAATTTAAATGAATGTTCATGCTAACCCTTTTCAGATGTTATATTCATCAGAATGTGGGTTTATCAACCAAGTTAGCATGAGTACTACCTACTGTGGTCCACCCTCTGCGGTCCACCCACCATTTTGTGAGAGAAGGGGCAACACATGTATTTACCATGCATATACAGCTTTATTAATTTTCAGGGTACACTTTGATGCATACCAAGCCTGTACAAACATCGCAAATATGAATATGCATGTTTCTCCTATTCACATGGCATCCACCCATATTGGAAGAATCATGGGTACTGTGCACTCCCATTATGTGCCATTGATAGCCTGGTATCCATAATAAGAAGAGGAAGAGGAGGAGGAGATTGAATTTATACCCCACCCTTCACTACCCAAAGGTAGTGGCTTACAATCTCCTTTCCTGGCTTACAATCTCCCTTTCCCTTCCCTTCCCCACAACAGACACCCTGTGATGTAGGTGGGGCTGAGAGAGCACTTTCGAGAACTGCTCATGAGATAACAGCTTTGAGAGAACTTGTGACTGACCCAAGGTCACACTAGCAGCTGCATGTGGAGGAGTGGTTCTCCCAGATAACATCTGAAAAGTACAGCCTCTGTCTTTCTTGGTAGACTCTGTCAATTGATAATAGAATTTTAGCAGATTAAATTATTTGTTAATCCATATTTTAAAGAGTTAATGGAACTACTACATTTCAATAAATGTGCACATTAGCAAAATGCCGATATGACTGCCTTTCGGAAATGCTGAGTGAGGTAACTTTTGCTTATTACAATGTAATAGTCATTCATTTTTAAATTTTGAAAACAAAAGGTGTTCTTTTTTCTCTCCCTGTTTCAATAATACAGAATGGAGAAATAGTCTAAATAAATAAGTGGCCTTCAGTGTGTAGATCCACCAATTTAAAATTTTCAATAGTGATTCATTGATTAAAGTTTCATTTGGGTAATCAACTAGTCACATGGACTAAAGCTTTGTTTATGGTATTGCTGCTGCGACCTTCATAACTAATGTGTTCAAAATTGGAAAGTACACTGCTTGTAATCCCTGTTTTCTTTCAAGCTGGATGTCCCTCATGCTCATGTTGATAGTCACTCCATTTCATTGTGGTGGGGGAAGAGGCATGGGGGGGGGGGGAGGAAAAAGGCATGACAGGAAGGTCATGTGGGAGAAAGTGAGGATGCTGGGGGCTGAGTAAGAGGGGAGGAAGCAGGACTCAGTGGAATTGGTACAAGAGATTTCACATTCCCTATGAATTCCTCATAGGACCCTAGATATAATTTTAAAATGATGTATTTTCTATTGGACTCTCACAAGCAGAAGAGAGTATGGAGGGAAGGGAAGGTTTGATATGTAGTTAAATAAATCATATTCAGGATGCTCAATATTGTGTCCAGAAATCAAAGCAGTAAATAAAACAGAAGGTTAGGAGCTAAAAAGTCCAGATACAGAATCAAAACAGTCAGGCCAGCCTTTGCTATTCATATAAGCAACATTTGCAAAAGCGGTGGTAGTTGCTTCCCAGTTTCAGCAAAGAGCACAAATAGGTGACTAGATGGACAATCTTGTTTTACTTTGACAGGGCAGCAGCACAAAGCCAAGTTTTCAGCCAAGAGGAGACTTTAGTATATATTTAAAAGTGTGGTTCCACTGCCCTCATAAGAGCTTTCATAAATTTGTCTGTGACAGCTCTATTCCAACTGCCATCATCAATACCAAAGAGACCTTTATTTATAATTTCACTTTTTGATATACTGAGGCTATCCCAAAGATTCCCACAGAAAATTATTGACTCATCATATTGGCTTCCAGGAACTGACAAATCACAAACTGTACAAATAAAACAGATAAATAAGTCTGAAAAAGGCACTTTTTAGAGGCATAGCTAGTCTTTTTTTTTTTTAAAAAAAGCCATTCATTTCTGCAGAGTTAAGTGAACATGTTCTCTCTCCCTCCCTCCCTCCCTCTTTGTTACTGCAAAGATATTTCTTCACCAAAGGTGAAGCAGTTAAAATATTGAAGTTATCCCGTTTGCCTTACAGCAATGTAAATTATTCAGCACCTTCACATTTTATTTGTTCACCTGCAAGTAAGAAGATAGATTCAAATTAATTCCTGTATTAGCATATCTTCACAGAAGAGGGCTGCTACCTTTGTCATTGGATAGAACTCTTGTTGGGGGTTTTTTTTAAGTGAGATATACAAAAAACCTTCCCAAAAGTGCAACAACAAAACAAAACTGTTCTGAATTCTTCTCACCCGCCACGGCTTTTCTTGGAAATGCTAATCAGTCCATCGTAGTTCACCTATTTCCTTAGAAAACCTGCTTTAAAATGGTCCTGCTGGATGATTATACACTTTTGCCACTTACACAGATTTGCCTCAGCATGACCACCAAGCCCACACATGTGCAAACTCCCATCACAGGTATGAAACCTAATATTTGTATTACATGTGCATGGGTGCTGCTGTGCCCAATTTGGTACTGCCAGCAAGCTCCTCAATAGGCACAGCAGAAGATCAAAGGGGGGGGGGGACAAGCAAAAATAAAATCAGACAGCCCATGGTTTTAACCCACCTAATTAGCAATCTTTCTTATATAATAAAGCCGTTTTCAAGTGGCAAGATTCCATGGGGTGCCAAAATCAGTTGGCTGGAAGGACTGCCACTCAAAAGGGGGTCCCTGGCCACTGGCTGCATTCTCTGTCTGCTTTGCCTCAGTCCCGCCCACAGAGCCACTGGCCAGCGTCTCAGCCTCAGTCTGGAGGAAGCCAGCAAAGGGGAAGGACCGACTGGGTGCTGGGTCTGCTCTTCTCCTTCGCCCACTGCCAGGTGGGTCTAACTGTCCCCTCAGTGGCCTGCTTCTGTCAGTGAAAAGACAATGGACTTTCAGCATAACCCCCTCCCCCACCCACTGACTTTCCAGTCAGAATAAACTGTAGAAATGGTAGGGTTGCCAGGTCCAGGTTGGAAAATACGTGGAGACTTTGGGGGTGGAGCCAGGAGAAGGTGGGTTTTGGGGAGGGGAGGGGCCTCAGCATAGTACAATGCCATAGAGTCCACCCTTCAAAGCAGCCATTTTCTCCAGGGGAGCTGATCTCTGTCAGCTGGAGATCAGTTGTAAAAGCGGGAGATCCCCAGGCCCGACCTGGAGGATGACAACTCTAAGAAACGGCTCTTTATCCCGGGCTGTGATCAGAAGTCCAGTTTGATCCGTTGTCATTGCTGTTCCCTGATGGATTTAAAGTGCACGATCAGACAGCAATATCTGTCTGTCGTGTCCCAGTTGTCTGTGTCCCGTTCTCCCCCCTTTACTGCGTGTTTATTTGATACCTGTTAAAGTCCAGTCTTTTTGGCCTGAGCTGGTTTCAAACCGGATTTCCTGTTGTCTGATCACCGAGTCAATCAGGCAGCTCTGACAGGGCTCTCTTTTTTTTTCTGCCACCATTTTTTACAGTAGTTAGCGAAGTGCACATGACTGCTTATTCGCACCACTCTTTCTCTCCCCCACACCCACAGGGGCTGCTCTAAACATTGTTTTCTGCATAGAAACTTTCAAATAAAAACACCTCTGTGCTTCAGCTTTTTCCTGTGATTTGGGGAAGGGGTACCTAGAGAGTAAACTTTTAAAATGGCTGATGGCCCCATGAACTACGTATCCCAGAAGGCATAGCAGTGCTTCTGGGTATGCTCGAGGGAAAAATTATATATTTTTTTAAATGGCTGGCAGCAACATTTCTTGGATGCAAGGTCTGATATGCGTCTGATTGCTCAAGAATGGTACAAAAGTGCTTTGAAGAGTGCTAAAAGGGGTGAGTCTGATCAGTATTCTCTGTAATAAAATACTCTGGATCAATCAGAGGCGGGGCAACAGTGGATTAAAATGCACGTCTGACCACAGCCCAGCTTAGCTCCACCATGGCTGGCTGGCTGGCTAATGAGGTGGGCCAGTGATAATCAAACCATTCTCTTCAACCCCCTGCTGTGCAGTTGACTTTCCTCCTAGAGTTGCCAATCTCCAGGTGGGGCCTGTAGATCTCTTGCTGTTACATTTGATCTCCAGATGACAGAGATCAATTCCCCTGGAGAAAATGGCTACTTTGGAGGGTAGACCCTATGGCATTATACCCTGATGAGTCCTTCCATCTCCCCCTCAAATGCTGCCCTCCACAGGATCCACCCCCCCCCCCCCCCAAAATCTTCAGATATTTCCCTAATCAGAGCAAGGTAGATTGCCAAACTGGCAGTGGGCGGGGGAGGGGATTATGCTGAAAGTCCATGGTCTTTTTACTGACAGAAGCAGGCCACTGAGGAGACAGTTAGACCCACCTGGCAGTGGGTGGAGAAGAGTTGCCAATCTCCAGGTGAGGGCTGGAGATCACTCAGAATTCCAAGTGCTCCAGGACTTCAGAGCATGGTGGAGGCTGTGGGGGGGGGGGGGATGGAAAGTTGAAGAGTGAAGTTGATGATTGGCTGGGAAGCAGATAGGGTTGCCAACTCCAGGTGGAAAATTCCAGGAGATTTGAGGGATGGAGTCTGGAGACAGTGACATTGGAGGAGGGGTGGGACCTCAGACAGGTACAATGCTGTAGACTCCACCCTCCAAGCCAACCAGTCCCTCATGGGGAACCATTGTTGCCAATCTCCAGGGCAGGAATGGAGATCACGCTGAACTACAACTGCACTTCAGATGGCAGAGATCTTCCCCTGGAGAAACTGGTGGACTCTGTGTCATTATACCCTGCTGAGGTTGCCACAGCAAATTGACACTGAGTGGCCAAGACCTTGGCACTCTTCCATAGACCCTTTCTAGAGCCCGTTGTATTTATTTCCACAATGGGCCTTATTCCTAGTATGGTATATTTTAATTCTACTCTCCTCCTATATTGTTCAACCATAGCTATTTGCATAAAGTGCCCTTTCTCCAGAGTTTTTATCAAAGTTCCTGCTTGGATATTCTACATTAATACAACATACAGCCAGAGAGATTATTATCTGAACAATTATCAACTGAATATTGGTGACTTACTTGGGGTTCATGTACTGCAGTAGATCAGCTGTGGTTTGCAGAGGTCATTGGAATCTTATACTCTATTGAGGCTTTATAGACACAGTACCTTTGTCCTGCTGGCCACAGGAGCAGTGACCGAAAACGAGAGCTAGGGGAGGGAATCCCCATCCCTGGCAGAAAACTGGCAGCCTTTTCCTGACGTCATCTAATTCTGTACCCGGTGCTAACAGAGTTGTGTTGACATCAGAGTTATGCTAGCATAAGAGCACGCTGAAGTCTAACATATACCATTGGCCCAATCTGCGTCCCAATCTGCATTTGCTGTGTAAAGCTGTTCTGTTCTGCTGTGGCACCAGCTTCCTATTTCCCATTACTATAAAGCTCTCCTCTGTCTGCATCAGGACGCATAGGAAGAGCGCACATGAGAGGTGGGAGGAGTAGCCTCCCAGAGGCACAGCAGAGTGCTGCTCTGCCAGATCACCCCCCCCCACACACACACACACAGAAAGTAAAAGGGAGAGGGGGAGTCAGAGGGGGGCAGGAAAGATGGAACGAGCTGGGTAAAAAACACAAGACACCCGGCGGTTGCCAGGCAGGGTGTACTGGAGACTGCCCCAGGAAATAACAAATGGTTCAGGGGTGGGCATGCTTCCAGCGCCCCCCCCTCCAATATGATCACAGAAAAATTTCCCTGGCTGCTTTTAAATGCAGATGACTGGATTTTCAGCTAACTTGTTTCCTTTGTGACAATCTGTATTTCTCCTTAGAAAATATTTTTTTTGGGGGGGAGAATTCAGCTCCAGTTGTCTGCTTTTTGCTCAGAGTGGCTTGATGGTGGGGAGGAGCAGTTGTACCACCTTAAAACTACATTAAGATAAGGTGGTGAGACACCATAGTGACATTGGAGTCACTACTGAATGGCCATAAAATGATGCAGACAGCAGATGCTGAGATGAAACAATAGAAGAGTGGATGCGGCATCAAATGTAGACAGAAATTTGTGAGACAATGTGGGATCATTTGCACAATGGTGGGAAATATCAATGCAGATTGGACCTGTATCTAACATTTGCTCCGCTGTCTTACCAAACCCACTTTGGAACAGAAATTCCCATCTGTTTTGCATGCCACTTTCACTTTGATTGATTGTCAAATTTTATGGCAGTGTCCAGACTGCATGCCGATTTCACTTTGTTTGATTTCTCATTTTATGGAGCTGTCTGCATAGATTTATGGCCGTTTTATGGCCATTCAGGGGTGACTCTGCAGTCAGTATGGAGTTGGCCTGGGGTATTTGAATGTGGTCTTGAGCCATATCTTTTTCTGTTCCAGTGTGGGTTTGGTAAAACAACGGAGCAAATGCTAGATGCAGATTGGGCCATTTTCAGGGACTTAGTTGTCATCCTAAGTCTCTTCACCTGATCATAGCAGACTATGAAACTGTACTGACAGTTTGTTGCTTTCCAAAGTTTGGAACTTAAGAGCTGGTGATGTTTGCTGAGATATGCCATCTATCATTAGGGATGGTTGAACACCAATTAATTCAGCTAACATTTTGCTTGTCAGTTGTGAGCTGGGAGCCGATTTTTCATTGAGCAGTTTGGAGTCTTTTGGCAATGCTTTCTGTATATGCAAACAGGATAGAGCAGTGTTATGGGTAACATTATATGCATGTTTATTTACTTATTTACTTCATTTATATTCCATAGTTCTCCTTAATGCTGATACCATGCCATTGCCCAAAAGTATTTTTTTTAAAAAAAATATATTATTTTTCTCTCGTTGGCCACAAGAATTGCAGGATCTCCTGCCCTGGTGGGAAAATGGCAGCCCTATTGCAGATAATGATATAGTAATCTTATAACAGACTTTTTCTGATGAGCAAATGCTACCATTTACCATTGCTGCAACAGGTCCAGTCCCTTCAAGCACTTCTACCTCTAAACTGGTAATTGTAGAAGATAATCCTATAGAGTTGCCAGGTCCAACTCAGGAAATATCTGGGAACTTTGGAGCCAGGAGAAAGGATGTAACTTCCAGGTCAAAGGTCAAGTGATATCACTTTCCAAGTTCCACTCGTTCAGAACACTGCACCAAAACTCTTACTGTGATGCCACTTTCTGGGTACTTCCCCAAACCCACCTCTTCCTCTAAAGTCACTTTTTTCTTTCAAAATTCAAACACCCACTCTGCCACAGGGGGGTTGCCCTCTGGATGGCCATACAGGCCATGTAGTCCAACCCCCTGCTCAATGCAGGATCATCCTAGAGCACCCCTGACAAGTGTTTGTCCAGCCTTTGCTTAAAAACTGCCAGTGAGGGGGAGCTCACCACCATCCTAGGTAGCTTATTCCACTGTTGCACAACTCAGGAAGTAGGTGATGTGAAAAACCTCTGCCTGAGAACTTGGCAAGCCACTGCCAGTTTGTGTAGGCAATACTGACCTCAGTGGACTGATTATATTGATGTCAACGCCCTGAGAGCACTAAGGTGCTTTGACTTGTGTGGCTAGCTGATAAACCACACAGTTAAAATTATTATCCAGGCAGTAAAGGGTAACAAAAGTATTTATTTGAATAAGGAACACCTCACAGCAATGAAATCAGTGTGGATGTTCAGTTTGTTACAGCAGGGATCTTGCTTATAAGCTCTTTTTGCTCCTCCTCACTTTATATCATCACTGACATCATTTAGACATGCTCAGGCTGAGGACAGACTAGTATTCTGCCACACCTCTGTGGTGCAGCAGAATAAGGCAGGGGGAATTGCCCCCACTGTGCGGCGTTCGCACACTGCCGGAAGGAAGCCGCCCGCAGCATTCAGACTGCAGGCGGCTTCCTATGGCAGCGTGCGAACGCCGTGTGGCTCCCCCTCCCGGCGTGCGTTCACACCCACCAGAGGCGGGTGGAACGCACGCTGCAGCAGCCAGGACACCACTTTTAAGTGGTGCCCGGCTGCTGCGGGAGGAGCGCGGTACCGGACGCAATGCGTCTGGGCCGCCTCCTCGGGGCAGATGCAGCAGTCTGAACAGCCGCTCTTCCTCCGCTTTTGAAGTGGAGGCAGAGCGGGCCAGACTGCCAGTCTGTCCTCGGCCTCGGTTTAGATTTCTTTGTCTGGTCAGTCATCAATCACATATTTGGCAAACAGGATGTTACTTGACTGTCTTTCAGTTTTACAATGTTTGTTTCAGTTTATTTGGTTTTAAAAGCCAATAGACCACACACCATAAAAGATTTTTAAAAATTAAAAGATTTTAAACATTTAAGAATACAGTACAGGAGAACTGTGCCACGTTTGTTATGCAATTTTGGCACAAACTGCTCAATAGGAGCCTCAGCCTTGTAGCTTCTGAAAAGGGTGAAAATTTCAATAGCCATTTCTCCAAGAATTTTCTTCTCCCGTCTGTATGTTTTGGACAGTGAAAGAATATATGAGCAAGCGAATCTATAATTGCTAATGGGCAGTCACAATAGCATTTGTTTGCTGGAACACCTTGAAAGCAGCCCTTCCTCTGTGCAGATGGAAATGCATTGCAGCCTGCCACCATGTATGCTCTCCTCATATCATATTTCAATCAAACCTATTATGGACTAAGCATGTCCACCATCTCAAGGGGAAAACTGACTTAGTGCTATTGGCATTAAAAAAGTTTTTCTACACCCAAGGAGCCCAATATGTCCCGACACTTTTGGAAGCATACCAAACCTTAATTCTGCCCCTCATCTTATATGGTTCTCCAATTTGGTGTACAGGCCTAATCAACCAATTGGAAAGAATTCAACTAACCTTCTTTTGCAAGATTCTATCCTTGCCACCTTCTATTGCCTCTTTAGTAATACGTCTAGAGATGGGCTTACCAAAGATAAAACCTTGATTTGGAAAGCTGTAGTTAACTACAAACATAGACTACTAACCGCTGACAACCTTCCGACCCTCACCATTTTATCAGTATAAGATTGCAGCTGGCAGAGATGGCATAATGCTGTAGACATCAAATTTAAGCAACTGGGCATGCACCAAACAGAAAAATTAACATCTAAAACTAGAGCAAAGCTCATCATAAAGTTACTGGAACGTGATTGGAACGCATTTCAAATGGATACCATGCAAAAATGTTCACTACTTCATTTAGGGATCAAATACCCCACCAAATATGACATACCATATTATCTGTATGTACTGTCCATCCCCAAGCTGCAAGTGTTCTGCTTATTAAAAATGATGAATGTGTTCTTGTTAGCTTTTTTCTCAGACTTCACCTTTGAATGAACTTTATACACACAAAGCGGCTAAGTTCATTTTTAGTATAAGTTCATTTTCAGTATAAAATATATCAGTTCTGTTACAAAATTGGTAATACATTCATATAAAAGTATAACAGCACCCTTCATACAGGTTATTGCTATTGAAAATATATATAGGATACACTGGATTATGAAAAATAGCACTCAATATATAAGCACCTTTTAATATTGCAAAGTGATCTATGACATAAAGCTTTGATAGATACTCTGAATCTATTTAACAATTTTTATTTTGGACCTCCTAGAACATTCTTGTTAATTTTATAAAGCTTTTGTTTGTCTAATTGAACCTTCTAATTTGTAAAATACATCATCTTACTTTAGCCAGCAGGAGTTACTCTTTTATAATACAAGTTCTGCATTTTAATTGACCCTTTTAATGAGTTTCTTTAACTGACAAGATTTATGATTAATGACTTGTTTTGGCAGAATCTCTACATACACACCTGGTCAGTCCTTGGTCATTATTTTTAACTTTAGTAGTTCATGGATCTTTGCCAGGTTAATTTTAAGGGTATGCAAACATCTTTCTGTTTTAAAATAAGCTTGATATTTCTTTAGCAAAGCTTAAAGTTAATAAAGGATAGTTGCTTTCATAAATATCTTATACCATATTCTTAGTACATATTCAGCTGTGAACAAAATACAAAGTTTTAAAAACACACAAAAAAATCATTCTCTGTTATAATGTCCTCTGTTTTACCCCAATTTTAGGCTTTGCTAACAACATTTTCTCATTCCTCAAGTAAAAGATACCACCATAAATCTCCTTTTTGCTGGTATCAATTCAATTCATTAAGTAACGCTTTCTCAAACCAGCGAAGTATTTTCTATATAAAAGGATAAGCTGCAAAAGACAAGGGTATACATATAGATATTGCTTCTAGATTAATAGTTCAATATTGATATGTTAAAACATGAAAAAAGAGAAACAATATGATTTTCACTTATTTAAAATTACTAAAAATGAGACCCTGAAATAAACTTCTGACCCCACTCTTTTGGAGTAGAGAGATTCTCATAAATCTTCACTTATGACAATTAATTATCATGGCGCTTTCTGTTATTCCAATTAAAAGAGCTGATGCAAAAACACCTGTTCATTAAAACTTAAACACTCCTAGTTAGGAACACCCCCATCAATTAAATTTGATTTAAAACACCTGCTTTTGTGATGCTGTTTAGTGGTTTAAACAGTTCAATTCTCCAGGAGAGTCACAAAGACTTTTTCACAAAGATTCCTGTAAATCAGCAATAATCAATAGAAAATCACTTGAACCTTTGAATGTCTCCTACAATATGATTCAGTATAAGGCAGCTGTATGTGTTAGCACAGGGTGCAGTAGTGATCAGTTCTCTTTTGCTTGCTGAAAACAGGGCATTTATGCTTTTATATTTCAGAAATATGCCAAAGGAGTACAATTTAATATGCTACCGATGTGATAAACAATACTTTATGATGTTAAAGCAACAAAAAAGTACCATCTAGAAAAAAAAATTTTTCCCTATGGCTTCAGGATTTCTAAAACTTCTCTAACAAGATGCCAACTATTTCCCCATATACACTTAGCTAACATGCTCACAGGACCTAATAACTTCTGCGGTATTGTCTCTGGCTCATTCATTCATTCATTTTCCAAAGTAATATATTCCATAATGGATCAATACAATGACTTTCTCCTATCTATCTTGGACAAATAGGTCACTGTCTATGGAACAGAATAAATGAATGCAAATTTGGCGTTACTCAAAAATCAGTGGGGGAACATTTCATTCTTCCTAACAAAGTACTGCTACCGTGAAAGTTGCCATTCTTCAATAAAATGACTTCAAAGGGAGACTCCAGTGTGAAACGCTTGAAGCAGAATTCATTAAGAAGTTTCATATTATCTGGCCAGGGTCAGTCATCAAATGAGAGTGGAACAGAGAGAAGGGAAGGAAAGGACTGCAGGAATATGATGAGAAAGAGTGTGACTGAGCAGAGTAGATAATCCTGGCCTTAACAGGAGATCAGAGACATGGCTCAAAACTCTTTGAATAATGAGGAGATGTTGCAGGATAGATGGAAAATGCAGACTGTGAATTTAGAAAGGACATAGTCTGTCTACACATGCTGCCTACTATACTTATAATCCATTTTCAATGCACTTTAACAATAATTTGCAAGTGAATTTTGCTATTTCAGTAACATCCAGTTGTAAGATGAATTGAAATTGCAGTGTTCAGTATGGCTGCAATCAGATGGGCTATTTGACCCAATTTCATTGCTTCTCCCTTAAGGATTAAAAATGATCATTCAGACAGTGACATCTGTCTCCTATTCTGCAGTCATTAGTGGCCCGTACTCACAGTTGACTTCCCTGACAAGGGGGGGGGGGAGCAGACCTTTATGGATTGAACTAGTCTGAACTTTCTCAAGTGATTTGGGAAGCCAGACAGCACACTTGAATCAGCACCATTAAAAAAAAACATGCAGATCTTTACCCCATGTGTTTCTCTTTTTTAAAAGCTTTTAAAACCTTCCAAAGAAACTCACCTATGTATTTCAGCTGGTTTCTGCCTACAGCTTTGTGGCAGGAAAGGGGTTAATAAATGAGAAGTTGTGGGGTTTTTTTTCAGAGAGGAAAGGGGAGGGAGGCAGTCTGAGAATTATGTCGTGACTCCAGCTTTGCTCCAAGCTTTAAAATAAGAACGTCAGCACGAAGGACACAGGATGAGGCTTCTCTATTCTGTCCCCCCAGCACTGAAACTTTTGAAACATTATTTTTTTTTAAAAAAGCACAGTTTAAAAACACTGCCCTCACAGCTGCACTACAAATCCCAGTAGCCTTGTCCTGCAATCCCATTGGCCACCAGCTGTCAGGAGTTTGAAGTGATACTTTCCCATGAGCACTTATGCGCATGCTCAAAGAACAAATAATAAAGAAAAGCTCCCACTATGCAGCTGCCATCTGATCGGTCCTCCATGGGGTGAGTGCAGGGTGAAGCAGGTTAAGGATGCGATATCTGACCAAATTTCTGTTTCAAAAAATAACTGAGAAATTCGAGTTGGGGCCAGACCATGCTAACCCTTCCATGTGACCACAGCTTTGTGAAAGCAAAATATACCTCAAAAACATTCAGCTGCTTAAAGAGAAATAACCAGAAGAGGAACAAGATATCAGGAGATTGGGGCAAAAATGAAACAAGTATGGGGATAAGCGTAAGGCAAAAACTGCAAAGTCCAAAGAAGAGACAGAAGATGAGACCAAACTTGTGGAAAACCCACTGAAACCAGCGGCAAAGGACATGTATGTGGGTAGAGCACAATGCTGGAAAAAAAAATCCAGGATGTGAATTATCATTACAATAGAGCAAGATTCTAAATTGTGCAGATCCAATTGGAACAGAGAAGTCACACAGATGAGTTCTTAGGGAAAGTTAAAAAAAAAAAAAACTGTTGGTGGAGGAGGGCAAAACAGTCCTGAGCTTTGAAGGAGCAGACTGAAGAGGGAAAGTTAGGGATGAGGTAGAAATCACCCAAGGCATGGCTGACACTGAACTCTTAAAAGAGTAATTAAAGTTCGGGGGAGGAGGGAAGAAAAGTTGCTATGGGACTCTAACCTTGGGGGGATGAACTTTGAAGGTCCAAAAGTTAAAGGATTAAACAGGATTGCCAACCTCCAGGTGGGACCTGGAGATCTCCCAGAATTAGAACATCTCCAAGTGACAGAGATCAGTTCCCCTAGAGAAAATGGATGCTTTGGAGGATGGACTCATTGGCATTGTATCCCATGAAGTCCCCCGCCTCCCCAAACCCCTCTCTCAGCAGGCTCTACCCTCAAAATATCCAGGTATCTCCAACCCAGAGCCCACAACACTGGGAAGCTCTGGCAGATCCTGGAAAAATGGAGACTCAACCCACTGCCTTCAAGGACTAGGTATAGGGGGTAGAGAAGGTGAGAACTCCATAAAGAAAGGGGGGGCAAGGACAGCTGCACCAGAGCCAAGAACAGACCGGAATGAAGCAGTCATTCCAAAGAAGTGCAGGCGTCACGGGCTCGGTGCATGCAGGGCGAGAGAGAGTGACAGTCCAAGTCCAGTCCGAGGTCAGAATCAAGGGGTAGCAAGCAGGAGCCAAAAGAACAGAGTCCGAAGTACAAACCAAGAGCATAGTCATTGGAAACCGGAGTCAAGGAGCCAGGAGTTCAAAGCAGGAATCAGGAATCAGGAGCATGGGCGAGGGAGGTGCAGAGCGTCGTCAAACTGACTAGTTGTTGGCACGAGGAACCAGTGTCAGGAGCAGGCGCGTAGGGTTTTGGAAATCCCGGGGGGGCGGGGGCTCCTTAGCACACGCGCTCACTGGGATGATGTTCTCCCCCCCCTCCGGGAAACCGCCCGCCTCCCCGGGCCCTTCCAAGGCCCACCAGCCACTGCTGCCGGTGCCTCTCTCTCCCCCCCGCCCCCTTCCCTCTCCAGCAGCAGCCGCTGGGCCTCGGAAGGACCCAGGGAGGCGCGGCGGCAGGCGCTCCATTTTCCCAGGGGAGGCTGAGCCCCCCCTGGAAAATTTCGGGGGTGGCTCAAGCCCTTGAGCCCCCCCGTACTCTACGCCTATGGTCAGGAGGGGAAGCAAAATACCCCTCAGGTGCTGGGGTTAATTAGGGCTCAGTGTGTGCTTCCCGGCTTCTTTTAGAACTCAAAGCTGAGGGAACACCTGCTGTGCAGGCATGCCTCCCTCCACCAGGATGCACCATTGGAGGAGGCGAGTCAGGGGGCTGCCTGTCAGGCATTGTTCCTCTGTCACTGTTGTTGGGAGAGGTGGGAGGGATATGCTGGCAAGCTCAGAGGCTTCATCAGGGTCAGGTGTGGGCTCTGCTGAAGCCAGGAGCAGGGGCTCAGCTGGAGCTGGGACCGCATCCTCAGCAGGACTCATGACGGCAGGAGGAGGAGGAGGAGGAGGAAAGATTGGATTTATACCCCACCCTTCACTACTCAAAGGAGTTTCAGAGCGGCTTATAGTCTCCTTTCCCTCCCCCTCCCCACAACAGACACCCTGTGAGGTAGGTGGGCCAGAGAGAGCTCTTTCGAAGACTGCTTATGAGAGAACAGCTCTGAGGGAACTTGTGACTGACCCAAGGTCACACCAGCAGCTGCATGTGGAGCAATGGGGAATCAAACCTGGTTTTCCCAGATTAGTCTGCACTCCTAACCACTACACAAAACTGGCGAGAGGGAGAGATGGGGGGGTGAGAGGGAACAGCAATGGCTGGGGATGAAATTGCAGAGGGAGGGATAGCAGATGGGGGACTTGATGCTGGAAAGGGTTGTGGGGAAGGGAAGAAGGTGGAATTGGGTGAAGGGATACACTGAGGTGCAGCTCCCAGGAGGCTGCCTTGGCACACGGGTGGGGGGGGGCGATGCCCTTCAGCAGGCACCAGCCTATATTCCATGGTAATGGCCCTGAGTTAGCTCTACCCCCTCAGTTTGAGCCTTAGAGGATGCTGTGAAAAGAGTAAATACTGGGGGGGGGAGTTAACAGCCAAAGGGGGGTGAGTTGGAGAGAACCAGCAATAGAATTTTTTGGGGGGGAGGAGTTTAGAGAGGTAGCAGCAAAAAAAACAGGAAAGAGGAGCAAAGCAGCAGCAACCAGGGTTGGGGGCAATGGCAGGCTTAGAGAAAGGGGCAACAGGGAGTTGAGCCCACCATCCCTGGAGAGGCAGGGTGCAGAGGTGCTAGGACAGCATGGGCTGGGGAGCACCCTCCTCAGATCCACGTCTGAGCCTAGTCAGCAGCACGCACATGGTGGTGACCACAATGCACTACCCCACCTGCCTCCCCAGTGGCCAGCCCAGGCAAATAGCAGCTTCCCAGTGAGTAGGGCACAGGCAAGGATGAGGAGGGGCATGCATCCCCACCCACTCCACAGATCCGAGCCCACTAGCCCAGCCTGAAGCGCAGTGTGGGTGAGGGAACCAGAGAGTCCTCCAGAAGCTATGACACTCTAGCTTTCCTACTCTACGCTATCATAGAGATCAGGAGAAGGCAATGCTAGAGCATCATATGACGCCTCAGTTTCCCCACCACCACCCGATTCTTTTAAAACAGGGGAGGAGTGCTCCAACCTGGGGATCCCTGCCCCCACCAGGGGGATGGGAGCCCTACAATCCTAAGAGGGTTGGCTTTTGCTCTTGAGCCTCCTGTTGCTGATCTCAGTGTTTTCTTTCTTTCTTCTACACCTGCAATGTAGTTGATGGGTGTTCTGGTCCTCTTAAGTTGCCACTCCGTATCAAGGATCTTCCCCCCCCCCCCCAATTTACTCTTATTTAGGAGTTTACACTAGAAATCATAAATGAAAGTAGTGTTCAGAGACACGTCTTTTTGGATAGATTTATTTTTTTAAAAGAAATCTTTTCCCTTTGGCAGAAGCAATTTCCAGTGAACCATTTTCAGGTTCGGAAACATTTGGCTAGTCTTCTGATTATTCAGTGCTTTTCATTTCCACATACTTATGTGCTTCTTGCTCCCAGCCAGGCCAGAGCTAGGAGTGCCAAAATACTATGAAAGTCTGTTATCACACCATTTACCAATCCAACGGGGATGTTAAATAGCAGGTAGCTGAGACATCATGTTGGAACATATGGTCCTTTCTGACATTCAGAGCCAGAGGGAAATAGTTTATATCAACTTTCTACAAAGAACAGGCTATATACCTTGCATACAAACAGTAGCACCCTAAGCTCCTGGCAAGACAACATTTTCTAAGTTCGGCCTTCACTGTAGAACTGCAGGAGTTCTGAAGTGAAATGTTTTGCTGTGTTTTATTCCATATGGTTTCCCCCACAAACACAATGAACGTTGCTGTGTTAACCAAATGGGAAACCATGCTCTGAGCTCACTGAAGAGATGTGACTAGTTAAGGAGAGTCATATAAGTGGAAACATATGCAGGAAACCAGAGACAGCATGGCAAGGAAACAAGGCTACTGGCAGGGAATGGGGATAGTCTTAGACACACCATACACTACATGTAATAAACACTACTGAATGGGAGGAGACAGATTTTATCTGTATTTATTCGACTGGACAGTTAGAAGAAGAAGGAGGAGGAGGAGGAGAGGAGGAGGAGGAGGTGGTGGTGGTGGTGGTGGTGGTGGTTGGATTTATACCCCGCCCTTCACTTGGAGTCTCAGAGCGGCTTACAAACTCCTTTCCCTTCCCCTCCCCACAAACTCCTTTCCCTTCTACCTCCCCTGTGAGAGAACAGCTGGTCCAGAGCTATGGCTTGCCCAAGGTCATCCAGCCAGGTGCAAGTGGAGGAGTGGGGAATCAAACCCGGGTTTCCCAGATTAGAGTCCGCGCACTTAACCACTACACCAAACTGGCTTTCACTACTGTCAGGACAGCCTCTTTACAGTTTCTCTATACACAAGTATTTGATTTTTCAGGAATTAGTTTGATTTAAAAAAAAAAAAAAAAAAAAGTAAATGAAATGAATATCATACTTGAGTTTGACAAGTAGCATCCTATGATGTTACTAATAATGCAGTTTGATCTTGGAGCCAGAAGGACAGTGAAATATGGTTGCTTCACCTGCCAGTTCCTTCCTGAATCCTCTCATACTTCACTCAATCTCCCAGTGAAGCACACCTGGATAACTGCTCATTAGGTCAACCAGAGGCAAGAAGCAGACTGATAAGAAGGGGGAATTAGAAGGAAAAGCCATAAATTTCTCATCTTTCAATACTCTGGGAAACTGAGATCTGCAACTCCAGGCTGCCATATGGTAATTTTAGTCTCCTGACAACAAGTATTGAAATAATCTCTGAATAATCTCCTTGAATATGTAAAATGTGGGTGAAGGAAAATATCACTTTTGTATTAAGGGTGTCATTTACAAAGGAACAGATCTGTCTCATATGCAGGAAATGGTCTGCTGACATAGACTTATGGATCCAACTGTTTTCCAGAATGCCTGGAAGTATGTTAAAATTCCAAATGACATCTCTGTTGAGGTTGCGGGGGGGGGGGGCTGGAAAGAGAAGCCCCTGGAAGCTATCAGCATGGTTGCCTCCCATTGGCCTCTCCAGACCCTTAAGGCAGAATCGAGTACCCTGGTCGAGTATGGAGCTGGGTGCCTTGAAGAAATCCAGGAGCCATTTAGAAAACCATTGGTGGAAAATTCGGATGGAATATGACAGACTGTGATTTAAAGCTCACTGGGGAAAAAAACAACAACTATGAGGTGGTGGGAACAGTGGCAAAGAAATTCTACTTCTCTGCCACCATTGCATCTGCTAATTCATGCCCAGCTCTGTTGTTTAATGTATTTTGTCACTTGTTGACTCCGAAGTCTGAGACGGTAAACTCTCAGAAACAAATGATTAGTTGTGAAGTTTTTGCCGAGTTTTTTTTTACTGAGATCTCTCAAATGTGTTCTGATTTGGATACTGTTTCTAATATAGCTGAGACACTAAAAATGTTCATTACATCATCCGGTCAACTTAAGGATCTTTTTCAGGGTTCATTTCGTAGCAGGAGATCCTCTGCATATTAGGCCACACACCCCTGATGTAGCCAATCCTCCAAGAGCTTACAGTAGCCCCTGTAAGAAGAGCTCTGTAAGCTCTTGGAGGATTGGCTGCATTAGGGGTGTGTGGCCTAATATACAAAGGAGCTTCTGCTACGAAATGAGCCCTGGTCTTTTTGATCCAGTTACCATGGTATGTGTCAACAAGAACTTTGGATCTATGAAGACCATCACTTGTACTCTGGATCCTTGTCCACCCTGGTTACTGATGTAATGTATTATGTAATGATTAATGAGTCCCTAATGCCCCTCATAAATCAATCACTAACTTAGGGCATCTTTCCTCTGTCACTGAAACAGACAGTCATCCATCCTCTGCTTGAAAAACCATCGCTAGAGAAGAAGGACACAGACAATTATTGCCCTGTCTCTAATCTGTCCTTTTGGGGCAAAATGATAGAAAATGATAGAAAGAATGGTGGTATGATGTGGTATGATGTGGTCCATGGGGTCACAAAGAGTCGAACTCAACTGTGCGACTGAACAACAACAACAACTTGTACCTTCAAAATCCACCTTCTATATTGTCATGTAGGTCATTCCTTAGACCAGTGGTTCTTAACCTTGTTGGAGGTACCAAACCCCACCAGTTTCATATGCGCATTCACCGAACCCTTCTTTAGTGAAAAATAATTCTTAGTACTTGGTAATAGTACTAAGTTGGAGGCCCCACCGAACCCCTGAGACTGACTCGCCGAACCCCTAGGGTTTGATCGAACCCAGGTTAAGAACTACTGCCTTAGACAGTTTTCTAATTATGTAATCCAAAATACTATTTTTGTTAATTAAATGTCTTATGCTGCCTGGCTAAATTATTTTTATATTTTGTAATTCACCATGAGAATAAGTGAAAAAGAGATACTATGGATGAAGTAAATAAATAATTAAAAAAAGAAATGCAGAAATGCAACTGATTGAGTCTCCTATTTTTTTCCCATAACAATGTGAGATCATGGATAATGTCCACAGTGAGATTTGAGATGATTTCTCAAGCCCTTTGTTCTCACAACAATACCTAATTTGAGCTCTAGCTGAGGAGAAGATAATGCAGAGGTGCACCTAATCTGAAATTTGGGTTATCCTCTTTCTGTATAATATGCAAACCACCTCTGAGATTGCCAGTTTTCAGTAGAACAGTGTGGTGTTTTTGCTATGTAAATATTTCACTTGTTTTATTTCTGATATTGTATGTGAGGTTTTGTGTGTATGTTTGCAGGCCTCTGTGACGCACCAGTCCACTTACATCCCTCATTGGCAAGATTTTCCCTCCATTTTTCTTTCCCTTTGTGACTGAGTCACCTTAGTTATCTGTTTTCTTCTTTCCTAAAGAACTCTAATCTGGGAGAACCGGGTTTGATTCCCTACTCCCCCCTTGCACCTGCTGGATGACCGTAGGCAAGCCATAGCTCTGTACCAGCTGTTGTCTCAGAGCTCTCTCAGCCCCACCTACCTCACAGGGTGTCTGTTGTGGGGAGGGGAAGGGAAAAGAGTTTGTAAGACACTTTGAGATTCCCTTGGGTAGTGAAGGGCATAAATCCAATCTCTTCTTCTAGGTTTGTGGATGCACTAGATGGGAGTAGTTTGTGGACTATTTTATTCAAGGTACAAAATTTTGTTCAAGGTATAAGATTTCATGTGCCACCCGCACTTCTTCAGATGGAAGAAGTGTGTATGCACACAAAAGCTTATACCTTGTATGAAACTTTGGACTCCAACTTTGTTCTGCTGCTTCAGACCAACATGGCTACCCACCTGAATTATTACACTATAATACTTTTTACAAGCAATTATGTACCAGTGGAGTGGTTACCATGCAGAATCTGTCCCACAGGTAAAAGTATCCTGTGAACAGGTGGTCTTTACCACATAAAAGTATCACTACCATCACAAGATCACCAATCGTTGGAAGTCAACTCCTCAGAAGCAGAAATCTTTCTTATTAGGAGGTTTAAGAACATCAACTTTGCTGGCCCATTAAAGGCATATGTCAGCCCAGTGGCAGGAGAAGAGGGACAATCATCTTCATCAGTAACTCTGCCCACTTTTTTAAATTTCACAAAACAGGCAATCTCCAAAGTGCTGCTGACCATGCTCATTTTTAGTTACATCTCTGTTTCTCTGCAGATGTCCCCCAAAGTCCCCCATGCAACAGTCAAGTGTTCTGCGAACACACACAACAATGAAGCCACTTTTTCAGATGTTTTCTCTTGCATGGCAGTAAGCACCAAACCACTTTAATACAGACTTTAGACACACATATATTTGCAAGCCATTCCCAACAAGACACAACAATGAACTCAGGCTTTAAACGTACTTTTCTTAAGCAGAAGATGCCATGAGAAAATGAAAGAAATGCTCAAAGATTAAAGATATTGTCAAAAGCAGCATTTCCTGGGCTCTCTGCTTTTTTACATCCCCCCTTTTCAATAATTTTTTTTATAAAAACACAAAGAACAAAATGAAACAGAAAGAAAGAGAGAGAAAGAAATGTAGGGGAGAGAGAAGGAAGGAAGGAAGGAAAGAGAGAGAGAGATGGGGAGAGAGAGGAAGGAAGGTGGAAGAGAGAGAGATAAAGGAAGGGGGAGGGAGAGAGAGAAAAAGAAAAAAGGTGGGGACAGAGAGAAAGACAGACAGACAGACAGACAGACGATAGATAGATAGATAGATAGATAGATAGATAGATAGATAGATAGATAGATAGAGGAGAGGAAGGAAGGAAGGTGGAGGAGAGAGAGAGAAAGGAAGGGGGAGGGAGGGAGAGGAAGGAAGGAAGGAAGGTAGGTGGGGACAGAAAGAGAGAGAAAGAAAGACAGAAAGAAAGACAGAAAGAAAGGTGGGGGAGAGAGACAGAGAGAAGGAAAAGAGATGGGGGAGGCACTTACCGGAGTAGAGAGAGTGAGGCAATGTCGACAAGCCAAATGCAGAGCCAGGCTTTTCAGTGCAAAGAGCCTAGCCCCATGCTTAATCTCTGGGCGGGGCTTTCTCCTGCTGGCTCTCTGTATTTAAAGGGAAAGCGCTGGGTGGGGCTTTTTCCTGCCAGCTGTCTGCAGGAACTTTTCCTTTAAGTGTAAACAGCTCAGGCCCGGCAGGGCGGGGGCAGGGCAGGCTCGGACACCAGCCGGAACAGTGTTCCAGTGTGTTCCTGCTGAAAAAGAGCCCTGGTTAGTAGTATAAATAAAAAGATTTCACTTTTATACTTCTAAATAAATTCTATTTCTGTTTAATTAAAAACATCTCTTTTTTGGAATAAAGAATCCCCCTTTACCTCAGAACCACCCCGTTGCAATGAATGTTTTGTCATTCTACCAAATATAACGAAGCCATGTGTTCTTAGGGTTAAACTATGAGGTCTAAGATAAGAGACTTCAGTGGCAGCAAAAATCACTAGTGAATGCTAAGGAAGTTAAGGAGATAGCATAATATACATCATTTCGGAGCACTACAGAGAGGCACAATACCAGGGATTCCACTACAGGGGGAAAGACATTACAGAAGTTACAGACCAGGGATCTCATAAATGGGTAAAATATTAAAAGCAGGAAATTGTAGAGCTGCAGTATTGGTTAACTGGCTGGGTTAGTGTTCCACAAGCAGAAATTTATCTGATGAAGCCTTCCTTGACACTTTGTCTGCATGACAGGAAAAAAAAAACATTATCTGGTGAAATTCTTCTAGTCTGTGATATCTTTAGGAGACTTCTAGGAAATGGGAACCAACAAATTCCATGATATACCTGAAGATGCAAGCAAAGAAGAAACCCAAAGAGAGAATTCATTATTTTTTAGGTATTAATACCATCATTTGTATAATGCTTTGAGATTTCCACATGCATCATCTCAAGAATTTTCACAACCACCTTATAAGGTAGGCAGGGCTCTTTTTCTAGCAGGAACTCCTTTGCATATTAGGCGACACACCCCTAATGTAGCCAATCCTCCAAGAGCTTATAGTAACCCCTGTAAGAAGAGCTCTGTAAGCTCTTGGAGGATTGGCTACATTAGGGATGTGTGGCCTAATATGCAAAGGAGCTCCTGCTAGAAAAAGAGCCCTGAAGGTAGGCATCCTTCCCGTACAACAGAGGAGAGGATGAGAGATAATAGCTTACTTAAGGTCATCTACTGAGTTCATAACAAAAGTGAAATGGGGTCAGGTTCATAAGTCAATCTTTTAGCTACTATGCTACATTAGCCTTTTTCCATTTAATGCTGATGACTGCAGAAAGAAGGTAATGCATTTAATAATTCACAGAAGCAGAGGAGCATGGTCTGATCAAGTCACAGCTGTATTCAAAGAAGGATGAGCGTGAGTAACCAGGAAGTAAAATATTACTGTAACAAAAGACAAATATCATGTTGATTAAATACCATGCTGACTAAAGGGTCAGCACAAAATGTTTTAATAGACCAAATAATGTCACTTAAAATTTTGCTAAGCATGCATATCAATAATGCTTGCATAGGTTGGTTGACTGGACACCAGAATCTCTGCATTAAATGTATTTCTTTTTGCTTAAACATTAATATCCATATGAGGGGCTTTTAGTAGTTGTAACAGTTTACTGATCAATACCTCAAAATGGTTTTAGTGCACTGGACACAAATGGATCCTTTAGTTTGTCAGCCAACATGGACACGACCTTGGCAAGTCATGTGGGATACAGATTATTGTCATTTCCGGACAAAATGTGCTCTGCTGCTATAATGAAGAGTGATAATAGATAGCCATAATGATGACATGACTGGGCTATCCTAAATTTTAATCCACACAGCCATAGGCTTGGTTCACACATGATGGGCGGGGGGGCTGTGCCTCAGTGACAGAGCATCTGCTTGGCAGAAGGTCCCAGGTTCAATCCCTGACACCTCCAGTTAACAGGACCAGGCAGGAGGTGATATGAAAAACCTCTGCCTGAGAACCGGGAGAATGGCGGCCAGTCTGAGTAAACAATACTGACTTTGATGGACCAAAGGTCTGATTCAGCATAAGGCAGCTTCATATGTGTGTATGATTATTGATTAGTTGAGTTTATTGTTTTAACATGTCTCCTTCAACTCATGGTGGCTAACAGGACAACAAGTTACAAGGACAAAAAACATTATAAATCCATAAAACAGCACACAGATTAAAACACTGCCATACCCCACTGTATCCCAGGTTGGGATGTGAAGTTGGAAGAGTTGTCAGCATGCGTGAGGCAACCAGCAGCAGCCTGAAGGTGTGTGGGGGGGAGGGGGCTTGACAGTGACATAGTGATGTTTTTTAAAAAATATTTTTTATTGGTTTTCTCTAAAACTACAACAGAAAATAGGAAGGGGGAACTACAAACTATGAGAGAAAGAAAAGAAGGCCACCAAAAGCCGCCCGCTTCAACCCTTTCTCTTCTCGCCCCTCTGCCTCTCGGAGGCTGCTTTTACAGGTTGCGCAGGCACACTGAACTAGGTGGAGGCAGGTCATGGGCGTACCCCCGCGCGCTCAAACATTTCCGCGCCTCTGCCGCCAACGGCGGAAGAATAGCGGTTTGTGCTCCGGTTTTTTTTTTGGCTTGTCTTATTTTCTGTCCAGGGAGGGAAGCGCCAGTTATGCTAGGCGTGCTTTGCTCCAATACAGAACTATTATTTGCTTGTTCATGTGCTGTTTTTCAGTGCAGCTGAAATAATTCTGTGTAAAGGGACGCGCCAGGAAAGCTGCGGGATTCATATACCTGTCGTTGGTAAAAAGTGAGGATAGGGCAAAAGAGTAAAAGGGCTGAGTGTCCTGCTGGAAGACCCGAGTTCGGATTCCCACTCAGCTGGGTGACGCGGGGACATGGTCCCGTGTGCGCACGCACGTTTCGCGCACGCTCACGAGAGAGCCCCCGCCCCCCCCGGGGACTTACAAACTCTACGCCCCTGCTTGTGAAAGAGATCTACCTATCCAGTAGAGGTTGTAACTCACTGATGATACGTTGAACTGCTTTGAGCTGAGAGCTGTATGTGACCACTAGTGGTGTTCTGCTATTGTCTCTTTTGGGCCTGTCTTGCAACAGGTTTTCTCTAGGTACCATTCTGGCTTTGTTAATCTGTTTCTTGACTTCAAAAGGTGGATACTTTAGTTCCAAAAAGATTTGTTGTAGATCCCTCCAGTGAGAATCTCTGACTGCAGGATTGGAACAGATGTGGTTGTAGTGTAGAACCTGGCTGTATACAATGGATCATTTGGCAAGTTCAGGATGGTAGCTGGAGGCATGTAGGTATGTTTGTTGATCAGTAAGTTTCTGGTATAATGTGGTGTCTATGCGTCCATTGTGCATTTTTACAGTAGTGTCCAGAAAATATATTTCTTACATAGATTGTTTCGTTGCCAGATTGATGGTTGGGTGAAAGTCGTCGAATGCTTGCTAGAATATGTCCAGGACTTCTTTACAAAAAGGTGTGAAATAAAAAACATTAAGACTAAATTTGTGTTCTTATTCATGTCATACGCTGTATTATTCTAATCCTCAAAATCATGTCATTTCAAAATTTTCAAGATCAGAGATTACAAATTTCAAGATCAGTGATTACAGATTTCGAGATCAGTGATTACAAGATCAGTGATTACAAATTTTCACGATCAGTAATTACATTCATATATGGGAACAGTCAACACAAAACTTGTAATATAATATCAAATTAATTCTAATAGAGTCCACAAACAGGTTACTCCAAAAAGTCCTCTGTACAGATATTTCAGACAGAATTTTCCGGACTAGACCTTGCAGATAAGATTCCTCTTTGACTTTTTGGAGTAACCTATTCATGGACTGTATTAGAATTAATTTGATAATATATTGCACACAAAAGCTTATACCCTGAATAAAACTTTGTTAGTCTTAAAGGTGCCACAGAACTCAGACTTTGTTCTATAGCTTATACAGTTTCAGATAAGCCCTCTGCATGACTCTTGTGAATTCCGTATCACATCTACTGACAACATTGAATGTTCAATAAGCCATTTGCTACATTTGTGAAATATACCAGTTCATTGTATAACGTCTGGCTTTTGTCTATGAACCTCTGCAGATAACACTT
The DNA here is from genome assembly GCA_029233225.1 of Lepidodactylus listeri. NCBI lineage: Eukaryota > Metazoa > Chordata > Lepidosauria > Squamata > Gekkonidae > Lepidodactylus > Lepidodactylus listeri. The sequence continues at coordinate 51,591,814 of JARCFY010000016.1, read as the reverse complement.
TCTAGGTAGAGCTGTTCTTATTACAGCCACTTCTCATTTTTAAATAAGCACAACAGACCCATAACACTGCACAGAGCTTATTAAGGAAAAGGGCAGCCAGCCAGACTGGCAGATTTGTAGCTGGGACTAGAACCAGACCTTTGGCTTGGCAACAGATAGGGATCATGTTCAAAGATAATCTAGAGCTTTGAGACTTGGGGGGGGGGTGCTCTGGAGATTAGGAGAATCGGAAAATAAAAATTAATTCCTTAATATCATTTATTTAACCTCTGGAGCCAGATGTCACGAAGACCTACTTATTTCCCTTTGACATCCCACTTAAAACATCTTGATGATGTGTGTTAAATTATTCAAAGGAGTAGTTCATTATTTCAAATAAAATTTTATCTCGTATCAATGTAGTTTCAAAAGCATTTATTTTAAAGTCAATTTCCTAGCTTTAAAAAAGCCCAGTTTTTTATTAAAATAACGGTGTAAATAGCCATTGCTTTCTGTTGTTTGACAGATTGGAGATTCTGAAAATAATAATTACTATCTGTGAAAGCTTATTTCTTCGAAAAGGAAAGCTGTAATTCTTTTCAAGCCAGAAGAGATCATTCTTCTATTCTGATGATTATATCTTTAGATCTGTTTACTCTAATTAGTACCTTGGATTACCTGCGTTGTACAATCAAACCACAACTTATCTGATTGCGTGCCAGTGCCAGCCAATCTTTATTTGATACAGTGTGTTACTGTTGGTCTTTGTTTTGTTTTTTTCCTCCTGTAAAGGCAGAAATATGAGTTTCTCAAAAGAAAAATCTGTTGATACAGATCACAATTAAGTGTGAAATATGCAACAGATGGTGGGACTTATAATCATTCTATCAGACTAATAGTATACTGTCTGTATTTCAGGATTTTCTTTCCCCCAAAGATGCTGTTGGGCTGAAGCCACATTGACAGCTGGTATGTTCCTAACGTAGTTAGTTTGATATACCTCATCTATTAAATTCTGTACAATTTCCAAAATAACAGATGACAAGTACAATTGACCACCTGGGAAAAAAGGCATCTTCAGTCGAAAGCTTAAGCAGATTTTTCTTTTGTTTTGCAACAGCAGAGATTTATGCTGCTTAGAGTGACATTACAAACTTTTGGCATAGTCTGTGCTTCCCAACAGTATACGACTTTTCTACGCAAATAATGAGATTGGTTAAACAACGATGACTCAGAATATTTAATAGATGCCCCAAAACACTATGCTTTGGGGGAAATTCGAGCAGGTTTAGCAGCGCATTCCACTTTCAATGAAGCATTTGTTTGTTGGCAGTTTCTCTAATTTTGAACAGGAGATACTTATTCTTCGTTCACAACTGTTCGTTGGCAGGGCCAGTGTGGACTGGGGGGGGGGGGGAGATTATACTGTAGCATCTAGATCTTTTTTCCAAGCCCCACCCAGTCATGAAGTGTTTGGCTAGTCTCCATCTGTGCGTTTAGCCTGCTCTACAGAATTGTAAGGACAAAGGGACATAACAATATAGGAAGAGCTAGGTCAGATTAGTGGTCCATCCAGTCCATCATGCTGTCTGTCACAGTGGCCAACCAATTACTGTGGACAACAACAGGACCTACCAACAACTTAGGGGTTTCCCTGATGTTGCCTCTTAGCAGTGGTATTTGGAGGTTTGCTGCCTCTGAATATGGAGGTTCCATTTATGGCAAGTAGCCACTGATAGACCTAACGTCCATGAATCTGTCTAATCCCCTTTTAAAGCTTTGGCTTGATATCGAATGTCATTCTATGCAAGCACGTTTTTTTAAACATCTGTATTAAAATTAAAACAGTAAAAATATAGATTTGGAAGTTAGCATAACAAAAGCAAATAATTTACTTCCCTGTTACAGATCTTTAGTAGGAATAGTACAGCTGATGTCTAGAATGACAGGCATAATTATACTTTTTTTTTTTTAACTTTTCATCACATTATTGCAATGCATCTGAAGCAACTGGAAGGACTCTTTGACCTTCAGATTTCAGAACATTTAAAAAAAAAAAAGGAACTATTTACGTATGCTGGAAACTGCAGCAGACTTTCATCCTATGCTGGATCAGTTCCAGTCAGAAATATACTATATTTAACAAGACAAATAATTTAAAATAATAAAAAGTGGTTGCACAGCAATTTCAAGCTGTTAGCTGCTAAGGTAGGTCAAAGCAATGTTCTTCAGACATCACTAATACAAAAAGAATTCTATCTGTATTTTCCACTTATCCAGACAGAGTGGCCTCCATTTTAGAAGGTAGGTCCAAGTACAAACCACCAAGACAAACTCAGCCCACCAGGGAAGGACAAACCATAGACTTAGGAGATAATACAGGAAGGACAAACTCAGCCCACCAGGGAAGGACAAACCATAGACTTAGGAGATAATACAGGAAGGACTGCCTTCTCCCCCACCATCTTTCGTGGGATCCCCCACTCCCAGCTGGTGTTTTCCACTACCCCTCATAAGAGTGATGAGAGAAAAATAAAATTAAATAATGTTCATCAGCTGACATCAGTCTTCTCTAGGAATAGGGTTGCCAAGTCTTACCTTTCTTTTTAGCTGGGGAGTCCCGGATGCTGTCCTGGAGTTCCTTGCAGTGATCCGGAAGTGATGTCATCACGTCGGGCACGTTGGGGGCAAGACCACTACCATTTGAGGGAAAACCATAGAGTTTTCCCTCAAATGATAGAGTGTCCCCCTGCAACATGTCATCACGCCAGGCATGTTTTTGTGAGGCTGGCATTTGGGGGGTGAGGTTCCCCCCGGCGGCAACCCTATCTAGGAATCAGTGACATTCTATTATTTTACTATAGATTTTTAGCCAGTTCCTAGAGAAGTGTGATGTTGATTCTGGATTTTTCATGAAGTGACATCACAGTGTTGTCAGCAGCCACCCCTGTGTCCCTTCCCAGCACTGGTTGCCAGACCATGCCTGGCAACCCTAAATAAACTTTGTGGCGGCATTCAGCCAGGATCATCACAAGCTGCTTTTTCCTACCTTAGGATGCAGTCCTATTTCTTTTAGTTGAAGTTTTGTGACAGACTTCCTTCAGACTAGCATTTTGACCTCAGTACAAAGTTCTCTTACTTCGTTTGATGAGGAAGAGTGGGTACACAGTTTTTGACAACGTGGTTGGTTCAGTCTTGGACTCATGCTGAGCTAGCTCTTCCTTGTTCTAGTTTAGTGCCTTTGGCCATGCTGCTTCCTCTTGTCATCTACCATATCACTATTCTACCATTCCTTAAACCCTTCTGCAACACCCACTACTTCCCAAAAAAACCTCTCCAAAATGGGTTCAGCCTTTCCCATATTCTACCATATCTTATTACTATTATGGTTGTCTCTACCCTAGGGGTCCCTAGCATGTTGACCTCGAGTCAAGTGTTTTTAGAAAACAGCTGCATCCAGGGGAGGTTTTTGCCTAGCCGCATTTCTGACTGGCCATTGGAGCTTTGATTGACCATACAGATTTTCTTTTTCACCAGCAGCTGCCCCACAGCTCAAGGAACTTTATTTTGTGGCTGAAAATAAGCTGTGTATGAAAGAAAATGTTTTTAACCCAAAAATTCAGTTAGAAAGGCATCCTGTTAAATAGAGATTCTCTCTGAAAAGTTGAAGAGTTACTATTGGTTATGCATAACCTGACTCCCGGACATTTTGTGGTTGGCTCTGCCTCCTGCGGCAGCCATTTTGTGGTTGACTCTGCCTCCTGCGGCAGCCATTTTGGGGTTGCACCCAGTAGCCTGTGTCAGAATTCCAAAAGTGCCTGCAAGCACAAAAAGGTTGCCTAATATGACAAAGCACAAATAGGTTCAAGGCATTAAAAACTCTCTTAAGTAGAGCAGCCTGCCAATATCCTTTTTAAAAGGCTTCAGGTGATTTTGCATAACAAGGCATGTTGGCTCAAAGGAGGGATTCCTGTAGTGTGAAAATGAATTCTTGAAAATTTCAACCTCTGAATTTCAGAATCAAAATTTGGTACCAGAATTTGAGCTTCAACTTTTTTTTACTCATTTATATCTGTATCATTATATTTAATTCATTTAACATTAAAGTCTTATGTGTGTATATGCAATACTGTGAAATATTGACTGCGACTATATGCTAGCTGTCAAATACTGGCGGTTTCTGCCTGTCAACTCCCAGATCTTGACTATAATTGGCAACTCCAGTTGTCAGTATGCAAACAGATATACCAGACTACACGGTAAAATATTTTCCATCAAACTTCTCAGGAGAAATGAGAGGCTGGGATTTGTTTAGGCTCTAGATTTTTGTTAAATAGTGCATAGTCATGCTGATGAAATATGGCCTTAAACTGTTACTTGAAGTAGTAAATTCAATATCTGTGGTACATTCCATTATGCATGGCTTTTTCTTTGTTTGTGAGTTTGGGGATAATGGGGGAAGGTAAGTACAAGTGTTTAAAGAATACCCATATAAAAGGAATGTGAGGCAAAATTTTGCTTTTATTGTTTGCTTTTTGAATCTGTTTTGACAGAAGAAAGCGTGAGGAGTATGCCAGCAAATAACAATGAGCAGAAGATAAACCTTTGTTCGTTGCGAGTTTGCTAGATTCAAAAGACAAAATTATAAAGGACAAAGCATTCACAAGCATTAGGACAAACACTGCAGTAAAAGCAGAAAGGCATAAATGAATGCTGAAAGGACTCTAATTTAAAATTTGAGTAGGAAATTTGAGTAGGAGCTATCAGTAGCATCAATTCAGTGGTGAAGGAGGGAGGGACCCTGTTTCCCCATCACTCTGCCCTGAAAGGCTTAATCATTCCAAACTCTTCTTATATTTAGCAAGGATTTCAGTCAAATAAATTTTGAGTAGGATGCCAGGGACTGGTATAGTTAGTGAAATATAGTATTTTTCACATATTGGGTCAGTCTCTTGATTGCTGCAATGTGAAGCAATAACTCTGGATGCATTTCAGAGACATTACATGATAGAACAACACATCACTTCTATGTAATCTGATCTCACCTGATTAGCAGAGAGTTATCAGCACAAGACTGTAGGAGCAGTTGTGCTGGATCACAACAATGGTTCATCTAATCCAGTATCCTGTTTTACTCAGTGGCCAACAAAATGCCCCAAAGGCCTAAAATGCCCCAAAGGCCCCAACAAAATGCCCCAAAGGCCCCAACAAAAGCATTCAGAGGATTACTGCCTCTAAATATGGAGATTCTGTTTAGTCTTGCGGCCAACAGGTATTGATGGACTTGTCCTCCATGAATTCATCTAATCTGCTTTTAAAACCACATAGATTAATGACCATTACCAGATCCTGTGGCAGTGAATTCCACATGCCAATTATTTTTTAAGTGAAGAGGTACTTCCTTTTGTCTCTTAACTGTCTGCCTGTGAGTTTTCCAATTGCCATTGGGACAGAAGGAAGCAGGGAGAGGCATTAGTTTATGTGAACACAACTCTACTCATACTACAAAAGATCACACACCCCATATGGCAAATGTGTATATCTCTTTTGAAAATTATATCATCTTTCCTATTATATAAAGCCATTTTCAAGATTCCAAGAGGCAAGATTCCATGGGGCGCCAAAATCAGTAGGCTGGACGGACTGCCACTCAAAATGGGTCCCTGGCCACTGGCTGCATTCTCTCCCTGCTTTGCCTCAGTCCCACCCACAGAGCCACCGGCCAATGTCTCAGCCTCAGTCTGGAGGGAGCCGGCAAAGGGGAAGGACCGACTGGGTGCTGGGTCCACTCTTCTCTGCCCACTGCCAGGTGGGTCTAACTGTCCCCTCAGTGGCCTGCTTCTGTCAGTGAAAAGACAATGGACTAGCAGCATAACCCCCTCCCCCGCACACTGCCAGAGTGCCCAGAATAAACTGTCAGAATAAACTGTCAGAAACAGGGGGCATTTCACACAGCACCCCGTAGCACTTCAGGACCGGTACAAAGAACTGAAGAACACTTGGGAGGAGGTTTCAAGGTAAACCGGCTCAGGAACGCTTCACCAATGGGAGAGGCACGTTTCTATGTGAAAGGGCCAATATGTTCCGTTAGGGAACCGGTACTAATAAGGTTCTCTGTAAGATGCCTGACAGAAACCGTTACTGAAGAGTTCCTGAAACAGGACATATTGGCTGTGTGAAATTCCTCAGGCTCTTTCTCCTACTTAGCTCCACCATGGCTGACTGGCTAATGAGGTGGGCCAGCAACCATCAAACCATTCCCTTCAACACCCTGCTGTGTGTCTGCCTTTTCCCCTAGGGTTGCCAATCTCCAAGTGGGACCTGGAGATTTCCCGCTGTTACAATTGATCTCTAGATGACAGAGATCAGTTCACCTGGAGAAAATGGATACTCTGGAGGGTAGACCTTATGGCATTATAGCTTGCTGAGTCCTTCCATCCCCCCCCAAAAAATGCTGCCCTCCACAGGATCCACCCCCCCAAATCTTCAGGTATTTCCATCATACGGTTGACAGGTCTGGGTTGGAAAATCCCTGGAAACTTTGGGGGTGGATCCAGGAGAGAGTGGAGTTTGGGGAGGGGAGGGGCCTCAGCATGGCACAATGCCATAGAGTCCACCCTCCAAAGCATCCATTTTCTCCAGGGGAGCTGATCTCTGTCAGCTGGAAATCCATTGTAAAAGTGAAAGATCCCCAAGCCCCACCTGGAGGTTGAGAACCCTATTCCATCATGAGAGCCAGCAACTATCCCCTCAGTGCTCAATCCTAGGCAACCAAGCTTGCTTCTCTGAAAACCCCTATCCACACCTACATTGGCCTTTGGGAGAAAACTCATTGGGGCCAGCTGAATGGAATGCCATAGAGGCCACCCTCCAAAGCAGTCATTTTCTCCAAGGGAGGGGGGAAGATCTGTTGTCTGGAGTTCAATAGCTGCCGCTCTTCAGGCTCCACCTGGAGGTTGGCTACCTTGGGCGTAGTAGTCAGTGCTTCAGAGCAGGATCCGCTAAACCCAGGTTCTTGCTGAGTGGGTGATTTTGGCCCTGTCACAGACTTTAAGCCTAACCTACCTCACAGGGTTGTTGTGTAAGTCAAAAAAGGGGAGAGGAGAATGATATCCGCAGCTTCGGTCCCCATTGCAGAGAAAGACTACTTTTCCACCAGGGGAAGTATGGTTGCCAGTCTCCAGGTGAGGGCTGGAAATCACTCAGAATTACAAGTGCTCTCCAGATGGCAGAGATCAGTTCCCCTGGAGAAAATGGTGGACTCTACTTCCTTATACCCTGCTGAGATGGACCCTTTATGACAGCCAATGTGACATAGCAGTCAGGGCTTCAGAGCATGGTGGAGGCTGCGGGGGGGGGGAATGGAAACTTGAAGAGTGAGGTTGATGATTGGCTGGGAAGGAGATAGGGTTGCCAACTCCAGGTGGAAAATTCCTGGAGACTTGAGGGATGGAGCCTGGAGACAGTGAGGTTTGAGGAGGAGTGGGACCTCAGACAGGTACAATGCCATAGACTCCACCCTCCAAACCAGCAAGTCCCTCATGGGGAACCATTGTTGCCAATCTCCAGGTGGGGGCTGGAAATCACTCAGAATTACAACTGCTTTCTAGGGGGGAGGGGGGAGGAGATGGAAAGCTGAAGCCAGGGGGCAGATAATGATACATTAATGGTTGGCTGGGAGGTAGGGTTGCCAACTCCAGGTGGGGACATTCCTGGAGATTTGAAGGGTTGGACCCTGGAGAGGGCGAGGTATCAGCAGGGGTGGGACCTCAGACAGGTTCAGTGCCATCAACTCCACCCTTCAAACCACCCATTCCCTCATGGGGAACCATTGTTGCCAAACTCCAGAGGAGAAATGGAGATCATGCTGAATTACAACTGCTCTTCAGTTGGCAGAGATCTTCCCCTGGAGAAAATGGTGGACTCTGTCATTATACCCTGCTGAGGTCGCCACAGCAAATTGACACTGAGTGCCCAAGGCCGGGGCACTCTCCCAGAGCCTTTTTCTAGAGCCCGTTGTATTTATTTCCACAACGGGCCTTATTCCTAGTATTTAATAAACAAAAAGAAATGGAGTCAATATTTTTAAAATCTCGCTTCATCACTATTGTCAAATGTCAAATAACCTTAACTATTTTTGTAATTTTGTTCAGAAAATGATTGATTGGCTTGAGCAACATGATTTTTATATTTTGCTCTGGGCTGTATCTGCAAGAAATGGCATCTTAAAAAAAAAAAAAGAATTATCTTCATACCACTTCCCCATCACCACCAGGACACACTAAAATTCCATTGCAGAAGATCTCAAAAATTACGAGTAGCTTCATAAAAAAAGCTATAACAGAAACTGGTTTACAGTCTCAACTATATTGGTTACTACCAGGTGCCCAATTTAATGATGCTACTTTTATAGCAGTAATACTACCAGTAATGGGGGTTTATCATCCTTTGGCAACGATTGTGTAGCTGAACTATCTTTCAAGGGATGAGGCAGTTTTGGCAGTCTTCTACTAGTAATGCAACTAATGACATGAGCTGGATTTTTTTTCTAACAAAAGAACAGGTAAGTAGGATACCATCACCCCCATTTTACAGATAGGGAAATTCTTTTAAAAGGCAGTTACGGGCTGCCATCATACACACAATTAGACCTGACATAGGCATGAATGCTAGGTGGATTTAATAGGAGCAATCAGACAACATCTGGGAAGCACCCCGCAGCCGTCGGCAACCCATTTTGCTCCGCCACAGAAGCGGAGTTAAAAGGCACCAGGAAAACCCAGTAGTAAACGGGTTGCAATGGGCCATGGGCAGTGTTCCCTCTAAGCTGAGTTAGTATGAGCTAGCTCACAGTTTTTTAGCCTCCAGCTAACACATTTTTGTCCTAGCTCAGGAAGGATGGCTCCAGAGCAAACTAATGTAGTAGCCAAATCGCTCACTCACAACTTTAATGCCAGGAGCACACGAAGTAGAATTTTCACTCACAAATCTCCACAGCTTCAAAGGAACATTGGCCATGGGTGGATTTTCCCATCTGATTGCTCCAGCACACTCTCATGACATTGGGATGGTCTGATCAGGCCATCCCGATTCTATGCCATCCCCCCCCCCTTTGCAGTATGTGCATCTTCATAAACTCCATAGGGAGCCCTCATTGCGGAGGTGCGATTCATCGAATCCTTGTTTAAGCACATGGGGAGAAAACGGGGGGAAATGACTCACCCACAGTTGTGTCTGATCACTCACTGATGGACTGTGCCTGGAGCTTCAAAGAGAGTTGTGATTATGCAATTCTGCCAGAGGAATTAGACCCGACATTCTGCCAGAGGAAATAGCCTTTCTTCTCCCCCCCACTTTATTTTGTGCATGTGACCACAACCACAGATTGTATTTGTGGAAAAAACCAAGAAAATGGGAACAGATTCTCGCTTCCTCTATCTTATCCGTGCAGTCTTGTTTATATCAGAGGAAGAATTAGTTTTGGAGAGTGCAATCTACTTACTTCATGAGTGTTGAAAAGAACATTTTTGTTACAAACATATATGTATTTTGTGCTGTTCATCTTGGCACCATTTTTTCTTGTGTGTCACCATCCTCTACCACCTTTGCCTTTATCACTGTCTAATCTTATTGGCTGTGATGACGCATGTGATACTGTTAACAATGCTTCAGAGTTATAGCTGATTTGTTGATGTCACAGACATCTGTCAACCATAACCCAAATTACATAGATAATCAAAACTAATCAGATTACAATCAGATGGGGGCACAAGAGGCTGAAGAGAATGAATGGAAAAGAAGGAAGATGATGTTTGAACATAACCACACACAGGGAAACAAATGGGTATCCAACAGTGTTGAAAACCAATGGAAATCTTTGGCGAGTAGATATTTAGTAATTAATTTGGCGGCAGTATCAAATATGCTAATTTTCTAGGAAAACCTTATATGTAGTAAGCTGTTTTTCACTACCTCCCTACAAAAAAATAGCTTGATTTATTTTAAGCCCAGTTTTGACTCTATCCCTGAAGGCAGCAACAATATTATGGAGTGAAAACACCTTACAACCTTTGGAAACAGTGCTCTTTGATGTGGAGCAGTTTTTACAGATGTACCTGGAAATGCATGGTACCAAGATAGGCATACAATAAACGTGTCCTAGATAAATACATTTCCTTGATTCCTTAAGTGCTGCATAGAAATAGGCTTCAGAGAGACAGAGGCAGGCAGTGACTTTAACCAGCACAAATTATAACATGGAGAACTGTAGAGGCCTTAAGGCTTCCCTTGGCATGAGTGCAAACATTGTGACCTGCTGTTCTTCATATTCTGAACCAGAAAATGTCTAACTCTGGTAACATTACTAAAGAAATTAGAGAACATTTGCTACAGTTCAGATGTCAGTAAACCGCAATGAATATTTTTGAAGAAATATGCCATAACCAGGTATGCACATTTGAAAAACAAAAATCAAAAGCACTAAATAAGACTGAAATGATATGCAACTAAGGTTAATTTCTCCTAGATCTGAATGTGTTTATATGTGACATTAATATTAGTAGAATTGTCTCTTAGAGAAAGGAGGAGATTGGGGATGATGTAGTTCATTCATACCAATAGCAAGCAATCTGCAAAGTGAATCAGAAGTATTGATAATTTCTTTCTGAAGTAGAGCACTTTGGCAATAATTCAACCTACCAGTTTATAGAAACAAGGTATAAAAAGCATGCATTTCATTATACCTTTATATGTTGATCTAGAGGTGTATGCAAGTTTTAGATTACACAGTATCACATAGGAAGAAAAGACAATTAAGGATGTATTTAGATGGTCATTTGTGAAAGAAACAATACAGAATAGTTTACCACAGACAAACAACAGGGAAAGTTATTGTAATAAACAGGGGTCATTTCGTAGAAAAAGAGGTGCAGGAGCTCATTAGCATAACTCATTAGAATATGCCACACCCTCTGACATCACCGGAAGTGTGTCAGAAAGGGAAGCAAAGGGGAGGCATCTTCAAAAGCCTCCACCCTGTCCCCCGCTGGTCGGCCGAATGTCAGTTTGAGCCCCGTTATACCCTATGGGCCATTGAAGTCAATGGCAAAAACTCATAGGGTATATGAGGGGCTGGAGGGGAGGGGGTTTGAGGGAGAGGCTCCAAACTTGCAAGGTAGCTGCTGGGGCCTCTCCCTGAAATACCCACCACGTTTCAAGAAGATTGGAAAAAATGTTACTTTTTCCCACCATAGAGAACAATGGAGGGAATGGGGGCAACCTGATTGGGGGCCTGTAGAATTGGACCCCCAGGTCCAATCTTCTTAAAACTTGGTGGGTATTTGGGGGAGAGGCCCCAGCAGCTACCCTGCAAGTTTGGAGCCTCTCCCTCAAACCCTTTCCCTTCCAGCTGCTTTTAAAGCCATTGCCAAATTTTGGCAGCAATTTGGCGGCAGGCTGAATTAGATCAGAGAATCTGATTTGGCCCATGGCTGCCCTAGTGCCCATTCCTGAGCTGGCAGAGCTCCGCTCCACCTAGCTCCGGCCCCAAATGTCCCCTGGTAATAAATAATTATAGAAACTCACACCAATTGCCAGCTGGGCAGAAAGCAAAATTATTTCAAAATGCATAAACTTTTGGAATAATTCCTTCATTACCGTATTATTGTGCTGACACTTCAACCATTACAAAACTTCAAATGTGTGCAGTTCTACTCTTTCCCAGCAAAGAGCATGGTGTGTGGAGGATTTTGCCGCGCTGAGAATGCATTGAGCCATATCTTTCCCATCATAAAACCAAAAGCAAAGCATCTCTCTCATCTTATGGGATCAATTTGGCAACAGACTGAATAAGTGAAAGTATTCTGGGAGATAAGGGGACAATAAAGCACAAGCATTTGAAAGATGGAAGATTAAATGAGGTTTCTTAGGGAAAACTGAGAAGAACTGATTCTTTGGATATCTAAAGCAAATGTATAAAACTCTCATAACTCTCCCTCAAATATAAAAATACAGAATTTTTGGAATCCTGTATGTTGCATTCATTTATGAAGACATCTCACAGTACTTTGGATGCATGGCAGAGTCATGGTTAGATTGCTCCTTTACAGCTCCCAGATAATAGATGCTTGTTAATCCTGATCTGCAAAGTAAAGCTAGCAGAGTGGAGATTGCATGGGGAATCCATGGGAAGCCAAATGTACCTACCACTTTGTTTCTCCTTGCAGAACTCTGAATAATCTGCTCACAGAGCAAAGCCCTAAACATTCATATATTGCAAATCTGAAAACAGTAAAAGAGAAAGGGAGTTCAGCAGTTTCCAGCATCTCTATCAACCCTGCTTGTAATTCTTGCAGATACAGGGCTCCGTTCTGCCCTCTTGGGGCAGTGAAATCCCAGGCTTTAGGACTCAGCCAGAATCACCCCTCTGAAAGAACAGTTTCTGTCCCTATTGTAACAGTCACAAAAGACTACTAGCTGTTTGGAATACTGTTGGGGTTAGCTGGTATAGTTAGTCCAGTAACCGGTGACTATTTAGCAGAGTGCATAAAGCTTCTAGCGCAGGAGCATGTCTAACCAGGGTAACAAAGCTTAGAGATGCCACAAAGGTACACAGAGCCATGTTTTCAGTTTAACAGACTAATACTAGACTCTTTATTCTAGAACTACAGTTTGGATAGAAAGGATGAGAGAGAGGATAGTATTCTAGTCTAGCTAAATAAAGTTGGACTCAGATGGTGAGAGGCCATCTGAGTTATGGGCTGCCCTTGTCCCAAATCCGGAAGCTGCAGCTGGTGCAGAATGCAGCAGCGAGGCTGTTGCTGTGTCTTCCCATGCAGGAACACATCCAGCCCGCCCTAAAAGCATTGCACTGGCTGTCTATTGCATACCAGATATGGTTCAAAGTGCTGGTTCTTACCTTTAAAGCCCTATATGGCCAGGGACCTACTTACCTGAAGTACCGCCTTTCCCCACATGGGCCCCAAAGAGCAATAAGATCGGGATCCCAAAATTGCCTGGCTCTTCCTGGCCCTAAGAGGCCAGGTTGGCCACAACGAGGGCCAGGGCCTTTTCTGTGGCTGCCCCTCACTGGTGGGATGAGCTCCTGGATGAAATCAGGGTCCTGCAAGACCTTGTACAGTTCCAAAGGGCCTCTAAAATGAAGCTCTTCTGCTAGGCCTTCAAGTAGGGTGCCACCTTAACATCATGGCCCTGACCCTAATATCACCATCACCACCAGATGATTGACAGCTCGGCAGGAGCCTGGAGGCACCATCCAAAATGAGGACAGAAGATCGCCATCTTTTAGTATAGCTATGTGCCGTATATTATGGTTATATATTGTAATTTTAATCTGATGCTGTTTTAGTATATTGGAGTTTTAATGTATATATCTATCTGTATGTTGTTAGCCCCCCTGAGCCTGCCAAGAAGCGGGGAGGGTGGGATATAAATTTAATAATAAATAAATAAATAAGATGAAGACAGTGTGTCCTCTCTCTCGGTGCATGCAGGAGGAAGGGGAAAGAAGTTCTGGGGAGAGAATGAACAGAAGTAAGGAAGTTGTTCCCTGAAATCTCTGTTCTGCATATCAAAGGGATAGTGCCAGGAGAGTAAATGCCGAAAGGAAAGGTCAGTACGACTCTCTAGCTATCTGTCTCTCTTGCCACAAAGTCTGGAGGCTGAGGCAGGGCACAGCGCCTTCACTTCCAACAAATAGGTGATGTAAAGTAAACAGCAATAAAATGCCCCCTATTGATTAGGTATCTTCTGACAAGGTGAGTGGGTATCTGGGAAAATGGCAGAACTGAGGGTGACAATGAGTGTGAGGCATAGACTGAGGCTGGGTAAGTCATACTTACAAACAGAGAGCCAGTTTGGTGTAGTGGTTAAGTGTGCGGACTCTAATCTGGGAGAACCGGGTTTGATTCCCCACTCCTCCACTTGCACCTGGCTGGATGACCTTGGGCAAGCCATAGCTCTGTGCCAGCTGTTCCCTCAAGGACAGCTTGGGAAAGAGCTCTCTCAGCCCCACCTACCTCACAGGGTGTCTGTTGTGGGGAGGGGAAGGGAAAAGGAGTTTGTAAGCCGCTCTGAGACTCCCTTGGGGAGTGGAGGGCGGGGTATAAATCCAATCTCTTCTTCTTTGTTTACTGTTGTGACCCAGAAAATACCTGGACAAAGACGATCGAAGTCCACAGCGAGAAATGGTAGAGCTCTGTCTGATTCCATCAACTGAGACCACCACATGGGGCCGATATATGAAACCAGTACATTGTGATTACCGTGGCTTCCTCCTATTTTGAGCTGTTGTAATCACACTGATCACAGTGATTGCATGTTTAGGCCTTACACAGAAGTTCAGTTCCATATAATTCATGTCTCTGTTGTCTTTGCCTCGTTATGAGTCCAGTATAGTTGTAGATGATGGGGAAGGGGGCTAATAAGCATTTGAACAATTATAATCTCTTCCAGGGGGGGGGGGGGTCATCACTTCCAAGTCAGATGTTATCTGCACCTCTGTTTTGCTTTTGAGACCAATAAAGATGAGTATGTGAGCCCCCTAGTAGGCAGAAGTGACCTGAGAGCTATATCTGTGTTTTCTGGATGCAGGAGAGATAGTAGAACAGTCTTAGCATTAGGCAACAGTCAGTTTAAAATATAAAGCATATATGTCCATTGTCCCACTTGCAGAAATTAGGATGTCGGCTAAATCGGCAGAACTTCAAGTGCTCCATTTTAACAGGTGTGTGACTCGGAGCCTTTTAGGCGATGAAAGCAAGACCATGAAAGCAAAAGGAAAGGCAAGGTAGAAAAGGCTGTAGCCGGGGACAAGTTAATGGGAAGTCTGTTGGAATTAAATCTGGGGCTGGGAGGGTTACAACTTTTTATGGAAGAAACTAAGCCAAACTTTCAAGAAGCAGCTTATAATTTCCTTAGGCTGCATGGAAGTGGGGATTTTGAGCTTTTGCTTATCTTTACAAGGAAACATTTCACTGACCATCTAAAGCATATTTCTTGCTGCATATCATCAGTGTTTATCAAGGCTGTATATTTCATAAATTTTGTAATAAAAATGTACCGGACTGAAAATCTTTGGGGGGGGGGGGCACAAAGGTCATCCTACGTCTGCCAAGCACCAAGCAGTTTTAAATAATGACGGATGCATTGTTAATGTAATGGGACATATATAATATGATGTACTGTGAAGTATGCGATGTGAGGTATGTAATGTAATGCGATTGTAGATTGTAGTATCATTGCCAGATACAGTTATCAGAGATACCAGAAATGCACTCTGAAGGTCCGTGTGAAAGTGATCTCCAAGATAATGGGTAAATAGTTATCCTATGTATAGGAAAGCCCTAGCATATTGGCACTTTCCGTCTCTCCCATTGGCTATGCTGTGTGCTCCATCAGCCATTGGCCCATCAACCACCACTCAAGAGTACTCACGTGCCATTGGCCGGGGGCTGGGTCTGCTCCTCTCCTCTGCCCTCTGCCATCTTGGCCACTCTTCCCTGTCTGAATAAACTGCCAAAACGGCTGTCTCTCCCGACGCAGACGCTTCTACTGCTACTGTTTCACTCCTCCACATCTGGCTGGCTACTGAAACAGCTGTTGTCTGGAGTTCAGTTGTGATATCAGGTGATCTTCAGGCTCCACCTGGAGGTTGGCTACTCTAGGCCTGACAGTACCCTCTGTATTGCTTGATGACACCTGAATGGCATGACTTAACTAGGCCTTGGTGCTTGCTCTGGTTCACCAGCAGCAGTCCCCCCTAGGACAGCCAGTGTGACATAGCAGTTAGTTCTTCAGAGCAGGGTCTGCCAGACCCAAGTTCTTGCTGTGGAAACTGGCTGTTTCTCACTGCTCACCACTTGCTCACCACTCACAGACTTTCATCCTACCCTGCTTCACAGCGCTGTTCTGCAGATGGAAGGGGGAGAGGAGAATGCTGTAAACTGCTTTGGTCCCCCCTGCAAAGAAAGACTGTACTTTTCCTAGGTAGAAGCTGCAGGGAGGGAGGAAGAGATGGAAAACTGAAGTCAGAGGGGCAGATAAATGTAGATTGATGGTTGCCTGGAAAGGATAGGGTTGCCAGCTCCAGGTTGTGAAATTCCTGGAGATTTGAGGGGTGGAGCCTGGAGAGGGTGGGGTTTGAGGACGGGTGGGACCACTGACAGGTACAATGCCATAGACTCCGCCCTCCAAACCAGCCATTTTCCACAACGGGCCTTATTCCTAGTCTTTATATAAAAATAAGCACCAGTTTTAGCTCCTTGGGCAGTTTCCCTATTGGACATGACTCTTAACAAAAAAAAAGACACAGTCAGGGCTAGAATTTCAGCTTGCTGTGTGTGAGAGACCAATGCCAGTGACAGAAGCCCCTGGTGCCTTCAGCAAAAAGAAGAAGAAGAAGAGGAGGAGATTAGATTTATATCCCACTCTTCACTCACTTAAGAGTCTCAGAGCGGCTTACAAACTCCTTTCCCTTCCCCTCCCCACAACAGACACCCTGTGAGGTAGGTGGGGCTGAGAGAACTCTTTCCCAAGCTGTCCTTGAGGTCATCCAGCCAGGTGCAAGTGGAGGAGTGGGGAATCAAACCCGGTTCTCCCAGATTAGAGTCCGCGCACTTAACCACTACACCAGACTGGATAGAACATTACATACAAACCTGGGAACTAGGCAGAGGTTTTAGTAATGAAACTGTAAATCTTCTCTGTTCCGTTATTAGATGGGTCTTCTAGGGTTTCCAGCTCCGGGTTGGGAAATACCTGGAGTTTTGGGTGGTGGTGCCTAGGGAGGGCAGGAGTTGAGGAGGGGAGGGACTTGAATGGGGGTATTATGCCATAGAGCCCACCCTTTAAAGAGGCCATTTTCTCCAGGTGCACTGATCTCTAGTTGTAATATCTGGAGATCTTCAGCCACCACCTGGGGGTTGGCAACCCTAGGGTCTTCAATTTACACAGCAAAGTGGTCAGGTGGAATGGGAGGGCACTCCTTTTCCTCTTGCATTTGTCCAAGCTCTCTCTTCTACAGAGTTACGGGTAGGAAAATAGAATAGCTGCTACAACTGAGGTCCTTCAGGTTCCTTTGGTGACATGTAAGTTCATTGCATTTGATGAGGCTTGGAAATGGTGTCTGTTTATTTGCTTTCCAGTCGTTGGTCCAATAATGCAATTATGTCCTATGCCCACAGTCAGTTTGGCTATTTATTTCTGTGCAGTTTTTTTTTGCATTAGGAGGGAAATAATTTGGATAAATTGGTTGGGAAAAAATCCTTGTTCTCTGGTTTTGTAACTGTTGTTTTTCACTTCCCATTGGTGCCCTTTAGAAGTTGTACCAACCATACAGGAGTTGGTTTCTCAAGCAGCTCTTGAGAAACTGGTAAAAAAAAAGTTTCAAAGACCCATCCATGTATTCATGGGCTAATCACGGGGGTCTTTCCCATAGAACCGGTGTAGAGATAAGATTCTGATGTGATTAAATCATTTGGGTTCTATGCTCTTCTATCTGCGTTGGAGCCACTGTACATATACATGTTTCTATACCATGTTTTAAGGGGCATAATCCTTTTAATTTTCATTGATTTCTTTGGTAGGATTATATGGTGCTAAAAAATCTCAAATAGACGATCCTTAAACATGATTGCCTCTGGCTGAATCACACTTTTTTTTTTTGTTGATTTATAGTCATTTAATAAACAGACTAGTTTTCCACCAACATTTTAAAACTCCATCATTTTGAAACTCACCTTCCATTACTGGTTCACAAATGATCTTCTTCGTGTTCTCGAAATAAAAACATGGGTCACGCTGCTTTGCCATCAAATTTAGATATTGCTCTTTTGGTATAATGCGCGTTGCCAGAAACTCTGTGACCTCATAATTTGTTTGCGAGAGGAGCATCGGCATCTGCCAGCTGGTTCGTTGCCAGTTTTTTGTTCATCAGCTGCTAGCTGCTCACAGTTTGAAACACATAGAAGGCAGGCAGGCATCCATAGTTTATGGTGCGTAAACTGTGTAAAGGCAAACCATTAAGATGGCAGCACTGTTGTAAATAGAGCCCGAAATATGAGAAACGATTATAACGTGATCAGGACCCGAATATGCTGCAAGCCTTCCATCTGCCCAGGAATAGCACTCTACCGAAAACACGGCGCAATGCCCCTAAACTGACCTTGGTATTGGGTCAATGATCTGATTAATTGGAAGAAACAGAAATGCTCTTGTATTTCAGAGACTCATGCATATTAACCTTAGAAAAACTTTAAAATACTAAAAAGATCACACCAAGGATCTAACCAACTTTGGCTGAGGACAGACTGGCAATCTGCCCCGGGAGAGGTCCGCATGGGAAGCGGGGGAAGGGAGCCGGTTCAGACATGCGCAGCTGTCCCTCGGCTCCCTTCTGTACTTATGCGTCTTGAAGCCGTTTTCCTTTCGCTTTAGCAGGACACCGGGAGAAACCGGTGTTCAGGGGCCGTCTTCCGCATGCCTCCCACTTCCAGGCAGTATGAACCGGAAGAAGCGAGAGGCATCCGGAGGTGGCAGTGTGAACGCACCGTCACTGAGGTTTGCGCATGAGCGCATATATGTTGCTGCTCATGCGCTCATCCATAGCCAGTGACGCCTGCTGCACGGTGCCTACAGGACGGTGCCCTTTTCTTAGGGAGCTGTGCCGGTGTGCTGCTCTGCCAGAGGGTGCTGAGGTGCCCAGCTGACCCTGCCTACTCTCCTATGTCAACCGCACTTGCGCTCATGCGCACATGCACACATAGGCATCCAGCGCCGCGCTGCCGCACGAGCCACAGAGCAGCCTCCGTGGCAGTCTGAATGCTCCGTAATGGCAGACATGTGCAATACGCTGGCGAATGCGAACGGCCAGCCCAGGGTTTTTTTCCCCCCACAGCTTTTGCCTCCGGATTCATCCCACTCCAGATTGCCAGTCTGTCTTCAGCCTATGTATCCTGTTCACCACCCGCAGCCAGGTGGCTCTATGAGAGGGAGAGTATCAGAAGGAGAGCATGGCAGTGATAACTATATCCCATTGTTACTGCTAGGAAAGGGGGAGGGGACTCATATTCATTGGCTTGACTGAGAGATGCCTGTGT
Organism: Lepidodactylus listeri; assembly: GCA_029233225.1. Taxonomy (NCBI): domain Eukaryota; kingdom Metazoa; phylum Chordata; class Lepidosauria; order Squamata; family Gekkonidae; genus Lepidodactylus; species Lepidodactylus listeri. The sequence continues at coordinate 51,572,720 of JARCFY010000016.1, read as the reverse complement.
GTTGTTTTCAGGGGCTCAGAACTGCTGTCTGATTCCCCCCCTCCCAGTGGGCACTAATTGTTCAGAGAAAGCCTTGGGATGGTTTTGTTACATATCCAAGTGAGCTTGGGGGTAGGAGGAAGTTGCTGGTCTATGTTTGCAAAGATCCTGTTATATGATGTCTGTATTGATTTACACTTCTATAGTATTCTTTTTGTGTAATTTTTCTATAATTCATAAATTTGATAGTGATTTATATATGTTTAATATAACAAATACATACACTATTTTCAGTAAATTTTCAATATTTAATTGCTGATTAAGATAAAACTCACCACTACCACCAACAATCGTAGTTATGGGCCTGGACCCAGCTCTGAGTTCGAGCCATACCATCGCGTGATGTAAGAAGATTACCGAGTTGGGAACTGGCTGCTTGTTTACTTCCTACAGCACACCATCTTAACCAGTGAAGAACTATTACTAGCACTTATGATATATCTGACTGTTGTAAATGTTTTTATGTTATTTTGTACTGACTACTGTAAGCCGCCCTGAGCCTGCTTGTGAGGAGGGCAGAATATAAATTGAATAAATAAATAAATATTAAGTCATGCAAATCAATTCAAAACTTCTCTTATCTAAAAAACGGGGGGTTGATCTCAAGAGCATGAAAAAGAGAAGAAAAAGACACCTCCAAAGGAGAGATTGCCATTTCTTCCTCTAGTTTACCGTAGGGAGGCAACCAAAACAATACAGACTAATATGAACACCTTTGCAAAGTAGAAGTGAAGCAGAAAATATTTGAAACGTTTCACATAAAACAATGCATTTTATACCACCATCCTAAGCAGAGGTATACCATTCTAACACCATTTACTTCAATGGACTCAGATGGCATTGCTGCTTTTAAATGAGGCACATTCAACCAGACAATAAAAAGATGTTAAAAGACGAGTTTAAAATAAGCATCATGTTTACTGCTCACTTCTTCAGATACACTGAAGAAGTGAGCAGTGACTCACAAAAGTTCATATCCTGCCACAAATTTTGTTAGTCTTTAAGGTGCTACTGGACTCTTGCTCTTTTCCACTGCTACAGACAGACTAGCATGGCTACCCATCTTGAGCTATCATTATCCTTACGTTAAAGATTATATGAAACATACAAACATATATGAAACATACAAAAAAATCTAATAATTCAAAACAAATAATGAAGATACTAGGAAAACGTCCAAGTGAAGAATATTCCAGATGTATGAGACTACAGGAGGGCCCCCTTTGTAATCATCAGTCTCTCTTTACGCTGATGGTATGGTTTTGTTTCTTTCGGATCCAGTTAAGTCTTTGCAAGCAGTACAAACAGAATTAGAGCATTTTGAAATTATCTCTGGTTTAAAAGTAAATCCAACAAAATCGGAAATTTTTCCTCTTAATATTCCAAAAGGCTTGGTGGATGTAATTAAAAATATTTTTCCTTATAAATGGGTTTCTTCCACTTGGAGATACCTAGGTATTTATTTTCCATTACAAATGTCTAGGTTAATTGAAGTTAATCATGTTAGAGTTTTTAAAGAATCATGTGTACAACTTAAGAAATGGGATAGCCAAGGCTTCTCATGGCCAGAACGGTTGCAATTGATAAAAAGCTTTCTTCTTCCCAAATTTTTATTTCTTTTTTTAGCCCTTCCCATAGATATTCCTACAAAACTTTTGAATCAATGGCAAAGGGCATTTATAGATTTCACTTGGAGCTATAAAAACCCCAGATTTCAATCCACTATTTTATATAGATCAGTTTCAGCTGGTGGTTTAAATGTCCCTGATTTGGTAAGATATTATAATGCAGCTAATTTAGTATCTATCTTTAAAATGTTAAACCCAGAACCAGAGGAAGATTGGATTATATTGGAAACTGAAGCTGTTAAGCCTCTTACTTTAAGCGAAGCAATATGGCAAATACCGTCCCAAAGGCCAAAATCCTGTATGAAGAATCCTTTTTTAGCTACTTCTTTAAAAGCGTGGGATAGTTTTCACAAAGTATTAGCACCTGAGACCTCTCAACTGTCCCCCTTATTAGCCCGTGAATGGTCCAAAACTTTTAAGATGGATATTGGGTCCAATATTTGGGCTCCTTTTCGATCTTTGCGTATCTTAGATTTGCATAAAAATGGTAAACCTGTAGACAAACTTCAAGTTGAACAAATAGTAGGTTTTTCGATACCGTGGTTTCAATATTTTCAATTGCAGAATATAGTTAGGATATGGTTTGAGCGTGATTTGGCCTTAAGGCCTTTAACGGACTTTGAAAAACTTTGTAAGGTGTCTAACTATACAGCTAAAGGCTTGTTGTCTAAAATATATAAATGGCTTTCTGTAGCTGATAACTCTCGCCCATTGAAATATCAACAGCAGTGGTGTTCAGAATTTAATATTAATCTAAATGCTCAACAATGGAAATTAATTTGGGCATCACCAGGTAATACTTCTAATATTCTTAATGTTAAGTTTCAGTTTTTAAAATTGTTATCTTTTTGGTATCTTACGCCAAAACGTCTTTCACATATGTTGAAATCCTGCTCGCCTTTGTGTTGGAAACAATGCGGTGAGATTGCTACTTATAGCCACTGCTGGTGGAACTGCCCGTATATTCAAATATTTTGGTCTGAGGTTCATGCACAAATTAAACTTATTACGCTTATTGATCTTCCTTTTTCTCCTGAAGCGCTGTTGTTACACTACTGGCCTAATTTAATTGCTTCTAAAGCACAAAAAGAAATGATAGCAATTCTCCTGTTATCTGCAGCTTTGGTTATTTCGTCAAGCTGGAAAAAGCCTATAAGACCTTTGATTGCTCAATGGCACACAAAGGTGTGGGACCAATTCATGATGTCTAAACTTAAATATTCTTTATTACCTGTGGATAGTTCACAATATCAAAATAGATTTGTTGCAGTTTGGTTTCCGGTTTTGCAATATTTGTCGCTTCACGAGATTATTCCTGTTAATAAGTTGTATCAACAAATGGCTTTTTAATGATATTATTCTCTGTTTATTGTAAAAGTTTTTAAAAGCTTCTTGATTTTTGTATTTACTATGGCCTACTTACTATGCCTGGCTTTTTTGTTGTTGTTATTTATAGTTTGTATTGTCTGTTTTTGATAAATACAATAAAATTTTTAAAATTAAAAAAAAAAAAATCAAGTGGTGGAGAAATCCCCTGAGGACCTCTAAGGCAAATTTTAATGGATCATATAGGTGCAGCTAGTCTTCTGGATATCCTAGGCCCAGATAAATTAAAACAGGGATCTGTAAACATTTACAATAAAATACTCAAACTAAATTAAAATCAGAGCAATAGGTCGCAAAAGAAATTGAAACTATATAATGTAATGCAACCCAACAATCCCAGGCTAAACTATCCTTTTGAATTGCAGAGCTGGGGGGGGGGGAGGTGTCAGGTCAATAAACAACAACTCCCTCGTGGCTTGGCAAGCAATTTTGATATTTCTTCAAAAAGGAAACATTACAGTTATTATAGTCTTCACGGTAACAAAACATTTATCATAAACTCAACAACTTTACAACCGACTCATAATTGCTATAACAGCTACGTTTGAAGATACAGGACCCTCAGTGCCCTTCAGAAAGGGCATGCAGAACAAAGACAAATCCTAACCAATTATGCCAGGTGACACAAAGGCAACAGCAAGTCCAAAATGTTAACTTAAAGACATGAAGGGGTGCTTCCTCCCCACATACTTGTCAATGGCTTCTGCCTGCTGCTACAGCTCTGGATGCTTTTTTTCTCTGTTTGAGACTGTAAAGAAATTACCAGTTTTCTCAGTCAAGCTCTAGGCCTTTTCTCTCCTGCTGCAGGCCAAACTGACACAAGAGAAAAAGTGTTAAACAATATTGAACTGCTTGACAAACACTTCCTTTCTAATCTATATACTAATTCTCAACAGTCCACTCTGCATGTGGATACTTATTTCCACAAACAGAGGGTGCACTCTCCCTCAACAGGTTATTCTACAGACTCAGAGGACTCTATGGGTCTGCAGAAAAATCCAAAAAGTTTTTTTAAAAAACCCCAGAGAGGGTTGAATCCCCCCCCAATACCTTTTGAAATGGCAGCTGCAGGGATCTACTCCAGGCCCCAGCCACATCAACAGTGAGAGAACTTTTGGCAGGGGAAGGCTTCTAACTGGTTCTGTCAGTAAAAGGTAGGGGAAGGGCCCTTTTCAGGCCTATTCTGGCCTTTCAGTTCTGTTCTGTTAGGGTCAGCCCTGACAAGGGTTGCCAGTTCCAGGATGGGAAATTTCTAGAAGATTTTTGGTGAATTCTAAGGAGGGCTGGGTTTGGGGAAGGGAGAGGCCTCATCTGGGTATAAGGCAAAAAAGTCCAGCCTCCAAAGCAGCCATTTTCTCCAGGGAGAAATTTCTCTGCTGTCTAGAGGGCAGTTGTAATTCTGGGGGATCTCCAGGCCCCACTTGGAGGTTGGCAACCCTAGGCTTGGCAGCAACTTGATGCCATGCCATCACACTTTCATGACTCAAGTAGGCCCAGCTGCTTGCTACTGTTCATCAGCAGCCACCCTATGAAAGCCAGTGTGGTACAGCAGTTAGAGCTTCAGATTAAGGTCTGCAAGATCCAGGTTCAGATCCCCATCTTGCAGTGGAAGCTGACTGGGTGATTTTAGACCAGTCACATACTTTCAGCCTAACTACCCTAGCAGAGTTGCTGTGCAGATAAAAAGGAGGAAAGAATAATGTAAGCTGCTTTGGTCCCCACTATGGAGAAAGACTGTAATTTTCCTAGGTAGTGACAGTAGGGGGAGAGGGATGGGGACGGAAAGCTGCAGACAGAGAGGCAGATAAAGGTAGGTTGGCTGTTGGGTGAGAAGGAAATAGGGTTGCTAACTCCAGGTTGGGAAATTTCTGGACATTGAGAGGTGGAGCCTGGAGAGGGTGGGATTTGAGGAGGGGAGGAACTTCAGACCAGTATAATGCCAGATACTCCACCCTCCAAACCAGCCATTTCTTCATCGAGAACTACCATTGCCAACCTCCAGGTGAGGGCTGGAGAGCACCCAGAATTACAACTGCTGTCCAGGTGACAGAGATCAGTTACCCTGGATAAAGTGGTTGCTTTGGAGGGTTGATTCTATGGCATTATACCCTGCTGGGACTGCTTGCCTCCCTAAACCTCACTGTCTCAAGGCTTCACCCTCAAAACTCCAGGGATTTCCCAAACTGAAGTTGGCAGCCTTAAGGTGAATTGATCTCTGTAGCTGAGAGATCCATTGTGATTCTGAGTATTGGAGTCGGGAGTCCATGGAACAGTGAAACAGCTAGATCTTTATTGCTGGTCCGGATGAAGCATACAACCAAGGGCTCGAAGCCCTCCTTTTATGCCAACTGGCCTGACAGGCTATTAGAAGTCTATTTACATCTCATAGGTTCCCTGGGAGAAACCTAGGTACATGATTGGTGGCCGGTTCGAATCCACCTGGCCTTTGTTCTACCTGGCTGAAGCTCAGGTAGTTTCTTGGCCATGTGCTCTGGCCACATGGCGGTCGCCATTACTGGAGCACATGACGACCGCATGGTCAATACATAACAGATTCCCAGAGCACTGCTACTGCTGTTGTGGGGGGAGAGGAAGCAAGTGGGTGGCTGGGAGCACTGCCAACACTGCTGCTGCTGCTGTGCAGGTTGGGAGAGGAAGCAGGATGGAGGCTGGGAGAGTTATGGGGGCAGAAAGAGAGAGTGATGGATGGGGGGCAGAAAGAGAGAAAGAGTAATGAGGTGAGGACACAGAAAAAAAGAATGATGAGGGGGCAGAAAGAGAGAGGAAATAACATGCATGGGGGAGTGATAGAGAGTAAGAAAAGGGAGCAGAAAGGAGAAAGAGTGTGAGAGAGGTTGGGGGAAAGGGGAGGAATCAAAGGTGTGAGGAATGGGATAACCATCCCACAAGTTTCTTGTGGGTCTCCACTTTTATCTCCTAAAAGGGAAATTCTAATATGCAGTGGATCTTTGGTTGGGCCCATCTAGGGATGCTAGCCTCCAGATAGGACCTAGGAATTCCCCAGAATTACAACTCATCTCCAGACTACAGGGATCAGTTTCCCTGGAGAAAATGGATGCTTTGGAGGGTGGACTCTAAGACATTGTACCCCACCGAGGTTCCTGTCCTTCCCTGGCTGCAACTCCAAATCTCCAGGAGTTTCTCAACTTGGATCTGGAGACTCCACCCCTCCATCCCCTGCAGGTGGTCAGGGGGAACCTGGCAACCCTAGGCCAATCACATACTTGGAAATAAATTAGCAGTTCCCTCAGTCAAGTTTGAGACCTTCTTTCTCTAGACCAGAATAACAGAGGTGGGGAAGCTCTTGCAGTATGGTAAGTTTACCAACTGCCCATGCTCTGTGACCTTTTGCTCCCTAGTCCTTAAGTGCTAAACTTTTTAATACAAATAAAAAGAAAATTACATGAGTTACATTAATATTATCAATATTGTCATGTTGATTAATAATCCATAAAGTTTTTGCAGCCCAAACACTGACTTTTGCAAGTCTTTTATTAGGAAGAGATATGAAGGTGGTATAACAACAAGTATTAAATATTCACAGGAGCACCAGTGTGATTGTTTTATCGCACTGGCATAAATCTATGCATGGTTCAAACTAGGATTATGAGCAACTGTTTCCTGTCTATCATTTAAGTTTCTGTAAAGCATCTCAAAGAATCCCTTTAAGTCCCATAAAAAAATCTTTGCCTCGCATTTCTACCACAAACTGGTTATTGTAGCATTTTCCTAGAGATGACGGCTTAGGAAAAACAAAAAATCCCCAGATAACTAGAGGGTGGAAAATATTTCTCCTCATTTTTGAGGGCCTTTTTTTTCCAATTTGGCCAACAGAAAAAATGGGAAATTAATTTGTGGGAGCACTGAAAATAACAACTATGGAATGTATTCACTGTTAGAAGGAGTTACGTGCTTCTTAAAGTATAGTTTTTCATAGTCAAAATGTATAGTATGAAAAACTCTACAGCATTAGATAATGACATTACCTGTATATATATATATATATATTTGTATTTATTTACATTATTTATAGTCTGCCTTTCTTACAGGGACTCAAGGCAGATTACACCTACTGAGCCAGTACAATCACAAAAAAATGGGACATTCAATAACCAATGTAGTAGGATTTTAGAAGTCTGGAACCACCAGAAAGAATTGGAGCATAGCATAAACATTCACATGACACATTAAGCAGTACAGAAATCACATAAATAGAATCCTACTTACAGTAAGCTAAACACAGCAGTATAGACCACACAGTCCTTAATCACTTATCCAAGTGAGTTTATAAATCCATTTTGTGCAGGGCAAACCAATTACCTGCACAGAAAAGCCCTCTTGAAAAGTTCAGTTTTGCATAGTGTGCAGAAGGCCAGGAGAATGGAAGCTTTTCTAACCTCCTCGGGCAGGCCGTTCCACAAGGTGGGAGCCACAGCAAAGAAAGCATGTGTATGGGCAGTTGTTGATTTGCAGATTGGCACAAGGTTTTTGTGGTGTAGCAAAGTGAGAGAGGTGGTCCCACAAAAAAAAAAAGTAAAGGCATGAAGGGCTTTATATGTGATAGCCAATACCTTAAACCTTAAGCAGCTAATGGAGAGTCTTCAGAATGGGAGTACTATGCATGGTCCACCTAGCTCCTGTTAATAGCTAAACTGTAGCATTCTGGACAAATTCCAGTTGGAGTTGATTTTGAGTAGCATGGCCTGGCTGACAAACTAAAGTTCATCACAAATTTTGATGTAGTTCATGGTTCACAAGGTGATGCTCATGAACTGACGAACCACCAAAAACTTCCTCAAATTTTGTTGTGGTTTATGGTGGTTCATGGTGATTTGTGAAGAGCAGAAAGCAGGGGTTTATTCTCTTCATGAAAAACAGCTGAGTGGTGGGGAGCTCCCTGCCACTCATCTGTTTGGTTTAAAACCCCTTCTTTCTGCTCCCCACCACTCAGCTTTTGGAAACCCCTGCTTTCTGCTTCCTGTGGCTTTTCATGGGTAGCAGAAAATGGGGTTTAAATGACTTGGAGTCATTTAAACCAAACAGCTGAGCAGCAGTCCCCACCACTCAGCTGTTCAGAAATCTGTTTTCTGCTCCCCACAAAAAGCCATAGGGAGCAGAAAGCAGCAGTTTAAACTTTAAATGGCTCATGAGCTGAAACAAACATAAGAGAAACCAATGTTGGATCAGGCCAATGTCTCATCCAGTCCAACACTCTGTCATACAGTGGCCAAAAATACCAGGTGCCATCAGTAGGACCACCAGTGGGGCCAGGATACTAGAAGCTCTCCTACTCTTGCCCCCCCAGAACCAAGAATACAGTGCATCACTTGCCCCAGACTGAGGGATCCTATCTATACCTTGTGGCTAATTGCCACTGATGGACCTCTGCTCCATATGTTTATCTAATTCCCTCTTGAAGCCATCCATGCCTGTAGCCGCCACCGCCTCCTGTGGCATTTCATAGACGCTCTAGCAATCGCCCCCAAACTCTATGGTACCATAGAGTTTTGGGGCGATTGCCAGAGCGTCACCCTGGCAACGCCCCCAACATGATAATGTCACTTCCGGGTGACATCATCGCGGCACACACGCTGGGGAAGCTCCCGGACCCAGGAGGACTCCCCCCCCGGTAAGTCACAAGGACTTGGCAACCCTACTCACAGAACAGAAGGAGCAGGGGTCTGTCATAGCTTCCTTCCTTCTTCCTCTTCCTCTATCAATCTTTCCTCTCTTTCTCCCCTTTGCCTTCTATCAGTCTATCACCATATCTTTTGCCCCCATTCTTTCTCTATCAATCTACCCCCCTTCACTTATAACCTACCCCCATTTCCCCTTTTTCCTCCATTCCCTTCCCAACAGCCACTTCTAAATATGCCTTGCCTCCCTCTATCTTTCCCTTCCCTCCCCAGCCCCCCTGGCCAAGGCTGGGGCACTCACCCAGAGCCTCCTTCTAGAGCCCGTTGTATTTATTCCCACAATGGGCCTTATTCCTAGTTGCATATATTTTGATTTCCAAAAATAAAATTAAAAATAATCAGTTTCTCCCCCCTGGCAACAACTTTGGAGCAACAACTTTGGACTTAGATCTTTATATGTCAAAGCTTGCACTGCCAGAAACAAATGGTTAGTCAGTGTAGTTACCATATGAACGGCAAATACGTTGACTACAGTGTATTTATAAATATCTATCATGTCCCCAATTAGACTTTTTAAAAAGTTCTGATTTATTTAAATCTTCTGTTTTTGTAAATGTGTTTCAGTGGAGTGGAGACTGTGAAAGAATTTTCCCACTTTCCCCTTCTTTGTCCAGCCGTGGTGCCCCCTCAAAGTTTACTCTTGGATGCTTGGGATCTTCAGGAACAGTGAGGAATGTGGTTTGTGGGGTCAAGTAGACTGGTGCAAGCTCCTGCTCCATTTGTGGATAAATACTTAGCCGTTGGCTTCTATGTGCTCCCTACAAATCTAGCACAGGATTTACCCCAGCAGTCTATTAGTTGATAGCCTGAGCATTTTTTGGCTTAGACAAGAGTAGTATCCATCCCTCATGTTTCTCATCTGGTTGAACACTTTACCAGAGGCACCAGCAGGGCTCGATTTCAGCAGGAACGCACAGGAACGCTGTTCCGGCTGGTGTCCGAGCCTGCCCCGCCCCCTCCCTGCCCGGCCTGAGCTGTTTACACTTAAAGGGAAAGTTCCTGCAGAGAGCCAGCAGGAAAAATCTCCACCGGGTGCTTTCCCTTTAAGAGCAAACAGCCAGCAGGAGAAAGCCCCGCCCAGAGATTAAGCACAGGGCTAGGGCTTTCTGCATTTGGCTTGCCGATGTTGCGTGGCTTTCCCTGCTCCAGTAAGTGCCTCCCCATCTCTTTTCCTTCTCTCTCTCTCCCCCCACCTTTCTTTCTGTCTTTCTCTCTCTCTCTCTGTCCCCACCTTTCTTTCTTCCTTTCTCTCTCTCTCTCCTCCACCTACCTACCTACCTACCTTCCTTCCTTCCTTCCTTCCTTCCTTCCTTTCTCTCTCTCCCCCCACCTACCTCTTCTTTCTTTCTTTCTTTCTTTCTTTCTTTCTTTCTTTCTTTCTTTCTTTCTTTCTTTCTTTCTTTCTTTCTTTCTTTCTTTTTCCTTCCTTCCTTCCTTCCTTCCTTCCTTCCTTCCGTTCTTTCTGTTTTTATAAAAAAAAATATTGAAAAGCGGGGGGGATGTAAAAAAGCAGAGAGCCCAGGAAATGCTGGTTTTGACAATATCTTTAATTTTTGAGAATCTCTTTAGTTTTCTCATGGCTTTTTCTGCTTAAGAAAAGTAAGTTTGAAGCCTGAGTTCATTCTTGCGTATTGTTGGGAATGGCTTGCAAATATATGTGTGTCTAAAGTCTGTATTAAAGTGGTTTGGTGCTTACTGCCATGTAAGAGAAAAATCTGAAAAAGTAGCTTCATTGTTGTGTGTGTTGGCAGAACACTTGACTGTTGCATGGGGCACTTTGGGGGATATCTGCAGAGAAACAGAGATGCAACTAAAAATGAGCATGGTCAGCTGCACTTTGGAGATTGCCTGTTTTGTGACATTTAAAAAAGTGGGCAGAGTTTCTGAAGAAGATGATTGTCCCTCTTCTCCTGCCACTGGACTGACATCTGCCTTTAATGGGCCAGCAAAGTTGATGTTCTTAAACCTCCTAATAAGAGAGATTTCTGCTTCTGAGGAGTTCCAACGATTGGTGATCTTTTGATGGTAGTGATACTTTTATGTGGTAAAGACCACCTGTTCACAGGATAAGTTTACCTGTGGGACAGACTCTGCATGGTAACCACTCCACTGGTACATAATTGCTTGTAAAAAGTATTATAGTGTAATAATTCAGGTGGGTAGCCGTGTTGGTCTCAAGCAGCAGAACAAAGTTGGAGTCCAAAGTTTCATCCAAGGTATAAGCTTTTGTGTGCATACACACTTCTTCCATCTGAAGAAGTGTGGGTGGCACATGAAATCTTATACCTTGAATAAAATTTTGTACCTTGAATAAAATAGTCCACAAACTACTCCCATCCAGTGCATCCACAAACCTAGAAGAAGAAGAGATTGGATTTATACCCCAGCCTTCAATACCCAAGGGAGTCTCAGAGCGTCTTTCAAACTCCTTTCCCTTCCCCTCCCCACAACAGATCCTGTGAGGTAGGTGGGGCTGAGAGAGCTCTGAGACAACAGCTGGTACAGAGCTATGGCTTGCCCAAGGTCATCCAGCCAGTGCAAGGGGGGAGTGGGGAATCAAACCCGGTTCTCCCAGATTAGAGTCCGCGCACTTAACCACTACACCAAACTGGCTCCTAGCATTGTTCTTCCAGTGAACTAGGGTTGCCAACTCCAGGTTGAGGAAATCCCTGGAGATTTGGGAGTGGAGGGTGCAGTTTAGGGGAAGGAGGGACCTAAGCAAGGCATAATGCCATGGACTCTACTTTCCAAAGCAGCCATTGACCTGATCTCTGTAGTTTGGAGCTCAGTTGTAATTCCAGGAGATCTCCAGACCCCACCTGTAGGTTGGCAACCCTAAAAAATCATATTCAGCATACTAGTTCTGCAGGAAGGCAACCTGATTTCCATGGGAACCTAACCCTTAGGAATCGATTCCAATCCAGTGTGGGAATAATTGTTGGACATAAGATATTGGTTCAGGCAAGGTTTTATATAGATGGAACAGAAAATAATGTTTTAATTGGTTTTGTCAAAACTGTTTTGACAACAAGGTAAACAGAATAAGAAGCAAAAGGTGGATGTGGCTGGATGACCACACTTCTGGGAACATTGGGTGTGGCCTAATATGTTAATGAGCTGTGCTGTCAGGGTGTGGTCTAATATGCTAATAAGTTCCTGCTGGGCTTTTTCTACAAGAAGAGCCCTGGGCACCAGTAGATGTTTGGGTTATCTGTAGTACTGTTGCCCTCACCTGGGTGGCCCAGGTTAGCCTGATCTCATCAGATTTTGGCTGCTAAGCAGGGTTGGCCATGGTTAGTATCTGGATGGGAGACCACCAAGGAGACCCAGGGTCGCTACACAGATGTAGGCAATGGCAAAACCACCTCTGAACATCTCTTGCCTTGAAAACCCAATGGGGTTGCCATAAGTGTGTTTTTATAGTACCTTTTGAATCACCACCTAGCACAATTAACTGTCTAACTTCAAAGTTGAGCAAGTACCTTTCTTTATTGTGGGTCATGATGTGTGTTCTTTCTGGGGTTTTGTTTAGTCAGTCATATCTTAAATCTTTTTTTTTTTTTGAAAATCATACACTTTATGTGATGAGACTGGTAACAGAACACAGATAAAGACTACCAGTGGCCATAATGTATGAGGTGAGGAAAACAAAAAACAAAGCTCTCGTTGCATCTGGCTGCAGTGTGCCAGGCTGTTAGTCCCCAAGAAGTTACAAGACATTGAAGAGGTCAGCTCAGCAGCACTTGAACACCTGTGTGTTGTCTACTACAAGGCTGGGGAATCAGTTTTTCAGTCCAAGCAAATGAGTTTCCAAGTAACTCATTTTTCATTCTTTCATGTAGAAAGCCAGTCTTCCCAGGTGTTTTGTCTGTTCTACATGTGAATTCATATTGGTTCTTTTATTATGCATGAAAGCTGTACGGTACAACAGCAGCTATTTTTAACTCCTATTTAATACCCCTTGCTTTGGCTGTGTTCTGTCCTGGGCCTTCAAAGTCGTCTGGTTCCCCCCTCTCCCCTTTGCAGCCAACATAAAATCATATTCTTTATACTCTGGTGCTCTGAACAATAGCTAATGATATTCTGATTTACTCTTACATTTGAATAAGCCTAATTGTGTTCTTATTTTATTTAAGCTAGTTGCAGTATCAAGGAAACTCATTAAGGTTGTACTTGCTTCTTTCTTAGACAGGGTTCAGGCATATTTCTCCAATTACATTAATCAGCATGACAGAAATACTAAAGATCTACTTTGCACGGAGCCATTGTTTTCCTGCAAAATGGGTCACAGAAACTGGAAGCTATTTTCTGGGTATTTTACCTTCTGTTTGCTAAGGCACAGAATTTCTATTTTAATTAACAGATTTAGTGCTTATCAATGGCATTAGATTGACTGCTATGAAAATAATATCCATAGATGTTCCATACAGGATATAGTCCCTGGAATCCTGTGTGGGACACTATGCAGTCTCAGAGGAAAGCAAAATGTGAAGTGTTTATCAGAACCCAGCTCTAGAATTCTCCACATGAGGTAAAGGTAAAGGTTTCCCTTGCTCGAAAGCTGGTCAAATCTGACTCTAGGGGGTGGTGCTCACCTCCGTTTCCAAGCCGAAGAGCCCAAAGACTTTTCCATTGTCACGTGGCCAGCATGACTAAATGCCAAGGTGCATGGAACACTGTTATCTTACCACCGTAGAGGTACCTATTTATCTACTTGCAATTTCTTGCTTTTGAACTGCTAGGTTGGCAGGAGCTGGGACCAGAGATGGGAGCTCACTCCATCACAGGGCACTCAGGTCTCGAACTGCCAAACTACTGACCTTCCAGTCTGCAGCTCAGTGTCTTAACCTGTGAGCCACTGTGGTCCCACGTGAGGTAGCAAAGCACAGATCCAAAGGTTTTTTTGTGTGTCAGACACATTGGATATGTGTTGCCAGAACAATTTGGAGAGCATGTGCAGTTACCAGGAGAGATTATCCATGGCCCACCTTGTAAACGTTTAGCAACTGCACATCACATGCAAAAGCAACACCTGGCTCTAAAGAAAATCTTTTTTTATGTATGTGTATTGTCTTACAATAGTAAAATTGACCACTGAGGAAGGCCCTAAGGGGCCGAAATGCGTATGGTCTACTGGTCATAAGATATACCCATCAATTGTATATGTAAAACTATCAACTCTGTGTGTCAAAAGTTTTAAGAGTCTGATATTCGAATTGTTTCTTTTAACCTATTTTACCTTTTACCATACACCATAATAAATATTTGTATTTTTTTATAATAATTTATTTTGTTAGCTTGACATTATTGTTGGGGATCTTATATGGGCCATTTAAATGTTTCAAATAAAAAATAAATTATCCTACCCTTCATTTAAAGAACTCAGAGTAGATTCCCCAACCCCAATTTTATTTTCTTTACAACTCTTAAGTAGCTTAGGCTAACAAGGACTGACCCAAAATCACTCACTGAGGTTCACGGAGGAGTGGGGATTTGAATCTGAGTTTCCCCAGCCCTAGTTCACAGCATGCTGGTTTTCAATATTTTATTAGGTATGTTCCCCTCTTCATTCATATCATTACTTTAGCAAAAAGGAACACTAAATGGGTTTTACATGATTTTTACTTAAAATACCTTTGATAGTAATCACGGTACCCCATCCTTATGGTGTTTCTAATGCAATTGTTTTATTATCAAGATTAATATCTCCCAGGTACAGAAGTAAAGCTTACAGATCTGTAATTCCCTTAATCAGCCAGTATTCCGTTTAAAATATAAAGAGACTATGTTCTGTCTTCCTTTTCTCTTCCAAGGCCATACTATTTCCTTTATGAGGAATGACAATTCAGTGGCATGCCCAGCTAATTTCACATTCTTAGGTGAATGTCATGAAGCTTCATAGACTTTGATTCACTGAGAATGTCCAAGAATTATTTGCTTGTTTCTTTGTTCTTTGACTTGAGTCGTTTCCCCTTCCTTGTTTCAGTCAATATCTTATCTGAGCTCCCATTTACTTTTGTAAATATGTAATCAAAAAAGATAATGTATTCTGTAACCATTTCTTTCTTGATTACAGATGTGGCTTAATTTGTCTTCCTTTTTTCATTTAACATACCTTGTCATTTTCTTCATGTTTGCTCTAAACTTGATCAACATTCATACTTATTTTGTTTGCAATGTCTGTTTTGTGTCAAGTCAGACACCTTATATGATCAGCTTAACAGCTGCTCACAAATCAAAATGAAAAGCATTTTCAGTAATGTTTTCATCCGTGTAATGGCAGTATTCAGCATGGCAGTTTCTGGGTAACTGCTGTTGATACGCGTTCACAATTAATGGGTTGCCGGAATTTCACTTGCCCAAGATTCAGCATTATAGGCATCTCAGGCACCACTGAAGATTATCTGTTTTAGCATGCATGTGCTGCACCATTTAGGCAGAGGACAGACTGGCAATGTGGGCCGCTATGCCTCTGCTTTAGAAGCAGAGGAAGAGAGGCCGTCCATATTGCCGCAGCTGTCCCCTGTCAGCTGTGCGCACTCACCCATCTGTGAGGCACTGTTGGCACACTTCAGCTGGAGACCCCTTGGATAAGGTCTCCAGCCATCCGGCTGCATGTCCCTGCCACTTCCTGGTGGTGTGGACGTGTCTACGTGTTAGCTGAATTTCTTTAATTTTACGTTCAGCAATTGGCAAAATAACGGGTTCTTGCCAACTATACCAAGGTCCTGCCCCTTCCAGGAGTTCTCAGGAAATAGGCACGGAGGCTGAGTGGTTTCTTTGAATGATATTTACTGTAAGATGTTGTTCAAGCATATAAGGAATAATAATAAAACCACATACACACAAGATCTAAGGAAATCAGACAGAAAATAGCACTGTTGCATGAGCAGGAGTATCGTTGAGGGGGAGTACGTTACCTGTCTTGATGATGGGTAGTTCACTTCCAAGAGAAGAATGAGGGAGGGATAAATGAGAAAAATAGGGGGATTGAGATCTGAACCTGCAGATACACGCTCCAGTCCTGGCTGCGCAAACCAGGGATTGAAGATGGAGGCAAGGTGTTGGGTACAGGAAGCTGGACATAAGAGGTTGATAAGAAGATAGAGGTCGAAGGTGGCTAAGCAATGTGTTTCTGTTGTGCAAGATCTTTTATCAGGTGGCATTGGGGTGGGCTGCGCTGACCACATCCCATTGTCACACCCACTAGGATGTCCGTCCCTACTAGTCTTACTATTGGTCAGTGTCATAGTGAGGAGGGGGCAGGAAGGAGTGGACAATATTGCAAATCTAGGTGCTAATCAGGATCTAACACCTGGGCCATCTGGTCGGTCTTCTTGGCACCAATCTCTGGTCTCGTGATGGCTTCGGCCAGGTCACTTGATGGTCGGCGATTAGCTGCTGGGCAACCTAATCTCTAACTGGAACTTTGGGGGCAGGTGTGAAGAGGCCAGCGTAAAGGAGAAAAGGACCCTTTGAAATGGAGTCTTGGTCTCCCTGTTGGTGGGAACATGTGAAGTAGATGTGAGAGCTCTTTGATATGGAATTCTGGTCTCCATGCAAGTGTGAACTCTGAAGGAAGTCTCCCGCTGTGGGCTGGAGCCTCTCATAGCAATAGAGAGTGCCTTTGCCTTAGGCAGAAAACCAGCCCCAAAGGTCAAACTTATGATTTTAAAGTTCATAAGAGCATATAATATGCCTTGCTGGCTTACATACGGTGCGCCAGAAGCGGTGCCGGAAGTGTGAATGGGCTGTTCCGGCTGCTGCGGCTATGCAAATAGCCGCGCCTCGCGGAACAGCCACGCACCGCCTGCCACACCAGTGGAGGCTCCAGGGGCCGGCTGGAACATACTGTTCCACCTCCTTCCCAGTAGAGTCCCGCAGCACTGCAGCCAGTGCGAATGGGGAGCCATGGGACGGGTTGGCACCTGGGCTTTTTCGTCCACTCTCACTGCGCACCAGATCCCCGGTCTGTCCTCAGCCTTAGTTAATTGCATTCATTAGTTGGCAGCATTTATCAAGCTAGGGCATGCTCAGAACTGGACAGGACTGAACTACAATTCCCAAGTGGCAATGTGAGAAAGTGTACATCCAGTTAATACAGACAAATAGAAGCATGTTTGGCTTTGGGACTCAGATATGCTGTGCCTTAGTGCAAGAGCATTTGCTTTATCTGCAGAATATCTCAGCCTTACTCCCTGGCATCTTCAATTAAAAGGATCAGGTAGCAGGTGATGGGAAAGGCATCTACTGAGACCTTGGAGAGCTGCTGTCAGTCTGTGTAGACAACAGGGTTTTTTAAAAAGTATTTGTATTCAGTTTTATAAGACAAAAACCAAACAAACATATACATATAATGGAGATTTTAACAATTTCATTTTTCCCTTTGTCTTTGATACCTTGTTAAAATCTAAAAAAAAATTGTTACTTATTTCCACCATATAATGATGTTTAATTAATGGTTACATCTTTAATTCTTAATTCCTTAGTTCTTTTTGTTTAATGTAATGGGTAGAGGTCTGGGAATTTTAGCTTTTATTTTCTTCTATCCATTCATAAAATCTTGACCATGTGTTTTCAAAATCTTCTTTATTATTTTCTCTCACTATCATAGTATATTTGTCCATCTCAGCAGTTTCCAATATTTTGGCTATAACTTCCTCTTTTGAAGGTATTTCTTTTCTTCTCCAGTATTTTGCATATAACATCCTTGGTGCTGTTAATATATGTATAAGAACGTAAAATCCTGTCTTTTATAATTTGCTGGAGTTATATTCAACAAAAACTGCTCTGGTAAATAAAGTATAGTAATTTTCAACATTTTTTGGTAACAATTCATGTATCCAGGACCAGTAATTTTTACTTTTATCACAAGTCCACCACATATGAAAAAATGATCCAATATTATTATGACATTTCCAACAATCATTTGATAATTCAGGATAAATCTTAGCTAACTTCTCTGGAGTCATATACCATCTATAAAACCTATTATATCTGTTTTCTTTGTAGGAAATTGCTTTGGTGATTTTTATATTGGTTTTCCACACTCTTGACCATTGATCTAATTTGATATTATGACCCACGTTTTGTTCCCATTTAACCATACAATTCTTAACTAATTTATCCTGTGTTTTATCTTCTAACACTAATATATACAATTCCTTAATCAATTTATCCTCTACATATAACAATATTTTATCTATTTCTGTTTTATTTTTATAGAAACTCAATGGTTTATTTTTAGCAAATCTTGATTCTATTTGTAACCTTTCCCACCAACCTATGTTTATTTTTTTACTCTTGTTCTGTTGATTTTAATTCATTTTCATTATCCAGTAGGTCTTCATATCTCAGCAACATTTTTTAATAGATTAGGATTTGCAAATGCTTCAAGTGGTGAGACCCAATTAGGTATCTTAGTATAAAATGATTTTTTAACATTTTCCCATACCTTCAACAAGGATTTTATCATCATATGTTAATTGAAATACCTGTGTGAGTCTGATTTTCCACACCACATGTATGTGTGCCAGCCCAGTAAAAAGGTCATGTCCCTCTAAAGTTAGTATTCTAGTGTTTTCTAGTAGTATCCATTCTTTAATCCACACCAGTACTGCCACTCTGTAATATAACAGCCAGTCTGGTAGAGCAAACCCAGCTCTTTCTTTAGCATCTTTCTTTCTTTTTCATCTTTATTCTTGGTTTTTTGTTTTGCCATATGAATTAAGACACACTTTTCTCCAGTTCTTTGAAATACTGTTGGTTTTGTAATATTGGTATTGTCTGAAATAAAAAAAAAAATCAATCTGGGAAGAATATTCACCTTTATTATGGCTATTCTACCCATCAGGGATATCTGTAAATTTTTCCACTTTTCTAAGTCTTTTTAAATTTCTGTCATAAGTTCCATATAGTTATCTTTCATCAAAGAGCTACGTATGTTTATTTTTACCACCAAATATTTCACTTTTTTTGTGATTCAAATCCTGATTTCTCTTCCAGTTGTTCCACTTGGGTCTTTGTCATATTTTTTGTTAACATTTTTGTCTTAGTTAAATTGATCTTCAGTTCAGCTACTCTACTATAGTCTGACAGCGTGTTTAGTAATTTTATAATTGAAGCCAGTGGATTCTCTAAAATAAATACCTAGTCATCTGTGAATGCTTGTAATTTGTATTCTTCTTCTCTTATCTTGACTCCTCTGATACTTGTGTCTTCTCTAATCATATTAGTCAATATTTCAAGTACCAATATAAATAATAATGGTGAGAGTGGACAACTAGTTCCTTTTTGTATCTCAATATTCTGTGATAAATCTCCATTAATAGTTTGTTTAGTGCAAATTGCTTGTATCATTGTAAGAAATTCTTTACCACATTGTGAAGTTGATAGCTGTTCTAACATATTGTGAAGTTGTGAAGTTGTGAATTGTGAAGTTGATAGCTGTTCTAACATAAAGCTCCAACTAACATTATCAAATGCTTTTTTAGCATCCAAGAAAATTAAAGCCATTTGTTTCTCTGGATGTGCTTCAAAATATTCAATAACATTTAAAACAGTTCAGCTACTCTACTATAGTCTGACAGCGTGTTTAGTAATTTTATAATTGAAGCCAGTGGATTCTCTAAAATAAATACCTAGTCATCTGTGAATGCTTGTAATTTGTATTCTTCTTCTCTTATCTTGACTCCTCTGATACTTGTGTCTTCTCTAATCATATTAGTCAATATTTCAAGTACCAATATAAATAATAATGGTGAGAGTGGACAACTAGTTCCTTTTTGTATCTCAATATTCTGTGATAAATCTCCATTAATAGTTTGTTTAGTGTAAATTGCTTGTATCATTGTAAGAAATTCTTTACCACATTGTGAAGTTGATAGCTGTTCTAACATAAAGCTCCAACTAACATTATCAAATGCTTTTTTAGCATCCAAGAAAATTAAAGCCATTTGTTTCTCTGGATGTGCTTCAAAATATTCAATAACATTTAAAACAGTTCTTATGTTATTTCTAAGTTGTCTCTTTGGTAAAAAAAAAAAAAAACTTTCTTGATCCTGATGGATTATCTGTATCAATATTCTGTTCAGTCTTGCTGACAGAATAGAGGCATAAATTTTGTAGTCCACGTTTAATAATGAAATTGGTCTTTCTCATCTGAATTTTCTTTATGTATCAAAGTTATTAATGCCTCATTCCATGTTTCTAGTGTTTTACCATCTAATCTTATACTCTGCATAACATATTTTAGAAGCAATGTTAGCTGTGCTTCAAAGATAAGATAAAATTCTGTTGGTAGGCCATCTGGACCTGGATTTTTCCCTTTCCTCTGATTCTTTAATGCTTCTGTAACTTCATGTTAAGATTTGCTTTTGGTTTTCTGTGAATTTGATTGAGTTATGGTCCTTCAAAAAGTTTTGGATCACTTTTGGTATAGCTTCTCTTTTTTGGTATAGGTTAACTTAAAAACAAATCACCGGGCCCGGATGGCATACATCTGAGAGTTCTGAAAGAACTCAAATGTGAACTTGTGGATCCCCTGAAAAAAATATGTAATCTTTCCTTAAAATCTACCTCCATTCCTGAGGACTGGAAGGTAGCGAATGTCACACCTATCTTTAAAAAGGGTTACAGAGGAGATCCAGGAAATTACAGGCCAGTCAGTCTGATGTTGATACCGGGTAAGTTGGTGGAAACTGTTACTAAGGAAAAAATTAGGAGGCACATTGATGAACAAAAACCTATTGAGGAAGACTCAGCATGGGTTCTGTAAGGGAAGATCTTGTCTCACTAACCTGTTAGTGTTCTTTGAGTGTTCTTTTGATAAAGTTCCTCATCAAAGGCTCCTAAGTAAGCTCAATAGTCATGGGATAAAAGGACAAGTCCTTTTGGGGATCAAAAACTGGCTAATTAAAAAGAAACAGAGAGTGACTATAAATGGGCAATTTTCTCAGTGGAGGGAGATAAGCAGTAGGGTATTACATGGATCAGTACTCGATCTGATGCTTTTTAACTTGTTTATTAATGATTTGGAGTTGGGAGTAAGCAGTGAAGTGGCTAATTTTGCAGATGACATGAAGTTGTTCAGGGTGGTGAGAACCAAGGAGGATTGTGAGGCACTCCAAAGGGATCTGTCAAGGATGGGCGAGTGGGCATCAACATGGCAAATGGGGTTTAATGTGGCCAAGTGCAAAGTGATGCACATTGGAACCAAAAATCCTAACTATAAATACACGTTGATGGGGTCCAAACTGGCGGAGACTGACCAAGAGAGAGATCTTGGAGTCGTAGTAGATAACTCAATGAAAATGTTGAGATAGTGTGCGACTGCAATGAAAAAGGCCAATGCTATGCTGGGGGTTATTAGGAAGGGAATAGATAACAAATCAGCCAGTATCATAATGCCCCTGTATAAATCAACGGTGCAACCTCATTTGGAGTACTGTGTACAGTTCTGGTCACCACACCTCAAGAAAGATATTATAGCATTGGAAAAAGTGCAGAAAAGGGCAACTAAAATGATAAAAGGATTGGAACACTTTTCCTATAAAGAAAGGTTGAAGTGCTTGGGGCTCTTTATCTTGGAGAAATGACGGCTGAGGGGTGACATGATCGAGGTTTATAAGATTATGCATGGGACAGAGCAGGTAGAGAAAGAAGTCCTTTTCTCCCTTTCTCACAATACAAGAACTCGTGGGCACTCCATGAAATTGCTGAGCAGTCAGGTTAGAACAGATAAAAGGATGTACTTCTTCATCCAAAGAGTGATTAACACATGGAATTCACTGCCACAGGAGGTGGCGGCGGCTACAAGCACAGACGGCTTCAAGAGGGAATTAGATAAACATATGGAGCAGAAGTCCATCAGTGGCTATTAGCCACAAAGTATAGATAGGAACTCTCAGTCTGCAGCAAGTGATGCTCTGTAATCTTGGTGTTTGGGGGGAGGGGGCAACAGTGGGAGGGCTTCCTGCTCCCACTGCTGGACCTTCTGAGGGCACCTGGTATTTTTGGCCACTGTGTGACAGGGTGTTGGTCTGAATGGGCCATTGGTCTGATCCAACATTGGCTTTTCTTATGTTTTTATGTTTATATAAAAATTCTCAATGATTTTCTTTATATCATTAGGTATATCTTTTTTTTCATTTCCCTCAGCATTTAAAAAAAAATTATATCCTTTTTTTCTCTTTCCTTCCTTAATTTACATGCTACCCATCTAGTTGGCTTGTTAGCATTTTCAAAAAGGTTTTGTTTAGCATACACATTTTTTTTTTTTGCTATTTCTTCTGATAACAAACAATTCATTTGATGCTGGAGAAGTTTTAACTTCCCTCTTAGTTGGTTTACTGTATTTTCTTTCTGGTTCTTAATTTGTTACATGATTTGTAAAAACTTTTCCATTCTTTGTTTTTTTATATGAGCTGATTCTCTAATTATCCATCCTCCAGCATATGCTTTAAATGCATCCCATACTTTTTCTGAATATTTTGTTGAAAAAAGGCTTTAAATTCTTTTTTTGTTTCCATTACAAATTTTCTATTTTTTAATATAAATGTATTAAGAGTCCATCTATTTTTCTTTGAAGCATGTTGGATTACAAGAATAACTGGGTTATGATCTGCAAACGTTGCTGGTAAAATCTCTACTTCTATTAAGTCATTTATAGTTGTTCATGAGAGCCAACACATATCTATCCTAGACCATGACTTATGTCTTGCGGAATAAAAGGTATAGTCCTGTTTTGTTTTGTTTTTTTGGATTTCTGGTTTTCCAGGCATCACTCAAACTGTGTTCTTCTGCAAGTTGTAAAAATATATTGGTTGGTTCATTACCATATTTTTGTTTTCCAGTACTCAATTTTAACATAAACATAAGAGAACATAAGAGAAGCTAATGTTGGATCAGGCCAGTGACACACCCAGTCCAAAACTCTGAGTCACACAGTGGCCAAAACACCAGGTGCCCTCAGGAGGTCCAGCAGTAGGGCCAGGACACTAGAAGCCCTCCCACTGTCCCCCCCCCCCCACCAAGCACCAAGAATACAGAGCATCACTTGCCCCAGACTGAGAGTTTCTATCTCTACTTTGTGGCTAATAGCCACTGATTGACCTCTGCTCCATATGCTTATCTAATTCCCTCTTGAAGCCGTCCATGCTTGTAACTGCCACCACCACCTGTGGCAGTGAATTCCATGTCTTAATCACTTTTTTAATCTTATAAAACTCTTTTCTCCAAGCTAAAGAGCCCCAAGCGCATCAACCTTCCTTCATAGGGAAAGGGTTCCAGCAAGCCCCCGCTGTGACTTCCTTCCTTCTCTCCTTCCCTCCCTCCCTCCCTCCCTCCCTTCCAATCCCAACCCAGCCTCTGAACATAGTCTTGGAAAGCGAAGGGGGAAAACCCTCACTTTCAAAATGGGCTGGAATCTGTCCCTGGAGGAGGCTCAGCACCGTCTGGAAATGTTTGGGGGGGGGGGCTCATGCTCCACAGCCCCCCTGAAGATGATGCCTATGTTCTCTTCCAATCCTAATTCTGAAATTTGGACCTTGTGGTGTTCTTGATGACATTATTTGATTAGCATCCCAAGCACATAGACCCTTGGAGTGCTATATTAAGAGAAACTACAGTAAAATGAATTACAGTCTGCTTTTGCAGTGTATACATTGCCAAAGAAGCAGAGAAGCACAAGCGCTTGGAGCTTGGGTTTAATCTAAGCTTGGATGTTGGTTTTAATCCAAGCCAAAGAGGATTCCTCCTAATGCAGTTGAGCATTACTGGTTGGCAGAGTTTGGATTATAAAGCCAATAATTATGAACTTTGGTGACATTTCTACAGCCATGTGCTTTACAAATTACCTTTGGACTACTAAACATGGCTGGTGGGCTGTGTATGTCATGGTGGCCTGTTTTGCTACTATCAGTTGTCCGATTTTTCTATACTGGAACTACTTCTATATCAGTATTCTTATCCATTGTATTCTGCCATCCTTTTGATTTTTAGGTCATTGAAAAAATCTCTCCTTCATTTGCTGATGCATCTACCAGAATTCCTTTTTTCAAACAATGGTGAGCTTTGTTGTTTTTGTTCCATATACCTTTCAACAGGACTTTTGCTACCTAACTCTTTGAACTGAGCAAAACCTACCTTTTGTCAAATATCATGTATAAAGAACCCTACACTTTCTCTTTTTCTCAAGACGTTAAATGCTACAATTTCATTGTCTGCCACTTTCATTGACTCTCCTTACATTCATTATTACTTCTTTCTTATTTGTCTGACCTGTCTCTAAAAGAGCTGACTGTAGTTACTTCTTCAGCCTCCTGGAACACAATGCTGGCCTCAATACAGTCTCTACATTTTATACGTTCTATAGTTTTTTTGTGTTATCCTTTCAAACAGTTTCAGAACAGAGTAGTCCATTACTGCCACTTCATGACCTTTTATACTTCTGCATTTTACGCACATGGAGTTACGTTAGAAGTGTAAGCCTATGCAGAGTTCCTCACGTATAAACCTATTGATTTCATTGGCCTAGGCCAGGGGTGGGCAAACTGTGGCTTGGGAGCCGCATGCGGCTCTTTCACATATATTATGTGGCTCCCAGCAGGGCGGCTGGGGAAGCTAAATATTATTAGCAAACAAATATCATTGGACAAATTAATGTCATTATCAATATCTGCTTTTACCCCTTTTGTTATTATTTTTGGCAGTGTCATTTAATGTTAATAAAAAGCAAATCTGCTTATTTTCCAATAAAAGCAGGTAATATTTCTTCATGTCTTGTGGCTCTCAAACATCTGATGTTTATTCTATGTGGCTCTTACGTTAAGCAAGTTTGGCCACCCCTGTTCTAGGTGGCTCTTACGCTGAGCAAGTTTGCCCACCCCTGGCCTAGGCTAGCATAACTCTGTATAGGAACTCCAATGCAATATAGAACACTGTAGATGAAAATGGGCTGCTAGACATTTTGAATAATTCTAGGCTTTACTATCAGTCAGGGAGAGATGATATTGCAAATATCACTGTTGGAGTTCCAAAATACTCATATTTCCTGGATTTTTGTTTTAAAAAAAGATGCAGTAAAATAGCATTTTCCTCCTACATCTTTGCTCTCCTATTGCTGGAACAAAGGTTGTCACCTTTTCTTTCTCTGTTCTGTTTTAAATTAAGTCTCCTATTTTTGTCAGGTACTATGTCTAAATTCATTCACATTTACAAAGAATATTCTGAGTCATGTTTGTAAATGTCTGCTTATGTTCATTATCCTGAATGTTTGTTGTTAGCACTGATTTTTTAGCAGAATATAAACTTAATGAGTCATTAGTTTTTTATACCAGGATGACAGCTGTTGTTATACTGTAGCCTCTTAGGGACTGTTGCTGCCTTTCTCTTGGAATCAAAGTGTCACCTAGTTGCATGGAATCAGGAACACCAGACCTTTTCTGGTCATGTGATTGTAATAACAGCAGCTGAGCAGCCATGCTTGTCCGAGACAGTAACCTAATAATATACCACAAAAAGGATTCCCAGTGTAGATTTCATGGAGGTTTTGAAAGAGATATGTGGCATTGAGGGTTTTTTTTTAGCCCTTTCTCTACATTGAATCAGATGCAGTAATGCCAGAGGCATTGATTCCTCAACAAAAAAACAAAAAAAGTCTCAAACTCAGAATTTTCTGATTACTTAAAATGCTACAAAGCAACACACCACCCACCAAACATAAGCAAAGTTACCTATCCCCCACCAAAGCAACCCCCCCTCACACACACACAAAGTATAAACGTACAAATGGATGGAATGCCTTTAAAATATATGAGTTGAGCTAAGGATACCAAGATAATTATTTTTCATTAATAAAATTAATCTCATTATCACAGCAAACGGTAAGAATTTGCATTAGCTTCAAAGTTAAAATTCCTATACATAGTGAAAATTCAGTTTGAAAAGACTTGTCATACAATTGTCTTTTCACTGTAATGTGGGAAGATTGATCACGTTAAACACACAGTGTACTGTTTAAGAGCTGCAGACTGTAATCTGGAGAACCGGGTTTGATTCCCCACTCATCCACATAAAGCCTGCTGGGTGACCTTGGGCCAGTCACAGTTCTCTCAGAACTCCCTTAGCCGCAGCTACCTCACAAGGTGCCTGTTGTGGGGAGAGGAAGGGAAGGAAATTGTAAGCTGCTTTGAGACTCCTTAGGGTAGAAAAAAGTGGGATATAAGTGGGATATATCTTCTTTTCCTTCTGCTGTAGCATCAGTCATCAAAATGAAGGGGAAGTATCCCTATTTATAAGAAGGGATTGATAATAACAGAATTGTCCACTAAATGGAGAATGCTGTGTACCTTGTACATGCTATCTGCTACATTATGCATACTATACTTGGGCATGGAAGTAGGGACTGAAATGATTTTCTAAAAACAGGGCCAGTAAAAATATGTAGTTGTAGCTTTACATCTACCATCAAGTCTTACTTGGAGTTTGGTCTTACTTGCATTCTTCTGTCTTCTCACAAATAACCAGGGAAGAAGGCAAGTGTGTTGAAAAGTTGGCATTGAAAAGTCTATATCCTCATCTTCTAGCCCTATAGTGGTTCCTATCGCTACTTGTGAAAGAAGCACAATAAAACAATGGGAATGTGGGTTCAGAGGCCGCCAAGAATCGCTTTTTTAAAATATGACAAAACATTCAGTAATCTGAACTTTAAACAAAGGATAATCTACTTAGACTGCAAAATAGTCGCAGTATTATCTAAAGAACAGTTGAATATGTCTGGAAAGTCAGAAATAACTTTTAAAAAACCTTAAATGCAACAAAACACAATCTTGCTATTCTGTTCTGTCATCTTCATGTTGTTCTCTTTTGTTTTTGCAGTGTGCATTACTGTTAGGTGAAACGGTTATGACATTTGCTAATGTTTCCATTAATTAATATTCATTAATTACATTACAAATTCTATTTTGGATCATACGATGGAAGAGTTTTCCTGTAATTCTGTAATGTTGGATGTGTAGCTGTCAAACTAGGAACTCATGGCACGGTATTTCTAACTCGTTATGTGTGTAGCATATTTCAAATAAATAAGCATAGGAGCTCTTATGTTCCTATTGAAACCAATGGAAATTACTAGAAAATTTAACAACCTCAAACATGCGTTATGCACATCCTCATCCTCATCCTGAACAAAATCAGCCAAACTCACACTCTGCTATGATCTCCAATCACATCCCTCCTTTGAGATTTCTCCCATATAAAGCTCAAAATGTTGAGATGACCGGATGAACAATGAATTGTAAAACTTCACTAAAAGTTATAAAACTGCACTAACCCTTAACTGATCAAGTCTCTTTATTTTCTCTAACATAAATGTTTGATGTCATGTCTTGCTGGAGCTTAGTAATTATTACATACTTTACTGATTTGTCATGTGAAAATCATCTCATGGAATTTCACCTTGTTTAACCATTTTAAAAAGTGTGCTGACTTATTAGTGAAATTGTAAAGAGTAGTAAATGGAGGGGCTCTCTTGAGTTTTCGCTCGTATTCAATTTCCAGTTCTAACCCACAACTGGCTTGGAAGTGCATTCAGTAATTAGTGTGGTAAATGTTTAATACCTTTTACTGAAGCATATAATAAAAGACTTCCGTGTAATCTGTGTCTTTTCTTTGACTCCCCCTCCCCTCAAACCCAGAGATGATAACTCACTAATTTGCCAATTAGTTATGCAGCAAATCTGGTTCTTCAAGAAAACTATATGGTATTATCAAGTCAACTAATTTCCCCCCAGAGAGTGTGTTTTGTTTTGTGAATATCATAAATTATGTAAGGCTTAATTTGTGACACTTCAAAGTAAACTTGGTGGCTTTCCAAGACTCTGCGTACATTTGCATTGACAATTATGGCACAGAGAATTCTGCAAGCACACAGTGCTTCCCCACAGTCAGTTAGAGGGAAGCCCTTCTTGTATGTGAAGCCACCAGTCTGGATACAATACTTTTCATACTATCATTATGCTGCTTGTCAAGGAAGAAACAGATCACAATTTCCTTTGTTTTCTTTAATAAAAGCTGCGTTGGGTTCCTGGGCTGCATCTATATATCATTAAACACAGCACTATTATCAAACTACTGTAATCACTCATCTCCTAATAGTTTTGCACAAACAGGAAAATCCAGGAGAGGAATGACTGTGATAGTGCAACAACCAGTGACTGGAAGGGAGGAATCCAAGACAAGTAGATAAAAGCTGCCCTGTTCATCAGATTCTCTTATTATGCCATTGGAGAAGCCATGAATTCAGGCTTCAAAAACTGTTTGATTAGTGGACTTGATTTTCATGTAAACCACTACTTTTTTTCAATTAGTCCATGTTTCAGTAGCAGCTATTCCATCAAAGAGGTTGTGCTCAAACTCTCATCGCTTGGGGTCTTATCCACAGCTTCAGTGATTTATTTGTTTTATTTTTATTCTGTCTTTTCTCCAAGGATCTCAGAGTGGTGTACATCGTCCCCATTCCTAAAGATCTTCACAACAGTTCTGTGAAATTGTTTAAACTGAAAAAAAGTGTTGGCCCAAGGTGACCTAGTGAGTTTCATAGCAAAATGGGTTTTGAACCCATCTCTCTCCAAACATAGTCCAATACTCTAACCACTGTACTATACTTACCCAAGTTCTTCTCTCTCTGCATGTTTTGTTAATAAACATCAATAAAATGAGAGCTAAGGCTAAGAACTAATTTCCTAAATATACCTACTGCTTGAAAATCAAACTGGACAATGGACTGGGTCCAGACCAAGCTCTAGGCCCAAGCATTTGGTAAATAGATCACCATAAGATGTCATGACATTAATGCCTAGCCAAAAGACTTTTTGAAAATGCTTTCAAAGGAGGCCTCAGAGTCCAGAGAATGTCTCACTTCTTTTGACAAGGTCTATACCATAAATTGAGGGCCTCCCTATTGCTTCCAATTAAGTTGGATCCACATGTTGTTGGATATTGCAGTCTTCTAGTGATTCATGTCCTGGGATTTTTCTTGTGTGGCTAGCAGAATACCAAAGATGAATGATTATGATAGCACAATATCTTAAGGTGATCCCACCTTAGTGTTAATGGGGAGGGGGGGGGGGTTGCAGATCAGCCAGCAAGGTTTAGTTTGTAGTGTTGAAGAACAATGCAGGTATTGAAGGACTGGGCTAAATATACTCGTACAGAGTGTCCAATCAATCAGAGACCCATGGAAACTCTTTCCTATGTTTTTCAACTTATACGAAATGAATACTTGTTAGTTTTTCAGTGCATGAGTGGCTTTCAGTGTTATAAATGGAAGTCTCTCAGCCATCCATCCCACAGGAAACAAACTATTTACAAAATGTCATTCAAAGGTTGGCCATCAGGAAAGAGAAGACAATCTGAAGAGCGCATTATCCCTAAACGTACCTTAAAGAACCAGGGCAGATTTTATAGAACAATATAAGGAGCCCAAATAGGGTATGAGTCCTATATGTTAAATAGGTAAGCATCTATATTATTTAACTATTTATAATCCACTTTTCTCTGAATACCAAATGCAGTGGCCAGGAATGGATTGGGACAGGGGCGTAGACTTTGTAAATCCCGGGGGGGGCTCTTTCGTGCGTGCGTGCAAAGTGCGCGTGCGTGCACAGGACCATGTCATTTTCCCCCCAGCCCCCGGCCCCAGGGAGACAGACCCGGCGAGGCGAGCGGGAGGCGGGGGCTGCTGCCCCGTAGGGGTCCTTGAAGTCGTGGCGGCACGCTTCCCCCTGATGCTGCAGCTGCCCGCCGCCCAGAGCCAACACCAGGCCGCCCGGCTGCTGCCCCAGAGCCCGCTCGCTGGCTGGGTCGGGGGGCCAGCTGGCGCGGTGGAGTCCCTGTGCCCGCCCATCGTGCTCCATTTTGCCGGGGGTGGCTGAGCCCCCCCGGGAAATTTCGGGGGAGGCTTGAGCCTCCCCGTAGTTGATGCCTATGGATTGGGAAGTGACAGTGGTCATGGAGCAAGCTAAACCAAGAGGCCCATGGAGCATTACCATTGCCACAAAAGGGTCTGAGCCAGTTGGCCCCTGAAGCACTGCTGCTGGGCCTTGGCTTGACTTGGCAGTGGCCCACCAGGAAATTTCCCTGTAAGTTAAATGGCTAGCATGCCTCTGGGAGTGGCTTACATATCAAAATTTAACACCGCCCGTTGTTTAGTGAACATAATACCTACATTATAATGATAATGTATTTGAAGTGATCTGAATACTTGGAAGTGCTATACAAATGCTGCATGTTATTACTATTAGAGCTATGTACAGATTTTAAAAATGCACCAGCTAAACCTGATCTCCCCAAGGAAAGAACCTGCCCCGCAGGTTAAAAAAGAAATCAATAATAGTGACTATGGCAGTGCCTAGGTTTTCTTTATTACTCCTGATGAGTCACCAAAATGAATGAGAGATCCTGTATTTGGTCACATTTTCATAATGGCTCCTTGAATCTCAAGAGTTTTATAGCCCACCCTTCTATGAAAAAAAAATAACCTTCTCCTCCCACGAACTGCACCCCAGTCAGCAGCCCAGAATTACATCCTTTTTCTTCATCATTGACTATTGTGGTGGTGACAATGGCAACCACAAGACCTCTCTAAATCTAAATCTGTCTGGACTGAACAAATGAGGAGGCCTTTTCAAGTAAAAAAAAATTAATGCAGTATGCCAATGTACATGATATCATACGCTGAGAAAAAGACGAGTGTGGCATCTTTATGCAATAGCCGTGGCTACTGCGCCTGACTTTTCTACTTGTGTTTGTACAGGACCTTCTTGCAAATGACTGTCTCTAGAGCAGTACCATAGATGCTATATAGCCATGGAAAATAAAATTATTTACAACGAAGAAATATCTTTATATGAGAGTTGGAATGAATTGTGGCATTTGTTCTGAAGGCACATTTCTCTCTGCTGTAGACACGTCTATAATACATTTGATTGATCTACGTTCGTGCATGAAAGGGAGGCTGGTAGAAAAATGGACTTGTTTAACAATAAGAGGCTGACCACTGGCCTCTTGGTCCTCTCCAACTCTGTATTAGTAATCTTGCTAAATTCAACTATCTGCTTCATATGTGATTACTATCACAGTTCTGGCTGATTTCTCTTGGTTTTCAATCAAACTTGATTAGAAAATGAGAACTTGATTACTTCCTATTTCTTGAAGTTACAGAATGGTAAGAAATCAGCATTACGTACTGATCTTTCTGCTTCTTTGTCCTTCACTAAAAATGAGTTGGCTGATATATCCTCCAGTTATATATAATTCTGTTTTCACCATGGACTCTTCTGAACATTCCACATGCTCAAAAATCAGTTGGCCCCCTGATGTATCACTAAGAAACTGTCCCTATCCACTGGCTGTTAGTACTCACGTGCCATTGGCTGAGTACTGGGTCTGCTCCTCTTCCCTGCCCACTACTTCAGCCACTGTGCCCTGTCAGAATTTCTCTCTTGACAAAGATGCTTCTCCTGCTTCCCTCCTGTGTGGGACTAACCATTACCTCTGTGGCTATTGGTAGGTGTAATGAAATGGCAGTTACCTGTGTCTGTAAGATGGCTGCTGTCTGTGGTAAAATATTCCACCATAAGGTTCAACTGAGCTGTTGTTCCAGAGAGGGGCCTGCAGGTGTATCACTCACTGGGTTGAATGGGGCTTCCTCATCTGCTGGTCCACAGTTCCCAGCTGCCCCAAAGCCAAAAAGTACTGGGAAAGAGGGAAAAGAGGGGGACGTGGCAGTCAGGGCTTCAATGCCCTCCAAACCAGCTATTCCTTCCTGGGGAACAACTGTTGCCAATCTCCAGGTGAGGGCTGGAGATCACTTAGAATTACAACTGTGCTCCAGATGGCAGTGATCAGTTCCCCTGGAGAAAATGGTGGACTCTGTTTCCTTATACCCTGCTGAGATGCTCCCCCCCATGACAGCCAATGTGACGTGGCAGTCAGGGCTTCTCCTGGGGAACCATTGTTGCCAATCTCCAGGTGAGGGGTGGAGATCACTCAGAATTACAACTGATCTCCAGAAGGGAGGGCAGAAGTCAGCTGCAGCCAGAGGGGCAAATAATGGTAGGCTGATAGTTTGCTGGGAAGGAGATGGGGCTGCCAACTCCAGGTGGGGAATTCCTGGAGATTTGAGGGGTGGAGCTTGAAGAGGGTGAGGTTTGAGGAGGGGTGGGGCCTCAGACAGGTACAATGCCATAGACTCTGCCCTCCAAACCAGCTATTCCCTCTTGGGGAACCACTGTTGCCAATATCCAGGTGAGGGCAGGAGATCACAGAATTACAACTGCTATTCAGGTAGCACAGATCAGTTCCCCTGGAGAAAATGGTGGACTCTATGTCACTATACCCTGCTGAAGTTGCCACAGCAAATTGACACTGAGTGCCCAAGGCCTTGGCACTCTCCCAGAGCCTCTTTCTAGAGCCCATTGTATTTATTTCCACAATGGGCCTTATCCTAGTCTGAAATAAAACACACATATTTATGGACCCACTCTGTGTGGCAGAAAAAAAAATATCTACCTGCTTGTTTAAGTTGAGTTATAGAGCTTAACCATTTAATTCACCAAATTCCCTCCTTGCTACAGTCCCTTCTCCTATATGGATTTGGTCTATGCAGGTCCCATGATCCTCAGCATTCTTTTTTGGGTGGTCAGAGGGGACACACTTTTTTACCAGTATAAAAGCTGGCTGGCCTCCAACCTACTAACAATAGCTGACAAATGATCAATGCTCATCTGAAGCTCCAAAGCATAACAGCTAATCTTAAATATGGACTGAAAATTTATAATTTTTTTTTACAGATTTCTGACAGATCTCCAAGTATTTCACATTATATTCTGTGGACATATAATTATTTAATGGAATCCTATAATTTAACTGACTTTTTATTATTAGCCTATTTCTGCCCAGAGATCTGGAAGATGGCATTAGCTGCCTTCATTCAGCACATTCAGTGTGCCCACCCTGGACCTCTACCCATTTATATTTCAGGCAGAAACTATAGTAAAAGCTAGTACACGGTCATACCTAAGAGCAGCTGAGCTGTAAAACAGGAAGTTAATTGCCTGCTTGAGTCTCACAGAGGATGCATGTGAGAGCGTACCTTAACGTACTGCCTTCTATAATTCTTTTAAAATTTTGTAACATTTGTGATGAAGGGTTCTGGTGAACTCGAAAGTTTGCATAATATTTTGAGTCAGTCTGTTCAGTCCTAATCAGGCGTATTACATTCATTGAACTGCACTGTAGAAACGCTTTGTTATATAAATAATTGTATAATAAAGATCCCTAGTAGCTAGCTATGCATCAAGTACTGATTCATGTGTTTTTTCATTAATAGGAATAACCGTCAATTAATATATGAAAAAAATTCTGAGGGGAATCATAATTGAGGGCATGGAAGTTATTTATTGATTGATTGATTAAATTAGATTTTAGGCCGCCCTTCCCTGCAAACAGGGTTTATGGTCGCTTACAACAGAGCAGGCACAATAAATAATTCAAGTTAAAACCAATGTTAAAATACCTATAACATATCAGCAAATAATTGTATAATAAAGATCCCTAGTAGCTAGCTATGCATCAAGTACTGATTCATGTGTTTTTTCATTAATAGGAATAACCGTCAATTAATATATGAAAAAAATTCTGAGGGGAATCATAATTGAGGGCATGGAAGTTATTTATTGATTGATTGATTAAATTAGATTTTAGGCCGCCCTTCCCTGCAAACAGGTTTATGGTCGCTTACAACAGAGCAGGCACAATAAATAATTCAAGTTAAAACCAATGTTAAAATACCTATAACATATCAGCAAATAAAACAATACACTTCCCAAGATGGTGGAAGAGAGATTTTAATTTCCACAGGTCGCCTGGGGGGGAGGGGGTTGCAGAGGGTGTTAGAGTGCCAGATTTTTTACTGTCCCATCACTGTCCTCAACCAA
Organism: Lepidodactylus listeri; assembly: GCA_029233225.1. NCBI lineage: Eukaryota > Metazoa > Chordata > Lepidosauria > Squamata > Gekkonidae > Lepidodactylus > Lepidodactylus listeri. The sequence goes on along the minus strand of JARCFY010000016.1, from coordinate 51,538,952 downwards.
ATGCCTGGAGGAACATCTCTGCCTTGCATGCCCTGCAGAAAGAAAGTAAATTCCATAGGGCACGGATAGTGTGTGTTTTTGTTATTAGAGTAAGCAAAACAAAAAGTAGTGGCTGCATCTTTACCTAAATTTATAATCTATGCAGGGGTGTCAAACATGCAGTCTGGAAGGCAGACCCAGCCCATCCAGGGCTCTCATCCGGCCTGCAAGCAACTGGTGCAAGGGAGGGAAGGCAGGAGGCTGCTCAGGGGGAGCAGGCACTCGAGCACACGTGGTAAAGTGGGTGTGGTCAAAACTGTCAATAAATGAAAAAAAATGTATAGGGGGTGAGTAAGGTATTCCTTGGGACAAAATAAGTCTTGCATATGATTAAGTTTATTTACTGGGGCTTTGTGGATTCCCCAGCAAATCAATTGCTTTCACTCCTAGGAATCAGTTCCTTCTTTGAGTAAAAAATAATATCGTTAATTAGGTTTGCCTGTGTCATTTATAAACTTTATATCTCTGGTACCTGGCATTACATTTTATGGCAGACATGGCCCAGCCCAGCAAAGTAACTTCTATGTCAAGTCTTGTACTTGTGACAAATGAGTTTGACACCTCTGACAGAACTTACTTCAACTAAACTACTCCCATCAGCTGCATGGAGCTATGATGTGATAAATGATTGGCTGATGGCAAGTGAAGCCGATTATCATTCGGGGAACTGCATGATTTATATTCAGCCATGTGGTGAGGTATTTCCAGCAAACCATAAAATGATTATATTGAAGGGTATTTTTAAAGACAAATACATACATTTAATAGATTACATATAATTTGAGTTAAATTTAACTGTGTTCACACAAGCACTGAATAAACTGAAGGAAAAACTATGCTTAGAAAATGATTGCGACCTAGCACAGAGATGTTTCTCTGTTTCTGTTTTTTTTTTTACATTTGTGACCAATAAAAGGTCCTACTGGTGGACCTCCTGCTAGCATCTGCTATTTTGGTCACTGTGTGACACAGTGTTGGACTGGATGGGCCAGTGGCCTGATTCAATATTGGCTTCTCTTATGTTCTTAAAGGCTAATGTTACCAGGGGTCCGTTGGAGCGGGAGCGCACAGGAGCACAGCTCCGGGAGTGAGGAGCCCAGGGGGCGGGCACATGATCAAGCCCCTCCCCCTTCACGGCTTCCCCGAGCAGTGCAGAGGTGCAGCGCCCCGGGGAAAGCCCTGCTAAGGTCTTTATTGTTTTTAATGTTTTGTTTTAATATTGATAATTTTATCATTGTTCCTTTTATGACTGTGTGCTGCTTTTCCAGAGACTTGCTCAAGGCGGCATATAAATTTTCTAAGTATACCATTTTTTATCTGGGCACATGGCACATAAGTACTGGAGAAATTTCATCAACCCTTCAGCAGCTTCCACCCCATCAGTTTGGTGTAGTGGTCAGGAGTTGGACTCTAATCTGGGAGAACCGGGTTTGATTCCCCACGCCTCCACATGCAGCTGCTGATGTGACCTTGGGCCAGTCACAAGTTCTCTCAGAGCTGTTCTCTCATGAGCAGTTCTCAAAAGACCTCTCTCAGCCCCACCTACCTCACAGGGTGTCTTGTTGTGGGGAGGGGAAGGGGAAGGGATGGGTGGTGCACATGTCCTGGGTATCTCAAGTCTACTTGAAACCTGGTGGTTTCAAGGGAGCAGGAAGAGAATGAGGGTGAGTTTTTTACTTTATTTTTATTGCACAAAGTATTGGATGGGGAAGGGAATGGAGGAAGAGGAGGTCAGTTTCACTCACCTGTGGAGTGGAGCCTGAGGGGTGGGTGTTGCCTTCTGACACACTTCTGGTATGTTAGGGGGTGTGGCATATGCAAATTAGTTATGCTAATGAGCTCCTGCACCTCTTTTTCTACGAAATGACCCCTGAATGTTACTATATATTACAATCTTGGAAATGTTATGCTAAAAAGAAAATACTGACCTACTAGTTATACAGATTAATTCACCTGCCAGTCCAAAATGAAAGAGAAGAGAAACTTATTAAAAAATTGTACATGGCATTATTAGACTACAAAATACAAGACAAAATGGTTAAAACTACAATGGTTACTTGGGCACAAAATTTACGCCACAACATTAATTTAGATCAGTGGGCCAGAATCTGGAAAATTATTATAAAATATACAAAAGCGGTGTCTTTTAAAGAGAATCTTTTTGAAGTGTTCTATAGATGGCATATGATACCAGATAGATTGGCAAAATATTACCCTAACATGTCAAATATCTGTTGGAAGTGTAGGAAAAAAGTTGGTTCCTTTTCCCACGTCTGGTGGACATGTCATAGAAGTAAAACATATTGGGTCGATAGACATAAAATTCTACAAAAAGTAATAGGAATCAATATACCTTTTTTACCAGAGATCTTCTTGTTGAATATAATACCTGAACAATATAATAAATCAGACTGTTATACGGTAACACATATAGTGACTGCAGGTAGAATTTTATATGCCAGATTATGGAAAAGTCAAGACATACCTTCAAGAGAAGATTTGATTTGTAAATTGCTTGAAAGGGCCAAAATCAATAAACTATGGTACTACAAGGAAGAGGACATAATATCTTTGAAGGATCTTGGGCTAGACTTTATACATGGATTGGAAGCTTCACAAAGGAATAATTATAGCCAACATATGTTAGTAAAATTTATTTTAAATTAAAGTTATTAGGTGCAAAAGAGACTGAAAAAACTAGCAAATGTGGGGTGAAGAAGAAGAAGAGAAGAGATTGGATTTATACCCTGCCCTTCACTATCTGAAGGAATCTCAGAGTGGCTTACAAACTTCTTTCCCTTCCCCTCCCCTCCCCACAGCAAACACCCTGTGAGGGAAGTGGGGCTGAGAGAGCTCTGACAGAAACTGCTCTTTTTCAAGAACAGCTGTTTCAGGAACCATTGTCGTATCGTTGGAAAGTCCTTTGCTTTCCATTTCTGGACGATTAAAGTCTTTGCTGCAATTAAGAAAAATGATGCCAGGTCTTTGGTCTGCGTAGTTGATGTCGAATCTGGCCAATAATTTAAAAGAACTGACTCAATCATTAGTGGGATGGAACAACTCAAAATATCATTAGTAAGATTAACAATTTTCAACCAAAAAATTGCTATAGGTGGACAACTCCACCAACAATGTTTAAAAGTTCCTATATCCCCACAAGCCTTCCAACGAAGTGGAGCATAAGATGGTTTCACATGAGACAAATGTTGTGGGGTCATATACCAACGTGAATACAATTTAAAATTTTGCAATTTAATATTTCAAGGCATTTGTTGAAAATAGATTGGAAGGCCAAATTGCTTGCCATTCTGTTTCAGACCAGGATACATTACAATCACGATGCCAAGCTTGTTGAATTGAAGACAGGTATTTTTACTTATTATCTAATAAATTAATGATATTAAACCTCTGGAGGTTTGTGAATTTTCAGATAATCGGGTTTCGAAAGGGAAAAGTGCTCTGGTTAAATTAGGAATATTATTTGGGTTTTTCATAAAGTGGTTGAGTTGTTGGTAATACAGCCAGGGGATTTCAATTTTAAATTTGTCTTCAAGCTGATGTTTAGGCATTAGTCCCTGTTTATTACATAAGTCTCCCAGTCTAAATAAGCCTTTTTCTTTCCGCTTCCCATAAAAGAACATCGAAACGAAGTTCATATCTAGATTCTTCCTTGGAAACTTGGTAACTTGGAAAGGAAACTTGGTAACTTGGAAAGAAAACTTGGGATCTTGGAAACGTCTGAAAACTGCATGTGTGGCAGCAAGGAACTTCAAAATATTCTTTGTAAAGTTCTTTTGAAGTTGTATGATTGTAGCTGTGTGATTTTTTGTGTTACACTGTTACCACATTGTTGCTCAATTACAACACTGAGTGTGGCAGCATTTTCCGGCTTTGTTCATGTTTTGGTGTCTTGTTGTATAGCTCTTTTTGTACATAGATGGTTAACTGAGACAGATTCCATTACTCTGTTCTTCAACTGTGTGTGTAAAATATGTCATATTATACAAGCTCAATGGAAATTTTAAAAGAATGTATTTATTTAAATTTGGATCCCAATTAAACATTGCAGTTATCATAGGAAGAATAAGTATGTACTTCAGCAGTTGCATCAGGAGGGCAATACCTAAATAAGACTCTGAGCATACCCTGCAAGCCCTGACAGATGTGCTGTTAATATCCAATTCCTTAACGCACAATTTAATTAGCCTAATTATTTTTGGGGTCTCCATGATCACCATATTGTTATGCCTAGATATTTCATTTTCTTTTCCAGTAGTTGATCCCATTGGCTATTACGCATCTACTTGTAAAAGTCCAAGAAGGGCAGACCCTCCCTCAGATTTTAAGGTCTTAACTTTCAAAAGAAATGCTTTAATCCATGCCTTCGCCTCTATCGATGACTCACCCAATTCAGCTCTCAGTGCTATACCCAAAACACATCTGGGGCTAGCCAATATGCACCGGAAAAAATCATATTGAATAGAATCCATTCTCTCAGAGACAGCATCTATCCAAATTTCCACACCATATAAGTACTGATTTGTTACTTTAACATTAGACTCATGCGAGTTGTAAAATTTTTTTTAAAAAATGAGGGGAAAATGGAGCTTGTATACCGATGAAGGGGGAAGGATGGATAAAAGGTGCAGAGTGGGCAGAATGACCTCAGTGTGGGCGGGGAAGTGACCTTCAAGGGGTGGCAAAAGGGTGGGGGGGAAATCCAAGGGAATCTGTACAGTTCTGAATTACCTTTGGCTTGGAAGTGAAACAAGGGAAAATTCAGCACAAAAACACTCTCAGAAAACCCAAGCAAACAGCGACCAGGATGCAAACTGAGTGCTGAAGGGAGGAAAATCAATGCAGAATGACAAAGAAAACCTGATGGACATGCATGGTGAAAGCAAGGAGAAACACCAGTGCATAACAGGCATTTGTCTAACCTGAGAGCGTCTCTCTTCTTATGACCATAGCCCTCTCTCTCATTGTGGACCTGCAAGGAGCAGGATGCATCTACAGGCCTCTCCTGTAGATGTTATGCCATCAAGCTTGCACACTTGATGCCAAATTAGCTGGCCATTTGTAATACGGAACAGTATTCTTTAAATTAGGCTTATCTCTCTGCTTTCTACCGCAACATGGATGTTTTACCTTTCCCCCCAATATACTTGCTTGGACTGTATTTACTGCATGTGATACCATCCTTCTATGACTTGTGCAGCTTTGCTATACTAATATATATCCCCAATAAGGAGCAAATACTGAGAAACTTTTCCCTTCGTTCTTTTCATCAGAAGTTCAATAAAAAAAATAGTCATAGCTAGCTAAGTGTTAAAACATCTGTTTGTCATGCAGAAGGTTCCAGTTTCAATCCCCTGCATCTATGGGAGCCAGTGTTGTGTAGTGGCTAGAGTGTCGGACTAGGATCTAGGAGCCCCAGGTTTGAATCCTCACTATGCCAGGGAAGCTTGCTGTGTGACCCTGAACCAGTCAAATACTCTCAGCCTAACCCACCTCACAGGGTTGTTGTGAGGATAAAATGGAGGGGAGGAGAATGATATAAGCTGCTTTGAGTCTCCACTGGGGAAGAAAAGCAGGATCTACATGAAGTAAATAATAATCATAAATGTTCAATCTATATACTAATTCCAAGAGGTTTTTTTCTGTGTGGATACTTATATCCGCCAAAAGAGAGCTCACTGTACCCCAACAGCTTTTCCTACACAGTCAGGTGACTTTCTTGGTCTGCAGAAAAATCCAAAAAGTTTTTTTAAAAAACTTCAGAGACTGTTGAATTCCCCCCAATGCCTTTTGAAATGGCATCAACTCCAGGCACCAACTGTGAGAGATTAGAATGTTCAGGGGAGGCTTCTAACTGTCTCTGTCAGTAAAAGGCAGGGTTTTTACTGGCAGCAGTCTAGGGTTGCCAAGTACCTCCCCTGGCCACCGGAAGTGGATCCAGATCCAGGCTGGGAAACTCCTGGAGATTTGGGGGTGGAGCCTGGGGAGGACAGGGACCTCAGTGAGGTACAGTGCCATAAACTCCACCCTCCAAAGCATCCATTTTCTTCTAGTAAATTATCCATTTTCTTCTAGTAAATTTTCTCTATAATCTGGAGATGAGCAGTAATTCCAGGGGATCCCCAGGTCCCACCTGGAGGCTGGCATCTTTAGGCAGCACCCTCTGTGTGACTTGATACCACCTGATTTGCATGACTTAATTAGGCCCAGATGCTTTGCTACTGTTCATCAGCAGCCACCCTATGTGAGCCACTGTGATGTAACAGTTAGAGCTTCAGATTGGGATCTGTGAGATCCAGGTTCAAATCCCCATCTTACAGTGGAAGCTGACTGGGAGATTTTAGACCAGTTACATACTTTCAGCCTAACCAACCTCACAGGGTTGTTGTGCAGATAACAAGGAGGAAATAATGATGTAAGTTGCTTTAGTCCCCACTGTGGAGAAAGACTGTAATTTTCCTAGGTAGAGGTTGTGGGGGAGGGGGGTGGAGATGGAAAGCTGAAGTCAGCCAAAGGTAGGTTGGCTGTTGGGTGGGAAGGAAATAGTGTTGCCAACTCCAGATTGGGAAATTCCTGGACATTTGAGAGGGAGACTGGGGAGGGTGAGATTTGAGGAGGGACTACAGACCAGTATAAAGCCATAGACTCCACCCCCAAATCAGCCATTTCCTTCACTTAAACCACCATTGCCAACCTCCAAAGAAGGGCTGGAGTACACCCAGAATTACAACTGTTGTCCAGGTGACAGAGATCAGTTCCCCTGGATAAAATGTCTGCTTTGGAGGGTTGCTGAGGCTCCTTGCCTCCCCAAGCCTCACTGTGCCAAGGTTCCACTGCCAAATCTCCAGGAATTTCCCAACCTGGAGCTGGCAGCCCTAAGGTGAATTGATCTCTGCAGCTGGGAGATCCATTGTGATTCCCAAAGCACTGCCACTGCTGCTGTTGGGGGAGAAAAGCAGGCAGGAGGCTGGGAGAGTTATGGGGGCAGAAAAAGACAGTGATGGACTGGGGGGGGGCAGAAAAACAAAGAGAATGATGACGGGTCAGAAAGAGAGAGAAGTAACATAGATGGAGGAGAGAGAGAGAGTAAGAAGGGGGGGCAGAAGGGAGAAAGAGTGTGAGAGAGGTAGGGGGAGAAGGGAGGAAGCAAAGGTGTGAGGAATGGGATGACCATCCCGCAAGTTTCTTGTGGGTCTCCACTTGTAGTTTTTACATAATGCAGGAGTAGGGGCTTATCTTCCCCTCCACTATACATTTTTTTTTGTGACACAGGTAATTTATGTATACACCTGACTGTGCAGGCACTAAATTTACATAATTCTCCTGAGCTGCACATTCCTTCATTATGAGAAAGTTTTCTCAGGGTTAATTTCTGAATTAGGCATTATATAAAGTGTAACAAACTGCATGTCCACATATTCTCTAGTGAAACTGTTGTCCTACTTTGCTTAGCTCAGTTTGTTGACATAATCATACTTCATGAAGGACTTAAGGGGTTTTATTTGTTTGTTTTCCAGCATGTACTCTGTTACCTGAAAATTAGCCAAGAAAGGCTTTTTTCCATTTACATTGTAATGAAGCAAATTATTCAAGAGTTCCCAAAACAGAAGCTAATAAAATGTCAACATGAACTGCCCGCTGGTTGCATTTCTTTGACCAAATATCTTGGAGAGAAATTGTTAAGTGTTTTTATTAAATAGAAATTAGTCTTTAGATGAACACTGAGGCTGCAACCCTATGCACAGCTGGGCTTCTTAAAACTGATTGAAGTCAAAGGCATCCTGTATTACAAACAAAACCATAAGTTATCTGCAGGAGAGCTGTGCTTTCAGGATTTCAAGGACAATAATCTCCTGCTACAGCAGTACATTTGTGATATACAAAGAAGAGTGAGTTTTCTAAATTAGTGCAGAGAGCTAAAGTATCTACAGTTCCTTTATCTAATATTTACAGAAAGTCACTGACCATTCAAGGTGTCAATCATAACTTTAACTATAGATGCACAAGTACTTCTGTGAGCTACTTTGAGCTATATACTTCTGTGAACTATATACTGTTGTTGTCACACAGTTGAGTCCGACTCTTCACTCTCTTACCCTTCCAATGGTCAGAGTACTTAACAGAATGAACCAGCTCATGACAACATCAAAATCCAAAAACTATAATTAAAAAAAAAAAACTTTTAAAAGCCGAATCAAAGCCCACACATTGACTAGATAAAAACAACTCCCCACCCCTCCCATGCAAAAATGCATCCAACGAAAACAGTTAAAAGCAGATGTCAGATCCACACTTTGTTGCCAAACATCAGGCATATGAGGGTAACTTTACATTGCTTGGTAAATGTTAACAAATATATATTATTGCACATTGTCACTCAAAAAGATGTTACCATGTTGTAAGAGCCATCACAGTAAATTACCTGCTACATACTGACCTACAGTCATCCCATCCTGAACATTCTGACTTCAATGGACTTAGAATTGTGCTTAGGAAGGCACAGCTAGGGCTTCATTGGAATACCATAGTATGCAGGACCAGTGTATGGGTTTGCATACATGACCCTGTGGAGGAGGAGCAATGCTGGCTTCATCTGTAGAAAATACATAAGGGTCTCCTGATCTTTGCAGTGGCCAGACACTGCAGTGTACCCACTGTGCTACTGGGGAGTAAGAATCAGGGCTCATTTCGTAGCAGGAGCTCCTGTGCATATTAGGCCACACACCCCTAATGTAGCCAATCCTCCAAGAGCTTACAGAGCTCTTCTTACAGGGGCTACTGTAACCTCTTGGAGGATTGGCTACATCAGGGGTGTGTGGCCTAATATGCAAAGGAGCTCCTGCTACGAAATGAGCCCTGGTAAGAATTAAAGATAAAAGGCTTCATTGAGCCTGAGTGGGGGTTGTAATGGAGAGTAACAGAGAGTGGCAAGGGAAGGATCATGTCCTATATTAATTTAAGTGTAACAGCGAGGGGGTGTGCACTCAGATATACCCAAACTCATAATAAACCAGAAATTGGGTTGGCATGGAAATATCTGAAATGACCCCAAACACTCCCAAATTCTGAGAGTAACAAAAATTTATTTCTCAGAATTTTGGTAATGTTTCAGGTTTGAGGCTCCAAGACCCCAGGGAAAGAGAAGAAGCTGGTCAAACAAAGAGCTGTTGGCAGTAGCACCTTCTCTTTACATATTAAAGAGCCATTAATTTCTATGGAAGGACCTGGCCCATTGCTAAAATGGTTCCAGATTTTCAGACCCCCCCCCCCAAAAAAAAAACGCCTGGGAAGAATCTCAAAAGAGCAAAGCAGTAAAAAGGCTCCCCAAAATTCAGGATAATAAAAAGCATGCCCTCCCCTGGATCCTAAATTAATCCATTTTTAATATGCAGACAACCATCGATACCTACACAGCTTAGATGCCAAAGCAGTATGCATTCAAATATTGAGTTCCTAGGGTGAGAAAACAAGCCTTGTGATAAGTTTACCCAGAGGAATCTCAGTCTGGTGAAGATAAACATTGCTGAAGTTGACAGAAGACATTATAAACTATTATGAGGATAATAAGTATTACATTCAAAATGTAATTCAGATCTATCCCCAAACAAATTAATTGTGTTTGATTGATCAGAACAAAGAAGGCTCCCAAAAGAAACCCCACATTCACAATCTTCCAAAAAATGGGTTTGAAATTCTATTGTATCATCAGGGGTCCTTTCGTAAAAAAAAAAGGTGCAGGAGCTCATTAGCATAACTTATTTGCATATGCCACACCCCTGACATCACAGGAAGTGTCAGAAGGCCACACACCCCTGACGTCACCGGAAGTGTGTCAGAAGAAAGAAAGAAAGAAAGAAAGAAAGAAAGAAAGAAAGAAAGAAAGAAAGAAAGAAAGAAAGAAAGAGAGGGAGGGAGGGAGGGAGGGAGGGAGGGAGGGAGGGGGGAAGGAAGGAAAGGAACAGGAAGGAAGGTAGGTAGGTAGGTAGGTGGGTGGAGAGAGAGAAGGAAGAAAGGAAGGAAGGAACAGGAAGGAAGGAAGGAATAGGAAGGTAGGTAGGTAGGTAGGTGGGGGAGAGAGAAGAAAGGAAGGAAGGAAGGAACAGGAAGGTAGGTAGGTAGGTGGGGAGAGAGAGGGAGAAGAAAAGAAAGAAAGGAAGGAAGGAAGGAACAGGAAGGTAGGTAGGTGGTGGAGAGAGAGAGAAGAAAAGAAAGGACAGAAGGAAGGAAGGAACAGGAAGGTAGGTAGATAGGTGGGGGGAGAAGGAAGGAAGGAAGGAAGGAAGGAAGGAAGGAAGGAAGGAAGGAAAGAAGGGGAGGGAGGGAGGGAGGGAGGGGGAAGGAAGAAAGGAAAGGAACAGGAAGGAAGGTAGGTAGGTAGGTAGGTGGGGAAGAGAGAGAAGAAAGAGAGAGAGAGAGAGGGAGAGAGAGAGAGAGAGAGAAAGAAAGAAAGAAAGAGTCAGACAGACAGGGTGCTTCTCTCCCCACCCCCCCTTGGGCCAAGTGGCTGTCAGCCACTTGGCCCGGTGTTTCCCTCTCTTCCCCCCCTCTTGCTTGGGCACTGGAGCCCAGCTTTTCCCTCCTGCCCCCCCCTGCCCAGGAATGGTGAGCGGGGAGGGATGGGGTTTTCCCCCTGGACTGGAGGCCTGCCGTGGCCCGGGAAGAGCGGGGGGGAGGGATGGGGGCTTCTCCCTGGGCCGGCGGCCTGTCGCGGCCCGGGAAGAGTGAGGGGGGGAGGGATGGGGGCTTCTCCCTGGGCTGGCAGCCTGCCACGGCCTGGGAAGGATGAGTGGGGGGAGGCTTTCCTCTGGCTCTGTGCTGAAGTGCGGGCTGGGAAGAGCAAGAGGGGGGAGGAATGGGGGCTTCTCCCCGGGCCGGTGGCCTGCCACGGCCCGGGAAGAGTGAGAGGGGGAAGGGATGGGGGCTTCTCCCCGAGCTGGTGGCCTGCTGCGGCCCGGGAAGAGTGAGAGGGGGGAGGGATGGGGGCTTCTTCCCGGGCCGGCAGCCTGTCACAGCCCGGGAAGGGTGAGTGGGGGGAGGCTTTCCTCAATTTCTGCGCCAAAGCGCAGGCCGGAGAGAGTGAGCTGGGGGGAGGCTTTCCCCTGGCTCCACGCCGAAGCGCGGGCCGGGGAGAGCGAGCTGCGGGGGGGAGGCTTTCCTCCGGCTCCGCGCCAAAGCGCAGGCTGGGGAAAGCGAGCTGGGGGGCAGGGCGTGGTTGTGTGCCCACCCCCTGGCCTCCTCTCTCCCGGAACGGCGCCCCGGCGTGCCCCGGCCCCAACGGAGCTCTGTGTATCATGTTTCTGATACCTTCTAGTCTTAACACATTTGACTGATAAAAACAATATTGCTGATATAATGAGGGCTGGTTGGCCCTCTGAGTGCTAAAGTGAAGGAAAGAGCTCTGACCTTCACAATTGTTATGAATGTTGTCAGCTTTTCTGCTATGAAGATTTAACATGGGTTGAGTGTATACCACAGAAGGAAACACTGATTAAAACAGCTTACACTTGAAAATTAGGGTGTTTTACCATTTCTTCTGGTAAGTAGATTCTGCGATCAATAAGAGAAGATCATGTTCTAAATGGCAAAAGTGAACAAAATCAAGATCCAAAACAACTTTCCATCATTAGCAGGTGAGAAGTTTTTTCTTTGTTATGTTTTCCCCTCACGAAGACCGACCCCTTTACAGTAGACGAATAGATGTCACAAATTAGCTCATCAAAACCAAAATGAAATCACCTGTATATAATGGAATATAACTGAAAAACAACGATTTAAAAATTAATGACAGTCAATCCCGGGACAACCTCGTAAGTGCTTCTTTTCACACATTATTACTATATGTTTTTTACAGTTACATAGGATAAGGGCAGTTGAAAGAGTAGTGAAGGGAATGACAGTCTCAGCAAATAATCCGACAGGGGTGCCTTCCAGCCACAAGAGCTGACAGATGTTCCCAACGCAGATAATCCTTATAGGTGTTTCCGTGCACAGTACATTCACTTTCCACTAAGTACTGCAATGAGTGCTCTCTCTCCCCCCCCCCCCCCAATAAGCAGTAGAACTGCAGGCGAAAGAGAGAGAGAGAAGCAAATGCTTTGACTGTATTCTCAAAGTAGGAACACTTCGGCCATTTTTGCCAGCAGTCTGCATTAGAATCATACCAGCTGTTTCACTGGTACAAATGATCTCCACTGCTATTATTCTCAGTAGGGCAAAAAGAGGCAGCCTACCCTGCATGTGTGATTGAGATTGGGGATTACTCTTAAACAAAACCAGAGCACATGGGTGAAAGAAGCTCACACGCTTTATTGTAAGGCTTGAAACATTTTCACTGCAGCTGAGCTTTCATAGTGGAAGTCAGGAAAATGCTGAAATAATCGAGCACAAGTCCTGAATAACTACATGTTTTGGCTAAGGGTGAACAAATTGAAATAAACACTGAAAAGACAAAGGTAATGCTGGTTGAGAAGGCAGATAGCTTGAAGGACATTGTGCTCCCCACTTTTGATGGAGTTCAGCTGATCCTAGCTGTCTCAGTTTGAAGTCTTGGGGTTATACTGGACCCAACTTTATTGCTGGAAAAGCCAATGAAGTTGCAAAAAACACTTTCTACCAACCCAGCTATGATGATTCCACTCTCCCTCACAGTGTTTCCCTTTTATCATTTTTTTTTTTTTGGCTGAGCAGCCCCCTTTCGCTTTTCTTCTTTGTTTTTTCTCTGGCTGTCCCATCCAGTTGTTAGAATGTATATTGGTAAAAGCTGATTCAGCCTAGGGAACTGAAGAGAGAGGCTAAAATCCTTCTTATGTCCTGGTTTGATGATGGCACATGAGAGGCTGGTTGTAGTTCAAATAACAAACTGTTTTATTTAACTTTGAAGAGAAATGGTCAGATAGGAATCAAATGTAGGACTTATGAGGTGAACAGGAATGAGGTAACTTTGTATAAATGCCAGATAATTTGTCACAAACAAGTAACTGTTTCTGTTATTCTGACAGATCTTTAAAACTTGGGGAGATTTCTTGGCAGTCTCTGCTTGCGTAAACAAGCATAAGCTTCTTGGTATCACAGACATTAAAGTTGGGGTGAAGGCAGGAACATTCAAACAAGTTCCCTTCTTAACAATTTCCCTTCTTAACCACTTAATAGGTATCCCCCCCCCCCCTTTTCTAGGAGCTATTTCCCTCAGGCTTGAATGGAGATCCTTCTTGATCTTCTCACTTCCTTAGCCTTCCTTCCCAGTCAACTGTCACTTCTTAACGGCCACTCCTAACTGCCACTCTCAACTGAAGAATTCCATTTTAATCCCCTGTCACTTAAAATTCTCAGACTGGATTACAGCATTAGCCATTTACTATTCATCCCACAAGCCTAGCTAGAAAGATTGCCTCTTACCTTGGTACAGCTGATCTGGCTACCTGGATACACACCATAGTAACATTGAGACTAGGCTACTGTAATGATCACCCCTCAAAATCAACTCGGAAACTTCAAATGGTGCAGAATGCTGCAGCTCAGCTATTAGCAGGAGTTAGAAGAACAGTAGGTTTTTATATCCCACTTTTCTATACACTAAGGAGTATCAAAGTGGTTTACAATCCCCGTCCCTTCCTCTGTCCACAAAAGACACCTTGTGAGGTAGGTGCAGCTCAAAGAGTTCTGTGAGAACTGTGACTAGCCCAAGGTCACCCAGCAGGCTTCATGTGGAGGAGTGGGGAATCAAACCCAATTCTCCAGATTAGAGTCAGCCATTCTTAACCACTATGCCATGCCAGATGGAGTACATATATTTTGGAGCATGCATATCCATCCAAGAAACCAATATGAATGAAAAGAGAATTCCATGATAAGCTAAGGATGAAAAAGGAAATGTTCATGAAAAGGAGGGAAGGACACACTCATGAAGAATTGTATCTGAGGGTTGCTAGGCACTGTAGATCAGCCATCAGAGAGGCCAACAGTCAGAGCGAGCCTTTCTAGACCACTTGCAGAGCCTTTGTCCATTGTCTTCAAGACCTCTTGGAGCATGGGAGATGTGCCACAAGACTGGAGGAGGGCAAATGTTATCCCAAACTTCCCAGTCTCTTCAGATGATGAGGAAGGGGACCCAGTCAATGCTGCCATCCTTGCAAGGCTAGAGGCCCTTGAAAAGCAGCGGGGGAAGCCTAACTGCCTGCTGATGCTCCATCTGGAACTAAAAAGGCTAGGAAAAAATCTGCTAATTCGTTCCAGGCCCAGGTGTTAGCTTGTCTGGCTATGTTGGAAGAAACTCAGGGCACATCTGGAGCAAATGCTGACATCTCAACAGCAACAAGGCAGTGGTGCAACAAGGCAGTGGTGCGCAAGGAGATAAGGGGCAGAAGGCCAACAGCTAAAGGTGTACAAGGAACCACCATCTCATGAAGGTAAGGAGGGTAATGCCTCCCAGGGTCCAAGTGCCTGGCCATGGGGCTCGGGTGCACAGGACATCTTGGGGTCATCTTCTAAGCAAAGTGCACACTCTCAGAGTATGGCTGGTTCCTCATCACCTGAGGGATGGCCTGGCTTGCTGCCTCCTCTGGGCTGGTAGGGCATGCTGTCACCTTACCAGTATCCACTTGGAGGTTGGTCTGGGAGGTCAAGCCCACCCCCCAGCAGTTATGCATATGACCCAGCCAAGTCACTTCTGAGTGGGCACATAGTGATGCCCCTTGAGGACTACCTTTCTTCGGCCACCAAAGAAAAGATTCTAAAAGGTGATTATGTTGATGTGTTTAATCTCCTTTTTGGGAATTGGAGAAAAAGGATAAGGAGGACCTAGGCAAATGCAACAAGGAACGCCTGAAAAGGCATAGGGTAGATAGGATCTGGGCCAATTAGTAGCTGGGATTCCTTATTTATGCTGGGGTCATAGTGTGACACCAGCCTTGGAGAGCCTCACCTATGCTGCAGTATATGGACATCATATACAAGGCATATATGAGTTTTACAGGGTCTGCATGGATGGAATATGATGAGAGTTTTCGTATGCATGCAGCAATGAACCTGGTGTTAAGATGGGACCAGATACACCCTCACTTGTGGCTGCAGTTTATAGCTGCATCCCGGCCAACAGGCAATGTTCATTCTGACAGTGGGCATGTGGTCCACAGGCTGCAGGGGCAGCCCAGTGCTAGGGCACTCACTGGGACACCTAGTTAGAAATGCCCTCTTTGCTGGGAGTTCACTTCACAGGTTGAATGGTTGTGGAGGAGAGGCATGGGGTGGCCCTGTCTCCTTCCCTTGTTATTGGACAAGAGGTGTGAGCCTCCTCCACATGTTTTGGTTGTGCACCTAGGTGGTAATGACCTAGATTTGTTGAAAGGCAAGGCTTTGATTATTCAAGCCAAAGAGGACCTTGTGAGGATAAGACTGAGGTGGCCTGAGGTGCAGATTGTTTGGTCTGCAATGTTGCCCCAACTGTTTTGGCATAGCCTTGAGGTCCCTTGGTGTCTGGACTGAGCTCGGCGTAAGGTTAACTGGCAGATGAAGAAGGCCATGGAGAGTGGTTTGGGTTTTTTCTTACCTCACCCTGGTATACGGTTCGAGTCACTGATCTTTACTGGGATGATGGTGTTCATCTGTCAAACAAGGGCAACGACTTGTTTCTGGAGGACTTGCAGCAAGAAATTAGGGCAGCCTTGGGCTGTTAGGTGCCTGTGGTGGCCAAAGCAGAGACTTGGCCTTGCAGGTGGCAGAGTTGTGCGGGTAAGAAAGCAGAACCGGTGAGCACTGTCAGCCATTTTCCTCTTTGGGGACAAGGGGGTCATCAGAAACGGCCCTAGGGTTTTATGGCCCAAGGCAGGAAATGATTATTCCCTCTGGAAACCTATTAGGTAGGCTTCTCCATGCAAGCTGTACGGCTTCAGGGGTAGGCACTCCTGGTGGGTAACCAGTGGACTGGGCTGCCAGTCGCAAGCCAGATGGGTGTCTCAAGACTGGTATGGATGGCTCACTCCTCAGTTTGGGCAAGGAGGTTGGCTAGACTGACACCTGCCTTGTCTGTTCTACACCCACTTAGGTTTTTTTCCCCCTTGCCGCTTAGTTACAGTTATTTTAAATAGTTAATAAAGTGGCCCTTGTTTGATTCCGGGGGGGGGGGGGGCAATTAAGTGATGTTTAAAAACAACTTTTAAAAGAAAATAGGCATTATGTAGCCACTCTTACGGAACTTCTTTTGTTCACTGCTACACAAAATATTGCTCAGCATAGGAGGCTGAAGTTGGTTCCTTATTCACATTTCCTTATTCAATCCTTATTCGTTACTTATTCGCAAATTCATCCAGAAACACCCAGAAACACTGTGGAGATGTGGCAACTTCTGAACTCCCAAATAAGGTCTGGACCATGACATATTATATACCCCCAGATTCACAGAACTCTCCCCTTCAAGAAGATCTATCCTGTTTCCTGGTCCAAGGTACGGTTCTTGGGCCAGCTGCTCCAAAGCGTGGTGCCCCCAGGACGATCACACAGACAGACGCTGGGGCAGGGCCGAACCCCAAAAATAATCTTTGGACCACCCCAAATGACACATCCCCACGCTCTGGGGACTGTCCCCTGCAAGATGACATACAGCACCGCCCGGTCCACACTCCGGTTCTGAAAAGATAACACTCTACTCGGAGTGCTTCCCAGAGGCCTGTATTTCAAAGGAGATTCGAATAAGGAAGTGCCCTCTGCACCCAAAATAAGTTCTGGACCCCCACACCTCATACACTCCCATCTTCAGCGGACTCTCCCCTTCGAGCAGACATATGTTCTGTCCTGGTCCAAATCACAGTTCTTGCGCCAGCTGCTCCCAAGTGGGGTGCCCCCAGGACAATCACACAGGCAGACACTGGGGCTGGGCTGCACCCCAAAAATAATCTTTGGACCACCCCAAATGACACATCCCCACGCTCTGGGGACTGTCCCCTGCAAGATGACATACAGCACCGCCCGGTCCAAACTCTGGTTCTGAAGACACAACCCTCTATTCGGAGTGCTTCCCAGAGGCCTGTATTTCAAAGGAGATTTGAATAAGGAAGTGCCCTCTGCACCCAAAAACAGTTTTGGACCCCCACACCTCAACACCCCCATCTTCAGCGGACTCTCCCCTATGAGCAGACATATGTTCTGTCCTGGATCAAAGTATGGTTCTTGTGCCAGGTTCTCCGAAGTGGGGTGCCCCCAGGACAATCACATGGCAGACACTGGGGCTGGATATTCCCAGGCCCCACCTGGAGGCTGGCAACCCTAGTGAGGCAACCTCAAAAACGTTTAAACGGTAAAGTAAATAACTTTGTAACTGGCAGGTGGTTTCACACAGAACAATACCTCATACACCCCCATCTTCAGCTTCTATTTGGAGCGCTCTCCCTGAGGCCTATACTTAAAAGGAGATTTGAGCAATAATAAACTGAGATTACAGAATTCGAATTTGTTCACAAGGATGGATCCCTCAGGGCTTGATGGATTCTTATCTCAACAGATAGGCTGATGTCCCATACCCATGTTTCAATCAAGCTACTTAGAGAGGACATTGCAGCTTTGCATTCTGACGTATTTCCTCTAAACTGTCCTTCCATCCTTTTATTTGGATATAACAACTCAAGGATTTCCATTCAAATTCAGTCTGAACAGGCGAGCTTTGACAATTGAAAGCTCAGATTCCCAAAACCAAACTAATCTCCACATCTTATACACCCCCATCTTCAGCGGACTCTCCCCTTCAAGGGGACATATGCTCTGTCATGGTCCAAAGCATGGTTTTGAGGTTGCCTCCGTAATGTATCAAAAGCCCCGAGTAGAAAATGGGTTGATGCCCAGAATATTGTGCAAGATCCATATCTAAATGTTCTGTCATATGGTCTAAATAGTATATTAACATTCATGTCACCTGGTCCCTGGTGGCCCACGTGGCCTTGAATCTCACAGTACAGTTAATTGGAAGCAAAGTATGGATCGCAAAATAACAAGTTGTAGAAAATTTGAGCTGCAGCCTTGTTTAATATCGTTTGGTTAAAGTGTCCCTGGAAATGTGAGGGTTCCATCCTGGGCTGAGCGAGGGAATGTCAGTGTTCATGATAGACGCACAGCAACAATGTGGTTGGGAAGTGGATGTTTCTTCAGAAAATTGCTGAAGACAACTTCTGTGGCCTCGACGTTGCCATGGCCTGATCTTTGTAGTTCCTTTAGTCCATCATATAGACACCAGTCGCTATTCTTTCCAAATTTGTGGAAGCAAACAAAATGTTGTCCTGTATTATAAGTTATGCCAACAATCCTGTATCTGGATAAGAGAACAGATTGTTAATTCTTTTGTGTACTTGTACATGTACTATGCTGTTGGGGTTGGGGTAAGGGAGGGATGCATCCTTTTTCTTAAAACAGTTGACTTTGGAAGTAAATATAGAAATCAGCATGATTCCTTCCATGGACTTTTGATTACAATACATAATACATTAACTGTTGGAGACTTTGTTTGTGACATACTTAGCTCTGTGCACTGAGATGTCAGCTGGGAAACTCCGTGGGTCAAAGTGGTTAGTGTTTCTGTATGGACCCTTCACAGCAATTGTGATAATAAGCATGCATGGTAGCCCATTGACAAATAAACGGGAGCCGAGATGGCGTGTGCCTCTGCATTTCTTTACAGTGATTCTGAAATGATTATGGTAAGAGAGTGTTATATATACATCAGAATGAGTCCATTCAGTAGATAAACACATTTCTAGAACATATAGTGGACCAAACACATAATTCATTATTAAAGTCACTCGCTAGGTATTTTCCCTGAATCAGATGTGAAACAGCCCCCTTGCCCCTTCAGGTTCATACAATGGTGATTATAGTGCCTTGTTGAACAATTCCACACACACACACACACACACACACACACACACACACACACACCATGAAACATATAGTACATAGAGAATGGGAATTACTATGTTGGTTACATAGTGACACCCGGGAAACTTACTTCTCCCATTTGGGTATGAAAACATGCCTTCCAGTGGGACAAAAGATTGAATAATTTCTTGTCACCAGCATTTGTGTGACTTTCCTGTGTGCTGTCAGGCACTGACTTAATTGCATAGATCATGAATATGTCACATAGAAGGATCAGTTACCTTGTGCCATGGTCAGATGTGGGGCAATCTTTTTGGTCATTGATGGGCAGCTTACCCTCAATAAAGTGCATTGAACATGGTGAAGAAGATGGTTCATGGAATACATTCAGAGTCTCCTGGATTTCCCGAGCATCACTGATACTACATTAGCAAAAGAAAGCTCAATTAAGATTACTTTTCTGACCAATAGTTATGATGTGAAACATCACAGAGATAACTCTCCTTATCAAAGACTCCTATGTATTAACCAAGTGCTTCAAATTCAATGAATGTATACTCACCATAGAACGATCTCCGAAGATTTAATATGACATTCCTTTTTTGGACAATCTTGGTTGCTGCAAGTGGAGTGCTGTATTGTATGCCAGAAGTAGGAGAGAGGTGAGGTCACCATCTCTTCTTCCGTTCCATAGCAGTCCCATAAACTCTTCCCCTTGAACCGCTCGAATTGCATCAGCCACTCCATTTTTCCTGTACTCCACTTCTTCTCTGAGAAGGCATCATTCACTCGCAGCAACATGTTAACTGCTTTTACCCCCGCGCTCCTAGAATCCGTGGTTTGCAGAGCAGGGCCGGCAAGAACTGGTTTGCGGACACCGTTTGGATTGCAGCATAATTCCACTCCATTTGGGAGCAAATATCTTACAGATGATTGCAGGAAGGCAGTCAGCACTGTACAGCAGTATTTGAAAAACCAAAAAATGCCAGCAATTGAGCAATACTTTGAGTTGGAAGATGACATAATGGAAACGCCATCAGAGTATTTCTTATATCAGGGGTCACCCTTTGTAAAATTGATCCCACAAGAAAACCCTGAGGATGAGTTACTGAGCAGTGCGTTACAACCCAACATCTACTACATCTTAGTAGTAGATGCGTTACAACCCAACATCTACTACAACTTAGAACTGAATAAACTCTTGTCAAAATACATTCCGACACTGCCATTATGGAGTGGAACGGTGTCCTCAAACCAGAGACAGTAATTCAAATGCTGAGAATTGGTTCAGAATAGTTAAGAATCAAGTTCTGAATTCCAAACTTCATCGCAGAACGGGAGAATTTGTAGAGATAATGAAAGAAACTATTCAGGGAAGACTACGTGTGGCCGCAATAGGCATCTTCCAGGAAAAAAATCCAAAGAAAGACCAATTAAAAAGAAGGTGCTCAAAGAAGAAAGGAAAAAAAGAAGATATCCCACATCCAATGACTCTGGTGGAAACTTGGAGCAAACGCCCACAATCAGCATCTCAGAAAGTGCCCAAGTATTATAGAGCTCCACCTGTGTCTCTGCGCAAAGGAAAAAATAATGAATATGAATGCCCCCCTTGGAATGGAGATGCTCACTTAAACAGGAGAAAGGTAGTCCTTAGAAACACTTGCACTATAGACAATCTTCTGTATATAATTCATATGAGCATTGAACATTATCCAGAACTGAAAAAAGATATCAAGGCGTTGCAGAACAGCGTGGAAGCAGTTAACATGTTGCTGCGAGTGAATGATGCCTTCTCAGAGAAGAAGTGGAGTACAGGAAAAATGGAGTGGCTGATGCAATTCGAGTGGTTCAAGGGGAAGAGTTTATGGGACTGCTATGGAACGGAAGAAGAGATGGTGACCTCACCTCTCTCCTACTTCTGGCATACAATACAGCACTCCACTTGCAGCAACCAAGATTGTCCAAAAAAGGAATGTCATATTAAATCTTCGGAGATCGTTCTATGGTGAGTATACATTCATTGAATTTGAAGCACTTGGTTAATACATAGGAGTCTTTGATAAGGAGAGTTATCTCTGTGATGTTTCACATCATAACTATTGGTCAGAAAAGTAATCTTAATTGAGCTTTCTTTTGCTAATGTAGTATCAGTGATGCTCGGGAAATCCAGGAGGCTCTGAATGTATTCCATGAACCATCTTCTTCACCATGTTCAATGCACTTTATTGAGGGTAAGCTGCCCATCAATGACCAAAAAGATTGCCTCACATCTGACCATGGCACAAGGTAACTGATCCTTCTATGTGACATATTCATGATCTATGCAATTAAGTCAGTGCCTGACAGCACACAGGAAAGTCACACAAATGCTGGTGACAAGAAATTATTCAATCTTTTGTCCCACTGGAAGGCATGTTTTCATACCCAAATGGGAGAAGTAAGTTTCCCGGGTGTCACTATGTAACCAACATAGTAATTCCCATTCTCTATGTACTATATGTTTCATGGTGTGTGTGTGTGTGTGTGTGTGTGTGTGTGTGTGTGTGTGTGTGTGGAATTGTTCAACAAGGCACTATAATCACCATTGTATGAACCTGAAGGGGCAAGGGGGCTGTTTCACATCTGATTCAGGGAAAATACCTAGCGAGTGACTTTAATAATGAATTATGTGTTTGGTCCACTATATGTTCTAGAAATGTGTTTATCTACTGAATGGACTCATTCTGATGTATATATAACACTCTCTTACCATAATCATTTCAGAATCACTGTAAAGAAATGCAGAGGCACACGCCATCTCGGCTCCCGTTTATTTGTCAATGGGCTACCATGCATGCTTATTATCACAATTGCTGTGAAGGGTCCATACAGAAACACTAACCACTTTGACCCACAGAGTTTCCCAGCTGACATCTCAGTGCACAGAGCTAAGTATGTCACAAACAAAGTCTCCAACAGTTAATGTATTATGTATTGTAATCAAAAGTCCATGGAAGGAATCATGCTGATTTCTATATTTACTTCCAAAGTCAACTGTTTTAAGAAAAAGGATGCATCCCTCCCTTACCCCAACCCCAACAGCATAGTACATGTACAAGTACACAAAAGAATTAACAATCTGTTCTCTTATCCAGATACAGGATTGTTGGCATAACTTATAATACAGGACAACATTTTGTTTGCTTCCACAAATTTGGAAAGAATAGCGACTGGTGTAGGGCTGCCAAGTCCAACTTGGGAAATATCTGGGGACTTTGGGGGTGGAGCCAGGAGACTTTGGGGGTGGAGCCAGGAGAAAGGAAGTGACATCATTTTGTGATGTCACATCCTGTGATGTTGCTTCCACATGCTGACACATGAACTCATGAAGTTTCCTAATACTGAATCAGGCCATTGGTCCATCAAGGTCAGTATTGACTACTCAGACTGGTAGTGGCTCTCCAGGGTCTCAAGCTGAGATCTTTAATGTCACCTATTACCTGATCCTTTTTTAGCTGAAGAGGCTGATACCTCCTGCATGTCAAGCAGATGCTCTATCACTGAGCAACGGCCCTACTGAATCCTTCCTCATCTCGGCAGAATATGAAGCCCTAAGTGCTACACAAGTGCTAAATATGATTTTCATATCATAAGAACAGGAGAGAAGCCACAGTGGATCAGCCCATCCAGTACAACACTCTGTGTCACAACAGTGGCCAAAAATACCAGGTGCCCTCAGGAGTTCCAGCAGCGGGGCCAGAACTCCAGAAGCCCTCCCACTGTTGCCCCCCAAGCACCAAGAATGCAGAGCATCACTGCCCCAGACAAAGGGCTCCATTTAGACCTTGTGGCTATAATAGCCACTGATAGACCTCTGCTGGATGGGGACAGAGAGAGAGAGAGACAGACAGACAGACAGACAGACAGACAGCTTTTTCACTTACTCTTGCCCAATTCCCAGGCTTTATTTCTGGCCCTTGTTTCACCCAGCTGTTGTCCATGTAAGTCCCATAACTTCTCCCCCCCCCCCCCCAGCATAGGCTTTTTGGTGGCTAAAGAGGACCTTTGTCCTCCCCTTTTCGCCAGCAGAAAAGCTAGTTGGATCCATCCCTAACTTAAAATACCGGTTACTTGATGTACAAATGCTTTTAAAAATGCAGATTTTTACTGCCGGAGAGGGGGGGGGGGACATGGTTGAAAGAAACAGAAAATTGGCATAAAAATGAGGAATCCCAACTTTTATTTGCAGAAGGGAAATGAGGATTGGGGGGACCCAAACAGCCACAACAAGACATTTTAAGCAATCCCACTCCCAGACCTTCTACAGGCAACCTCTCCTTGTGATGTTTACCTCTTTGGAAGTGACAGTTTATTCCTTTGACAAAACCACAGTGGACAGACAGACAGCAAAAAGAAAGAGGGGGAGGGGGAGAGACAGAGAAGGAAAAGAGCTCGCAGACCCCAGCACCTTAAGCAGCTTACTCCAGCAGCAACCTTGCACGGAAGCAACTTACTCCAGCAGCAACCTTGCACAGTCCCTCCTTAATCTCTGGGCGGGGCTGTCTTGCTCGATCAGCTCTTAAAGGGGAAATTTCCCTTTTAAGAAGTTCAAGAGGCCAGCAGGGCAGGCTCCGAGGTTCCCCTGCTGGCAGCCATTTTGTCCCCCCGGTGGCCAATTTTGGAAAAGCGGGGGAAAGCTTTAAAAATCGGTGTTTCCCCCGCTCTACAGGGGGACTTGGCAGCCCTAGACTGGTGTCTATATGATGGACTAAAGGAACTACAAAGATCAGGCCATGGCAACGTCGAGGCCACAGAAGTTGTCTTCAGCAATTTTCTGAAGAAACATCCACTTCCCAACCACATTGTTGCTGTGCGTCTATCATGAACACTGACATTCCCTCGCTCAGCCCAGGATGGAACCCTCACATTTCCAGGGACACTTTAACCAAACGATATTAAACAAGGCTGCAGCTCAAATTTTCTACAACTTGTTATTTTGCGATCCATACTTTGCTTCCAATTAACTGTACTGTGAGATTCAAGGCCACGTGGGCCACCAGGGACCAGGTGACATGAATGTTAATATACTATTTAGACCATATGACAGAACATTTAGATATGGATCTTGCACAATATTCTGGGCATCAACCCATTTTCTACTCGGGGCTTTTGATACATTACGGAGGCAACCTCAAAACCATGCTTTGGACCATGACAGAGCATATGTCCCCTTGAAGGGGAGAGTCCGCTGAAGATGGGGGTGTATAAGATGTGGAGATTAGTTTGGTTTTGGGAATCTGAGCTTTCAATTGTCAAAGCTCGCCTGTTCAGACTGAATTTGAATGGAAATCCTTGAGTTGTTATATCCAAATAAAAGGATGGAAGGACAGTTTAGAGGAAATACGTCAGAATGCAAAGCTGCAATGTCCTCTCTAAGTAGCTTGATTGAAACATGGGTATGGGACATCAGCCTATCTGTTGAGATAAGAATCCATCAAGCCCTGAGGGATCCATCCTTGTGAACAAATTCGAATTCTGTAATCTCAGTTTATTATTGCTCAAATCTCCTTTTAAGTATAGGCCTCAGGGAGAGCACTCCAAATAGAAGCTGAAGATGGGGGTGTATGAGGTATTGTTCTGTGTGAAACCACCTGCCAGTTACAAAGTTATTTACTTTACCTTTTAAACGTTTTTGAGGTTGCCTCACTAGGGTTGCCAGCCTCCAGGTGGGGCCTGGGAATATCCAGCCCCAGTGTCTGCCATGTGATTGTCCTGGGGGCACCCCACTTCGGAGAACCTGGCACAAGAACCATACTTTGATCCAGGACAGAACATATGTCTGCTCATAGGGGAGAGTCCGCTGAAGATGGGGGTGTTGAGGTGTGGGGGTCCAAAACTGTTTTTGGGTGCAGAGGGCACTTCCTTATTCAAATCTCCTTTGAAATACAGGCCTCTGGGAAGCACTCCGAATAGAGGGTTGTGTCTTCAGAACCAGAGTTTGGACCGGGCGGTGCTGTATTTCATCTTGCAGGGGACAGTCCCCAGAGCGTGGGGATGTGTCATTTGGGGTGGTCCAAAGATTATTTTTGGGGTGCAGCCCAGCCCCAGTGTCTGCCTGTGTGATTGTCCTGGGGGCACCCCACTTGGGAGCAGCTGGCGCAAGAACTGTGATTTGGACCAGGACAGAACATATGTCTGCTCGAAGGGGAGAGTCCGCTGAAGATGGGAGTGTATGAGGTGTGGGGGTCCAGAACTTATTTTGGGTGCAGAGGGCACTTCCTTATTCGAATCTCCTTTGAAATACAGGCCTCTGGGAAGCACTCCGAGTAGAGTGTTATCTTTTCAGAACCGGAGTGTGGACCGGGCGGTGCTGTATGTCATCTTGCAGGGGACAGTCCCCAGAGCGTGGGGATGTGTCATTTGGGGTGGTCCAAAGATTATTTTTGGGGTGCAGCCCAGCCCCAGTGTCTGCCTGTGTGATTGTCCTGGGGGCACCCCACTTGGGAGCAGCTGGCGCAAGAACTGTGATTTGGACCAGGACAGAACATATGTCTGCTCGAAGGGGAGAGTCCGCTGAAGATGGGAGTGTATGAGGTGTGGGGGTCCAGAACTTATTTTGGGTGCAGAGGGCACTTCCTTATTCGAATCTCCTTTGAAATACAGGCCTCTGGGAAGCACTCCGAGTAGAGTGTTATCTTTTCAGAACCGGAGTGTGGACCGGGCGGTGCTGTATGTCATCTTGCAGGGGACAGTCCCCAGAGCGTGGGGATGTGTCATTTGGGGTGGTCCAAAGATTATTTTTGGGGTTCGGCCCTGCCCCAGCGTCTGTCTGTGTGATCGTCCTGGGGGCACCACGCTTTGGAGCAGCTGGCCCAGGAACCGTACCTTGGACCAGGAAACAGGATAGATCTTCTTGAAGGGGAGAGTTCTGTGAATCTGGGGGTATATAATATGTCATGGTCCAGACCTTATTTGGGGGTTCAGAAGTTGCCACATCTCCACAGTGTTTCTGGGTGTTTCTGGATGAATTTGCGAATAAGTAACGAATAAGGATTGAATAAGGAAATGTGAATAAGGAACCAACTTCAGCCTCCTGCTCAGCATGGCCATTGGGAAAGTTAGGCAAGTGATAATAGAGGAAATGTTCTTGAATTCCTGCACTTCATTCCAAAACACAATCCCAGATTCCAGTCTAAAATAGATACTCTTCTGTACAATGCAAAATACAGGCATCATTCTTTTCTACATAATTGTTAAGCATCATAAACAGAATGGTTCTGCTGTCAATTTCTGATTAAATGAAGGAAGCTGACTGCTTTGCATTAATTGCTGATGGAAAAAAATGACATATGTAAACCGGAACAAATGCCAGTAGTTCCCCATTATTGCTAAAACGGCAATATATATGAATGGTTTGTTGGTTTCCAGCCATATCATTTGTTAGTGGGCTTAACGCAGCAGAGGCGAAGGCATAGTGATTTCAACAAGCAGCAGTTTATTGCATCTCAACAGGAACGCTTTACATGGGGCAACTGCCCTAACTATATACACATAAGCCGCTCCCAGCCCCCATGCAATTGGTGAGTTCAAATGGCGCCCAGGCTCCAGATTGGCTGGCTGTCCTCAAGGGCCAATCTGCTGGCAGGTTCCAGGATCCTGCCTGCCTTTGTTCTGGAGCTTCAAGCTATAACTAGGTGGCCTGCCCAGACAAGCCCAGACATGCCTCCCCACTCTCCACCTAGGTGGCCTGCCAGACAACTCCAGGCATGCCTCCTTATGCTGGCTACTAGCACCCACAGCACTTAAGCCTGAGTGGAACATCATTCACAGGGTGCTCCTTTACTAGTGAATTATGTAAAGAATATCTCAGCATGTTGTGGCATAGATATCTAGCACTGCATAGCACAAACCTATGAGGGAGCCAGTGTAGTAGTAGTAGTAGTAGTAGTAATAATAGTAGTAGTAGTAGTAATAAGAAAAGGAGAAGGAGGAGGAGGAAGAGGGAAGGAGGACTTATACCCCACACTTCATACTTCACTACCTGAAGGAGTCTCAGAGTGGCTTACAATCCCTTGCCCTCCCCACAATAGACACCCTGTGAGGTAGGTGGGGCTGAGAGAGCTCTCTTGAAAACTGCTCCTGAGAGAATAGCTCTGAAAGAACTTATGACTGATCCAAGGACACACCAGCAGCTGCACGTGGAGGAGTGGGGAATCAAACCAAGTTCTCCTAGGTTAGAGTCTGCACTCTTAACCACTACACCAAAATGAGTGAAAAACTACATGGGGTTCAGGCTAGGGGTTTGCATTTAGATCTTCCTGAGCCAAAAATATACCTGAAAATACTTTATAGGCATTTTTAGATACATTTTGGCATCCCAAAAGTATCCAGGATATTTTCGGGGGGGGGAGGGGTAGGGCTGCCAAGTCCAACTTGGGAAATATCTGGGGACTTTGGGGGTGGAGCCAGGAGACTTTGGGGGTGGAGCCAGGAGAAAGGAAGTGACATCATTTTGTGAAGTCACATCCTGTGATGTTGCTTCCACATGCTTCCACATGAACTCATGAAGTTTCCTAATACTGATCAGGCCATTGGTCCATCAAGGTCAGTATTGACTACTCAGACTGGTAGTGGCTCTCCAGGGTCTCAGGCTGAGATCTTTAATGTCACCTATTACCTGATCCTTTTTTAGCTGAAGAGGCTGATACCTCCTGCATGTCAAGCAGATGCTCTATCACTGAGCAACGGCCCTACTGAATCCTTCCTCATCTCGGCAGAATATGAAGCCCTAAGTGCTACACAAGTGCTAAATATGATTTTCATATCATAAGAACAGGAGAGAAGCCACAGTGGATCGGCCCATCCAGTACAGCCCATCCAGTACAACACTCTGTGTCCCAACAGTGGCCAAAAATACCAGGTGCCCTCAGGAGGTCCAGCAGCGGGGCCAGAACTCCAGAAGCCCTCCCACTGTTGCCCCCCAAGCACCAAGAATGCAGAGCATCACTGCCCCAGACAAAGGGTTCCATTTAGACCTTGTGGCTAATAATAGCCACTGATAGACCTCTGCTGGATGGGGACAGAGAGAGAGAGACAGACAGACAGACAGACAGCTTTTTCACTTACTCTTGCCCAATTCCCAGGCTTTATTTCTGGCCCTTGTTTCACCCAGCTGTTGTCCATGTAAGTCCCATAACTTCTCCCCCCCCCCCCCCAGCATAGGCTTTTTGGTGGCTAAAGAGGACATTTGTCCTCCCCTTTTTGCCAGCAGAAAAGCTAGTTGGATCCATCCCTAATTTAAAATACTGGTTACTTGATGTACAAATGCTTTTAAAAATGCAGATTTTTACTGCCCGGGGGGGGGGGGGGGGACACGGTTGAAAGAAACAGAAAATTGGCATAAAAATGAGGAATCCCAACTTTTATTTGCAGAAGGGAAATGAGGATTGGGGGGACCCAAGCAGCCACGACAAGACATTTTAAACAATCCCACTCCCAGACCTTCTACAGGCAACCTCTCCTTGTGATGTTTACCTCTTTGGAAGTGACAGTTTATTCCTTTGACAAAACCACAGTGGACAGACAGACAGAAAAAAGAAAGAGGGGGAGGGGGAGAGACAGAGAAGGAAAAGAGCTCGCAGACCCCAGTTTACCGGAGCAGGCAGTAGAAAGAGCTTAGTCCCTCCTTAATCTCTGGGCGGGGCTCTCTAGCTGGCTCAGCTCTTAAAGGGGAAATTTCCCTTTTAAGAAGTTCAAGAGGCCAGCAGGGCAGGCTCCGAGGTTCCCCTGCTGGCAGCCATTTTGTCCCCCCGGTGGCCAATTTTGGAAAAGCAGGGGAAAGCTTTAAAAATCGGTGTTTCCCCCGCTCTACCGGGGGACTTGGCAGCTCTAGGGAGGGGCGAGGAATACCCCCAAAAATTCCAGATCTTTTTGGGCACTGGAAAGATTGGGGGAAACAGCCATGAGGCAGGGAGACTGCTCCCCACTTATCAGCTGTTTCCCCCCTTCTTCTGCAGTCCACTGAAATCAGGCTGGTTTAAAGGGACTGCAAAAAAATCGGGGAAACAGTTGAGTGTCAGGAGCCACTCCTCAGCTGTGTTTTGTGGCTTTGCCACTCCTGGGTGTTTCTTCCCTTTTTTTTTCATCTGTGGTCTATTGGACACCCCCCCCCCCCCAAATTGGGATTTCTGAATAATTTCAGATCCAAATATTTGCTGGTGTTGGGATCTGGGATTTTTTAGAAATTCTAAAATTTTGGGGAGTCCAATAGACCTGAACCAAGAAAACAAAAATAAAAAAAAATGGCACACCCCTAGTGCAGGCATTGCTCCCGGAAGAAGTGTCATGAGCCATCTATGTCTGCTGCTTCAACCACAGGCTGAACTTAATTATTGTGGATGTGTGTTAGAATATTGATGTTGTTGAAAACTTTTTTTAGTCTTCTTCAAGAGATGTATTTCTGTCATGTTCTTATGTTCATCATTTCATCAAATTGCAAAGACAAACAGGGAACCAAACGGTTGAATTAGAAAGATTGTCAGACACTTGTTGGGTTTGTCAGAAGGCATCATGTTTCGCTCTTAAATCTACATTTCCTGTAATTTTACTGCTTCTGAATATAATCAGTAATGAATCAAATTTTCAAAGTGTAGAGGCTTGTAAAATTCGAAATCAAATAGATTCCAGCTTTGTGTTTTGCTTGACTCTTTTTAGTGAAGTGCTTCTTGAACTTAAAGTCTGTACAGACTACTTGCAAAAATTAGATTGTGGCATGGCTCAAGCTTGTGTTCTAGTTAATTCCTTAACTGACAAATTGCAAAATCTTGGGGATCAGGATGAAAATTTCTGCAAAATTATGGCAGCAGTGGAGATGTTTGCAGAAGAAAATTCAATCAAAATGCAAACTAAAGAAAAGAGAACATGCTGTATCACCAAAAAAAATTCCAAAGCTATGTTACAAACACAGCAGAAAGCATCTATTCCCAAAATGACCATGATTTTAAAATTAAGGTGTTTCTTTTTTATTGATCAAGCTATAAGTGAACCTAAGAGAAGATTTTCAGGCAATGTTTTAAATGAGGTTAGTGCTTTCAGTCCCAGGGGCTGTAACTTTCTTGATCCAGAAAAACTCAGACCATTTGCAAGATCTTTCAGTAGTGACATAGATGGTTTTGAAGCAGAACTCAGACTTTCCCCAAAAGTTCTAGAGAAGTATGAACAAGAAAGACAAATAAAAATTGACATAAACCAAAGGCTTATTCTTCTTGAAGAACTAAAATTGTCTTTCAGTGAACTCCATAAACTGTATGCCATAGCCCTCACAATGCTTCCATCAAGTGCTGGATGTGAAAGGATCTTTTCATGTCTGCGACAAACTAAGATCTACTTAAGGAACAGTATGGGTCATGAATGGCTAAGTAGCATTGCTATACTGGAAACAAGAAAAAAACAGCAAAAACCCTTGACCTTGAAACTGATGTCGATCATTTCGCAGAACTGCATAAAATCAACGCATTCAGCTCCTTTAGATCTGCATACCATTGTTTCTCTTTTAGCATGTGACAATCCAAATAGCCAGGGGAGGCTATTTGGATACACAAGGTAAAAAAACACAAAACAATATGCATTGGTTTCTTTTGTGTCCAGGGACCAGGTGTCTTAATTTGCTCTGACTTTCCTTACAGTTAGAGAGTTCTGCCAGCATTGCTTCAAAAATTAGCCGTTTTCTAGAGAACGTTCCATTTGTTTAATGTGTATACCACGGAAATGCTTATGTAGCAACTTAAAACTTGTTTGAAAGCCCTTTTCTTACTATAATTTGAATTTTATTAATACATGCTATATAGAAATTAATATTGCCTAACAACATTATTTATTTCAGAGAAAATATATTTAGCATTGCTGTTTTGCCATGAAATATACTTTATTTTTCTTTCTGAAATCTTTTTATATCTTTAAGCTTGCCCACCCAGAAATATTTTTTTCTGGCGCCGCCACTAAGTAGGTGGGGGGGGGGATCCTTCACAGTGTGTGAATGTGCTAGGCATAATAATCCAGGTGAATCATTGGAGAGGAACGCTGAACAGCCCTCATATTCTGTCAGGAAGCAGACATGTCTTTCAAATATGGTAAGTTATCATGCTTTCCCTTTATTAGGTCAGAAAGCCATCAGGCACCTTTTTGAGGTGGCATTTTTGAGTGACAAGGCCAGTACAGAAGTGCTGTTAATGTATTTGGGGCATAGTTAAGATGGAGACTGACAACGAGGTGCAAGAGGGAGCCATGTCGAAAAAGAAAAGGTTTTGACTGGAAATTTTGAAAAGGTCTGTGAGCATCGTTCCAATCCAATAAAGAATTAACCCATTTCAACAGTCCGTGGGCCCTTACAAGTGTGAAGAGCAATATATTTTGTGACATGTATAAAATTAGTTTCCACTGAGGATTAAATGAAACTCTGTTGGCTCAAACAAACTACATGAAGAAAGTGACCACAAGGAAACAATCAACCTAAATAAAACCCTCCATCAAAAGCCTGTGAAAATGCTTTTGCATTGACTTTTTCAGTCATCCCTAAAAATCATTTACAGTGCCATCCTACGTAGCATTATACCCTTCTATGCCCAGTACCTAAAAGAGTGTAAATCTCCTTAGAAGGGCACTGTTATTTACTAAAAGCATTCCCCTCCCCTTTTCAATACAAGGTCTTTGAGGTGTCATACAATTCAAAATCAAACATTGTCAGATAAAGAGCACAGAAAATGAATCTTAAAATACACAACAATTTCCACATTGGTAGCACCAAATTAGTCAGGCAACATCTGAAAAGGAACACTCTCTACACATACAGGTTGTACATTTCCAAACCACCACAACTAAGAGGGGTGGATTCAGCTTATTGTGGAAGTCTGATCCCACCATGCCATTTCCCTGGTTCTGCAGAAGTAGATGTGGGCAATAATCAGAAAAAGCTGGCAATGTGAATATACCTCAAATAGAGGCCAGTTTGGTATAGTGGTTAAGTGCGCTGACTCTAATCTGGGAGAACCGGGTTTGATTCCCCACTCCTCCACTTGCACCTGGCTGGATGACCTTGGGCAAGCCATAGCTCTGTACCAGCTGTTCCCTCAAGGACAGCTTGGGAAAGCGCTCTCTCAGCCCCACCTACCTCACAGGGTGTCTGTTGTGGGGAGGGGAAGGGAAAAGGAGTTTGTAAGCCGCTCTGAGACTCCCTTGGGGAGTGGAGGGCGGGGTATAAATCCAATCTCTTCTTCTTCTTCAAATATATCCTTTTGTATTCTTCTGCTTAGCATGTAATATAGGATAAAACAATTGCAAGAACTTCTTGAGGCTCAGTGTCTGAAGGCTGGGGGTTTTTTTTGCGTACACAGTGTCCAAATTGAAAATTTTCCATTTTCCCTAGTTTAGAATAATGCTGAGAGTCTGGTCTTTTCTTCTGTAGTAGCGTCCTGAAATAATATTTTTATCGGCTTATCAATAGGCAAAGGTTAGTTAATCCTAACATTAAGAGGGCCTCAATCACATGAGCCGTTTGTACCAATATCCTTGTGGTACCTTTGTGGATTTAAAGACCTCAATCAGACAGCAACATCTGCCATCCATGCCCCAGTCATTGCCACGCTGTTCTGCCCTGCTTTGGAAGCAAAGTAATCACCGAGGAAAGTACAGTGTTTATGGATATCAGTGCTTTCATCTCGCATTTCCTCTGGTGTGAGCTCAACCCGGTTGGGGAGTTTGATTGCTCTGTTTCATTTTCCCTCCTTTTTTAGTCAGTTAGTGATGCGTGCATAACCACATTGTCGTGCACACCAGCAAGCTTTCAGCTGTCTTCTGAGGCAAGAAGGCAGGGAGGGAAGGGCAGGCTGAGAAGCCTCCTTTGTCTTTTTTCATGCTGGTTCCTCTGCCTACAGCTTTGCAACACACTGGGTGGGGGAGGGGTTAATTGATAAGATGAGTTTTTTCAGAGTGGGCAGCCGCCTCCTCCAGCTGTCAAAATGGAGTGGTGCTTCAAATAAGTGGTTATGTGCATATGCAAAAGACAAATTTAAGAAAGAAATTACCTGATCATCCACTCTGTGGTTGCCCTGCAGCAATAATCGGAATGGTCGACCATGAGGCAAACACACGGTGAGGCCACTTCAGGGTGTGCTGTCTGGTCACCCCTTCCCATGATGATTTAAACCGCTGCAAATAGAGGTGCCACCAGATCATGCCAAGCCTCCAGTGTGACCGCAGCCGAGGCACTTTAAATGTTAAAATAATCATCAGAGTGTTGCTAGGGAGGGCAGAATGAGATATAGTCGAGGTAAATACAATTTCTCATACCCATCTTTGTAGATCTATGTTATGTATATATGTACTGCTGATCTTTATTCTCCAGCATCCTTCATTTGCAATGTATTGAACAGCTCCTCAGTTTATTACATGACAAATTATATCCACATATGTGTCCCCTCTCCTTTTTTCTCCCTACATATTTATTTTGATGGCTGAGGATTAAGAGGGTGGGGGCTAAAAAAGAACACTTGCACACGCCGTATGCCGTCTACTAATGTTTCAGAATGGCTTTACTCTGAATCAAACTGTCCTGTAGGGAGACTGAGGTTTCCGAGTGTCAAGGAGACGGGTCAGAACCAGTTGGCTAGCATAGTTCAAACAGTTTCAGTATAGTGGTTAAGTACGCGGACTCTAATCTGGGAGAACCGAGTTTGATTCCCCACTTCTCCACTTGCACCTGCTGGATGACCTTGGGCAAGCCATAGTTCTGGCACAGCTGTTCTTGAAAAAGAGCAGTTTCTGTCAGAGCTCTCTCAGCCCCACCTACCTCACAGGGTGTCTGTTGTGGGGAGGGGAAGGGAAAAGAGTTTGTAAGCCGCTCTGAGACTCCTTTGGGTAGTAAAGGGCGGGGTATAAATCCAATCTCCTCTTCTTTAGTTTCTGATAATTTGGAACGCTTATAAACATTCTCTAACACTTCAGCAGATGAGAAATGACTTGAAAATTTTCATTTTGTATAATAAAGCCAAAGGACTTGTAACCAATAGTTACAGAGGATTTTTTTTGCCTACTGCCTGCATTTACTTCACATTATTTTCCCTGCATGTATCTCCATATTCTTTGCTTTAATTTGATACCTTATTCATCTCTCTATGACCATAATGCCCTAACATATAATCAAAAGCTGGCTTTGATTCCACAAATAGATAAATGAATATTCTACAATGCTTGCACAATGAATAGAAAACAAAAAGCTGCCCTTCTAACATACATTCATCCTACATCACACTATTCTATCTCATGCTAATTTCTTCCTATTTTATAAAGTATTACTAAAGTTTTTAATATCATTATAATGATATTAATGGAAGGACATTCCCCTGGAAACAGAAACAAAGGTAGCTATCTGGCTATGAAACACCTTTGTATCATATGTGTTGAATGAATGTTTAGCTGCTTACAACAACATCTGAGAGATATAATTTTAAAATCTTACTGGTTTTGTTTGTGGCATTCATTGAGCTGGATCCATCCAGGTTTTGCGCTAGTGAAAAGGGGAGGAGGATGGGATCCACTCTGATAATCAAAAAGGCCATGTTGGGAATCGTAGGACCTGCATTGTCAAAAAGCATGTGGTAGGGGGTTGTAGTAAGGAGGAGAATTAAGTGAGAGGGAGATAAATGTGTATGGTTCCAATCCATTATTTTCTCAGTTGAGACAACAGGAATTTGCAACAGCGATATTAAGGCTTTCATCCAGTTGTATGGTCATGTATTAATGGCTGTCAGAATCTGCTGATTCAGACAAAGGATTTCTATTCATTCCAGCTATGTATTCTGTATTATGCTATAATATGCTCTATTGACATGTATGTGTTGTAGATGCTGACATAACCCCTGCCATGTATTGCCCCGCTTTTAGGTGAACCCTCACTTTGGCCAGTATGTATGTAGAATATGTGACCCCAGGTTTAAGTGCCTGACCAGGCCTGGTTCGTGTAACTGTTAGAGCGGGAGGATGACACCTGCAATGTATGGGAACAATGGGCCTCTCACACTCCTGCCTCCGCATTCCATTCGTCCCGGCTGGGACTTCAAGGGAGGATGAGTCTCCTCTCTTATCAACATGCGAAAGCCTTGAGGCCATTGATTGTTATGTGAAATGGTAACATCTGAAGGGTCTGGTTTGGGAAAGGGAATTTACAGCTTGACACCTCACTTTCTTTCCTGTGGGAAGCAAACGGCCAGAGCCTCTTTTGCCCACCGTTTTTCCCTTGTAGTGATTGGCTACCTATGGGTAATTCAAACTGCTTGGAAAGGTATAATAGACCTG
Source organism: Lepidodactylus listeri (assembly GCA_029233225.1). Taxonomy (NCBI): domain Eukaryota; kingdom Metazoa; phylum Chordata; class Lepidosauria; order Squamata; family Gekkonidae; genus Lepidodactylus; species Lepidodactylus listeri. The sequence continues at coordinate 51,503,714 of JARCFY010000016.1, read as the reverse complement.
CATCTATCATATGTATTATCTCTGACAATAATCCGAGAAGCTGTACCAATGTAGAGATTGGAAATAAAGAACTGTGTTTCACCAACCAGGATCTGATCCTTGACTACTTTGAGCAGAAATCTCACAGATTGTCAGAGACACCCTGTTGAAAAACCAGTTGTATGCAAAACTGTCCAAATGTGAGTTCCATCGAGAGTCTGTAGACTTCCTGGGGTATCGCATTTCACAGAAGGGGCTGGAGATGGACCCTGCCAAGGTAGAGGCAGTGGTCCAGTGGGAAGCCCCCAGAACGCGAAAGCAACTCCAAAGCCTATTAGGATTTTGCAACTTTTATCGCACCTTCATAAAAGACTTTGCCACAGTCACCCTCCCATTGACTGAATTACTAAAAACCAAAGGGAGGGGTCCAGAAGCGGGGAAGCCCGGGGAGAAAATTGCCTGGAATGGGGAGTGCCAGAGGGCGTTTGAGACTCTTAAAACTCTTTTTACCTCAGAGCCCATTTTTGCCCACCCCGATGAAACTAAGGAGTTTGTGATCCATGTAGATGCGTCCGATGTGGCCATGGGGGGGGCATCTTACAGCAGGGGTCAGACGGGAAACTACACCCCCTCGCTTACATTTCAAAAAAATTTAATGAAACGGAAAGGAACTGGTCAGTTTGGGATAAAGAAGCCGCGGCTATCCGGCTAGCCCTCACTATGTGGCGGCACTGGCTGGAGGGGGCGCAGACCCCTTTTGAAATATGGACAGACCATAAAAATCTAGAAGCGCTGCGCACACAGAGATCCCTGAATGCGAAGCAGCTCCGCTGGGCCGATTTTTTCTCAAAATTTAATTTTGTGTTGAAACATCTCCCTGGGAAAGCCAACTCGTTAGCAGACGCGCTCTCCCGATTGCCTCAGCACGAGAGTTTGAAGGAGGAGGTGTTTGACTCCATGTTCTCCCCCCAGTAACTGGGAGGTGCAGTGACCACCAGGAGTCAAAGTAAGCGAATGACAGTTGAATCAGAGACGTGCGACTGGGGGGGGGGATTATTCACCTGAAGAAATCGAGGAATTAGAAGCGGTGGCGGACTGCTCCCTCAGAGAGAATAAATGCTGGTATCATGGTGATAAACTGGTGGTGCCCCGAAGCAAAAGGAAAGACATATTACTGGCTTGTCACTCCTCCAAACTGGCAGGGCATTTTGGATTTTTAAAAACGCTCAACTTAATTCAGAGGCAGTTCTGGTGGCCACGCATGCGCAGGGATGTCTCGGACTTCGTTTCGGCTTGTCAGACCTGCTTGATGTGCAAAAGGAGGGGGGGGGGAAGTCCCAGGGCTCCTGCACCCCTTACCCACTCCTTCTCACCCTTGGGAGGCGATAGCTATGGACTTTATTACAAACCTCCCACCCTCAAAGGGAAAAACTGTGATTTGGGTGGTGGTAGACATGTTTTCTAAGCAAGCCCACTTCACTCCTTTCAAACAGCTGCCCACGGCAAAGGGGATGGCCAAGGCATTCTTCAACCACGTGATCAAATTACACGCTTTTCCTAAACGTGTGGTATCCGACAGGGGCAGTCAGTTCGTTGCCAACTTCTGGCGGGAGCTCCTGAAGTTCATGGACATAGAGCCTGCTCTAAGCTCTGGTTACCATCCAGAAACCGATGGACAGTCCGAACGAACTAATCAGATTCTGGAGCAATTCTTAAGGTGTTATACTAACTACCACCAAGATAATTGGGTGGAACTACTGCCATTCGCTGAATATAGCTACAACAATGCAGTGCATTCTTCCACCGGCGTTTCCCCCTTTATGGCAGTGGGAGGCTTTGAGGGAAAACCTCTGCCCACAATTGAAAACACCTCAGATGCTCCCCCCACAGACTTTAAACGATGGTGGGCAACCCTACAAGAATCGTGGCCGCTAATAGCAAAGACACTAGACCAAGCCAAAGAGGATTATAAAAAGTATGCATATCGTGGTCGAGCAGAGGGTTGGGACCTTCAGCCCCGGGACTCTGTTTACCTTTCCACGAAGAACATCCACGGCTTACAACCCAGCAGGAAATTGGGGTGGAAATTTGTGGGCCCTTACAAAGTGTTGTGCAAAATCTCTGATGTGTCTTTTGAATTAGAGTTGCCCAAGTCACTGAGTTCTGTGCATCCTGTTTTTCATTTCAGCTTGCTGAAGAAGAATCCTGGGCCGAATGCATGGCATCCAGTTCCTCCGACACCTCCTCCACTGATGAAGGGGGAGGCACCTCATTTTGAAATATCTGATATTCTCGATTCTAAGATGCGTAGGGGCCGCTTATATTATTTAGTCAGATGGCTTGACTTTGGCCCAGAGCAAAACGAGTGGGTTCGTTCTGAACATGTGCATGCTCCTCAGTTAGTTAAAGCTTTTCATAAAAGGTTCCCAGACAAGCCCAGGTAGATTTATTTTCGGGGTGCCAGTGTGTCAGAATCTGCTGATTCAGACAAAGGATTTCTATTCATTCCAGCTATGTATTCTGTATTATGCTATAATGTGCTCTATTGACATGTATGTGTTGTAGATGCTGACATAACCCCTGCCATGTATTGCCCCGCTTTTAGGTGAACCCTCACTTTGGCCAGTATGTATGTAGAATATGTGACCCCAGGTTTAAGTGCCTGACCAGGCCTGGTTCGTGTAACTGTTAGAGCGGGAGGATGACACCTGCAATGTATGGGAACAATGGGCCTCTCACACTCCTGCCTCCGCATTCCATTCGTCCCGGCTGGGACTTCAAGGGAGGATGAGTCTCCTCTCTTATCAACATGCGAAAGCCTTGAGGCCATTGATTGTTATGTGAAATGGTAACATCTGAAGGGTCTGGTTTGGGAAAGGGAATTTACAGCTTGACACCTCACTTTCTTTCCTGTGGGAAGCAAACGGCCAGAGCCTCTTTTGCCCGCCGTTTTTCCCTTGTAGTGATTGGCTACCTATGGGTAATTCAAACTGCTTGGAAAGGTATAATAGACCTGCATCTGTCATATGTATTATCTCTGACAATAATCCGAGAAGCTGTACCAATGTAGAGATTGGAAATAAAGAACTGTGTTTCACCAACCAGGATCTGATCCTTGACTACTTTGAGCAGAAATCTCACAATGGCTCCCATTAAGACTGTCTGATGGACTCCAGAACTAAAGGGACTATTTCTTAATTAATTAAACATCAGAGAGTTCACATTCTAATTTCAAGAAAAGGATGTTTTCCGAAAGAATCCCTGCTGTCTTAATGTAGTTCAGAGAATGGGCATACGTTTGAAAATACGTAGTGTGTAAATATTTGCCCCAGTTTTCTGGCTTAAATTTGAACATTTTATCATTAGCCATTATTTTGGAAGGTCTAAGGCAAAGAAATTATATTCTCTTTGAGCATAACTATAGTTGGACCCAAAACATATATGAGAGATCATTCTGTAGAGGAGCAAGTAGGTATTTGTCAGAGGTAGCTTATACAGTCATAGCAGCCCTGAACGAAACTAGATAGACCTATTGTGAGGGAGAGTCTAGCTGTATCACAAGTATTTCTTCCTTAGTTCAGCACATAGGAGTTCAGGTTGATTATCAGATGTGAAATTAATAAACACAAGGAATAATGCTAATCAGCTGTTCTCTATAAAGAAAAATCAAGCTAAAAAGCATATAGGAATGAACATATCACATTTATTCCATTTCTTTATAGTTTCAGCAACTAACCCTGCATTGTGGTCCAGCCTACTTTAATTCCAGTTTAACAAGGCGAATTTCTAATATCAATTACTGGTTTGTAATGTGCAATTTGCCATTACTTTCAGTTCTTCAAGGCAGACAAGATACAGGGAGTTCCATGTATAGAGCTCACAAACACCAAGGCTGCGGTCACACACACTAAATAATCCAGTTTCAATCCAGTTTCAGTGCACTTTTCAACTGGAATTTTGCTGTGTGAACTAGCAAAATCCAGTTGGAAAGTGCACTGAAAGTGGATTATTTCATGTGTGTGACCACAGCCCAGGTATTTTTTTTTTCAAACAGCATGTGTGCAAGATCCCACTTCAAACTTGTTATCTGGTAGTGGTGAAATGAAGCTCAGAAGGCCTTAAGCATTACTAGTTCCAGACACAGCTAATAAGAACTGGATACTCCACCCACTCCAGTGACTCTCCAAAACTACAGGATCTGAAGGGGTCCAAACAACTCCAACTAAAAGGTACAGTACCCTCCTGACATACATAACAAAACTTTGGTCACGGGCTGTGTGGCAACACCAAGAAATATGGCAGTTGCTTGATCTATGGGCTCTGCTTCTCCTCTTTCGCACCTCATAAATCAAGACCCTAAATGAGACTGTGCCTCTCTCTGGAATGGGAAAAAAAACCCAACAGGGCAAATATCGGGGCATCAAAAATACCAAGTAAGAATCTCCAGGATTTATTTCCTCCCCAAAACTGTCACCCTGAATGGGAAAATTTTGGCGTGGAAAAACCTAACATGGCCGCCAACCCATCCCTAGTTCAAGCTTTGGACTCGGCATTAAGTAAACAAGACCTTCCCAATCTATTAGAACAAATGGAAAAGTGTCTCACCAACAATCTACACAAGTCACTCCAGCCAGTCAGAGAACAACTATTTGAAATTTAGTTCAATTTGTAGACTGGAGATCAAAAAATTGGGCTGTCAGTTTAGCAGAGGCGGGGGGTGGGACCAGCCCCAATTATCAAAAAAACCCAACAACAAAAAACCAGTGGATACACATACATGCAGAGATAGAGGACGGGGCCAGACACACAGAAAACAGGAATGGCCAGGGCTCATTTCTTAGCAGGAGCTCCTCTGCATATTAGGCCACACCTCCCTGATGTAGCCAATCCTCCAAGAGCTTACAGTAGCCCCTGTAAGAAGAGCTCTGTAAGCTCTTGGAGAATTGGCTACATTAGGGGTGTGTGGCCTAATATGCAAAGGAGCTCCTGCTACGAAATGAGCCCTGGGAACAGCTGACTTTCCCATAGGGTTGCCAATCTCCAGGTGGGACCTGAAGATCTCCCGCTGTTACAGTTGATCACCAGATGACAGAGATCAGTTCCCCTGGAGAAAATGGCTGCTTTGGAGGGTAGACCCTATGGCATTATTCCCTGCTGAGTCCTTCTGCCCCTCCCCCAAATGCTGCCCTCCACAGGATCCACCCCTCAAATCTCCAGGTATTTCCCTACTCAGAGCTGGCAACCCTACTTTCCCCTCACTGCCTGTTGCTAGGCAACCAAGCTTGGTTCTGTCAGTAAAAAGCCCATTCCACACCTGTTTTGGCCTATGAGAGAAAACGCATTGAGGCCAGTCCTGATATGGTTGCCAACTCCAGGTGGAACATTCCTGGAGATTTGTGGGGTGGAGCCTGGAGAGGGTGAGGTTTCAGGAGGGGTGGGACCTCAGGTACAATGCCATAGACACCACCCTCCAAACCAGCCATTTCATCCTGGGGAACCATTGTTGCCAATCTCCAGATGAGGGCTGGGGATCACTCAGAATTACAACTGCTCTTCAGGTAGCAGAGATCAGTTCCTCTGGAGAAAATGGTGGACTCTGTGTCATTATACCCTGCTGAGGTCGCCACAGCAAATTGATGCTGAGTGCCCAAGGCCGGGGCACTCTCCCAGAGCCTCTTTCTAGAGCCCATTGTATTTATTTCCACAACAGGCCTTATTCCTAGTAGTATACATAATGTTCAGTCTAACACAGGGCACTAAAGCAGTGACTTTGCAGTACAACTGCTTTTTCTCCAACCATTGTAACACTGCAACTTTGTAACACTGGCCCATGCCTGTTAGCTGGAAAGTGAAACACAAAACCAAACTAGTTGGGACTGTTCCTGAGGAACTTCTCTTAAGGAAACTGCTCCTGTATCCTACCTTAGGGCTGGAGGAACCTTAGTGCAATCTAAGGGGCTTTCTTCCAGCTACTGGTTGAAGGGAGGGTCTTTAGGCTAGAGTAAGTCTTCAGACTTTGCTCATTAGATCCGTACCCAATGGCATGCCAATTCACTGGTTCCAGTATGGAAACAAACAATACTTTGAAACGCCAAAATCTGAGTTCAAATTTGAATCAGGAGAGTTCTGTAAACAACCACAGAACATATTTAGCCACTTCCAGCACAGATGCCACCTTCGTTTGTTTTTTTTTGTTTTTTGTTTTTTGTCCACCTTAGCTTTTGATTCTGCCCCAAATGGAAGCAGGCTTTTACTGCTGGGTTAGTTCAAGGCTAGGATTTCTAGCACGGAAAGCAACCTTTCTGAAACTAAAGACTTTCAGTCCATAGAGATACACCAAGTCTTCTCTTTTCATGGGATAAGCACTTTATTGCATCATATCCATAACAAAATCCAGACTGCCCAAGGTCAAGCTAATTCTGGTTGCTGCCTGTCATTTGGGGGGAGGGAAAGGCATTTACATAGAACTCTTCTACCCCCAATCCATCATTTGGTGCATCCCTAGCAGCAGTGATTGACCTTGGTTGTTGCCTGTCAGCCAGAGTTAACATGATCACAATCATATTGCCTCTGGCTTCCAGGGCAAAACCCGGGGGGGCATGGGGGGAGACTGCACTTTTTGCTGGTAATATGAGAAGCCTTAATCCACCAATGTGTTATCTGCATTGCTGATAGATTATTATATTACACAGGTAGCAGTATACAGAAACCTCTGCTTGAACTCTGGCATTATTTTTTTGGATTTTTAAAGCCCACAGATTTCCCAGGGTCATTTTTTTTGGAAAAGTAAAATGCTCCATCATTAATTTGAAACAATCTCTTGAGCAAAGATGACTTTTCTGTTGTTTGAAAACATATCCAGAAAAAAATCACTGTGAAAGCCATTAACGTTGACTGATACTTTCACCTCCTTTTAAAATCTCGCATCTGTTTGATACCATTATTTTGCTCTGATGTTTCTAATCCTCAGTGGACAGTCTGACATTCATGAAACACAGAAAGTGCACTTGAAGAGGTGTCCCCCGCCCCCCCCCCCTTCAGATAACAAGTCATTGAATCCTCATCCAGTGCCTATACGGCCTGGGAAAAGAACTGAATCGTTAACAAGAACAACAATAATAACTCTAATAATAAAAGGCTATTGGAGTTGGAGTAAAAGCAGAATAATACATTACATACACTGCACCATGCCCATTAAAAGATAAACAGTAAAATATTAATTAAGCTGTTTAACTTATTGTATAGAAATTAAATAGGAAATGATATAGAAAGGAAAAAAAATAAGAACCTTTTCTCATTAATGGAGAAAAGGGGGTTTCATTGAGCAAAAGAATGCATTAAAGGGGTTCTACAGTATACTCTCTTTTGCTGTGCCCCTGTGTTCCTTCTATTTTAGTTATAGGAAAATGTTTGAAAAGGGGCTCCTTAGGCAAAATTGATCTTGGCATTCACATCTTAACAATCACATGAGGCTGAGAGGTGCCTGGAACCAGTTCTCCAAGCCCTGAACAAGCAATTGGAGCCATCAACTTTGGCCCTTTCTGCACTCGCCTTCTAATCCATGTTCGCCGCAGTGTCGTCCAAGCAATTCTGCACTAAAACCGAATTCCACCTTCTTTTTAATCCAGGTTTCTTTTCCATTCTGCATTAAATTCAAATTCAATCTTTTTATTCTGTTTTTTTTTCCCCCATTCTGCATTACATTACCTCCCTTCAGTGGTTAGCCTGGTTTCAGCCTGCTGTTGCACCGGATTACTTGGATGCTGTTTTACCATGGACTTAAATTGCCTCGGCTCAAACACTGAAAAAATCCAGAGTGACAGGAAAATGTGGAAGGGACCTTCCTCCCTATGTTTCGGAAAGTATGTAAGGCAGTTTTCTTTCAGAGAACATTTGGTGGTGGATGAACCTCTCCAGCAGATCTAACTGTGAATAAATAAATACATTTCCCAGGAGGAAAAGTAGTCTTTCTCTGCAGTTGGGACCAAAGCAGCTTATATCATTCTCCTCTCCCCCTTTTGACTTGCACAACAACCCTGTGAGGTAGGTTAGGCTGAAAATCTGTGACTGGTCCAAATTCACCCACTCAGCTTCTACAGCAAGAACCTGGATTTAGCAGACCCTGCTCTGAAGCACTGACTCCTACACCTAGGGTAGCCAACCTCCAGGTGGAGCCTGAAGATCACCAGGTATCACAACTGAACTCCAGACAACAGATCTCTCCCACCCGGAGAAAATAACTGCTTTGGAAGATGGGCTTTATGGCATTCTGTTCAGCTGAGGCCTCTCCCCTCCTCAAACCCTGGCTTCCATAGACTCTACCAGAAAATCTCCAGGACTCTTCCTATCTGGAGCTGGCAACCCTAGTCAGGACTGGAGGTTGTGGGCTCAGGATAGGATCTCTCCTTGGACTGGCCTCTGGCTCTGCTTCAGCCTCTCTCTCTTGCCCAAGAAAGCAGGGAAACTTCCATTCATTCCCCAAATCAGCCGACTGTGGAGTGGCTGAATCTCTGCTGCCTCCCAGGGTTCCCCTCCAATCTCTGGCTTGTAGCCTGGGTCAGCACAGACAGCAGGATCCTTTCCTAACCTCCTGTAGGATGAATGGATGGGCTGAAGTCTATATTGATGGTAGCCCGCCCCTTGGGACAGTCCCTCTTTTCCTGCACTTTTTGGCCTTAGGGCAGCTGGGAACTGTAGGCCAGCAGATGAGGTAGCCCCATTCAACCCAGTGAGTGGGTTGCAGACCCCTCTCTGGAACCCCTGCAGACCCCTCTCTGGAACTACAACTCAATTGAACCTTATGGGGGAACATTTTAAATCAACAACCACAGACAGCAGCCATCTTACAAACACGGGGAACTGCCATTTTGTTACACCTACCAACAGCCACTGAGGGAATAGTTAGTCCCACACAGGAGACAAGCAGGAGAAGCATCCTCATCAAGAGAGAAAGCTGTTTGCCAGAAATTCTGACAGCACAGTGGCTGAAGGAGTGGGTGGGGAAGAGGAGCAGACCCAGCACCCAGCCAATGGCACATGAATACTCACAGCCAGTGGATAGGGACAGCTTCTGAGTGACACATCAGGGAACCAACTGATTTGGGAATGTGTGGAATGTTCAGGAGAGCCCATGACCAAAACACAATTATTATATAGAGAGATACTCAGTGGTTCGGGAGGTATATGCTGTTTTTTGACATGCCATCTATGGCTCTTCTGAGCACTGTTTTACAAGGCAGCACCTGCTCCATGTTTCAGAAAGTGGGCATGGTCCTTGCCTGATGGAACTTATGGTTTGTAGTTGGAGGTTCCCTGGGGTACAGGCATCAAGCCAGAGATGGAAGTGAATGGGGCTCTTTTAGTTGATGGAAATTATGAATGTGGCTGCCTGAGATCTGCAGAGTGATCACTGCTGTTTTAAATAAATAAATTCTGACTAGGGATGGCCATGCATAGACGTCTCTACTGATGTTTCTTTTATTCCATTTTGTGACTGTTACTGGGTCGGTCTCACTTTATTTACTGTTGTTGATTTTTTTTTCTTCCTTTTACACCATTGTATACCATTTTGCACCATTTAAATTCATATGCCATTTATATACAAATGAAGCAAAATAATGCAGAAAGAATGCATTAGTTTCACTGGGGAAAATTCAGTTAGAGGAAAGAGAGGCTGGTGCAAAAATAAAGGATGATGAGAGAATCAAAATTGAAATGGGGATATTTAAATGTAACCAGACAGCTTTTGAATTTCAGTCTTATCTCTAGCTCTGACATAGAAGACTAATGGTGGGCACATGGCACAGAAGCACTGAGCTCGCACCACAGTGTGTAGCATGCAGAGAAGAGTTTCTTTGGTCTCACGTGGCACCTTTTATGCACATAAGCCACACATCCAGATGGAAGCCTTTCACATGAAAAGTTGCTTCTGAAAGTGGATGGCCTTGCTGGTTCAAGGGCACTATTTATAGAAAAAATAATAATAAAAGTCCAATGAGCCTTGTATACAATATTAGCATCATTAACCATTTTTATTATGAATAGTTGTTTTTAGCAGTATTACTTTTAAGGCAAACCTCAACCACCACCCCTCCCAAAAAACCCTTTTTTCATAATAATTTTTTCCCCATTTTATACCCTCTCAGACATCTGCACCACACCATAGCCCTTGTTATTTGTTATGATTTTGGTATTCCTAGCAAGTAGGGATGGGCACTTCCCAGATTTTGCCCCAGACTGAACTGAACCGAACTGACCCCGTTTCTGGACCGGTTCTTGAACCAAACTGCTGCCAGTTTGCAAACCGGTTCATGAACCAGTCTGGATCCAGAAAAGACCCCCCGGAAAGTCCTGGGGGTCAAATTCTCAGCATAATTCCAGCTCACTCTCCTCAATGTGCCCACCAAGTTTGGTCCCTCTTGGACTTCAAGGGGCTGAGCTACAGGCCATCAAAGAGACAATGCTTTTCCATGGGACATGCCCCCCCCCCCAGTTTGGGAGCAACCAAAACTGACCCAGGTGAGCTAGAAGCCTCCAACTCACACAGTCCATCCCTGGGGTGGCCCTCCACATGCCCCACAAGTCATGTGCCTGTCGGGTCTGGAGGGTCTGAGTAGTGGACCCTCAAGCCTGGTGCACCTCAGGAAACTGCTTCTTGAGGACTTGTCCATTGATGGTTTCAGACAATCCAGAGCAGAAGTGTTTCAGATACAGGCACCCAATTCTTCAAGGATCTTCCTGGGGACCACAGTTGCGGGTGCTCTGTCTTCCTGAGGCCAACCACCTAGCCCTTTTGACATGAGGACTGGTTGGGGCTTAGCCTCCCATCCTGCCAAGGAAGGTGACAGGGATGGGTGGTGCTCTTTCCCTAGTCCCATTTACCCTTAAATGGCAATGGGATCACTGGCCAGGGCAGAACGTCCCACCCAGCCCAGGGTACACCCTCATAGGGATGATGGTGCTCTCACTCAGGCCCACCCTCCATCCACTGGCAAAGTGATTCCTGGGCAGGGCTGACCCCACCCACCCTGCCCGGGGCCTCGGGAACACCCACACAAGAGCAGGGGTTGCTGTCTCCCTGGGCCCCACCTTCCAACCACTGGCAATGTGACAACTGGAAAGGGCCGACCCGCCCACCCTTCCTGGGGCCCAGGAAGCACCTGCATGGGTGCAGGTGGTGGTATCTCCCTGGGCTCACCCTCCACCTACTGGCCAGGTGATTACTGGGCAGGACCTACCCTCCTGCCCTGGGGCTCAAGGAAGACCTGTACGGGGGTGGGGAGTGCTCCCTCCCCGAGCCCAACCTTCTACCCTGAAGGCAACATGACTACCGGGCTGGGTCAAACCCCCTGCTCTGCCCAGGGCCTGGGAAACACCCACACAGGGGTGGGTGGTTCTCTCTCCCCAGGCCCACCCTCCACCCACTGGTGGTAATGGGATTACTGGGAAGGGCCAAACCTCCCACCCTTCCTGGGTCCCAGGGAACACCTGCATGGGGGCGTGTGGCTCACTCTCCCCAGGCCCCACCCTCCATCCCCCCACAATGTGACTACCAGGCAATGGGATGGGTGGCACTCTTTCTGGGCCTCACCGGCGATGTGACTCCTGGGCAGGGCCGACCTCCTCCACCCTACTTGGGTCCTGAGGAATACCCACACAGGGACAGGGGGTGCTCCTTCCCTGGGGGCCCACCCTTCCTCAAACATGATAAACGAGTGGGCAATAATTTCCTGCACTACCTGATGCCTGGGAGGCACCTGTAGTTTCAGGTGTCCTCCTCTCACAGGGACAATTCTCTAAGTAGGGGATGTGCCAGTCTCTTACCAGGGCAATGAGGGCTCCCATCTTGGGAGGATTCTTTCCTGAATGGTGATCACTTTGCCGTCAGGTGTGTCAGGACTGGCAGTTGGGCGTCTGGATGGGTAGGCTGTGAGTCCCAAACCCAGGGAACAAGGACCCTGTGCCAGACCCCATCGTGGTTGTCCTGGGCCATGGCAACATGACCTCCCAGCTTGGGAGGATTCAGTCCTAACCGGTAATCACTTTGCCATCAGGTGGTCCAGGGGGACATGGGTGGATGGACGGCTGAGATAGGGAGTCCCAAACCCCTGGGGATGGGGACTCCACATGATGGTCCCAGGCCACAGCAATGTTACCTCCCAGCTCAGGAGGATTCAGTCCTGACTGGTGGTCACTTTGTCATTAGGTGGGCTGAGGGGACATGGGCAGGTGGAAAGGTGGGGTAGGGAGTCCTAGCCCCCAGGACAAACCTTCCTGGCAGAGGGGGCCTTCCTCCCAACCAGGCGCCAACAGAGGCACCCTGTGAGCTGCATGCCAGAATCACCCATAGAGGAAGGGGGGAAGGAAGGGGGATATGAGGAGGAAAGATGAGAGACCACGGTCTCAATCCACTCCATCCAGAACAGGGTTGCCAAGCTTGCATAAACTGACCTTCAGAAAGGACAGTTTGTCCACCCTGGCTGGCTCTAGTTGGGATCAACGTGAGCAAAGAATGTTTCTCAGGTGGGAGAACACCCACTCACCCTGGACATTAGTGGGAGGGCAGGAGAGCAGACTGGTGGCCACGCTGGTGAGGTCTGCCCATATGGTGGCCTTGCATGCCCAGTACTCGAGTGGGTCTGAGTTGGCGGGCTTGAGGGGCTCAGCCAGGAACTCTCAGACCATCACTTTTGCAGAATCTTCCATCATCACATGCCTGGCACCCACACCAGCACTCCATACCTCCCACCTCATGATGGATGTCCAGGGGTGCGTTCAGATGCTCAGTTTGATCTGCGCCCCTTCCTCTTCCCTGTCAGATTTAAATGGCATGATCAGACAGCAACAGCTGTCTTTCGTGCCCCAGTCGTCTGTCTCCCGTTTCCTCCCCACTATACTCCGCGGCTTTTTGATACCTGAGAAAGACCAGTGCAGATGAGGGGTGCAGTCTTGGCGCACACTTCCCGAATGTCTGATCACGATCTTGCATGCCAAGACTGCGACCACCATCTTTTTTAAAAAAAAACAATTATCTGCATGCACACATGTGCACCTTTGGTGCGGCTGTCTGCACATGCGCACCCGAGACATGCAGATGCGTGAATCAGTGTGAATTGGTCTGCCCAACAGGGTCATCAGTGCGCATGTGTGTTTGCATAGGGGTTTCCTGGTTCACTCATCTGCTCATGCGCATGCATAATTTTTTTTTTTTTTTAAACTAAAAACGTGGGCTTTGTGGTTAAAGCGCAGTAAGGTCTGGACATCCAGTCATGGAACAACTGCATGCTGAGGCAGGTGAGTGGATCACCGTCTGGATGCCATTCTTTCACGATGATTTCATTCAGTTTTTTTTTTTTAATGGCCTGATTGCTCTTCAACGTTGTCGTCTGAATGCAGCCCAGAACTCTTGATTCTTGTTCCATCTCCTCTCAGTTCTGGGGCCTGCCCTCTTTCTATGAGCCCACCCCCCTCGCCATCCCCTGCCTCCCCTCTCCCAACTCTCACTGTTCCTCCCCCCCATCAGCCCTTTCTCCTCATTCTCTTCCTCCACCTCATCATCTCCCACATCCCTCAGCTGTCTCTAGCCCCAGCCACGATGTTGAAACCCCCACACCTGGTGACACAGTTCATGCTTCCACTGATGAAGCTGTGTGCTTTGGAGGGTGATGCTTCCCTTGATACGGGGGGTCACACATGCACGCCAGCCTGAATTCCTGCTTCTCAAGGAGCAGATGCAGGCGCTGCTTGATGCTATTGCGCAACCTGTTGACCAGGGCTCTGACTCAGGGAGAACCTCAGTTCCCTCAGGGCCTGGCTGCAGCACAGACTCCATTGCCCAATCTAGCCTGTGAAAGAGGGGGATGACTTGCCCTAGGCTGGCCGTGTGGGCACAAGGCACATTGGTGGCATCCTGAAACAGTTTCAGGACATGCACCATCTGAAAGAGGTGGAGCTGATGCTCAGTTTGTCCTCCCCCTGCTGGATGGACATGCAGTGGTAGGGGCAGTTAGCAATCCCCTCTGAAAGGGGTTTGACAGTTAGGTACCAACTGGCCAGGGAAGAGAGAGAAATCTCAGGTCAGAGAGTGAAGCAAGCCAGGCTGAAAAGGGGTGGGTGGGTGTCCTTTAGGGATGAGCAGAAAAGTCAAGCCCCACAGGGCTGCCACTATACTCTGGGGGCTGTCATTTCATTCCCATAATGTTTCTGCTAGTCCCAGGGGCTTTCATTCCACTCTGGGGGCTGTCATTCCAGTCCCAGAACACTTCTGCTACCCCCAGGGGCTGTCATGGCACTTTACGGCCTGTCATTCCAGTCCCAGGGACTGTCATTCCACTCTGGGGGCTGTCATTCCTGTCCCAGAATGCTTCTGCTACTCCCAGGGCCTGTCATTCCACCCTAGGGCCTGTCATTCCAGTCCCAGAACACTCCTACTACTTCCAGGGGCTGTCATACCTCTCTGTGTTCTCATGTTCCAGTCCCAGAATGCTCCTGTTATCTTGAGGGGCTGTCATTCCACTCTGGGGGCTGTCATTCAAGTCCCAGAACACTCTTTCTACCCCCCTGCGACTGTCATTCCACTCTGTGGTCTGTCATTCCAGTCCCAAAACACTCCTGCTTCCCCCCCCCCACCGGACTGTCATTCCACTCTGGGGGCTGTCATCCCAGTCCCAGAGTAGTCTATCTGGGCCCAGAGACCTTAATGGAAAATCCATTCTGCATTTTCCTTGCCACTCATTTTGTGCTGTAATGTATTCCAAGGGAGCCCATGCAAGTCAGTTGGCATTCCTGGCTCCCATTATTTCCAACAGGCCTTCAAGTCTTGCCCATTGTTTCCAATGGGCAATCATGTCCTTCCTTTTAGTACATCCTCTAGCGGGCAAAGCAAAGAGCTGCTTGCAGAACGGGGGGGAGGAATTTGCCAAGGAAACAGGCAACCCCTAAGTCAAACTAAAAACACATTGTGAAAGCAAACCAGTTCAACCCACATTTCCCACCCCTTGCATCAAAGAAAGAGGCAGGACAGGAAAAGGCATTGTGGTGCTGGAATACAAGAAAAAGATGCAGGATGAGGCTTTTCATCTGGCAGTTTGTATTGTCCCTAAGAGATCCAGAAGGTTTGTCCACCCACTCACCCAGCAATCCCAGTAAATTCCCACACACACACACCCCAGGCCCAGCATGAGATTTTTTCACATGGAAAAGAAGCACTAGACTTGCAGAGAATGCAACATGAAACAAACGAAAGTCATGCGCCACCTGGGAATTTATGCATGCCCCCCTCCCATTCCAAGGAAGAAGGACGGACATCTTTGATTGGAAATCAGAGATGTCCATCCTTCTTCCTTGGAATGGGAGGGGGGCATGCATAAATTCCCAGGTGGCGCATGACTTTCGTTTGTGGGTGAGTGGGTGTCCTTTAGGGAAATCAGAGATGCCTGTCAGCTTCAGAAGCAAGATATTGGTTCTTCGATGGCTGGAAAATCCCACCTACATCCACTTTTCCGCGCACAACTGTGGGGGTGGGGTTTCTCTCAGGAAAGTGCCTGAGCAGTTCTGAGCTGAGAATGGGAAGATCGTGAGCTCAAGCTTCCGGACTTGTGATCTCCAAGCTGGTCCATCCGAGCTTCAAAAAAGGCAAAGTTCAGTCTGGATTTTAGCTTGGCGTTTGGGTCTGTGCCCATCTCTACTAGCTAGTATACCAGGAAAGCATGCTACATGCAGGCCTCTCAATGCACACATTCATTATTTTGTGCAAATAGGGCAATACATATATTTTCCAGCTTCAGTACATGTGATAGGGATTCCAGATTTTTGAAGATACACATTTGCTTGTACTGAAGATGCAAAATATGCATGTTGTCCTATTCACACACAGTGGTGAATATGTGTAATAAGAGGACTGTGTGTACTGTGCCTTCCTGGAACACAAAGTAGGAGTACTAAAATGGTAACAACCAGGGCTATTTTGGGGCAGGAACGCACAGGAATGAAGTTCCGGCTGGCTTCCGAGTTGGCCACGCCTACAGCCTCCCCCCCCCCCCGCCCCGGGTTCCCTAGGTGCCTCGCAAGCCGCAGGGTGCCTGGGGAAGCCAAGCCAATCCAGGGAGGGAAGGCAGTTTAAACTGCCTCCCCTCCTCGGGTTCCCCATGAGCCCTACAAGCCACGGGGCACCTGGGGAAGCCGATCCTGGGAGGGAGCTGCACTGTCAGGGGTGTGGCCTAATATGCTAATGTGTTTCTGCTGTTGGGTGTGGCCTATTATGCTAATGAGTTCCTGCTGGGCTTTTTCTACAAAACAACTGAAAAGGGCTTCTGAGTCCCTAGAATGGTCTTGCATTCATTTCAGTGAAAGAACTTAGCTATAGACATGTGCATCAGATCCGCCATTCAGTTTGTGGGAAAATCTCTAGAGGGTGGAGGAACTCCGTGCATGTGTAAACAGTAGCTTGTTGGCCACTGGATGAGACCTGTAAATTGGTCAGCAATTCTCAGCAATGTCTGTATATCATTTTTTTTCGTATCACAAAAAGGGAGAACGAGGTGGTTTACATGAGCACAAATACTGAGAAAATTCATTGTCATGAGCGATCGCTGAGATATTAGCTGGTTCACAAAAGAGAACAGATTAGCATAGAAATGTTTGGAGTTAAAATGCAAACTGCTAGGTGAACAAGGGCTTTTGTTGTTGATTTTTTCCTAGAAAAAAAAACAGGTTCTGCTTTCCTTCCACCCCTTCTTGCTTAAGCACAATAAATGCTTCACATCATAATTGAATTTTTCATCAGCAGCATCATAAAAGCTGCTAGGTAAATACAAATGGGAGAAACCATGATGAACACATTATGAGAGTTTGCCTTTTCCCAACTGCTTCTATCTTAGACAAGTGAAATCACAGGCTCCCTGCTGTCCACTGCTAGGTCAGGTGAATGCAACCCCCTGTTGTGATTCATCTACATGCAGAGAAAACATTCCTGATGCTCCACTGAGTTCATTTCCAAACAAGCATTGGTTCTCACCAGATAAATGACATTTTATGAAATTGCAAAATGTGCCTTAAACAGCATAATGGCTTTAAAGCATTTTAATTAGCTATTTGGCAAATCAACAGATGTAGGCTATCACTGAGCATGCATAATTTATCTACTAACAATAGTGTCAGTACTTTTCAAGAGCCCATAACATGCCTCTGCACTGGTGCTTGAATATACACATTGATTGTGTTTCTAACTCAATTAGCAATAGCTTTCAAAGTGCCAAACTTTCAGAAACATGAAAATTGTAAGCGAACATCCCCCAGAGTTCCTCCCAAATCTACATCACTAAAGACTACAGTGAAACCCATACTTACAAATATCTTGATCCACCCATTGTTTAAACTATGGATTTTGGTGTAGCTTTTATGTGGCTTTTGCACTATATTCCATTTGAAAGTAAATAGTGCAATATGAACTTTCTAAAACATTGAAATAACAGATTTTGTAGCATAGCAATTCTTATACCTGAGGTCCAGACTCAGTCACTTTTGCTCTTATGGTCATTCTTCAAAAGCTTTAGTGTCATGCTAAAGCAGGCCTGTTGGTAAAAGGTTGACTCTAGTAGTGTTATAAACTATCTGGATGGAGTTCTGCATATATGCCCTAGTGTTTCAGAAGATGCCTGTTTCTTATTTCTTATGCAGATAGATTCAGTTGGGTAGCCATGTTGGTCTGAAGCTGCAGAACAACCTTTGAGTCCAGTGGCACCTTTAAGACCCAACAAAATTTTATTCAAGGTATAAGGTTTCATGGGCATGCATGCTTCTTCAGATACATTGAAATGGAAATTACCAGTCTATTCACAGAGGTAATGGGTAAGCAGTAAATTAGCATACAGTATAATGAAGGTGTTTAACAGATTCATGGACCAAGCTGCAATAACAAGCTTAGTTTATACGGTTACCATTTGTTTGGTTTAAATCCTGGAGGAAAACATAGTGAAGAAATGAATATGTCAGAATTGGAGATTGATTTATAAACATACCCTTCTTAATTGTGCAATGCTGAGAGTAATTGAATCTGACGAAGACGGAGGTCCTATGCTTGAGTTGGAGTGGCCCAAGGTTAGGGATCCCTCTCCCGACATTCGATGGGGTGCCGCTGGTGCCAGCGCCAGAGGTTAGGAGCTTGGGAGTGTTTCCGGACCCCTCGTTAATGATGGAGGCCCAGGTAGCAGCCACTGCAAGGTCAGCCTTCTATCACCTACGGCTGATCAAGCAGTTGGTTCCCTTCCTTGAATGCAACAACCTGGCTACAGTGATCCATGCTTTGCTCACCTCAAGACTGGATTACTGTAATGCTCTCTACATGGGGCTGCCCTTGTCCCAAATTCGGAATGCAGCGGCGAGGCTGATGTTGTGTCTCCCCATGCGGGAACACGTCCAGCCTGCCTTAAAAGCACTGCACTGGCTGCCTATAGCATACCGGATACAGTTCAAGGTGCTGGTGCTTACCTATAAAGCCCTATATGGCCAGGGACCTATCTACCTGAGGGACCGTCTCTTCCTGTATGTACCCCAGTGAGCACTACGATCAGGCTCCCAGAACTGCCTGGTTATTCCAGGGCCTAAGGAGGCCCAGTTGGCAGCAATGAGGGCCAGGTCCTTGTTGGTAGTGGCCCCACACTGGTGGAATAAGCTCTTGGATAACATCAGGGCCCTGTGGGATCTTTCACAGTTCTGCAGGGCCTGCAAGACGGAGCTCTTCGACCAGGCTTTCAAGTAAGGGCTGCCTCAATTTTAGAGCCCTGGCCCAACCATTGGAAACCACCAATTTGACCATTCTGCACCAACTGGAAGTTTTAAAATGCCTGCTGATGCCGCTTAGATGAGGGCGATGAAGTTTCGCCATCTTGTATTGTGATTTTAAAGTATGTACTGTATGCTTTTATATGGCGGTTGTTTTTATGAATTTTATTGTATATGAACCTATTGGTAGCCACCCTGAGCCTGCCATAAGGCGGGGAGGGTGGGATAGAAACCCAAAAATATAAATAAATAAATAAAGTGATTAACTGAGACCCTGTCATTACACTCCATCTGTCTCCTCTCAAGCATGGAGATGGCCTTTCAGCATCTTCTTCTTTGAAGTGGGGTGACTGGCTGTGTAGAGTTATCTCCCCTGTCCCCAGACCAGGGAAATACATTCCAATCTACCATTCCAAATTACATTACATTCTACTATTCATTAAGTTACATTACAATCTACTGTTCTAATCTATTATTCCAAATAAGAAATAAAATAAAATAAAGAGGAAGTATGGCCCTTTTGGGGGATTGGTGAGAATACAGATGTAAGGGCTGATTGAGGTTACCATATGTAGTGAGATAAGAAACCAATATCCCTGTTAAGTCCTTGGGATTCCATTTTTCTGAGTGTTGTAATAACTTTCAACTCAGCAATTTCCCTTTCTAGTCTGTTCCTGAAGTTCCTTTGCGATAAAACAGATACTTTGAGGTCACTGGATGTCCTGGAAGGATGAAGTGTTCTCCTACAAGTTTCTCAGTCTTGTGATTCTTGATGTCAGATTTGTGTCCATTTAGCCTTTTGACCTGTTTGCGCTATGTAGAGAACCAAAGGGCATTGCTGGCATTTAATGGCATATACAATGTTAGAAGATGAGCAGGTGAATAAGCCTGGAATGGTGTAGTTGTTGTTGCTAGGTCCAGTGATTGTGTTGTTTGGGCACATGTGGCAGCAAAGTTGGGATCTGGGTTTACTGCAAGCTCTGGCACCAGCGTCCATGTTCAAATTAGATGTTGTATTATCATAGGTGAGGAGTTGTTTAAGATTGGGAAGATGTCTCTGGGCAAGAACAGGTTCTCTCTCCCCCCCCCCCCAGTACTTGTGAACGAGAACTGTCATTATCCAGTAGCAGCTGTAAGTCACTGATGATGCGTTGAACTGTTTTGAGCTGAGAGCTGTATGTGACCACAAGTGGTGTTCCGTTACTGTCTCTTTTGAGCCTGTCTTGCAACAGGTTTTCTCTGGGTAAAATTCTGGCTTTGTTAATCTGTTTCTTGACTTCACCAGGTGGATGAATTTAAAGGGGGGGGGGGGAGGGAGTTACTAAAAGATACAGATAGAACTCTTGTAAGATTTAAAGTTATAGAATATATTGATTTTATATCTATGGTTGCAAAAGATGAGTAAAAGAAATAGATGGAATATACTGGTATAAATTAATGATTCCTGGATACTGATCTGCATCCTTGGCTGGAGATTTAGGGTATGATCCCACCTGAGTTAAGTACTTTTGACATTCATTGATTTCAGTAGGAGAGTTATGCCTAACTTCTGTTAAAACTCATAGGACTTCAAATGTAACGATGTTTGGCAGAATCATGCCCTTGGTCTATATCAATTTCAACATGCTGTACCTGAAAACCGGGACAAGGGTGCTATTTCCATATCATATCAAGGATTATTAACCAAGCTTCCAACCACATATTCTCCAATGCGGGAGGCTCAGCTGTGCCTTCTCTATGCTATATGTATCTATTTTGAATAAGTGTATTCTCCACTGATTTAAAAGCCAAGACAGTGATGGATCTTTTGTTTAAAGGGATAACTGGAGAAACTTAGTTTTCTCACAGATGTTCAAAACAACAGCTGCAGGATGTGAAATGGCAGGCTGTTTAGTGCTTTGTGGCTTCGTGTTCATGTGCATGCATCACTCTCTCTCCCTCTGTGTCTGTGTGTGTGTGCGTGTGTGTAAACTAGGGGCAAGATTCTTCTACCAACCTACTTAGCTATCACCCTGGTGGCACCGATGTACTGGAATGAGCTCTCTGGTGAGATCAGGGCCCTGCGGGACCTCCAGCAATTCTGCAGGGCCGTGAAAATGGAGCTTTTTCAACAGGCATTCCAGTAGGAGCAGCACCCATCAGCTGAGCTGGGGCCGATCAGCTACCAGAAGTTATTTAAAGTGGTTGCACCGTGGAACATGTTCTAGATGCACTTTATTATACTGTGCCGCCAACGATATATATTATGTTTTTAAATTGATTGTGTAATTTATCAGGGGTCATTTCATAGAAAAAGAGGTGCAGGAGCTCATTAGCATAACTCATTAGCATTACTTATTTACATATGCTAAACCACCTGACATCACCAGAAATATGTTAGAAGGCAAGAAAGAAAGGAGAGAGAAGAGAGAGAGAGAGCTGGCAGAGAGGGGACAGCTACTAACCAAGCCTCAGAAATATTCTGGGAGGATAGCTTCCGTGGTGGCTGAAGCCTTCAGAAGGCTGGTCGGAGGAACAAGGACCTTTCCAGGGGACGAGGTAATTTTGCTGCAGCCATGACACAAGCAGGCATTCCCCCATGGGGGGGGGCTGGCACCAACTCCCGGAGCTGTGCTCCCCCGAGCTCCTGCTCGAAAGGACCCCTGTAATTTATATTGAAATGTTTGGTTTTACTGGTTTTATGTAAGCTGCCCTGAGCCCGCTTCAGTGGGGAGGGCGGGGTAAAAGTGGACTTAATAAATAAATAAATAACTTCTAGCAGCCATGAGGAGGAAGGTAAAGGGTGAAGAATGACAATGCTAGCAACTTACATTAAATATAACAAAATATCTGGAAAAGGCAAAAAATAGGGTTCATAAGTTTATTGCGACAGTCGTAGAACAGCACAAATCACAGACACATGAATCACAATGTTCATAAGAATAATACAATAAATAAACAGCAGTTAGCTAATCAAGTGATACAATTAGGTAATACAAAATTACTAAATTATTTTAAAAAATGTTAAAAATGTTAAAAATTAACTAAAAACTTTCTGGCAAATTTTACAAGCGGCTCTGAGAAATTTCATACCAGTTCTGTAACCTGTGGGGTTTCATCTATAAGTAACATTTTAACAGACTCCGAATCCAGGCAAACAGGGTATCTTCTAAGTAAAGGAAGAACAAACTTATAATGGATTTCTTGATATAAAGGGCAGTAGAGTAATGCATGTTTGATTGTTTCAACTTCTACTGTGCCACAGGGACAGTGTGTCAGGATCCTTGATCCTAACAATATATTCTTTATGCATTGTGTAGTATGTTTGTGCAGATGTCATTCAACTCCCTTGCTATCTCTACCCAAGCTGTCTCAGGTTTCCTCCCTACTCTTTATTGCCTGGAAATATATTGCTTTGTGAAGGTCTGGTCAATGTAACAGTTTCATCCGGGAGAATGGCGACCTCGAGCGCTGACACGTCACCCGAGACCAAATGGCCTCTTCCCCCTGGCATTCCTCCGCTCCCCCGCCCTCCGAGACACAGCACCTTCTTATCGCTGTGAGAAGTCCTTGGGACGGCCTTTGTTATGGATATACGGGGCACATCTGTGGCGCCTAATTCAAGAGGGGAAAATTTATAACTTTAACACCTCACCTTTCCTGTGGGAAGTAAAACGGCTAAAGATCTTTAACCGCGCTTTTTTCCTTTTGTGGGATTGGTTGAATACCGGGATTTCAAACTGTACTGGAGGGTATATTAACCCTGACTGTCTTGTATACGGTATCTCTAACAAACATTCGAGAACCTGTCATGCAGCATTAAAGAAATAAAGAACTCTGTTTCATCAACAAAGGTCTGATCTTTAACTGCTTAGGGCAGAAGCCTCACACAGGGCCTCTCTGCCATAGGTGCCTTTCTGTATTGTCCCTCCAGAACTGCCGACAGAAGTGCTCGCCACCTGGCAAGAGAAAATGTCCTCTGCTGGCCCAGAATCTTCATTTGGGAGAGACAGGCAGCTGGGATGACATACCTGGCCAAAGCAATGATTTACCAGTTACAGCAGGAATCCCCAGCTTTGTTGAACTCATGGGTACTTTTAGATTTTTGAGAACAGAGAGTGGGCACCAAAGCAAAACAGCTGCCATGGGGGCCTGACTTCCAGTCACAAAAATGTCCAAAGCCTGAAAACCGAGTGTCCTCTTATAATGAATGCAGGTGTTTCCAAATGAGTGTTCCCTGAAAATCCTTCTGGGTTCTCTGGAAGCCGCTCCAGTGAAGAAGAAAAAAGCCAGAACTGAATCTTTGCTTTGGGAAACAGACACTTTAGGAAAGAATCAAATGGGCTCCGGAAAACACATTTGGGGGACATGGCACCCACTGGCACCACTTGGGGGTTACAGAAAATGGAAAAAAACAGGAAACAGGGTCTGTCCCTGGTAAATGTGAACATGGCATATGTTGGTCCTCTTAGGGCTCTTTCATACAGGCTCTTTCACTTTGGCTTCTATTTTATTATTTACCAAACGCATGCCCTCCCCTTCTTCACTCATCAGGGCCACCAGGGCAGCTCACAGACTTTAAAAATGCATGCTAAAAACATGTTTTAAAAACCATTACAACCAACCAGAAACACCCCATTAAACAATTAAAACTAAGCTAAAATACAAAAAAACCATAAAAGTACCAATTAAAACTTAGGGCAGAAAGGATGGATCACGGAGGGAAGACCAGATGAAACAAACAAAAAAGAGTCTTTACCCACTGGTGGAAGACAGCAACAGATGGAGACAGATGAATCTCTCTGGAAGTGGGGCCACCACTAAGAATGTTCTCTCAGGTTGCCACCCACCTGATCTCAGAAGGTAGGTGCCCCCAAAGCACAGCCCCACTTGTTGGATATGTTCATTCTTCAGGCATATTGGGCCCAAGCCATGTAAGGCTTAAAAGGTCCGCACTAGAACCTTGAATTGTGCTCAGAAACAAACTAAGAGCCAGTGTCGGTGGGCCAAGAAGACAGGATTATATGAACTGATTTTCTTCAACATTTCAAGCACTATCAGGTGGGTAGCCATGTTGGTCTGAAGCAGCAGAACAAAGTTGAGTCCAGTGGCACTTTAAATAAAACTTTGTTGGTCCTAGAGGTGCTACTGGACTCAAACTTTGTTCTCCCACAGTTAACGAAGCTATAATTTGGGTTGTTCAGAAACTGTTTTGATCGAAGTTTTATTGTTGTTGCACTGCTGAGTCACGGCAGATTGTTAGCTGAAAAGTCTGTCACACTACACTGATTCCCCTTTGCCTGCTTCCCCCCCCCCTTCCTCTGTTTTTCTTCAGCAGTAGAAGTGGACATTTCTACACAATGACAAATGGGCTAATCAACAACTAAATTTCAGTCACAGTGGGTGTCTTGCAATCTGTGTCCTGAGAAGGGAATGGACATGTCTTCAAACAGCAAGCTGAATGGGGTGAGGGGAAAACCCTTGACCTTTCAGCAATATGTGGTGAGGGGGGGAAAATCTCACACTCAGACTGTGCTGCAGTCTGAAAAGGAACTAACAATTTACAGCCACTTACAAAAAGGAATTAAATGCTTTTTTGAAATCACCATTCCCACCTCACATCACACAGATATGAAGCAGCAGTGAACAGAAACCAGGATAAAAATCACAGGGTGAAAAGGCAGGGCTATTTTGGGGCAGGAACGCACAGGAACGGAGTTCCGGCTGGCTCCTGAGTTGGCCACGCCTTCAACCAAAACCTCTGGCACGCTGGCTACAAAGTACGCTGCCCTCCCCACATTATATAGAAGAGGGAAAGAGGCATGTTAAAATGCCATCTTTCCCTCTGGGGAGCGCATGGGATTTCCTTGTCATTTTCACTCCCCACCCCCAGCTAAGAGTGAAATATTTATTTATTTATTTATTCATTCATTCATCCGATTTTATACCCCACCCTCCCTGCGAACAGGCTCAGGGTGGCTTACAAGGGCACAATGTGCTGTATCCAATACAATAACATTTAAAATCAATTTAAAACCCATAAATTAAATCATAAGAACAATAAAATTTCAATAAAGTGCTTCCAGTCATTAAAATTCAGATGACAAGGAAAAGCCTTCCCTTCTCTAGCCAACATGTTGCAGCTGGAAAAGGGCAGGCTGGGAACTCAGGAACGTTGAAAATGCCTTTCTTTCCATCCCTGATCTGGGCGAGGGAAAGAAAGGCATTTATCATGCCCCCCCCCCCCCCCCCGCAGCTAGGCTAGGAGACTATAAAGGCGATTTGTCCAGCAGTGCCTTTCCTCGGCTGTCTGGTTCGGAGGGGGTGGGGTAGACTAGAAAGGAGATGCTGAAGTGGGGCGGAGAAGCTAAGGGGGGGAAGAGGCAAGCTTCTATGCCTGTCCTGTACTTTCCCAGCCCCACACCTAATATGCTAATGAGCAGGGGTCATTTCGTAGAAAAAGAGGTGCAGAAGCTCATTAGCATAGCTCATTTGCATAGCTCATTTGCATATGCCAC
This sequence comes from Lepidodactylus listeri, assembly GCA_029233225.1. Classification (NCBI taxonomy): domain Eukaryota; kingdom Metazoa; phylum Chordata; class Lepidosauria; order Squamata; family Gekkonidae; genus Lepidodactylus; species Lepidodactylus listeri. The sequence continues at coordinate 51,478,458 of JARCFY010000016.1, read as the reverse complement.
AACCCCCTAACATACCGGAAGTGTGTCAGAAGGCAACACCCACCCCTCAGGCTCCACTCCACAGGTGAGTGAAACTGACCTGCTCTTCCTCCATTCCCTTCCCCAGCCAATACTTTGTGCAATAAAAATAAGCGTAAAGAACACACCCTCATTCTCTTCCTGCTCCCTTGAAACCACCAGGTTTCAAGTAGACTTGAGATACCCAGGACATGTGCATCACCCATCCCTTCCCCTCCCCACAACAAGACACCCTGTGAGGTAGGTGGGGCTGAGAGAGGTCTTTTGAGAACTGCTCATGAGAGAACAGCTCTGAGAGAACTTGTGACTGGCCCAAGGTCACACCAGCAGCTGCATGTGGAGGAGTGGGGAATCAAACCCAGTTCTCCCAGTGGTTCTCCAACTCCTGACCACTACACCAAACTGATAGGGCGGAAGCTGCTGAAGGGTTGGTGAAATTTCTCCAGTACTTATGTGCCATGTGCCCAGATAAAAAATGGTATACTTAGAAAATTTATATGCCACCTTGAGCAAGTCTCTGGAAAAGCAGCACACAGTCATAAAAGGAACAATGATAAAATTATCAATATTAAAACAAGACATTAAAAACAATAAAGACCCTAGCAGGGCTTTCCCTGGGGCGCTGCGCCTCTGCACTGCTCGGGGAAGCTGAGGAGGGGGTGGGGCTTGGTCATGTGCCCGCCCCCTGGGCTCCTCACTCCCGGAGCTGCGCTCCTGTGTGCTCCCACTCCAATGGACCCCTGCTAATGAGATATGCTGTCAGGGCATGGCCTGATATGCTAATGAGTTTCTGCTGTTGAGTGTGGTCTACTATGCTAATGAGTTCTTGCTGGACTTTTTCTACAAAAAAAGCCCTGTGAAAAGGGACCTAAGTCTCAGTAATAATCCTCATGTAACTTGGTGCAGGAGCTTCGAGTTCCCCAAAGATGGATCTCAACCAGTGTATTTAACATACATGAACAACTTCTTAGGATCCACACACCATTTATTTTGAGTATCCTGTCAGTTTCCCTGATACCTCCTGGACTATTTCAAGAATACACTCCGGTAGCTTGTTTGCAAAACGCAGCCTAGGTGGGGGGAAAGTGTGAAATATCTATGGAGCTGTGAAAATACTGGCATTTTGCTTTAAAAAGGTAAGTACGCTTCCTCTTTAAATAATAATCTTAAAAGCTTTGCAGGATCTGTCAGTGTGTCAGACAAAAGTACTGCTTTCATTTTTCTATCCTTCAGTCAAAGCCCATAATCCCCTGACTACCTTTATATTTAAGTTTCTATAAAAATACATTTTCTTTGAAATTCGAAGCAATGTGATTGGTGAGGAATGCTAAAATTTGGTGTTATCTCAGGAAATGATCGTTGGGTATAGTGTTTGAGGCTGGCCTGTCCAACTTGCCACCACCCAATCTTGAATACAGCCTGTCAGTATGGAACCTATGGTTGCCAGCTCCAGGCTGGGAAATTCCTGGAGATTTGGGTGTGGAACCTGGAAAGGGACCTCATCAGGGATGTGATGGCATAGACTCCACCCTCCAAAGCAGCTATTTTCCCCAGGGGAGACGATCTCTGTCATCTAGAGATTAGTGGTAATTTCATGAGATCTCCAGGTCCCAGCTGGAGGCTGGCAACCCTAACAGCGAGCATAGTGGGGGTATAGAATCGTTGTCCCTATTTTTCTGGTTTTCTATTTTAATGGACCTATTCATGGGAAAGCTGGAATGTACCGCCAGCTGCAAATTGTACCTCCTGTTATATCCCCTTACAACTTCATTCTCCTGCATGTGAGACAAGATCCCACTTCTATAAAATATTCCCGATTCAGAGGCCTTAATTCTAGAGGGACACTAGGTTGGATTCATCAGTTAGAAGTAACCAGGGCTCATTTCGTAGCAGGAGCTCCTTTGCACATTAGGCCACACCCCCCCAATGTAGCCAATCCTCCAAGAGTTTACAGAGCTCTTCTTACAGGGGCTACTGTAAGCTCTTGGAGGATTGGCTACATCGGGGGTGTGTGGCCTAATATGCAAAGGAGCTCCTGCTACGAAATGAGCTCTGGAAGTAACTGCAGCAGGAAGTTTTACATGAAAATATTGTTTGTTTAAACTACACAGAGAGTTAAAGCATTGGCAGAGTATGGTACCTGAGAATGTTAACTGCAAGTTGGAAGGCCCCCAATTCAAACTGTACTGCTTTTCTATGAACTCCTTAGGTGACCTCAGGGAAGCCACTATCTACCTGTTTTCAGAATCGGCAGATCATTATACTGGCTTGCCTTACAGGGCAGTTACAATTATTAACCCAGTCTCTAAGTGCTCTAAATACTTGAACTAAGCCATATATTTGTAAAGTTGTAGTATTATTTAAGCTTAGGCAGTCATAGAGTTTTTATTTTATTCATTAGCTTGTATGGAAGCCATAAATATGAGAACTCTTTTTCTTAAGGTTATCTCCTAAAATAAAGATTTAAAATTGGGCAGACTGATCAGAGCAATGAAAATTCTGAGTGATAAATCCTATCCTCTAGAACATTTTACTGCATTATAAGCTATCATGAATGCGCTTAATTATTTATTGGACATAAGTAGCAGTGCGGGCTGTTGGACAGAATTCTGTATCGTCTTTTCATATAAATATGTTCCAGATTGAAGAGTCCATCTTTTATGAATCGGAATCACTATATCTTGTTTATGAAATATTCAAACCTGCTTTCTGGGAAGCTACTACCTTACTCAGAGCTCAGAGGCAGCCATGGAGGCTCATGCACATCCTCTCTGCAGTTGTTCTTTGCCCGCTTTCTCATGTTGTCCATCATACGTTCAAGCTTCTTTGCCATAGAAGTATAAAGAGGGAGGAATAATCAAAAGGGGAATCAGCTAAAGTTCTGGAAGTTTCAGCACCCAAAGTTTCAGTTCCGAATTTCCTGGTCTTGTTTCTGAAGAACTGAATCATCCTTTTCCCATTTTGAAATTTTGTACACAGCTTCAAATCCTTCAATTAAGGCCAAAAAAAGAGAGAACACAATCTTAAATAGGTATATATACAAAAGTATCAAGATTCTTTTTGTGTAATGTTTTACCAAATGCATAGGTATGTATGTACGCAGTGTAACAATATAAGCAATCATATGTATTTTCACCTTTATTGCTCTTTTGCAATGTGCTTGATCAATGCATGTGTCCATCAGCAACACAGAATGGGGAAGAGATGGAAAGGGAGCGAAGTAATTAAAACTCCCTAGCAATTTGCTTATGATCCAAATTGGCATTAATTTTAGAAATGACTCTCTAGTTGAGGAGTGGAGTAGAGACAAATTCCACAACAGTAAAGGGACAGAAGAGGGAAAACCGTGCTCATTCTTTAACCACAGGAAACAATTGAACCGGAGATACACAGTAAGATGTCAGAACACAGCCAAAAACTGTGTATGAAAAGCAAACCCCAAAACAAAAATTACTCAGTGTAAAGATATACATGTTTTGAAATTGATTGACCAGTTTGAGCGGCTGCATATGCATCATGTTGGTGCGAGAGACTTTATAGCATGAATTATAGGTTCTTCTTTTGATGAAGCATCAGCAAAACAGGGGAACTCATAGCTAGCCATTGTGTGAAGTACTGATAGGACCTGCTTTCTGAGAAGAAATATTGGTGGAACCTTATCCTCATTATGAAACGTTTTTTGTGGAACTTTTGTGATACAAGCATCTTCTGTTTACCCATAGGTGTGTCCTGTGTGAAAGCCAGTGTCTTTGTATTACATCATTTGGGAATTGTTATGATCACAACAGTAGAAAGGGATTTCTTTGTCCATTGATTATTATATTTGTTATTCTATTTAATAATATATCCATAAATCGAGTAGTTTTTGTTTTGGGGTTGGCTTTTCATACATAATTTCTGGTTGTGTTTTGACATTCTTTAACCACACCTGCCTTGTCCCCTGTTTTAATGGAAGAGTTAAAAGGCTGTGTCTGAGATCCGGGTTGCAAGGTGGCAAGCCTTACACTGGATAGAGAATAGCCTCTTGGACTTGAACTGAAGATATCAGGATACAGAATCCCTATTCAGAAGTGAAGATCACTGGATGTTCTTGGGCAAGTCATTATCTGTCAGCACAATATACTTACAAGGAGATTATGAAGGTGATAAAATGAGATAATCACATATACTTCAACCCAAGCTCTGTGGCAGATGGTCAGGACTAATAACAAACAAACAAATCAGATGCTCTGAATTAGTGATTGGAGCTAAGACAAACTATACTTAAATTGAAAGGAAAAGCAGAATATATATATATATATATATATATATATTAATGCTGGAAGGACATTAAATTAATGTTTATTGTACTCATTCAGCTAAATCATGTTGAACAGCTTTTCAGGGATCCAATGCCACCTCAGTCTACAGGTAGGGAATCACATGCTGAATGTTTCATCTTATCAGTATCTCCTCATCTGGGGAGAAATGGCATATCACAGAAAGGATTCTAGCCTAGCCTTCTCCTTAATGTGCTATATTTCTTTGACATATGAAGACTTTAAAAAAAAATGTAAATATAGCACTGAAACATGCTGGTCTCCAACCCTGGAGATTAAAATGTATTAGATTAAAATAGATTGAAATTGCTAAGTAAAGTTCTAATTTCCCAAGTTGATCACTGTCAATCTTCTTCTTCTTTCTGTAATAGTGTTCTGTCTTTGTCCACAATGTCATGATTCAGATGTGTACATTAATGAGATAGCTTGCTCACTCATACTCCAAAGCATCATTTGGCTCACGGAAATCCACAAAACGGTGTTTTGTAGCTTGGAAGACATCCCTTCCAGGTGAACTTGTGCTGCTTCACATGTGGCCTGGCTTTGCAAAAGCCCTTTAAAAGGGAAAGCTCCCTTTAAATGGCTTTTACAAAGCCAAGTTGCATGTGACTTGCATAGTCATGCTAACATGGCACTACCTGCTGAGTTGTGCCATTGTGGTGGTGCAACTCCGCAAATCAACTCAGTAGGGATTTAAAGTTCAGCATTATGTTAGACTAGGGATAAGGCCCGTTGTGGAAATAAATACAATGGGCTCTAGAAAGAGCCTCTGGGAGAGTGCCAAGGCCTTGGGCATTCAGTGTCAATTTGCTGTGGCAACCTCAGCAGAGTAAAACAACATAGAGTCCACCATTTTCTCCAGGGGAACTGATCTCTGCTACCTGAAGAGCAGTTGTAATTCTGAGTGATCTCTTGCCCTCACCTGGAGGTTGGCAACTGTGGTTCCCCAAGAGGGAATAGCTGGTTTGGAGGGCAGAGTCCATGACATTGTACCTGTCTGAGGCCCCACCTCTCCCCAAACCTCACCCTCTCCAGGCTCCACCCCTCAAATCTCCAGGAATTCCCCACCTGGAGTTGGCAACCCTATCTCCTTCCCAGCCAAGCATCAACCTACCTTAATTTCCCCCTCATTCTTTAGCTTTCCATTTCCCCCACACACACCTTGGGCAGCTGGGAACTGTAGGCCAGCAGATGAGAAAGCCCCATTCAACCCTGTGAGTGATAGTCCTTCAGTCCTCTCTCTGGAACTACAGCTCAATTGAACCTTATGAGGGAACATTTTAAACAAACCACAGACAGCAGCTGTCTTATAAACACAGGTAACTGCCATTTCGTTTCACCTCCCAACAGCCACTGAGGTAACAGTTGAACCTTATGGGGGAACATTTTAAACAAACCACAGGCAGCCATCTTTTAGACACAGGTAACTGCCATTTTGTTTCACCTACCAACAGCCACTGATGTAACAGTTAATACCCCCACTGGAGTGAAGCAGGAGAAGTGTCTTCGTCAAGAGAGAAAGCCGTCTGGCAGAAATTCTGACAGGGCACAGAGGCTGAAGGAGTGGGCGGGGAAGTGGAGCAGTCACAGCACCCAGCCAATGTCATGCGAGTACTCACAGCCAGTGGATAGGGACAGCTTCTGATTAACAGGCCAGGGGACCAAAGGCTGCGGTGGCATGCAGAATGTTTAGGAGCATGCCACCACCAACAGAGAATTATTATATAGAGAGATGAGAAAGCATGCTTGCACAAGGTGGTGTTCACATCAGGGGCGTAGACTTTTGGAAATCCCGGGGGGGCAGGGGCTCCTTAGCGCACACGCAAAGCATGCGCTAAGGAGCGATGTTCTCCCCCCCGGGAAACCACCCCGCCTCCCCAGGCCCTTCCGAGGCCTGCCAGCTGCTGCTGCTGGTGCCTCTCCCCCCCCCCCTGCCTGCCACCCCTTCCCTCTCCCTCTCCAGCAGCGGTGGCCGGGCCTTGGAAGGACCCGGGGAGGCGCGGCGGCAGGCGCTCTGTTTTCCCGGGGGTGGCTGAGCCCCCCGGGAAATTTTGGGGGGGTGGCTCAAGCCCTCAAGCCCCCCCGTACTCTACGCCTATGGTTCACATGGTTCCTCCTGTAACCCAGCTGTGTGTACTGCTCTTCATAATCCCTTGAAGCTGGTTTTCTGGGGGGAGTAGGCTGGATTTAGCCCTATTGCTACCTCTTATTTACTTATGAACTGATCACTGTAACTGAAGCTGGGAAGGCTGGTGGTGTTGGTCTGAAAATTCTTAAGAGACAGTGGTGAAAGGTCAAGAAGCTGGGAACAACAAACCACTCCATTCAGCATCCTGGTTGCAGCATTCTGTACCAACTGAAGTTTCCAAATGCTTCTCGAGGGCAGCCCTGTGTGCAGTGCATTTCTTTAATCTAATCTAGCTGTAACCTGGGCATGCACCACAGTGGCCAGATCTCTTCTGCCCAGGAAAGGCTACAGCTGGCTAACCAGTTGAAGCTGGTAAAAGGCATACTGGACCACAGCTGTCACCTGTTTATCCAGCACTAGGCCTGGGTCCAAAAGCACTCCCAGACTACAGACCTTTCCCTTCAAGGAGAGTACAACCCCATCCAGAATGGGTGACACCTTAAATCTTGAGTCATACACTCCGACCACCAGTAGTACTTCCATATTGTCAGGATTAAGCATCTGTTTATTAGCCAAGACCCACTCTAAAACTGCCTTTAGGCTAGGGTTACCAGTCCTCAGTTTTGGGGGCAGGGATCTCCCAGTATGGAACTTCTCCCCCCAGTTCAGGGCTATCAGAGATCTGGGGAAATTACAACCCCCCCCCCCCCCAAAAGAAACAACCAGGCAAGAAACCCAAAGTAAACATGATGTCAGTGGGCAACACTCTTGTTTTTGGGCAAAACTCTATGGTTTGAAGCTAATTCAAGGCATGCTGACGCATTGAGTCCCCACTGACTGGTAGCCCTCTCTGTAATGTTAAGTAGATATTAGAAATTTTTACTGTTCCAATCTTCTGCAGTTTTTTAATGAGAACTATAATCAGTTCACTGAGAAAGTTTCAGAGAAACGAAGGACTCCAGCCGGCAGCTTCGTCTTCAGTTTCGTCTGCTTTGATATTTTTACTCAGGACTTTTGACCACTTTTGAATTTTTTTTTTCAGTTTCACTGCTTTGATATTTCTACTCAGCTTGTCTTTTGACAACGTTTGAAAATTATGTATTAACTACTTCTTTGTGACTTGTTCCTTTGTTACCAATTGTTCTGTATTTAGTTTCCTACTCCGTTTAGGTCTTTTGACCACTTTTTGAAATTTTTGTATTAATAACTTCTTTGTGACTTATTGCTTTGTTACCAATTATTCTATAATTAGGTCTTTGGACCTTTATATGCCATTATATTGTACATTTATGTGGCAATTCTTCTATGGTTGAATTTAAATTGTATTAATAACAGCACATTAAAAGTTGTGCACTTTATTTCTTAGCAATAATTGTCGCACTTAGTATTGATGATTTTCTGCTTGTGTGTACAGTGCTTTTTGGTTATATTGCTTTGAATACTGTGTATATTGCTTGTTTGGTTTGTTGAAGCTAATTCTACCATAGAGTTTTGGCCACAAACCAGAATGTTGCCTCTGATGTCCCCGACATGCCTGGATCATCTAGAAGTGACATAGGCACATCACGTTTATTTCCTGCTTTTTCTTCCTTTCCTCTCAATAAGTGCTCCCCCACCCCCTGCCCGCTCAGCCAAGGGACCTGGCAACCCTAATTCAGGCAACAGGTCAAGGTTTCTACAGCATCCCTTGGATCAGCTGGATGCCTGAGATAGAGCAGAGTGTTATCTGCATATTGATGACAACCCAGCCCAAATCTCTGTATGACCTTACCCAGTGGTTTCATGTAGATGTTAAAGAACATAGGGGACAAGATGGGACCTCTTGAGAACACATAGGCCAAAGGCCAAAGGGCTGAGCAGCAGTCCCCCAGCATCACTTTCTGAAACCCACCTTCTAGGTAGGGCTGGAACTATTGCAGAATGGTGCCTCATTCCCCGCTCAGATAGGTGATCCAGAAGGATGCCATGACCGATGGTATCAAAATCAACTGAGAGGTCCAGGAGAAACGATGGAGTCTCATTCTGTCTGTCTATCTCCCAGTGCAAGTCATCCACCAGGGCAACCAAGGCTGTTATGCAGTGAGGGCCATGTATTTCCAGTCAAGGACATTCATCACATGGCTGGAAGCTACACCAGTTGGACTGGTTTCTCCTGACAGGTGGTCAATATATTTTAAATAATGAATATTGGAAAGACTTACTATATATTTGGATGAAATTAGACATGTGATCAGCCCTTCCCAAATATCTTCATATATGTTCGAATCTTTATTTATTAAAATATAATGCCACTTGGGTGTCTGTTGATGCTGTTACATTTGCATCCTGCATTATTTCTATGGAACACTGGCATAAACAAGATTTCTAGGCTAACACCCTCTGACCCATGGAGACTTATTATCAGGGTTGCTTCTTTATGTCTCTTCAGACCGACCTCTGGACATTATAACATCCAGGAACATTGCAAATGAGAAGCAATAAGAGTAGCCATGTTGGATCAGATAAATTGTACATCTAGGTTGCGTTCACATGGGCAATTCGATCCATTGCCCTTGCTATTCCCTTATGGATTTGAAGTGCACTATCAGACAGCAACATCTGTCTGATAGTTGTCTGAGTCCCCTCCCCCCCTTGCTGTGAGTTTCTTTGATACCTGGGAAAGTCCAGTCCTGTTGGTCTGAGCTGATTCCAAAATGGATTTCTTGCTGTCTGGTCGCACTCTTGCACACTCAAGCCATCAGGCAGGTCTGACTGGTCTCTTGTTTTCTGGGCACCATTTAAAAAAAAAAACTAGTTAGCGATGATCATATAACTGCACATTCTCACCTCTCTCTCTCCCTCCCCCCTACAGGGGCTGCTCAAAACTTACTTTCTTTTTAAAAACTTTCAAAGAAAGACACCTCTGTTCTTCAGCTTTTTTCTGTCCTTTGGGGAAGGGGTAAATTGAAAAGATTACAGGGAGGATGGTAGTGAACTCCATATCCCCGCTTTCTCAGCAAGCACTTGTGTGCATGCTCAAAGGGAAAACTTTTTAAAAATAATGGCTGACAGCCTCATGAACTACATATCTCAGCAGGCTCATCCCTGCTTCTGGGCATGCTCCTAGGAAAAAACTTCTAAAAAAAATGGCCGACAGGCTGACTCCATGCTTGGTGCTGTCTGATCACTCCATGGCCAGTAAAATCGCTTTGAAGAGTGCTAAAAGGGGTGAGTCTGGTCAGGATTCTTTATAACAAAATAATCTGGCTCTATTAGAGGCGGGGCAACAGCGGATTGAACTGCCCATCTGATTGCAACCCTAGACCAGCCTCCTGTTTCCAACAGTTGCCCAACATGTGTTACATGGACGCTGGGCCTGCAGACAGCAACCCTCACCTGCTGACTGGTCCCCAGCATCTGTCAATCAGAGGCATTCTGTCTGTGAACTCAGAGGTCCTATTCACCTATCATGCCAGTGATAGCCCTATCCTCCAAAATCTAACCAACCTCTTTTAAATCTATCTAAACCAGTGGCAATCACATCTTGTGGCAGTGAGTTCCAAACGTCAATTGCCTGTTATGTAAAGATGCATCATTATGTAAGCTAGACTGTCAGGACTAGAGCACCAAAAAGGTTATTAAAAGGCCGTTGGGGTGAGCAATCTACATTGGGACTATGATGCTGGGTGTTAATTTCCCCTCCTTCGCCCTTTGGGTTCTTTTGAATGTTCATTAGAGAGAAGAAAAGGGCAGGCACAATGCTTGCAGCTGTCTTTTTCCCTACTAGGGCTTAACTAGAAGAACTAGAAGAACACAATTTATTTGGAAATCAAATGCAGGTTTCCACCTCCTACTGGCTGTAGGGCCAGATTACATGTTCAGAGTTCAAATCACAAAACAACATCATATATTATTTGGTTCTTAGAATTCTCCCTTCTAAAGGTCAGAACAGAATATCCCATCTGTCCCATACTATGCCTTGGTCACGTGGATGCACACCAAGCACAGTGATTCCTCCGCATGGCCTATAAATAACCTTTATCACATCTTGTCTAGTTACTTGAATGGGAGTGCACCACAAGGGACCACTCTGTTTACACACCCTACTGAGCTCTTTATTGTGTTGCAGTATGGGTCAAACAGAAACTTGTCAAGAATATTCCTTGTGAAAGAATTTTTAGCATGACACAAAACGATCCTGGTGCGGCGTCCCACCATGAAGCTGACCAATGTCAGGCATCTGAGTCACCGCAAAGGACTATTAAATATACAATGACAACGAAGAGGGTTAGAAAAGTATCCAAATATACAGTGCTCTTTTTTTTTTTTAGTTTCAAGAAGCTTGGTTCTAGCCTCTACCAGTGAGAAGTATTATTTTCTGCTACCCAGCATCAGTGATGACAAGAATACATATTTAGTATATGACCTTTATGAATTTCACAGTCTCAGATTTTTAGAGATCACAGGCTGGGTGATGCAGTGCATCCGGTAGTAATTAAATGAGATGAGAAATAGTGATGCTAGCATTCATTATTTTATATTGGGGTGGGGGTGGGGGGAGTAATAACACCAACAACAAGCTCGATTGCAAGGAGCTTTCTAATTTCCCAGGGTTCTGAAAATAAATGACTCTGCTGTCAATCGTGATATTCCCAATAAAAAAACTCTTATCTTCTTCCACACTGATTCTCCACACGTGACACTAAAGTCCTGGAATAACTGAGCAATACAGTCACCTTGAGAACTTGAACTGCATACCTTTTTAAATGGCAGATATAATCCTGTTGTCCCATGAGATGCATGTGTTTACTTCAGAGTCAGTTTGGTGTAGTGGTTAAGTGCGCGGACTCTAATCTGGGAGAACCGGGTTTGATTCCCCACTCCTCCACTTGCACCTGGCTGGATGACCTTGGGCAAGCCATAGCTCTGTACCAGCTGTTCCCTCAAGGACAGCTTGGGAAAAAGCTCTCTCAACCCCACCTACCTCACAGGGTATCTGTTGTGGGGAGGGGAAGGGAAAAGGAGTTTGTAAGCCGCTCTGAGACTCCCTTGGGGAGTGGAGGGTGGGGTATAAATCCAATCTCTTCTTCTTCTTCTTCATTCTTGTGTTTTGATCCAGATAGCCCATATTCTTCTGTCCTCCCACCCCCAGCAGAGGAATTCCAGTTTTCTGATAATTAATGTTTCAGTCATCGTTTTCCCATCCTTCCCTAGTTTTTCAGTTGCATGTGAAGAGAGGTATAGAGCATTTGGACACTGTTGCAGCAGCCTTCTGTTTCCCAGGAGGGAGCCAATGTTGCAAAAATCCTTTGATGACAGTACAAACAAACAAAAAATACCATGATGAATCTATAATATTATATGAATATATTACACATACAGAACATCAAGTGCGAAAAGCCAATAACACAGGGGCGTCGAACTCATGAGGGCCGGATCTGACATAAATGAGAGCTAGTTGGGCCGGGCCATGTGTGTCATAAAATGTAATGCCCGGTAGCGGAGATATAAACTTTATAAAGGACACAAACACAAAGGATTCTTTTAACTTAAAATAAAAACACGCCTGTGAAGCATTAGCATTCTTGCAATATTTTGTTTATTTAACAGTGTCTGATAACTGACTCCTCTTGCTCTGAATTATTGCATCAAAATGTCTGTGCTTGTTGCAATCTTGAGTATGCTGTTCCGGTGTGTGTCTGTAAGCTGCAAACCTACGATGATGCAACAGCAGCAGAACTGGAGGAAGAAGCAGAAGCCAGCCAGTTCCACTGCGGGCCTGACAGAAGCCCTCCGGGGGCCTGATCCGGCCCCCGGGCTGCATGTTTGACACCCCTGCAATAACATATAAACATAATAATAACCCTATAAATACTAAACCATAAATAAAGTTCATATGAGTCAATTCCAATGATTAGTCATAATGACAGGAAGTCCTTTCAATGAACAGAACAAGTTAACAAAATATTTAAAAAAATTACAAGATTTTTATAAAGCATAGAGTTCCAATCCTGTCACGCTTCCTTCTGTTGAAGCTATTGCTGAAAAGCCCAATGAATAATCGATACATGTTTCAGACTTTTTCAAGAGCTGACAATCCCTAAGGATGATCCTATGTGCAAACAAATAATGAAACTAACAGGAGGGCTCACCAACTACCCCCCCCCCCAAAATCTGATATCAATCAGAATACTCACAATTTCCACTGTAACCAAGGTACTTCAAAGATAGAATGGGGACAGCCTTCAAATTGGGCAGCAAAATTAGGTGCCTTCTCCTGAAGCTCAGCGTTCTAAATGATGCAACCCTTAATCTCCAATGTAAACAAAGTACTTCAAAGATGGAATGGAGCAGCCTTCAACCTGGGCAACAAAATAAGTACCTTCTCCTAAGGCACAGTGTTCTTAATGACCCAACTCATCAAGTGGAATAAAATAGCATTCTGGTATGTCCTCATGTAGTTGGTAATTTATCCTATTAAAGGGAACTTGTTCCATTATGATGTCTCCAAATAACTTAGCGTGTGTGTTACAAGATTGCTCTAAGCTGTGTCTAGAAGCATCCTCAATAGTTGTTCTAGTTAAGCCCCAGGGATTCCGGAATTTTTCCAAAGTAAAAATCTAAGTACAGTGTGCTTCCTGCTGATGTAAAGATATACTATAAACTATTTACAAGAAGCATCCTAAACCGCTATTCTGATTTAACCCTGCAGGTTCCAGTATACTGAATTTGAAAATAAAGCGTGCTTTCTGATGGAATAGAAGTCTTGTCAGATCCACTTTATTATAAGGACGTGCCCTCAATATGTACAGTACTACAAACTTAAAATCTTCAGGTTGATGTTGCATTAATAAAAAATGTTTCACTAATGGAGCCTCTCTAGTTTTGTTCTTGATTTGTGTTCAAGCGCCCGTGTTCTCACTGTCCTCATGGAACTTCCTACATAGACTAGATTACACGAACAGAAAATTGCATTAATTATTATTTGAATTAGAGTTATAAAATTCCTTAATTTGAAATTTGTAACCATTAGGAAAGTTTACTTCTGCAGTTTCCCACACGAACTTGCAGGCAGTGTGATTCCCACACTTAAATTTACCCAAAGATGTTGGGTGGGATTGTATTGCTCCAGCCTGGCTTGGATGTCTCGGGGGGGGGGGGGTGTTAACTGAGCCCATTGACCAGCAGGCGCACTCGTTTTTGCCAACGAAGCACCCCTATGTTGGAGGGTCTCAGGTCTCGCAGTATTCCCCCTGAAGCTCCTGAACTGAGAAGTGAGCTGCTAGGAAGTGAAAGAAGATCAAAGACTAGATGCCATCCGGCATCTCATCATTGCAAGAACCTCCCAGTGACCTTCTGGCAGGATCGCTTAGTGTTTGGCTTGTGTGCCTGGCCTGAGTTCCAACCAGAAGGGCTGGGAGCTGAGTGCCCAAAATATTACATTATCCTGATTACAACATCAAGCTCTATTCCACTGGCCACAGGCTCACCCAACTGGCCTGAAAACGTTTTGATGTGCTGTGGTTTCTTTGTTGCTAACTCTTATTTCAATATTAATTTTTAGTTAGCTTAGGTACTAGATTAAGTTGATTTTGGTCTAATTGGATGAGCACAGGGGGAAAAATTGTTCCATCCATCATAAATTATATATTTAGTCTTGCTTGAATAGGGAAGGAATGTGAGAAGGGGAGGTTTGGGTGGGTAGTCAGATTAGGTGATTAGTATGGGCTAATTAACTATCTAATTAGTATGGGCTATTTTTTTCTGGCCATTGTGTTATTGTTGTGATTATACTATTATTCTGTTGTATTATGGGTTGCTGAGGCAATGATGGGGGTGGGATAGGATATGGAGTCTAATGACATCATGATGGGTGCTGGCCCTGGGGGCAGAGGGAGGTATGGCAGTGGGAGAAGTTCTAGAAATGGAAAGAGACAGAGATACAGTCATGCTCAGTCCCTTTCCCACCTTCATCCCATCCTGAGACACTCTGGTATGAAGGCTAGGAACTGCTTTGTCACTGATATTGTGCAATACTAGATCCATCAATAATAAGACCAGTGTGCTTCAACATTTTCTTGCAGCACAAAAGGTGGATCTGGCTTGGGTGACTGAGACCTGGGCTAGGGAGGGTGAAACTGTTGCAAAAATTGACCATGGCCAGGTTTCTTGGGGGAGGTAGCTTTGCTTTTCTGGGAAGGTTGCTCCTTCAGACCACTTCCCACCCCAAAGATCGCCAGCATTGATTGTGTAGGCCTTGTGTGGGATGCTAAGGAAAGCTTGGACATTGGTTTGGTGTACTGTCCACCTAGCACACCAGCAGACAGCCTACCAAGCCTTTTAGAGGGTGGTAGCTGATTGAGCCTTGAGGTATCCAAGACTATTAGTTCTTGGGGACTTCAACACCCATGGTGGCAGAGCTGCTGCGTCTATTCAGGCTTTTGACCTCCATGGCAGCAGTAGGGCTTTCCCAGTTTGTGACAGGTCCCACACATCAAACAGGCCACACATTGGATTTGATCTTTGGGGCGGGGATAAATGTGGCCCTGTCTTCCAAGGATGATGTGCCATGGTCTGACCACTTGGTTCTGAAGGCCCAGCTAGGCATCTCTGCCTCTTCCTGTCTGGGTGGTGAGCCAATTTATGCTCACTCACTGAGACTTATGGATCCAATTGGATTTCAGAATGCTCTGCAGGATCCGATGCCTTCCAGTGGCTCATTAGATGAGCTGGTAGAGGACTGGAACTCCCGTCTCCATGAAGCCATCAATGGGGTTGCTCCCCAGTGTCCTCTGAGATCTCATGGTAGATCATCCCCCTGGTTCACTTCTGAACGGGGGGATGAAACAAGAACTCAGACGACTTGAGTGAGTTTGGTGGCAGGATCGTGATGAAGCTGCAAGAGCATCCGATAGGATATTTATGAAAGCCTATGAGGTGGCATTAAAGGCTGTGAAGAAAGAGTTCTTCTTTGCCTCTATCACATCCACTAGCTCACACCCAGCACAATTATTTAGAAGTGATTCGGTCACTGACATCCCTGACAAAAGGAAATTAAAAGAATAGAAATTTGACAATTGGTTGTGAGGCATTTGTGAACTTTTTCGTGGATAAAGTTCTGTCACTCTGCCAGGACCTGCCTGCTAACATTGCTACAGTTAGTAAATTGGAGGCCCCATGGCCGTCTTTGGATTCAGTTTTAGACACCTTCAGCCTTCTCTCCTCTGCTGATGTTGACAGGATCCTAGGTGCTGCCAGATCAACCACATACTCCCTTGACCTATGCCCCTTGTGGCTGGTGAAGGCTGGTGGTGAGGGAACACAGGTCCCTTTGAGGGAACTTATCAACCAATCCCTGGAAAGAGGGACTTATCTGGAGGGCCTAAGGATGCCGTGATGACACCGCTTTTTGAAAAAGCCAACTTTGGATCTTTCTGATCCCACCAATTACTGCCCAGTTTTGAATTTGTCATTCCTGGGTAAGGTAGTTGAGAAAATGGTGGCTGAAAAGCTCCAAAGTTTCCTGGATGAGACATCAGCACTGGATCCGTTCCAGGCCAGCTTCTGCCCTGGCCACGGGATGGAAATGGTGTTGGTTGCCTTGGCAGATGATTTCCATAGACAGCTGGATCAAGGTGGGTTGGTGCTGCTGTTGTTATTAGATCTTACAGCAGCATACAACATGGTCGATTATGATCTTGTGACCCACCCCCTTGTCAGCACAGGAGTTCATGGGGTAACCCTTCAATGACTTACTTCATTTCTCCACGGTTGGGGACAGAGGGGGATGATGTCCTCTAGATACCCCTTTGAGTGCAGGGTCCCTCAGGAGTCACTTCTTTCCCTGATTTTGTTTAACATCTATATGTGCCCCTTAATCCAGCTGGCATGGAGCTTTGGGCTTGGGTGTCACCAATATGTCAATGGCAGCAAGTTGTATCTGCTTTTGGATGGCCACCCAGATGCCACCCCAAAATATCGGGCCATGGGTTTGGAGGCCGTGGTGGGATGATTAAAAAAAGAGCGGGTTGAAACTGAATCCAAAAACGACGGAGGTTCTGTGGCTAGGGGAGGGGCTTCAGGGCTTGGGTTTATCTTACTGGCCATTGACGGGGCGCCATTGACACTGGCACAGGTGTGATCTTGAACATCACCTTTAATATGGAGGCCCACGTCACACATACAGCCAGGCTGGCATTTTTCCATCTATGCCAAGCCTGGCAACTGGCCCCTTTCCTGTCACATTCTGACCTAGCCACAGTAATCCACATGACAGTCACCTCCAGGCTAGACTACTGTAACTCACTCTGCTGGCCTGCCCTTGAGAGTGACCCAGGAGCTCCAACTGATCCAAAATGTGGTGGCACACATCCTAACAGGAACATCATGGGCTGTGCATATTTGACTTGTGCTGTGCCAGCCGCATTGGCTTCCAGTGGAGCACTGAGTCAAGTTCAAGATTTTGGTTCCGACCTTTAAGGCCTTGAGCAGTCTGGGACTGACATATCCACCTCATCTGTTACATCCCTGGGAGAGCATTGCGCTCTTCACAGAACAAATTGCTGGTGGTCTCCAGCCCTAGAGATATCCAGTTGTCCTCAACCAGCACAAGGGCCTTTTTCGCCCTGGCCCCAACCTGGTTGAACTCTGTCAAATTACATCAGGGCCCTGTGGGAGTTTATGCAATTCCACAGGACCTGTCAAGAGATGTTCTGCCAAGCATTCAGTTGAGGATAGCAATGGTTGACATCATGGCTGGCACCCTACTTGGACACCAGTTCCTTGTGGAGCCTACCCCCCATATGTGTGAAGCACTCACAGATCAGATGGGAGGGAACTGCAAAAATTTTCACCACTTGCTTTTAATTATTGTATAATGCTGGATATGGACTTTATATGTTTTTATGGTTGTAGAATGTTGTACATCCCCTAGAACCCCACAGTTGTGGGGATCAGGTGAATAATAAATGTAATGTAATACATAAAAAAATAAATTTGAGGAGCCCATGGGATTTTGAGTAAATCAACCACCATATGCCAGTGATGATAAATGATGTTTCTAATGGACTGTGCTAAATTGGTAAATTCCATGCTACAAAACAAGCCTGTAGGACTATCCTGACTAGTTTGTGCTAGCAGTGAAGTCCTATCTATTACCATAGCTCTGTCTTTTGATTGTTTAAGAACTTCCTGCCAGTACCTCTCTTGACAAGCTGTTTCTCCAAGGTTCTAGTATCTGTGAGGAAATTGCTACAATGAGTAGAATTCCTCTTAACTCCTAAATATTGGTCATATGGAAGATTCTTTTTTAGCTGTGCAGAGTGAAAAGAGGACAAATGCAGATATGAATTACAGTTTATATAACTTGAAGGCTACCATGTTGCTAGAGGATCTGTATAAAACTGTGTCTAAATGTTGTATCTCATGAGGGTCATTCCATCCTTCAGACCTGATATGATCGTGCAATTGGTTAATCCATTCAAAAAAATGATAAACCCCAATAGGATCATTTAAAAAGACCAGTGATCCCATTAAAGACCCATTATCATAAAATTGGATATCTCTATTTGTCCTGCATAGTTTCCACAATTGTGCGACACTTGTTAGTTCTTAATGTTTTTTTTCCAACATGATGGTAAAAAACAGGGATGTTGCTTACTTTTACAAAATTCTCTTAGCTGTTCTCAGAACACAAAACATTTTTTTAAAAAAAAATTAGGTATTTATCACATTTTTTCCCCTTCCACTAATTCAAGCCAGCATTTACAGGTCAGTCATATTTTATTCACACAAAAGTTCAGTGAAGCCAACTACTCTATGAGATGTTGAATTATCCAAGACTACTCATTGTGCTAACTCATGATCCAGTGAGAAGGCATTTTTTTAGCCCAGGTATCTCCTAAATCCATCACTCTCTCTACTATTCACACTCCAAAACAATCTGCTTCTACTCTGTCTATTGTATATTTAATAACCCACCACTTCCAGGTATGTGGACTTCCCAAATGGAAGATTCGGGAGTATCAAATCTCTATTCTTGTTTATGTTTTTATGTTTTGAGTTCAGTATCTGTGTGTATGTACGTATGCATGTACTGCCCTATGAATGTGTACTGCCCTATGAATAATGCAAACATCATCCCTCTGTTTTCTCATCCTACATATTCCACCATTGTTATGTAATTCGTCTACTGTATCATCACTGCTCATTGGACAATCCTTAATTCATCTTCTGCCTATGACTCATATAACATAGACTGCAAACCTTCTGTGTAAGAACCATGGAACTTTCAAGTTAAGTATAGTACTGATGGAACTATAGTGCTGATGGTACTACAGTACTATACTATATAGTGATGATGGTACTATAGACCTTTTGCTTTTTAGTAGCAGTAGCAGCAGTGGCTGTAGTAGTAGTAGTAGTTTTATGACAGTGAAGGAGAGAGAAAATCTAATCAGTCCTTTAGACAATCAGTCATCAATGTCAATAAGCCTAAAGATAAAATCTCCAGTAATTTCAACCGATTTTTTTCATAGGGATGCTTGCCAGTCTGAGTACCTCAGCTCTTTGCCTTTGAGTGATATTAGCACAATGTTGGACTACCCTGGGTGCTGTCATTAAAATCCTCTAGCAAAAAAGATAGCCCCCTTTTGTTCAAACAGAAAATGCTGTGGTAATGCAATTCAGATATTGCTTGAAATCTTTCTTATAAAGGCTTCATGCTGACTACAGAGGGGTGACATGGAGTGTAAGTCAACAGAACATTCAGCTTCTATACCCAAGCAATGGAAAAATCCAATTCCCTTAATGTGGAGTGTTCACATGTTGTATCTTTTCACTGTTACAATACAATCAAAGGGAAGTACAATTGCAACCCTTGAATATTTGAAGTGGAGAACAGAACACTAAATCCCAGTGCTTGCTGTGTTAGCTCTGTTACATGATGGAAAATAATATTTCAGGAAATCGCTTCATTTAATTAAACTAGGTCTTCTCAAACTTTGTCTCAGTGAGTATCTGTAAGCTTTAAATAAAGGGATCTTAAAAAAAAAAATTACCTAACTGCATTTAAGAGTAAAACCAGGCCAGATGGTCTAACAGCATTCATTTTCATCCTCAACATGGAAAGCAACAGATCAAAAGGAACAAGATGAAGTTTGGCCATATGGGCCCAAGAAGGAACTTGGCCTTATAGTCTCTGAGAGGAAATGTGAAGCAAAAAAAACAACAAAAATAAAGGGTTACCAGTCTACCCCCAATCAACACAGAGAGTGGGCCTCATAGCTTTTCATATTGTATTGATTGGAATGTGATGGCATATATTGACACTATTCCACCTCAATAACTATGGCTTTGAAGCCAAATCAAAGAGGAGGTTGGGATTTTCAGACAACAGTACCTCCCTGTCGTAGGTTCTTTCACTGAAAATTAGATAATTAATGGGCGTAATGGAATATGAAAGTGATAACATCAACTGTACGATATCTGGATTACCCAGTTTTTAAGCAAATGTGAGAATCCGGTCACCGAAGTTCCCACTGTGTGCACAGTCATTGTCATCTAGCACATATGACACACTGAGAGTTCTATGCCTACAATAATATCCCCCGTAGGGCAGGGCACTGATTGTGTGCATAATACTACTTATGAAAGGGTCAGACTGTTTCACACATTTCAGTGCGTGCACTGATCCTATGTAATTGTGACCTGTGGCCACATTAAGACATATTTCTATATGCAGATAAACACTGTTGTCTGTCCAGTTTTGAATGATGAAG
Source organism: Lepidodactylus listeri (assembly GCA_029233225.1). Lineage (NCBI taxonomy): Eukaryota > Metazoa > Chordata > Lepidosauria > Squamata > Gekkonidae > Lepidodactylus > Lepidodactylus listeri. Next base: position 51,458,236 of record JARCFY010000016.1, on the reverse strand, counting down.
CTGCATAATAAAAAGTTTATTTAATCTTCCCCATTTTCCCCATATCAGACAGAAAACATAGGATGTGTATGGGTTGCAGGAAAACTCACTTCACCTAAGGCTATTCACTTCAATGTGCTTACTGCAGATGCTATTCTATTATATGGTCTGTGTTAGTAGTGCTGGTAGTGTAACAGACAGAGGCTTTCCTTGCATTAAAGTGGACCTTGCACTGACTCATCACAGTGACATGCTGTTGTATACCTTTGTAGTGCAGACAGCTTCAGAGGCCCGCCGATCTTCTATTTATTCAGACAATCGCTTCTTTGGCAGGCCACCTCTACTCTCGTCGTGTCCGACTTCTCAATAGGATGTGGAGAATGTCAGAGCTGGTGTACAAAAACCAGTGGTTAGCAGAAGGGCACCAAGCCTTGAAAATGACAAAAAAGTGGTAATCTTCTGAAGCAAGCTATGGCAGATTTCCCCCATGCTATGAAATTATAGGAAGGGACACTATTCCTTCAAGAACACAGAGATGGTTCCAAGGGAGAAGATGTGTCTATTTTTTAAAAAATGAGATAAATTGACAGGTAGGACTTTTTTTCTATACAAGTGCACAGTTATAAAGATCAGAAGGTCTAGCCAGAACTAGCTGCAAACAGAGAAATGAATACACTGAAAAAGCAGAAAGATCACTTTGGGTTGTGGACTACATCTTTTGAATGCTGTTTCCAAATTGTTGAGACAGAGGAACAGATGGCTTATAAAAAGCCCTCAGGAAACTAGTTATTTTTTAAACAATAACAACAATGTTTGTATTAAGTGCAGGACACCATAATATATTGCAATAAATTGGTGGCCTGGAGCTCTTGTTTCAGGAAGAAGTATGGACACTAAAATACAATTTACATCCAGTCATTTCTGTTATGTTGACAACCAAGATAGATCTTGATCAAGATATACGGGTCGCAATAAAATTATGAGTCACCTCCTTCCTCTTCTGTGCTTGTTTCTGCCTTCATGCCACTTTGTGTAGCTTTGTAATAGAGTGTTTGATGAATAAATATGTCTAGCAGCCCTCCACAGTAGCAATATCAGAAGCCTACTGAACACCTGCCACCCTTTCTCCCTCAGTCCTTAGTGTAGTCTTCAGTCTGAGGCATTATACACTGCAAAAAGTAAACCACAGAAAAAGAAATAGCGTAGGAAGCCGGTGGAAAAGGTTGCAATTGTCATACATATGTAGGATTTCTTTTTTGAATAACTGTTGTTTCCTTCAGAAAAACAATGTCCAGGATGGCGAGATAAGGTCACTTCTTTTGCAATGTTCATGATAATGCCAGTTGATATCATTTATGCTAGTCTGAACGCCCAAGAACATAAAATCACTTTTCTTTTCCCTTTTTTTTGCATTTACCAAAGCGGGACAAAGAATGTGATTCATTTGGTTCTCTTTTCCTTGCAGCACGTTAGTTTGGAAATAACATTTCCGTTGCTATCACAAGGTGCACAATTCAAAAGTGCTAGGCAAATGAAGTCGTAAAGAAATGCCCTTGTTGATTTGAGTGGGGGGGGGTATGCCAATTCTAGGTAGAATGATGGGAGCCATATGAGCTCCATTCTAAAGCGGAGGCAGAGGGGGCGTTCACATTGCCACATCTGTCCTCCGGCGTCGGCGCGGACTCACCCGTCCGCGAGGCGCCGTCCATCCGCTTCAGCCGGAGACCACTTCTAACAGGTCTCCGGCTGGAGAGCCGCGCGTCCCTGCCGCTTCGCGGCAGTCTGGACGCGTTGGCAGTGCACCGGAAGCGGGGGCGGAAGTCTGGATGCCCCCGCGTCAGCGCGCCTCCGCCCCGGGACAGTGCAGCCTGTGGGAATGGACTGCGCCGGGCTGCTTTTCGCGCTGGGCTTTTGGCCCCGCGTCTGTCCCGGGGCGGATCGGCAGTCTGTCCTCGGCCCAAGTGCCCAAACTGCAACCCAAAACCCACTTATTTATCGCAAAGTGCCAGCACGACAATTTAACCTGAATACTGAGGTTTTAGTTTAGAAAAAAGAACTCACACATTAACATCTTTTGTCTTAAAAGAAAAACACAATAACAGAGCTTTCAATTATACAAACAACTTTTTATTGAAAGGTAAAAGTTTGCATTTGGCATGCTTTTGAACAATTCATGTGATTTTTGCTGTTGTATGCATGCTGATAATTTGTCTAACCTTGGCTCATACTTTGTAAGTTTGAGAGCAGCCCAGCCTCGAGTCTGTGCCGTCTTTTTCCTTTTAGAGACTGAGTGCCCAAACTGTGTGCGTGCCCACAGAGAGCGCTCTGAGTGCCGCCTCTGACACGCATGCCATAGGTTTGCCACCACTGTCCTATTAGCACCATGGCTGACATGGTGCTAGTTTTTTTTTCATGTTTAATTGCAGCTCTGTGATGCAGACAAGCAATGAGTCAAGAAGAAAAACCATCACTAAACACCACAGACCCCTTGACAATCTGACAGAAGTCCATTAAGTCCAGCATCCTGTTTCCAACAGTGACCAGTGTCAGGCTTCCCAAAAATACACAAATAGGACATGGAGACAACCATAGCTACCAAGAGGAAGGGGCTAGGAACATATAACAGACAAACAAACCAACCAACCAACCAACCCTGAGACTTGTGGAGCCAGGCAAGTCAAGTGACTGGTATTTGCATTGCATTTGGGTTTATCTGGTGATTTTGAGTATGGCCCAGAGGAAATCTTTATCCTATGGTCGCACTCAGAAACACTCAAGGAAACACATCACCTCAACGTTGCTTCCAATAATTGGTATTCATATTACCTGTGAAGCTGGAGCTATGAAAACATTTCCTTTTTAGCAAATCTAAGCCTTTTAAAGAAATCACCACATATTGTGGTAGCAAATTTCTATCATTAGTTATTGATTGTCTGCACTGAGTAACTTGAATCTACTGCTAACCAATGTCCTTGGGGGACCCTTATTTTAGTATTATGACTCATAAGAGAAAGAAAGATCATTCTATCCATTTTCTTCATACAGTGCATTATTTTATTAATATTTATCTTGTCTTCTCTTAGTATTTTCCCTAAACAGAACCCCACCTGTTGTGTTTGTTTAGAATATGAAGCAGTAATAGCTTGAAAAGGGCTCTGGTATCCTAAAGCTCCAATTCCTATTGGCTGATTAATAAAGACTCCCATTGGTCCTGAAGCCAATCTAGATACCCAATCACTGAGCCTTGCTTGGATCCAATAGTATTGCTTGTATATAGTTACATTGTTGAAAGTTATGTGTTCGAACAGTATAAATGAAAATGCTGCTCTCATAGAGCTGTCTTTTGAGCTGAACAATGTCACTGAATAAAAGCCTGTTTGTTTGGATTCATTGCCTCCTGCTCAATATTTAAAACCACCAAACACTTTAGCATATTCTTATAGAAAGATGCTCCACCTTCTTGATCATTTTGGCTTTTGGGGGTCCCCCCCCATTTCTTTAATATCTTTTTTTAGATGAGCTTACCAGAACTATATCGAGTTTTATAAATTGAGCCACACCATTAGGAACACTACTGAATTTGTAATCTCTGGCCCTGGACAGACTGAAAGTCTGCCGCGCCTCCACGGCACAGCAGACTGGGGCGGGGGGAATTCCCCCATGGTGCGGCATTCGCACGCTGCCGTAAGGAAGCCGCCCGCAGCATTCAGACTGCGGGCGGCTTCCTGAAGCGGCGGGCGGACGCCGTGTGGCTGCCCCTGCCCGCACGTGTTCACACCTGCTCCGGCGGGTGGAACGCGCGTGCGTGGTGCGCCGCAGCAGCCGAGCACCACTTTGAAGTGGTGCTTGGCTGGTGCGGGAGGAGCGCGGCGCCGGACACGATGTGTCCAGGCCGCCTCCTGGGGGCAGATGCGGCCGTCTGAATGGCCGCTCTGCTAATCTGTCCTCGGCCTCTGTTGGTTCATCTGTTGAAAATCCCTGTTTTGAATTCACTTTCCAAAACTGAATCTGTGACTATTTTGTGCTAATTTTTGTTCTCTTTTGCCATTTTTCCCATTAAAAAAAAGGCATTTTAACATCATTTTGCACCATCTGTGTATGAATAGCATATCATGTATAAAAATAACAAAATATTTTTAAAAGACATAAAAGAATTGGGAACTTCAGTAAGAAAAAAGTATATAATGAAAAGGTTTACTATAAAAATATACAAAACCCAAAAGAAATTAAAAATACCTGAAGGGAAGGCAGGATTTTTGGTGAGGGGGGGGGGTTGCCTCAGTAAGTAGCACTTTACAATTATGTTTTATCTCTTTTATTGTTTTGATGACTATTCAGCTAGTTTTGAAAGAGCACTTCATAATCTGCCTGGAGTTTCATGACATTGAATACTTTGCAATCTTCAACAAGCATGGCCAACTAAACACACTATCTTAACTTGTCCAGACCATTTATGAATAACTTTAATATCACTGAACCTAATACAGGTATCTAGGAGACTCCCCTGATGTTCTTATTTTCTTCCATTGTGGGAACTCAGTAATATTTATTTTAACCTTCTGCTTCCTTTTCTTTAACTAGTTATAAGAGGAATTTGATTCCTGTGAGGGATTGTGAAGAAATAAAAAAGATGGGACTTCCGGCAAGACTTGCGATAATGGCGGACGTGCTCCTCCGCAACTGCGGGGAGCGTGATCCGTACCCAGCGGGAAGAAGGGGCTCTGGACTGGTGCCGAGCCCCCAGAGACCCCAGTGAGGGGGCTCTGCCTGGGGTGGCATGAAGGGGATCTCTCCCTACGGTGGCGATCGAGGGATCGAGATCCCTTTTCATCACCCCCATAGGTTCCCCCGCCGTGGGAGCCGTATGGCTGAAAGTGCAAATCCGTGAAGCAGCAGAGAGTGCGAAGCAATGAGGCTGGAACTGACAGTTACGCATGGAGAAAATGTGAGTCTGAAGTAAGAAAAGCAGAATACAGCGGGAAGACGGCGGGAGGAGTGAAACCCACCCACCCCTCTCCAGGACTGGCGTACTTACCAGACTCTTCACGTGGTGTTACTGCATGAATAAAAGCCCATCCGCCTTGCTAGATGGCAGCATCGCTCACTTGGAGATATAAACTTTAAAAGGACATAAGTGCTGTTCGAAAATTTGCTCCTTTCGTTCATCTTATCTATCTATAAACAAAGAGCGCAGCCTCAACAATGGCGGGGAAACCGAAACCTTCCCCCAAACTAGGAAGTACAGCTCCGAGTGCAAAGGTTGATACCACAGAGATGAGCGCGGTGTTCTCCTCGTTATTGCGACCTCTAGTGGACCAAATGACAGCTCTCAACGTGAAGATGGACAAAATGCAGTTAGAACTAAAAGAGTCGAATAAAACCACAGAGAAGCTGCAGCGAGAACTTCTGGAAGTAAAAACTTCAGTAAAAAACCAAGACTCAAGACTACAAAAGGCAGAGAAGGAAAAGGCCTTCCACCATGATCAGCTTTTGAAATTACAAATGGAAAGATCGAATTTTTTCCTAAGACTTCAGAATGTGCCAGAAAACACAGGAGAAGACCTTAAAAATTTGCTAAGTGAAGCACTTGAACCAGTGACAGGCATGAAAGCAGCGGATATAAAAAGCGATATGGATATGGTTTACAGAACCTATCCAGATTATACTAAAAAGAAAAGCCTGCCTGGTGAAATTATGATAAGGTTCTCCAAAAAATCTACAAGAGACGTGGTGCTTAGGACCACAAACAAAGCAGCTCTGAAGATCCTGGGAGAAGAAGTAAAAGTGATGAAGGATATCCCATTTGAAATAAGGAAAAGAAGGAAAGCCTATGGAAAATTGACATCTTGGCTCCAGTCTGAGTCTATCATCTATTGCTGGAATACTCCAGAAGGACTATGCTTCAGCATCAAAGATAAGAAGTATAAGATTGACTCTGTTCAACAAGCGAAAAAATTTCTGGAAAAAAGCAAAGAGCAGAAAACTGGGAGAGACTCAGATGGTTCACTGGCCTCGCAAGAAAGCATGTATGGATTTGATAGCTCAAAGAGTGAAGAAGAAGTGTCTGACTCGGAAAAAGGAGCAGCAGCTCCAAAAGTAGATGAGACTGTTAAGACAAGAAGAGGACGAAAAAAGAAATAGTGATTAAACTGTTTTATTAAGCATTGCACCTATGTATTATAAATTGTTTAATTAACCATATTTCTCTAGGTGGGCGTGCCTGCCAAATAGTTTTGATAATTTTTATAGTAGCAGTAACAAAATAATTGAAATTTATCCAAGGTTCTAAATGCTTCATAATTATATTATGTAACATGGTAGTATTAAGCAAATGATAAAGTACTCTCTGTATAAGGTATATGTAGCTTAGATTATAGCGTATTAGTTGTAGATATAGGAAAAATCAAAAAAAAGAAAAGAAATAAAAAAGATGTATATATTTGTGTACATATAATAATTGCAAATACAGAAGTGTACGTATTAAAATGAATTTAAGGTCCATATATGTATTAGAAAGCTGAACATCTCACAAATTCAGGGTTTGTAAAACTGAACAATTAGAGAAGAAAGATGGAAAATATAGCTGCCGTATTGGTCCCTTAGCCTGGTTAGAGAGGAACTAATCACACAGCAGAGAGAAAGTAGCAATCCTATTGGCCCCTTTAGAAAACTTTCATAGGAGCCAATTAAAAGTTAGATTTTTCAATTCCTCCTTCTCTATATAAGTAAAACTAGCTTGGTCAGTCAGAGAGGAAGAGCTCTGAAGGACTTCAGAAAACAAAGACAGGGTTGAAATTGAGGCTGAGGACAGACTGCCTGTCTGCCACACCTCCGCGGCGCGGCAGACTGGGGCGGGAGGAATTTCCCCCACGGCGCGGCGTTCGCACGCTGCCGGAAGGAAGCCGCCCGCAGTGTTCAGGCTGCGGGTGGCTTCCTGCAGCGGTGGGCGGACGCCGCGCAGCTCCCCCTGCCCGCGCATGTTCACACCCGCTCCGGCGGGTGGAACACGCGCGCGGCGCACTGGCTGCTGCGGGAGGAGCGCGGCGCCAGACGCGATGCGTCCGGGCTGCCTCTTTAGGGCAGAGCGGCCGAGACTGCCAATCTATCCTCGGCCTGAGATACCTGCAGCAGAGAATTCACTCAAGAAGGGGAAGGTGCCTGAGAGCTGAGGAAAGAGTAGACAAGAGAGGGCTGAATAGCAGTGAAGACAGCCAGTCCTGGCAGCCTGTCAACAGCCAGTCTCAAGGCAAAGTCCAAAAAGGGAGGTGCTGCACTGAAGTCCTGGGGAAAGGAGATCCCCTCCCCATCAGAATCCTGGCAGTAAAGGCCTCAGAAAATTAAAAGTTTGAATGAATACAGAATAAGAACCAAAACCATTTTCCTGTACATAGTTATGCATTTTTCTATTTTTCTTGTTAAGTTGGTGTTAAATATTAAATAATACAGTTTGTTTGGAACTGAGGAGAGACAAGTTGTACTTTTACTTGGGAAACAAGCATCTAAGGCCTAACTATGCTAACCAACTCAAGCAAACTGACAGGAACATTGTAAAAATATTTTTGGAAGTCATAGTATATAATGTCTACTGGATCTCTTTTGTCCACACATTAATGAATAATAAAAAAGGAGGGGACAACAGGGTACTGCGGTAGGACTTTACATAATAAAAGCCGTACTATTTTTTTCCTCAGCAAAGTTCTTCTATGTTTTTATAGAATCATACGGTTGGAAGGAACCTCCATGGTCATCTAGTCCAACCCCCTGCGCAATGCAGGAAATTCACAAATACCTTCCCCCACACCCCCAGTGACCACCCCCAGTGTTCCATGCCCAGAAGATGAAAAAAAATCCATCAGGATCCCTGGCCAAACTGGTCTGGAGAAAAATTGCTTCTTGTCCCCAAAGTGGCCATTAGTATTTCCCTGGGCACATAAGAAAGGGCCATAAGAACTAAGCACTGATGAAACCCTTCCTGCCCTCCCATTCATGATCTGCCTTAGTTCACAGAATCAGCATGGCTGTCAGATGGCCATCTAGCCTTTGCTTAAAAACCTCCAAAGAAAGAGAGTCCATCACCTCTTGAGGAAGCTTGTACCACTGAGGAACCACTCAAACTGTTAGGAAGTTCTTCCTAACGTTTAGCCAAAAACTCTTTTGATTTGATTTCAACCCATTGGTTCTGGTCCGACCTTTTGGGGCAACAGGAAACAACTCTGTACCATCCTCTATATGACAGCCCTTCCAGTTCTTGAAGATGGTGATTATATCACCTCTCCATTGTCTCCTCTCCAGATTAAACATACCCAGCTCCTTCAACCTTTCCACATAGGACTTGGTCTCCAGACCCCTCACCATCTTTGTTGCCCTTCTCTGGACACGTCTATATTCTTCTTAAATTGTGGTGCTTCCGGCGGGTGTGAACGTGCATGGAAGCGCACAGCCGCGTGCCATGCTGCCACCAGGAACTGCCCGCAGTGTGCATGCTGCGGGCCGCCTCCTCCCCAGAATGCTTGTGCCGCACTGCTCACAGTGCAAATGGCAAGCTCCAGGACGCTTCGCCCCCAGCTTGCTCCACCCCGCTTTCCTGGCGTGGTGCAGTACCAGTCTGTCCTCGGCCTGGTTATTTGTTTATATTCATCCTTAGTTATAAGGCCCTCCTTCCATTTCCTAAATGAGTCTTTTTAATTTCTCAATTCTTCAGAAAGCTGTTTATGAAGCCACCTTGGCTTCTTTAGGCTCCTCCCATTTTTTCCTTGTCATAGGAATAATTTAAGATTGTGTTTTCAATATTTTGCTTTTAAGAAACTCCCACCCATCTTGAACTGCCTTCTCTTTAAGTATTTCTGACCATGGGATTCTACCCAGGATAACTTTAATTTTGTCCAAAATTGTTTTCCTGAAGTCCAGCCTCTATGCCTAATTATGTACAGGTTTTCCCTTCTTCTAAAATTCTAGTTTTATTAATGGTTTCCATAAATCTTTCTGGAACAGAGGTTAAATATGCCTGTAATATCCTGGATCTTTCTGGGATCCATTGCTGTTACTCTGGCTACCAGGGGTCCTTTCATAAAAAAAGAGGTGCAGGAGCTCATTAGCATAACTCATTTGCATATGCCACACCCCCTGATGTCACCGGAAGTGTCAGAAGGCCACACACCCCTGACATCACTGGAAGTGTGTTAGAAGGAAGAAAGGAAGGGAGGGAGGGAGGGAGGAAGGGGGGAAGGAACGAAAGGAACAGGAAGGAAAGTAGGTAAGTGGGGGAGAGAGAGAAGGAAGGAAGGAAGGAAGGAAGGAAGGAAGGAAGGAAGGAAGGAAGGAAGGAAGAGGAAGGTAGGTGAGTAGGTGGGGACACAGAGAGAGAAGAAAAGGAAGGAATGAAGGCGGGAAGGAACAGGAAGGTAGGTAGGTAGGTAGGTGGGGGAGAGAGAGAGAGACATTGAGTGGGGTGAGTGGGAGGGAGGGAGTTTCTTTGCGTGAGGGGGTGGGAAAGGATTTGAGTGGGTTGGGGTGGGTTGGGGTGGGAGTTTCTTTGCGTGGGGGGGTGGGAAAGGATTTTTTTCCCCCGGCTGGCAGCCTGCCGCCGGCGCGGGGACATGGAGTGGGGTGGCTGGGTGGGAGGGAGGGAGTTTCTTTACGTGGGGGGTGGGAAAGGATTTTTTCCCCGGCCGGCGGCCTGCCGCCGGCGCGGGGACATGGAGTGGGGTGGGTGGGAGTTTCTATGCGCGGGGGGTGGGGGGTGGGAAAGGATCCTTTCCCCGGTGGCCTGCCGCTGGCGCGGGGACATGGGGAGTGGGGGGAGTGGGAGGGAGTTTCTATGTGTGGGGGGTGGGGGGTGGGAAAGGATCCTTTCCCCGGCTGGCGGCCTGCCGCCGGCACGGGGACATGGAGTGGGGTGGGTGGGAGTTTCTATGCGTGGGGGGTGGGGGGTGGGAAAGGATCCTTTCCCTGGCCAGTGGCCTGCCGCCGGCGTGGGGACATGGAGTGGGGTGGCTGGGTGGGAGGGAGGGAGTTTTTTTATGCGGGGGGTGGGAAAGGATTTTTTTCCCCGGCCGGCGGCCTGCCGCTGGCTCGGGGACATCGAGCGGGGGTGGGTTGGAGGTTTTTTATTTCCCTGGCCGGCGGCCTGCCGCCAGCTCGGGGACACTGAGCGGGGTGGGTGGGTGGGAGAGAGGGAGTCTCTTTGCGCGGGGGTGTGGAGCGGGAGAGGGTTTTTTCCCCGGCCGGCGGCCTGCTGCCGGCTCGGGTACATTGAGCGGGGGGGTGGGAGGGGGTCCGACCCAGCGGCGGCCCTGCTGGGGGCGGGGCTTTGTAATGTGCCCGCCCCCCAGCGTCTTCACTGGCGGAGCGGCGCTCCGCCTCGCTCCGGCCCCAACGGAGCCCTGCTGGCTACCCTCCAATCCTCCAACAAGAAGACAAATTTTAGTGACATGATCATATTCTTATTAAAAGATTTTTTAAAATAATAGATCTGTGTTATTTGAGAACCCTTGAATGTATACCATCCAGACTAGGTGATTTGTTAATGTTTAATTTGTCAGTTACTCATGTAACTCTATCTTGCCCTGGGGGTTTACATTTGGAAAATCCTGAGACAAAAATATACATGAAAATCACTCTATCAATTTTTTACTGTGATTTCCCAATTGGTAAACATAAACAAGAGATTCTTAGGCATTACAATCCCCCCCTTCCCAATCCATGCTGGGGTTTTTTTTATGTTTGGGTGCTTACTATCATCAGCAGCAGGCATCTTGTTTTTCTTCGATTCTCTTGATTTCCCAGGCAACGAAATTTTCCCATTTCAGGTACATGAGAAGAGTGCTCCTAGCCAATCATTTTTGAAAACAAGACCCCAAGCCTGGGTAAAGCAGCTTCAGGGAGAAGTACTCTGAAGAGTGTGCATCTGACTCAGGATCCCCAGCCTAACTGTGTTTTTTCTCTTCTGGCACAAAATAGTAGTAATTAAGGTACACCTACAGTGGATACCTAGTGTAAAGTTATGTGTCCCATACCAACTGGATGACTGATTCATCACATGCAATCACACACCATGTTTTGTTTTAAAAAAGAATCTTCCTGTTTTCAAAGACTGCAGTGATGGGCAGGAGGGTGGGTTTCTGCGAAGAGGAGTAGGAGTAGGAGGAGGAGGAGGAGATTGGATTTATATCCCACCCTTCACTACCCAATGGAGTCTCAGAGTGGCTTAGAATCCCCTTCTCTTCCCCTCAGCACAACAGACACCCTGTGAGGTAGGTGAGGCTGAGAGAACTCTCCCAAGAACTGCCCATGAGAGAACAATTCTGAAAGAACTTGTGACTGACCCAAGGTCACACCAGCAGCTGTATGTGGAGAAGTGGGGAATCAAACCCAGTTTTCCCAGATTAGAGTCCACACTCCTAACCATTACACCAAACTGGCTCTAATTTTTTCTTACTCTGTGAAAGAAAACAAAGGACCGCAACAAGGAAGAATGGTAAATACAGTGTTCAGTTTAGAGAAATCAGTTTAGAGAATTATACTTGTGTGGAGAGGCAGCTACTTTGGAAGGAGGGTCTATAAAATCAAACTGTTTTGTTCATTCTGTTTGAAACTTACACGCTTCTTAGATTACAGAAAGGACTATGTTCTATGCAGATTTAGTGCCATTATTTTAAAAAATAGGTGCCCCAGGCCTTCAAATTGGTTCCTGGTTCCTGGTGGAAAATAATTATCTCAAAATTCTGGAACCCCAAAAGATGGATTTGTCTGGTTTAAATAATGTTACATTTCTCCATTTACAAGGGCTATGATGATTCCACTGCAATTATAAACAGAGTTAAAACCTTTTAAACCAGGGGTGTCTTAAAACTAGCACAGTTGCAATATTTTGTTTATTTAACAGTGTCTGATAACTGACACCTCTTGCTCAGAATTATAGCATCAAAATGTCTGTGCTGTTGCAATCTTGAGTATGCTGTTCAGGTGTGTATCTGTAAGCTGCAAACCTACGATGACACAGCAGCTGCAGAACTGGAAGAAGAAGCAGAAGACAGCCAGTTCCACTGCGGGCCTGATAGAAGCCCTCCAGGGGCCTAATCTGGCCCACGGGCCACATGTTTGACACCCCTGTTCTAAACACTTTGACTTCAATGGCTTTAGAAGAGTGTAACTCTGCTTAAAATTGCTCTGTAAATCACCAGGGCTTCCTGTGCTTTCATACCTCTTTGCCTCTCCAACACCTGTAGTAGCCAATTAGGGTAAAAAAACTTATCTCCATCAAACAAGCGAACACCAACTCTTCACAATTCTCATTTTTCTGCCAAGGAATGCCACAGTTTCATGTGGCTAATCAGTTCTTAGTTTAATTTAACATATTCATTTTGTGAATAAGAGCTGCTTTTGCATTTCCACAGTGCATTCACAACCACACTAAAGAGACAATTACTGGATTGCTGACGAAGTCAAACATGTCCCAAGGTCAGTAGCAGGGCACACATCATTTATTTATGTATTTTAATTTTTTTAAAAAAATCTAGAACACCATAGCTCACCAGCCAACTGAAAGCCAAAACTACTGATGTGGTGATTTCCCCCCCTTCCATCAAAAAATAAATTAAATAAATGGAGGGTCATTGCAATAATAAAAAACCCTACCCCAGACATTGTAGCCTGAGTTCACCTGAATGATATACTGTTCCGAAGGATATCCTACCTTTGAAACCTTTGGCTAGGACAGACCCAGGGCCGGTGCTCCCATTAGACAAAGTCAGGCAGCCGCCTAGGGTGCAGGCCTCAAAGGAGCACAGAGCAGCATGGCCAACAACCCAAGATGGCAGCCAGCAGCTGGGTGTGCCATCCGAAGCTGCCTGCTGCCAGCAACAGCAGCCTCCCATTGAAGTCCAACTGCCGCCGCCATAACTGTCCAGCTGAGGGGAGGCGGGTTGGGCCCCTTTGGGGGGGCTGCCAACCACTGGGAGCACCATCACAGCAGCATGCACAAGCAACTGGTGGCATCCCAGGTGCAAGGTTTTCTGGTGGGTGGGTTTGCAGGAGAGGAGAGGGCAGGAAGGGGAAGAGCCTCTCTCTGCCAGGCATCTGTTTTGTTAGGGTGGCCAAACTGTGGCTTGCGGATCCCACCCCTGTGGCTCGCGAGTCTTTCCAAACCCCCATGTCTCCCCACTTTGAAAGTGGAGGGTTTTTAAATTTATTTAAAACTTTAAAAAAAAAACCCTAGTTGACAGGTAGGCGGGCAGCCAGCCGGGGCCTGCACACTGGCAGAAGCCCTGCCCCCAGCTTCCCGGAGCCCTCAGTCGGGCCAGGACAAGCTGGGGGGGCTGCATGCCAATGTTGAGGGTGAAGAGTCTGGGGTGGTCCTCTCTATGGAGGCCCAGGTCACCGTTACTGCCAGGTCTGCCTTTTTCCACCTGAGACAGATCAGGCAGTTGGCCCCTTGTGTCATCCCCCACGACCTGGCTGCAGTGACCCATGCAATGGTCACTTTTAGATTGGATTATTGTAACTCTCTCTATGTGGGGCTACCCTTGACTCAGCTCTGGAAGTTGCAGCTGGTGCAGAACGTGGCAGCACGGGTATTGATGGCAATTCCTGTGCAGGTTCATATCCACCCAGTGCTGCGTGAACTGAACTGGCTGCCCATCAAATACTGGATCCGTTTCAAGGTGTTGGTGCTTACCTTTAAAGCCCTATATGGCCAGGGGCCAGCATACCTTCGGGACCGCCTTTCCCCATATGTGCCTCATAGAGCACTGGGGTCTACCAACCAACATTTTTTGGTTGTCCCCGGCCCCAGGAATATCTGGCTAGACTCAACTAGAGCCAGGGCCTTTTTGATCCTGGCCCTCACCTGGTGGAATGAGCTCCCATATGAGATCAGGGCCCTGCAAGATCTTATACAATTCCACAGGGCCTGCAAGATGGAGCTCTTCCACCAGGCTTTTGAATGAGGTGGCAGAAATCCCTTTCCTTCCCTCCTCTCCCCTCCAGTGACCTGGACCTGAACAGTCATACAAGACCACCTATCCCCAAGACATCTAGTTAAACTATGCACAGCACTTTATGAATATGCTGTTATACTGTTCTGATCCGTTTCAATTGTTTTTTAACTGTATTGTGTACTGTATTCAGATGGTTTTCTGTTGTTTTATGATGCCAAATGCCCTTATAAGATGCCCTGAGCCTGCTTTGGCAGGGTACAAATAAAATAAATAAATGAAATGAAATGAAATGAAATGCAGGGGGAGTGCAGTATTCCCCTACAACATCCGTACCGTCAAACAGAGTGGATAAAGGTGTCTCCATTTTTGAAGAAATGAAATGCGCCCAAATTTAATATTAAAGTCTATGGGAGAACCAACAGGAAACAATAACATCAACAAGAACATGAAGGCATTTGGGACTGCAGCCACTTAGCCTGAAGAACAGTGGCACAAGGAAGAGGTATTTGGAGGCACAAGGAGGGTGAGGCATCTAGACAGGCAGGTAGAAGCAGGACGACCTCTTGGGACTGTCCTCATAGTGGTTTATCCCTCAGAATCAACCCAGGTGCCAGAATACATCTTGAACTTTCAGTGTAATTCTTAACCAGTTTGCTTATCTGATATCTAACTAGTAGAGAGTGTATCAAAAGTTTTCTTATTTAATTCATGCAGTAATGGCATCTGAACATGACCCCCCCCCCCTTACAAGGTAAGCAGAAAGTCTGCAGAAAAGCTGCAAGACAGAAATTTAGTAAAATAATGCTGCTGGAAGGAGATGTTGGCTGTGCCATGCAGACCAAATTTTTAGTGATGGCAATGTCACATGATGCCTTGTTCAGAAGAATAAACTACAGCCTCTTGTTAAACACTTAAAAGTTAAGCTGTACAGATAATAAATGATCCATAAATTTAAAACTCAGCATGAATAATTCACATTTTTTCACCTGCCAAAAAATTTGGATCAGACACTGCCGGTCCACAGCAATAGGTATCCAAATTATGTTTTATGTAATGTGCCTGACATACATTATTGGACCACATTATATTCCGTTAATTTGGCAGGGGTGGTGACGTGAATTGAAATGAGACGCTCAGATAATGGTTTGTGGCTGTGATGCTTCGGAGCAATTAGATAGTAAATATGCAGCCCTACACATGAGTAGTGGATAGGAGTGAAGGGTACAAGCTAGTGACTGCTCATGTGATTCAATTGTGTGCCTGACCAACATGGGGAATTTGTTTTGGCTGCTTCATGACGCTCCCCCTCCCCCACCTGCACCGTTAATGAATTCAAATGTACTGTATGATTCCAAATGCGGCCAATTGCCCTATGAGTGGCTGATGCTGTCAGTGACACACTGGGCTGGACTCTGATAACCGGGATCTGACATTTAGCAGAATGGCAGATCTGGAACCGTATCAGCTCTGCTGAAAAATGAACATGATGCCCAGCTGAAGGTACTTGTCATCTTTAGAGAGGAAAGTTGGCAGAAACAGTGGTCAGGAGACATGCTGATATCACAGCATTAGCTGGGGAGGCAGGCTTGCCTGACAGTCTTAATAGATTGTAATCAAGCCTGTTCCATAAAAGTCACGGCTACCTTGAATACCATTCTGTTTGTGGCTGTGTAGTGTCAGTGGACATGGAGAACAGTGTTATATTCCTTAATGCATAATTCATGCTGCACTCTGCTTCTGCAGTCGTTTCTGCTGTGTAGCCCCAGCACAGTTCAGACGAACAGTGACCTCAAGGCCGGCATGGTGGAAATGTGTGTGGCCACCAGTAGGCTATGGCCTGATAGTCCTTTCAGAGGCCGGGCCTGCCAGACTCTGCTTTTAGGTTTGCATAGGGTGGATTGCTAGTCACCTCTCAACACAGCTTCCTGTCAACCAACAAGATCCAAAGATCTGAGGGTTGCCTAGCTTTCAAAAGTTGCAGCACCAGCACTTGTCCATGGGATGCCTACAGGCAGGCTGTTTACTGCCTCGTTATCTCTAACTAGCACTCAGCTGAGAAATTGGCCGCGCAGGCCTGAAGCCGGAGGCAGAGTAAAAAAAAAAACGGCCAATAGAGGGAATTCATGGGGGTCTGTAAGGACCATGCAATGGTCTTCTGCATTCAAATCCACTACAGATATTCATGAGGATTCATGGCGCTGATCCCATGGCTGTTGTGATTTGTACGATTGCGGCAGTTTGGGAACAGGGTGCTGACCCTCAGAACAGAGATAGAGGTGCTGGCCCTCAGAATGAATGTGTGCTGCCAGACCTGTATATTTTAGTAGCATTCGTATAGGAACTGGTGTGGGATTGATTCCAGATGCTGGGGGGGGGGGGGGGGTTGCAGGGCTGAGTAGCCAAAAAGCAACAAATGGGTATATTACAGAGTGTCTGGAATCTGGAGAAAATTACCATGTAGAAATGACTGTTTACATTTTTTTTTTACACATTTTAGGAATATTTGAAAACTTGGAGATACACCAGTGCATGTTGACAGTTCCCCAAATGTGCCTGTGAGCACTCACTAGCGTGTGCCCAGAAAACGAGAAATTGTATAACTGTTTTCAGACACATTCATTCATCTGGGGTTTATTTATTTTATGAAATCTGTATATGAAATTAATTAAATAGCGAAAGCTTTAAAAGCGCATTGGCAGCATTCATATTTGAATGTGAACATTCACTACAACGTATAATTACATTCTGCCTTTAGAAGAAAAGAACCATCATTTATTTCTTCTCTTAACTGAGATCTTAAGATTGTATTCTTACTAAACATTATTGAAGATCACAGTGCTGTTTCACATATGCATGTACTTCAGTTGGTTTCCTACTCAGTGCTTGATGACCTTAGAAGAATGTATGAACTTTCACAGGACATTGAGTGGACACTGTAGCATTGATTTGTTCATTCATTGGTGTATGATCAGGTTTTCAAAGCATATAAGGAGTTCTCAAAAATCTATATATCTATTTCTCAAGCATAGGCATATATATGGATATCTAAATCTGTGGATCAGGCCTACACTGAGAGAAAGGAGATTTTTCTCCAAACTTGGGGCACCCCTGTGAGCCAGTTTGGTGTAGTGGTTAAGTGCGTGGATGCTAATCTGGGAGAACCGGGTTCGATTCCCCACTTCTCCACTTGCAGCTGCTGGATGTCCATGGGCAAGCCACAGTTCTGTCAGAGCTGGACAGTTCTGGAAAGAGCTCTCTCAGCCCACTTACCTCACAGGGTGTCTGTTATGGGGAGGGGAAGGGAAAAGAGTTTGTAAGCCACTCTGAGTGAAGGGTGGGGTATAAATCCAATCTCTTCTTCTCTCTTCTCTTCCTCTGAGGTGTGCAGAAATATCTGGTATCTCTCTCTATATATATATTTATTAATTAATTTTATTAGATTTATATCCCACCCTCCCTGCATAGCAGGCTTAGGGCAGGTTCCATCAGATTTAGTAAAAAATATACAGTATAGAAAATTTTAAAAAGTTAAAACACCAATATAATACAACAACATTCATCCAATTCAAGTTATAGTTAAAGCCTCACAGATGTCATCTCTTTCAAAATTTGGTCCTTTGATAGTAATACAGTTCTGACCCACTGAGGGGAGGCCCAGAAGAGAGGGAGGGACGTCCGTTGCCCTAGTTAAAAGCCTGGTGGAAGAGCTCCATCTTGCAGGCCCTGCAAAACTGTAAAAGGTTCCACAGGGCCCTGATCTCATATGGGAGCTCATTCCACCAAGTATGGGTCAGGGCTGAAAAAGCCCTGGCCCTAGTTGAGGTGACACGGACATCCCTGGGGCTGGGGACCACCAGAAGATGCTGGTTGGCAGATCGTAAAGCCCTTCGGGGTTCATAGAGAGGAAGTCTCACAGATATGCAGGCCCCTGGCCGTAGAGGGCTTTAAAGGTGAGCACCAACACCTTAAAATGGATCCGATACTCAGTAGGCAGCCAGTGCAGTTTGCACAGCACCAGGTGGATACTTGTCCACACAGATGATGAAGTCAGCACCCATGCTACTGCATTCTGCACCAGCTGCAGCCCCACGTAGAGAAAATTACAATAATCAGATCTGGAAGTGACCATTGCATGGGTCACTGTAGCCAGATCCCAGGGGGTGAGATATGGGACCAACTGCCTGATATGTCTCAGATGGAAAAAGGCAGACCTGACAGTGGCGGCAACCTGTGCCTCCATAGTTAGTGAGGCATCCAGGAACACCCCCAGGCTCTTCATCTTTGGTGCTGGTACCAATAGGGCCCTGTCAAAGGTTGGAAGCCCAATACCCAATCCCTTGTGACCCAGGGACAAGACCTCCATCTTCAATGGATTCAGTTTCAGTCTGCTCTTTTGTAACCAACCAGCCACAGCTTGTAATGCCCTGTCCAGATTTTCTGGGGCAGAGTCTCAGTGGCCATCCATCAGTAGATAGAGCTGGGTGTCATCTACATATTGGTAATAACCCAGCCCATACATTTGGATAATCTGGGTGAGGGGGGGCATGCAGATATTAAACAGCATTGGGGAGAAAATCAACCCCTGCAGCATGCCACATTCTAGCAGGTGTCACTGAGATAATTCCCCCCCCCCCCAGCACCATCCTCTGTCTCCAATCTTGGAAAAAGGAGGTCAGCCACTGCAAGGCAAGCCCCCTTATCCCCACATAGGTGAGGCGGGGTCAACGGATCATAGACAATCGTATCAAATGCTGCTGACAGATCAAGAAGTATTAGCAGCACTGATCCACCTTGATCCAGGTATCTTCAGAGGTCATCCACCAAGGCGACCAACACTGTCTCCATCCCATGGGCAAGACGAAAACTGGACTGGAAGGGAACCAGGATATTAGCATCCTCCAGGAAAACCTGGAGCTGTGTTGGCACCGCCTTCTCCACTACCTTACCCAGGAACAGTATGTTAGACACTGGGCAGTAGTTTGTAAGGACTATAGAGTCCAAAGAAGGGGGTTTTTTTTAAAAAAAGAAGGGGCAGACTACAGCCTCCTTCAGTCCCTCTGAGAAGGTTCCCATTGATGGGGACAGATTGATAATCTCCCTCAGAGGGGTCCACACCTCATCATTACAGTATTTCACCAGCCACGACGGGCAAGGATCGAGGGGACATGTAGTGGGCTTCACAGCAGCCAGGATCCTGTCAACTTCTTCCTGGGTGAGCTGACTGAAATGGTCCAACACTGGACTTGAAGACGGCCAAGGAGCTTCCAGTTCCCTTATTGTATCAAGTGTGGCTGGAAGATCACGGCGGAGCATCAAGACTTTATCTGCAAAATGGCTCACAAATACCCCACAGCCTGTGGCTAGTTCTCTAGCATTTGGAATGCCCTGAGGCAATGCAGTTAGAGACCGAAATAGTCTAAATAATTGGGCTGGGCACGAGCTTGCAGACGCAACGGAGGTCACATAGAAATGGGGTGAATGCCCCTAGAACAAGGTCATCAGTCTGCACTTGCACGGACAGTGAGGGGGCAGCCTCCAAGAGTCACTCCAGGCCACACTCGATGGCAACAACTGCTTTCCAGAGTAGTGCTGGGTCCAGCCTCAGTGGTGGCAGCAGCCTGCAAGAACCATAACAGGCCCAGACGTGCCAGTGAAACCCAGTAGTTCACAGGCCATGACAAGCTCAGACATGCCAGCTGTAGAGATCGGGAAGCACACTGGGCCTGTTCTGTCCGGGGCCTTTCTCCCTGGCTCTTCCTGGACTCACTTTTAAGAGGGTTCACTGGGGGAGGGAACATTCCAGGACTCCCCCACTCTCCCTGACTCAGGAGTTGAGTCCTGTCACCTGGCAGGACCTTGATCTGATGGGGCTTCCACCCCTTCTTCCCCACCCTCCTTAGATTCTCTAAAGCGCCATGTTCTTGGCCTGGGCATACCTAAGAAAGCCAAGGCTGCCTGCTCCCTCCTTCTGGCCTCTGACTGCCATGTTTGGGACAGGCTGTTCTTCCCCTGCCACCACTGTGCCTCTCAGTCTCAAAGGGTGCTCCCAGACTCATGGCTTGCCAGTTGCTTCTTCTACATCTGAGCTCCCAATGCCAACCCTGACCTTGCTCCTCCCATTGCCTACTCTGGCATTGCTGCTGTGTCTGGCCTCCTGGGACTTTCCTGGCTCCTTGTCAGGCCAGGCTGTGCCTCTGCCTGCCCCATCACTGATGCTTCTAGCAGCCTGCTTGGTGGCCGTGGCCCAGAGATTGTTCCAGCTCTGGAGGTGAGTATGGGGCACTGACCCCAGACATATTGTTTGAAACAAAGAAATAAGCATGCTTTGATTAAACATATACAGACACATGCTTTCAAATGAGAACACTTTTAGAACACCTTCTCCACAGCTTTTCCATTGCCACTTCCAAAGAATTTAGATGATGTATCACAACATTTCAACTTATTCTATGGTCAGGACTCAGAATTTCTCAGAAGTAAATCCAGCTGAATGTATTTCCTAGTCACTGTGCTTTGAATTGCAACCATACCTCAGTTACATTTAATTTGTTTACTAGGGTTGCCAGGTCCCCTTGTTGCTCCAGCGGGCAGATTTGGGGGGCATTCCAGGATGTTCCCAGTGCAATGATATCACCTGGAAGTGACATCATCGTGCCAGCGACATCATGCTTGCGACACTCTAGTTTGAAGGGAAACCTCTATGGTTTGTAAGCAAATTTACCATAGAGTTTTGCCCTCAAACCAGAGCATCCCTTGCAGTGTCCCTGACATGATGACCTCACTTCCAGGTGACATCATCATGTTGGGTATGTGCCAGGACACCCCGGTTTGGGAACGAGGTTTCCCCCACTGGCCAGCTGGCTGGCTGTGGGCTGAAGCCCCGAAAAGCAGGGGAACCCCTGCCCCAACCTGGGTACTGGCAAGGCTATTGTTTACTCCGAAGTAGCACCCTTTAGTTGAGTGGGGATGATTTCACAGCAAATGTATTTGCTATTGCAGACGAATAGCTTAATCCATATTGGAAAGAAGACTACAATCCTATGTGTATATACTTGTGAGTAAGCATCACTGAACTCAGTGTGACCTGTTCAAGTAAACATTAATAGGACTGGTTTGCACAGTCAGCTGATTTTATGGAAATTGATTTACTTAGGATCACAGCATTAATGGCTTATAGTGTCCAAATATCTGTGCTTGGAAGGTACACAACTTTTTCCCCCCCAGATTTCTTTCATGAACCCCAGAAAGAACGATCTTGGGGTCATGGTACTCAAGAAGAGAAATAGCCTCAAGAATGTGGGGGGAGGGGGTAGAGTGAGGAGACACTGGAGGGTGATATTGTTCTCTCCTCCCTGTGGAGCTGCACTTGTGGAAGAGGAGGGATGAGTGATTCAGTCTCTTGTTCTTCCTCACTTTATCCACCAGCTCTTATAGCTATTCCTCTCCCTAGGTCCAATGACCTTCGGCAGGGGTCCTTTGGGGCTGGAGTGAGGTGGAGCAAAGCTCCGCCAGCTCAGGAGTGGCCACTAGGGCAGCCACGGGCTGAATCAGATTCTCTGATCTGATTCGGCCCACTACTGAATCGCTGCTGAAATTCGGTGGCAATTTTAAAAGCGACTGGAGGGGAGGGGGTTTGAGGGAGAGGCTCCAAACTTGCAGGGTAGCTGCTGAGGCCTCTCCTCGAAATACCCATCAAGTTTCAAGAAGATTGTACCAGGGGGTCCAATTCTGCAGGCCCCCAAACAGGTTGCCCCCATTCCCTCCATTGTTCTCTATGGGAGGAAAAAAGTAACACTTTTTCCCACCATAGAGAACAATGGAGGGGATGGGACAACCTGTTTGGGGGTCCATAGAATTGGACCCCGTGGTCCAATCTTCTTGACACGTGGTGGGTATTTCGAGGAGAGGCTCCAGCAGCTACCCTGCAAGTTTGGAGCCTCCCCCTCAAACCCCCTTTCCTCCAGCCCCTCATATACCCTATGAGTTTTTGCCATTGATTTCAATGGCCCATAGGGTATAATGGGGCTGAAACTGACATTCCCTTTCTGACACACTTCCGGTAATGTCAGGGGACGTGGCATATGCTAATGAGTTATGCTAATGAGTTATGCTAATGAGCTCCTGCACCTCTTTTTCTACGAAAGGACCCCTGACCTTGGGGATTATTTTTTTCCAGTGGTTAGAAGGGGCTGCAGGAGTGGAGAAGAACATGGGGAAATGCCACTTTCTGTACACTGATGGTGAGATAAAGGCTAATCTGTTTAAACAAACAAACAAACAAATAAAAAACCCATACAAAACTCGTGACCAGATTATCATGACATTCCTATAAAATATTTTTAAAATATCCAGGAGATGAAGAGTCTTCCACAGCAAATGTTGAAGAACTAGCATATGCCTGCTGCACCGTTGTGATGGAGAGAAATTTCCATTATGATATGGCCTCTGAACTAGCATATGTCTCATTAATACTAGAAAAGGGCTCAAACATCTGTCAGATCTTTAATATCACATCTGTATTTTCTGAAACTGGATGGAAGAGCACTGCCACATTATTTATTAAAGGCATTTGAATATACAAGGATAATGAAGAGACAACTGCCTCTAGTTTTGGAATGAGTGTCTGGTTACGGCGCTGAAAGGACATTCATCTGAAAGACCTTGGATATATATCCTGATAGGGTTATTAATATCATCATGCTTTTAGGGAAATAAACAAAATTTGGAGAGAATGAATACAGGTGTACATATAATTAGTCCAGTTTTCAAAACTTCTCAACGCTGTTTCTTATTAAAACAAACATCCTTCTTATTACTGCTGTTCTCTTATTGGTTTTGAATTTAAACACCAAAGCATGTCCTGCTTACCTTGGCTATTCTTACCTTGGCTATTGAGAGCCAGTTTGGTGTAGTGGTTAAGTGCGCGGACTCTAATCTGGGAGAACCGGGTTTGGTTTCCCACTCCTCCACTTGCACCTGGCTGGATGACCTTGGGCAAGCCATAGCTCTGTACCAGCTGTTCTCTGAAGGACAGCTGTCTCAGAGTTCTCTCAGCCCCACCTACTTCACAGGGTGTCTCTTGTGGGGAGGGGAAGGGAAAGGAGATTGTAAGCCGCTCTGAGACTCCAAGTGAGTGAAGGGCGGGATATAAATCCAATCTCTTCTTCTTCTATTCTGTGATCTCTTTAGTCATTCAACTGGCAAGCTGTGAAATGTCTCTTTCCCACCCACCCCCATAATAGCAGAATCACAATATAAAAACTAGCTTTTATGGCATATTCTGACAACCATGTTTGGCTGATGCACTTTTTTGTAAAATAGTTAAAGCTCTCACAAATTGCTGTACATAAAGGTTAAATTGTATAATTTGACCATTATTCATTCAAGGAATGCCTTTTCTAATGTTTAAATAAAGTCTAAGCCTCCACTCTTAAATGTAATAGTGTGCTAGGAAAAACATTATAACTCCATAATACTAAAGAGACTGACGATTTACCCTCACCTCTCATAAACATAAATGTGGAAAAAAAACAAAACTAAGTGGGGCAAAATTGCTCTCATTTTTTTTTCTCATGGCCACAATGAAGAGTAGCAGGAAGAAAAAATTCTTTCACGATTGAAGGCTCAGCCCCCTCAGGAGTAGCAGGAAACCTTAGAAAATTAATAACTAAAAGGACCAAAATTTCTTGGAGATGATGGACAGACCTCCTTTGGGCCTCCCCCTAAAGATTATGTCTGCCAACAGGACCTTTGAATTGATCCTTCTTTTATTGGATCAGAAACTCTCCCTACCCATTCTACATCTAAACATTCTACATCTAAACATTCTACATCTAAACGAAAGAACTGAGGTTCCGAGTGGGAAAATGAAGAAAATACTTTGAAGGAAACTGGGGCTGATTTCGCACTGGCCAGTTGCTTCTCATTCTCTCTGGAATTTCCCCTCCCAGTTTCCTCCGGAGTATTTTCTTCATTTTCCCACTCGGAACCTCAGTTCTTTCGATATAGCGTGATGAAGGGTTTTCTCCAAAAAAAAATAGAAACTCCCATAATGGGGCAGCCCTGATGAAAGGCGGGCGAGTGGGCGTGTTTTCATTTTGGGTTCTCCCCCAGAGCAAACAGGAAAATCCTCTGAAAACAGGATTTGTTTGCTCCAGGGAAACTCTGGTGCAGCAGGGCAATACTCTAGAGCAAAATGTGAGCCCGGAGCAACTGGTGTGAAATTGACCAGAAGCTCCAGTGCAAGCATGAGGGCAAACCTGGGGCAAACACTAGTGCGAAATCGGCATGGGAGGGGAAATTCCAGAGAGAACGAGAGGCAACTGGCCACGGTGAAATCGGCCCCAGTGTTGTCAGCTTTGGGGGTCTGCTAGACTTACAGAGCTTGACTTTTAGAAATGTAGCCACTGAAGGTTTCCTGACATGGAAGTGTAGAGGAAACAATTCGCCAGCTTAGAGTAAAATAAATGTTATGGAAATCATGATCTCAGTCAGTCTTTTCAAGGGAAGTTACATCAGGGCAGGGCCACTCAGATCTATTTTAGCCAATGAGGCTTGCTCCCAGGGAAGGTCCTATCAAGTCTCCAAGTATTTTATCTGTTTTGACCACTATTTCTTCCTTTTATGTCCACATTGCATACTGACTGTTGTACAGACACGTTACAGTATTTCCCTTAGGGAATCTGCCTTCATCTAGTTTGCACCCACTCCACAGCAATAGCTATGGATGGTGCCATCTGGAAATGTAACTAGATGGGAGAAAACTTTTTCAGGAAGCCATTGAGACAATTGACTAAAATAGCAACAGTTTTGGATTCCCAAAATTCTGATTTGTTCCAGGTTTGATCCTTCTCTACTCCTCCTTGGGCACTGATGTGAAGATCTCTTGCTGAATATCATGAAGTTCAACGGAACAGAATCTCCAGAGCAGAAAAGGAACATTGTTCCATTCCTCCCATTGTTGGCAAATATGTATTCTATGACAATCAATGAGCAATGACTAAGAGTCAAGTGTTTACCTTTTTAAATGACTGTCCACGTGTTTACAAAGGAGCTGTATATGGAGTGAATGTAATTTCACAGCAATCAATGACTGTAGGAGTCCACATTAAAGAACTTCTGCATTTGTGCCTACAAGGCATATATATGCAAGACCTCATTTACCATAAGAAGAAGATGAATTTACGAAGAAATTGGGCCTCTTTTGTAATAAACATGAACATTAGGAGCCAGACCAATTTGTATATTGAAGCAGGCATTTATGAATTTGGGGACATCACTTGTCTCAGCCACTCACTGGTGACCTATATTGCCTTGTTATCCAAAGAGTGACACTTCTTAATGGCTTTTAAAAGTGCTGTCCTATGGAAACTTCAGAGTTGCATTTTCAATAATATACACTTCATTAAACTCAATTATTACTTTTAACTTGCCAAATTCAAAGCATAGGATTGCCCACAAAACAACAGTGATAACCTGTTCAAAACACCATGCTACAATTAATAATTTGTGTGAGTATTGCAGTACGTCATTGTATGTATTTCCTTGAAAGTAAGTACCATTGACTTGTTAGATTCATTTTCAAATATACTGTTTACAATTACATGATCAAGAAGTCATGATCCAGATAATTTTAAGTGTGATGCTATGCAGAGTTAGATATAGGCTGAGGACAGACTGGCAATCTGGAGCGGGATGAATGCGGAGGCAACTGCTGCGGGGGAAAAACTCCCCGGGGCTGGTTGTTCACACTGGCCAGTGTATTGCGCAAGGATGTTGTTACGGAGCGTTCAGACTGCTGCGGAGTGGCCCCAGGTGGGCCGGCCTCCGCAGCTTGTGAAAGGGCTGTTTCGGCAATTTGCGCATGTTCACACTGCCTGGAAGCGGGAGGCAAGCGCAAGACGGCCTCCGGACACTGGTTTCTCCCGGTGTCCTTCTAAAGCGCAAGAAACCCGGCTTCAAAGCGAGTAAGTGCGGAAGGGAGCCAAGGGACAGCTGTGCATGTCTGAACGGGCTCCCTTCCCCCGCTTCCCAAGCGGAACTGTCCCGGGGCAGATTGCCAGTCTGTCCTCAGCCATACTTAAATCCACTGATTTTGGTGGACATAGTCATGCCAGATTTTGCACAGGATCAGGTTATAAGTCTTACTGGGACAATGGTGTTTCAGAGAGTCCCTGTAATGTGCCTAGTCCACTGAAGCAATTGACTTAACAAGGTGGGGGCCATTACAGAGAAGGCCATGGGCTTTTCTGCATGGTTCCCCCCCACACACACCAGTTCAGGCCCCATAATGCTTTCGTTTACCCCCTGCATGCACTTATTCTGCATATATTTGTTCTGCTGCTTCTGACCAATGCAGCTGCCCACCTGAATTTTTTCCCACAGTTTTTTTCTGGTTCTTTTGAGGCCACTTTTACCTGATGGTTTTCTGGAAGCCCATTTTTGAGTCGACTTTTTCCTCATGTATAATGTTTTTCTGTTCTCTTTGTCCTGCCCATTCCCACCCATTCCCAGCCCACTTTTCAATGATATGAGTGTGGTGGTCAAACCACTCCCTCTCCTGCTTCCTGTCTTGGTTTCTTTTTCTTAAAAAATGACCCTGAAATATTGGTATATGGCTAGAGCATTATAACAATAGACTTAGCAGGTTCTCTGAATGTCCATCTTTCATTTTTTAAAAAAATAAATATCTAGTTCTTTCCTGAGTCATCAAGGGTCAGCAAAAAAAAGGGAAACATAATGTTATTTAAGATGGCAGTCTTCCCAGCCAGCATTATCTCCATCTTGTCTGGGTTCAGTTTCAATTTGTTCACCTTCAGCCATTTAACTAAGCAGTTACGCAGCAGCTCAAGATCTCTACTGCATCACCAGGATATTTGCATAGAGAGATGTGGAGCTGGATGTCATCAGCATGTTGATAACATTTATTTCCAAAGCTATGAATGATTTCTCCTAAAGGCTGTGCATAGGTGTTGAATAACATCTATCCAAGATCCACCAATTTCGTAGAAAAGTGGACTCCTCTCATGGAATACTTATTAGCGACAGACACCCAATCATATAATCCAATATATCTGCAGTTACTTGATTGAACACACAAAAAACAGACAAAATATGCAAACAAAAACCTTAAGGTAACATAAACCCAAATTAGTGAATTACACTTATACTATCTAGCTCTGACTCAAACAAATATTGATAACACAATTTATTAATGTTCATAAACAAGAGTTGTTAAATTGAGTTAATGTTAAATCCTTATTATTGATTTATTGTTAAAACTGTGCAACACTGTATAAGCCTGACTAAATTTACCTGTCACTGTATGAAAAACCAATTAAAAAAATTGAAAAAAAAAGGACTATAAGATTGTGGCCTGTGGAACTCACAAGACAACTCCCATAGTGAAGATAATTGGTCTCCAACAGCAACTCTTTGAGTCCAGTCCATGAGGAATGATTTAAACCAATCCAAGGAACATCTCCAAATGCTTGTATAGGATGGCATGATCTACTTGATCAAAGGCATTTGGAGGCAGAAGCAGGTATTAGGGGTTGTAATAATCTGGAAAGGAATGAAGTTTTGTGCTTCACTGATCTAGTTTTGCACAGTGTTAGAGAACAAGTGTAGGGAACAAGGAAGCTTGCTTCTTCATCATCATTATCATCATCATTTTTCTGGATGTTATGGGGGTTAGATAAATAGTGAGCACCCCCATATCAACCAGCGTCCAACTGCACTACAGTACTACAAATCACCCATCCAGTGGCAAGTACAACTTCCCTCCCACACTACAATTCACAGAAAAGTCATGAAGCAGGCCAGGGCTACAGTCTTCATGTAATGATATTAGTGTTGTCCAACAGGCAGTGTTCTCGACATCAGTCCTGGTGTCTTTCTCCCTCTCCTGTACTGGCAGACACTTCTTCCAATCATTGCATGGTTCTGGACTTACCTAACACAGAGAGATGCAAAAGAGAGATGAGGAATGTCTGCTTATCATGCTTTTTCCAGTCAGCTCCAGAGGCCCTGCAGCTAGGTTCTCTGTAATGTAATGCAATGCAATAACTTTGCTGTAATTATCTCTCTATATGATAATTCTCTGTTGGTGGTGGCATGCTCTTGAACATTCCACATGCCACCACAGCCTTTGGTCCCCTGGCCTGTCAATCAGAAGCTGTCCCTATCCACTGGTTGTGAATACTTGCATGCCATTGGCTGGGTCTGCTTCTCTTCCCCGCCCACTCCTTCAGCCTGTGTGCCCTGTCTGAATTTCTGGCAGACGGCTTTCTCTCTTGACGAAGACACTTCTCCTGGTTCCTTCCTGTGGGGGGATTAACTGTTACCTCAGTGGCTGTTGGTAGGTGAAATGAAATGGCAGTTACCAGTGTTTATAAGATGGCTGCCACCTGTGGTTTGTTTAAAATGTTCCCCCATAAGGTTCAACTGTTACCTCAGTGGCTGTTAGTAGGTGAAACGAAATGGCAGTTACCAGTGTTTATAAGACAGCTGCTGCCTGTGGTTTGTTTAAAATGTTTCCCCATAAGGTTCAACTGTTACCTCAGTGGCTGTTAGTAGGTGGAACGAAATGACAGTTACCTGTGTTTATAAGAGGGGCTTCAGAGCACAGCAGAGGCTGCAGGTGGGGGGGGGATGGAAAGCTGAAGAGTGAGGGGGAAATTAAGGTAGGTTGATGCTTGGCTGGGAAGGAGATAGGATTGCCAACTCCAGGTGGGGAATTCCTGGAGATTTCAGGGGTGGAGCCTGGAGAGGGTGAGGTTTGAGAAGAGGTGGGGCCTCAGACAGGTACAATGCCATAGACTCTGCCCTCCAAACCAGCTGTTCCCTCTTGGGGAACCACTGCTGCCAATCTCCAGGTGAGGGCAGGAGATCACTCAGAATTACAACTGCTCTTCAGGTAGCAGAGATCAGTTCCCCTGGAGAAAATGGTGGACCCTGTGTCATTATACCCTGCTGAGGTTGCCACAGCAAAATGACGCTGAGTGCCCAAGGCCTTGACACTCTCCAAGAGCCTCTTTCTAGAACTGTTGTATTTATTCCCACAATGAGCCTTGTTCCTAGTAATCTCATAAGTATGAGCAAGGTTCTTTCACCTAACCAATGGCAGGGAAAGTATATGTGTGTAGAACATCATGGGCAATAGCCAATGGGAGCTCTGGTTGCACACAGGCCTGTGGGCTGCAGTCAGTGGGTTGAGTTGTTCACATTGATATGTTTGCATCAATAAAAGGCTGCACCCTTTTCAGTTAGTCTGTTTGGGGAAGGCTGCCAGGCTCTTTACAATGACAGCTGCAGCAATAAAGTTGTTCGAAAAGTGTATGCTGTTTTCTAACACAGGCATCTGAACCATCAGGGTGACCCCAAAGACAGGACAAAATTCAACCAGGGAAGGCACCCAGTATAATATATAATGGGCTTCATTCATTATACCTAGATACCCCTCGTTAACGATAGAAACCCAGGTAGCAGCCACTGCAAGGTCAGCCTTTTATCATCTTCGACTGATCAAACAGTTGGTTCCCTTCCTTGAATGTAATGAACTGGCTACAGTGATCCATGCTTTGGTCACCCCAAGATTGGACTACTGTAACGCTCTCTACTTGGGGCTGCCCTTGTGCCAAATCCGGAAGCTGCAGCTGGTGCAGAACGCAGTGGAGCGGCTGTTGATGGGCCTTCCTGTGAGGGAGCACATCCAGCCCGCCCTAAAATTACTGCACTGGCTGCCTATAGCATACCGGATAAGGTTCAAGTTGCTGGT
The DNA here is from genome assembly GCA_029233225.1 of Lepidodactylus listeri. NCBI lineage: Eukaryota > Metazoa > Chordata > Lepidosauria > Squamata > Gekkonidae > Lepidodactylus > Lepidodactylus listeri. Next base: position 51,428,542 of record JARCFY010000016.1, on the reverse strand, counting down.
GCTTACCTATAAAGCTCTATATGGCCTGGGGCCTACCTACTTGAAGGACCGCCTCTCTCCATATGTGCCCCAGCGAGCACTCTGGTCCGGATCCCAAAACCGTCTGGTCCTTCCAGGGCCGAAAGAGGCTCGGTCGGCAGTTACAAGGGCCAGGACCTTTTCTGTGGCGGCCCCTTACTGGTGGAATGAGCTCCCGGATAACATCAGGGCCCTGCGGGATCTATTACAATTCCGCAGGGCCTGTAAGATGGAGCTCTTCCACCAGGCATTCAAGTAGTGGCTGCCTAATATCTCCAACTTGGCCCTGGCCCAACTATTCGATGTTATCCATCAACCTACTGTGACCATCTATAAGGACCACATCTGGGCTCTGTTAGGATATATTGAGCTGAAGATATGCCGCCTATATGGACAAGTTGTTTTATATGTTTTAACGCCTTAGGAATTATTTGTACTGTATTATGTGTTTGTTGTGAGCCGCCCTGAGCCGCCGTTTGGCGGGGATGTTACCTCAATAGAGACCTCATGTACCTGTATCCTAATTTAGGAAACACAAGGGAGCCAGAGATCCAGAAGATTCAAGTGAAGCTTTATTGCTAGCAAAGCGGGAAAAACTTGCAAAGGGTTTTTCCGAAGATCATGCAGTTACATCCACACTTCATATACAGTTCCAACAAGCGGAGGCGTATTCTATGTATGGTCATTTCCTACAAATACGTGTCCTTAAGATTTATTCTAAGGACTTGACATTTCACCTATGCCAAGTCTTTGTACCTTTCCCATGTACATCAAAGGCTAATCTCGCCCAAACATATTCTCTAAACATCAATTCTTTGAAGTAATGTTAACTTTATTCCCTCTTCCCGTTCATGTGGGTGGCTCACAGGTGAATATTAATTAATATGCATAGTTGAGAGTCGGCTAGGCATATCAGGTAATGGCTAAAGGCTTAATCTGTAACCCTTGGTTCTTGTAACAGACCTGAATGAGGCTGTTGATGGCCTAGCCAAGCTAGGCCAAGATCCATCAGGGAGGGCGGGATATAAATCTCAAAAATAAATAAATAAATAGTACTTACTAAACTTTTTTAAAAAAATATTCGATTTCCTCACAGGAATTTAAAATATTCAGTTTCAGACTGTGGTAATGAATGTTTCTTAATGGTATAATAGATGTGGCACATTTCTGTTATACTGTCTTTTTAAATGTCTAAAACCTTTTTAAAAGCCTCAAATTAATTTTTATGGTGTAGGACCTATAGACCAGGGGTGGCCAACCTTGCTTAACGTAAGAGCCACATAGAATAAACGTAAGAGCCACACAGAGATGTCTGAGAGCCGCAAGACAGGAACAAATATCACACACACGTTTTTATTTTTAAAAATATGCAAATTTGCTTTTTATTAACGTTAAATGGGACTGCCAAAAATAAAAACAAACAAGGAAAACCAGTTATAAGAAAGAGAGAGAGAGAAACTAGGAAAGCAAATAGATGGGAGGGAGGAGGGAGGGAGGGAGGGAGGGAAGGAAGGAAGGAAGGAAGGAAGGAAGGAAGGAAGGAAGGAAGGAAGGAAGGAAGGAAGGAAGGGAGAAAGAGAGAAAAAGCATGCCTCCCCTTTGCTTCCCCAGCCGCCCTGCCAGGAGCCGCACAATATGTGTGAAAGAGCCGCATGTGGCTCCCGAGCCACAGGTTGGCCACCCCTGCTATAGACTTTTAAACCTAATAAACTAGCATGACTCTGAAACTGAGACATGTGTCGATTCCTTTTTAAGACAACATCTTAGTTGTAAATTCCAAAAGGTTCAAAGGCTTGTAAACAAACAAAATCTTTGTTCTTTGAAACTGAACCTTAAAATTTGTCACAGCAGTTGTTCCTGTGATGCTTGCTTTGTATTTTTTAGAAATACAGGAGTGCATGTTAGCAACGTTGCTGATTAATGCCACGATGTTCAAAAGAGACAGCTTTTCTTTCTCTGAGAAAATGCAGTGCAGAGGAGGACGAGGCCATTGCTGGTGGGGAGGCAGCTGCCAGTCGCCAAAACCTGCAGATCTCCATTGCAGAAAAAGTGAGTTGAGCTTATGGGGGCAAGTGAATTGCAAGTAACTAGAGGTCTATCAATTTCTGTGGCTCAGATCCAAGAACCAGGAACAAAGTTCTCCTTGAGGAACAAATCTTTTCCCAGTCTCCCCTATTTGCTTCAGTCCCCTGTCTCTCCCTCAAAAGTCTTGTTTTGGAGGTTGTGGGGCTTTAAGAATGGCTTGGGATGATGCAGGACAGACTGCAGCGAGAAGGGGAAATCAGTGGAAATTCTGTTCTTCCATGAGCCGTCCAAATCCTTCCATTTTCACAAAGGCATGTGGAGATAAATATAACCCAACAAGCCATGTGAGAGCAACACATCTTCCCTGGCTTGGGGCTTACATGTAGAAAGAAACTCCTCCCCTTAGCTTATGGAACAAAATAAGTCATTTAGGCAGGGCTATTTTGGGGCAGCAACGCACAGGAACGGAGTTCTGGCTGGCTTCTGATTTGGCCACGCCTATAGCCTCCCCCTCCCTCAGGTTCCCCACAAGCCATGGGGCACCCCCTCCCTCAGGTTCCCCACAACCCTCACAAGCCACGGGGTGCCTGGGGAAGCCAAGCTGATCCAGGGAAGGAAGGCAGTTTAAACTGCCTCCCCCCTCGGGTTCCCCACAACCCTCACAAGCCGTGGGGTTCCTGGGGAAGCCAAGCCAATCCAGGGAAGGAAGGCAGTTTAAACTGCCCCCCTCCTTGGGTTCCCCAGGTACCCTGCAGCTGCAGGGTGCCTGGGGAAGCCAATCCAGAAACTACCTTCCTTCTCTTGGGTTCCCCATGCATGCCGCGGGGCACCTGGGAAGCCAATCCTGGGAGGAAGCTGCATCGTCATGGGTGTGGCCTAATATGCTAATGAGTTTATGTTGTTGCGTGTGGCCTATTATGCTAATGAGTTTTTACTGAGCTTTTTCTACAAAAAAAAGCCCTGCATTTAGACAAGGTTTTCCCTTATTCTTCAGCCACATGCAATGGAGGAGACAGATCTCTATTTGTCTGAAATATTTATCATCTCGTTCTCCAGTTAGTCTTTTTGTTTAGCTTTGAGGGGAGGGGAGGGAGAGAGAGGGGTATGTGATTTTGAACTAAACCAGAAAACTCACATTGGAATAATATATAGCAATACATTGATCCTTGAAAGATGTCTAATATTCCAGCATGACTGAAGAGTGTGAAAGACTTTCACTTTTTTCACTGGGCCTTTTTTATGCAAACATCCATTTTAGCACAGTGGCATGAACTGGGGGGATCTGTTGTCTGTTGTTGATCCCCAAAAAGAGTTTGGATCAAACTTTGAATAAGTTTCCCTGCCTGGTCTTAAAGTCCTAGATAAAATGGGTAATGTAGTAATAACCAAATAAAATCCGTAGATGTCCATATGCAGCAATGCGCCTAGCAAGAAGTGAGAAGATTATTACAAAAAAAGACTTTTTAATCCTGGCAAACCCATCAATATTCTGGAGCCTGTGATGTAGTTTATGAAGTGCATCCATTAATACACCTACAGAAGCCCTCTATAATATTGTCTGATCCTACCATTCTTATTCATGCAAAACTCCCACTGAGTCAGTATGAATAAAGCATCACCGGCTTAATAAATACATTTGTAAAGGAATCTCAGCCATGGGTAGAATCTACCACTGAATATGTTTCAAATGTAATCTTCCATTTACATCCCAGAATGCTGAATGAATTCTAATTGAGAACAAAGGTATGTAATTTATCATAAATCACCATTCAGCTCTGCAATATAACTGCCCCTGCAGCTCTGAACACAATATTGTATGTACCATGGACAAAAGAAGAATATAACCTCTTAATAAGGCAAAATTTAAAGTGGTTCTGGCAACTTTTGGTGAAATTTTTTTGGCATGTTTGACATTCAAGACTATAATAAGGTTTAAGCCAAACCTTGGAGAGCTCTTGGAACCTATACTTAATCAAACGTTGCATAGTGATGGATACAATGTGTTTAGTTTTTGTAACTGGTACCAGCCTATAAATTTGTTCTTTCAGACAGGAGCTCAACAGCATAAAGCTTTTATTCTTAATAACTTATTCTTAATTTCATCAGAGCCTAAATACACATATGCCAACATATGAACTGCACAAGCAGTGGATTATGAAATATGAGTGTACAGATCATGTATTTTGGATTTTCATATCTTGTATAGAAGTGTGCCCCCTATGTAAACATGACATTCCAATGTGTCAACATTGGCAGGTTCCAGATTGAGCATGTTAGATGGGAATGGAATCAACTGGGCTGGTTCTGATTTCAACTGAATGTAGAAAGGAACATCTTCATAAAGCTGGATTTCCCTTTGTTCCCTGGGTTTTCTTTCCTGTAGAACTGTAAAACTAAAAATACCATGCTATTCCATGAATTACTTTATCTTTTATAGAAGAGATTTTGTCTGACTGTCCATCTTTTGGTGGATAACATCTGGAGGAAGGAGCTTTCCACTGGAGCTCCATCTTGATGGCCACCATAGCCACTTGAACTAACAAAGGGCTTGTAGACCTTTGAAAGACTCTAAGGTAATTGATAACTTTTAGAATACAGTAACGCATCAATTTAAAGCACTTGCCTTAGAATAAGATCAGCCAAGGTATGTACAGGGTTGAGGGGCAGAGGACTGAGTGTTTCCACCATTTCTTTTTATTTCTTGCTCAATCCATTGCTGTGCAATGTGTGTATGAACTTTTCTTTCAATAAATCTTTTTCTATTTTTAAATACTGTTAGTTCTCCATACCACATAGACCTCCACCATTCAAAAATGCTATCTAAAATGGGGGCTAGATCACCACCTCCCTGGGAGTGTGCAATTGTAGTAAGCTACTGGTCACCAATGCTCCCTCTAAGCTGTGAAGTCTTGTGAACAAAAATTCTACCTTGTGAGCTACTGACATTAAAGTTGTGTGTGAGCAATTTGGCTACTGCATGAATTACTTTGCTCTGGAGCCATCCTTCCTGAGCTAAGACAAAAATGTGTCAGCTGGAGACTAAAAAAAATGTGAGCTACCTTGCACTAATTCAGCTTAGAGGGAACACTGCTGGTCACCAGTACTTGGATACTGGTCACAAGTAATTGGATAGTGGGAGATGGAGGCACTAAGTGGAACCTTTAAACAGTATTATTGATGGAGTGCTTGGAGTACTGGCCCTCTTAGAAGGTAATTGTCTAACCGACCAACTGATGGCAGCAGACATAACTCTCAGACTTGGGAGTGGCATGTAATCAAGTGGAGATTCAGGACAACCACCATGTGCCTAGATGCTTTGGAAAGCTGAAACGAAATGGGATTTGAAGGTCAGTGGGACCATTCTGGGACAGACACGATACAGTTTTTTAAATAAAATTATGCATGGTTAGGAGAAAGAAGACAGAGGTTCTCCCATCTTCACTTTCAAAATATTATAACTTGGGGCACCCAATGAAACTGATGGGTAATAAATTCAAGACCGGCAAAATAAAGTAATTCTAGTGTGTTACAGCCCTCACCTGGATAGGCCAGGCTATCCTGATCTTATCGCAGAGCTAAGCAGAGTCAGCCCTGGCTAGTATTTGGATGGGAGACCTCAAAGGAATACCAGGGTTGTGACACAGAGGCAGGCAATAGCAAACCACTTCTGAACATCTCTTACCTTGAAAACCCTTGGAGGTCATCATAATTCAGCTGTGACTCGACAGCAACAAAAGAGGGGGGGGGTGGAGTGGATGGGATGTTGGACTAGGACCTGGGAGAACTAGGTTCACATCCCAACTCAGCCGTGAAAGCCTGCTTGATGACCTTGGCCAGTCAAACACCATCAAACAGTCAACCTACCTCACAGGGCTGTTATGATAGTAAAATGGAGGAGAGGTGAACGATGTAAGGTGCTTTGGGTCTCCATTTGAGGGAATATAAACAAAATGAATGAATGAATAAAACATATTTGCAGGGGTCATTTCGTAGAAAAAGAGGTGCAGGAGCTCATTAGCATAACTCATTTGCATAACTCATTTGCATATGCCACACCCCCTAACATACCGGAAGTGTGTCAGAAGGCAACACCCACCCCTCAGGCTCCACTCCACAGGTGAGTGAAACTGACCTGCTCTTCCTCCATTCCCTTCCCCATCCAATACTTTGTGCAATAAAAATAAGCGTAAAGAACACACCCTCATTCTCTTCCTGCTCCCTTGAAACCACCAGGTTTCAAGTAGACTTGAGTTACCCAGGACATGTGCACCACCCATCCCTTTCCTTTCCCCTCCCCACAACAAGACACCCTGTGAGGTAGGTGGGGCTGAGAGAGGTCTTTTGAGAACTGCTCATGAGAGAACAGCCCCAAGGTCACACCAGCAGCTGCATGTGGAGGAGTGGGGAATCAAACCCAGTTCTCCCAGATTAGAGTCCAACTCCTGACCACTGCACCAAACTGATGGGGTGGAAGCTGCTGAAGGGTTGGTGAAATTTCTCCAGTACTTCTGTGCCATGTGCCCAGATAAAAAATGGGATACTTAGAAAATTTATATGCTACCTTGAGCAAGTCTCTGGAAAAGCAGCACACAGTCATAAAAGGAACAATGATAAAATTATCGATATTAAAACAAAACATTAAAATCAATAAAGACCCTAGCAGGGCTTTCCCCGGGGTGCTGCGCCTCTGCACTGCTCGGGGAAGCCGAGGAGGAGGCGGGGCTTGGTCATGTGCCCACCCCCTGGGCTTCTCACTCCTGGGGCTGCGCTCCTGTGCACTCCTGCTCCAATGGACCCCTGCATGTTTGCCTTGTGGAACCCACTTCCACGTTGATGACCACTAACTTAAGTGATTTTTAAAGCGGAGTAAGCAAATTCATGGGAGATAAATCCGTCAGTGGTTATTATTCATGTTGGCCAAATGAGATATATTTGGAGGCAGAATAATTCTGTAAACCAGTTGCTGCACTAAAGAGTAATCACTTCTCAGCCTGTTGGCTAACATCAAGTGTAGTGTAGTATTAGATGGCTACAGTGGGAAACAGGACACTGGACTCAATAGATCATGGGTCTGGTCCAGCAGGGTTCTTTTAATGTTTTTGATAATATCAAAAAAAACTGGATGAGATATGCTTTTCAGAATCACACTTCATTTTTTCACCGCATCCAAGATAAAAAAAATAAGAGTCCTTTTAAAAGCTAAGAATGGCTTTTTTCTCACCTGTCAGTTGTACAGGAAAGTTTTGAGGTTAAGTGGTATTTCTAATCAATATGACAGTGTTTCAGATAAAGAATGGAGTGCATTTCAGTTTAAAACTTTTAAGCGATAGTGTACAAATGGCCTGTCCTTAGGTGTCAGGAAAAGCACTAATAAATTAATGGGTGAGGGCAGAAGTTCTACTGCAGCCACTGGTGTCTCTGTGAAGTACTACAGAACTGCTGTGGGAGATACTGCAAAAGAAGATACCTGGAAATCAGTCCAAGCAGTATGCTTATATTGCTTTAGATGCTCCAGCAACAGATACTACTGTCAGAAGCAATGTATGCACTCTTGGGGTCACGTGTAATTTTTGCATCTCAATTAAAAAGGCTTGCAGATAGCTCCCAACCAATTTTTGCAACAGCTCTATAAAATACTGTTCCTGCAGTAGCAGCTGATGATGAAACAATGGCTGAATGGCCACTGCTTCCTTCTTCTCTCAAGGACAGTTGTCTCAGAGCTCTCTCAGCCCCACCTGCCTCACAGGGTGTCTGTTGTGGGGAGGGGAAGGGAAAGGAGTTTGTAAGCCACTCTGAGACTCCCTTGGGTAGTGAAGGGTGGGGTATAAATCCAATCTCTTCTCTTCTTCTCTCTCTTCTTCTAAGTCTGCTTTCTTGCCACACACATTTCATCTGAAGAGAAATTTAAAAGGAGTTTTGGTATCTTTCCTTAGGTGAGACATCTGAGAAATTTCAAAGGATCAAAACCTTTTATGAGAAAGCAGAACCACTCAAGGGATGTACATGTATCCGTTGCATTTATAGACAGTTACTCCATTTCAGCTCAAATGAACTTGTCAGTATATGAATGATACTGCTAAATAACAACTAAGAGGAAAGGTCCTCCAGGGTCTAACTGGAAGTAATCATGCTAAACAAGAGGTTCTGCAGATTTTAATGGATGCAGTTTTGGCAGGTATGAGTCCTAGGTGTATGACTCCTAACCTCAGGTCTACTCCAGTGTTCTCTGAACTATAAACTAAGCAAAACTGATCAAATTAATTAACAGTACAATCATATGTGACACTATTACAGACTCAACACATTGATGTCAATGAGTTTAAAATGGAGTAACTTAGCATAGGACTGCACTATAAGTATTGGGGTCACAATTTCTGGGGATGGATGCTCAGGTACAGCAGGTCCAAATACATACCTGACAAATAATTTACTTGTATTTTTTCAGGCGTATTTGGCTATCCTGATGCTATCTGGCATTTTTCAGAATACCAGTTAACTGGGTCTTGAAAAATCCAGAAATAAACCATGCATCAGACCTCAGGAGGAACACTAGAACTGTCTGCCCAATCAGGATGGTTCTCTGGTCCCAACAAGAAAGAAAATACAGGGGGGAAAAGACCCAACCTTAAATGAATTAGATAATCGAAAAGGTTGAAAAAACCAAACAAAAATAAACACAATACAAAAGTTGATACAGAAAGTGAGAAACTCATACAAAAATGATAGTAAAATAAAGAACAATAAAATCAGAGAGTTAAAATAATGGCTATAGGTATAATATCTAAGAACAGCATCTCACCCTTGAAAAGTACAAATAATGGACAATACACATAAGGATGTCAGACAAATAACTTTCGAATGATCAGAACCAAAATCTATAATCACCAGATTAATGCATTTGGGCCAGTAACTCCTTCTTCAGTGGTCACTAATGAATTGCTACACAGTGGTGGAGGACAGACTGGCAAAATGAAATGCAAGGGAAGCGGAGCAAAAAGACCTGGGCCAAGTTGTCAGGGGGCTTTCCAGTCAGACTGCGTAGACTGATGCAGGACCATACTGGGGAGCAGGCGGAAGGGAGCATTCACACTGCGGGGCGGCCCCTGGTGGCGGTGCCACAGTGGCATGCAGCTTTGGTCTATTTCACTGACCTGCACGTAGGTGCATGGGTGCATAGGTGCAGCAGCAATTGGGGCAGGATCCCATGGTTGGGACCTTTAACTCCATGAGTCAGAAGCGTCTCCGGGGGCAGTTGTGCCCTCAAGCACACAGTCCACATGGGCAGTTATGTGCATCCCTGCTGGATCAGCATGTTCACATTACCGGCACTGCTTGATTGCGGCTTATTTGCGTCCACACTTCCAGGAAGCAGGATCAACGTGCACCCAGATGGTCTGACACCGGTTTCACCAGGTACCTTTTTAAAGCAGGATGAAAATGCTCCAGGACGGGGTGAGTACGGCACAGCAATGCCAGACAGCTGTGGCTGTGTGAACCGGCCCTCTTAATCCGCTTGCAAAACATGCCTATATCAGGCCAAACTGCCAGTCTGAACTCGGCCAGTGTTAATTTATTTATTACATAAAGTAAATAGACCTAACCATGCCTGGAATTTGCAGAGCAGAACAAAGTTAAAATACTGAAAGCAAAGTTAATTGCCATTATTTTTTCCAGCAAACCATACTGAATCACCTCTTTAGCCATATATATATTTTGGAGAGAACATCAAATGACTAGCATTTGGGCCGCTATTTTTTGTGGCCTCAGGTCCTCAAAAGAATAACCTAACAGCAGGAAGCTGCCGGTTAATAGTAGAGGAATAAATGGTATTGTAAACAAACAGCTCTGTTTGCTGGCTACCCCAGTGAAAAGTCAGAACAATAGGAGGTGAGTCTTGGACAGTGCAGTGAAAAGGCCCTGCAGAATTGTTCAACTGTCAGGTTCACTTCACCAGTTTATACGCTGTCACTTTATGCTGTCATTTTGAGTGCAAAACTGATAGTGTTTTTTAGATTTCCTCATGCCTGTAAAGCCGGCGGTGGGGGGGGGGGTCAAGGCAGAACTGATGAGGTTTCTAGCCTGTTGTTAGATTGGTGAGGTGAAAAAAAATTATAGGCCCAGAAGAAAGCTGAGAAAATGACCATGAACAACACAAACGCTGGCTGTCCTGAGTATGATTTGTTCTGTCTTTGTTGTTTAGTGTTAGTACATATTCAAGGCTGCATTTGTCACTGATAGCATCTCAAGAACAACACTTATAGGTACTGGGGTTGGATAAGGCCATGTTTTTCGTGATAATCACCATATGTTTCTCAAGACTACATATTTTTAGTACAAATTTATTATGTGGGAAATGGCCATAATGTAGAACTGAAATAGATGAATGCTCACTTTGGGTAACAACGTTGAAAGTTTCGAAATGCGACTGTAAAATAAAGCTGTGTTGCAATATATCTTGACCAAACAGCAGAGAAATAGGGAGATGTGGTGGACTGAGTGCTGGGCTTAGAACGAGGAGACCGGGCTTCCAACTTTTGCTTGGCCATTAAAGTTCCGCTTAAAACTGGAATTATGGACTTCAAATCAATGTTTCTAGCTCTTTCGCTTTGTTAAGATGCAGATTGGTCTAAAAAGAATTAGTAATACAGGATTCTTGGAATCCTTAACTATTCAAGGTGCTGCTTCAGTTGACTAGTTCTTCAAAGCGTGCTCTAAAATTCCAATCCAGTGCTTTCCTTTGAGTCACCTGTCATAAACTGCTCAGAGCTCTCTAATGTGAAAAAAAAAATTGCTGCAGAGATGTCACATCTTACAAGGGATGTCTTCTGCTATGAAAGACCATTGACTGATCTAACAGAATATGTAAAGGCTGATCCAGACTGAGAAAGAAGAGGAGTCACTCAAACTCAGCCATCTCCATGTCCTGATCTAAAATCCTGCATTCAGCAGCAGAAAAGAATTATATGATCTTTTCACTTCATTTTCATTCACTACTGTGGGGCAGGATAGAAACTTTTCATTGGGAAGGTTGCTCAGCAATATCTGGTCCTGTTCATTAAGATATTGGCACCCTGGTTCCAAAACACTGGACATAAATCCTGTTGTGAATTAATGAATATAAAACTATCCAGTACTTTAATCTAGTCTCAACTCAAATTTAGTTGATACCCATCTCAAAGATCTAGGTGAAGAGGAAATTCTGTAAGTATAACCTGTTTGTACATGTTCAAGAACTGGAGGTGGAGGTGGTAAATTGGGGGAACGCGGAAGATCACACAAGAATTTTGACAATTTGGAAACCCGTTAATAATTTCCATTTGAGTCCTACCCCCTTCAGATCTTGGTCTGTACAGACTGACCCAATGCCATCTCATTTTTCTTTCCTTCTTTCCTCCCCTTTCCCCAAATTCCCAAAATGTATCAAATTGGGAGTAGGGATAGGAAGGTAAATGGCAGAGAGAGTTGGCAAAAAACCAATGCTCCTCCAGCTCTTTGACCAGGTAGATTTTTTTTTTTTACAATTCTAAGGCCGCGGCCACATGAGCAAGATAATCCAGAGGGGAAGCGAGGCTATTTTGCCCTGGAGCAATTTGCCCCACAGTTGCGCGATCACACAGGTCTGTGGACCTGACAGCACAACTCGCCGCTGCATGACCAGACACAACTGCAGGTGAGTTATTTTTGTGTGTGGTTGGTTTCCAGTTCGCTTAAATGGGGGATTGATGAATCGCTCCTCCACTCTAAGGGCTTTTGATGATGCGCACACTGAGAGGGGGGGGGGGAACAACAGCATGGCATCGGGATAGCCTGTGATCAGACTATCCCCGATGCCACAAGTTTGCGCTGGTGCAATCACATGGGGAAAGTCGGGCTGTGGCCCGCAGCAAACCATTTGATACCAGAGTTTCCTTAGTAGTTTTTTCTCCGCTTGTCCGGTGGATCAAAATGGCTGACAATGGCTTGCCAACGATTGCAGGACGCTTTCCAGATGTGCTGGTGTGATTGCGCTACTTTGATCTGCCGGTGAATCGTCCCTCTTACGTGGCTAATGGGTGCGTATGATCATGCCCTAGAGTTCCCATTAGGAATGGAATCTACAAGCATGATTGGAGTCCTTTGTTTCAGAGAGCCAGGAACCATGGTACGGCTTTTTGCTTTTGCCAGTCCTCTTGGCTGCTTTTTTCCTTCTTCATGTCACAGTTTGGGAAACGGTGACACAGTAATCTAGTTTCTGCCTTTAGGTGAAAGGCAAAGGTCACTGTTATGTATTGACCATGCGGTCGCCATGTTCTTCAGTAATGGCGACCGCCATGTGGCCAGAGCACATGGCCAAGAAACTACCTGAGCTTCAGCCGGGTAGAACAAAGGCCAGGTGGATCCTAACCGGCCACCAATCATGTACCTAGGTTTCTCCCAGGGAACCTATGAGATGTAAATAGACTGATAATAGCCTATCAGGCCAGTTGGGCGAGGTCAGGGGATTGTCCCTGACCAGCATAAAAGGAGGGCTCGGAGCCCTGGGTTGTATGCTTCATTTGGACCAGCAATAAAGATCTAGCTGTTTCACTGTTCCATGGACTCCTGACTCCAGTACTTCTCACTCACCCTTGGTGAGGAAGTCTACACTGGAGCTACACATACAAAGGTCAATGAATCAACTGTTCATGGCTACAATCCAAGTTTTATTGTGTTCTGCTGTGTCAGGAAGCCTCTGGGATGCATAGCAGAAGCAGGAAATACCCAATATGCTCCATTGTTCTTCCCAATTTCCCCCTCTTTGGGGAGATATACAGGTTTGTGCAACAGAGGAGGATCTCTCTCCATCTCTTTTTTAAAAGTAGGCTATACTCCAATCCCTAAATAAAATAAATCATACAATTAGTTTCTGATCATTATATTTATGATAATAAGCAACAGCAATGACAATCAGATTCCATTTAAGTTCTATTTTAGTCACTTTAATATTAGATCACAAAACTAGTTTGACCTGAAACTATCAAAATGTAATCTAAAGGAAAAATAATAGGCATCCAGGCTTACAAAATAATAGGTATCCAAGTTTATGATAGGTAACATTTAAATCATCTTGTCTAGATGTCATGACATGGATTTGACTTCTTTTATCATGTTGGACATATCCTCCCATCCATAGTTTATTATTTTTCCTTATATTTAGCCTCTTGTCTGTTACCATCTGTGATTGCACTTGTGGATTAATATCCAGTCCCCAGCACTGCATTGCCATTCTAACCCTTATCTCCAGGAATCCATTTTTGGGTACAAGGATCAGACTCTCTCACTTATTGCTTCCCAGAAAAGCCAGAAAATCTCCCTTCAGGGAAAAGTGGTAGGAATCCATCCAGCCTCCGCTGAACAGTAAACAAAATGTTGCCGATGCATTATCACAGTATAAAATATAAGCAAAAAGTTTATCCAAATATTTTGAGGCATTTATAGTATGCATATGTAGGGACAGCGATGTGCACTCAGATATAGTTGGTCCAAATATATATCCCAAAAATACCTTATCAATATTTTTGTGGTATACTCAGATATTGGGAACAATATTCAGGATTCTTGGGAATACTGGTGTCTAGGTTCCATAAACATTTTATAATCATTCCCATTAAAATTCAGAAATGTCCAGGGTTCCCATTTTAAGGATCCCAGGTCCCCCCTTTTAATAGTTTTTTTGGGTAATGGAAAGGTGGCTCATGGCCAGCAAGAATCTCAGGCCGAGAACAGACTGGCAGCCTGGCCCGCATCTGCCTGGAGGAGGTGGGCCGGACACAACATGTCCAGTGCCGCGCTCCTCCTGCAACAGCCGAGCACCACGTAAAAGTTGTGTCCCGGCTGCTGCAGTGTGCATTCCACCCGCTTCCGGTGGGTGTGAACGCGTGCCAGCCGGGGGAGCCGTGCGGTGTTTGCACGCTGCCGCAGGAAGCCGCTCGCAGTCTGGATGCTGCGGGTGGTGGCTTCCTTCCAGCAGCATGCGAATGCCATGCGGTGGGGGCAATTCCTCCCGCCTTGTTCTGCCACACCGCAGCAAAATTGAATTTGTTTTGATGCATCTGAACACTTGGCAAATGGTTGGCTCTCTGACTATGACCAGCGAACAGGATGCAATTTGAACTGGAGGACTGGAGGATGATCAACGATAACTAGTTGGGACTTGTTGTTAATTGATTAATTAGCTATATGGCCTTCAATGGGTAGAATAGTTCAGCAGTCCCTTTATCTCACTACTATTTCCTGACCTCCAGAGGAAATTAAACACAGATAAAATAGCAGTACTGAGAGAATGCTAATAGTTGGGAAATGTAGGGATGAAACACGAGGTATACTATTTTCATACTATTTTCAATATGCAATATAGAAAAAAAAACCTTCATAAAACTATTTTATCCTTGGATGAGGAGTGTAATTAACAACAACCATTCAAATGGGAGAGTATTGCCAAAGTGTTAACAATGAGCATGGAAAAAAAAGAGAGAGAGAGAGTCATTATGAACAACTCATTAATGTACATTTGGCACTCAAATGGGTGGGAAGATGCAGACATTGCAATATTCCTAAACAACAAGATTGCTTTACCAAGGCAATTTCATGTCCTCTTGGTGCAATATAGGCTTGTAAAAAATAGTCTGTAGTCCAAAAAAGTGTATAAAATACATGGGTTGTGACTGAAAAGCCTTAACCCTCCCTGCTGACAGTGCATCAGTACTTTGGACCGCTGCATCCCATAAAAACAAGGATGGAATTTTCAAAGAGACAATCATAAAACCCTCAGATTATGGGGGGAAAAATTAATGGACAAGATTACGACTATTTTCCAATAAAGCTAACATTTTATAAACAAACCATCTATAGTTTTTTTTTCCATGGTAGACAAGTCATTTGATCACTTTTCTTTACAAGTGGCTGTCCCTTCTCTGCTTCCTTCACCTCAAAATGCTATAACCTTCAACAGGAAGCCTGATTGCCCCTTTCTTTTGTTATTCGATTAATGAAGTCACCATTACTCTTTGTAGGCTTGAGATGGCTCACAGTTTCAATTACAGATGTTAGGTCAATGTCCATATTATTAAGCAGCATCTGCAACAGAGCTGCAAGGCATGACTATATATGTTACCTTGTGCAAGAATGACTCATCCCTCCACGTCCTTGTGCTAAACCACTCACCCTTACCAAATGCTGCAGCTTGATTCCTTTGATGAGGGTTATTTATATTTCAGTTAATAGGCAGCATTCTTGAAGCATTTGGATTTATTTACTCTGCAGGCATCTTCTGCAATCTACCTTCTCCCTGCTTGTATCCCATTGTGGTCTGGATTGCTGACATTTATTAGGGGGTCGGCAGTAAATGGATGGTTCTGCTTTCCACAGAGAGTGGGAGGGTGGGAGAGTTCACAATACAAGAACTCGTGGGCACTCCATGAAATTGCTGAGCAGTCCGGTTAGGACAGATAAAAGGAAGTACTTCTTCACCCAAAGAGTGATTGACACATGGAATTCACTGCCACAGGAGGCGGTGGCGGCTACAAGCATGGATGACTTCAAGAGGGAATTAGATAAACATCTGGAGCAGAGGTCCATCAGTGGCTATTAGCCACAAAGTATAGATAGGAACTCTCAGTCTGGGGCAAGTGATGCTCTGTATTCTTGGTGCTTGAGAGGGGGCAACAGTGGGAGGGCTTCTAGTGTACTGGCCCCACTGCTGGACCTCCTGAGGGCACTTGGTGTTTTTGGCCACTGTGTGACAGAGTGTTGGACTGGATGGGCCTCTGGCCTGAGCCAACATTGGCTTTTCTTATGTTCTCTTATGTTCTTATGAACATGTGGCTTTCTTGGTTCAGCCCTGGGATATGATTCTGTGAAAAGCACTGTGCCAGGTTACTAGGAAAGCAGGTGAATGTATGAAGTCATCCATAATTGTCATGCTATGATTTACAGGGACTCTCCAAGTTCTCAGGACATATTACAGTATTACTACCTGAATGCATTTAACTGGAGATAACTGCAGGTTAAATTTAGAACCACTGGAATGTAATCCATGTGTTCTAACACTAATCTGTAATATTTCCCTAGCATGGCTTAGTACCATTGTTGAGGAATACTCTTTATTTTTATTAATTATTCATTAATTATTATTTATTAGTTTAATTTATATTCCACCCTCCCTGCCAAGGCAGGCTCAGGGCAGCTTACAACAATAGCTAAAATACTTTACAATAAATATATTAAAACACAATATTGTACACTAAAACTCATAACATAAACAGATCACAATTTAAGATAAAGTGCTGATAAATGCTGATAAAATGCTAGCAACGGTATGTTCTACTAGTGTTGGAATAATAGTAGAATGTTGCCATATTTAAAGTCCAAAGTATCACAGGCTGAGGTGTTAGTAAAGGGCCTTAGTCGTTGTTGGTGGCCTTAGTTGTTATTAGTGGCGGCTCCTAATCAAAGGCCTGGTGAAAGAGCTCTGTTTAACAGGCCTGCAGAACTGCAAAAGGGCCCTGATGTCTTCTGGGAGCTCATTCAACCAGTGTGGAGCCACCACTGAAAAGGCCCTGGCCCTGGTAGAGGCCAGTCTGGCGTCTTTCAGTCCAGGAAAGGCCAGACGGCTCTGTGACCTCGACCTTAGTGCTCTCTGGGGAACATGAGGAGAAAGGCAGTCCCTCGGGTAGGCAGGCCCCAGACCAGATAGGGCTTTAAAGGTCAAAAACAGCACCTTAAAGCGAATCTGGTATGCTATTGGCAGCCAGTGCAATGCTTTCAGCACAGGCCAGATGTGCTCCCACATAGGGGGACCCATCAGTAGCCTGGCTGCCACATTTTGCACCAGCTGCAGCTTCTGGAGTTGCGACAAGTGCAGCCCTGTTTAGAGAGCATTACAGTAGTCCAGTCTCGAGGTGACCATTGCATGGATCACTGTTGCCAGATCATTGCATTCAAGGAAGGAAACCAGCTGCCCGATCATCTGAAGGTGGTAAAAGGCCACCGTGGCAGTGGCTGATACCTGGGCTTTCATCATGAAGGAAGCATCCAGGAGGACTCCCAAACTCCTGACCCTCAAAGCTGGCATCAGTGGTGCCCCATCGAAGGCCGGTAATGGGATCCCTACCCCTGGGCCACTCCAATTCAGGCACAGGACCTCCGTCTTTGTCGGATTCAATTTCAGTCAGCTCAGTCTAAGCCAGCCAGCCACATCCCGCAGTGCCTGGTCCAGATCCTCAGGGGTAGAGTTGGGCTGACCGCCCAACAACTGTTATAGCTGGGTGTCATCCACATACAGGTGGATACACATATATCCACATGCCTTTGGGCAATCTGGGCAAGGGGGCGCATATAGATGTTAAATAACATTGGGGACAACACTGCCCCTTGGGGCACTCCGCAGATCAGCGGGTACCTCTGGGACAGCTGATCCCCAAGTGCTATCCTTTGTCCCCAACCTTGGAGAAAGGAGACAAGCCATTGCAAGGTGAGCCCTTGAATCTCAGTGTCGGTGAGGTGGTGGGTCAGTAGCTGGTGGTCGACCATGTTGAACACCACCAACAGGTCTAGCAACAATTTACCCAATTTGTTCTTGAAACCCAACAACCCATTTCTTTCCTTCTCTTTAAGATGTGGATTTAGTTTTAATCAATTATGGTTTGATAAAAATAGAAATTCAGAGAGGAGGAACAGGAAGGAAGGTTCAGATTTTTTTTAAATAAATCATCCGAATTTCACTCTGTAAATGCTCATAGGCAGGCCATGTGTTCCCAAACCTTCCTATTCTCCTGCCAGAGCAACTTGTAGTGTATAACACTAAAAAAGAAATCCTGCAGGGGCTGAAGGTACAAGGGGATGCATATACAACAGAAAATTACAATGACAAAAAATAATTAAAGACAAAGTCTTCTTTTGAAACAGAAAAAGTGAATAAAGAAGAATAAAGGGCTATATCTACAAAAATAATAAGTGAATTTCAGAAAAAGAAATTCCATTACCCATAGCAACTCTAAGGTTTAGTACTATGAGGCAGGGGTCCGTTGGAGTGGGAGCGCACAGGCGCGCAGCTCTGGGAGTGAGGAGCCCAGGGGGCAGGCACATGACCAAGCCCTGCCCCCTCCTCGGCTTCCCCAAGCAGTGCAGAGGTGCAGCGCCCCAGGGAAAGCCCTGCTAGGGTCTTTATTGTTTTTAATGTTTTGTTTTAATATTGATAATTTTATCATTGTTCCTTTTATGACTGTGTGCTGCTTTTCCAGAGACTTGCTCAAGTTGGCACATAAATTTTCTAAGTATACCATTTTTTATCGGGGCACATGGCACATAAGTACTGGAGAAATTTCACCAACCCTTCAGCAGCTTCCACCCCATCAGTTTGGTGTAGAGGTCAGGAGTTGGACTCTAATCTGGGAGAACCGGGTTTGATTCCCCAGTCCTCCACATGCAGCTGCTGGTGTGACCTTGGGCCAGTCACAAGTTCTCTCAGAGCTGTTCTCTCATGAGCAGTTCTCAAAAGACCTCTCTCAGCCCCACCTACCTCACAGGGTGTCTTGTTGTGGGGAGGGGAAGGGAAAGGGATGGGTGGTGCACATGTCCTGGGTATCTCAAGTGTACTTGAAACCTGGTGGTTTCAAGGGAGCAGGAAGAGAATGAGGGTGTGTTCTTTACGCTTATTTTTATTGCACAAAGTATTGGATGGGGAAGGGAATGGAGGAAGAGCAGGTCAGTTTCACTCACCTGTGGAGTGGAGCCTGAGGGGTGGGTGTTGCCTTCTGACACACTTCTGGTATGTTAGGGGGTGTGGCATATGCAAATGAGTTATGCAAATGAGTTATGCTAATGAGCTCCTGCACCTCTTTTT
This sequence comes from Lepidodactylus listeri, assembly GCA_029233225.1. Taxonomy (NCBI): domain Eukaryota; kingdom Metazoa; phylum Chordata; class Lepidosauria; order Squamata; family Gekkonidae; genus Lepidodactylus; species Lepidodactylus listeri. The sequence continues at coordinate 51,409,638 of JARCFY010000016.1, read as the reverse complement.
CTACGAAATGACCCCTGCTATGAGGGATAACATGGATTCTGCCCACTTATTTATCCACTCACTATTTACCAATATTAAATATTAAACTTTTGTCCCATTGGTTTAAATGGCGGAGATAAGCATGTGCTTGATTCTGTGGGGCTCAAATCATTATGCAGCAGGATCATACAGCAATTACTATACACAATAGCAAAGGGCACAGTCCGTCTCCATACCAAAACTTCTTTGTAAAACATTTCATTACAGTTCAACCCTATTACCTGTGTATAAATGCCCCCTCCCCTAAGTTCAGTTTTGTATAGTTTGCAGAATGCCAGGAGAGTGGGAGCTTCCCTGACCTTATCAGGCAGCTCATTCCATAAGATGTGGGCCACAAGAAAGAATGAAGGTATATAGGCATTTTTGCCCACCTGTTGGGTGGCACCTGCAGAAGGTCCTGCTCAGAGGAGCAAAGCTGTCATATTGGAGCATACAGGGAGAGGCAGTCCTGCAGATAGGAGGGACCAAGACCATGGAGGGCTTTGTATTTGATAGTCAAAACCTTGAAAAGAATCTGGTAACTGATGGACGGGCAATGGAGTGGCTGTAGAATGGGAGTAATATGCATGTTCCACCTAGCTCCTGATTATAAATGAGCTGTGGCATTCTGTACCAGCTCAAGCCTCTGAGCTGACTGAGGAGAGAGCAATGTAGAACACATTACCGTAGTCTAGTTTCCATGTTATTGTGACCTGGGTGCAGGTGGTCAAATCGGCCATGTCAAAGTAGGGGCTGTATCCTGGGCTAGACTGAGACCGATTTCACACAAGCCACTGCTCCACCCCGCTCTTCCCTTTCCCTCGATTACACATGTCAATTTCCCACGATGTGCTGCACGGCCACATTATGACCTGCAGCTTCGCCCGATTTTCCCCACGTCTCCGTGATCCTGTTTTTTGAGGATCTAAAAGACATGGAGGAGACCAGGCAAAGCTGTAGGTAAAAATGTGGCCGTGCAGCACATTGTGGGAAATTGACGCATGCAATCGGGGGAAAGGGAAGAGCCATCCCGGAGCACCTGCTTGTGGGAAATCAGTCTGAGTTGGAAGAAAGTGTGTTTTGCAGCTGCATTAACTTGTTTCTCCAGTAGCAATGTTGGCTCCTAAACAACCCATAGGCTTTTAACAAAGCCAGCAAGGGTCAGATGAACTCCATCTAAAGTTGGCAGTACAATGTCCTTCAAGACTCCACCTTCCCAGCCAGCACTACCTCTGTCTTGCCAGAATTTAATTTCATTTTGTTGACTCTTAGCCATTTGACCACAGCAATCAGGCAGTGCCTCAAGACCTCTATTGCATCATCAGGGGATGTGGATAGAGAGATATATTGATGACATCCGCATATTGATGACATCCAATCCTAAAGCTATGAGATTTCTCCTAAAGGTTTTAAATAGGCGGTGGACAGACTGGCAAAATGAAGTGCAAGGGAAGTGGGGCAAAAAGACCCAGGCCAAGTTGGCATGGGGCTTTCCAGTCACACTGTGTGGACTGATGCAGGACCATACCGAGGAAGAGGAGGAATGAAGCGTTCGCACTGTGGGGCAGCCCCTGGCAACGGCACCCCGGTTGCATGTGGCTTTGGTCCATTTCATCGACCTGCACGTAGGTGAATGGGCACATAGATGCAGCAGCAATGGGGGAAGGATCCCATGGCTGGGAACTTTAACTGTGCAAGCCGGAAGTGTTGTGAGAGTCTAATAGATTTCAATCCACAGCAAGTAGTTCTTGATCAGGAATTCCTTTATTTCAAACGGATCTTATAGTCATCTATATGTCCTGAGTTAGTAATGCAGAGCAAGCTGACCCCAGAACAGTTATACTGTATTCAAAAGGTTAGTTCAAAGCTATTCCTCCAATCAACAGAAAGAGAAAACTGTGCCCAAATAAACTGGTCATTTGTTCTCAGGCTAAAAGCGGGAAAAGTTACAGTTTGCACCTGGAAGGCAGAAGCAGCTGAGAGCTGAATGCCCAAGGTCAGGGAGGGGAGGAGGTGATAAGCTAGTGCAGGCCTGAGAACAGAGGAGACATTCCAGAGTCAGAGGTGAAGAAGAAGAAGAAGAGATTGGATTTATACCCCGCCCTCCACTCCCAAAGGGAGTCTCAGAGCGGCTTACAAACTCCTTTTCCCTTCCCCTCCCCACAACATACACCCTGTGAGGTAGGTGGGCTGAGAGAGCTTTTTCCCAAGCTGTCCTTGAGGGAACAGCTGGTACAGAGCTACGGCTTGCCCAAGGTCATCCAGCCAGGTGCAAGTGGAGGAGTGGGGAATCAAACCCGGTTCTCCCAGATTAGAGTCCGCGCACTTAACCACTACACCAAACTGGCTCTAACTGGTGAGAGGGGAAGACATGCCACCTCCTGCCCAGGAGATGACAGCATAAGCTGACAAGTGTCCCTGTGGGAGGTTGTGCACCCAAGCGTACAGTTCGCATGGGCGGTTATGCCAGATCAGCGGGTTCACATTACCGGCACCACTTGATTGCCGCTTATTTGCATCCACACTTCCAGGAAGTGGGATCAACGCGCACCCAAACAGTTTGCCACGGCTTTCTCCTCATACTTTTTAAAAGCGGGATCAAAACACTTCAGGATGGGGTGAGTACACCACGGGAACCCCAGACAGCTGTGGTTGTGTGAACCAGCCCACTTAATCCACTTGAGAAACATGCCTATATATCAGGCCAAACTGCCAGTTTGAAAGCCATAGAGGCTGAACAACATAGAGTATAAGATTCTTCCTGTGGAACCCCACAACACAATTCCCACACTGAAGGTAGCTAGTCTGCAACAGAAACCTTTTGAGTCTGTTCCATGAAGAATGATTTGAAGCAGTCCAATGCACATCCCCTGGTACCTACTTCTGCCTCTAAATGTCTCAGCAAAATGGCATGATCCCTTGTATCAAAAGCTGCAAATAAATCCAGTTGGAGGAACAAAGGAGTATGGACTTTGCCTACAGAGGGCATCAGTTAAAGCCATCCCAGGGCTGCCCCTGTCCCATAGACAAAGAACAGATTAGAGACCTGAGAGGTAGGCACATCATTTTTTTCTGTAGCTATTTTTTTTAAAAGCAGTGAATGAAAAACCACCTCTTTGGGTGGCCGAGGGAAGGTGCCCTGAGATAGTGATTGATTTATGACAGACACCCAGGGTTTGTTGATGTGGTCCCCACATGATTTTAGCAGCCGGGATGGGCAAAGATCCAGTGCAAAAGCACTGGCCTTCACGGACCTCAGGGTCTTATCAACATCCATTACAGAAACTGGGACAAAAGGTCCATGAAGAGATTGTTACAACCTGCATCCAGATTACAAAGCAAAGTATATACAAAGCAAAGCAAAATATATTTAAGCAAAAAACTTTTGTAAAAGTATCACAACTGGTTCTGAGACAATAAAGGCTCAGACTTAGGAGTAAGCAAATTCCAGTCTGCTTTGAATAACTGGGAGAGTCAAGAACTTGCTAACACAATGGTAGCAGAGAAGTTTCTTTGCCATTGTCACTGATGCTTCATAGGTCTTCCAATGGTCTCTTATAGCACAATCCATCCAGTATGAGTTTTCCACCTGCACTGTTCTAGATGTTTCCCAGCTCTTTTCAGGTCAACAGGGGTCAACCAGGTCAATAAGGCTAGTTTAGTGTGGCTTTAGCCTCAAATTGGAAAGTGGGCCATATTCACACTGGCACATGTCAAGGACACATGTCTTTAGAGCACACATGGTATCCATATCATGGACCATTCTCAGTGAGGATCACTTCAGTACATATTGAGCTATCCCCAGCATTACTCAGAATGAGAAACCCAGTGCTTGCTATGAGCTTTATATGGTAAAAACTGCAAAACCTTGGACTCCAGTGACTATGTTTGCAAAAAGAAAGTCAAGGACAGATTGAAAATTCATTTAATAAAAAGGACAATCAAAGGCTGTCGAATTAGAAAGGGAGTTTTAGATTGAATGAACTGAACTGGAGGAGGAAAGAAAGAAAAATGTTACAGCTTTTGTACTTCAAAAAGATGAATGCTGACGGTTATAAAGTCAAGTGGGTTAAATACTTGGAGCAAATGTCTTGTCCTTGCTTGCTATTTTGTGAGGAAAATATATGAACCACACTCTTTTCACTAAACTGAAATTATTTTAGGTCATGGCTGAAATTTTGTTGCAAATAAATGATCATATCTTTTTCTCCCGTTGGAAATCATTAAAGTAAAAGGCCAGTTTCCCATTCTGTTTCAGCCTTGGGCCAACAGAAAAGGATTTACAGTGGCGCCCGTGAACCTGAGACTGAAAATGGTATGAGCCACCTACATGCTTCCTCACACACTTCAACAATCCTCGAGATGAGGGAGGGGGAATTTGCAGTGGCAGCCAGGAATGTGTTTATCCAATGTGAAATGCACTTCCTAGCACCATGGCACCTTTAAGGCCAACAAACTTTTATTCAAGGTATCAGACCAACATGGCTACCCATCTGGATCTATCCCTAGTACCATATTATTTTAGATACATATATCTGAGGCAAAAATGTAGATGGAATGAAAAAAAAAATCAGAAAGAGTTGCAATATCAAGGAGCTAACTCCTGAGGAAATAGGCTATAATGTGTTTCTAATCCATTTCTGATTTCCAATCACATACATGGTCTTAGAAGTTTTTTTCATTTTTGTTTTGTTTTATTTATTAAAATACTTGTACCCCACATATTTACACACACACCCTCCAAAAGGGGTCTAAGATGGCGTACAACAAATCTTGGGTGGCTGTAATCACCAGTCAGTCAAGTTTATTGTCTTGGCCACTGGCCATAACAAAACAAAACAAAATAAAACAGATAAAACAAAATACAACAGACATTATAAACCAAAATAGGATAGGCCCTTCAGTAACAAACAAAGCCATTCTGCTGGTAATATATGTGTCATTATCAGAGAGCAAAAAAACAGTCATGTCCAGATCTGAAATTCCATTATGCAGAGGTATAATGGGGTAAATAAACCTTTGCCTAAGTGATTCATGCCAAGAGCATCTCATAATATAATGCTCGACGTCATCCACTTTGCCTACACCACATTGACATATTCTAGAGACAGCAGGGGAGCCCAAGAAGCGACCAATACAGACCCTTGAAGGTATGGCATGAAACCTTAGGGCGGTAAAAGCCCTCCTTAGATCAAGAGTGGTTAATTTCTCAAGGTAAACAGTCCTACAGTGATCTCTTTTAAATATCCCATACAAGGGGGCTGTACGACAACTTACCACCGCTTGGCGGTTCAAAAGGGTGGCTGTAATCAGTAAATCAATATACCACATTTTGCAATATGATAAACTACTAAAATCAACCACTATAAACTATCCTCAGCCTAAAGTGGTCAAGTAATAAACAGTCAACAATCTCATTAAATACCACCACCTTGCCAACACTCTTAAAAATAGTTTTCTCTAGCCACAATGAAAACAGCTGGTTTCTAGGCCAACTTATGTTTCCATATTGTTACCCCCTAGCCCCTCCCCCTACTCCAGGAGTTGTGAATTCTGACTTGTGCAGTTACAGAAAGAATGCATCCTTGGTGTCAATTCAGAAAATTGTTATCAGGTTAATTCTAAGCAACAGGCCCATGCCCGGGTAAGCAACCTGATTCCCATGGGAACTTTGACATGCCAAAATCAAAACCCTTTTCGGTGACTCTTGAGGCTCTGTCCGTGATTATGGACTGATGTTTGCAGGCCAATAACTAACTATAGGCTAGCTGTGTCATCCAAGTTACCTCAGCAGTACCCCAGCACATTCCAATGTCAGTCACTTGAGCCGCTCCATGAGAGGTCTCAGCCAACGACATTGACTTGAAGGTACCCCATGGTGTTTTGACACCTTCCAAGCTCAACCATTTTCAGGAAAATATGGTATAAAGAGAGCTCCTTCATTCCCCTATTCTAAGTTATTTTGCATCCTCTGACATTCTTTCACCACTCACACACAATGAGGATCCCTTCTACAGGACAGGTAGCATATGAGTGTGAGCGCATGTATGTGCATGCACATACATTCATGCAAACAAATTCCCCATGAAAGCTTGCGCTACATTCTTTTTCCTACGGCAGCTACCCACGCTGATGGGCAAATCTGTTTTGAAACTGAGGGGAGTTTCAGAAACACTTTGTGATTTTGCATCAGTCTCTGCTTATAGTAAGAGAAGAATGGCCAAACATTCCACTGGACATTTTATTCCCAAGACTTGGGCTAAGGTTTTGTTTTTATCTTGGCCTACATACGAATAGGTTGGCAGAATGCCTCATTAGCTTATTCCCTCCCCCCCTTTTAATCCTTTATTCCATATGGTGTGCGGGGGAAAAAAACCCTGCCATCATGAGAAAACCTCTTAAAGGTTTTCTCAAGCCGACCCTCAAAGCTTACCTTCAAATGTAAAGGCTTATTGCCTCTTCAAAGTTTTTAAAATAATCCTGCCTAGTGGGGATGTTTTAGGTAGATTTACTCATTATCCATATAACTGTCTAATCTTTTTGTGAATCCCTGCTAATCTCATGGCCTCAATTATTCCTTATGACAATGAGTGCAGAGGCTAATTATGCATTGTGTAAAGAAGTGTTTCTGTTTATCAGGCTTAATTTTGCTACCTCTTTCTCAGAAATGCTGAGTTCCAGTGAAACCTGTTCAGTAACAAAATTCTTCTAGTAATTCTTCCATGATTGCTGAGGTCACAGGGCAGAGGCAGCTGAAATGGTAAATCTTAAGGAGACAAATGTATTCCATCGCCATGACCCCCCCCCCCCCCAAGCCATCATGTACGCATAATTGCAATGATTTATCGCTGCTGTAATACAGCAAGCTCACATTTTTACATTGGTCCATGGCATCTGTGGCTCAGTGGCAGAGCATCTGCCTGGCGTTCAAATGGTCCCAGTTTACTTTGATAGATGAATGGTCTGACTCAGTATAAAGCTGCTGCGTGTGTATATGGTTGCTAACATTACTGACATCCTGGGAAGGAGGAACATATGTAGAGGACATGGCAGTTGTGGTTTCAAACTCTGTCCTGACATACACACATCAATTGGAACTTATGTATAGGGTCGATGTACACATGGCTCTATCCATGCAGTTAATTCATGTACACTTGCACACACAGAAGAGCTATAATATTTCCAAGTGATTTTGTGGAGGTTGGGTACAGAGATGCTTCCATAAGCCTCTCATTGCAGCCCCTTGCATATTTCTTCTTTCCCATGTAGAATGTCTGTAAAGGGCAGCTGACATTCATTTCGTTTGAACTTTAGTGGCTAGTGGTTTTTGAAAATACAAGAAAGTTATCAAGTTTTTATTCTAAAATGCATAAATTTTAATACAGACTGGGAAGAAAAATCCATCCAAAATTACTTAACCATCAGGGCTTTCTGCAGAGGAAGTTTAGCACATCTGTTAAACACCTGTCCTACAGCCCTTCTGTCTTAGCACTACTGAATATTCTCCCACTTACGTTGTTGCTTGTGGCTTGACAGACAGTCTGGAAACACCTACTGTCATATCCTAGTTAGGATAGCACAGTTACTGAACAACCTTGAATGCCAGTTTGGTGTAGTGGTTAAGTGTGCGGACTCTAATCTGGGAGAACCGGGTTTGATTCCCCACTCCTCCACTTGCACCTGGCTGGATGACCTTGGGCAAGCCATAGCTCTGTACCAGCTGTTCCCTCAAGGACAGCTTGGGAAAGAGCTCTCTCAGCCCCACCTACCTCACAGGGTGTCTGTTGTGGGGAGGGGAGGGGAAAGGAGTTTGTAAGCTGCTCTGAGACTCTTAAGTGAGTGAAGGGCGGGATATAAATCCAATCTCTTCTTCTTCTTGTTGTAGATTTACTTTAAACAAAGATCTTACACCTCAAATTCAGATATTTGCTGCCAGGATGGTTCTGGCTGAAATGCTGGTAGCCATGGTAGGCTGCTTGTTAGCACCAACTCACACTTATTTAATTGATATTTAATTGATATAAAGCAGCTATAAATGAACTAGTTAGCCCTCATGCTTGTGTCTTGTGACCTTATTTGAGGGTACTGGTACAAATGGTGATTGCGTGTACCAGGAGGATTACATGTAGCACTTTTGTCCTGTACTCATGGTCAAACGTAATGAGTGAAAAGTCCAAAGAAAAATCAAGTGTATACTGTACATAGATGCCCTACTCACACCTTACAGTAAGTGGACGTACATCCTGCATCTATGTGTGTACATCTGTTTGTATGAAACTCAATGCATGTTCACTTTACATATGTTAATAAATATAGCTTGAGAATTATTCAATACACATATAAAGCATAATAAAGTGTACACAGCAAAGCTATACAGTTCATGTGTTTGCTGTAACTTAGGCACAATCAGGTAACATGGGTAGACGAGGGAATGTTGAGGCTACAGGTAACATGGGTAGAGGAGGGAATGTTGTGCGTAGATGTTGTGTTGACATTGCAGCAGATGCACATACGCCAGACTGGAACAAGTGGGCTCCTTTTCCACAAACTGCCTGTAAGTACTTATGTCATAGATTGATATAGCTTGAAAAGGCCTTTGAAGGCCATCTAATCAAACCTTCTGCTCAGTGAAAGAGGTTGAAGCTACAGCATCCCCAGAGTATGGGATTTATGGTACAGTAAAACACAGGGGTCATTTCGTAGAAAAAGAGGTGCAGGAGCTCATTAGCATAACTCATTAGCATAACTCATTTGCATATGTCACACACCCCTAACATATTGGAAGTGTGTCAGAAGGCAACACCCACCCCTCAGGCTCCACTCCACAGATGAATGAAACTGACCTGCTCTTCCTCCATTCCCTTCCCCATCCAATACTTTGCGCAATAAAAATAAGCGTAAAGAACACACCCTCGTTCTCTTCCTGCTCCCTTGAAACCACCAGGTTTCAAGTAGACTTGAGATACCCAGGACATGTGCACCACCCATCCCTTCCCCTTCCCCTCCCCACAACAAGACACCCTGTGAGGTAGGTGGGGCTGAGAGAGGTCTTTTGAGAACTGCTCATGAGAGAACAGCTCTGAGAGACTGGTGACTGGCCCAAGGTCACACCAGCAGCTGCATGTGGAGGAGTGGGGAATCAAACCCGGTTCTCCCAGATTAGAGTCCAACTCCTGACCATTACACCAAACTGATGGGGTGGAAGCTGCAGACCCTAGCAGGGCTTTCCCCGGGGCACTGCGCCTCTGCACTGCTCGGGGAAGCCGAGGAAGGGGCGGGGCTTGGTCATGTGCCCACCCCCTGGGCTCCTCACTCCCGGGGCTGCACTCCTGTGCACTCCTGCTCCAATGGACCCCTGGTAAAACATATATTTCAAAAAAGAAATACAATGAAAACTGATTTAAAAAACTAAAATAAAGAAATTCATGAACTCAATTACAAATACAATACCTGAGGTAAAGAGTTAATGTGCAATCCCAATTTTCCAGAAAAAGTGCTAAAAACATTGGAAACAATACCAAAGTATAACTCAAATTAAAAAGGAACTGTCATAGTTTGGATATTGAAGTGGAAAAGTAATATAAGGCAGACAAAGAAGTATTTTGGGAGGGAAAGAAAGAAAGAAAGAAAGAAAGAAAGAAAGAAAGAAAGAAAGAAAGAAAGAAAGAAAGAAAGAAAATTTTAAGAAAATACACATTTATACATTAAATACACTAAAAGTCTACCAAGGAATAAGTTGGCCAGTGGCCACTGAACTATCCAGATGCTAGAAAGCAGATAAGGGTGATGGCAATACTAGAAAAAAAAGTTAAATGGAAATGAAATAACTGCACAGAAGCTGGCATTAGTGAAAACTAAGCCTAGATGCTTTCCAGGTGATAAACTCAGATTTAGGATAGGAACCTGTATTACTTTGCTTTGAAAATGCTTTCAAAAATGGCTTCCCCATGTGAGTGATCCCCACAGTAGCTGTAATCTATAAGCTTCACAGGTGAATAATTCACAATGTGATGGTGGTAATTCTTCTTGTTACAGCTCCTAAAGAGATGCCTTTATTATTATCTATTTGATTTCATCCTTCATCCATGGATCTCAGGGTAGCACATACATTTCTCCTATCTTTCCTATCCTTACAGCACCAGAGGGAGATATTTTAGGCTCAGAAAGTTACTGGTCCAAGGTCACCCAAGGTTCATCATGGGCATCTGAACCTGGGTGTTGAGAGCCCCATCTCCCTGGTGTTAGTTGAACACTCTGACCATGATTCTGCATCAGTTCTCTGGGCGTACACAAGAAGTCATTTTTAGGGGTGAATGTAAACTGTGCCCTGTTCCCGTGTTGGTAATGCTTACTACAATTATGCACTAATTTATTTTAAAGGAATGATTAAATTTGGACTCCAGTGTTCAGTTGTGACGTACAGGAGTCAGGAAGAATACCCCCCCCCCCCCCTTAGATATGACACTCTACTTTCTCTCCCTATGTCCTTTGGGGCATCTAAGACTGCCACAGCAAAAGCTATGATTTTTCACACCCAAAGCAAACCTTTCCCCACGTTACTTTTAAGAATAAATGTCTTGAAAGGGCATCTGGTTTATGAATATTATTGCTCAAACAGCAAAAGAAGGTGGGGGCTTAATTGTGCAACATGTTGCACAGTCAAGTCAATTGTGTATGCTGCACACAGCAATGATGCACATCAGCATTAATTTATGCTGCTGCTGGTGCTTTAGAATGGTTAACGTTTATGTACAACAACAATTCAACTCCATTTTGTGTGTGTGTGTGTGTGTGTGTGTGTGTGTTTAAGCAGATGAGTGCCTGAAATAAGCCTGTGCTCAGGAAGAAGGAACTCCCTGAGATAATAAGGAGATGGTTTTTGCATGTCTCTAAATAGTTGGGTGGCACTAAGGTTCACCAATTAAATTTTCTTTGAGACGACTATCTGGAAGGATGATTTTTTAAAAAAACAAGGAATGAAATAGAAGTGTGTCGAGATTCCTTCCTGGTAACAGACATGAAAGGCAGAGAAGCAGTTGGGCTAGCTGTATATATAATTTCCCATTTCATCCGACTTTCTGCACTCTTGAAAGGTAAGGCATACTGTTGCACATGTCATCAAGGGCCATAACAATGTGATTTATTTAGCTGACAGCCCTCTGGCTTTATACTGATAACCTAAAGGCGCTGAATGCAGCTATTTCAGTTGGGAAAGTGAATGTCAACATGCCCCCCTGGCTGCTGAGCAAGATGAACATAAAGTATCAGAATACATGTTTGTTTTTATAGATCTTTTGATTGCGTACACTGGGATCCTGCCAAATGCAAGTGTCAGGAGTATGTGCTTCCCGCTATCCTCCTGATATATGCAATTGCCATGTTGTCTGACAGGCAACATACGGATTGCACATTCATGAACAGCCTCTGTACATGCTACACAAAACCCTGAATGTACAGGGTTCTAGTTTGTGTATACCAAAGCTGATAATCCATGTATTGCCTCCTTCAGACATGCTGACTGTCTGTATTGGGAAGATCTACAAGCAATTGGCTGCCTCTCAATTAGGGTTGCCAAGTCCGTTGAACTTACCGGTGGTGGTGGGGAGTCCTCCACCGGCCGGGAGCTTCACCGGCGCGATGTCACCCGGAAGTGACGTCAGCACGTTGGGGGCATTGCCAGGGCAACGCTCTGGCAATTGCCCCAAAACTCTATGGTATCATAGAGTTTTGGGGCGATTGCCAGAGTGTCGCCCTGGCAACACCCCCAACGTGATGGCATCACTTCCAGGTGATGTCATTACGTGGGGGAAGTCATCCAGTTTGGATGACTTCGGGGGCAGGGTTTCCCCCGCCGGCCGAATGCTGGCCGGCGGATCGGGAACCCCTGTAGCAGGGGATCCCCCGCCCCCCGGGCTGACTTGGCAGCCCTACTCTCAGTACATGTGGATTGTAATATCTGGAAAGGGCTAGTAATTTGCCCATATGCAGTATTATTTTAAGGTATAAAACAAAGGCATGGGCATGATCTAGGGAATCCCTGATACATGAGAAAATGTCTGTGTGAACCCAGTGGGTTGCTAGATACAGCAAACTAGAGAAAAAAATGAAACAGAACAAATTACATGTGTGATGACTTAGATGCAATATTGCCTATGATTGTTACCAGTTAACCTTGGGTATATTGGACCCTGGGGAGTTGCCATGGCCATGGCCTGCAAAGGGATAATTTACCCTCTTGCCCCATCTGTGATTCAGGTTAATCTGTCAAAGTCAGCCTCAACACAATTTCCCTATTAGCAAGTATGGTCAAAAAGGTTATCAGGAAGATATAAAACAGAAGATGAGCAAATTTTGACCACAGGTCTCACATTTGAGAAATAATACCAAATATTGCATCCTTTTTTTGCCAGGGATAAATTCTGCTTTGTTGTAAGTGTGCTTGACAAGTCAGTTGTATGTTAATTTATCATAGACTTTTGAACCATAGGAGGGCTCCCCCTCATGCTATACTTTTCCATATACAGAAGACCCCTTCATACTTTATACTATTCATACTAGAACTGGGAGAGCTTTGCCATCTCAGCTTGGAAAAGACACAGCTGGAGTACATTATTTTCTTCTAAACACTGTAAATGTGCCCCAGTGGCATCACTGGAATCGGGCCCGAGTGCCATAACCACACCCCTTCCCTTCATGTCCCTCTCAAGCTCTTAGTCCCCCACAACCCTTCCCGAAAACTTACCTGGTAGTGACAGGGTCAATAGTAAGGACCTGGTAAGGACTCTGGGCCCCTTGGAAACCACCCATGCTCATAACAATGTCTGGAAAAGTGGGTAAGGTATTTTCACAGAGATCCTGTTCCTTGACATAGTTAACTGCAGGGGTCCATTGGAGCGGGAGCACACAGGAGCGCAGCTCCGGGAGTGAGGAGCCCAGGGGGCGGGCACATGACCAAGCCCCGCCCCCTCCTCAGCTTCCCCGAGCAGTGCGGAGGCGCAGCACCCCGGGGAAAGCCCTGCTAGGGTCTTTATTGATTTTAATGCTTTGTTTTAATATTGATAATTTTATCATTGTTCCTTTTATGACTGTGTGCTGCTTTTCCAGAGACTTGCTCAAGGTGGCATATAAATTTTCTAAGTATATCATTTTTTATCGGGGCACATGGCACATAAGTACTGGAGAAATTTCACCAATCCTTCAGCAGCTTCCACCCCATCAGTTTGGTGTAGTGGTCAGGAGTTGGACTCTAATCTGGGTGAACCAGGTTTGATTCCCCACTCCTCCACGTGCAGCTGCTGGTGTGACCTTGGGCCAGTCACAAGTTCTCTCAGAGCTGTTCTCTCATGAGCCGTTCTCAAAAGACCTCTCTCAGCCCCACCTGCCTCACAGGGTGTCTTGTTGTGAGGAGGGGAAGGGGAAGGGATGGGTGGTGCACATGTCCTGGGTATCTCAAGTCTACTTGAAACCTGGTGGTTTCAAGGGAGCAGGAAGAGAATGAGGGTGTGTTCTTTATGCTTATTTTTATTGCACAAAGTATTGGATGGGGAAGGAAATGGAGGAAGAGCAGGTCACTTTCACTCACCTGTGGAGTGGAGCCTGAGGGGTGGCTGTTGCCTTCTGACACACTTCTGGTATGTTAGGGGGTGTGGCATATGCAAATGAGTTATGCTAATGAGTTCCTGCACCTCTTTTTCTACTAAATGACCCCTGGTTAACTGTATGCATTTAAACCTCCCAAAACATAGGTGTGCATCTAGAAAAAAAATGCATAATGAGGTTGGTAAAGTGAGATTTGAACATAGCTCTCCAAATGGAAGACCACGTTCTTTGTCATGAAAAAGAAGCAACGGATCACCAGCTCTTGATTTATTCATCCATCCAACCAGATTTAACTCCCTTCTCTTTACTGTGGTCACTGTTGAGGTTCCAGATTAGAATGCCTAACAGCTAAGAAGAGATTTGCAAGTCTAGACTATTTATATACTGCTATTAAAGTTTGTGAGTTGAAAAAAAAAAGTTACTAGGTAATTTATTGTGGACTGACAGAGACTGGAAGAGGCAATAAGCAAAGTGAATGATTCATTCGTGAGTTTACAGTGAAGCATCTACTTTGCAGCTGTTGTGCTGAGCTGTTTGGAGCTGATAGTGACTTAATGTATTATCGATACTGAATGCTGAGATATAGGGACCAGTCATCTGAAACAGAACATATCTGTTGTGATCAATGAGAATGCCATTGATCATTGTAAACAGGGGGATACATTTGGCTTAGTGCTGGGCCATTCTACATGAGAGTTATTCTGTCTCTCAACCATACCTCATCATTAGAAGACAAATTAGCTTAATAGAAAATATATTAACCATTCCACTGAGAGGCCTCATTCAACTCTCCTGTTACTGTAAGGAACTAAAAGTAAAATCAGACAGTAAACCATTGAGCATGAGAGAGAGCGTGCTGGGTTATATTTGCTATATGAGTTATAGCAGAATATGTATAACCTTGAAACGTCTTCCATGGAAGATATATATGTGTATTACTGTAGCTCATGACATTTATTGCTGTACCTATTTTTCAGTTAATGATTTCTTTCTCTGGGCACTGAATTTTTTACAAAATTAAAACGCATGCCATGATTGACTCTCTAACAGAGAGTCACCCACCATCAAATAGCTTAATGGTCACTTGGGCCCAATAATACATTAAGCCTCACAACCACACATTTTCCCTGTCAATGTGCTAGCGTATTCTATAAATAACATGATATGGTTCATTCTTGTATATTTAAACACACTATCCAAATAAAACAACAACAACACACACAACCCAGCTTAAGATGAGCAAGCTTTTGTAAAAAGTTGATTCCCCACATTGGGAATTTATGGCTATACACAGTCTGGCTGTGTAAAACACCACATTTCTCAGTCTCTCAAACAAAAATTCATTGAACTCCTAGAATTAACCATCCTGAAAGCCAAATGAATCCTCCAGTTTGGATTCTTCCTATGTCAAAGATCTTCAAGTTGGTTCAAGTCAGATTTAACAGTTTGTACAAATGAAAGAAAGAGGTGTGACAGACAATGGGTATCAGTCATTTCTTTGACAAATTTAATTCCTGAAATGAATGAAGAGCTTTGATGGTGAAGCTCTAAGAACCTGGTTGTGTTTTACTTTGAATAGCCATCCAAAGACTGAACAAAAGGAACTCATTTTTGTTATCTTTTTTATAGAGAGGCTTACTACCACAATGGATTTTTTTTTGACAGTGACAAAACATCCACTGTTGCACTATAGTCACTGTTCAGTTTTGCAGCAATGTCTTAGGTTAATTCCACAGAAGTCTATAATGGAGTTGTTTTCATTCATGTTTGTTAGCCGAGCACTGGAATTCAAGGTATCAAACAAACAAAAACTCATTATCAGGGTACACTTTTTTTTCCCCAAACCATTTTGTAAAATGCTCAATCCAGAAAGGTCTAACAATTCTGTTGTAATTATAAATCTTCAGTGGGTTTGTAGGCTGATTTGCTTTGAAGGAATTATTGGCCTCCTTTTATAAGAAAAAAATACCACGCTAGCATCTGTGTGGGAGGAATGTTGCCCCATGCCTTTGGTAATGTGGAGCCTTAGATATTCTACTTTTTTTTTTAATGTTCTGTTCCCCTGTTTTCCCCTGTTAATATTAGTCCTTTTCTTCCTCTTTCTCTAATGATATTTTCTATATGGACAGCTCTTTCCACACATATAAGTTTAACCAGGGCTTTTTTTTGTAGAAAAAAGCCCAGCAGGAACTCGTTAGCATAATAGGCCACACCCAACAGCAGAAAATAATTAGCATATTAGGCCACACCACTGACAGCACAGCTTATTAGCATATTAGGCTACACCCCCATGTTACCAGAAGAGTTGTCATCCAGCCGCACCCACCTTTTGCTTCTTATTCTGTTTACCTTGTTTGTTGTCAAAACCCAGGGCTTTTTTTGTAGCAGGAATTAATTCACATGTTAGGCCACATACCCCTAATGTAGCCAATTCTAATGAGTTTCTGCTGTTGGGTGTGGCCTATTATGCTAATGAGTTCCTGCTGGGTGTGGCCAACTCAGGAGCCAGCCGGAACTCCGTTCCTGTGCATTCCTGCCCAAAATAGCTCTGAGTTTAACACATGTAAAGTGTGTTGCTCACTTTGAGAGCAATCCTAAGCAGATCTACTCATAAGTAAATCATTGGTGCACAGGAAAGGGTTCTTATGACTGCAGAGTGCACTGATACTAACATTAATTTAAAATATGATTAATTTTTTAATAACCTTAAGCACTGGCGTTCACATGAGCTCCAGAACTTTCTAAAGGTGCATTCTGCCAGGCGTTACTGCTCAGCAACATCCACTCACCATATCCTACCACACCCAATATTTGAAAGTATCCAAAATACAATGCTGTGGTGTTACCACATGCTTATGATACAGAACCCCCCCCCCCAAACAATTAATTACTTTTTCCTCCCAACTCCCAGGCCACAATGGGCTCAACTGCAATAGGTAAAATATTTACTTTATTAGTGTGGGGACCCTAATGGTTTGCCAGAATTTGGGCAATCCCACCCTTGCTCCATGCCCAGAATGTTGTTCCTTCCTTGTCCTTCCCTGTACATCAGAAATATACAGAGAAATGCTTTTAAGCAAGGCCATCCCCCTGTGCTGAAGGTTCATGCCTATTTTAAACTCCTCTCCACACAGATGAAGAATGTGAAAAAAAGGACTGACTCAAGGTAGGGTTGCCAGCCCCCAGGTGCGACAAGGGAACACCTGCTTTTATTACCTGCTCCCCGTTTTGCAATAATCAGGGGGGGACAAATGGCAGCATCAGATGATGCTCTAGCACTTCCTCCCCTCCTACTCTCTATCATAGCATAGAGGAGGAAGGCTAAAGCCTGGAGGACTCTCTCAGAACTTGATGTTTTGTTTCCCTTCCTCCTAGCATGCAGTAGCACAAGTACACTAACCCCCCCACCACCAGCCAGGGCACAGCTGTGTTGCCACTGTCCAGGCCCCTCACCGTGAACTTCGGAACTTTTTAGAAGGGAGGCACCAATCCCCTCCCCCCAAGCCAAGGCGCAGCTGTGTTGCTGCTGCCCAGGCCCCTCGCTGCAAACTCGGAACTTTAGAAAGTAGTAGAAGAAGAAGAGATTGAATTTATACTCTGCCCTTCACTCCCAAGAGAGTTTCAGAGTGACTTACAAACTCCTTTCCCTTCCTCTCCCCACAACAGACACCCTGTGAGGTGGGTGGGGCTGAGAGAGCTCTGACAGAAACTGCTCTTTTTCAAGAACAGCTGTGCCAGAGCTACAGCTTGCCCAAGGTCATCCAGCAGGTGCAAATGGAGGAGTGGGGCATCAAACCCGGTTCTCCCAGATTAGAGTCCTTGCACTTAACCACTACACCAAACAGAAGCCAATTCCTCCCCAGCCAGAGTGCAGCTGTGTTGCTGCTTTGTGGGCTCCTCATAGCGACATTGGAGCTTTAAAAGGTAGGTGCCATCCAATGCTCCCTCTAAACTGTGGAGTGTTATGAGCAAAAATTCTACTTTGTGAACTACTGGCATTAAAGTTGTGAGCAAGTGATTTGGCTGCTGCATAGGTTAGTTTGCTCTAGTGCCATCCTTCCTGAGCTAAGACAAAAATGTGTGAGCTGGAGGCTAAAAAACTGTGAGCTAGCTCATGCTAACTCAGCTTAGAGGGAACACTGGTGTCATCTATCCCTGCTCCTTTCTCCTTCGAAGTGGTGGGTAGGTGGAGGCCGAGGTGCTTTTGCTTCCCAGCCCACGCTGCACATCAGAGCCATGGGATGGGGGCCCTTCCTCACTCACAGGTTCCACTGGAAAGCTGTACTGTCCTGGCCCTTGGGGCCAGTCGGGGGGGGGGGGAGCAGTCAGTGCGGTAGCCAGCTATCCCATGCTACGAAGTGGGCAGGGAGTGGTTATGACCATTCCCATGCTTTGGATCCTCACCTCAGAGCTGTGGGTTGGGGGTAGGATGCGGCAGCTGCTGGACCCCTCCTCACCAGCGAGCTAGCGCAACCAGTGCTGGCCATCTGCCTCCTCCAAAGTGGATGGAATTGAAACCAGGGGTGTTTGTTCACTCCTAGGTCAAGCCAGGAGAGCTTGTTACCCCCTGGTCAAGGTGACAGCAGTTTTTGAGATGAGGTTTACAGGCAATCTCCAGAGCAAAATGCAATCCAACCCTCACAGCTTGTGACGAGTGCCAGTGACAATATTGAGTTCCACCAGCCCTTGCATGAGTGCCTGCCACTGGCTGTTGCTAGCCTGCGAGCAAGGGAGCCATGAGACCGGCCACTTGTGGAAAGGCAAATCTTTAATGTTAACCAGACCTAAGTCTGACTGTGGATGCCCCAAGAGGATTGGAAGCTCTTTATTGCAAATTCGGAAGGAAGGAATTGTGATTAGGTGATTCTATTTTTCATCCTATGCCCGAGTCCTGTTTGTGTGGAAATCAAAAAAGAAAGGGATCCAATGAAAAAAACAAAAGGTGATCAGAGTGGGCAAATAGAATTGGCAAAGCAAGAGCCACAGTATACATAATGAATTCATAGAACAAAGTTTGAGTCCAGTGGCACCTTTCAAATCAACAAAGTTTAATTCTGGGAGTAAGCTTTTGTGTTCATGCAGAGTTACCCAACTTTTATTCTTTCAGAAGGGGCGCTCTGGTAGCTCCTTTTTTTCTCCAATATTGTGCAACTCTCTGCAATTGAAAAATTAAAAATGAATTTGAACTCTCATTTTTTCCAAACACCTTGTAATCCCACTAGAACAATTGCCAAGAGGTCCTCTGGAATCTTAATGCCTGTTATTTCTGTTTCCCCAAAATCTTTACCACAGGTTTTGGTGTTATTGTGTACTGGGTTCAAGGCACTGAAAAGGCAGACGACGACATAGCAATCAGCTAGTTTATTGGTACACAACACAAGCATGCAATACCAGCCGCGAGGGCCAACTATAAACAGTTGCCCAGACCCCACCCCTGGTCCTATTGGCGGGTTTGAATCTCCCACCAGAGATCTTATTGGTGAGATCCTCACTATTTGCTCAGCCTGTCCATTGGTCATGGGGTGGAATGGGGCAGACCATACGTGCCGGATCAGGTTTCCACTTAAGAACTCCCAGAATTCTTCCGAGGTGAAGGCTGTCCCGTTGTCTGAGACAATCGTGTCCAGCAGGCCATGTGTCACAAAAATCCGGCAGAGGACCCGTATCGCTGCCTTTGATGAGGTTGTCGAGACGGGGCTGATCTCCAACCATTTGGAGTACGAGTCCATGGTTATGAGAAAGATCAGCCCGTGGAAGGGACTGGCAAAGTCTATGTGTAGTCTCGACCATGGCTTGTGTGGGCATGTGTGGGCATGGCCAGAGGATTGGGTCAGGATTCCTGGCACTGGCTGCAGTGTTTGACCCACACTTCAATTTCCCCATCCATGCCTGGCCACCACATGTAGCTCCTGGTGAGAGCCTTCATTCTCATGACCCTCAGATGAGCCTCATGCAAGGCCTTTAGGACCCCTTTTCCAGAGGGCCAGGATCCACTACCCTGTCCCCCCACAATAGGCACCCCTTGTGGGTGGAGAGTTCCTCTCAGCAAGCCGAGTAGGGCGTAAAGTCCAGACCCACCGCAGCAGCGGGCCACACCCTCATCACCCAGCCCAGAACAAGGGAAAGGATGGGGTCCTGGGCCGTGTGACACGTGATGTCTGCCACCTGGGTGGGGCCATCTGGAAGGTCCTCCACCTGGAGGATGTGGTAAGCTGGAGCCAGACCTGCTTCTATCTCGGGCAAGGGGAGATGACTAAGGGTGTCCGCGTGGCCCATGGCCTTGCCCGGGCAGTGCTGCAAGGTGTAGCTGTAGCCTGCCAGGAATATCAGCCAATGGAGGACCTGTGGGGAGAGCACCTGTGGCATTTGGTGATCTGCTGCAAAAAGACCCAGGAGGGGGCGATGGTCAGTCGCAATTGTGAAATGTTGACTGTAGAGGAAGTCATGGAACTTCTTCACCCCGGCCACAATCACCAACCCTTCTCTGTCGATTTGTGCGTAGTTGCGCTCCGTGGAAGACAAGGTTCTTGAGTAGTAGGCCACGGGAACCTCTCGCCCATCCGGGAGCCGGTGCGTGAGCACTGTGTCCACTCCATACGGGGAAGCATCGCAGGCCAGCACTACTGGCAGCATCTTGTCAAAATGCATGAGCACTTTGTTAGAAATCAGGAGTGCCTTCACCCCTTTGAATGCCACGGCCTGGTGCGGACTTAAGTCCAGGGGGCCTGCTTGCCCAGCAGGCGGTGCAGGGGCTTGGCCACCACCACCTTGTGGGGGAGGAAGGCGTGGTAGAATTTCAATAGTCTGAGGAATGCCTGCAACTCTGACTTGGATTTGGGTGGCGGCACTTACACAATGGCCTTAATCTTATCCCTCACTGCATCGACTGTGAAGCCCAGGAAATCAATGGACGGGACTCCTAGGAGGCATTTTTCCCTCTTCACTTTGAGGCCAGCCACATCAAAGCATTGAAGAACCATGTGCAAGTGAGAGGTGAAGTCTTCTGTCGTGGCAGCCGCAATCAGCACATCATCAAATAATGGGGTGACCCCAGGGATCCCTTTAAGGAGAGAGTCCATCAAGTTCTGGAAGAGGCCCAGTGCCACCTTCACCCCAAATTGCAGCCCCTTAACTTTAAAGGCTCCCCTGTGTGTGACTATTGTCTGCATGGCTGCAGTGGCCTTGTCTACTGGGAGCTGTTGATATGCTTGGGTGCGATCTAATTTGCCAAAGATCTTCGCCCCCACCAACATAGCCAAAATGTGGCTTACCACCAGGACTGGATAAGCATGATCCTGGAGGACCCTGTTCATTTGTAGTCCATGCAGATGCGGATCTCACCATTAGGCTTCATAGGTGTGACTATGGGGGTCTTCCAGGGGGCATGTGAAACTGGTTCCAGGATCCCTTGAGCCATGAGGCAGTCTAGTTCTGCTTCTATTTTAGGACGCATGGCGAAAGGGACCTTTCTAGCTCACATGCGAATGTGCGCTATCTGCGGGTCGAGTTGCAGGAAAATCGGGGGGGGGGCGTGTAATATTCCAGGGTCTCGTCAAAGACAGATGGGAACAGACTGCACACATCACTAAAGTCTCTCGTGCAGCTGTGAATCCCCCCTACTGAGATCCCCAACAGTCCAAACCACGTGCACCCCAGTAAGCTGCTAAGGTTGCCGCTGCCTACCAACAAATCCAGGTGGCTGTTAAAGTCTTTGTGCCTGATGCAGAAACTGCCCATGCCCCAGACTGGCACGTGGTTGCATTGGAAGTCCATGAGGATGACCGGGGACTGGCGCAGGTGGGGGCCCCCTCCTGGACACAGTCTTTTAGGGTCTCCTCTGAGATTATGGAGAAAGCCAACCCAGAGTCTATTTCCATGGTGCACGGGGACTCCTCAGTTTGCAGTTTGCACTGTAACCTGGAATTTAGGGGGCGACAGATGGCTGGAGAGTCTCAGTACCTGATCTGCTGCCAGGAGATAGAGGTCTTCTGCGGCAGTGTTCTCCTCCTGGTGCACCCAGATGGCTCGGAGGTGGGGAGGTGCCTGTTGTGGTGAGCCTTGGGAACCCTTCAACTGACAGACCCTCATGATGTGGCTGGAGCATCCACAGCTCTGGCAAGCCACATCCTGAAACCTGCATGTCTTGCGCTCATGCTGGTCTCTGCAGCTTGTGCAATCCCATCAGGGTGACTCTGTTGTAGGCGTGGAGCAGGTTGCAGTCCCTGGGTCACACTGCCTGGTCGGCTGTGTTTGGTGAACTCCTTCCCCGTCGCTGCAGTCGGAGCCTGTCGCAAGGGCGGCGGCCACCCAGTGGCTGGATGAGGAGCTGGCCACTACCCGGTGCGATTTCTTCCAGGTGGTTGCTGTGGACAGAGCGGATGCAAGGGTGCACATTTCGTCCTCCATTATGCGTTGCTGCAGTTTCTCATCCCTCAGGCCATACACCAGCTGGTTCCTCAGTGCTTTGTCCAGGAAAACTCCAAATTCACACTCCACTGCCCACTGTTGGAGCTCTGCCAGATATGCGGCAGCTGACTCCCTGGGCTGCTGCAGCTGTTGTTGGAAGGCTATGTGGCAGGCGATCTCGAAGGACCGTGGGTTGAAATGGTCCTGCAGCACCTTGATTATTTGCTTGAACGTCGCTTCGGAGAGCTTGGTAGGTGCCAATAAGTTTCGGGCGAGCTTGACTGTCTCGGTGCCACAGGACCCTATGAGGAGGCCTCTTTTCTGCTCATCCTCAGTCACCTGTTGATACACCAGGATTGAGCAGAGTCCCTCGACCCAGGCTCCCAGTGTTGGGGCTTCGCTGGATCGAAAAGTGGGGCGACTACCAGAGCGGTAGCCATTGCTGCGTGGGGCGGTGGGGAAGCATTTCTTCGGGCATCTTGGTTGCCCTCGGGGGGAGCAACAACGGCAGACATCAGCTTCCTCAGGGCGCCGGAGCAGGCTCGCTCAATGGGATCTCATCCTCGTCACTACTATTGTGTACTGGATTCGAGGCATTGAAAAGGTGGACGACAATGTAGCGATCAGCTAGTTTATTGGTACACAACACAAGCATGCAATACTGGCTGCGAGGGCCAACTATATACAGTTGCCCAGACCCTACCCCTGGTCCTATTGGCAGGTTTGAATCTCCCGCCAGAGATCTTATTGGCGGGCTAGTGTGGGTCTAGGATCCTTGACTCCCATTGTCTCTGGAGTCAAGCTCAAGCCTTATGATGATGCTGCCCTGTGGTCATCAGCGGACATAACAGATGTGTGACAATTTCACTTTCCTAACACCAGCACTGGGAGGAAACAGTTCTGCATATTCAGGAACCATGCTGAGATGATTTTAAGTAGTTATTCAATAAGTCTAGTTTTAGCGTCTGCAAGAGAAAAGCTGGATCTGAGTCCAGTAGCACCTTAGATTTTTGAGATATAAGCTTTCAAGAGTCAAAGCTTTTATCTGATGAAGGGAGCATTGACTCTCAGAAGCTTACACTTCAAAAATCTTGTTGGTCTCTAAGTTGTATCTCATTTCTCATTTCTTTTATTTGATCATTGTGCTCTTTTTGTTTGTGTTTTTGCTCCCACATTTGATTAATTTATTCCTTTCCTAAGGTGCCACTAGACTAAAATCTAGCCCTTTTTTAAGTCAACACAGATCTGATCGTATTATTATGTTATGGGCTTCTTACACTGGCTCTTGGTTTGAAGTAGTTTGACTCTTCAATTATACAAAAGCTTCTGATGGCTCCTAGCATGTCCCTACCCTCTGAAGGCTGAGTAACAGGCGGGGACCACTGTCCAAGTTTCTAAACAAAAAATGAATGATGCTTTAACACAAGTGTACTGGGGAGTACTCTAGGTAAGAGGTCCTCCCACCAGTCTGTTTTTCAGTTTACCAGGTTTTCTTCTGGCAGGGCTTCTGTGCCCTAAAACAGTTCTGTGACACTGGGTTTTTTCTGCCTACTAGGAGAAGCTTAGTCTGTTGAATATCTGCAACTTGTGAAGTCTGGCAGCAGTCTGCAGTTGTGGCTGGATTGAGGCTGGCTTTGATGTGGGAAATGCTTTTTACACATGCTGTAGTCTTGAGCATAGATTCTTTGGTAATTCTTATAATGATCCAGGGCTTTGGCACCAAAAAGGGGTTCTGTGGCTACACACTGGCAATTGAGCACTGGAACCGAGGTGGTTCTAGGAGTGTGTTTATTTTTACCACCTTTCTTTACATATCTCTGTGTATTGTAGGGTGGCTAGCTTTGAGGCTCTGGTCCTGAGGATTAGGTTTGGGGGGCTCTTGTTCTCATGGCTGCCTGCTATCCCATATTTAATTCCACCACTGAAGGCTGGAACATACATCATCCCCCCTCCCCAAAACTTTGGCTCACCCTCCAAAGCATCCATTTGCTCCAGTGAAACTGACCTCTGTAGTTTGGAGATGAGCTGTAATTCCAGGAGATTCCCAGGTCCCACCTGGAGGCTGGCATCCCTACCAGCAACTACCCCCTTAAACTCATTCTTCAGAAATGAACTTACTTGGAAGCCTTGGGCAACTCAAACTTTCAGGTTCAGCTTCCTTCTATGAAGGTTTTATATATATTTAATAATGTCACTGATGTCAAAGGTGTTGTACCCCACCTTAGAGGTCCCTTCCCTCCCCAGGCTCCACCCCCAAGTCTCCAGGAATTTCCCAACCTGGAGCTGGCAACCTAAGTGATAAGATATATACGTCAGTGTTTAAATTTGAATTTTGAAAGAAGAATGTGACTTCAGAGGAAGAGGCGGGTTTGGGAAGTGCCCTGAAAGTGACATCACAGGAAGGCTTGGTGCAGTGTGCTGGAAGTGACATCATTGGAAGGGGTGGAGCTGGGGAAGTGACATCATTTGACCTTTGACCTAGAAGTGATGTCACATCCTTGATCCTGGCCCAACCCCCAAAGTCTGTTGGCCCCACCCCCAAAGTCTTCAGATGTTTTCCAAGTCAGACCTGGCAACCCTAACTCAAGGCCAGTTGGAGACAGTCCCCCAAAATCCCTGCTCGGCCCAGAAATGACCAAGTAATCCCACAGTTTACTTAAAGGGAGAGAGAGTAGGGCAGCTCTGCCCCAAAAGCCAGGAATGTGAGAGAGTGCTGGCTTTACATAAGCAGCCCCAAGATCTCTTCTGTTCAGCTGGGTTAGCATAACAATATCTCATTCACCAAGTAGTCTGGTGTCTTTCCCCCTTTTCAAAGGTGGGGGGTGGAGATCTTAGTAAATGTAGGAACTGATCTTCTACAATCTTTTTAATGTTCTCTCTCTCTCTCTCTCTGAATACCATTTACTGTTTCAGTCTATCAGGTTCCTTCTGAATTTTCCAACCTTATCAACGATAGAGTTTGCAGTCCATCCCACTGCAGGTCATCAGCAAATCTGATCGACATATTTTCCTCTCCATTAGCCAAGTCATTTATAAATTGAAGACTGTTAAATAAGAGTGGACCTAAGAATGACCCTTATAGAAGACTGCATGCCTTGCCAATTTGACAAGGATCCATTAATAATCACTGAATGCAGCTCTTCAGTTAATTGTATGCTCACCTTAGAGCAGTAGCATCCAACCTATATATTTCCAGATTAAATAGAAGAGGATGAAAATGAGAATGGCAAAATGTGAAAAAATAACAACTAGAATAAAAATCTGTCCTTTGGGTATCAGGCCTGGATTAACTAAAAGTATGCCAGGGGAATCAGCCAGGACTCCAGACTTCCCCAGGATCTTAGAGCTCCTGTTATCTTAACCAGGATATTCCTTATAGAAGAATTAAGTAAAGCAGTATATCTAGTCATGAATGTGTGAAAAACATCACAATGCACCGTGGACATGAAAATTTAATTTTTCATGCACTTCATTCACTTCTGTTTCCTTTATTATTAACCCCATTCATTAAAGTCATTTTAAAGTTCAGATGTTTTCTATCTAATTTGGATCATATTCTATTACGGATCATATTGATTACGGATCAAAATATTGTTGTTACAAAATTTCAGAGAGGAAGAAAGATTTACAGACAAATTTGAGAAATAAAAGATCTAATGGTTTATTGAATGCTTGATACATGTTTAATCTCATATATCTTGATCCTAAGATTATCTCTTTCAGAGTTTGATTCTGATGTTTCTTTTTGAGTGGTAAGGTCTTTTGCAACTTTGTTTTGAAAATACAAGTTTAGCAGCTCTGTTTCAGCCCACGTGGCTTTATATCAGAAGGAAGCAAAGAAATACATCTTGATCACTCCTGCCTCTCTTTCCTCCTCCCTCTAACTACACATATGAGCAATAAAATATCTATTTTACTTTCATGACTGGATGGATGTTTCCTTTTTAATTTGGTGAGTAAATATGTGGACAAATATGTGAACAAACATGTGGTATTGTTTACCTTGACTTCCAGAAAGCTTTTGATAAAGTTCCTCATCAAAGGCTCCTAAGTAAGCTCAATAGCCATGGGATAAAAGGACAAGTCCTCTAGTGAATCAAATACTGGCTAATTAATAAGAAACAGGGAGTGAGTATAAATGGGCAATTTTTACAGTGGAGGTACACAGTGGGGTACCACAGGGCTCAGTACCGGGTCTGATTCTTTTTAACTTGTTCATTAATGATTTAGAGTTCTGAGTAAGCAGTGAAGTGGCTAAATTTGCAGATGACACTAAATTGTTCAGGATGGTGAGAACCAAGAAGGATTGTGAGGCATTCCAAAGGGATCTGTTGAGGATGGGTGAGTGGGTGTCAACTTGACAAATGGGGTTCAGTGTGGCCAAGTGCAAAGGGATGCACATTGGGGCCAAAAATCCTAACTATAAATACACGTTGATGGGGTCCAAACTGACGGAGACTGACCTAGAGAGTGATCTTGGAGATGTAGTAGATAACTCAATGAAAATGTCAAGACAGTGTGTAACTACAATAAAAAAGGGCAATGCTATCCTGGGGGTTATTAGGAAGGGAATTGAAAACAAATCAGCCAGTATCATAATGCCCCTGTATAAATTGATGGTGCAACCTCATTTGGAATACTGTGTACAATTCTGGTCACCACACCTCAGAAAGGATATTATAGCATTGGAAAAAGTGCAGAAAAGGGCAACTAGAATGATCAAAGGGTTGGAACACTTTCCCTATGAAAAAGAGTTAAAGTGCTTGGGGCTCTTTAGCTTGGAGAAATGACGACTGACGGATGACATGATAGAGGTTTACAAGATTATGCATGGGATAGAGCAGGTTGAGAGAAAAGTATTTTTCTTTCTTTCTCACAATACAAGGACTCATGTGCACTCTATGAAATTGCTGAGTAGTTGGGTTAGAACAGATAAAAGGAAGGAGTTCTTCACCCAAAGAGTGATTAACATGTGGAATTCACTGCCACAGGAGGTGGTGGCAGCTGCAAGCATGGATGGCTTCAAGAGGGAATTAGATAAACATATGGAGCAGAGGTCCGTCAGTGGCTATTAGCCACAAGGTGCAGATGGGAACTCTCAGTCTGGGGCAACTGAAGCTCTGTATTCTTGGTGCTGGGGGGGCAACAGTGGGAGGGCTTCTAGTGTCCTGGCCCCACTGCTGGACATCCTGATAGCACCTAGTATTTTTGGCCACTGTGTGACAGAGTGTTGGACTGCATGGCCCATTTTTTCAAGTTTTTTTAAAAACATTTATTGGATATTATAAAGGGAAAGGGTACAATGGGTGAAAGAAATATTGCTTACAATTACTTCTACGTACAGTTACAATAACAGTTCTGCTTATACAATCAGAGAGTTCTTTATATTACATCTAATAACTTTCCATATATTTCTTAATAGCTGCCATAAATCAAATTATTGCCTTAATATCATAAAAGCATTCTATAACTTCTTAAGAAAAATTAAGAAAAAACGTATTACCTTATTCATATATTTTGATAAACCATTAATTTCATATCTATGGATTCTCATATTCAGATCCCTTGTAACCTCTTAATCATTTAGTACAAAACTGATCCTTATGCATAGTTATGGATCCCTAAAATCCATTGCTTAAAAATAGCCATTCCATAACAAAAGCAATCTAGAAATAATATTTTAGAAATACAGCTCCCTAAAAAAAGAGATGTACCTAATTCAAGTTTATAACCAAATATTGCTCAATCCTACCTAAAATAGTACACATTTCTTGTGGGAATTTTCATACAACTATTAATAATGTTTATCTTTACAACTTCCTAAAATAACAGATACAAGTGCATTATAACCAATATTTCTTTGAGAATTAATTTAATTTCACTTTAAATTCATTTTAACCTTCTTAGTCATCCTTCCCAATGCTACTTCAGTACTAAATAATACTCAATTACATTTAACAATTAATTATGACAAAGTTATCTCACATTCTTTACCAAAAACCAGAAAGAAAACAACAAAGAAGAAGGCAAGGAGAGCTTCCATATAACTGCAAATAGTATTTGTCTTTAAGTCACATTTGAGGGTTTTGAGCTTTTCTAAAATAACAAGCAAAAGCTACCTTATATTATTTATTTTGACAATTAATTTTAATCTCAATTTCTCTTAAGTTTTATATCTTTAAATCTCATTAAATCTCATTAAATTCCATTTATCCTGCTGTAGCAATTCCATCTTAAGAAGTTCTCCCCCCCCCTTTTTTTTTTTCTTCTCTTTCTCCCTTTCTCTTCCTTGAATTCCCAACATTTTATATTCTGTAATTGTGGGTTGTTTCTGTAGCATTTCAGTATGGGAGTAGAACTCTCTCCTTGTTTACTTGCTATATCCAAAAATAATGTATTGGGTGTGTTTAAAATTATCTTATGTTCCTCCATCTTGGTGTCTTGTGGTTCTTTCACTTCAGGCAGGCATGTGTGAGACTTCTGATTAGATCCAATAAGCCAGGCCTTGTATTTCAAATCAAAGTCTTTATTCTTAATGGTCTTTCAGGAAACACTTGCGTTGTTAGTGATACCAGATACAGAAGAGGAGAAATTGATATAGTAAATTCAAACTAGAGTAAAAATGTGGGTACCAATGGAAAAAGAATAAACAAGTGCCAAAATGTACTACCGTTACTTTCTCAGGAAAAAAGGCGCGTAAGCAGAGCTACTTTCTCATCCCCGGCCCTGTGATTTCCCTACATGCAATCCCACGCAAAAGACACCTGGAAAAGCGGAGGCCCAGTTGCCCAAGGTTACAAGTGCAGCAACAGAGATAACATGAGTCTAGCAAAACATCTGAACTCATTCCAGTGAAGGAGGGGTGAGGAGGGGAGGGGGGGAAAGGAACTGTCAGAGCGGAAGCTGATGCCAATCTCCTGCCGGGACCTGCAACTGGGATAGTCATAGAAAAGCAAAACATGACAGGGAACCTGACAGTATGTAGCTAGGTTTTCCACTTTCACTTCAAACAGTCTAATCTCTATTATTTCCTCCTCTTCCAGACTCAGTTCCACACTCAGATCATGTGCTTCATTTGGTGGTTGTTTCAGCAAATTTTCTACATATTCACAATCATAAGCTTCTGAATGTGGTCTGCTAAATGGCAAAAATTCCACTGTATTGGAAGTATGGCTGTGTTGAAGATATATTTTAATGTTTCCGTTATTGCTTGAATAGTAGCCATTGTTCTCATGCAGCTACTTAGTCAGATGGCTAAACCAGCAGAGATTATTTAAACTAAGGAATCCAAGTTAGCTCAAATGTTCTTTGAAGTTTTTTTCCCAATAATATTCTTCTCTGAATCCAATTTAGTTTCAATATAGTCCAAATAAAATCCTTATAAGGTCACAGTCAACTTTTTATCTTCTTGGTAGTGCCAAATCCACTTTTAAATTTACAGCCAATTAAAGACAATAAGGGACAGCATCATCAGAAAATTCTTCTATTAGTTGTAGTCCTTTTTAAATGTTGATTTCTTTAGTTTGAAAGCTACTTCCAAATTGGAGTGGGGGGGAATAGCTGTGTTGCAATTCCCTTCTCCCCTTTGTCTTTCTAATCATCTCCTCCTCCTCTTCTTCTTTTAACAGTCCGGTTTAGTGCTTCTCAGCTCTATTTCAATTGGCATTTCAAAAACAAAAGAATTTACTTGCAGAATATCTTCTTGTAGTTTACCTAGAGAGCCGCTTAGTGTAGAAGAATGTTTAGTTTCAGTTCTTAAAAAGTACGGTAGTCACAACTTGCTGCCAATATGGTGATTGCATCAGCTTGGACTTCAGAGCAAATGGAGGTTCCCAGATCAAAGCCACCACCCGGATCTGTTTCTCTGTCATGCCCCTTGCTTCAAGAACCCTTCTCCTGGGGTTTCCTTTGGAGTCCAGGAAACCCAGACTTCCACAAACCATGCAATTTGAGTGGTCATTGGAGCGAGGCTCATGACTCCCCCTGATCATGTTGCACCAAAACCGGAAGTCCGACTGGATGGGCCGTTGACCTGACCCAACATTGGCTTCTCTTATGTTCTTATGTTCTTAATATTTATTGACATAAAATCCCTTTGAAGATACAAATGTTTCTTTTCATGATAAATGGATAAATAGCATTCTAGATGTCATAGCATCCAAGATTAAGATAAACAAGTGTTTTATGATTTCTTATAAAACTGAGATTTTTTCTTCATCTGAAATTTGGTAGGAATGATCAGTTGAGTTAGGGTTACAGTTCCTGAGAATTTCATGCAGATTGGAAGGAAAACAATTTATAGGTGAAAACATGTTTTGCCTGGGATTGCCTGGGAAAAGCTCTCTCATGCACTACAGTAATTATAATTATTGATAATTCTCAGACTCTGTATAGTAAGTTTTCTGTCCTCAGATGTAGTATAGTGCATCACTGTGTAAATTCAGGGCCACTGCATGATGGGTTTTCTTCCTTCTGTTCCATATCATTGCCTAACATGTATCTATGAAAACTTAGTCTGTTCATTATTAATGTTTTTTCTTTACTGAGTGTGGTCAGAAGATATGTACAGCTCGGAGACTTATCAGTATAAATATAGCCCACATTTCAATTCAAGTGCAAATCCATACTTAAATCATTGAAGTGTAAAATATAAAGATTGTTCTCCTGTTGTTTCTTACTCCACAATACCTAAACTGTTGGTTTAGGTTCTACGCTTGGCTTGAAGATGTCCTCAGAGCTAGGCAGCTATTCACACACTACTACAGTGGAATCTGTGATTACATTAAGCTTGTAAAAAACAAATAATAGAAATGTCTAGATTGTGGGGATTAGCAAACCTTAAATAATTGCTATAATACCAAAGGAGGAGGGAATCCAAAATAGTGTCCCCCCATTCTAAGGGACAGGGTTACAGCCTCTAACCTTATTATTAATTTAAAAACAAAACAAAACATAGAACCCGGTGGATGTGGTTTACTGGAGAAGCCTTGGAGAGCTGGGAGATGGATGAGTCCCAAGATATTTGGCTGTATCCATACCTAATAGACAGTTAGATAGAGACAGGAAGTAGTGGGACTGTTGGATAGTTAGTCAGAGAAATAGATAAATTGTAACTTAAGATACATAGATTGATAGATACATTAATAGTCAAATAATAAGGGCATATATAAATTAGATAGGGCAGGCTGTGGCTCAACGGAGGACATCTGTTTGGTGTGCAAAAGGTCCCAAGTTCAATTGCCAGCATCTGTGATTTATTAGAGGATAGGGAGAGAGATAGAGTTATGGTGCAAGTTTGGACCCAGATACCTGGGACTGACTTGACTCTTGTCATACTTTGAAAGCCTAGTAGGGTTTGCCCAGGGTGGTACCAGGAATGGCCCCTACTCACAGTACCCTTGGGTTTCCATTGTTAACAGCAATCCATCTATGCTGCATGTGGTACAGTCTGCAGCTGGGCCTTGGGGGCTCAGATTCATACCTTGTCTCATTAAAAATCCCTGTTGAGTTAAGTACAGGATGCAAAAAGGGCAAGTTGTCAATGAAGGCCAGCCACTATTTCACCACAGCGAACACAGGGATCTGGAGCATGAGCCAGAGGGACTTCCAGCAACATCTGCCCCAGCACATCAAGCTACTAGGACGTCAGCTGCCCAGAATCCAGAGGGCCAGGTAGCAGCTGCAGCAGGGAATGACAACACACTGCAAGACCTCATTCAAACAGTCAAATGACTCACTGAGCAGATGGATCTACAGGATGGCAGCCACCATCAGAAGCATGCCAAAAAATCTGTGGCTCCGATGGCCAGATCCTATTCAGGGGGGCATGGCCAGGGCCTTGATGAGCCAAGCAGTAGATGCCCTTGGGACAGCTCCTCCTTTTCTATTTCAGGGAGCACCAGCAGCTTGGATGAACCATGTGCTAGACGACAGAGGTCAATGACCAAAGGGCTAGAGAGGAGCAGGAGGGCAGCTGCAGTGGTGCATTCATGGGGGGAATCAGACACTCTGGAAATGAAAGGTGAGTACTCTTTGGAAGGGAATCCTGTGGCGGATTACTGGAAAGCGTCAGTGCAGCTGCTTGGGTTGCTGGCTTTGGCCATCCAGCATAGGCTCAAAACAGAACAAGCTGTAGGGGTCCCTGGGGCTGTATGGGCTGGCCACAATGCCTCCGATCACTCCTCTATTGTATCTAGATTTGGAGATAAGGAGGACCCACCTGGCATACAACTTTTGAGAAAGATTAGGGAGAGGATACTTGATGAATTCTATGTGAATTTCTTTACTGAAGGCCGATGGGGATGAGGGCTGGATGGGAAGGGCCACAAAGAGAGACAGAAAGGGTGGCAAATTGGCTGGTGGGGTATCAGGTGTACATGGGAGTAGTCATGGAAGCTTATTCCAATGAAGTGGCACTTAAATAACCACTTTGGCAACATGGTTAAGGCCAGGGTGCTGCCTGGGGAGGTGGTCACCTTGGGATATGATGAGGCCTTCTGTAAGCAGGTGTCCCAGAGTGAGAAGGCCCATTGGGACTTGTTGCATGATAAGAAATGGTTGGTGATGGTGGGCCCCAACATAAAAGGGAAAATAGATCTGGCCAAATCGACCGAATGGGTCTCTTGATGGGACCGGGCACACAGGGAATGTTGGGAGTTTAATCGGGGTACTGCCAAAGGGCCCACTGTAAGCTTAAAGACAATTGCAAGCTTTGTGTGGGCTACCACCCCAGGGTGTCCTGCTCAGGCTCAGCCAGTACTTAGTAGCCTTTTCAGAGCAGCAAGCTCTCCTCTAGCGGTGGTGCTCTAAAAGGGGAGGGCCCAACGGTGCTACTTCCTCTAGCAGCTCAGCCGGAAAATTCACAGGTGGTCAACAGTTGGGGCTCTCCTCTAGAGGTGGTGCTCTAAAAGGGGAGGGCCCAATGGTGCCACTTCCTCTAGCAGCTCAGCTGGAAAATTCACAGGTGGTCAACAGTTGGGGCTTGGCTGCCACCCCAGTCAACCTGCAGGCCCTTTGCCCCCTCCTTGATGCCTATCCCCAGAGGTCTGCCACCACTTACCTTAGGGATGGTTTTATATTTGGGTTCCCTATCCCTTTCACCAGCCAATGGATTGCGACAGACACCAATAACCTCAAATTAGCCAGAGAGATGCCTGAGGTTGTAGCTGAAAAATCAGGAAGGTGTGCACTGCAGGCAAAATTGCAGGCCTCTTTGATGCCCCTCAATTGTCCAGTCTTCGCGTCTCCCCTCCATGGGTTGTCCTCAAGAAGGCACCGGGCAACTTCAGACTCATCCATCACTAGTGATTCCCTCAGGGATCCTCAGTTAACGATGCCACTCCTCCAGAATTGTGCTCTGTTAAATACACATCCTTCGATTATGCAGTTGGGTTGGTATGAGCCTACAGCCCCAGATTGCTCATGGCCAAATGTGATATACAGGCTGACAGACTGAAGATCTGCCCTGGATCAGTCGCAAGGCCAAAAGCCCCACGGGAAAAGCAGCCCGGTGCGGCCCGTTCGCACTGGCTGCAATGTCCCGGGGAGGAGGCGGGGAGGAGGCGCGCGGCTGCGGGTCCATCCACACTTTCGCCCCTGCTTCCGGCGCACTGCCGACGCATCCACAGTGCCAGGAAGCAGCAGGGATGCGCGGCCGGAGAGCCGGAGACCTGTTTAAAGTGGTCTCCGGCTGAAGCGGAAGGACGGCGCCTCGCGGACGGGTGAGTCCGCGCTGACGACGGGGGACAGATGCGGCAATCTGAACGCCCCCTCTGCCTCCGCTTTAGAAGCGGAGGCAGAGCGGGGCAGATTGCCAGTCTGTCCTCGGCCACAGTCAGCCTTCTGCCTTCTCCTGGCGCACCACAGGGATTTCTGCTTGTCGGGCTTTAAGTTTCAGGGGTTGTGGTATAGAGACGAGACCATGCCCATGGGTCGTGCAGTGGCGTGTGTGGCCTTTGAAGCATTTAGCACCTTCCTAGAGTGGGCAGCAAAGGCCAGGGCTAATACCCCACATATCTCACATTACCTAATTGATTTTCTTTTTGTGGATCCAGGGGCTAGTCCGATCTGTGCAGAACACGTGGCAGTATTCCAGGCCCTGGCTGGGGAACTGGGAGTCCCACTGGCTCATGACAAGACTGAGGGTCCCACAACACAGTGAACTTATTTGGGCATTCAGTTGGATTCCACTGAAGAGACATCCTGAATGCTGGAGGATCAACTGCTTGCCTTGCCGGCCTTTATTAGCCTGGGCCCGGCATGTGCAAAATGTACACTGAGGGAGCTGCAGTTGCTTGGCGGGTATCTTAATTTCGCCTGTGGGAGGCTACACTTGTGAGGGCATTCTGTATGTGACTGGTGCAGGACACAGCAGGGGCCTCCGTGCCACACCACTACATCTGAATAACCAAGGGCCTGGGGGAGGATCTCAAGGTTCGGCTAGCTTTCCTTTTTGAATACAGTGGGGTCACCATTTGTTAGCAACCACTTGACTTGTACGTTTTTAATGGTTATTTGCTTTGCGAGCCCTTGTGGGGGCAGAAAGGTGGGATATAAATTTAGTAAATAAATAAACAAATGCATTTGCCCATGCATAGGGTGAAGCTAACTTTGTTGCAATCATTCGGCATGCTCAGTATTAGGTCTGCACTGGAAGAAATAATGAAGCCAGCTAGTCCTTGATAATCTCTAAATATTTTAAGCAGCTTTTGAAGTTGTACACAGAAAATGAGTTGGTATAGAGAAGAGATTTCCAATTAGATGTGGCTTCTTGAATGCCCAAAGGAAGGAAGAAGGAGGAAAGGATTTCTTAAAATTACAACAGCTCTTTTATGACTTTTCTTTCTTTCCAAGGCCTGTGTGTTCACTGATGTTTTCTGCCTGGTTCTGAACAAATACTATAGTATATTATAAAGCATGTGGTAGCAATGATTGAAAAGTAGTGTCTGTATTCTTCCTGTGCACTGGGCAGTGGACTTTCATTTCGTACATCATTGATGACTTGCTTCAGTAATTCCACAAAGTCTGTACAAATCTTTTACACACACACACACACACACACACTTCAGACATGTGGGCATGTGTGTATTATTCTGTGTGTCAAATCTTATACGAAATGCTGTGGCTACAACAGTCATTATCAACCTTGTGTTCAGAATATCATGGCTTCTAGTAACAATAGATGTCACTTCCTTTGTTGAAAAAAATTAGTTTTGTCCCCCAAAGGTTTGTGGATATGTGTTGGAAAAGTTTGAGAGGTTAAACAAAGAAATCCTGCAAAGTTTCTTTGTATCTAGTTGACAGCAGGCATTATGCTGTTGTGTGAAAAGAAACCCACCCAGGTTTTCTGTGAATGCTTAGCTGAACAATTGCTATGTGACATAACAACAATAAAAATATAACATGGCATGGAAGGGATCATGTGGTGTTGGACTCTTGTTCCATGTATGTTTCAAATAATGAATATTCCTATTAAAGGTTTGCATACATTTTCATTACATTGCGCTTTTTTTTGGCTAGGCATTGTTATGGTAAGGATAGCAGTGATTCAGAAGTAGTGAGTCAAACAGATGATGACTCCATCTTTGGCATCCCTTTGGAGGGATCTAAAATCTAGAAATATTTTAGTATTGGGAAGTCAGTCCTGGATCCCCAATATCACCCATAATTTGGTTCAGTGAGTTGCTGCAGGGTTATTTTTATATCTGAATGACAAGATTCTTTGTTCTGTACAACCATTAAGGGTAGATCCCCCTTTGCTGGTACAAAAAAGTGAAGTGACCAGAAGAATGGGAATGGTCATTAATCTTCCAACTGATTTCCCAGCTTTCACCTATTTTTCAAATACGATTTCAATTTTCATTTCTTCCAAACATTAATGAGAAATATAGTATTCTTGGCCTCAAACGAAAGTGGAATGCAAGAAAACTATAATTCTCATCAATGACAGTAGGATATATTGGCAGGAAAGATGACAACTGAAAAAAAGTAACTTTACTTGAGTGGATTTTTTCTTTATAAACCTCTCCCCTACCTTCCAATCGAAGTACATCATCAACTATTATGAAAATCAGTGCTGGATGGAGGACATTTTGACAGCTTGTATTCTGTGTAAACCAATCCTAGATATAATTTAGAAACAAATGTCAGACTTGGTCCATAATTGTGTTGTTATAGTAATGGGACTCCAAAGTAATGGGGAAGTTTTAGAACAATGTAACTTCTAAGTTTAAACAGCCTACCTTAGAATAAGACCAGCTATGGCATGTACAGAGTTGAGGGACAGAGGGTTGTGTGTTCCTTGCTTAATCTGTTGCTGTGCAGTGTATGTATATAGACTTTTAAAATATTCTTTACTATTTTAAAAGCTGGTTGTTATTCTGTCTACCACTTAGACCTCCGTTGTTTGAACATAGTATTCAAAATGGGCAGCAGGGGAAGCAAATAAGTTGATTGCTAGATCGTTAATGTCTCAGGAGTGCACAAGTGCAGTAAGCCATACCCATGGTAACCATGGGTTACCAGTTGGGTAGCAAGAGATGCAGGCAGTAGGTGGAGCCTTCAGTCAGCAAAGCAGAAGGGAAGATAGGAGTGCTGGCTCCCTCGGCAAGTAATTGTGAAATTGACTGGCTGTTGGCAGACTACCAAAGAATAAGCACAAGATAAACCCTCTCCCCCAAGAGTCAAGCAAACTGAGAGACCAATGGATCACTGGGCAGAGACTCAAGATAACCACTTGTGTCTAGATGCCTTAGAGGGCTAAAACCGAGTGAAGCCTGAGGGTCAACTAGACCATTCAGCCACACTGGGGCTGCGATCACACACAGTAAATAATCCACTTTCAATCCACTGTCAATGTACTTTCCAACTGGATTTTGGCAGTTCACACAGTAATATCCAATTGGAAAGTGCATTGAAAGTGGATTGAAAGTGATTTATTTTGTGTGTGTGATCACAGCCTGGGTACTACAATACCATACTTCAAGGATATGATATGTATCCATGTAGTAGTAATACTCACAAGACATTATTGAAATCATCCATTTAATTTATCAGGCTGTTTCCTGACCTTCTGTCTATGTACTCTGGCATTCTCCTTGGAACACAGAAAACTGTCATGAGGGAATAGGCTAAGGTTCTACAGTAATGATAAGATACTTGCAGGATAAGAGCTCATTGAAGGGAAGCTAGCTTCCCTATAGTCTTGTGATAAGGCAAATAACTTTGAAAACAAATTGAATGACAGAATAATTTCCTGAATTATAGATTTATAATTATGGTTGTAATCCTATTATTTCACAGTCACCACACATGCACTATTAAAACTACATACATTGATACACATAAAGAAAAAAATACTGTAGTTTACACAGCAATGCTTGGACCAAGCACAGAAGCCAATAGAAATGTACAAGAGGGGGGGGGGACCCGTGATACTCATGGGGGGGAGGATTCCTGAAGTCCTCTCCCCCCCCGATTCTTCCTCCGGAGAACAGGTCTACATGCCCCAGCCCACTGCATTGGTAGACCTGGCCTCCGGAGAACAGGTCTAACCAGTCTTTCCACTCTATTGGTACTTGTTCTCTGGAGGCCAGGTCTACCAATAGAGTTAAAATGGCTGGGTAGACCTGTTCTCTGGAGGCCAGGTCTACCAATAAAGTGGAAAGGGCTGGGTAGACCTGGCCTCCAGAAGTCTACCCGCCAATTTCTCTCCCCCACGCCCCCGGTTTTCCTGGTGAGGCCCACACACTTCAGAAGTGCAAAGCCCGCTGATTTCTCTCCCCCCACCAGCTCTTCCCTCCCCCTCCCCCCACCAGTAATGGCAAGGCCCAGTGGCTTCCTGCTGGGCCTTGCCAGCTCCCCCCACCAGCCAGCTCTTCCCCGCCCCTCCCCCCACCAGTAACAGTGAGGTCTGGTGGCTTCCAGCTGGGCCGCACCAGCTCCCCCTGCCAGCTCTTCCCCCCACCAGTAATGTCGAGGCCCGGCGGCTTCCAGCCGGGCCTTGCCAGCTCCCCCTGCCAGCTCCCCCCAGCTCTTTCCCCTGCCCACCCCCCAGTGACAGCAAGGCCCAGCAAGGGCTTCTCCACCTGCCACCACCGCAGCCACCGCCAGCAGCAGCAGCAGCCACAAAGCCAAGGTAAGTGCATTCCCTGTGCACGCACAGGGAACACTTTTTACTTTTGGGGGGATTTAACTATCCCCCCAATATTTTTTTTTAACTTTTCAGATTTTTCTACACACATGGAGAGTCTCCCAAGTGTGTAGGGAAATCTCTCTGCCCCCCAAGTGCCCCCCGTGCGGATTTAGATATCCACATGGAGGGGGCCACTTGGCTATTAGTATATAGATAACACTGAGGTATGGCACAGCTGTCAGAGTAGCTAATCTAAAAGGGAAAGTCAGACTTAACATTCACCAAGGTTGGCAAATGGTGACTGGACCCCTGGATGATTAGTCTCCTGCCTGTCTTCCCACATTTCTCTGTGATGTCCACAGATATAGATAATCAGGGTTTTTCTTCCTCTGCTAGCTGTTGATGGCTTTCTGACCCATAAATCCAGGGCTGTCTAGAATGTCTTTGGATATTTTATTGTTAAAATCACATGCTTGAACATTGTCAAAGATGTCCTTAGACATTGTTAAAACATATTGTACATGAAAGCTCATACCTTGAATCAAACGTTGTTGGTCTTGAAGGTGCCACTGGACTCTAAATTTGTTACACATTGTGGTGGAATGGGCCTGATTTAGCTGCCAGGCCCCGCTCTGCCCACCCCTCCTTTGCTTGATCTGGCACCTGAAGGGGCAGTTCTTCCCTACTGCTCCGGGTATGGCTGCCACCACTGTCCCTCTCTGGGGCTCTAGTTAGGCGGGACAGACTCCTAACCTGCCTCTCCACAGTCACCAGGAACCCACCCTGGGGATTCCTGGGAGTCTTTGGGGTTCCCCTGGAGAGTTGGCGACTAACCGTTTTGCTCCCTTCTCTCCTCCCCAGGGATTCTCCGACCCACTCCTGGCGTGTCCAAGCGGCTGGGGGACTCGGTGGTACAGAGGGACCTCACTCCTTTGTCATTTAAAGGATTTATTTTAAAACAGAACTATTTACAGGCATGCAGTGAACTGATCAAAAATAAACGTGAAATAAAACCGCTCCAGCTTTCCCTTTCCTAAACTCGTACCCTGTCTAGATTTTCAGCAGGGCAGGCCCATCACTCCATCCCAGGGGGGATGGTCCGATCCACATCTCTCTGCCTGCTGCTGACTCTCCCCCCACAGTCTCACAGGCTTCAGGCAGAGACTGGCCTCAGACTTTTTACCTCAGACTGGCTTCCCGCCCAGGAACTCCCTCTCCCTCCTGTAGCATTCTGGGGCAGATCTCCTCATTCCTTTATGGACTTCCTGTCCTCTCTAGGGAGCTGCCCTCAGATTGCTGGTTGGAAACAGGAGGGGAGGGGGTAGAGGAGACTAGGCCCAGGCCTACCTCAATTTTGATGGCCCCCTCCTATCCAGCCCCCACCAACAAACATACAAAATGGTGTTTCTCCACACACATCTTGCTTGTTTACTTCAACAGATGACCTGACCATAAGATCCAACTGCCTCAACAATGAAAATAATGAAAAAAAAGGATGCTTGTTCTATTCAAAGGGGAGGGGTAATTGTTATTCTGCTCCACAGCAAGCTAAGGTCAGGCAAAAAGCAATTTTTTTTTTTACTTCAAAACTGGTTAAAAAGTAGCCATATGTGATGTACACAGAACTTAACAGAATTTATTCCCATATGTATAGGAGAGTCACTTTTGTGCTAGCATTAGCAAAAGGCTCTTTGAACGATGTGTTGGTATTGCATTCCCTACAAGTACTTACCATCTCAATATCACGCTGGCTGTTTCCTGAGATAAAATAAAGGACAGGATCAGACATTTTTAAAACCAGCACTTCCCACTCTGTATATCCTTCCTGACCTCAAAGTGGGTCATGAAGTCTGTGAACAGGGGTCCCAAACTTTTGTAATTTTATTGATCTGTGCATGCTCTGGGTTGTTGTTTTTTTAAGTTGATAACCATAACAAGCAAATATTGACTTCTGAGTCACCATGCCGAAAATATTGGGAACTGTTGCCTTAAAGCATACATGACCTGAGAACTGTTCATGTACTGAATGATTTCACTGTTTTTCCAAGCTACAAGATTTGGGGGGCTGGGCAGATAATGTGTTGCCTTCCCAAATCTGGTTTCTTTAAAATTCCTCATGCAAAAAGGCTGCATTGGATCACATGTTCTATTTCTACTATATTCATGCTCATAAATTAGAACATTCACAAACATTACCTGATTTCATAGGTTTTCTGCCAGTGGCTTATCTACCCCTGCCTACCACCTGTTTATCTGTCTTTCTATCAGAAGTGTACATGTCAGTATTTCACCAAGTTGACCCATAGAGGAAAATGTACTTGTTATTTAGAAAGTTTTGTCAGAACATATTACACATATATTTAACATGATAATGGAAAATGAACTCATCAGTTCACTGTGGTTCTAGCCATTTCATATTCTCCTACATGTCTTAAATGTTCTATATTTCATTGTATTTTTTCCTCCGAAGAATATTGCGAGAGGACTGACAGTCAATAGTAAAGTTCAATCCCACTGCATCAAACATAATGAAAAAAATAAAGTAGGAAAAGAGAATTTTGGCACCAGGTATTCCTCTGGGTCCCACTTCCACAGATATTGTAGGTGCCTTCTGCTTTTTCACGGTAATCTGTGTTAGAGAGATGTTACTATCAGCTCTGTTTCATCCATGTCTTCTATCACTAGAGTACCATCCATCAAAAACATATTGCATGAAAATCATTGTACAGCCTGGGAAGACTGCTAACCTAAGGAAGATATTTATATTATATTACTGAATATCAGGTAGAATCCACTGTTGTTCCTTATTCTTTTTATCTCACTGCAAAGGAACTTGGAGAAAAGAGAAGTTCTCCAAGCACTCCACTGGCTTAGTCTCTTTTATACTAAATGAGATTTCCATCAAATTATATGAATGTTTGCCTACTTAATGCCCATGAATTATTGTTGAACTGACTGTCGGATCAAGATTTTTTTTCTATATTGTTTGGCTTTACTAGTTTAAAAACAAAAAAAAGAAAGTGTAGTTTCAATTGTCAGTTGATTTTGCATTTTTAAAAATTAACTACTATTTATCATTCATTGCTTTTGCTTAGTGAATTTTTCCTTCTCCAAATCATTCCCCCCCTTTTTTAAAAGGGGATTTAATTGTAATTAATTATTATGTTTTATTGTATTAATTTTATACAGAGTACTTCAAGCAAGATATGCTATATAAATTAGACTATGCACAAGTGGAGACTTGCAAGAAACTTGTGGGATGGTCATCCCATTCCTCACACCTTTGCTTCCTCCCTTCTTCCCCTACCTCTCTCAAACTCTTTCTCCCTTCTGCCTCCCCTTTCTTACTGGAAAGTATTGGAGTCGGGAGGCGAATGGTAGTGATTTCATAGTAAAGCTCTATATTGAGGGTCAGATGGAACATGAGAAACCCCAGGCTCAGAGCCCTCTTTTATGCCGGCTGGAGACAATGCCCCGACCTCGCCCCCAAGTCCTGATAGGACCTTAAGTCTGTGGTTGCAGTTCATAGGTCCCCCAGTGGGAGACCTTGGCACGTAATTGGTGGTCGCTCAGGATCCAACTGGCTATTGTTCTACCTGGCTGAAGCTCAGGTAGATTCTGACCTTGTGCGCTTAGTACACAACACTTACTCTTTCTCTCTCTCTCCTCCATGTATGTTACTTCCTCTCTCTTTCTGCCTCATCATCATTCTCTTTGTTTTTCTGCCTCCCCACCTCATCACTCTTTCTCTCTCTCTCTCTCTGCCTCCCACCCCAAATCCCACCCTCCCAAGGCTCCACCTCTGAAATGTCCAGGGATTTCCCAACCTGGAGATGGCAACCCTATTTCCTTCCCACCCAACAGCCAAACTACCTTTATCTGTCTTCAGCTTTCCATCTCCACCCCCCTCCCCCACAGCCTCTACCTAGGAAAATTACAGTCTTTCTCCACAGTGGGGACTAAAGCAGCTTACATTATTATTTCCTCCTTGTTGTCTGCAGAACAAACCTGTGAGGTTGGTTAGGCTGAAAGTATGTGACTGGTCCAAAATCTCCCAGTCAGCTTCCACTACAAGATGGGGATCTGAACCTGGGTCTCACAGATCCCAATCTGAAGCTCTAACTGTTACATCACAATGGCTTTAAGTAGCAAAGCAGCTGGGCCTAATTAAGTCATGCAAATCAGGTGATATCAAGTCACACAAAGGGTGCTGCCTAGGGATGCCAGCCTCCAGCTGGGACCTGGGTATCCCCTGGAGTCACTGCTCATCTCCAGACTACAGATATAAGTTTCCATGGAGAAAATAGATGCTTTGGAGGGTGGAGCTTATGGCATTGTACCTCACTGAGGTTCCTGTCCTCCCCAGGCTCCACCTCCAAATCTCCAGGAGTTTCCCAGCCTGGATCTGGATCTGCTGCTGGTGGCTGGGGAGGGGGGTACTTGGCAACCCTAGACTGCTGCCAGTGAAAACCCTGCCTTTTACTGACAGAAACAGTTAGAACCTCCCGCGAACATTCTAATCTCCTCACAATTGATGCCTGGAGCTGATGCCATTTCAAATAGTATTGGAGGGAATTCAACAGTCCCTGAAGTTTTTTTTTTTAACTTTTCGGATTTTTCTGCCGACCGAGGAAGGGGCCTGACTATGTATGAAAAGCTATTGGGGGAGAGTGAGCTCCCTTTCGGCAGAAATAAGCATCCACACAGAAAAAAAACCCTCTGAATTAGTATATAGATTACAGCTTCACATAGCCAATCCTAGTACTCTAGATAATGGGCAGATATTTTTCTTTCTAACCTCATTAATTAAATGTTAATTCATAAAAGTCCTGGTATAATGGTAGATTTATAACAAATTCTCATTTTTGCAGTGTCATGATTGTATCTGATTCTTTTTACTATTTTGATATTGTTATTACAGATGCGATAAAGCTATGAAGAGTAATGCCATTAATAAATCCACAGACTTCAACTTGGGCACCAAACGTCATGGAAGAATCCAAGCAGAAAGGCCAGTATGACCACTTGGTTTGAACTAGCCACCTCATCTCCTCCTACACTGTTATGGCTAGACTTCCATCTTTTATTTTTTAATTAATTTGCTTCATTTATACCCCATTCCCCCCCTGGAAATCCAAAATTACATGAGGCTACTCAAAGAAATTAAAAAGGACCTGGATAATTGGCAGGATATTGATGATATCCTAGCCCAGATCTCTGGATTAGCTGGGCAAGAGGGCACATATAGATGTTACATTGGGGAGAGGATCACCTTCTGGAGGATGCTGCAATCCAATGGGTATTGTGCAGAAATCTTCCCCCCAATCACCGCCCTCTGTCCCTGACCCTGGAGAAAGGAGGAGAGCCATTGCTAGGCAGTCCCCTGAATCCCTGCATCAGCAAGGTGGTGGGTCAAAAGATCATGGTCAACCATGTCAAATGCTGCTGCTGTCGCATCTAAAAGCAGCAGCAGCACTGACCTGCCTTGATCCAGGTGCCTCTGGAAGTCGTCTATAAGGGTGACCAGAGCAGTTTCAGTCCCATGGCCAGGGCAAAAGTTAGACTGGAAGGGATCCAGGATGGAGGCGTCATCCAAGAAAGCCTGCAGCTGTTCAGCTGCTGCTCTTTTAACTACCTTACCC
Source organism: Lepidodactylus listeri (assembly GCA_029233225.1). Lineage (NCBI taxonomy): Eukaryota > Metazoa > Chordata > Lepidosauria > Squamata > Gekkonidae > Lepidodactylus > Lepidodactylus listeri. The sequence continues at coordinate 51,365,841 of JARCFY010000016.1, read as the reverse complement.
AGGAATGGAAGGTTTGACACTGGGCAGTAGTTGGCCAGGACCATAAGGTCCAAAGATGGTTTCTTTGAAAGTGGCTGCACCACTGCCTGCTTCAACCCCCCTTGGAAAACTCTTGATATCAGGGATAGGTTTACAATCTCACACAGTGGGGCCCATACCCCCTCTCTGTAGGTCTTTACCAGCCAAGATGGGCATGGATCAAAGAGGCAGGTGGTGGGCTTCACAGCTGCCAGGACTTTGTTGACCTCCTCCTGGGAGACACAGCTGAAGTGGTCCCAAACAGGACCAGAAGACTGCTAAGGGACTATCAGTTCTGCTATTGTTTGAAATGTGGTGGGGGGTCATGGCAGAGCAACAAGACTTTATCTGTGAAATGGCTTGCAGAGGACTCACAGCCAATGTCCACTTCCCTATTGTTTTGTCTGCCCATGAAGCAGCAATGTTAAAGATCTAATTGTTCTAAATGATTGGGCTGGGTGAGAGCACGCAGACGCAATGGCAGCTGCACAGAAATCCTTCTTAGTGGCTTTCACTGCCATCTCATAGGCTTTCATAAAGGTCCTGTAAGATGTTCTTGTAGCTTCATCATGAGTACACTGCCACCTTTGCTCAAGCTGTCTCAACTCCTGTTTCATCCTCCATAGTTCTGAAGTATACCAAGGAGCTAGTTTGGCACCAGGGGTGAAGAGGACACCATGACTTCAGAAAGTCGGCTTTGCCAATCTTCCACCAGTTCATCTAACAAACTGCTAGGGGGGGTCAGTTCCTGCAGAGCATTCTGGAATCCATTTGGATCCATAAATCTCTGTGGGTGAACATAAATCAGCTCACTGCCTAAACAGGGAGGGTTTAGAATTCTCATCTGGGCCTTAAAAGCATTAAAATATATACAAAACAGTTAAAATACATGCAAAACAAAACAAACAAAAATTGGAAGGGCTCACTCTGAGGGAATGCCAAACAAAAATAAGTCTTCACTCAGTAGGGGAAGGCAGGAACAAATTAATTTCCCTAGGGAGAGAATTAGAGCTTTGGTGATATAGCTGAGAAGACCCTCTCCTTGGTTGCTACCTGCAGGGGCACCCAAAGCAGGGCCTCTGAAGAGCACCATAATAGTTGGACAGATTCATAAGGAATTAGGTAGTCATTCAGGTACATTGGTCCCAAAACATATAAGGCTTGGAAGGTCAAGACCAGCACCTTGAGGTGCCCAAAAACAAATTGGAAACCAGTGTAAGTGGGCCAAGAATGGAGTGATATGGTCCCTATGACCCACTCTGGTCTACATCTTGGTTGCAGCATTCTGTAACAACTGAAGTTTTCTAACACTTTTCAAGGTCAGCCCTACATACAGCACAAGAAAGTAATCTAATCTAGATGTAACCAGAGCATGCAGCACAGTGTCCAGGAAAGACTGCATCTGGCTAACCAGTAGAAAATGATAAAAGACACTTTTGGCCACAGCTGCCACCAGTATACCCAGTAGTAGGCCCCCCAGATTCCCAAGAGCACCCCCAGATTTCCAAAGTGTTCCTTCAAGGGGCGTACAAGCCCATCCAGAACAGGTGACACCTTAAATCCCAGGTCAGGCCTTCAACCCATGAGTAGCACTTCTTGTCAGGATTAAGCTTCAGTTGAGCTCACATCCACTCAAAAAAATGCCTCTAGGTACTAGTTAAGGGTTTCTACAGTGTCCCTGGAAGCACAAGATAGGGCTGAATGTCATCCACATATTGGTGACAATCCAGCCCAAATTTCCAAATGACCTCACCCAATTATTTTATGTAGAGAATAGGGGACAAGATGGAACTTTGTGGGACTCCACATGCCAAAGATCAAGCGGCTGAAGAACAATCCTCCACCATCATCTTTTGAAATCTATTCTCCAAGTAGAACTGGAAGCACCACAGAATGGTGTCTCCCAATCCCAGTCCAGATAGGCAATCCAGAAGGACACCATGATTGATGGTATTGAAATCAGCTCAGAGGCACAGGAGAATCAACAGAGTCACACTCCATCTGTCAATCTCCCAGCATAAGTCATTCACCAAGACAACCAAGGCTGTTTCAACCCCCTAACCAATCCTAAAACCAGGCTGGAAAGGATCTATACAATTCACCTCATCTAGGTAGGCTTAGAGTTGTCCAGCCACCTCTGATTCAATCACCTTGTTGAAGAATGGTACATTTGATACTGGTCAATAATTATTGAGATCTCCTGGGTCAAAGGCAGGCTTTTTTAGATGTGGGTGTACCACAGCCTGTTTCAAGGTTGGGGTGATCATCCCCTCTGTTAAGGAAGAATTAATTGCCTTTTGAATCCAGTCAGCCAGCCTCTCCCTGGAAGATTTTAGTAACCAGGAAGGGAAAGGTTCATACAAGCGGGTGGTAGGCCACAAACTTCCAAATCCTGTCCACATCCTCAGACTGAATAAACTGAAAAGTATTCCAATCAACTGGACAATTGCTAGTGAACAGTCCAAGTTGGAATGGATGTGAGAGAATTTTTCCTGAAAGGGTCTGACCGAAACAGCCACAGAGGGCCACCAAGTAGTCCATCTGCTCCTGCAGGCCAGATACCAACAGGCCTCTGACCACCTGGAAAAACTATGCTGGCCTATACACAACTATACGGTGTGTAGATGTAATAGTGGTGGGAAAGTGTTCCTTCTTTGGCCCCATCACTGCAATGGAGCACACTTTAAAAGGAGCTTTTGCCCAAGTCCTCTTGGATTTGGCGCAAGTCTTCCTCCACTGTCTCTCTACTCATTTCCCTTGTCTTTTCATCATCCTCAGGAAACCTAGGGGCTACCTGAGTGATGGCACACCTGAGAGAAGGCACCTGTGAGCAATTGTGTCCACTGCTTGGGTCATTTCCTCATTCCAGATGTCAACCAGGGTATTGGCAGGAGCAACTACCATATCAACAAGAAAATCCACAAGAGCCAACAGAAATCCATTTGAATCCATCTCACTCCAAGAGCAAACTGTTTTAATAGGGCAGAGTCTGGGTGTCCCTGTAACTCTAAACCCAAACAGGCAGTGATCTGTCCATGACAAAGGAATCATTGGCAGTTCCTTAACAGTCTTTGCCCAAGGAATAATGCTAAAAGGCCTTCTTCGTCAAGGGTAAGGAGTAGTTAGGGTGCAGTTCTAATCAAGAGGTATGCCACTAATTTGTGAGGATCATTTCAAAAATCATCTTTCTCCTTTATCATGGATACTCCCTCACACTTCACAGGTAGAGTCAACCGCATTCATTAGCAGCGTAATGATAAACCTATGTAGAGACATAAAGTGCTTCCCAAATTGCTCGGAAACAAATGTTCCACTATCGGTTTCCAGTTTACTGGGTTGTAAACATTTTCACTTCTGAGACTAATGCTTTCTCACAGAATAAACACATAAGATACAAGACTGGGTTCAAATTTGGTAACAACTTTACTAAAAGGATCTGCCACTAATGATACATTAAGCACTTACAGCTACACCACCCTCAGAGGTATATTCATCTTATTTGCCATTTCACTGGTTTCCGTCGTGCTGTTGACATTTTCCCCCAACCGCTTCTCCATGAATGCATTTAGCAGTGCCTCGTTCCTTATGTTTGTCTCCTAGAGGAGTGATCACACAAGTCACTCCTGTGAGCCAAACTGTAAGATGGGAAAGATTTATACACTGGAGGTAGACACAAGTTGATGAGCTGCACTGATTCTTGGCCTACCCACCCTTGAATCAATACATAGCTTTCCAACAATGACAATTTTACTCATAGGAGTGACATGCCGTTCTGAGGAAATGGTAAGGAAACTGATGTCCTTGCCTTTTTTGGAGCTTATATCTTTTCAAGGTGTGGGGCAGAGGGTGAGTCAGACCTGCTTGCTATGGAGGAAGTTCCAGTTCTGGCTGAGAATTAGCTATTTGGGAGTGGATGTGGTCTGTCTAGAGCTTTCCAGAAAACTTTAATTAAAAGTTAATTGAGTTAGGGGAGCTCCATCCATATGGCAAAAAGAGTATCAGGGAACTGTTTATTTTTTTTTTTTAAAAAAACATATACTGTAGGCCCTTCACTGCTATATACCCTACTAGCACACATTATATCACCTTCTGGTAGCATTTTTTTTCCTACTAGCTATGCAATGTATATGTAATAAAAAATTAGGTATGTAAATATACTGAATATTCAACATGTACCCACTTCTTCTCTGATGTGTGAAGAAGCTTTACTATCTTCTTTCCGTGAAGATTTGTTGCATCAGGTATGGAAAGAAGTCTCCAAATCAGGCGGCTTTTGACAATGTAGCAAAGGCTGGATGTACCTTGTAATGTTTTTGCTGCTTCCCTGAGACCCCATTATATGTAACATCTGTAGAGATACCATTCTGAAGTGTTCTAAAGGGTCGTTGCCTTCTAGCCTTCCTTAATGTTTCCTATTTATTTTCCCTGCCATTAAAGGTTCTTGCCTTAGAATTCTTAGTTGGACATAAAGAACAAAATAGCTTAGGGATAATTGGTAGAATGACCAATTAATGAAGGAAAAGGGAATCCTTTACTGTAAATAAAACACTTGTTTTCACTTAACATGATTTTATTTATAAATATAGTAGCATAATGGTTTCTATAATGGTTTCAGATAGGGACATAAGCAGAATAGTTTCAGATTGGTGAGCAATTCTTTTTTGTTTCTCTAAAGTTCTGTAAATAGACCTAGCCACAAAGTCTTATTCTTTTCATTTGACACTTAGGCTGATAATTTCCCTACATAACACAGATTTCTCTCACAGCACTCTATTGTAGGGATGGGCAGAAACTGGGAAAATGAAGGAACCTCCCCATTTACTGAACTGGTCCAGTTTGTGAGGTTCGGGGAAGATTTGAGAACTTCTCTCCCTCTTTTCTGCTGGGGGCGGCTCCCCAAGGCCAGCAGAATGGAAGGGGGGGAGCTTGCAAAAGCCATTTAAAGGGAATGTTGCCTTTAAATGTTTTTTTGCAGTGGGCACCACACATGAGTGAAGCCCAAGTGGAGAGTTCACCACTTCCAGGTGAATTTGCCACTTGGACTTCACTTGTGCATGATGCCCACTTGCAAAAGCCATTTAAAGGGAACATTCCCTCTAAATGGCTTCTGCAAGCTATTTCAGTGATCCCTTTCGCTCATCTCCTGCTTCCCACCATGAACCCCACGAACCTCTGAAACCACGTGGAGGGTTGTGGAAGGGTCATGGATAGTAATGGGCACCAATCTCCAGTTTGTGAACCACAAACTGGTGATGTTCGTCACAAAATTAGGTTTGTGACGAAATTCATGCCCACCCCTACTCTACAGCAACCCGTTCAATCTCTTCCCTCCACATTCACCACTGAATGACTCTCACACAAAGTGTCTCTCAACCAGCCAGTCAACTCTGCTCCCTAGGATACAACTGTCATCCAATCATAATGCACTTCAATCACTCATCTAACCCCCTTCTTTCTTACTCTACAGGCCTGCATTTTAAAACACAGCAACATGCATATAAAACTCCACATTAAAACCTAGAAATAAAACTCACTCAAAATATTTACATAGTGAAAAACATCACATATCTCTAAAAGATCTCATTACATCACTATCAGTCATCTGGAAGAAATGCTCAAATAATATTTAGTATTCAGTTCAAGCATACTTATTGTACATCCCTTTCTAATACATCAAGTATAGATGATCCTCTCTCTCAGCCCACAGTACAAAAAAAAATCAGTCTGGGCAGACAATTTCATTTGGATATGTGAGATTTGGGTTCAGATTCTGCCACAGCCATGTTGGTATCTCGCTTATAGAGATTAAAAAAGATAAAGAGGTGTTGCTATCTACCAGGAACATTACGAACAGAACAACTACACATTTGGCAGATAATTTTTATTTCTGTTTGTGCTTCTATTTTTTACCAATGGAAAAGATATTTTAAATCATATTATATACAGGAAGAACAGATTGATATAATAGGAAGTGGTGGAAAAGACTTGGAAAATTAATCTTCAAAAGTCATGATAGAATTTACTAGTTTGAATGAAAGTTTGGCAGCTAAACAGATAATAAACCACGATCTTGTACTATAAAAACTCTATCAGCACAAGTACAGGTCAGTCAGCCATTACACTGACAGCCAGAAGGAGAGCTTAAAGCTGTATCACTGTGATATCTTCAAGGCACTGGTTTAGTGCATATGAGTGGTTTGTAATGTGGCTAGTTCAGATTGCATAGAATTTCCACACTACAGGCACACTACTGTCACATAGTCCTTTCAGATGCTAATGCAGGCATGGAAGCTTTCCATATATTCCAGAAAAGCTAGATGATACAAAGTTCTATGCCATATAGCAGTGATATGGAGAAGATACTGTGGCAATTTTGCACAACTGGTGACAAACCATGCTGAAATTAACTACTAGACATAGACTGTAGTGTGTCAGTTATCTGATGATCACTAAGACACCGAACAGTAGGTAAAGCAGGCAGTTTATTGAGTCACTGGCGGATGGACATACAGAGCTCAAGAGCTTCATTTGACTTGGTCGATTACAAGTTAGTAAATTAAATGGGAGATGCTGTTCCCAGCAAGTTCAAAAGTGTGATTTTATCAGACTAGGTATAACTTGGCACAATGTTTAGGATTTGCACAGACACCGAACTGTATGTTGTTAAGATTCCCAGGTATGCCTGACGTTTTCGAGCAATGCCTGAGCTAACTCTGAGGTTACTCATGTCAGTTCATTGCAGTGGCAATGTAGATTACGTTCTTCATATCAAAAGTTACAAAGTTATCTATGCCATCTTAACCTGAAAATTAGGAGGGTATGAAAAAGGTTGCTTCTTCCTGGTGCAACTCAGATCCATGACATTTTGTTTTTGAAACGTTTTCTTTCCTCATGTTGAATTCTCCTTTTTTTAAAAATGAACATTTCAACATTATTTGTGCCTGAATAAACCACCATTATACATTTCAAGTGGGGCGCCCATGAGGACTCACAAGGAGCATCTAATTTCTCTCCCCCACTACTTCCTCTTTTCCTTCCCTGAAAGCCCCCATAGCCTCTCCCCATTTCTTGCTTCTTTTTCTTCTTCCCACCCACCAGCAAAACTGTCTTTATATGTTCCCTGCCTTCACCATTCACTCCTTTAGTAGCCCAGCAGTCTCTCCCTGGGAAAAAGTCTGGCTGAGTTATACAGTGGCCCAGTCCTGGGCCAGTCCCTGTCATGTAGTGGCTGTCAGCACTGTGTCAGGCCAGGCACAGTGGCACAGTGGCTGCTGCAAGCCCTGGTAGGGTAGCCAGCCCCCAGATCCCAGTGAGGGTTCCCTCACTTTCGGGGGCTTGGATCCACTGCTGGCCAGCTGGCTGGCAGGGGAACCCCATCCCCAAACAGGGATGTTGTTGCACGATGTCCCCGACACAATTATGTCAGTTTCGGGTGACTTCATTGTCCCAGGATCATTGCATGACAAGACTCTGTTTTTGGTCAAACTCTATAGTTTTGAAGGCAAAAGATCCATAGAATTTTGCCCAAAACCCAGAGTACTGCATACAATGTCCCACCCATCTCCAGAATGCCCCCCCAACCCCCTCACCACAATGGCAATGGGACCTGGCAACCCTAAGCGCTGGACTGGGCCCAGTGGCACGGTGGCTTCTGCTTGCACTAGGCTGGGCTTAGTGGCATGCAGGATTGCCAGCCCATGAGTAGCAGAACAGCCAACTCCAGCTTGAAAAATTCCTGGACATTTAGGGATGGTGCTGAGGGAGGGGTGAGTTGAGGAGGAAAGAGAGCTCAACAGGGATGTGAGGATTTACAGTCTGCCTTTCAAAGCTGTCATTTACTCCAGGAGAACTGATCTCTGTAGTCTGGAGATCAGTTGTAATCTTGGGAGGGATTCAGGCCCCACTGGGAGGGTGGTAATCCTACCCAGAAGTGGCAGCATTGTGTCAGGCAGTGCTCTAGCATTCACTCAAAAAAGTTATAGCACAACACCAAGTTTGGGGATGAAGTGGTGTGACACCAATAACCCTCCTCTTTCCTCAGCATTTTTGCCCCACTGCCTAGATGAATGGTGTCAGGTAGAACGGGAAGAGGGCTTCCATCTTTCCTTCCTGCCCACCAGAAAATGTATCTTTATCTTCTGCCATGTCTTCAGCTTTCCTTCCTTCCCTACCCCCGACAGCTTCTCCCCAGGAAAACTCTGACCAGTCTGTGCAGTGGCTGGGTCCAGTTATGTGGCCACCACCACTGGACAGTGCCAGGTTTCACTGAGTTGTACAGTACCTGCTGCTACCAAGCTAGGCTGAGTTATGTGGGTGAGTTTCTGGTAATCTCCATTCAGCCTGACCTTCTCCATCTGCAGACATAATGGTGGAGATCTTTTCTAGGGCTATTTCAGCCTCCCAATCAATTTCTGTTACCCCCATAGCTTTGCTTTATTGAAATAAAGGCTGGGAAGGCTTTACAATACTGTTGTGGTTGCTTAGCAACCTGTAACAGCCACTGAGAGTTCTGTGGGCCTATTTTCTTAAAGCTACAGGCTTGCTTCTCTTATTTTGGGAAGTTTTAGTCTCATACAATCTATCTATCTATCATTTATCTATCATCTATCTATCTTTCAAATTTTTCTGCTACTCTGGTACTTCAAGTTTTTAGAGACACCCCCCCCCCCCCATCCCTAGTTCAATTTGCAACTCTATCAATCATATCCTCTGTGGTGCAGTTTGGAAACTATTTTGACCTGGATCTTATTTTCTTTACTTTTGAAAGGCAATTCTGCCAATGGAACAGAGGGATGATGATTTGGTGCGATTCACCTTCCTATTAAAGATCTGTACTTTGCCCCCTATACTATTCTTGAGATCAAGGATCAACTGTCCCCCCCCCCAAATGATTTTATTACACACACACACACACAGATACACACACACACACACACTTTAGCAATTTATATTCTCCACTTCTACAATTCAGTGTGTAAAACTGCTTGAACTGTGTACACATGTTGAATGTTTTTATAGGCAATATGTGTGTTTGTGTGTGTGTGTGTGTAAAAGGGGACCATTTTCTTATTCCCTAAAGAAGTTTGCAAAGGATATTGAACCTGATGGATCTTGGCCTAGCTTGCCTAGGCCACTAGCAGCCTCATTCAGGTCTGTCACAAGAACCAAGGGTTACTGATTAAGCCTTTAGCCATTAGCTGTTACGCCTAGCCGACTCGCAACTATGCATATTAATTAATATTCACTTGTGGGCCACCCACATGAACGGGAAGAGGGAATAAAGTTAAAATTACTTCAAAGAGTTAATATTTAGAGAACACAGGTGTGTTTGGGCGAGATTAGCCTTTGATGTATATGGGAAAGGTACAAGGACTTGGCATAGGTGAAATGTCAAATCCTTAGAATAGATCTTAAGGACACGTATTTGTAGGAAATGACCATACATAGAATACGCCTCCGCTTGTTGGAACTGTATATGAATTCTGGATGTAACTTTATGATCTTTGGAAAAACCCTTTGCAAGTTTTTCCTGCTTTTTGCTAGCAATAAAGCTTCCTTTGAATCATCTGAATCTCTGGCTCCCTTGTGTTTCCTAAATTAGGATACAGGTACATGAGGTCTCTATTGAGGTAACAAACCCTTAAGTTCCAGCAAATCCACTAAACAGCAAAACTGCTTCTAGTATTTTTATTTCTTAACAGGCACAGCTTGATACTTTTCTCTTTATTATTTGTCTTTCATATACTCAGTCTTTTTCCCATAGTAACCAAAAGAATTTTATGTAAATATATAGAAGCTCCTATATCTGATCACACAGAAGTAAAATTAACATTTCTTCTTCAACAGCATAGCTACAGCTTAGTTGACTAGTCCATGATTAAATCTGTCAAAGTAGACAGATAAAGTGTTATTATTAAAATTATTATAAGTTGCATCATGCCTTGAGGAAGATTATTGTGGGAAAGAATTTAAAGCACTTTACAGTGGGCTTTCTCTAGTATGACTCTAGAAAACTGTTAGACTAACTTTAGCAGTTCCAGAAAAAAAAAAAACTGTCTATCAGAGTGTCATTATGGTTTCTCTGAAATGAGGTCTTTGGAGCAGCCTAATGTTTGTCTGTCAGCCAAACAAGACAGGACTAAAAGGCTACATACAAAAGTGTCATTCTAAAGCACTGGAAATTGCAAGATGGAACATCTTCCCAGACTGTTTCCCATTACACAGTATCCCACCACTGGATGAAAATTGACTGAACTGAATTAATTCCCTTGGTCCAGTGTTCCCAACCTAACTAGATGCAGAGACCTTCCAGAGTTATCCTAAGCAGATCTACTCAGAATCCGAAGTCTATTCAATTGGGTTTACTCTCAGGAAAATCTAGAACTGTTTTGTCTTCAGGTCTCAAACAGGGTTATTTCTCAGTCCACGGCCCCTAAAAATCTTTCAACAGAGATATCACAATTTAAAATGTGACTATTTATAATACTTCTAGTATCACATACCCTCTGCAGGGTGTTCTTAAATAAAGAAAAAAAGACAGGTAATCAGGGATCAGTACTTGGTCCAGTGCTTTTTAACTTGTTTATTAATGATTTGGAGCTGGGAGTAAGCAGTGAAGTGGCTAAATTTGCAGATGATATGAAGTTGTTCAGGGTGGTGAGAACCAGGGAGGATTGTGAGGCACTCCAAAGGGATCTGTCGAGGATGGGCAAGTGGGCATCAGCGTGGCAAATGGGGTTCAGTGTGGCCAAGTGCAAAGTGATGCACATTAGAGCCAAAAATCCTAACTATAAATACATGTTGATGGAGTCCGAACTGGCAGACACTGACCAAGAGAGAGATCTTGGTGTCATAGTAGATAACTCAATGAAAATGTTGAGACAGTGTGCGACTGCATTGAAAAAGGCAAACACTATGCTGGGTGTTATTTGGAAGGGAACTGAAAACAAATCAGCCAGTATCATAATGCCCCTGTATACATCAATGGTGCAACCTCATTTGGAGTACTGTGTACAGTTCTGGTCACCACACCTCAAGAAAGATATTATAGCATTGGAAAAAGTGCAGAAAAGGGCAACTAGAATGATAAAAGGGTGGGAACACTTTCCCTATGAAGAAAGGATGAAGCGCTTGGGGCTCTTTAGCTTGGAGAAATGACTGAGGAGTGAAATGAAATGATCACGGTTTATAAGATTATGCATGGGATAGAGCAGGTAGAGAAAGAAGTAGAAGAAGATGATGATGAAGAAGAGATTGGATTTATATCCTGCCCTTCACTCACTTGGAGTCTCAGAGTGGCTTACAAACTCCTTTCCCTTCCCCTCCCCACAACAGACACCCAGTGAGGTAGGTGGGGCTGAGAGAGCTCGGAGACAACTGTCCTTGAGAGAACAGCTGGTACAGAGCTATGGCTTGCCCAAGGTCATTCAGCAGGTACAAGTGGAGGAGTGGGGGAAAAAACCACGGTTTTCCCAGATTAGAGTCAGTGCACTTAACCACTACACCAAACTGGCTCTTTTCTCCCTTTCTCACAATACAAGAACTCGTGGGCACTCCATGAAATTGCTGAGCAGTCAGGTTAGAACAGATAAAAGGAAGTACTTCTTCACTCAAAGAGTGATTAACACATGGAATTCCCTGCCACAGGAGGTGGTGGTGGCTACAAGCATGGACGGCTTCAAGAGGGAATTAGATAAACATATGGAGCAGAGGTCCATTCTGAGGAAATGAAAGTCTCTAGTAGGAGGAGGTTCAGCAAAACAATTCCCCCTCCTTCCACTAGTCTAGGTAAGGTCCAAGCAACTGTATTATTATTTTTAGGTAAACATCTAAAAAAACACACCTCATTAATATATTCATGATTAAATGTGTTCATTTTTGCTATTAAATTCATTTTCATTCCCACCGTGAGCATGTAGCCCACGCCTTCTCCTGGCAGCAGTAGCTGCTGTGGCTAACCAACCAGTGAACGGCAGGCAGGCATCACCTTTGACACTGTTTTGGTCAAATCCAACACTCTACACCCTGACATACTCTGGGAACTTAATCTGCAGTGTGCTAATACTTAATGTCAAGCACCTAGGGTACTACAGTTCCAAAGGCACCATTCCTAATAACAATGCCAAAATAATATCTGAGGCAGTAAGAAAAGCAGAGGCAGATGAGAAACTTGGCTACCTCTGCAACCCTGGTACCAGGAACTACCATAAAAGCTGCAGCAACAGCCTCTGGCAGCACAGAAAGTGCCATGGGTAGGGCAGAGAGAAGGAAAGGCGGGAGTCTCATCCTCGCACTCAGCTCAGAACAAATACCATCCATGTATTCTGTGCAATTTACTTTTTAAAAATTTAAATGAGTGAAATGAATTTGTTGTTTCTTTTTGGTTGATTTTTGTTCTCCCCTACTTTTGCGGTATTGATCACATGTCACTCTGAAGCTCCAAATCCATTGTTTCCGATGCCCACAGTTCTCTCTGTAAGCTCCACCAGTCTTGAATTGCAACCTTTCAACCCAAAGTAGTCCCGCCACTCCCAGTTAGGACCACCTTTGCCCAGACCTGCCCTGTTTAAGTGCCCCCCACCCAAACAGGATAATGAAAACTAGGCAAAAAAATGTTTCTCTTGGGGCTTAATCAAGAAGACACCCTCTCCCAGATTCCTGTTTGGTCCCACAACAATTGGTTTCATAGTGGGGAGGGTGGGCAGCAAATTCCTGATAGCAAAGGGTGGATTAACATTAGCCTGAAAGAAAGGACATTGGATAACAGAACAAACACCCATTAGCTAGGGTGTGCACGGTAGCTAGCCTGTACCCAGGGCTTTTTTTGTAGGAAAAGCCCAGCAGGAACTCATTAGCATAATCGGCCACACCCAGCAGCAGAAACTTATTAGCATATTAGGCCACACCACTGACAGCACAGCTTATTAGCATATTAGGCCACACGCCCATGTTACCAGAAGAGTGGTCATCCAGCCACACCCACCTTTTGCTTCTTATTCTGTTTACCTTGTTTGTTATCAAAACCCAGGGCTTTTTTCTGCAGCAGGAATTAATTTGCATGTTAGGCCACATACCCCTAATGTAGCCAGTCCTAATGAGTATCTGCTGTTGGGTGTGGCCTATTATGCTAATGAGTTCCTGCTGGGTGTGGCCAATCAAGAGCCAGCCGGAACTCCGTTCCTGTGCGTTCCTGCCCCAAAATAGCCCTGCTTGTATCTATCTCAGTGTTCCCTTTGTACATGAAGGATGAGAGCAAAATGCCTCACACACCACATTTACATGGGAACCGGGTTTCTCAGGCACAAATGGTCATAAGTGCATAGGAGAATATTCAAATTCCAAGCTTCCCCCCCCACACACACTTGTTCACATTTGTGCAGCCTTTTTTGCGGTGTATTCAAAGAAGAAATGCCATGTTGCACAGTAATCCTTGAGAGTCCTTAGAGCAATTCAGAAGTTTTCTCCATGGCAACAACATCTCAGAGATGATGAGACCAATCCTATAGAGATGCTGCCTAAGGGCATTTCCATTTTAAGATGATAGCATGCTTAGTACTTATTAGCAGATGGGAACATGCTCCCTGTGCCATTTAACTCCAGCTGAATTTGAGAAATGGCCCAGGAGCTAGTTTCTGAGGTCTAAGGGCAAATTCACTATAATAAACTAGAAGTTTTCTTTTCTTTTCAGCAAGACAGATGTTTATGTAGTAGCCACCAAGTCTGAAAGTATGCACTTTCCTCCATTCTTTGCCCAGTGGATCTTTCTTAAAACATGAAGATGTTATATCAATAGCAAAAGAAAATGGAACAAGAAAATGGATCAAGGTTTTATCTTTAGGAAGTGGAGTACGTGTAATGTTACTATTCACATTCTTAATGATGATGCAACAGTTGAATTCATTTCTTAATAAAAATAGTGACTTAGATGTTATATTGAAGCATTTGCTTCTGTAAGACGCAGACATTAATAACGGCAAAAAAGACTTCTCCATTTGTGAGAGAATCCCACCCACAAACATTGTAATTGCAGCTTTGGGGGTAGGTTTTAAAGAATGGAAGGTGGAAGGTTTTAAGATCTCCTCCTGCAATGACTTTTTCTAGAACTTCAAAGCTGCCAATTAGCTTTAAAAATGAGAGGTCCTAATAATAGATATTTCAAGTCATAATCTAGGCTATTTATTTATTTATTATTTGGATTTATATCCCGCCTAGCCAGCTGTAGCTGGCTCAAGGCGGCTTACAGAAATTAAAACATCACAGTATAATTTATATTAAGTTAACTTAAAATAGACATAAAACAACAGAAGAACCCACAGGAGTTGGCAGCCCATATTACTCCCGACACCTAGTACAGCAATACGAAATCCGAGGCCAGGCAGTTTCAGCAGTTGAATGTCCAGTCCGGGACTTAACCCGGCATGCCACTGACCCCTTCCCCTAGCTTCGGCTCCTAATTGAAAGCCTGGCGGAAGAGCTCCGCTTTGCAAGCCCTGCAAAACTGCAAAAGGTCCCGCAGGGCCCTGATGTCATCTGGGAGCTTGTTCCACCAGGAAGAAGCCGCCACTGAGAAGGACCTGGCCCTGGTGGTCGACAGCCTGGCCTCTATAGGGCCGGGGAGGGTCAGGCAATGTTGAGTGCCTGACTGCAGTGCTCTCTGGGGTATATCTGGATAGGCAGACCCCTGACCATATAGAGCTTTAAAAGTCAAAACCAGCACTTTGAACCGGATCCGGTACGCTATAGGCAGCCAGTGCAGTGTCCTCAGCACAGGCTGGATGTGGTCCAGCACCGAGAGACACATCAACAGCCTGGCTGCAGCATTCTGCACTAGCTGCACCCTCCGGAGCTGAGACAAGGGCAGCCCCATGTAGAGAGTGTTGCAGTAGTCTAATCTCGAGGTGACCATAGCATGAATCACTGTTGCCAGGTCATTGCGTCCAAGGTAGGGAACCAACAGCCACAGATGGTACAAGGCTGCCTTGGCAGTGGCTGCTACCTGGGTCTCCATGGTTAAGGAGGCATCCAGGAGCACTCCCAAACTCCGAACCCTCGGTGCTGGCACCAACGGCACCCCCCTGAAGGTCAGCAATGGGGTCCCCACTCCCGGACCGCTCCGACTCAGGCACAGGACCTCCGTCTTCATTGGATTTAGTTTTAGTCGGCTCAGCCTGAGCCAGCCTACCACGTCATCTGGGGTAGCCTTGGACTGGCCATCCAACAGCAGATACAGCTGGGTGTTGTCAGCATACTGATGACAACCCAGCCTGTGTTTCCGGGCAATCTGGGCAAGAGGGCGCATGTAGATGTTAAACAACATTAGGGATAGCACCACCCCTTATGGCACTCCGCACACCAGTGGGTGCCTCCAGGACATCTGCTCCCCCAGCACCACTCTCTGTCCCTGACCTTGGAGTTACAAGGAGAGCCACTGCAAGGCAAGCCACTGAACTCCTGTGTCAGTGAGGTGGTGGATTAGTAATTGGTGGTCAACCATGTCGAATGTGGCTGACAGATCTAACAACACCAGCACCGCCATACTGCCCCGATCCAGATGCCATTGGAGGTCATCCGTGAGGGCGACTAGTGCTGTTTCCGTCCCATGACCTGGCCAGAAGCCGGACTGAAATGGGTCCAGCGCAGAAGTGTAAGAGTTGCAGGAAACTCTGCAACTGAATCACCGCCACCCCCTCCAAAATCTTGCCCAAATAGGACAAGTTGGACACCAGTCACTTCGCAACCCCTCGCAACGAGCTTTTATAAGCCACGAGGGGCACAGATCAAGGCTGCATGTGGTTGGGCATACAGTAGAGAGCAACCTGTCAACTTCCTCCAGGCTGAGTGGGCCAAAAAAATCCAGAATGGAACTAGAAGACACACATGGAGCCTCGAGTTCACTGATTGTCTCAACTGTGGCCAGGAGATCATGGTAGAGCAGCAAGATTGTATCTGCAAAATAGCTTGCAAAAGCCTCACAGCTGATGTCCAGTTCCCTATCATTTAATCTGCCTTGCGGCAGCTCCATTAGAAACCGAATAGTTCTAAATAATTGTACTGGGCGTGAGCTTGCAGACGCAATCTCATCCGTGTAGAACTGCCTCTTTGTGGCCTTGACTGCCACCTCAGAGGACCTCATAAATGCCCTATAAGATGCTCTTGATGCTTCGTCGTGGGCATGCCGCCACCATCTTGCTGTCTGAGTTCTCATTTTATCTGCCACAGCTCCCCAGTGTACCAGGGAACCCGCTTAGAATGAGGCCACAGAGGGCGCCAGGGGGCAATCTCATTGATGGCTATTGCCTCTAGCAAGTCCTTGCAGGTCTCCCATTGTATATTCTAATAACAAAGTTAGCCAAACCTGAGGATGCTTAAATCTGGTGATTGGAGCTGTGAACAGACAAGAAAAGTTTTTCTATAAACCTGAAAAACACCCCAAGTTTGCAGAAAAATCTGAAACTGAAAAAAAAACAAACACTGGGGAGTTTTAAAAAACCATCAAAATGAGAAAAGGAGCATCTGTAGCGCTAAGAAACAGATGCCTTCAGTGGCTATTTCTAGGCAGCCACAACATTCTAGGCTTGGTTTCTCTGAGTAAAAGGCAGCAGCAGGGGGCAGGGTCCTTTCCTTTGAGAGAGGACTCATTGGGGCTAGGCCTGGTAGCAACCACTGGATGATTTGATACCACCTGACTTGCCAGACTCACCTAGGCCTGTTCAACAGCAGCCACCCTAGGAAAGCCACTGTGGAATAGCAATTGGAACTTCAAAGCAGGGTCAAAACCCAGGGTTAAATTACCAATCTGCCATGGAAACTCACTAGGTGACATGTCAATCACATACTTTCAGCCTAACTTACTTCACAGGGATGTTGCGAAAATAAAAAAGGAGGAGAGGAAAATGATGTAAATTACTTTGGTCCTGTCCCGTCCCGGGGCATCCGGGACTTGACCCCCCCCACCTGGGGAGCCCCACACCTTCCTCACCCCACACCAGAATTGCCCCAGAGCCTTCTCAGCACAGCTGTGGGCAACGAAGACAGCGGGAAGAAGAGGGATGTGACCTCCACTGCTAGCCGACACAGCCGTGGTTCCAGCTGGCCCAACGCATGAAGCGCAGGGCTGAGAAGACGCTGGCTGTCCCACCCCTGGCCAGGTCACGGGCTGGCAGCATCAGGCCCAGAGAAGCCTCCAGGCGCCGCGGCCTGCTGCAGGGAGCTAGATGGCAGCTGGAGAGGGCTCGCTAGCAGTCGAGGAGGGAGCGGCAGGCCTGGAAGGCCGAGGAGCAGCGCGAGATCCGGGAAGACAGCCGCCGCCCACCCAGAGGCTGGGCGTCTGGCTAGAAGAGGGGGGAGGGGCCAGCCAAGAGGGAGGGAGGGAGGAGGGCACTCAGGGGCGGTGCTGGGAAGGAGGGGGGTAATAAAAGGAAGTGCAATGAGCAAGGCTGGGGAGGAAGAGCTGAAGGGAGAGTCAAGAGCCAGAGAGAGGGGGTTAAACAGAAACGACAGAGAAACAGAGAGAGAGAGAAAGGGAAAAGGTGTGTGACTCCCCAACAGAGGCAGGGCGTGGGACCTAGGGTAATGACAACCCCCCACCCCTTGCCAATTTTGAAGCCTTGCTGCACCCTTTAAAAGCCTCCCTATGTTCTAGAGCCGCCGGAGGCCCCACAAGACCACAGCCACCGGGGCGCCCCCCAGGGGGAGGAGACAGAGCTTGACAGGTCCCCACTGGGCAGAAAGCCAGAGTATAGATGAATGAAATAAATAATAAATATACCTGAAGTTGGGATGCAAATAAAGGTAGGTTGGTGAAAGGCTGAAAAGGAGAAAAATGAGGCAGGGAAAGGAAAAAAGATATGTGAAGTGACGTGGCCCTCCACAAGTCCTTGAGGCCACATCACTTCACATATCTTTTTTCCTTTCCCTACCTCATTTTTCTCATTCTCAGCCTTTCACCAACCTACCTGGCAATCCTATTAAGATAACATTTTCATTTTTACAGTAGAGATTCTTCCTGACAAAGAAATTGGCTCTCTCGGACCCAAGGCCTTGTCCACTTCTGGAGACAAGGGGTTTTCCGACCCTTCCTGGCAGTCAATGGGGCCACAATGTCCTCCTCCTGCTGGCCATGTCCATGACCTTCTTTCCTTGCTGCCACCTCCCTCCTGCCAAGTTTGCCTGCCATCAGGGGGTAAAGCAGGTAAATGGGGATGCTGTGGCATGGCTGGGGGGTCAGGCCAAAGTCCTAGTGGCTCCAGGCTGGGCCACACACCCTCCCTTTTGCCTTTGGCCATGGGTTCCTCTTCAAAGAGCCTGGAGAGATAATCCGCCTTGTGCCCACATGCTACCGCACTGTAAAATGAAAAGACAGAAGTGACATGTACCAGTGAAGGATATGGGGTTGGTGTCCTTCATATGTGCCAGCCACAAGAGGGGTGTGTGATCCACAACCAGTTGGAATGGGTTATTTGCCAAGTAGTACTGCAGGGCCTCCATCACCTACTTGATGACTAGGGCCTCCTCTACCCACTGTGGAATACTTTTGGTCGGCCGGTCGACATTTCCTGCTAATAAACAATACTGGCTGCTCCCCCTCCTCCCCCTCTTGTGCTAGGGCCTTCCCCCACTGGGGCCGAGTGGGCCTCATTTTCCATAGACAATCGGTGAAAGGGCGTGTGACTGCTGCAAAATTAGGTATAAACTGGCTGTAATACCTGATGAACCCTAGGAAGCATCAAAGCTGCTTCTTCGTTGTTGGTCGCGGTTGCTGTTTCTAAGGTCATTACCTTGTCAGGCCAGGGCCTCAGCTGTCCTTGCCCTACTAGGTACCCCAGGTATTTCAATTCCTGAAAGCCAAGCCAACTTTTCCATGGGTTTGCCTTCAACCCAGCATGCTGCAAGACCTGGCAAAGATGGCATATGTGGGTCTCCCAGTCAGGGCTACACAGGATTATATCGTCAATGTAAGCACGGGCAAAGCCCTCGCACTGGACCAAGGCCTTGTCCACTAAGCATTGAAAAGTGGCCACTGTGCCGTGGAGCCCAAAGGGCATCCTTTTGAACTGGAACAGCCCTTGAGGCATTGTGAATCCCATCTTCTGCTGGTCAAGGTGGATGCACTGGCACCTGCCAGTAGCCTTTTGTAAGGTCCAAGGCTGACACATAATGGGCGGTCCCTAGTTGGTCAATGAGGAGGTCTGCTCACGGCATCAGATATGCATCAAAGTGTGCCAGTTTATTTACTTCCCAGTAGTCTATGCAAAAAACGCACACTCCAATTTGGTTTTGGCACCAACACCACCGGACTCCTCCATTCACTCTGGGAGGGCTCTATAATGTCTAGCCACAACATTTCCACTATTTCCTTGGCTATCTGGTCCCATTGTTTCTGTGGAATGGGTCAGATTAGTTTAATCATATTTGGATTGTAGCTTTAGTGGCCAGATTAACATATTACTAAAGGATGCAAAGGAATAATTTACAATGTACAGGTAAGTTTTGTGAATACTGGACAATTTATATCATGTAGTAGAATGAAAACTCTCTTCTTTACCCCCTTTAAATTAAGCTCTTATGTAATGATGGTAGTCGTGATGATGATTAAACAACTCCTCCTGTAAACTGTGAGTCCCAGGACCATTAATATGTGGCACACCTCTTATCACACTTAGGAAACATTTTAAAGTAATGTAGGAAGTGCACAGTCATGGCACAAAGAAGTTTGTGAACTTTAGAGATTTAAAGTTTAATGAGCTCCCCTCCCCTTTACATTTCAAATCCCAAAGACTGCAAACTGTTTAATGTGGTACTTGAATGAGCTTTCACTTTAATAGAGACCTGTGCAAATGGAAACACACTCCTTTGGTTTCCCTAAGGTTCCCCAAACCTTAGAGGGCACATAGAAGTACATTGCCCCGGGTCTCTATCAACACCACCAAAAGCAGAGTTACACCTTTCTAAGTTTATTGACTTCAGTGAAATTAGATGGTTGTAATTCGGCTGAGGATGCCACTATAAATTGAAAGAGTGAACAAGGGTGCACAGCTATTGCATTTAATATCTCGCCCCCCAAGTGTATATTGTCTTTACAGACAATGGGGGGGAAAGGTTAAAAAACCAAACAAAAACACTGAACTTAGTTGGGCTTGAAAAGAGACATGATCTATGAACAGTTCACAAGAGGGAGAGGACCTTAATTCAATTGTGAAATCCTATTGAACTGTTTTTCAGTCATCCCTAATTATAACACTAGGTCATTAGAGGACCCTTTACACTTTTCCTTATTGCTTATTTACTTTTCACTTGTTTCTCCTAGCTTTTCAACTTCAAGAGTAGCCTGCATCTGTATAAATAGTTTATAAGAAGAGCAGTCGAATACAAGGGAAGTTAAATGGGAAAAGAGAAGGAAAGCCAGTTCATCTAGCTAAGTGCTTCTGCTTTGTCACTGTCTCTAATTCTCAGTTTAGCTCTATAAAACATCTCATTGCCTTCTTAATTCATTTATAGTAAGTGCTTCATTGGGTTCACCTGACAACTTATTCTTTACACCTATTACATGCGCTTTGCTTGGATACCCAAGTTCCTCAGGGCCATCAAAGGGCAACTTTTGGTGAGAATATTCTTTAAAAAGAGTATATGAGAAGGAATTTGCACTTTCTCTTTACATGGAGGTTTAGAAGTAGAGCAGAAGTTTTGAGCTAAATGTCAAAATTTCAATATGCAGTAGGGAAGAGCTTTTAAGCAAAGAGATAAATAAATTGGGTAAAAACCAAATGTGTTTCTCAGCTTTTTCAAGTCCAGAACAGTACTCAGACAGGGCCGTGGAAAAAGACTACCAGGGCTCCATGAGGAAAGCGAAAGGACAGGCACTGCCCCTTTACATTTATTCTTCTGATGTGATTTCTAACAGTTTAATCTTAATTCCCCTTCTTTGGAATTCTGGACATGTATCTGTTTATTTAGCAATGTAATTTAATACTAAATGATGGAAATAAGTATGAAAATAAATCATTACAGTTTTTGACAGTCATAAGAAAGATTAAGAATTACGTTGCCTGGTATGGAATGATCTAAACTCAGATTATGAAACTACACAAGGAAGGGATTGTGGGAGGCATCTCATTTCCTCCGCCCTCACTATTTCCTCTTTCCTAAAAGCCCTCATAGTCTCTCCCCTTTTCCAGCTTCCTTCTCTTCTCCAGTTGGGGCCTGGATATCTCCAGGAATCACAACAGAGCTCCCAATTACAGAGATCATTTCCTCTTGGGGTTGCTATCTCCAGGTTGGGAAATTCCTGATGATTTATGGGTGAAGCCTTGGAAGGGTGAGATTTGGGGAAAGCTATGGTGGCATAGAGTCCACCCTCAAAAGCAGCCATTTTCTCCAGGGGAACTGATCTCTGTCATCTGGAGAGCAGTTGTAAATCCAGGTGATCTTCACCCCCCAGAGGCTGGCAACCCTATACTTCCCCTAGAGAAATGGCTGCTTTGGAGCCTTCTGAGACCCTTCTGAGCTCCCTCTCCTCCTCAAACCCCACTCTATACAGGCTCCACCCCTCAAATCTCCAGGAATTTTCTAACTTGAAGTTGGCAACCCTGCTTCCTTCCCACCAAACAGCCAGGTGAAACCTGGAGATCTCCCAGAATAACAACTGAATTCCAGACAAGAGAGACCTATCCCCCTGGAGAAAATGACTGCTTTGGAGAGTTGACTCTAATGGCCTTATAATTGGCTGAAGCCTCTCCCCTCCCCAAACCCTGCCCTCCTCAGACTCCACAACAAAATCTCTAAGAATTTCACAACTTGGCACTGGCAACCCTAATCAGGCTTGGCCCCAATGAGTCCTCACTCAAAGGCCAAAATATGCCTGGAAAGGACCCTGACTTCTTCCCCTGCCGTTTCCCTTCAGAAACCCAGCCTGAAATGCTTTGGTTGCCTAGAAATAGACACAAAGTGAATCCCTTGCTCCTTTCATCTTTGTTGGGGTTTTTTTAAAACAAACATTCATATATTTTTTTCTTGCAAACATGGGCCGCTTTTCAGGTTTGTAGAAAGATCTGTCTTTCTTGTTCACAGCTCCAGTCACCAGGTTTAAGTATCCTCAGATCTGGCCGACTTGACATTCGTGTAGAGATTTTCAACAGAAGAATGCAGATCCCCCAGGGTCTAAGAGGAGTCATCAGATGCATTACTTGCCTATCCACTGAGTAAAGGAATGCTGATTCTGACATTGACAGTTACAATCAAAGTTAAGAAATAAGGACAGGTCATCTTGGACTACCAAAAAGTCATTCACAAAGTATGGATGGAAAGGACCACACAAGGAGTGAAGTCAATTTAAGGAACGACCTTACAACTAGAGCTCCTTAATAGGAAAGCTGAACTATGGGGAACGAGAGAGCATCTCTCTCTTGTTGACCCTATGTCGCTTACAGAGACCTTTGTCTTTTTGGCACCCCAAGAGCCTCTGTTCTGATTTATGAAGGTAGCGAAGTAAATCTATAAGCAAAGGAGAAACTTAGGCTGAGGACAGATTGAAAGTCTGCCGCGACTAGGGCAGGGGGAATTTTCCCCGCGGCGCGGTGTTCGCACGCCACCGGAAGGAAGCCGCCCGCAGCATTCAGACTGCGGCCGGCTTCCTACAGCGGCAGGCGGACGCTGCGCGGCTCCCCCTCCCGGCGTGCGTTCACACCCGCTCCAGCGGGTGGAACGCGCGCCGCAGCAGCCGAGCACCACTTTGAAGTGGTGCTCGGCTGCTGCGGGAGGAGTGCGGCACAGGATGCAATGCGTACGGGCCACCTCCTCGGGGCAGATGCAGCCGTCTGAACGGCCGCTGTGCCTCCGCTTTTGAAGCAGAGGCAGAGCGGCCGAGACTGCCAGTCTGTCCTAAGCCTTAATCCAGATCTTGTATCTTGAAGAGACTGATGAATACATCAACTACATCAGCTCTAGAGTTTGGCCAATTATTTTCTAAGTTCTCTGTCTTGTAAGGTGAAAACATTAAAGCACTAACCTAGGAAAGTTACTGGGTTACCAGCCTTTTCTTTAAAGAGTGCTACTTCTGACTAACAAAAAATATCCTAAACTACTCCCCTGGATGTTACCAACTTTTATTTTGTTGTAGAAACAAAACACAGGGCAGAAAGAGCACAAGAAATCAAACTATTAGCTAAGCACTACAGAGAAAAATCCGATAAAACAAAAGCTTAAAAAGAAAAAAGAAAAACCTACAGCAGATCTTTTTTGCAGTCGTTTCCTGTGTCATGTAAGGGATGAGGGATGCATGAACTACTCTGGAGCAGCAAGTGAGTTACCTTTTGGAGACCCTTGTGTTAAACACATGCAAAAATCATATCCATTTTAATGAATGCATGTGTCTATTATCATCGAATGAACTGTGCATAGGAAAAGTCATCCCTAATTTAGCACTTCATGCCAATATTTGTCAGGATGCCTTCTCATTTGCCTGATTACTAATAGTATGGTTTTAAATTGTGGCTTATTTCGTCAGTTTATAGCAGTGGACCAAAGACGGCAACCTTCAAAATAGATAAAAGGTTTGGTATAATCATCTCCAAACAGCTGCCCTTTAACACTCCAGGGAAGCCATAAGTGTTTTAGCAACAGTCCTAGGCATTAGCAGGTTTTTCCTCTCCATACCCTTTACACCTCAAGAAGTGAACATTCTAAATCTTTTGAAAGTATTGAGGGAAGCTGAAACTTGCATGTTCTATGTGGATAGAAGCAAAAGTAGTCTGATTTATTTTTTTTATTTTTTTTTTAGTATTATTATTATTTCTGAAACTAGGACTAGAAGCCTCACAACGACTTGAACTGCAACTAGACATTAATGTCATATTTGTGGCTGCTGCCCAAATCAGGAACCCTGTTTCACATTATTGTGAAACGTTATTATGTGAATCACAGCCCACCCACCTCCATCCCTGCATAATTTCAGTACTTCGATCATCCATTACTCTGGGCTTGAACTGACTACGACGACTGCAGAGGTACAAAAATGCTCCCAAGTAAGAAGGAAGTGAACCTAAAGTCTCATAGCTGGTGTGCAGCTGCAAAACTGGTTGGCAGCTGTTTGAGTTGGATGGCTGCAAAGTTGAGATCCAGGTCACACACACTAAGGCTGCAGTCACACGGGCCCTTTAAATCTGGGAGCCCTCCCGGATTTAAAGGGGCCACATTTTTCTACCGCGGGTTGGGATGTCTACACATCCCAACCCCTGCAGCAGCAGAAGCGGCTGCGGCTGCATTAGAGGTGGCAGTGGAAGCGGCGGCAGAGGCGGCGGCAGAGGTGGCCACGGAAGCGGCAGCAAAAGACCCGACTGCCGCCTGGTAAGTTTGGGGTTTTTCCCCCCTTTTACACTTGGGCGCTTGACTGCCCAAGCACCCAAGCGCCCAAGTGTAAAAGGGGGGGGGAGGGAATGGCTGACGGGACCATCTGGACAGCCCTACTTTCGCAACGATTGCGAGAGAGGGCTGGCCAGATGGCTAAAATGTGGGTTCCTCCCACAACACCTGGGAAAACTGTTGATTTTCCCGGGGTTGGAAAATGCGGGAGCAACCTTATATTGCGGGAGCATGATTTGACCTTATATCACACATATTCTCCATCATGAAACTCCAGGTGGCAAAATGTAGATTTCTCAGGGGGACTGCAGCTCAGGCATTTACCAGACCCAGATCTACTTAGCTATAGTAAGATTATTGTATGACTTGCCCAAAAGCCTTACCTCAGATTCCCTTGATGCATATGTTGAACTGCTTCAGTGCTCAGAGTTTGGGTGGTGTTATTTTAAATGTCAACAATCCTTCTTGGGAGGTTAGTTTCCTATACTGGTGGATAAGAATTAGAGATATGCATTTAAATTAAAATTTTATGCAGTGGTTCCTCTATATTAAAGTTGTGGCCTGTCTAATAGTTTAAAATGTGTGTTACCTCTTTATTCACAAATTCATTTGCTATAACCTTTGATGCTGGAGAGAGACTTATGCTAAACATTTCTCCCAAAGGTATTGCATGCTTGGTACTTTCAAATATATCAACAGTTTCAAGTCCAGAAGTCTACCTTTTGCTCTGTAAAATGTGAGGTCAAAAACGCCGAGCTATCCACATGTATTTTAAGTTGTTGGACAGTTTAATTTTTTCATCTCAATGAGTCAAAAATAACTGTGTCTCAAGGTTATTTGTGGTCATGTGTATTCAGAAGGCCTATTTTCCATCCTCCACAGGTTACCAAGTCTGGCTTTAGAAATTCTTGGTAGTCTAGCGTTGGGGCATGGGAAGGGCAGGAGGAGGGAGATCCGTGGGGATTTGATGCCATGGGGTCCACCTGCTATAGCTGCCATTTCCTCCAGCAGAACTGGTCTTTGATGTCTGGAGCTCAATTGTCATTGTGAGAGAATCCCAAGCCCCATCTTGCAGCATCAGTCAGTACTTCAGAAACTGCACATTACTTGTACTCATGTTTAACAGATTTTACTTTCAAACAGATAATGGTAATTGACTATCTCCTTCAACAGTTTGTTCTGAATTGCATTGCATAAGATGTTTATTCTTATGTAAATCACTCTGAACACATGTTAAAACACAAATATAAATGTGTCGCCAAATCCCTCAGCTTTGTCAAGAAATACCTACACCTGTCTGGAGGACTGTTGCTGTTGTTAATGAAGGAAATATTTTCCTATCCCACCATGCACACATCCTGCCCTACCATCCAGTTATGTCTGAGGATTAATTCTAAGATCATAAGCATGGAGCTTAGCACCCGCAGTGGAGAAAGCACGAAAAAGATTCAGCGAGAATGGCTATGCAAGTAGTGATTTCATATTCATCACTTTCTATGCGCTGTTCTGGAAAGGCTTTGTTCCACCTTGCAGCTGCTAATGATCAGGTAAATAGATTATGGTCCCAGCGGGGATGTTGGGAAGCCAATATTGCTTCCCAACATGTGCACTGGGACTGAAAATATATACTTGCAGGGTCATTCTTGCTTTATGCAATTTATGCTTTCCCCTCACCATGAATAGAAGTAGCTTTTGGAACTGACATCCCTCTGCTGAATAATAAGAAACTAGCCATGATTTTAAGAAGGGTTAAATACTCGTCGTTTCTGAAAAATCCTTTTGTCTCACACCGTCTGATTTGCCAGTAGCTTGCTGATCCTACACACCCCTTGAACACAAAGTCATCTAGCTATATGAGGGACCATTCTTAAGCAGGTCTGCTCAGAAACAGGGGTATAAAATGTGGAGGGGCAGTAGGGATTTCTCAGAGGAGGCAATCCACCCTGGGCTGCCAGGTAGCATCGTGAAGCTGCTTAGCCTTAAACTGTGCGGTCCCATCCTCTCTACCTGCACAGAGTCTGCCAACTCAGCTTTCTTTCTTGGAGAATTTGGGACATTGATTTGCCATGGAAGAGCACCCCTCTGCTCCTTTGTCTTGGTTTTTTCTTTTCTTTTTTTCTCTTGGGATCTTTGGAAGTTCTGCCTAAAGCCCCTGCTCTTAACCTGTGGATCACTAAAAATATACTGGAAGTTAAGATGATTTCGGTATCCTGGGACTTGCAGCTATATAGAGAAAAAAGAAATGGAGGACATGGGAAGATTTCTGTCTTTAGCGAGATGTGTTGGGGGTGAGGAGAAGAGGTCTGTGGCTTAAATGCTGGGAGTTAAGGTGATTTTGGCATCCTGAGTCTGAAGACAGATTGGCATTCTGCAGTGCCTCCGTGGCGCGGCAGAATGGGGCAGGGAATTTCCCCCGCGGCACGGCATTTGCACGCTGCCGGAAGGAAGCTGCCCGCAGCGTTCAGACTGCGGGCGGCTTCCTGAAGCGGCGGACAGATGCCGCGCGGCTCCCCTGCCCGCGCGCGTTCACACCTGTTCCGGCAAGTGGAACGTGCGTGCGGGGCACACCGCAGCAGCCGAGCACCACTTTGAAGTGGTGCTCGGCTGGTGCGGAAGGAGCGCGGTGCCGGACGCAATGCGTCCGGGCCGCCTCCTGGGGGCAGATGCGGCCGTCTGAACGGCCACTCTGCCTCCGCTTCTGAAGCGGAGGCAGAGCGGCCGAGATGGCCAATCTGTCCTCAGCCTGAGACTTGAAGCTATAGAGGGAAAAAAAGGAAAGATATGGGGATAGCCATTTTTTTGTCTCTCTGTGTCAGTACACGGGGAAGGGAGATAAAGCTGGTTCACCAAATATAGAAAGTTAGAGGATTGTGCTGTCCTGGACCCAACTTCAACCAAACAATGCTCCCATAATTTCAAGTCAAACACTCAGCCAGTCACACACAGCCTAAGCAGTGAGGAAAAGAGAGAGGAGGAAGAAATATTTCCTTTCATACACGAATGCAATATTTACTCAAATTGTCTCAGCTAAGGAGTTCGTGACATCTTTCCTCTCACAGAGTCCTTTTTCTTTGACTGAGATTCCCTAGCCTTTGTTTCAGTTCATTCCAAAAAGATTACACACAGTCATCCAATTATAACAAAATTCTCCATCTGTATAAACTGCCAGATGGCATTCATGGTGCCCCCCTGGCCAATTTCAATTGTTGGGCCTGGGTATATGTGCATGGTGCCACTTTCGATAGGCAAGTTATTTCAGGTACTAAATTCTTTCCCTGGTTTAAATTAATTAAAAAGGGTCAATCCAGGGCACACTATCTGTCCAAGACTATCTATTACAAACTTTGTACAGCCTTTACATCTATTCTTTTCCAAACAATGCAAACTACCATGCTTGCGGGTTGCTATACACAAAAAACAGTCAATCAGCGTCTATGCATTTGCGAAGCCCCAGAACCAGAAGATTTATGTCACTATTTGATGGCCTGTCCACTTTATTCAGCTTCTAGGCAAAAATTCTTAGACACATTTCTGGCTACCTTAGGTCCAAGTGCCGCAAGGCAGAAAGTTTTATTTCTCCTCGCAGATGAGGAGCCAATAGTTTCCCACAAGGTTGCCCTTTTTGCCGTAGCTGCCAAGAAAAGTGATCCAAAGATTAGGCCAGGAGAAATGTTACTCTTTCTTAAAGTCAGCTGGATTAATACCCAAAGGACTGCTTTTATTAAATGTATTTTAATTGTTACAAAAATCTGACTTTTAATAGTGTATGGTAGCACTCCAGTTGTATTGTTTCATTTACTCGTTGTTACTTTTGTTGTTGCTGGTTCATGTTTGTAACAGCCCTTGGCCCAATGCAATAAAACTGAACTGCACTGAATTGATTATTATGAATGAAAAAAAGTATATTTTAGAATCATGTGATTAATTGTTGACGGCACATGTTATTTGGAAAAATAAATATTTTCATATTTAAATAATTTACTATAGATTACCCATGCGGGCCTGGACCAGGTTTAGTTAATCCCCCCCCCCGCCCCGGAAATTGAAAATCTATGGCTGAAGACAGACTGGTGAAGTGGCCCGTTGTGCCTCCGCTTTAGAAGCAGAGGCAGAGAGGCCATACAGACAGCTGCAGCTGTCCCCCACTGCCATCATGCACTCACCCATGCCTGAAGCACAGTCCTTGAGCTTCAGGTGGAGACCCCGGGGAACCGGTCTCCAGTGGCTGGGTGTGCGCTGCTGCCACTTCCTCCGGGTGTGGACGTACCAATGGCGCGATGCACATGCTGCTGGAAGCGTGAATGGGCTGTTCCAGCTGCCGCAGCTGTGCAAAGCCACGGCTTGGCGAGGCAGCCGGCAGCCGCACACCTCCACCCCACACAGCCAGTGCAAATGGGGTGCCCCGGGCTGCTTTTCCCGTGGGGCTTTCGGCCCCGTAGCTGTTCCGGGCCACCTCGCCAGTCTGTCCTCAGCCTATGTCCCTGCTCAAAAGTATGTCCCATCCAAGTCAATTGGGCTTACTCCCCCCCCAAAAAAATGTCTTTAGGATTGCAACCTTACAGTGGTATCCAAAGCAGAGTTACACCCTTCTGAATCCCTTGAATTGCACTATTAGTCAATTATGGCATAATTGCCACCAGTAGTACACACAATTGCAGCTGTTGTTCCAGAAAAGATCAGTAAAAGTCTGTAGTTCTCCACTTGTCTCTCTGTAACTCTTCCAGGGTTTTTTCCCAGAAATTAATTTGTTGATATTTTTTCTACTGATATAGAATAGAAGCATAGTTTCGGCGAAGCAGACAGTCTTTTTGCTACTACTCTGGTTGTTTCTTCTTGTTCAGTGAAAATACCTGGCCTGCTAGATACTGCAGTGCAACAACAGCTGCTGCAATCACCTTTTTAAAGGTGATTAAAATTGTTGGCACTATTACACTGTTCAGAATTAGCACTACTTATCAGTGCATGGCTTGTGAGGTGAAACAGCATTTGAAAGGGAGTGCCTGAAGTTTTTACTAAGCTGAAATTTTGAGGCATCCTTTGGAGAGAGACTTTCACAGATTGCTCCCCAGTAAGAGGATGCAAAATTACCAATATGTTACTGAACAGCCACGTGTAGAAGAGGAAATAGTGGTATGGTGCCATGTAATAGAACAAACTGGCTCTTTTTAAAGCATAATGATGGGGTACCTCGCTGAGGTTGGTGAACAGTAGAAGGCTGCAGAGTCATGATCGGAACTGAACTACCACCTGTATAGCTGGGAAAATCTGGGAAGTGAATGGTTTGACTGGCACAATATTGGCCAGCGTGGGAATCCTCCATTTTAATTCTGCATGCACCTGAATATGGAAATGGAACAATTCAGTAGTCTAAAAAGGTGGTATCGTGGAACTACACTTAAGTGCAGCAAAATGCCCTTACAAGGCAAGAAAGAATTTTTAAAAACCCCATACCATAAAGACCTCAAAGTACCCAACCAAAATAAAATAATGTGTTGGATGCAGGCTATAATTATGGAAATACTTTACAATTTTTTTTAAAAAAAATCTATCCTGCCTTTATGTTTCATGAAATACTCAAAGCGCCATCAAGTCACTGCTGACTTTCAGTGATCCTGTAGGATTTTCAAGGCAAGAGAAGAACAGAGGTGGTTTGCCATTGCTTGCATCTACAGAGCGATCCTGGACTTTCTTGGTGGTCTCCCATCCAAGTATTAACCAGGGCCAACTCTGCTTTGTTTTTCTGATCTGACAAGATCGAGCTAGCATAGGCTATCAAGGTCAGATGGATTACAAGAATAAAATGAACAAATAAACCAAAAAAAAACCTTCAATACAATAAAACAGGATAAAGACCAAGATGAAAAACTGAAACAACTTTAAAACCATAATTAGTTTAAACATTAGCAACACAGTAGTAAAAAGCATCAGTAAAAACCACAAAAATAAACCATCTTTAAGATATACAACAAGGAAATAAATTAATTTTCAAGGGCCTCCAGAACAAACAACTGTAATTTATACAGGAAAACACTGCATAGATTGTACCAGCTGCACTTTCAGGGGAAGGAGTTCTATAACCGGGGAATGAGAATAGAAAATGCTTTTCTCCTTGTACCTGCTGGATCTTGTATCTCAAATTTAAGATTTTCTTAGTAGGAGCCCCACTAATCAAACATATCCTGGAAGATTTGCATGTGCATCATGAGCAGAGAATTGTAGTGTTCCTCTGGCACATTCCTTTGATCAACTAGAACATTTCCACAGACAGATTTATGTCCATAAAATATGATTCTTTCCTGCTGCATTGCAAAATGCCTCCCAATGTAGGTCCTGGGGAGAGGAGACCCTCAGGAACAGCAGTTATGTAGGGACTTGAAGGCACAAGAATTGTGCTCCACTGGTGGAAAAGCTCTGGTGGATCCATGCAAATATTGAGATGCTACCAGCAGATCTCAGAAAGGCTGTGGAAACTGTGAACAGGTGCCTGGAGGCAATTTTGGAATGGATAAGGGCTAGCAAGCTGAAACTTAATTCCAACAAAATGGAGGTGCTACTGGTTGGGGGAAGGCTTGACCCAGGAAATTGGTTCTCCCCTATTCTGGATGGGGCTGCACTCACCATGAAGGAGTGGGTTTGTAGCTTGGAGGTTCTCCTGGACCCAGGCCTCCTGTTGGATAAACCAGTGGCAGAGATGGCCAGGGGTGCCTTTCACCAGCTTTGGCTGGGGAGCCAGGTGCAGCCCTTCCTGGGCAGGGAAGATTTGGCCACTGTGATACATGCCCTGATAACATCTAGATTAGATTACTGTGATATGATATACATGCAGTTGCCCATAAAGACTGTCTGGACACTACAGTTGGTACAGGGTGCTGCAGTCAGAGTGTTGACTAGAGTGGGTCATAGGGACCACATAACTTCAATCTTGTTCCAGCAACACTGGCTTCCAATTTGCTTCCAGGCCCAATTCAAGCTGCTGGTATTGACCTTTAAAGCCTGTAAGCCTGGAACCAACATGCCTTAAGGACCACCTTCTCCCTTATGATCCTACCCATTCATTTCAGTCATCTTTGAAGGCCCTGCTTCAGTTGCCCCGTATCTCATTTGGAACTCCCTCACCAGGGAGATTCATTTGTCTCCCTCTATTAGTGTCCTTTGCCAGCAGGTGAAGATACCTTTGTTTGGTTTGGTATACCCACATGATTGGGTGGAAAGGTGGCATAAAAGTGTTTTTAAATAAAAAAATCAATACTTGGTCGTGCATGTTTATTTTGTCATCTCATTTACTGCCTGATTAAGAGCTTTGAATTGGATCCAATTTTCCAGTGGAGGAATAGAACTCCTCTCTGCCACTACTACTCTCTAATCTTCATGAAATGCTGCTCCTGGGGGACAAGAGGTCCTGAGGAATGGTATGAGGGGGTCCTGGCAGGGGAAGGGGAAATCAGTGGAAACTGTCGATTTTGTCTGGATCTAACCCTTCATCGAGGCAAAACGAAAAGCTTGTACAATTTAAGCAGCTAAAAGCTTTCTAAGTATCAGTTAAAAACTGTTATCTGTTACTGTAAGAAAAATGGATGACTATTCAAAACTGGCACTTGAGTGGAATTTCCATGGTTTTTAATGTTTTTACTTGAAATGTGCATATTGGAAGTCAGAGAAACAACTTATTCAAAGTATTGAGAGTGGGTTTTGTGTGTGTGTGTGTATGTGTGTCCTTTGTCTAAATTGTAGACACTAATCACAACTGTGTAGATGCTCCCAAGGATTGGTTTTTAGGCTTCAATATACTGAGCAGTCCCTGAGCTATTCCACCAGATCTTCAAGAAGCTCCAAAAGCCTTGGAAGCAAGGTAACTGTACATCTGAAAAGCATCCTCAATAGGAGTTAGCTAAAGCTTTGGCAGGGTCCTTCTATAATCGCTCCCACTGGTGACTGTAGAAAGAGAACAATCCTAAACAGATCTGCTCAGAAGGAGATATCCCAATTCCAGTTTGAGAAATTCCTGGAAATTTGTGTATGGTGTCTCCCCATTTACAAGCTCTATACTGGAGACAAGAGGGAGGGGAAGGGAAGAAGAAGGATGGGGGAGGTTGGGAGGACAGGAGGGAAGAATAATAAAAGTAAATGTTCAGCTGGGAAAATGGGCTCCCCTTTGCCCGGCAGCGCCGTGGCGCGGGGAGCTGGTTTGCCGCCTCGCAGAACACGAGGCAGCAACAGTGAACGCTGAGTGCGTTCCTCAGAGAGCAGGGGGCGGGGCTTGCTCTGTGAGAGCCGTTGCCCCGTTCCCACTCTCTGCAGTCCGTTGGCGTGCTCGCCCACCCGCCCGCCCTGGTTGCAGTGTAGGCTTTTGCTGGTTGCCAATTGGGGCCAGGTAGGAATTTTTGCACCTCCTTCTTGTTTGGCTTGGGATGGGATTGGTCACTTGGCAGGTTTGTGCAAGCAAAAAAATGGAACCGGTGAGTGCCTCACGGCATATCCCGATTGGGAACAGGAGGTCATCAGGAACCACCCTAGGGCCTTGCGGTCTGGGGAGGTGAATGGTGATCGCCTATGGGACCCTCTGAGACTAGGCTCCTCCCTGAAGGTCTGTGCAGCCTCAGGGGTAGGCGCCCCTGGGAGGGGGCGCCAGTATGCCAGGCTGCCGGTTACGAGCCAGAATCTGACTGGCTCAAGACTGGGGCTAGGTTACCCGCCCATTACAAGGGCAAGGAGGTTGTGTCTGGGATTGACGCCTGCCTTGCCTGTTCCAGAGCTTGCTTAGTTTGCCCGTTGCTGCATGTTCTGTTTAAATAGTTAATAAAGTGGCCCTTGTTTAATTCCAAACTGTTGTCTGTCTCGTTATTCCTGCTGGGGTGGCAATGGGAATTTTAACCAAAAAGAATATGGTTAGGATGTTGAAGATGCTGACACTGAACATCAATGGTCTAAGATCTGATCTTAAAAGGTGGGAAGTACTGGCGGAGGCAAGAAGTACTGCCAAAGCAAGAGGGGTGGCAATTTTGATACACAAAAGGAATGATATTAAATTAGTAGACATATTAAAAGATGGAGAAGGAAGATACCTTTTGGCTAAATGTACATTTCAAAACAGACTGATAACATTAATAAATATCTACGCTCCGAATAAAGGACAGAATTTTTTTTTGATAAAGGTTTTAAAAAAGATACAGAGATTTTCTGAGGGAGAAGTGATAGTAGCAGGAGATTTTAACATGGATGTTACTAAAGATAAAATAATTAGTTGGAAAAAAATAGAATTTGATAGAAGCATATGAAGCTTTAGGTTTAAACCCCCAACCAACCATTTCTCCAGTAGACATAAAACTGATTCATGTTTGGACCATATAATTTTCCAAAGATCTAATAATTGGGAGTTGAGAAGTATAATGACCCATCCAATATGGATTTCAGATCATGCCCCAATAAGCATAGAAACTGATATCAAATGTGAACTGACTAAAAGATTATGGAGATATAATAACATGATTATGGCTAAAGAGAAAGACAAAAAAATTATGGAAAATCAGTTAAAACTATATTTCCTGGAAAATAGAGGAAGAATGGCCACATATATTCTTTGGAATGCTGCTAAAGCAGTAATCAGGGGACAATGTATAATGAAGGAAAAGGAAATTAGAAAAGAATGGTTCTCTAATAGGGACAAAAAAATTCAAGAACTGGAAATGTTGCAAAAAAAACCAAGTTAAGAAATTCTGCCACAATAGGCATAAATTAATTAAAGAACTTAAGGAGCAATTAGATTGTCTGGACTCCATGGCACTCTGGAAAAAAAGCAAACTATGGTAAGGAACGAATTTCAGAGGTCTACAATAAACTCAACTAGGAGATTGGCAAATTATTTGAAGGGCAGAAAAGATAAGCAGAAAGTGGAAAGTGTTAGAACAAAAGTTAACACATCAGAACAAATAAAAACACACCCAAAAGAGATCAGAGAAGCCCTCCTAGACTTTTACAAAACTTTGTATGGGAAAAAGGATACAGTTGAATTTGAGGAGCAAATAGGAGTAGGGCTAGAAGATTTGGAAAAGGAAAGTATAGAGAAAGAAATTACAGCTCAGGAAATTGAGGAGGTAATAAAGGGTTTAAAACCTGGCAAATCTTTGGGTCTGGACATCTTTCCAGCAGAATTCTACAAGGAAATGAAAGGAATTCTAATCCCGGAATTACAGATAGTATTTAATGCTTTACTAGAAGGAGGAAG
Source organism: Lepidodactylus listeri (assembly GCA_029233225.1). Lineage (NCBI taxonomy): Eukaryota > Metazoa > Chordata > Lepidosauria > Squamata > Gekkonidae > Lepidodactylus > Lepidodactylus listeri. The sequence continues at coordinate 51,331,247 of JARCFY010000016.1, read as the reverse complement.
GGCCCCTAATACCTGGAGAACAGCGGAAATAACTCTAATACTGAAACCTCAGAAAGACTCTCAAGAAGTGGGTTCATATAGACCAATAAGTTTATTAAATCAGAACTATAATTTTTTTGCTCAAATAATGGCAAATAGACTTAAAAAGTAATCCCTCACATAATAAAAAGATTAGTATGGGTTTGTGAAAGGTAGGAATATAGCACATTCTATAAGAAATATACTAAATGTATTATGCCATCAAAGCGTTTGACACATTGTCACATGAATTCCTGAGGTCCATCATGTCGAAATATGGGATAGGCCAATCATTTATAAAAACAATTCAGGAAATTTATAGAGAAGGCACAGCGGTAGTCAGGGTGAATAATGAACACACAGGTCATTTGGCAGTTTTAAGAGGAGTAAGACAAGGATGCCCACTCTCACCAGCCTTATTTATAATGGCAATGGAACAATTGGCAAAAAGAATTAGGAATTCAGGTAGAATAGAAGGATGCAGGATGGGTAAAGAAGAGATGAAAATTAACCTATTTGCAGATGATATAACCATAATTATGACCAATCCCAAAGAAGGAATCAAAGAAATGAAAATTATACTTGAAGATTTTGAAGTGTTATCAGGATTGAGAATTAATATAGAAAAATCAGAGATAATGTATCACAACGTGAATTTGGAAGAAAGGAAGGAAATTAATAAATTAACTAAATAAGAATGGGAGTTACAAAATTTAAATATTTAGGAATAGAAATTTATAAAAACATTAATAGAATAGTGGAAAAAATTATAAAAAGGTATGGGGCAAGATAACAAGAGAGATGAAGGGGTGGAAGAGGAAAACCTTGAGTATTACAGCTAGAATTAAAAATGTTAAAATGTTTTGGACACCAAGACTACTATATTTGTTTCAAACTATACCATTAACAAGTAACAAACAAAAAATGGGCAATTGGAACACAAAAACAAGAGAATAGATTTTCGGTACCAAGAATTTTAGAGTTGTAAAAAAGTTAGTTTATAATCATAATTCAGAACTAGGTTGGGGAGTTCCAGACATAATAGCTTATTACGAAGCCTTCCAGCTAAAAGCATTATTAGAAACAGAACAAGAAGGAAACCAGAAATGGGTTAGGTTTGAAAATGAAGTAAATAAAGGAGCGGGTAGATTTGGTATTTTAAAAAATAAACAGGTTTAAGATCTTAAATTAGATATAGGACCTAGGGAAAGTACATTAGGTCTGGAGGAAATGGCAGTCAAAATGGTTAAAACGAACATCAAGATGGGCCCCATCAGAAACACTAGAAGAGGAAGATATAGATCATAGATGGTGGGAGTTACTTAAACAAAAAGGATATAGTAGAATACAGGACTTACTGTCTGTGAACACTTTAAAACCACTTCAAGTCCTAGAAGATATTGGTTAAAAGTTTAATAAAATATTGATTAAAAGTAAAATATTGGTTAAAAGTTGTGGGCTTATGTACAAAAATTAAAAAGATAATTGAAAATAATAATATGGATATAGAAGAACCGATGGAAGAAATATATAAATTAAAGAATAAAACTAAAAGAGGAAAAGCAGGAGTAATATACAAAAAAAAATGACCTCAGATAAAGAAGGATTAATAGGTCATCTTCAAGGGAAATGGGTTGCAGAAACTAAATTTACAGAACAAAAAGTAAAAAAATAATAATGGAGGGAATTAAGGGAATAAAAATACATAAGTTTAGGGAAATGGAATTATTTTTTTTTACTAAATGGTACAGAACTCCAGCCACCTTAGCTAATATGTTCTCAGGACTAAGCCCAAACTGCTGGCATTGTAAAAGTGCGAAAGGATGGTATTCCCACATGTGGTGGGTAGGGTTGCCAAGTCAAATTTACGTTTTGGCGGGGGGGAGTCCCTCGCTGGCCGGGAGCCGCACGCCTGGTGACGTCACCTGGAAGTGATGTCACCACGTTAAGGCATGTACGACGGAGGAGCCAGAACAAGCGACAGGTGCGCGTCCCCCGCCGGCCACGCCACCTCCCTGGGCTCTGCCTCGCCAGCGTCTGCTGCCGAAGGAAGCTGGGAGAGAAGAGCTGGCCCGCAGACTAGGGCCATGCCACCTCCCGGGCTCTGCCTCGCCAGAGGAAGCTGGGAGAAAAGAGCCAGCCCGCTGCAGAGCATTGCCGCGCAGAGCGTTGCCCGGCTGTCGTCCAGGATGGATGACTTCGGGGGTGGGGTTCCCCCGCCGGCCGAATGGCGGCCGGCGGGTTGGGAACCCCTATAGCGGGGGATCCCCGCCCCCCGGGCTGACTTGGCAGCCCTAATGGTGGGAATGCCTGGAAGTTAAAGAATTTTGGCAAATTTTTAAAAAGTAATTAATGAGTTGTTCCAGGTAGAGTTGATTATAGATTTTGAACTGATGATGATGAGTAGTTTAGGTAATGGAACAATAGAGGGGAAAAATCAAGATTTATTGAAAGCAATGATATTAGTCAGTAAAGCCGTGATAGCAGTAGGGTGGAAAGATAAAAGTAAATGGCCAGAAAGAACTTGTCATAAGTATCTTTTTTGAATTTGTTCAGTCAGATATAATGGCTACAATCAATAGGGACCTGCCATGGGAGGACAGAACATCACAGATCAAGGAGAAATGGTCTATCTGTTTGAACTGGATAAAAGGGGAACAGAAAGAAGACATTCAGTGGAAGCTACAAGCTCTGTGTTCCTGGCTGAAAGACGAAGATTAGATTGAAGGGGGGAGGGATTGGGGAGAAAATGTTAAAATACCTAAAATGTAATAATGAAACGATGTTACTGTGTATCTAACCTAGCAAATAAAAATACTTTTAAAAAAAGTTGTCCAAAACTTGCAGAAATCAAACTTAACATATGCCAGATGGATTCACATACAGAGAGAGATGTATGGAAGAAGCATGCAATATTGCACTGTTTATACCAGTGATTTTCATTCAGTGGCTTGGGAACCACAAGCGGCTCTTTTCCATATCACTTCTGAGTTCCGTTCCCCAGTGTTGCACCTATTCCATGTTTCAGGAATGTGGGCAAGGCCCTTGACCAGTGAAGCTTGTGGTTGCCAGGTAGCTTTCACCCTGAAACAGTCACTGCCAGAGAAATGGATAAGCTGCAAGTGTCCTTGGAGTGCAGGTCTTATGTCAGGGATGGAGGCTAATGTGGTTCTATTAGCTGAAAGTAATTGCAAACATGGCTCTCATTGATCCATGGAGTGAGTATCATTGATTTACACCTTTCTGGTCATGTGCAGCAGGTGCTATGAATGCTTTGGTGGGTTTATGGCAGAGTACAACCTGCCTGATTAGATGTATGGTGTCCACATCACATGGCTGATTCATCATAGATCAGGAGCTGACACGTATCTGAAGTTAAAATGGCCACAATGCTCCTGGGAGTGATGCACATTGGTGCATTATAGCATTACAAAAGAGGTGCAAAGAAGATTATGAGAGGGACTATTTTTCTCCATGTATTTTCTTTCTAAGAAGTGTATATATATATATACTCTTCCTCATGTCACTAAGGCGTCTGATGTCACCAAACTGTACTGGAGGGAACCACACTGCACTACAATATATATATTGTATGTAGTAATGTGGAACATGGTGCAGTGTGGTTCCCTCCAGTACAGTTTGGTGACATCAGACGCCTTAGTGACATGAGGAAGAATACAAGCTACTGCTCCCTCCGACACTAGCATTATTTCCACCAGGTGCTGGCTAGAAATGAGCATAGACTTCAGGTTTCTGAAGATAACCAACAAAGCTGGAAGAACAAAATCTGTCCCTCAAAGTATTTTAAAATTGATTATAGGTTTTAAGTATGTATTAGTTAATGCTCAACTTCATCTCATTAAATAGAAGATTACGGAGAGAAGAAAGGAAGAAAGGATGGAAGTATTTTTTAAGGAAAACTGAACACTGAACATAGAAGTTATATGTGCCTCTCTTCTTCCTGTTTTCACAGACATCACAAAAGCCCTTCAAACTTGTTCTGGACAAAGCATATCTTAAAGATGATAGTAGTTTACCCTTCATGGCTCATTTAGTACCTGGCCTGTCCAATGACTCTACAATAAGGGCATAAAAGCTGTAATGTGAAGAACTGCATAGCAAGAATCAGAAATCTTGTTAGTGCCTTAACTCTTGCAAAGCTAAAGGATGAAAATCACCCATTCAGTCCACCTGGCACTTTTGTTGCCAAACCAAAAAATACTTTTTCTAGCAGAAATCATATAGTATCTCTGGCATAGATACATTTCACTTTAGAATAGCCTTCAAAGCAGACATTTATTGTTCTAAAAGCAAATTATGCCAGACTGCATCCTTCCTACATTGTTCAACTGTTTCCTCCCTTACACTGGAAGTGCAAAGGTTAATGGTCATTTTGGAATCCTTTCGCTTAAAGCTATAGTACCATTTTTTTTTCTCTTTCTGAATGAATTTTTATCAGATTGCTTCGGAGAAAAATGGACAAATTGAGTCAGGTTTTTTTTTTTCACTTTTCTTGTACCTAGCAAAAAAAAAAAAGTATAGTATTTTTAGTCACAGAACATGTACAAAATCAGTGGCTTCATATAATTTGACTAACTGCAAAAAAACAGAAACGGAAAAAGGAGAATATGACCATGCAAGAATTTATGTTTTGCCCTTTCATAATGATAAAATTACATAAATATTTGGATAGAGTTTTCCTTTACAAGTTTTGCTTAAGATTTGTCATTTTTTTAAAAAAAGGATCAGATTCTGGAGTTAACACTGGCATTACAAGTAGTCCTTGGATGGTTGTTTCTTTTGGTTTCAAAGAGAAACACATTTCTGGATGCAATTTACCCAAGGGATCCTCCCTTCCAGATTTCAGACAGATGGGAGAACATGTCTCCATTCTATAGGCACTTAAAACGAATGCTTGCACAAGGTGTGGGGAGCATGAATTCATATGTGAGTGAGCTTTCATGTCTCTTTTCTTAGATCTCCAAATTGGGGAGGGAGCCTGTTTTAAAGAAAATGTGAGCCCTTCGATCATGTGAAGATAAACTCTGCCGCCCACCTTACTTAACTGTACCTTGATGCATAAAGAGCCATCCCATACCAAAAAAAAAAAAATTCTTAAGAAATTCTGGCTGAGGACAGACTGGCAGTCTCCGCCGCTCTGCCTCCACTTCAAAAGCGGAGGCAGAGCGGCGGTTCAGATGGCCACATCTGCCCGGAGGAGGCGGCCCAGACTCATCGCGTCCGGTGCCGCGCTCCTCCCGCACCAGCCAAGCACCACTTCAAAGTGGTGCTCGGCTGCTGCGGCGCGCCCCGCACGCACGTTCCACCTGCCGGAGCAGGTGTGAATGCGCGCGGGCAGGGGCAGCTGCGCGGCATCTGCCTGCCGCTGCAGGAAGCCGCCTGCAGTCTGAACGCTGTGGGCGGCTTCCTTCCGGTGGCGTGCAAACGCTGTGCCACGGGGGAAATTCCCCCGCCCCAGTCTGCCGCGCCGCGGAGGCACAGCAGACTGGCATTCTGTCTTCAGCCTCTGATTTGTGGCTTTGGCTGAATAGCCATAGCAGGCATTTCACATCCCGTTGCAATTGCAGCCAGATTTTAAGGAGTCTGCGCCTGACTTGAAAATAGTGCAAGCTATTACAGCTGTGGACTATAGGTTTTTTGAGCTCCTTGACTCAAAGTCTGTCAGCATCACTTATTCACTGCATAACCTAGACTCAGAAGTTTCATCTCATGGGAATACACCAGCCTGCCTCCTGGTAGGTTTCCAGCAGTACCTTTCAACACAAAGTTAGACTTTTCTAAGTCCCCTGAAGCCAATGGGCAGGGGGCATAGGAGGTTACAATTCTGCTTATGATTCACTGCATGGGTCTACATTGACTATTATTCTATTTCTGTTTGCCCCTAAAAGTGCTAGTTTCAACCTATAAAAGCCTTTATTGACAATCTCTATTTTAATGATCTCATTGAGGCACTATCGTGCCCCTGTTCTAGCTACTTGCCAGATGATATTACTTTATGCAGATGGGCCCGTAGCCATGGCGGGGCAAAGCAGGGCAATGCCCCCCTCATGTAAGAGTCTCCGACCCACACCAGGAGGATGCCAGACCTGCCCCCAGCATGAGAGAAGCTTGGCGAGTGAAGCCGTTCCAGACAAGAGGAGGGGTTTATGGGAGACACCAGGATCTCTTTGTCGAAACCCTTCTTGAAATGTCCCTCTACCTTATAGCCTTGGCTTCTTTCTTCCCCCTTTATCCTCACCTTTGCACAATTTATGGAAGGGGGGGAGGAACTCATGCACAGCTGAGACTCTGCTTGTCGCAATGGCCCACCCTGGTGCCTCTCTGTCAGAGCAATCCATTAAAGAGTTCCTCTAGGCTAAGACCATTGAAATCAATGGAAGAATGTGGCATAGGATTTTTCTGCTGGCTGCTGAATGGGTCTGCTCTCAGCAAACCAACCTGTTTGCTGTAAGCATTTCTGGATCTTGCTGAGGATTCTGCCATTCACTGCCGACTGCCTGAGAGCATTTGGGTTGCCCACCAGCAGGGGGAGGAGCAACAGGGTCTCTCAACACACCCTCCCTCTTTGCCTCCATGGCAACCAATCACTGCCGCTGCCCCCACGTGCATGCCAACAGGCTGAGGTGGCCAGAGGTTTGTGCCCCTCCCCTCCATTTTGTCTCTCGTGTGCACACAGCTCACCTTCTCCTGCTCTCCTAAAACTAATCTAATTAGTAATCTAATGAAGTTCCCCACTCCCTGATCCCCTGTCCCAGCACCCCCCCCCCCGCCATGCCAACCAAAATTTTCTGGCTATGGGCCTGTATGCAGATGATGCTATTCTTTTATCTAGATCTTCAGTAGGTCTGCATCGGCTGCTGAAGGTATTTCAGAATTACGGTATTAGTGAGAGTTTGGTAATCAATCATGAAAAACCTAAAGTTATGTTGTCTTTTTTTCAAGATCCCCTCAGATTAAGCACTTGTGTTGGCAGTTAAACAAACAGTCAAACAGATATTCCAGTTTCACTATCTAGGCAATTTCCTATCAATCTTCCTTCTCATGGAGGGCTCATAAAGAGTGTGCCCTCCTCTCTGCAGTTATTCATTGTTTCTTTTCTTTTCTTTTTCTTATGGGGGTCAGTTTGTTCCTGCAGCAATTTGAGTTTTTAGGGCTAAAGTGTTGTCATAGCTTTTTTATAGGGCTAAAGTGTTGTCATAGCTTTTATATAGGGTGGCCATTTTATATGGGGTGGCCACACTTTTTTATAGGAATAAAATGTTGTCATAGCTTTTCTATGGGGTGGCCATTTGGATTACTGGAGCTGATCACTCTATTGATCAACCTTTTGAAGATTTAAACCAGACACTGGGAAACAGGTATCACTTCATCAAGCCCATCCATTGCATTTAGAATTTATTGAACAGTATTAACAGTTATTAAATGTGGTATCTGAGATTTTTGCTAAATGACTATCAGACTTTGAAATGCTAGTATCACTTGATCATCAGTTTTGTGGAATAAATTAAGCTAAGACTTTTAAATGAGTTTTAAATAAATGTGAAATTAATTGTTCATTTTGAATTTTATTATTTTTCTCTAGTAGGTCATGCTTTTTATAGAGTAAGGGGCACTGGGATGACATTATGGAACTGGAAGAGGGCAGAGGGGTTTTTTTTACCATTCACATTTGTGGAGAGGTTTTTTCCCCCATTCCCATTTACAAACAAGCACAGAAATACATCTGTGTCCATTCTGAGATGATACAGACCAGGTAGGAAAGCAATTCTCTCTCTCCCTCTCCCTCTCCCTCTCTCTCTCTCATGACTCCCAAGTGTTACATCCTGTCATTCTTGGGCTCCAAGCATGTTGCCTTTCGAAGTGCTAGCAGTCTGTTCTTGCAGAGAAACAGTGTCCTGAGACAGTGGGTTCATATGCAAATGATTCAGAGCTCCAGAAAAGAACTTTGAACTTGGCTCAATGTCTTGTTTCTGAGGACAGCGTAGAACAGGAATTATCTAGCTATTCCTAATCAATCAATCTAACCATGTTTTTGCCTTGCTTAAATATTTAAGCAAGCCTATCACCTTGACATCTATTTTAAGATGTTAAAGGGTGAACTACAGTAGATAATGTTATATGCTACAATTACCTTCCCCAGGAGTGTTAGGAGTAAGTAGCTCACAGTAAACAAAGTTCAAAATGTTCTTATGATTCTGTACTTCTTTCTTGAGGCTGAAAGGCAAGAATTAACATTCCCTGCCTCCTTTTTCAAGGTCATATTGCTTGGATAAAACATTGTCTCTCTCCCTCTCATACTAATAGACGTTATACCATCGAGATTTTCAGTGATACATATCTCTTCCCAGCTTTAACTCCATATACATAATGCCCTCCTGCAGTTAAAGGCTATTAGGATCTCATTTCCTTCCCAGATCCTCTCTCTGAGATTTTAACATGTTTAAAGACAGTTTAAGTGGAGGGGGCATATTCCATATAAATATATCCTATACGTTGACATTACAAATTCAACCATGAATAGAAAGAGGTTGGGGAAGGTCTGTAAAATAATGTTGATCAGTGCTAAAATCCATTGTGCATGTAAACTTTAACCTTTATTAATTGTGTCAGTTATATTTTCTTGTAAGGTAGAATTCACGGCACTAATACCAGGTATTAGTTTGCCTCAGTCCCCCTTGAGGACAAGGAAGGCATAAAGGTTAATTGGGTAGTCACACTTGAAGCAGCCAATAAGGAGGCATGATTTTGCCGCTTTTATTGTGGCTGTGCCACTTCTGTGCAGGCTTTTCTGCTGGCGGCTGGGGAGAACGGTTGGTGACCTCCTTGCTGCTGAGCAGTTGGAGCTGACTTTTTGAGATTGGAAGTGATCTTTTTATATCATTTGTGTAGTTGAGTTTGGGGTGACCCCAAAGATAGCAGGAGAGGTGGTTCAGGGAGCAGGCCTCCAAAAGGCACCCAACCCAGTTCATTTTAGGATTAGGAAGATGCTCCAAGGTTGGGCATGTGAAGCACCAGTGCAAAAAGATTCATGGCAAACCTTTATACCTGAGCTTATGAGACTTTTGGTACTGGGGGTACAGGATGTGTTGTGACTGAGGAGGAGACTGAACTTTTTTTGTGCAGCAGCACTGACTGCCTTTTACGCAGCACTGCTCATCAGGGAGCTCTTGGCCACCTCCTAGTAGGATGTATCTCGGGCGGCACTGCAGGTTTTGGATCTGCAGTTGTGGATGGACAAGGCACAATTAGTGAAAAATAAATGCAAAACAGAGGCAAAATGACCAGTTGGGCAAGGTGCATCATGTGGTTTCTGGAACTACCAGGGAGCTCCAGCTTTACTTTGTAAGGACACTTGGGGCATTCATGAGACTGCAGAGCTACTGCCCAGGTTACCTGTTTCTTTATAGAGGCGAGATGCCTCTGACGTAATACCAGTTTTGGGCTGTCACCCAGCAGATATTGGTGGCTTAAGGGCTGCCTGCATGTGACACATTAATTTACAATAGGAGCTACATCCACTGCTGCTAGGCTTGGAATGCTGTGGCAAGCGATTCAATTAATTCTCAGGTGGCAGTCACAGTCTTTTAAGACTTACATTAAACAAGCTTCTTCTTCTTCTTCTTCTCCTTCTCCTTCTTCTTCTTCTTTGCAGGTGTGAACATATCAAGAAACCCAAGCATGGTGCTGGTGGTGGGCCACTCCATCATCCTCTGTGTGAGCAAGACAGCAGCTGCCTGTGAGATGGGGCCACACTTGGTCTTCTATCCCATGGCCAGCATCCAGTGATGGGGCCTTCAGGATATATTATGGAGCCAGCTTCTGCCCTCCCTCCCCCAAGTCCTAATATTCTTGTCCTGTATCACATAGGCGTAGAGTACAGGGGGGCTCAAGGGCTTGAGCCACCCCGAAATTTCCCAGGGGGGCTCAGCCACCCCTGGGAAAATGGAGCGCCTGCCGCCGCACCTCCCCGGGTCCTTCCAAGGCCCAGCGGCCGCTGCTGAAGAGGGAGAGGGAAGGGGTGGCGGGGGAGAGAAAGGCACTGGCAGCAGCGGCTGGCGGGCCTCAGAAGGGCCCGGGGAGGCGGGGCGGTTTTTCAGAGGGGCGGGAAGAACATCGTCCCAGTGAGCATGTGTGCAAAGCACGCATGCTAAGGAGCCCCCATCTGCCCCGGGATTTCCAAAACTCTATGCCCCTGCTGCATCAGGGCGAGAACAACCTGGTACAAACAAAAGGAATAGTGCTAAAGTGGGGGAAACTTAGGGAGCTAAAACAGGTTACCTAGGGCCACTATCATTTGATCTGATCTTCTATAAAGGAGGATTTGGAGGGATTTGGAGGGAATCTCTGAAGCCCACCCAGAATCAAGTGCACAATGGCCAAGATTAAAAGTTTGGTATGTAGGGCAATTTTGGACAGTGGCATTGCATGCATATGATCTGACTCCATTCAATATGATATACTGCATCTGTATAAAGAGGATGGTATGTATCTTTTCCCAGAAGAGTATGACATCTATTTGGCAGATCTATGTCACGGCCTGCAGGATGTTACAGTAAGCAGGTGGGCTGTTAAACTAGACTAACCCCCTTGTGTGGCAGGGATAGGGTGGGCTGACCACGACGGGTAAGGATGATTGGCTAGTCCACTGAGCCATTGGCAGTGCTGAAGGGCATGTCCAGAACAGTACATCACTGGCTGTGTGCAAGGCTGTGGCTGTGAAGGAATGCCCTTGGTGCTCAGCAACATATTTCTGAACCTGGTAGTGTCAGGGGAAGGGGCAGGTACCTCTTGGCACATTGCATGCAGGCAATGCTAAACAAGGCCAGCAGAAGACACAGGGTGAGTCTGGAGTTAGGTTGGGTTTGCCCAACAAAGTCAGCCATTTCTGGGCTGCCTAAAACAGCCCACCAATTTAAATAAATTAGCACATTTAATGCTGTGGTACAGATCTGCATAATTAATTATTTAAATAAACTAGTTAAACCCAGTGCTGTTGTCTCATGTCTTCATTGGGGGTTCCTGGGGCAAGAAGCACAATTTAATGTAGTGAGCAAAGGTCCAACTAAAAATGCATACCTCCAGTCATATGTATATATACGTGGAACTTGAGTGAGCCGGCATAGGATCTAGCTTCATGGTTACAACCCTAAGCATAATCACCATGATGGTGGTCAGTGGGGCTTTTTGTTTTTTAGGATCTATTCTAATGTGTAGATTAGAAGTGACAGCATTCTTGTGATAAGAAGGAATTTCTTCCCTTATTTTCATGTTGTGAATGTCAACACCCGTGTGTCCCTTGAATATATTAAATATACAATAAATATTGGGGAGCAAATTGGGCATGGTTTGTTTCTAAATATCCTTATAGTGCCTTACCAGCATTTATAACTTTAAAATATTAGATACGAATTGATGCAAAACCAATATAAGGAGGCATCCTATTTTATAAAAGAGAAAAGCCACCTGGGCTGACTTTTTTCTGGATTCTGGCTGTTGCCTTTTATAACAGTATTTATTTTGACTCTGTAAACAGTAGTATTTATGGTATATGGTCCATGTGTGCATTGCATATAAATGCAAAGGCCATAGAGAACCACTCAAAAATACAGTTTCAAAGACTGATCTCTGCTATTTTCTTTCTTTGTCTTCTTTGACAAGTTACCTTTGTTAAACCTAGTGTAGAAATACCAAAAACTTTTCAAGTCAACATAGGTTAGATCTCAATAAACATCACTACTACACAAGAAATATGAAATAGTTTCATCGTGGAGTCTCATGAGGTTAACTAGCTAAAGTAAGTTTTGTGGTTTTAAAAAAAACAAATTGCTTTTTTGCTCACATCTACAGAACTGTTATCCTTCATGCAACAATATAAACTTTAGAACTATGCTACTGGAAAGTACCAAAACCTAACACATGTAGATACATAAATCATTGATAAAATCGAGGTTAGCTTAAGTACACACAAAGAACTGGAAAACAAATATTTTAATACTACAATTCTGTTAACACCCATTATTAAATTACTATTGTATACTGTTCTGTTGATGTGGTATTGTTTATACCTTATTTGATGGCCAGACTAGATGTGTTGGTGTCCTCGTGGCTGCCATGAGGATACCACCATCATTGAAAAAAAAAATTAAATGCCATGGACCAACAACAAACCAAGTGGAGGTACTCTTGTTTCCCTCCTGGCACCTTTCGAGTGTCCTTTGCAAGTGTCCCCAAGGATGCCATCAGGTCTAGTTTGGCCTTGAGGTAGTGGGCCCTGTGCAAAGGAAGCAAATTGATTTCGCTGTACCTGCTGGAATAACACAAGCAGAAATGCCCTGCTTTGGATACTTCTTCTGACTTCAAAATTTGGATCCAAGATAAACACATGTGTACACACATACACATGAATGAGAGATAGGCTAATGCTAAAAGCACTACATATGTACTAATATTTTTGTAAAACACACACACACATATATGATGGGGCGACACTCTAGCAATCACCCTGAAACTCTATGGCACCAGAGTTTCAGGGTGATTGCCAGTGTTGCCCTGGCAACGTGCCCAGCATGATGACATCACTTCCAGGTGATGCCATCACACTGGGCATGTTGTCTGGATGGCCCTGGGAGGGAGGGAGGGAGTGCTAGGGAGCTGAGTGGCGGGGGGAGGCTCTCGGCAGTGGCGGGGACATCATCCCGGCCCATATGTGTGCTTTGCATGTGCACACAAGAGCCCCCCCCCCCCGGGAAACTAAAAACTCGACACCCCTGGAGGCCAGTGTCCTCATCCCCCCCACCCACAGCCAATTTTCCCTCAGAAACAACTAGCAAAGAGGTCCTGTCCTTGCTTCATATCTGCTTGTCATCTCTTCCCCACCCCAGCTGAAAATGAGAAGGAAAAACAGCCAAGGAGGTCTTCCTTCACCCAAAATAAATCCTCAGAGGAGGAAGAAGCGGCACAGAAGAAGGAGAAAGAAGGTGGTAGCAGCAATTCCAGGACCCAGGGCAGCAAGACTCCCTCTCGGTCTCTCTGCCTGCCCACTTGGATGCATGCTCTGCCATCTGTTCACTTGGATCAAACTCACTCCTGCATCTGCCCCCATTAGGCAGGCAAGGCAAGGCATGTGCACATGAGGGAGAGAGATTTCCATGCTCCTCACCGGCCTCAACTGGTGGAGCAAGAGCAGTGGGCGGGTTCAGGAGCCACAATTTCAGCTGCCCCATTTGAAGGGAGGAAATACATTGGAGGGAGCAAATCAGGAAGCAGGCAGAGCGCAGCGCTGCACGACTCTATGGAATGAGTTAAAAATAAAATTAATTAAAACTATTTCTAGCAGCAAGGCCTTCTGGGGCCCGGCTGATGAGTGATGAAGGCCCCACCGTAGCTACAGGCCTGTTTCAGAAGGTGATGCTAGGAGACTGCCTTTGACCTGTGGGGTACTGCTTGAGACACCTCAAATAGAGATTAGGGAGTTAAAGGAAGGGAATTAGGTACTAAAAGAAGATACCAGCCTCAACGAAATAAGAGGAGAAATGGGACTCTATTAAGGAGCATTGTAGTGTTTGGTAAAAACAGGGGGAAAGCCTCTCAATATTAAGGACTTCCAGTTTTGGTGGATTCGATGGTGCACGTGCACCTTGTTGGAGCTCTGACAGAGGCAGCCTGCAGCCTGGTGGATGAGAGGGGTACCAGATGATTCCAGCCCCCCCCCCTGAAGCCCTTTCAGGGGACATCCAGCCTGGGGCACAAGGGGGGCCTCTCCCAAGGTGACAGCCAAGGGATTGAGGCTCTCCTTTGCCCTGACAGGTCCTGCTGCTGTGGCACCACCATGGTGCACAGAGGCGCACACCGGTTGGGCATGCGAGCAATTGAGTAGACCCGCAAATCTTCCCTTACCTGAAATCTTAAATGCATGAAATGTGAGTCCTCTTGCTTACCTGGATATGCGGTCAAGTGGTTTTCTGAAGCCCTGACTTAAAGTGATGGAGGGAAAGGGAGTGCAACCCCCCCCCCCCCAGTTCAAGCGATTCTCTGAAATGGCTCTGTGGGGCTAGGAACTTTGGCATGTCTGGGCTTTAATTGAGTGACAACAGATCTACCTAAAGCGGTTTTTTAAATGAAATTTCTTGGACTTTTAAAACTGTCTTGAATTGCAAGCAATGACTGGATGGGGAGAAAAGATGGCAATGAGAACAATACCCTCCCCCAAAAGTGCAACTCTAACACTTCCAGTTGCTAAACCGGAAGTAAACACTGACTTTCCTAACATGTTAGCAACAGCACTGTGCCCTCTGCTGGACCAGATGACTAACTTCAACAACTTTGAAGCATTCCAAAAACAACTGAAGGAGACTAATATTAAAACAGAAAAAACAGCTAAATCGGTGAAAAAGGTTGAATCCAAAACAAAAGCAATTAAACAGAGGCTGAAAATGGCGGAAAAAGAGAGAACCTCTGACAAAGATCAACTTCTAAGACTCTAAATGGAAAAATCAGCTTATGTTCTAAGATTTCAGGGTGTCCCAGAACAGAAGGGTGAGAATCTGAAGCAAGTATTAAGTGAAGCATTGGCCCCAACAACAGGTTTACGAGCAGATCTACTGCAAAATGACATGGATATAACTTATAGAACATATCCAGAATTTATCAAGAAAAAAATCTGCCTGGGGAGATATTGGTGAGATTCTCAAAGAGATCTACAAGAGACATGGTGCTAAAGGCCACAAATAAGACACCTTTAAAAATCAAAGACAAAGAAACCAGAGTTTTAAAGGACATATCATTCGAGATAAGAAAAAAGAGGAAACAATACAAAAGCCTAACCATCTTTTTGCAGAAGAACTCTACCCCTTACAGATGGATAACACCTGAAGGATTTGTCTTCAACTACAAAGAGAAGAAGGAAAAGATTGTTATCAAGATAAAGTGGTTTCTGGAGCAGCAACAAGGCACAGTGAAAGATTAAAAACCAACAGAGAAAGAGGAAGAAGAAGGCAGCATATATGGACTGGAAAGTTCAGAAAATACAGCAAGCAGCATTCTGGAGGAGGACTCTGAATCAGAAAAAGAGGTGTCAGCCCCAAATCCCCTGAAAGTCAAATGGGACTTTGAAAAAGGGAAAGCTATGAGAAAGAAAAAGAAATAATGCAAATTACATGTTTGAAAGTTTGAATATGTTAAATGTATCTACTTGATTTAAATATCCAAAATATATATCAGAAAACTAGAATATTATACTTTTATATAATAACCCTTTTTTAAAAGGGTTTTAAAAAGTGCTGTCCTCAATTATTTTTAACGCCTATATGCATCCCCTTGCCCAGATTGCCTGGAGGCATGGGCTGGGATGTCACCAGTATGCAGATGATATCCAGCTCTATCTGTTGTTGGGTGGCCGGTCTGACTCCAAACTGGAAGATCTGGACTGGGTGTTACAAACCGTGTCTGGTTGGCTTAAGCTGAGCTGGCTGAAACTGAATCCAATGAAGACAGAGGTCCTGTGCCTGAGTCAGAGTGGTCCGAGAGTAGGGATCCCACTTCTGACCTTCAATGGGGCTCTTTTGGTGCTAGTGCCAGAAGTTAGGAGTTTGGGAATGCTCCTAGATGCCTCCTTAACAATGGAGGCCCAGGTAGTAGCTACTGCCAAGTCAGCCTTTATCACCTTTGGCTGATAAGAACATAAGAACATAAGAGAGGCCAATGTTGGATCAGGCCAGTGGCCCATCCAATCACACTCTGTCACACAGTGGCCAAAAACACCAGGTGCCCTCAGAAGGTCCAGCAGTGGGGGGCAGGAAGCCCTCCCACTGTTGCCCCCTCTCAAGCACCAAGAATACAGAGCATCACTTGCCCCAGACTGAGAGTTCCTATCTATACTTTGTGGCTAATAGCCACTGATGGACTTCTGCTCCATATGTTTATCTAATTCCCACTTGAAGCCATCCATGCTTGTAGCCGCCACCACCTCCTGTGGCAGTGAATTCCATGTGTTAATCACTCTTTGGATGAAGAAGTACTTCCTTTTATCTGTTCTAACCCGACTGCTCAGCAATTTCATGGAGTGCCCACGAGTTCTTGTATTGTGAGAAAGGGAGAAAAGGACTTTGTTAGCCTGACTGTTCTTATAATTAGTAATATTTGGGGGAATGTTAGCTCTTAGCAATTTGCAGCAGGCGTTGCGGATCTCCACCTGTGTCTACAGATGCTGCTTTTCACTGAGACTTCCCAGGAACTGACATGTGACTTGAGTTAAGAGTTATAAAGATAAATTGTTTACTATAAAAAGGATAAAAGATTCATAGGCAATATTACACAATCATACACATGGTTACACAGATCTAAGAAATTAGGTAGAATTACAGAGACGTTTGCATGAGCAGGAGAATTGATGGTATCCATCAAGGGTGATAATTACCTCTATGGAATCTAGTGAAGTCCGTCTGGAAAAAGTGGGGAAGATATCTTCAGACAAAGGAGAAAGGATCGTGGTTCTAAACCGGCAGAGGCCACGTGGTAGATCCAAGTGGTGCACCCAAAGATCCGGGAGGGAGGAAGAACAAGCAGGATTATGGAGGAAAGTCTGACTTGTGGCTCTTGGGGAGCAGTATTTATTGGGGGGGGGTGTTCCTGGGAGGTTGGCAAGGTATGAGACCTTCCCAGGAATGCCTATAGATGGTCTGTTCTCTGTCCCTAGCCACTAAGAGGGTCCTATGGGAGTGGCCAATATTTAGATCTACCTGATGGTCAGGACAGGATGTTGACGTCAGCTGCATCTGGCACGGTCTTCTAGATGAAAGCGGGCTCTGGGCGGCAGAACTGCTTTTGCACCGTTGTGTGAAGTCCTTTGATGTGCCAAATGAAGGGGGAAGTTGCAAAAGGGGGTTCAAGCCTGTGTACGTGTATGGAGTTCGTACTTTCATGGAGTTAGTGGTATGTGTCTCTAGCCAAAAAGCCTCACATGGCTTTGTGTGTGTGTGAGTGTCTTTGTGCTTTGTGACAACTTCCAGGCTGGAGGTGGTAAACTCAGAAAATGGTACTTTAAACCTTCATTGAAAGCATCTGCTATCATTTTCCCACTGGTCACCATGTGCGCTATTTTAACTCACATAACTGGCAACATAGTCCATTCACTGCTCCCGTAGACCACCAGAAAAGTCCAAAAGAATTGCTCTGGTTTACAATTTCTTTCTCTGCCTGCTCTATCCCATGCATAATCAACGATTCGGCAGTTGGTTCCCTTCCTCGACTGCAACAACTTGGCAACAGTGATCCACACAATGGTCACCTTGAGATTGGACTACTGTAATGCTCTCTACATGGGGCTGCCCTTGTCTCAAATCCGGAAGCTGCAGCTGGTGCAAAACACCACAGCCAGGCTCCTGATGGGACTCCCTATTTGGGAGCACATACAGCCAATGCTAAAGGCATTGCACTGGCTGCCTATAGCATACCAGATTTACTTCAAGGTGCTGGTTCTTACCTTTAAAGCCATATATGGTCAAGGTCCCACATACCTGAGGGACTGCCTTTCCCCACATGTACCCTAGAGAGCACTGTGATCAGGGGCCTAGAATCGACTGGCCCTCCTGGGTCTTAAGGAAGCCAGGCTAGTAGTAGCCAGGGCCAGAGCTTTCTCGGTAGTGGCTCCTCTCTGGTGGAATAAGCTCTCAAAGGAAATCAGGGCCCTGCAGGATCTCTTACAGTTCCATAGGGCCTGTAAAACGGAGCTCTTCCACCAGGCATCTGGAGCGGCCACTACCATTAAGAACTGAGAGCCAAGGGTTAGAGAGCCCTGTTCCCCCCTGGAATTCTAGCAATGGCCTGAGCCAACCGCCAGAAAGACAATCTAAGAAGACTGAAGAACCATCTGTGAGCAGAGATAACTGAATAGTAGCCATTATGAAATCAATATCACTAGCACTTTAATATATGGTTTTAAATTGTTTTAATCTAATTTATATTTTATGTTTATTGTAAACTATGTGTTGCTCTGGTGTAAGCCACCCTGAGCCAGCCTTGGCTGGGAGAGTGGGGTAGAAAATGAATAAATAAATAAATACATAAATCTATTACCAAAATTAAATTTCTTATTCCTAATATTGCCTATATATTTAGAAGAAAAAACACTGGCAGAGTGGCAAAGACAGATGAATAAATTCATCCAGGACAGCCAGAAACCAAGAATAAGTTTTAAAATACTCCAAGAAGAAAAAAATAGATGCCTAGCAGTTCCAAATATAAAACTTTATTATCAAACAGCAGATTTGGTCTGGATTGTGGATTGGATTAAAAACCCAATGCTAAGAGTAGTAAAACTTAAATCAGTAGACTTAAATGGAAATTTACATGACTATTTATGAATAAAGAAATCAACTAATAGTTATAACTCAAGAAAGTAGTCATATAATCAGAGATAGACTTCTGAGAATATGGTATGCATGTCGGAATTTACTGAGTCCTCCAAATTCTCTGCTCATGTCCCCAACAGAAGCCTACTATGATAAGAATATGAGAAATAAAAGTGATTTTCTAACATGCAGTAATACGGTAAACACTCGGGAGAAATTCAAATCCTGGCAGGATATCAGAGATGAAGAAATTAATATTCAATAGTTACCATATTACCAATCAATTTCAAGATTAAAGAAGATTATCAACACAGAAGGTGGAACTTTATGAGTGATGACTGAATTTGAACAACTGATTACAAGACAAAAACATCAATTACTACAATGGATACAGAAGAAGAGCAAGTAAAAAAAATGCATGATTAAATGGATGCAGAATGTAAGAGAGCAAATGCCTGTGCAACAATGGGAACAATTATAAGAGAAAAGAATTAAGTTCATAGCCAGTCAGGTATTAAGAGAAAATTGATATAAAATATTTTTTCAGATGGTACATTAAACAATGTAGACAAAAATGACAAGGAATTTTTTTTTTGAAATGTCAGGACATAGATAGAACCTTTTACCATATCTGATGGACTTATAAAAATGCAAAAAGATATTGGAAGCAAATACATGGGAAAATGCAGAATATATTAAAATTCAAATTTACCTTGGAAGCTAGTATATGCTGTTAGGAATACTACCTGATAAATTACCAAGAGTTTTGGAAGAGATATTTGAATATATGCTAATAGCAGCTAGAATAATTTATGCAGCAAAATGGAAATCAGACATTTGTCCAAGCTTAGAAGAATGGGAAAATAAACTTGCTGTTTATGCAGTAATGGCAAAATTAACAACTTGAGAAACAGATCACTTTCAAAATTTGAGGAGTGTTTATTATACTTATTATGCAAGCAGGAGGCAAACTAAAAATGAGAAAATTTAAAAATTAGAATGAGGAACAATTTACAAATTGTATATAAACGTATTGCAAAGCACATGAAGGTATTATAAGATGAAGCTGAATGAGAAAAAGTTCTGATTATAAATGTATAAGGAAACAAAATATTTTTTAATATATATATATTGGCTTTCCCCCTAATTTTTGCTATATTAAAAGTTATAGATAGTAAGTAGAAATGATAAAATATGCAGTATAGAACATACAGTAATGATGAAATCAGCAACATAGTTGTAAAATAGATAAATGGCTTGTTGTATAATCCCATTCTTGTCATATCATCCCTTTTCCTCTTCTGTATCCCTTTTACTACTAAATTGTTTTCTAAAATAAATATATATATTTTAAAAAAGAATTAACAGTCAAAACAAATTTAGCTGCTTGGTGCTGAAGAAGAGATAGTGAAAGTAAGCTTATTACAAGGCAAGAACTGTCAAATCCAGTGATCACCAGGCATCAATCAATTTAAAGTAAAAAGTCACCAGGCTGGCATGCATGCATTAGAACAGCTGACTGTCTGACCTCCAAAACATATTCAGGGTGCCACAAACCTGAGTTGACTCAGGTGTAATCCTTGAGATTCTTTCTTTCTTTATATTTTATTTTGTCATTTAAAAGGATACAGAAGAAAAAGGGACAAAAGGGAAAATGAAAAGCATAAAACATCATTTGTTACTTAAGAGAACCACAACCCCAAGTAACATGGACAATAAAAAGCAAAAAAGGTAGTGAAAAACGCTAATATAATATAAATGCAATGAACAGAACAAAATAATTACACAAATAAATACAATTAAGTGTATGCAAAAGTCCAAAGTAGTTCAAAGTGACGAGGTTCTCCAGAATAAAAACTCACTTCATCAGAAGACTTCATCCGAACAGGAAGTATCTTATAAAAGAAATACAATAGATGAGCTTCATGCAGGGGAGAACAGGGATATGGAAATAACCATAAAAGCTCCATACATACTTGTTGAGTTGCATGATGCATACACATAGGGCAAAAATAGCAAGTCTACATAAATAGCAAGTACATATAGTACTATAATCTGAAAGGCAATACAAAAATATATTTTATACATATAAGGCATCCATTAGAAAAGATAAAACAGACATAGAGACCAACTAGAAAAGGCTTACCACTCATAACAAGACATACTGAGTGAAGGCTAGACCAGTAAGAGATTCATAATTAGCCTTAACAGGTGTAAGTAGTGATGCATATAAATAACAACGCCCAAAAAAGAACAGGTCGATTTAAAGGGACAGAACAAAATAAAGGGTGGAAAAAAATAAGATCCAAGCCAATACACAGCTCTTCCAAAAAACAGTGCACAGCTCTACAAAAAACAAGAAAAAATCTATAGGTGCATTGAGGCCGTGGGAGGAACAGGTGCCTAATCTAAAAATCCAAAATGCTTCTCGCTGTAAGAGAATCTTATGTATATCAGCCTCCTCATAAGCCCTAGGACTGAGAACCTCAAAAACAACAAACTGTAGTTCTTCACAAGAGTGACCCTTATCCACAGATATCGGTATCGAATATGGGACTTATGTTCCGAAATATGGGTTCATAATAATTGAGATGATTTCCCCATGTACTTAAGTTCACAAGGACACCAGATCAGATACACGGTCCTTTTAGTAGCGCAGGAGGACAGGAAGGAGATCTGCCTATAAAATCTAACTCCAGGAAAGTCCAGAACTAAAGTTTCGCAATACTGGGCACAAACACAACACTTTTTGCATTTAAAATTGCCTTTAAGAGAAGTAGCAGATGTAGAAGAGGTGAATGTATGCAAATATCCCGTATTGCCATTGTTTTATGGAATCCTATAAACGGGGGTCTGTCGCAATCAGCTATATCCCTCACAATATGCCAATGCTTAATGATGATATTGCGAATGGCATAAGCAAGTGGAGTGAAATCAATAGCCCAATTAATATGATTCCTGTCCTGAGAATCAGTCTGTGCCTTCAAGAGATCAGCGCGATTGACAGCTAAAGCTCTCATTCTAGCCTGCTCTACAATCTCTGCAGGATATCCCCGACAAAGAAATTGCTTATACATGTTTGAACTAGCCTCCTGAAAATGATGATCAAAGGTAGAGTTTCTCTTCAAATGTAATAGCTGTCCATAAGATAGATTCCTGTGAAGATGTGAAGCATGAGAGGAACGGAAATGTAAGAAAGAATTCCTATTGGTGCTCTTGCTATACGAACACACTGCCAGGCAGGAATTGAAAACAAACACTGTGGTGTCCAAAAAATTGACATGAGATCTACTAGCATTGTTGGTAAACTTGATGGCACTATGCAAGTTATTCAACCATTCTACAAAATTCTCAACAATAGTAAAATTGTCCAGGATCACAAAAAGGTCATCAATGAAACATTTGTAATAAACAATAAGTTTACAAAAAGGATTATATGAAGCATTGCAGATATACCTAGCTTCCAAATCACCCATAAACAAATTAGCCACGCTGGGTGCAAAGGCACTGCCCATGGCTACACCCTTGACCTGCCAAAAAAATTGTTCCCAAAAATGAAATATTCTTTTCAAAACACATTTTAAGGACACTGCATAATATAAGAGTATAAAACGTGAAAAAATAGCATGACAAATTAAAATATGGTAAGATAATCAATACTCTGACATGATACATTTCCATATATTTCCATTATTTCCTATCTATAGAGCTAGGTAAGAAAGCATGCAAGCAAGGAGCATAAGAGAAGAAAAGAGTAAGAAAAATATTTTTCTTATCTTTATATAAGGCTTATACTATCATATAATAACTAAGAAATATGTAACTATAAAAGATTAATTAGAATAACTATGAGAATATCATTATACAATTTTATTAATCAATTTTAATTTCTTTCTCAGTCCTCTGACAGCTTTATCTAATCTATACTGTTTGTCTGTAGTAATTATAAAAGTTTTTCCACTTATTCTCAAATCTGATGAAGAGAAGAGAAGAAGAAGAGATTGGATTTATACCCCACCCTTCACTTGTAGTCTCAGAGTGGCTCCTTTCCCTTCCCTTCTCGTCCCCAAAACCAACACTCTGTGAGGTAGGTGGGGCTGGGAGAGCTCTGAGACAACTGTCCTTGAGAGAACAGCTGGTACAGAACTATGGCTTGCCCAAGGTCATCCAGTAGCTATAAGCGGAGGAGTGAGGAATCAAACCCGGTTCTCCCAGATTAAAGTCTGTGCACTTAACTACTACACCAAACTGGTTCTTTTATTTATATAATTATTTAAATAATTTAATTTTTATTTATATGATTCATCATTTTTGCCATAACAGCATATTCTTTCATTTTGTCTCTCCAGTTCTCAAGATCTGAGCAGATTTCAGTCTTCCACTTGGTTGCAAATACTAGTTGTGCTGCGGTTAATATATATATCACTGAGATTCTTTCCTAAACTTCCTCTCTACTCTCTTCTGAGTGAGGTGACAGACTCTGCAGAATGTGTAAAATAAAATTGTTCAGGAGGTCATTTTTATATAGGGAAAAGGACTGCAGTTTTAATATCTGTGAAAAAGATTAAGCATTTTATTGCATTATTTGTTGTATTATTATATTGTTTTATTGAACTGCTTAATTTTGTAATTCACTTTACATCTGAGGCAAATATCAGCCCCCCAAACGCCAGCCCCTACAGAAAAAAGTAAATGTACATAAATCTGACATTAAAAATCACAGTACTCAGAAAACAGTGGGAGCACTTTTCAGTCTTCCAGGATATTCCATTGTTGACTGGACAGTGGCAATTCTCTTTTAGAGAAACTAAAGAGAATCTCCTACAGGGATTGCCAAACTAGAATCCATCAACAAACTCAGCACTATGGACCTCCTGGGGTGGGGGTGGGGGGCTGAATAGGGACATAGGATTCTTATCCAATTACAAATGCTAATTTTCTGCATTTCCTGTGTCTATGCAGATCTCATTACTCTAAGTCAAGCTGATTCCATTTTGCACTGTACCTCTGCATCCTGACTTCAACTGGCCATTCTTTATAATGCTCTACATGCCTTCCAACCTGGATATAAGGGCTGATGGATTTTCATTCTCATTTGTATCTGACAAAGGCCCATTATGTATGCACATCTTACTGCAGATTTTCAGAGTATTAAGTCTTTAATCTTTACTTCAGATTCTGTGCCCGCCTTATACACCATTCTTTTACCTCCGGTACATTTATTCTGCAGCTACAAGAAAAACACCACATTTTCTAAATAGAGGTGGAAAGTAACTTGTGATGGGGTGAGTGTGTGTGGCATCCAAAGTTTTTTTTTTTTTTTTAATGTACACGATTGCCCTATTGCACTGCAAAGTAGGATCCAGCAAGCATCCTCCATTTAAATCCTTGTGGTTCAGGTTTTGCACATGCATTTTAGCATTAGTTCCTTGAATGAAAGGGAACAGAAAGGAACACATGCAAAGGGGGAGAAAACTGACCAGACTTTTTCTGAAACTGAGAAGCAGCTGCAAAGCCCCATTTTCCATGTTGCTGAGCACTAGGGGATTCTCTGCTATGTTACCAGCCACTGTGAAAAATGGGAAAGAGTCACAAGATCTCATAATATGAGGAAACATGTTGAGTATACAGAATATACAGTAGAACTGACTGACATTAGCATTGTAAACTGTAATTCTTGGCAATGTGTCTGCATGTGTGTATGTGTGCATGCCTGTGCAAAGTTGGCTGCAACTCCACCACACTTATCACAGGGCTGCAATTTGTTTTCCCAATTAATTTTTTTTATTAATTTCAAAATCTTACAAATTAATTACAATTTTTTTACAGCAGGAAATGAAATTAACATTCTTTAAACATTTTCTACTACAAGTTGCCAACTCTATTCTGCTACTATTTCATTTGTAAATTATAATCATTAATTAAGTCAGATAGATGTCTAAAAAAAATATTTCTGCCTCTCAAAATTACTCCAATACATCTGCAATTATAAACTCTGTTTCCCATAGTTTCCCATTAGATCTTCTTATGTTTATAACCATATGTTCTATATGTATTTCATTTTCATTTCAAAACTAATATACTAAGATGATTCACAATAGACAGAAATAAAATAATACTCCATTTCATTACTCTGCTCTCTTAAGATTTTTTTACTACATTCTGTTCTTCCTCTTTAACTGGAGCTTTTCCAATCAGTGTTCCCTCTCCCCAGGACTCCAGAGCAGTTCTGGAGCATACTCACAAAATGTAAGTCTTGCCCATTGGGGAGATGTGGGGAGGGGGGAATCCCAATGGACCTTCCTGTGTGCTCCCCTACACTTTATATTCCAGGCTACTTTGCTTAGGGAAAATATGAAAAACAAAAGAACAAAAATGGTAACTGTATAGCTGCTGTCTCCTCCAATATAATACTTTGCAATCTTATAGTACGTTCCTTTTCTTTGGTTACCAGTTCTTGATTTCCTAGCCCAAGTCCAAGTCCAACGCCTTCAGAAGCTCTTCACCAGATGCTAAATCATGGGCTGTAGATATACATCCTTGGTGTGTAACTGATATATGTCCGAGTATAAGCCAATGGTACCTGTAGTTCTTCTCTGCAAACTTTTGTGCAATTGGGTGCATATTTTTCCTAGCATTTAATATTTCAAAGAGAATATCGGGGTACAGCTGGATCAAGGTGCCTTCAAGCTTCAAACCACTGTTGTTCCTGGCAATTTCCAAGAGGTTCCACTTAGTCTTTACATCCTTAAGATCTGCCACAATGTCAGCTATTAATGCTGGTGAGCTTGTTCGGGAGGGGGGGTTTAAGCAGAAAACATTGATTACCACTTGTCCCAGAAGCTGTATAATTCCTTCTAACCATTCATTTAAAGCAACAGTAAGGTCCTCGTTTAGCTCAAAGTTCAAAAAAATTCCATGAAATTTTACTTTGGTTTCCCATGATTTGCAATCCAACTATATTAGCTTACTTTTCACCCATTGTTCAAATGTTCAGCTATTTCTTTAGAGTTCTTTTGGGTGCTGGCAGCTGCTGACTCTGCCATCTCCTGTACATCCTGTAGCTTTTTATTGACTTTGTCCAACTTATTTATAACAGGAGTAATGCTGTTTTTTATCTCTTCTTTTAAGTCTTGTTTTAAATCTGTTAGCATCTCCTGTAAATGCTTTTTGGTTAAAGTGTTTTCTCTTTTCCTTTTACTTACATGAGTGTCTGCTTCCTCCATTTCCAATGGGGGAGGAGAGTCTTCATCCAAAGAGTTTTGGCTTTCTTGCATTGCTCTAGGCATTGTTTTGGAAGGATTTTTGCCACTTTTTGCTCCTCTATACTTTCCCATTGTTTTAGTGAAGCTGTGATATTTAAATTGCAGCCCGTTTTTAAAATTTTAATTCTTTTGTAGGAGCCCGATGCAGAGGTTGTATTGGGTGTGACTGTGCAGCTCACTGTTGCTTGCTCCCCCCCCCCCCTGGTTTGCAACTGGTATGAGAGAGGAGTCCTGTGGCAGAAGCTCTGGAGAGCTTTTTTTAGTCTCATGCCACTAAATTGAAAAAAAAATGCCTCAGCTCCATTGGCTGACTTCTCCTCCCCTTTCTTCTTCTTCCTTTATTCTTTTCTACAGCTGACTGAAATTGGAAGAGAGGAGGAGGGAGGGAGGGAAGAAGAGAGGGAGGGAGAGAGGGCGGGAGGGAGGGACGGATGGTAGTGAAGCTCCAATGGCACTGGGACATTTCTCATGGCTATCTTAACACTCCCGACTCCTCTGTTGGCTTTCTGGGAAGCAAGGCAAGAGGGCTTAAGGCCATGTCTTTACGATCAGCATTGCAGAGAAGGGCCTTTCTATCTGAAGCTGTGTGCAAATCCCTCAAAGCCCTGTGTGTTATGAAGCATTCTTGTTTGGAAAGTTGGGGAACGTTGACACCTCCATGGTCTTGGCTCACCTCTTTCCCCTCTATGAAGCCTAGCAATATTCTCCCATTTAGCAATGCAGCATGACAGGGTGCAGAGTTGGCCCCACTTGCAAAAGGGAGATGCAGTGTCTGGGCGAGTTTGATTGGCACAGCTCCTCTCCTCCCTGCCTCACTGTTTACTATGTCAGCACTGAGGTCAGGTTTCTCCTCTTGCCTCCAAATCCTTTTTCGTTTGTTTGTTTGCACTGGGGACACTGCCATTTGCTTCCTCTCCGATCCCCTTTTCGAGTCAATATCAACAGGGAACTAACCATCATGCAACTCCTTTTAAACTTCTCCCCATTTTGAATTACTTTTGGCTTAGAAGTGAAGCTAGGGAAAAACCAGCATAAAAGCACTCTCAGAAAACCCAAGGAAACATCAACCAGAAAGCAAACTGAACACTAAAGGGAGACAATACTAATTTTGTTCCATCTGTCTCTTCAGCAGCCTCCTAGTATTTGCTTTCTTACTTGCAATGCCATACCATCTGTCCTGACCTTAAGTGTGATGAGGTTCCTTCAGAATTAACTTTCTGGTTATGTGTTTAAGTATTAATTTTATTTATAGTTCACCTTTCTGGCTGCTCATTTCAGTTGGGTAACTGTGCTAGTCTTTAGTAGAAAAACAAAATTAGACTCTGATAGCTCCTTACAGACCAACAAGTTTTTCCAGAGGATAAGGCTTCATGACTCAAACCTCACTTTGGCCTATTGTGCACTGGTGTCTTGCCTCACTTTTGCTGTGTATGTTCATCAGATTTTCTTTTTCATTCTGCATTGATATGTCTGGAAAACTACAGAAATGGGGAAGCATTTGTTGGGGAAGTCATGGAATTAACAGAGGTTCCAAGGAGAAAGTAAATAACTACACAGAAGTTTTGTTTGTGTCAGTTTGGTATCCTTCTGCTGTTCGATATTTTAAATTCATTTTCATTATCATACATCAGTTTTAATTCTTGTTTCTGCTCTGTGTATGCTTTGGTTTCAGTGAGAAAAAATGTTTCTGCTGTTTGTTTTGTTTTATGTTTAAATGGTTTTCTTTCCAGATTCTTGGGGTTTATCAAATTATTAAATTTATCAGATTTCTGTCCTGCCCTTTTTCCAAGGAGATCAGGGTGGTATAAATAGTCCTTATTCCTCCGGTCCTCACAACCATGTGAAAGAAGTTAGGCTATGATAGTGTTACTGGCCCAAGGTCATCTGGCAAAGTTCATTGCAGGGTAGAGATTTTTGATCTCCCAAATCTTAATCCAGCACTCCAATCACTGCACCACATTGCCTTCATACTGAAGGAATCCTGCTTGCCTAATTTCAGACAGAAAGAAGTATTCCTGTTTTAGGGACAATTTTATTTATGTTATTTATTTACATTCATTTCTTCACAGGAGGGACCCAAAGTGGTTTCATTGTTTTTCTCTCCTCTGTTTTATCCTTACAACCGCCCAGTGAGGCTGGAAGCGTGAGATTGCCCCAAGGTCACCCAATAATCTCCCATGACAAAGTGGGAATTTAAACCTGGGTCTCCCAGATCCTAGGCTGAGGACAGACTGGCAATCTGAAGCGGAGGCAAAGCGGAGGGAACTGGAGCGGGGGGAAAAACCCACGGAGCTGGCCGTTCACACTGGCCAGAGCAATGCGGATCAGCGGCGATACGGAGCATTCAGACTGCCACGGAGAGTTCAGACTGCCGCATAGCCAGCGCGCGCGGCTCGCGCGTGCTGCTGCACTTTTTTTGTTTTCCTTTGATGTTTTTCGCATATGTGCATATGCGCATATGCAAACATGCGCATGTGCGCATGTGCGCATGTGCGCATGTGCGCATATGCGCAAAAGTTTTTGCCGGTGCGTTCACACTTCCTCCGGATGCCTCCCGCTTCTTCCAGTTCACACTGTTTGGAAGCGGGAGGCATGCGGAGGAAGGCCCCTGAACACCGGGAAAAACCGGTGTCCGGGTAAAGCGGAAGGAAAGCGGCTGGGAGACGGGTAAGTACGCAACGGAGCCGATGGGCAGATGCGCATGTCTGAACGTGCTCCTTTCCTCCGTTTGCGAAGCGTGCCTGCCCCGCTTCAGATTGCCAGTCTGTCCTCAGCCCTAGTCTGACACTCCTACAACACTGGCTGTCAATGAAAAGATTTGCACATCTAGCACAGGGAGGAGTCAACCGCTGCATGAGTCACTTTTTGCTCTTTTCCTGGGAATCCTCAAGAGAGAAATAGAAAGCATCTATTTAAAAAAAAAACCTGAAAGTACATGGATCTAAGACCTGGCCCTCTTGAACCTCCAGTGTTTGAACCAGTCCCCTCCCTGCCAAATCTGATGGACTACCTGTGCTTGGCTAAAAAAGAACATTCAAGACATAGGAGGAGCCAGGCTGGCTCCCTTTGCCGGCACAATTCTGTCTAGTTTTGATTAAAAATAGATTCATTCCATCTCCAGCTTTTCACAAGATTAAGCAGACTTGAATGATCACATAAAGATCACACAGTTTTGCCTTGAACTAAATAAAGTTGTCTGTCTTTTTTTCTCAGATTGCCTGCCCAAGCAGCCTTTTTAATAAAACTAATGGCATCAAAAGATCTCAGATTCTTAATCAGCAGTTCTCTCACATAGAGAAATATGTGATCTTTCTTGATCAAGTCCATATCATTTGTTTTGGTGTGTGTGTTTGTTGTTATGGAGACGAAGCATGGATTCTGACTCAGTCCACCCCCATCTCTAAAGAAGGTCAGCTTCTTAGTAAAAGAAAGGGAAAGCCCAGACTTTATCTCCCCTCCCCCATGCAGCTCTTCCTGCCTGCCATAAGCATAAGTTCCAGCCTAGCAGGTGCAGCCCCATGCTAATAGGACTCATGCTTAAATAGAATCAGGAAAAGAAAGCCTCTCCCAAGGTCACTGAGACCATATAGTGGTGGCAGAAAGTGGCAACTGTACACAGAGACACCCACTGGGATATTGTTTGGTGGGAACATCAGCAAACTTTTCTGGTTGGGTGATATTCCTTCTAGGCACATATTTTGGGAATCACTATGGTCACTGTCACTAATGCTGCTCAGTGAATCAAAAGCACACAGTGATGCAGCAGAAAAATTGTTAGATTCAAATGTTTCTGATATTTACAGAATAACTATATAAAATTATGGGCATGATTCAGGTCAGATTTTAAATAGTTATAATTTGATTCCATCTATCTGTCTGTCTGTCTGTCTGTCTGTCTGTCTATCTATCTATCTATCTATCTATCTATCTATCTAATTTAATTGAAATACAGCCATCCAGGGGACCTCAAGGCAGAGGAAACTGTGCACCATTGGATGGCATAAGTGGACAGGCAAGGGAGGTAACGGAAGGGTGCAGCCATTAGCCTTGTGAAGCAGACTCAACTTCATGTGGAGAAGGACCATTGTCTCTAGCCAAGGTAGCATGCCAGTAAAATCTAAAATAAGAGCTCAACATGAAAACCAATCTGCCAAGACTTGTAAAAGAAAACATGTGAATATCATGATTGATGCACATCATGATAACTAATACTTGATATACCAGAACAGAAATTACAATATCCTCCTTCAACTGCTATATGTTGGATGCTGTAACAGATGATAAGCCAATTTTCCCACAAGATGACTCTGAGGAATGACCCTCACAACATCTTGTCAATGAGCAAAAGAAGTAAAAAATCCATGGATGTGCTCAGAGTTCCTGTACAGAAAGCATTGTATACACTGAGCTCTGAAGTAACAGCTTGCCAAACTTTGTCAAGGAGACATAATTAATATAGATTTAATTTGTTTTTGTCCTAATTCTACAACCTTTGTTTACTTTCCATGTGCCATGATCTTATAATTTGTCATTTTTTAAAAAATAAAATCTTCGGTCTTTCCTTTTATGCCAGTTCGGGCGGGGAGGGAAGCTTCACTAAAGTAACTTTGGCTTTAAAAGCCCATTGAGGCAAACCCCTAGAATAAGTACTTCCCAAGTGGCTTGCTAGTTATATAACATCCGAGTCACCATAAACAGTCCTTTTATCAAACATTATTTCATATTTGCTCAGAGGAAAATTGCACTCTTCTGTAATCCTTAAAAACAGAACAATTGCCCAATTTCTATAGATGGACTGCATTCTCATAGCATTTTCTGAGGGAAGGATTTGGTAATTTACTGAACATAATGCCTATGTGACCAATGTTCCCTCTAAGCAGTGGAGTCTTGTGAGCAAAAATTCTACTTTGCAAGCTAGTAGCATTAAAGTTGTGAGTGAGCAATTTGGCTACTGCATAAATTAGTGTGCTCTGGAGCCATCTTCCTGAGCTAAGACAAAAATGTGTGAGCCAGAGGCTAAAAATCTGTGAGCTAGCTCACACTAGCTCTGCTTAGAGGGAACACTGGTGACCACGTGTCTTTGTAGGCAGGACCAGTGTATGCTGTGATCCTGTGGGAGAGGAGGAGAAAAAAATGAAGAATGTGATAATGGCCACAGAATTTGGATTCCTGAGTCCCAGACTTCATTTTTTTAAAAACTAAGCTTCTAACACTTACGGCAGAGTAAAGCTTGACAGGCTTTGAGCAATGAAGGGCACAAGATGCTAAAGAGACTGCAGAACACTGACACTTCAGTGGCTTATGGAGTTTATTTCCTATCTCCCTGATTAGATCAGAATAAATTATACAAAATATGATAAATTATGCAAATGTGCCTTTTTTATATGGGTTGCAGAATTTAGCTTTTTTAATAGAAGCATCTGCAGTACCCAAGATCTAAATCTTAATTCAGTTCCATCTATATAGATGGAACATGATTACGTGAGGGGGGCATGAGACAGAAGTTTGTAAAACTATGCATGAGGTTGAGCAAGCGGGCAGGGAGAACTTCTACCTCTCTCAGAATGATAGACTTGGATCTGAGCCAGTAAGTAGATATGTGGGAATGTGGGGAGAGGAGGGGAGACTCAGGGTGTGATCACACAAGCAGTTTGGCCCGACATAACCACCCCTC
Organism: Lepidodactylus listeri; assembly: GCA_029233225.1. Taxonomy (NCBI): domain Eukaryota; kingdom Metazoa; phylum Chordata; class Lepidosauria; order Squamata; family Gekkonidae; genus Lepidodactylus; species Lepidodactylus listeri. Next base: position 51,299,922 of record JARCFY010000016.1, on the reverse strand, counting down.
CCCTCCGGCTCATAAGGGCGCAGTCCCATAGCCACATCTGTCAGGTGTTCCCCAGGCATACTCACCTGGTCATAGGATGACTTGGAGCCAGTTTTTGTTTTTTTTTAAACTACATCACAAGTGGTTTTTTTCAGTTCCTCGCAGACTCAATGTGCATGGGCGGATGTCTGAATGCAGAAGAGTGCACGCAGAACAGACTGGCAGTCTGAACCCACAGATCCATTCTTGCTGCTAGGGTGGGGTGGGTTTTTTTTTTAGTTTTTACCTATATGTGCATGTGCGCACATGTGCATGAATGAATAATGCATACATGAATGCATACGCACCCACCTGCATTTTTTAAAAAAATGACCGGGCAGCATGCTCCATGACTGGGATGATGCAGTAATGTGGATGCTTGATTACAGGATGTCCGTGTGGGTAAGGTGTGCTGTCTGGATGATATGCTCTGCAACACTTTGAACCAGTACAATTAGAGGTGGCCATATTGTGCCAAGCCACCAGTGTGACCACACCCTAAGGCTAAAGGTGAGACTATGGGCCTGCAGTTCTTGCTATTTTGTTTTAGCCTCACACATACGACACACACTGATTTGTAATGGATGCATTCACACTTCAAGCCTAGATATTTGTACCAGTATATCTGCCTTGGGAGCTGTCATAATAAAACCACAATGGTGTACTATGGAGTTATTATTTTTTTATTATTTTGCTTACTTTTGAAAACAAATCAGTTAAATCTATATAAGATGAAAAGAAAACACAGAAAAAACCTGTAAACAAAGATAACCTAATATTAGTAGCACTTTTTAAAATGGTTTATTAGTTGTTTAAAACGTTTATATTGTTTTATGTTTTACTTTGTAAGCTGCCTAGAGCAGATTCTTTGGAGAGGCAGCATAAACATTTCTAAATAAATATCAGCCTGCTGAGCCCTGCTACCACTCATCTTAATGGGGTGGAGGTAGAAAACACATATCATTTGGGTATAGAATCATAGAATCGTAGAGTTGGAAGGGATCTCCAGGGTCATCTAGTCCAACCCACTGCACAATGCAGGAGATTCACAAATACCTCCCCCTCCACACCCACATTGACTGCTGTTCCACACCCCGAAGATGACAAAAAACCTCCAGGATCTCCAGCCAAACAGGCCTGGAGAAAAATTGCTTCCTGACCCCAAAGTGGTGATCAGCATTTCCCTGGGTGTGTAAAAAGGGCCCATGAGAGCTAAGTACTGAGGCAACTCTTCCCACCCTCCCTCTCATGATCTGCATAAGTTCACAGAATCAGCATTGCTGTCAGATGGCCATCTAGACTGTGTTTGAAAACTTCCAAAGTAGGAGAGCCCACCACCTCCCGAGCCCACCTGTTCCACTGAGGAACAGCTCTGTCAGGAAGTTCTTTCTAATGTTTAGCCAAAAACTCTTCTGATTTAGTTTCAACCCGCTGGTTCTGGTCCGACCTTCTGGGGCAACAGAAAACAACTCTGCACCATCCTCTAGATGACAGCCCTTCAAGTACTTGAAGACGGTGATCCTATCACCTCTCAGTTGTCTCCTCTCCAGGCGAAATATACCCAACTCCTTCAACCTTTCCTCATAGGACTTGGTCTCCAGACCCCTCACCATCTTTGTTGCCCTCTTCTGGACTTGTTCCAGCTTATCTATATCCCTCTTAAATTGTGATGCCCAAAACTGAACACAATACTCTAGGTGAGGACTAACCAGAGCAGAGTAAAACGATATCATCACTTCACGTGATCTAGATACTATGCTTCTGTTGATACAGCCCAAAATCACATTTGTCTTTTTAGCTACCACATCCCACTGCTGACTCGTGTTCAGTGTATGGACTACTAAGACCCCTAGATCCTTTTTGCACATACTACTGCCAAGACAAGTCTCTCCCATTCTATAATTATGCATTTGATTTTTCCTACCTAAATGTACTTTACATTTATCCCCATTGAAATTCATTTTATTTGTTTTAGCCCAGTTGTCCAGCCTGTCAAGATCATCTTGTATCCTGACTCTGTCTTCTACCATATCTGCTTCCCCTCCTAATTTAGTAAAATGAAAACAAGAGAGAAGCCTTCCTCTCAGTGATGCTAGAGAGGTAAACCTGGATTTAAGTGTGGTGCATGTTGGGTTGAAACCAGTGTTCCCTCTAAACTGAGTTAGTGTGAGCTAGCTTACAGTTTTTTAGCCTCCAGCTCACTTATTTTTGTCTTAGCTCAGAAAGGATGGCTCCAGAGCAAACTAATTGATGCAGTAGTCAAATCACTTGCTCTCAACTCTAATGCCAGTAGCTTACAAAGTAGAATGTTTGCTCACAAGACTCCACAGCTTAGAGGGAACATTGGTTGAAACCTGGCTACATTGATTAGAAAAACCACCAGTGATTTTTGGACACATTCCTCTTGATATTCTTTTGGGGTTTTTTGTTAGATTTGTGCAATTCTTCAGTTATTTATTACAATAATTATGAAAATGGTCAGTTTCATAAAACAAAACAACTTCTCCATCTAACCAACCTCTATCAAAAGAAACCCATGATTTTCTTTGAGGAATGTTCCTTTCAGGAGTTTTCATGTTTGGACTCGGTTTCTGTTCATGTCTGCTGTGTTTTCCCAGTAAAGGCATTGGGGGAGGAGAGACTCTGCCTTTTTTTTTATTGCAGTCTGTAGCTATTAATATGGGTAGCCATGTTATTCTGTCTGTAGCAGCAGAAAAGCGTTAAGAGTTCAGTAGCAGCTTAAAGACTAACAAAATGTGTGGCAGGGTATGAGCTTTTGTGAGTTGCTGCTCACTTCATGAAAGCTCATTCGCTGCCACAAGGGGCTACTGGACTCCTGCTCTTTTCTACTGTAGCTACTATGATTACATGCATGTGTGAAGGAGTCCAATTCTGACACATACAGAGTGAGACTTTGAAGCAAGGGCTGATTGTCCATTTCTAGGTGTCTCGGAAGGCAAAGTACCATTTGCAGGAAGTATAGTTATTATATTATTTTATACAGGGGTCCTTTCATAAAAAAGAGGTGCAGGAGCTCATTAGCATACCTATTAGCATAACTCATTAGCATAACTGGCCGAATGTCAGTTTCAGTCAGTTTCAGGGTATATGAGGGCCTGGAGGGAAGGGGGTTTGAGGGAGAGGCTCCAAACTTGCAGGGTACCTTCTGGGACCTCTTCCCAAAATACCCACCAAGTTTCAAAAAGATTGGACCACAGAGTCCAATTCTACGGGGCCTCAAACAGGTTGCCCCATCCCCTCCATTGTTCTCTATGGTGGGAAAAAAACGTTCCTTTTCCCCCCACCATAGAGAACAATGGAGGGAATGGGGGCAACCTGTTTGGAGGCCAAATACTTGGTGAGTATTTGGGGGAGAGGTCCCAGAAGCTACCCTGCAACTTCGGAGCCTCTCCCTCAAACCCCCTCCCCTCCAGCCGCTTTTAAACCTGCCACCAAATTTCAGTGACAATTCGGCGGCGGGCCGAATCAAATCAGAGAATCTGATTCGGCCCGTGGCTGCCCTAGTGCCCACTCCTGGGCAGGCAGAGCGGCACTCCGCCTTGCTCCGGCCCCAAAGGACCCCCTGATTTTATACTATATTGTTCCTTTCTTACTAGTTTTAAATAGGGCTGCCAATTCTGTTGGATAATTCCTGGAGATTTGGGGAGTGAGGGGTTTGGGGAGGAGAGGGACCTTAGCAGGGCATAATGCCACAGAATCCACCCTCCCAAGCAGCGATTTTCTCCAGGGAAACTGATCTGTGTAGTCTGGAGTTCTGTTACAATTCCAGAAAATCTCCAGGCCCCACCTGGAGGCTGGCAGCACTACTAGCTTAGCTTTCTTCTTGCATATAGTTTCTATTTTTTTGTGCTGTGTTCTCTAATTCTTTCTGAAGAATTGTACTGTTTTTACTCAGGCCTCATCCATTCTTCCCTGCTTTATTATTTGATTTGTGGTTTATTTCCTCCTGCCATTTCTGGTTCTTTGGAGCCTCTCCCTCTTTTTTTAAAAAATCTTAGTCTTATTTGCTTCATTAGTTCTTTATAAAATTTTTCAGTGTGTAACTTGCTGTGATTGTGTGTCGCCTCAATGTGTTCTAGCAAACCATTCTGCTTTTTAACTCTGCCCCTACCACCACTGAAGCTGCTGTGGTTCTTTCCAAATTACAATTAATTTGGAATTTTTCTGTCTTTTGGAATTCAGGCTGCGGTCACACACACTAAATAATCCACTTTCAATGCACTTTCAAACTGGATTTTTACTGTGTGAACTGGCAAAATCCAGTTTGAAAGTGCACTGAAAGTGCACTGAAAGTGGATTATTTAGTGTGTGTGACTGCAGCCTCAGGCCGAGGAAACACTGGCAATGTAAAGCGGGGCAGCCCCGCATCGGAAGTGGAAGAAAAGAGCCCGTTCAGACATGTGCATCTGTCCCTTGGCTCCATTTCGCACTTACCCGTCTCCCAGTCGCTTTCCATCCGCTTTAACAGGACACCGGGTAAAACCGGTGTTCAGGGCCGTCCTCCGCATGCCTCCCGCTTCCAAATAGTGTGAACCGGAAGAAGCGGGAGGCATCCGGAGGCGGCAGTGTGAAGCGGGAGGCATCCGGAGGCAGCATGTGCGCATGTGCGAAACACATCAAAGAGAAAACAAAAAAAAGTGCAATGGCGCTCGCAAGCCGCGCGTGCCGGCTCCGCAGCAGTCTGAACGCTCCATATCGGCACCACTGCGCATTGCTCTGGCCAGTATGAACGGCCAGCTCCGTGGAGTTTTTCCCCTGCACCAGTTCCCTCCACTTTGCCCCCACTTTACAATTCCAGTCTGTCCTCGGCCTCAGTCTGTGTTGCATGTGGGTGTTCCAAGTTTAACCCAAATGCAGTACTTAAAATCAATAAAACTAATCACACACAGTCCAGTAACAAAAGTTCATACACACATTGCAGTATCTTATCTGGCAACTGTGCACAAACACAACACACCATGCCTGGCAGGGGAATTTCTGGCTCTGGTGGGAAGAATGTGCAACATTGGGGGGGGGGGATCAGATCTGGCAGAGGGAAAGGGAGAGAAAGGGGTGACTTTGAAAAAGCAGCAGCAGCAGCAGCCAACAGTAGTAGCAGTCTACCTTAGCACTGGAAACTCCCCCACCCCCAAGCTGAAGCTACTGCTCTTCTAGATACATGGCTGCGATACCAGTTCCTCAAGCTGCTTTGGACCATTCCACATCGAGCATTTGCTCCGCTGTTTTACCAAACCCACACTGGAACAGAAATTCCCCTCAGCACTGCATGCCACTTTCGCTTTGATTGATGGTCAGATTTTATGGCAGTGTCCCGACTGCATGCCGCTTTCACTTCGTTTGATCTCTCAGTTTTATGGTACTGTCTGCAGAGATTTATGGCCATTTTATGGCCGTTCAGGGGTGACTCTGCAGGCAGTACAGCGCTGGCCTGGGGTATTTGAATGTGGTTTTGAGCTGTATCTTTTTGTGTTCCAGTATGGCTTTGGTAAAAACAACGAAGCAAATGCTAGATGTAGAACGGGCCACAGTGACATCCAGTTGGAAAGTGCACTGAACGTGGATTGAAAATGCATTATTAGTATGTATGATTGCAGCCCAATTTTATCTATGGTTATTCAGGATGACAACCCATTCATGCCCATGGGACTACTCCCAGCAAAAACATGCCAGTGTTGCTCAGCTGTCAAAAATGTGTGTGTGTTTGTCATACTTATGTTTTTTTAAAGAGGGAAACCAGTTTGCTTCAGTCTTGCCGTGTTCCTCTGAAGTCCTCAAATGGTGTGTTAATTCCTGCATAAGCAGTTGTTTCCAGATTTTTGCATACCGATCCTTTAATGATGAAATGAATTTACTTTTCATCCTGAACAATGATGTGCTTCATTTGAATACCCTTCTAACTTATGTTGTAGTACTGAGCAAACTTTGGAAGAGAAAAAGGAAGGTGTGTTCCTAACTTCTAGAGACAGATGCTTTGCAGCATGAAGTTTTTCGATAAATTGAAAGGGAGAAGAACAGACAGACAATCCTTTGAGAAGTTTATAGTCTTTACCTGTTGATTTACCATCCAGTTTTAAGTCAGCAGGTACACCAGCTGTAGACAATTGAAATAAATTTATTTTTTTCAAGGCCCTACTAGGCATGGTAAGAAGTGCTGGTTATGAAATGGAAGCCAGAGGCTATCAATATCCAGGTATTTTTTCCTTGCTTTGGAGACATCAGAGATGGCAAAGGGATACTGAATAAGATGAAAAAAGTCCGGAGGGACAGCTGTGTTAGTCTGTTATTGGCAAAACAAAAACGAGTCTTATGCTACCTTCAAATGTAGCATAAATGTCCATGGGCTAGAGTCCGCTTCAGACGCTTGAAGTGTGTCCTAAGTTTGTGCATAACAAAAAGAAAAGTGAATAGTGAAGAATGTAATTTCAAAAAAAACAACAATGAAATGCCAGAGGTATGGTCTGTGATATCTTTATGCAAAGTGCAGATTTATACAATACTAGGAATAAGGCCCATTGTGGAAATAAATACAATGGGCTCTAGAAAGAGGCTCTGGGAGAGTGCCCCAGCCTTGGACACTCAGTGTCAATTTGCTGCGGCAACCTCAGCAGGGTATAATGACACAGAGTGCACCATTGTCTCCAGGGGAAGATCTCTGCTATCTGAAGAGCAGTTGTAACTCAACGTGATCTCCATTTCTCCCCTGGAGATTGGCAGCAATGGTTCCCCCTGAGACAACGGGTGGTTTGAAGGGTGGAGTCGATGGCACTGAACCTGTCTGAGGTCCCACCCTTGCTGATACCTCACTTTTTTCAGGGTCCACCCCTCAAATCTCCAGGAGCTGGCAACCCTATCTCCCAGCCAACTATCAATGTATCATTATCTGTCCCCTGGCTTCAGCTTTCCATCTCCTCCCCCCTCCCCCCTAGAGAGCAGTTGTAATTCTGAGTGATCTCCAGCCCCCACCTGGAGATTGACAACAATGGTTCCCCATGAGGAACTTGCTGGCTTGGAGGGTGGAGTCTATGGCATTGTACCTGAGGTCCCACTTCTCCTCAAACCTCACTGTCCCCAGGCTCCATCCCTCAAGTCTCAAGGAATTTTCCACCGGGCGTTGGCAACCCTATTTCCTTCCCAGCCAATTATCAACCTCACTCTTCAAGTTTCCATCCCCCCCCCACAGCCTCCACCATGCTCTGAAGCCCTGACTGCTATGTCACATTGGCTGTCATAAAGGGTCCATCTCAGCAGGGTATAAGGAAGTAGAGTTCACCATTTTCTCCAGGGAAACTGATCTCTGCCATCTCGAGAGCACTTGTAATTCTGAGTGATTTCCAGCCCTCGCCTGGATATTGGCAACCATACTTTCCCTGGAGGAAAAGAAGTCTTTCTCTGCAATGGAGACCAAAGCAGCTGACATCATTCTCCTCTCCCCCTTTTTACTTGCATAACAACACTGTGAGGTAGGTTAGGCTGAAAGTCTGTGACTGGCCCCAAATCACCCACTCAGTAAGAACCTGAGTCTAGCAGATCCTGCTCTGAAGCACTGACTGCTACGCCTAGGGTAGCCAACCTCCAGGTGGAGCCTGAAGATCGCCAGGTATTACAATTGAACTCCAGACAACAGATCTTCCCCCCTCCCTTGGGAGAAAATGACTGCTTTGGAGGGTGGCCTGTATGGCATTCTGTTCAGCTGGCCCCAATGAGTTTTCTCCCAAAGGCCAACATAGGTGTGGAAAGGGGCTTTCAGAGAAGCAAGCTTGGTTGCCTAGCAATGGGCACTGAGGGGAAAGTTGCCGGCTCTGATGATGGAATAAGGTTCCCAACCTCCAGGTGGGGCCTGGGGATCTCCTGCTTTTACAATATATCTCCAGCTGATAGAGATCAGCTCCCCTGGAGAAAATGGCTGTTTTGGAGGGTGGACTCTATGGCATTGTACCATGTTGAGGCCCCTGCCCTCCCCAAACCCCACCCTCTCCTGGATTCACCCCCAAAGTCTCCAGGGATTTTTCAACCCAGACCTGGCAACCCTATGATGGAAATACCTGAAGATTTGGGGGGTGGATCCTGTGGATGCTATGGAGGGCGGCATTTTTGGGGGGCAGGGGATGGAAGGACAGCAAGCTATAATGCCATAAGGTCTATCCTCCAAAGCAGCCATTTTCTCCAGGGGAACTGATCTCTGTCATCTGGAGATCAATTGTAACAGCAAGAGATCTCCAGGTCCCACCTGGAGATTGGCAATCCAAGGGGGAAAGTCAGCCACACAGCAGGGGGTTGAAGGGAATGATTTGATGGTTGCTGGCCCACCTCATTAGCCAGCCAGCCATGGTGGAGCTAAGCAGGAGAAAGAGCCTGAGGAATTATACACAGCCAATATGTTCCGTTTCAGGAACACTTCAGTAATGGTTTCTGTCAGGCATTTTACACAGAACTATATCAGTACCAGTTCCCTAATGGAACATATTCACACAGAAACGTGCCTCTCCCATTGGGGAAGTGTTCCTGAGCTGGTTTACCTTGAAACCGCCTCCCAAGCGTTCTTCAGCTCTTTGTACCGGTCCTGAAGTGCTACAGGGTGCTGTGTGAAATGTCCCCTGTTTCTGACAGTTTATTCTGATAGTTTATTCTGAGCATGCTAGCAGTGTGCGGGGGAGAGGGTTATGCTGATAGTCCATTGCCTTTTCACTGACAGAAGCAGGCCACTGAGGGGACAGTTAGACCCACCTGGCAGTGGGTGGAGGAGAAGAGTGGACCCAGCACCCAGTCGGTTTTTCCCCTTCACTGGCTCCCTCCAGATTGAGGCCGAGATGCTGGCCGGTGGCTCTGTGGGCAGGTCTGAGGCAAAGCAGGAAGAGAATGCAGCCAGTGGCCAGGGACCCCCTTTTGAGTGGCAGTCCGTCCAGCCAACTGATTTTGGCACCCCATGGAATCTTGCCCCATGGAATCTTGAAAACGGCTTTATATAATAGGAAATATAAGCATGCTCACAACAGCAATGCAGGTTAAAGTTCCATGCTGGTGGCATAGGAACACAGCATGGGAGAAAAGAGTTTAAAAAGCCCCTCTCTATCCTCCTGCACTATTATTCCTTTCAAAGGAAAAGCCCTAGTAGCTGCATTTGAGAAAGAAAAGAAAGCCATAAAACTACACATTCTGCTGGGAAAAAAAATCTGAGATTTCAGGCAGAAAGTCCCTTGTTCAAATTGCACTTGATTTGTTATCTCAAAACAGCTGCATACCTTGTGGGGGAATTGTCTTTGAATCAGGTATACCTGTGTTTCTAAAAGCAAGCATGAAGGGTGAATGACAGATTATGTACATACATGAGAGGCCTCATTGGGTCACAGGTCTTCCATGCCTGTACATAGGTATTTCTGTAGTTATTAGTTGCATATGTTTGCTGTAGAGTGCAGATATACCCTATCAACACTGTGGGCTGAGCCCTTCAATTTGTCAGTGGAAAGCTCTTATTCTCCACTGTCAGGAGATCCACAAGTTCAAATTTGAGTTCTTTCAGAACTCTTGGATGTATGCCATCTGGGCCTGGTGATTTATCAATTTTTAAGTTGTCTATCAGTCATAGGACTGCCTCTCTCATCACCTCAGTCTGACTCAGGTCTTTCAGTACCCCTCCCAAAACCAGTAGTTCTGGAGTGGGAAAGCATTTCTCATCTTTCACAGTGAAAACAGAAGCAAAAAAGGCATCCAGCGTCTCAGCCATTTCCCTATCATACTTCAGTACTCCTTTTACCCCTCAGTCATCCAAGGGCCCCACTGCCTCCCTGGCTGGTTTCCTGCTTCTAATGTATTTGAAGAACGTTTTATAGTTGGTCTTTATAGTTTTTTTTGCAATATGCTCCTCAGGGCTCTTTTTTTTTTTTTTTTTGAAATAATTTATTGAGTTTTACATAATTATTGTTATTACATCAGATTACAACTTATCTATTTAGAGCCATTGCATTATTTTAACCATTCATACAAATTCGCCCAGATTGACGCTGTGTCCACTTTTGCCTGTGGGTTCAAGAGATAACCAAGCTTGTCCATCTCTGCCCAGTTCAACAAAAGCTTGATTAAATCTTCTCGGTTTGGCATATTTGTTGATTTCCATGCCTTTGCCCGTAAGATGCGCGCTGCAGTAATTATATAAGACGTTAGTCTCTGGTTTTTGGACCCCGGAAAAGTTACACAAATGTTATACGTCAATTTCCAATAAATGTTGGGCTTGCGGGAATGGTAGGGGATCGTATATGCACATGTGGTGGCAGTGTAAAAAAGTTAAGATATATTGGGTAATGGTCAAAAATATGCTGACTGAGATTTTGGAAACAGATGTTCCGCTAAATCCAGAAATATATTTGTTGAACTTGATTCTCAGGGCTCTTTTTATAGAAAAGAGCATAATAGGCCACACCCAACAGCAAGAAATTAGCATATTAGGCCACACCCCAGCAACACAGCTCATTAGCATATTAGGCTACATCCCCATATTATCAGAAGTGTTAGGAGAACTCTTACTACATGCAAAATAATGACAAAAAAAGTTATTGTGAGTACATACAAAGCATCTGCCACTATTTTACAATCAGTTTAATGGAAATCTGGAATCTGAGGGGAGGGCTGCCATATAAGAGGGTGTGGTTTCCTGTCTCCATAATTCCTCCAGTTGAGCTCCATTCAACATGAATTATTATCAAGTAAACATGCATTTCTTGAGGTACTAAAGTATCAAAAGCAGAGTTTGGAGGGATTTACTCCCAGATAATTAGGCACAGAATTACAGCCTTTGAGGAGAACACAGAAAAGAAATCTTCTTTTTTCCCCAAGCTAATTGGCCTACTGCAAAAAACATTTCCTCATAAACACTAACTCAGTTTAGAGGGAACACTACACAGGAAGGAAGGAAGGAAGGAAGGAAGGAAGGAAGGAAGGAAGGAAGGAAGGAAGGAAGGAAGGAAGGAAGGAAGGAAGGAAGGAAGGAAGGAAGGAAAGAGGGGATGGAAAGAAGGAAGGAAGGGAAGAGGGGATGGAAAGGAGGAAGGAAGGAAAGAAAGAGAGGGGGTGGAAAAGAAGAGAGAGGGTGGAGTGGAGAGAAAGAGGAGAGACAGAAATAGGAACTTTTGTATCAGTGGGGTGGGAAGGCTGAGATGATGGGGGACCCCTCCCGATGCTGGGGCTGCAGTGGTACTTGAAGGGGGACATGTGGGCCCATGAACGCCAGATGGGGGGAGGAAGCAGGCAGGGGAAGGCAGGAGGGAGGCTCCTGGCTCAGGTGGGTGATAAACTCCTAGAGTTAAGCCTCCTTTAGGACCCACTATTTCAACCCATAGCATTTCCAGAAGTGAACCCAGTTCTCTTACCCTCTCACTCTTACTGAACTGTATACCCTCTCTGACATACAGAGCCACCCCACCTCCAACCCCCCCCCCCATCCTTCCAATATAATTTACAACCAGGAATCACTGTATCCCACTAATTTTCCTCATCCCACCAAGTTTCTGAAATACTCACAATGTCAGACTTATAGCATTTGTATATAAACATCTATAATTTCCCAGGCATGTTAGGCCTGTACACAATTCTGCCTGTACACAATATGTTGAGTTATAAATTGTGACAATGAAATTTAATACCACTTCAATCTAAAGCAATACTTTTTAGGGGTTTTTTTTTTGCATGATACCTGATATGCTATACCAGTTTTTACTGGCATAGACTATAGATGCCATATATAAGACACATTAATAATCATAAGAGACATTAATAATAATTAAGTGCCATAAAGTCACAGATGATTTAAGAACATAAGAACATAGGAGAACATAAGAGAAGCCATGCTGGATCAGGCCAATGGCCCATCCTGTCAGAATCTGCCAATTCAGCCAATGTATTAGTCAGATCTAGATTTAACTTCTTGCATGCATGTCTTTCACTATCCTATGTATCTAAAGTACATTGGGACCTATGTAACCATGATGCACTGTTTCTGTCCTGGCCGGGAGGGTGACAACAATGATTTGCGAGAACAAGGAGGCCTCACATCCCTGCCTCCGCATTCCAGCTGCTCCGGCAGTAACTTCAAGGGAGGATGCTTCTCATCTCTTATCAAATGCAAAAGAACCTTGGAGCCATTGATTGTTATGTGAACTCGAAACATCTGAGGGGTCTGGTTTGGGAGAGGAAATTTACTGCTTAACACCTCACTTTTTTCCTGTGAGAACCAAATGGTCAGGACACCTTTTAGCCCGCCAATTTTCCCTTAAGGGGATTGGCTATCTATGGGTAATTCAAACTCCTTGGAATGGTATAATAGACCCGCTTGTATAATCTGTCTCATCTCTGACAATAATCCGAGATGCTGTACTAATGTAGAAATAGGGAATAAAGAACTGTGGTTAACCAACCAAGATCTGATCCTTGACTACTTTGAGCAGAACTCTCACAGATTGTCAGAGATCCGTGACTGGGACTCAGCCGTTCCTGACTATGTCAGACGACGACGCGGTCCCCCTCAACCCTACCCCCGAAGATGCTCCCGTTACCCCGAAGGATCCGGGGAACGGGGGTGGTGGCGGCGGAGGAGGCACCGAAGTGCCGGTGACTACGAGCCAGGGGGCTCACTACATCCCGCGCCTAATTCCTCATCAGAGCGTGACCCCCAAGTATGCCTGGAGCAAGTTCGGTCGCCGGACCGTGGATTCGTGTGTACACGACCGGAAAGGGGTCCGGGTTTCGCTTACCGGAGACCAGCTCGATCGAGGGAGACCGAGCTACCTCGGAGACGACTGCGAGCCGATCTACCGTGGAGAGCCGCGTCGCCCGCCTTTCGAAGGAGAGGGGACAGGTCCGTATGGGCCCGATCCGTATGGAGAGGAGCAGATAGCCCCCTTGGAGCAGATGATGGGAGAGTTGCGACTTCAACTCACCGCTGAACTCCGCGAGTTGGCCCTCGATCTCCAGCACCAGTTTCGAGACGCTATGAGGGCAGCGCAAGGAGCTCTCCCCGGTCAGGGGGTAGGAGCCCCACAACAGCCAGCGGCGCCCGGAGGAGTACCGGTTCAGCCGCAGGTGCCCGCTCTGCCGGCGCAGCCAGTCCAGCCGGTCGTTCCGGCCCCGGTGCCAGGGCCCGTTCCAGCACCCGCCCCGGTCCCGGTCGCTCCAGCCGTCCGCCCAGCCCCCTCCGACCCGTTGACGACCACTTTCGATGGGGACCCGGAGAAGCTGCGTTTTTTCATGCTGGAGATAGAGAGATTCCTGGACAGCTGGGGCCACCTCTATCCCACCGAGAGAGAATGGATTGGTTACATCGGTTCCAAGCTGAAAGACACCGCCAGCGACTGGTATGTGAGCCTGCACGACACCCCAGGACCTGAGTTGCGTTCCTTGAACAACTTCATGTGGGCCCTCCGCCATCAGTTCGAAGACCCCCTGGGCGAGGAAAAGGCCCGTAATCAGCTAAGGAAGCTGTTCCAGGGGAGATCGACGGTGAGGGATTACACTGACAAGTTCAGGCACATCGTGGCAAAGATCCACGGATGGCCGGAGGAGTTATTCATGGAGAAGTATTGGGAGGGCCTCAACCCGGAAATCTACGAAACCGTGCTGTTAGGGGGCCGCCCGGGCACGTTGGCCACTTGGATGAGAGCCGCCACCGACATGGAGGAGAGGTTCGCCTTGATTAAGATGGGAGCTTCAGCGACGGCGGCCAGCAAAGCAGCCCCCAGAGCAAAGCCCCGATCCAGTGTGCAAGACGTCCGAGATGCCAGGTTTCGGCAAGGGCTGTGCATGAAATGTGGGGAGAGTGGCCACCTCGCCTCCGCCTGCCCGAGAGGGGGAGGGAGAGGCCCGAAGACCTCGACGCCGGTGGTGGGGAGCACCCCTAGCCGGGGAAAGACACCAATGAAACCCCGGGCGTTGCAGCTGGAGGGAGCTACCAGTGACCAGGGGGAACTAGAGCTGATGGAGACGCAGATGTCGGGAAACTCCAACAACCTGCAGTGAGCGGCGCAGAGCTGCAGGTCCCCCGCCAAGAAGCGCCATCTCCGGTGAGCACCCCTGGCCCCCTATTATATATGGTAGTGACTGTGGTGACCCCTGGATCAGGTACCCACATGAAGGTCCGCGCATTAATTGACTCTGGGTGTGCGCGGGACCTGATTAGCCCATTGGTAGTGGAGGGGCTAGGACCAAAAGTCACCCCATTGGTGGAACCCCTAAAGTTTACTCAAATGGATGGGTCTGAGATGAAGGAGGAGTGCATAGCAGAGACTGAGAGCCTGATTTTGGGGACGGGGGAACACTGGGAGAAGCGGGCTTTTGTCATCACCCCAAACGCCCAGTTCCCTATGGTGTTGGGAAGCCCCTGGCTCGGTGCGCACGACCCTTATATTAAATGGAGCGAAGGGAAGATCTCTTGGGTGGACAAACGCTGCCTTACCCATAGATGGGACCCGGAATGGGGCCCCGGACCGCCGGCCACTCCTCACCCCGCACTCGCTCTCACCCCCACCATGGTGCCCAAGGAGTATAGAGATTTGCTGGAAGTATTCAGCGAGACTGAGGCGGATGAGCTGCCCCCCCACTGACTGTCGGACTGTGCTATAGAGCTACTCCCAGGAGAGAAACTCCCAAAGGGGAAATTGTACTCCATGAGCCCACTGGAGAGGGAAGAGTTACGAAAGTTCTTGGACAAAAATCTAGCGCGCGGTTTCATCCGCCCAGCCAAGTCCCCCTTCGCCGCGCCGGTGCTGTTCAGGAAAAAAAAGGACGGGGGTTTGCGATTATGCACCGACTATAGGGGACTGAATGCGGTCTCCACTACCAACGCTTACCCCCTCCCCTTAATAAAAGACTTGTTGGCGGAAGCCGCTAAGGGGAAGATTTTTACCAAGCTGGATTTACGAGATGCCTATTTCAGGGTGCGCATCAGGGAGGGGGATGAATCCAAGACTGCCTTTAATACCCCCCTGGGACAATTCGAATATCTAGTAATGCCGTTCGGCTTAAGTGGCACGCCCGGGGTCTTTATGAGTTTAATCAATGAAGTGTTGCACAAGCACCTATTTAAAGGCGTGTTATGTTACATAGATGATATCTTGATCTATTCCACTGATAAGAAAGCACATGTGAAATTAGTCAGGGAAGTCCTCGCCACCTTACTAAAAAACCAGCTATATGTTAAGTTATCCAAGTGTGAATTCCACCGTGAGTCTGTGGACTTCCTGGGCTACCGCATCT
This sequence comes from Lepidodactylus listeri, assembly GCA_029233225.1. Classification (NCBI taxonomy): domain Eukaryota; kingdom Metazoa; phylum Chordata; class Lepidosauria; order Squamata; family Gekkonidae; genus Lepidodactylus; species Lepidodactylus listeri. Next base: position 51,284,646 of record JARCFY010000016.1, on the reverse strand, counting down.
CTCAGAAGGGTTTGGAAATGGACCCGGGGAAGGTGGAAGCGGTGGTGCAATGGGAGGCTCCGCGAACGAGAAAACAATTGCAGAGCCTCTTAGGATTTTGTAACTTTTACCGAACCTTCATCAAGGACTTTGCTAAGGTTACTCTCCCCTTAACGGACTTACTAAAAACTAAGGGGAGAGGGCCCGAGGCAGGGAAGCCAGGAGAAAAGATTGCTTGGAACGGGGAGTGTCAGAGGGCGTTTGAGACTTTAAAGACTCTTTTCACTTCTGAGCCCATTCTAGCACACCCTGACGAAACCAAAGAATTCGTAATCCATGTAGACGCGTCTGATGTAGCCATGGGGGGGGGGGCATATTGCAGAGTGGTCCGGAAGGGAAATTGCACCCACTGGCTTACATTTCGAAAAAATTTAACGAAACAGAGAGGAATTGGTCGGTCTGGGACAAAGAAGCCGCAGCCATTAGGTTGGCGCTCACTACGTGGCGGCATTGGTTGGAGGGCGCGCAGACTCCATTTGAAATATGGACTGATCATAAGAATCTAGAGGCGCTGCGCACTCAGAGATCCCTCAACGCCAAACAGCTGCGGTGGGCCGACTTCTTCTCCAAGTTTAACTTTGTGCTTAAGCATTTTCCTGGGAAAGCTAACTCCTTGGCAGACGCACTGTCCCGATTGCCCCAACATGAGAGTGTCAAGGAAGAGGTGTTTGACTCCATGTTCTCCCCCCAGCAATTAGGGGGGGCAGTAGTCACCAGGAGCCAAGCTAAGAAAACACAGTTGGACATTGGGAAATGTGATTGGGGGGGGGATTATGCTCCGGAGGAGGTAGAGGAATTGGAAGCTCTGGAGGAATGCTCCAAGAGAGAAGATCAATGTTGGCTGCATGGAGACAAACTAGTGGTGCCGAAGGTCAAACGTAAGGAGATATTGTTGACCTGCCACTCGTCTAAACTTGCTGGGCACTTTGGCTTCCTTAAAACGCTTAATTTGATCCAGCGTCAATTCTGGTGGCCGCGCATGCGCCGAGACGTCTCCAACTTCGTCTCGGCATGCCAAACCTGTTTAATGTGCAAAAAGCGGGGGGGGGGGGGAAAGTTCCTGGACTGTTGCACCCACTACCCACCCCCTCGCGACCCTGGGAGGCCATAGCCATGGACTTTATCACCAATTTGCCCCCCTCCAAGGGAAAAACGGTTATTTGGGTGGTGGTAGACACATTTTCGAAGCAAGCGCATTTCACCCCCTTCAAGCAATTGCCCACCGCTAAAGGGATGGCCAAAGCTTTTTTCAATCACGTGATTAAATTACACGCTTTTCCGAAGAGAGTGGTATCCGACAGAGGTAGTCAGTTCGTTGCCAACTTCTGGCGGGAGCTCCTGAAAATGATGGACATAGAACCAGCCCTGAGTTCGGGTTACCACCCAGAAACCGATGGCCAATCCGAACGAACTAATCAAATATTGGAGCAGTTTTTGAGATGTTACACCAATTATCACCAAGACAATTGGGTGGAACTGCTGCCGTTTGCAGAATATAGCTACAACAATGCAGTGCACTCTTCCACGGGAGTCTCTCCCTTCATGGCGGTAGGGGGGTTTGAGGGGAAACCATTGCCTACCATTGAGAATGTCCCCAATGCTTCCCCATCGGATTTTAAAAGTTGGTGGTCCAGTCTCCAAGACTCCTGGCCATTAATAGGCAAAGCATTGGACCAAGCAAAAGAGGATTACAAAAAATATGCTGATCGAGGGCGAGCAGCAGGCTGGGATCTCCAACCCGGGGACTCTGTCTATCTCTCCACCAAAAATATTCATGGGTTGCAGCCCAGCAGAAAACTAGGATGGAAATATGTTGGACCCTATAAAGTATTACGTAAAATATCGGATGTGTCTTTTGAACTGGAACTGCCTAAATCACTGAGTTCTGTGCACCCTGTGTTTCATTTCAGCCTACTGAAGAAAGATCCTGGGCCGAATGCTTGGCATCCAGCTCCTCCGGTTCCTCCTCCACTGATGAAGGAGGGGGCCCCTCACTTCGAGATAACTGAAATCCTTGATTCCAAGATGCGAAGAGGCCGATTATATTACTTAGTTAGATGGTTAGATTTCGGCCCAGAACACAACGAGTGGATTCGCTCAGAACATGTTCACGCTCCTAAACTGACAAAATTGTTCCATAAAATGTTTCCTGATAAAGCTAGGTGAAGTGAATTATGAGGAGGGCAGGGTGTCAGAATCTGCCAATTCAGCCAATGTATTAGTCAGATCTAGATTTAACTTCTTGCATGCATGTCTTTCACTATCCTATGTATCTAAAGTACATTGGGACCTATGTAACCATGATGCACTGTTTCTGTCCTGGCCGGGAGGGTGACAACAATGATTTGCGAGAACAAGGAGGCCTCACATCCCTGCCTCCGCATTCCAGCTGCTCCGGCAGTAACTTCAAGGGAGGATGCTTCTCATCTCTTATCAAATGCAAAAGAACCTTGGAGCCATTGATTGTTATGTGAACTCGAAACATCTGAGGGGTCTGGTTTGGGAGAGGAAATTTACTGCTTAACACCTCACTTTTTTCCTGTGAGAACCAAACGGTCAGGACACCTTTTAGCCCGCCAATTTTCCCTTAAGGGGATTGGCTATCTATGGGTAATTCAAACTCCTTGGAATGGTATAATAGACCCGCTTGTATAATCTGTCTCATCTCTGACAATAATCCGAGATGCTGTACTAATGTAGAAATAGGGAATAAAGAACTGTGGTTAACCAACCAAGATCTGATCCTTGACTACTTTGAGCAGAACTCTCACACATCCAGTCGAACACTCTGTGTCACACAGTGGCCAAAACTCAGGGGTTATCAGGAGGTCCACCAGAGGGCCAGAAGCTCTCCCACCATTGCCCGCCAAGCACCAAGAATACAGAGCATCACTGCCCCAGACAGAGTGTTCCATCTATACCTTATGGCTAATAGCCACTGATGGACCTCTGCTCTATGTGTTTATCCAATCCACTCTTGAAGCTGTCTATGCTTGTAGCTGCCATCACTTCCTGTGGCAGTGATATTCACAGATTAATTATTATTTGTATGAAGAAGTACTTCCTTTTATTTGTTCTAAGCCTACTGCTCATCAATTTAATTGAATGCCCAAAGGTTCTTGTACTGTGAGAAAGGGAGAAAAATACTACTTTCTCTACATTCTCTATCCCATGCATAATTTTCTAAACCTCTACCATGTCACCCCTCAGTCATTGTTTCTCCAAGCTAAAGAGCCCTAACCTGTTTGACCACCTTTATAGAGAAAGTGTTTCATCCCCTTAATCATTTTAATTGCCTTTTTTTTTGCACCTTTTCCAATGCTGTAATGTATTTTTTGAGGTGTGGTGACCAGAACTGTATGCAGTATTCCAAATGAGGCCACACCATAGATTTATACAGAGGTATTATGATACTAGCTGATTTGTTTTAAATTTCCTTCCTAATAATCCCCAGCATAGCATTTACCCTTTTTTTTTTTTTTTTGCAATCATGCACTGAGCCAACATTTTCAGTGAGGTATCTACCATGATTCCAAGATCTCTCTCCTGGTCAGTTACCACCAGTTTGGACCCAATCAATGTGTATTTACAGTTGGGATTTTTGGCTCCAGTGTGCATTGCTTTGCACTTGTCCACATTGAGCCTCATTTACTATGTTGTTGCCCACTCATTCAGGCTTGGCAGGCTGGAGCACCTCACAGTTCTCCTTGGTTTTCACAACTCAGTATCATCTGCAAATTTAGCCACGTCACTGCTTACTCCCAATTAGGGATGGGCATGAATGTAAAAATTCTGGTTTGGGGTTCAAGGCAGCCTCCAAACTGAACCCCGAACAGAAACCAAACTGACCAGTTTGGATCCCCCTTTCTCCCGGCTGCAGCTTGCTGTGACCGGGAGAAAGGTGGGATTGCCTGGGAAGGATTAAATGCAGCCATTTAAACCTTCTGTTTAGTTTCAACATGGGAGGAGTAAAACTGATGGGTTTAATGGCTCACAGCCATTTAAACCTAACAGCTGATGGGTGGACCCACCCCACTGTTAGTTTTAAATGGCTGGCAGCCATTTCACCAGTCAGTTTTGCTTTCTCCCACTTCCAAGTGGAGGCAAGCGAAACTACCCAATGGAATGGCTCACAGCCATTTCAGCCTAACTTCAGGCTTTGGATTTAAGTATCCCCAGATTTTACCATGTTGAGAATTAGATATATTGATGATGATTGTATTCACAGCTATAGTTATGTTCAATGTTAACAGTGTTTACATGAGATGGAAGAGAAAGGAGCAGAGAGATAAAGCAATGGAGGCAGGAAGCAAGAAAACTGCCACGGTTTTTTTTCCAGTTCAGGGGACTCTTCCATTTGGCAACTGCCTCTGTTCTAAATAGGCCCTTTTATTAAGGCTGGACATCTCTGCCACATTGCAATCATAGCCAAAGACAGGTTCAAATCAAAAATTAAAATATGCCTTCATCCAAATTGCATCCAGAGACTGGAGCCATCACCCCATATTTCTACTAATGCACCGCTTATTCCCTTGACCTTCCTTGTTATATTTAAGGATCCATTATATATATATTCTCATCTTTGTCCAAGAGATCAGAAAGAGACATTTAAGAAGTTCTGAGTGAGTTAAGCTGTGCTGATAAAGCTTCGCTATAACATTTGTGATCGGGAAAGTACTATTTAGATTAAACTTCTTTCACTTCTTTTGACTGCAACCTGTATGTGAACTGGAGCTAGAAGAAGAAGAGAAGAGATTGGATTTATAAGAACAAAATTGTGTGAGCTAGAGGCTAAAAAATCTGTGAGCTAGCTCACACTAACTCAGCTTAGACTGATCCCTAGTCAAACCGGCTGAAACCCAATCCCCAAGCCATTCCTTGCACACCAGTGCCCACATAAATAACCCCCCAAACCATATGACCCTGCAGTGTCAGAGGTGACCTGGAGCTCAGCCTCGACCTCCAAAGCCTTCCTCCAAAACGAGACTCCATTAAAAGAAGCCAAAAATGCCTGCCAAACCAAAAGATCAGCATGCATGGCACTACCGATGGGCACTCTGTGGTGTGGGAGACGCAGCCCCACCATGGCATCCCAGAGCCTCCACAAGAAGGCTTGCCCTGGGGTAACCACTTTGCATGCAAAGTTGAGGTGCCCCACTAGCTGCTGTATATCTCTTAAGGTGGCCTTCCGCTTAGTCAAAAATGAACTAAGATGACTTTGCAATTGCTCAACCTTATCCAGTGGCAAACTAGATGTCTGGGCCACTGTATCTAGTTCCACCGCTAGAAAGACTAACCTTTTTTTCCGGGCCTTCAGTTTTTTCATGGGCCAAAGGAACCCCCAGCTCCTCCGCTAATTGCTGAGACCCTATGAAGAGCTGCACACATCTGCCTGTTCCTTGTGAACACACAAAAAGAAAGTCAGCCAAATAAGGTGCAACATCTTGAAGACCCATTTTTTGCTCTCAATGCCCATTCTAGGAATGATCTGAAGCACTCAAACGCAGTGCATGACACAGAACATCCCATGGCAAAGCCCTATCCATAAAAAAACTGTCCATCAAAGGAAAATCCTAACAGCTCAAAATCATTGGGGGTGCACCGGAAGGAGGCGAAATGCAGACTTAATATCACACTTCACCAACTCTGCCCCACAACCACAAAGTCACATAACATGAACCGCTTGGTCAAATGAGGTGTACCTCACAGTACACAGGTAAGCTGGAATGGAATCATTAATGGATTCACCTCGAGGGTATGAAAGATGGTGAATTAGGTGAAATTTACCAGCAGCTTTCTTAGGCACTATCCCAAGAGGGGAACCCTCAAATTATGGAGTGGTGGTGAAGAAAAGGGGCCCAAAACACGGCCCTCAGCCAATTCCTTTGCAATCTTTTTTTCACACCACCGCCTCCATGCCCTTAACTGACTGCAGATTATGAGCCATAAATGGGGCCCTCAGGCCAATAAAAGGAATACGGAATCCAACTTTGAAACTTATTAACAAATAAGCCCCATCTTCTTTTGTAGGGTACTGACTCAGCCAAGCTTCAAGAACTTTCAGCTTTACTGGGTTAGGACCCTTTTTCTGCAGAAGGGAAGGAACCCCCTCCCTCTCTCTGTTGCTGACTCCTACAGGGATTCCCCCTGGAACAAGCCATGAATGAGTGCTATCCTCTGCACAAAGGACACTTGTGCTTGTAGAGGCATGTTTTTCTGTTACAGGCCCTCTGGGAGCCAAACTCCCAACAAAGCAAGCGGGGTTGAACTGCCTGCCCCATGGGACCATGGGAAACAGAAGCTGGTTGAATGTGATGCACCAAGTGCCCACTATGGGAATGGTCCCCGAAGCTGGGCCTAGCTGGGGACATTACCTAAAGCCAAAGGAGTGGATGGATTTGATCCCAAGAGAGAGCAGGGTTCAGGGCCACTCGCATTTGAAACTTTTCATCATATTGCAACCAGGTCGGGCCAGTAAAGCCCATGTACCACTTGTATATGATGTTCAAATATTGAGAAACTGCCACAACCCTCCATGGCTGTGATCTAGAGATCACACCAGCATAAATCACATAGTGAGGCAACCAGTTAGCCAATGTCTGGTCCACTTTTCACCTCCTTAGTATTTCCTTATCTTTATTATCAAGCTCCTCCTTATCCATTTTCTCATAATGAAGGCTAAAAAGGTCAATATAGTCCTACTTATAAAACTTCTCCCTGGTTACTGGTAAGAGTTGATCTCCTGAGGATAGTGCAATGTCTCCAAAGGGTATTGCCAAGGCTGATGCTGAAGCATAAGGGATTGTCCAAGGGGGTGGATAGCCCCAAGCATCCTAAGGACCCGCCTGTGTATCTGGCGCCTGAGGAGGAAAAGCTCCCCATGATGCCTGCAGGGCTGGTAAAGGAGGGTCCCAAGCCCACGGCTGGCCTGTGATGGAAGAACTGGATGTGGTGTGGGATTGTGAAGCCGTTGGGAACCTAGAAGTAGGACCCCAGGGCTCCCAAGGCCACACCATACTCTGCTGCGATGCAGGATCCCATTTACCACCCGGAGCCTGTTGCTCAGCATCCACGATTTCAACCGGTGTAGCATCTGTGCTTTCTGACACTGCTGCTCCTGTACCACTGTTCCAGCAGCTCCTGAATCTGCATCCCTGACATGCTTGCCATCAACAGACCTGCTCTCAAGAGAAGACAAGTGGTTTAGCACATCCTCTCTGAACTTTTTCCTCTCAGCACAACTCTCCTTTTGCTGGCTGGGCCTAACTGCAGCCTGACTAGGGGGTAATTGCCTCCCTCCCTTTGCTTGCTCAAGCCAACCTTGCCAATATCTATTGATGCTCAGGCACTTTGTCTTCGTCCTCAGATGAAGATAGAGCCGCCCCTGCTGCTTGCCTGGGAACTTTAGGCACAGGCCCTTTCCCTTTTGATCGACCCTGTCCTTTCCTAGATGCCATTCAGACAAAAGAGGCCCAGCAAAGCTTGCAGTCAATGGGCTGTTAATGATGATATAAAAATAATTGGCCACTGCTCTCGAAGGTAGGCCCAAGGAAAGGAAGCCAATCCTAGTTAAACCCCCCTAACCAAATAACTCAAAATGGTCGCTTAAGAAAATGCACAAAATGGCCACCTAAAGGAACCCAGAAACTGCCTGCTGTTGTACAAAATGGCTGCCAGTCCCCACACAGGGTCACAAAGGGGCCTACAATCAGCAGGCCCAGTCAAGCCAACCGCACACTTAAATGACAGAGCAGTGGGGGGGAGCTATCTGGCACACTCATGCCCTTTGTCCAACCTTCAGGGGTAACCAGGAATGCAGATGTAGTAAATAACAGGGCCCCCCAAAAGCTGCTGGGGAGCACCTGGCTGAATGCAATAGAAGCTTGGCAGGAATGAGGCAGCCTTATCCTGCTGGCAATCGCCTGAGCCAAAAACACTCAGCTGCACAAAGCAGCACTTTTCGGGGCCTCTATATCCCTCAAGCTGCCACCCAGCACAGGAAACTCCCCCCCACTGGAAAGTCGTACTGCCAGCAAGCCCCTGCCGCCAACCACCCTGCTCCCCACTGCCACCAACTCATCCACCTCTGCAAGGCGTGTTGCCGCCACGAGTTTCACTGCACCGCCTGAAGTCTGCGCCACTGCCGCAGAAGTGCTGCAGCTGCTGAGACGTCACTGCCACTGGAGCCGCACTGCCCTCGCTGCCAGAGCCCTGCTGCAAAGTTGGGCCCCAAGGCCTGAAAGGTAGGTCTATACTCTCCTTGTTAGGGCTGCCAAGTCCCCCAGGAGGGCGGGAGAAACACCGATTTTTAATGCTTACCCCCGCTTTTTCAAAATTGGCCACCGGGGGAGGCAATGGCTGCCAGCAGGAACGCAGGGGAACGTCGGAGCCTGCCCTGCCCTCTCCCTGCCAGGCCTGAACTCTTAAAAGGGAAATGTCTGCAGAGAGCCTGCCCTGCAGTAAAAAGCCTCACCAGACATTTCCCCTTTAAGAGCAGAGGCAGCAAGAGAAAGTCCCGCCCAGAGATTAAGGAGGGACCAGGCTCTTTGTACTGAAGGGTGTGCTTTTGCATGTGGCTTTCAAGGTTGCTGGGGTAAGTGCCTCTGCCAGCTCTTTTCCTTCTCTCTCTCTCTCCCCCTCCCTCCCCCTCCCTCTCTCCCCCTTTCTTTCTTTTTTCTGTCTGTCTGTCTGTCTGTCTCTCTCTCTCTGTCCCCATCCAGCAGAGGTCTATCAGTGGCTATTATTAGCCACAAGGTCTAAATGGAAGACTTTGTCTGGGGCAGTGATGCTCTGCATTCTTGGTGCTTGGGGGGCAACAGTGGGAGGGCTTCTAGAGTTCTGGCCCCGCTGCTCGACCTCCTGAGGGCACCTGGTATTTTTGGCCACTGTGTGACACAGAGTGTTGTACTGGATGGGCTGTACTGGATGGGCCGATCCACTGTGGCTTCTCTCCTGTTCTTATGATATGAAAATCATATTTAGCACTTGTGTAGCACTTAGTGCTTCATATTCTGCTGAGATGAGGAAGGGTTCAGTAGGGCCGTTGCTCAGTGATAGAGCATCTGCTTGACATGCAGGAGGTATCAGCCTCTTCAGCTAAAAAAGGATCAGGTAATAGGTGACATTAAAGATCTCAGCCTGAGACCCTGGAGAGCCACTACCAGTCTGAGTAGTCAATACTGACCTTGATGGACCAATGGCCTGATTCAGTATTAGGAAACTTCATGAGTTCATGTGTCAGCATGTGGAAGCAACATCACAGGATGTGACATCACAAAATGATGTCACTTCCTTTCTCCTGGCTCCACCCCCAAAGTCTTCAGATATTTCCCAAGTTGGACTTGGCAGCCCTACTCCTTGTGCTCAGATCACTTAACTCTCCCAAATACAAGACATTGAATGAAGAGGTGGGGCACAGCCAGCCATTAAGGAGGCACCAGCTCCACCCCCCAGCGAGCACCAGCTCCACCCTCCTGCAGAATGCCATCAGTGGCCGCAGGTAGGGCTGAATTCTGGAGTGAAACCTCAACTTGCTGTTTTTGAGTGGACACCACTTTCACTTCAATGATGAAGTGAGGCCTCTAGTGCAGGGGGTGGAAGTATTTTTGCCTCTCCCTCTCTACCTTTCAGGCATTGCAGCATGTGAATATGCAGTCTGTGCTACACCAATTTTGCATTCCAAATGTCACCAGTCCAACAAAGGACTTTTTTTTAATGTTTACCCTTTCTAATGAGAGTTCTGTTCCCTCCCACATGCACACACCCTGTCATGACTGCTGCTCATCAGCCAATTGAATAAATAAACAGTGAGCAAATTGATTGCTCTGACAGTGATAAATAAATACTGTATTTTTTTAACAAGGTGTATTAGATCAGCAAGTGCCCTTAAGTATCAATGGATGGAGGGTAGGTTTGCTAGATGCCCATTAAGAGAAGGGGGATCCCCTTTGGCACTCCACTTCCCTTGCTGGTACTTAATGAAGCAGTGGAGAGACAAATGGGGGCAAAAAACAGCATCATGAGATGCCACAACATCACTTCTGCCTGAGAAACCAAAAGTGAGCTCCCTAATGGAGGGAGGTATCCAGAGTAAGCACTGTGGTCTGACTGGGCCCAGGAACTGGGATGGAAACTTGCTTTGGACATCAGTATGTGAACCTGCATTCTGAACAGCATCTTTCATCAAGGCTTGACATCTCTGAAACATTCCTATCATAGCCTAAAATAAAGATTATTAGATCTCAAGACAGGTTCACATCCAAAATTAATATATGTGAGAGAAAGGTGAGATTAAAATGTACCAGACAAATGGATTGTTAGCATCTCTCAGCACCAGCCCTGAGCAAGTATCATTGTTGCAAGCCCAACTGTCAAATTGCAAAAGCCAAGCAGAACCCAGGGCCAACGTGGCATGCACAACAGAACCAATTTCAAACCAGAGAATCCCAGCCAATCCAACTTTTTGGTTTTTAAAAAAAACTACATAAACCATCATCTATAATTAACTGTTATTAATAGCTAACTAGACATTTTCTTCAGAACTTGCTGCAACAATTGCGTTTTTAAAAACCAGCAGAAACTCCCCAAAACGTTGCAAAACCACTCTTTTAAATAGCTGTAGAAGAACAACTGGAAAGCTAGAACTAGAAAAATACAGAAAGATAAACTTTTTAAAACAGTAACAACTTAGACCCCTCCATCCAGAAAAGCACAAACCCTTTTAAAAAATAAAATATTTTAAAAACAGAGAAAATGCAAAACCTGTTGAAAATTCTAAAACAAATGAAGAGAAAAAAACCCCAATCTCTTTAAAAACAGCACAAAACAACCAGAACAAAAGGGTTCTGTTCTCTCCCCCCCCCCCCCCCCACAGTATGACACCTCCAGGAAAAGACAAAAACAAATAGAAACATTTGGAATGATGTTTTAAAACCAAGTCAGAAATAGGGATGGGCATGAACCAAATTAAACTGAGAGGTTTGTTCATAAACAGAGCCACCTGTGCTGGCTAGGCGGGATATAAATCCAAATAAATAAATAAATAAACAAACTGAACTGGTTCCATGATTTGTGGCCCAGCAAACCCTATTGAAAGGAGCCACAGTCCCTTTCAACTGAGTTTGCAGAAAGCCTTGAAGCCAGCTGAGCGGCTCAGCTGATTTAGGCTTTCTTGTGCAGTCCCTTTAAACTTTAAAGGCTGCTCCCCATTGCTCAGCTGTTTTTGCAGCTTTTGTGGGGAACAGAAAATAGGGGTTTAAAGGGACAGGCTTTCTGCTGTATCTGTGAACCACCACAAGCTGTAGAAGTTTATGACAATAGACCCATCATGCACTCTGGTTCGCAAGCCACAAACAAGGCAAAATCTATGACAAATTTTTGCTTTGTGGTTCAGTTTGTGCCCATCTCTAGTCAGAAATTAGAAAATCAATACTGAAGATGTCCAGCAGGCATAGGTAGGCATAGAACGAGATCTTCTCAAGCAGGTGGCACTCCAAGGCAGAGATCAGAACAGCAGCAGCAGCAAAAACAGCAGCAGCACACCAAAAGATCGAGGCATGGAGTCCAGTGGCATTCCTTTTATCCTCTTTGCTTACACTCAGAAAGTCATGGAGGGATGAGATAATCATCATGATAGGGCAGAGAGTTCTTGCTCCCCCTAAGGTCTCATCCCATTGCCTAGGAAAGCTGTCTCCATCTCCTGCCATCCCATCCCATTACTCGGGAGTCCTACAAAATTGAAGAAAAACAGTCTGGGGCCCATAAAATGGTGGCCCCAAATATTCTGGGATATGCCCATCTGGATGCCCAAATATCTGAACCAGGTATCTCTGAGCTCACACCTCTAGAGTGGTGTGACAAAAACTTCTCAAGTGTGTGCATATATGTAGGCATACACACTCGTACCATCAGCAAATATATTTTTCAATCGATTATGCACAGACCACAGGACTATTCTTAGAGACGTCCAGGTGTGCTTGATTGCTGCCCTCATTCTGCTGCCTGATCGCTTCTTGGCAAGATTCTGCTTGAGTAGCTGGGCAAAAAAAAAATAGCTGTGACACTTCCTTCACTAGAGATGCGGCAATGCAACGCAGGAAGAAATTGCTCCAGTGGCTCAAAAAGGCATGAAAATGACATTTGCAAAATGAAGGTTGAAATCTGACTGTGTAAGATGAAATAAAAACGCACCGGTCTTTCCCTGGATTCCGTCACTTCTGTTTTCAGCTCCCTCACTTTCAAGCAATTATTTGTGAATGATATTTATATAGCATCACTCCGATGTTCTTATGGCTCTTAATGCACACTAATTGACTTTCCTTCTTTATAAGCCAGTATTATTATACCAGAGTTACAGATGGGGCTGGTGAATAGGGACTTGCCTACAGCCATCAAGATCATTCAGTGCTGAGCTGCAATTTATGCCTTTTAGTTACATATTAAATATTTGAAAACCTATTAAGATGTATGTTTCACTAATCTGCAGCATTCGGGCTGGCTCTGTAATAAGGCAAGGGCAGGTGGAAGCCTCAGATGGTAGATGGGAGGGCAACAGCCTCGTTTCCTTTGTTATCACTACTGTCTCAAGTTAGCATTCATGTCACCCACACTTTCACCTCCATCTGCTCCTCAGCCTCTGTAATGTAGTAAGCTCTGTGTTCTAACCAGCCTGCCATGTGCTCCCAGGTAATGGCGCCCGCCGCATGGCCAGAGCCCATGGTCAGGCAGAGAGGGGAGCTTGAATCTGGAGGAACAATAGACATCCGGATTCAAAGCCTCCACCGCGGAGGTGCGGCAGAACTTAAGTCTGTCTTCGCCCACGGAATCTTCATTCTCTCCTGTCAGGCATGGAGGGCACTTAATACTACCTCCCCCTCCAAAAAATGCTGTTATGTCATCAGACATCCTAATATCCCTTGCAAACATTCAGTATTCTAATATACTATTCTGAAAAAGAAATACACTAAAATACATTAAAATACATTAAAATATAGAGGATTTATAGTCCTTCTTGTTGCGAATACATATGTGAGGACTATAATATATGAGGAATATAGATCAATTAGTGTGTGATTGATTATGTGCTCTGCATTGCGTATAATGGCACTTAGTACCATTTAGAAATATGAGCATGGCACGGCAGTACCACACAGACATATAATGGCAGGCCCCCCGAGAAAAACATTGGCCCCCTGAGCAAAAAGTTGTTAGCTATGGGGCTGTGCCAGAGGAATGGGAAGGGAAAGACTATTAGGTGTTTGAGTTCCTGCATGGAGTTAGGAAAGGTGTATTTTCTATGCACTGAACATAGATTTTTTTGTGGCTGAAAGTTATTTGCATAAATGTACTATTTTTCTCATTTCATTTTTTAAAATGTTCACAGTGATTATTGCTGTATGATTCAGGGGACTGGGAAAAAAACAGTGCATAAAACTATTACATTTGGTAAGCTATTTCTTAACATTATTGATCAAAGATTCATTGACAATAGGCTTAAAGTATTATTCTTTGGTTGATAAGGAAATCATGATTGGTACTAATGTACCAGTTTGGTGTAGTAGTTAGAAGTGTGGACTCTAATCTGGGAGAACTGGGTATGAGTCCCCACTACTAAATGGAAGTAAAATATCATATGATGGTGTCTGAATTTGATCATAGACACATACTTCTTAAATGTTTCATGGGATCTCCCCATTCTCTCACCCTCTTGTGCTTAAACCTTACATTTCCTTTCTCATTTCCCTTTTCTTCCTCTTCCTTTAAGTTGTGTATTTGTTCTCTTACAACTGGGGACTTGCAACAAAATGTTGTGTGTTATTAATGCCTTTTTCATAGTATAGTTGGCTACTGTTTAATTGGCTTTCTTGCAGTAACTGATTTGTTAGCTTTTTGTATTTTCTCATTTTGGCAGGTACTCTTTTGTGAGGTACTTTTAACATTGTATTGTTCTGTATGGTACTGATGAGGGATTGCTCTTTTCAGTAACAATCAGATCAGATGATGCCTCAACTGTCCTTTTATAACTTCCCTCTGGCTTCTAGTCAGTCAGAAGAGAGAAGCAGCGGGAAGAAGCAGTGCCCAGGATGGTCAGGGGGGGAAGCAGTTAGAAGATGGAGATAATGTTTTTAAAGGACAGTGGCACCCACAGCCACAGAGACCGGGGTGAGAACAATCCTTCTCTCCCACTTGCAAGGCTTTGCAGTTGCAGGCTCAGATGTTCTTTTGAAACTTCCCCCTGCTATTTAGTAAGCCATACTGCAGGAAAAACAGTGTTGGAGATGGGAGAGTGGCAGCGAGGAATCCTCCCCAATCCCAGCTCCAGTTCTGCTGTTGCTTCCTTCCCTCTTTCCCCACCCATGATCTCTCTGTGTCTCTCTCTCACTCTCAGCCAGTCAGTCTTTCTCAAGCTGGTGGAGGGGGTGAAGCAGTTAGAAGCCTCCCCCTCCTGAGGAAGTTTTAAGAGGACCCACAGCAAAAGAGGTAGGGGTGAGAAGCTCAGATGTCCTTTTAAAATGTCCCCCTGCTATCTAGACTTATGTACTGCATGAGGAATCCTCCCCATTGCCAGCTCCAGTTCTGCTTTTGCTTCCCCTCTCTTCCCCCCCGCCACTCTGGCTATGAGCCAGTCTATTTCTCACTGTCAATGCAGTGGGGCCTGGAGTAGATCCCTGTGGTGGCTATTTGGGGGAAATTCAACCCTCCTTGAGTTTTTTTTTTAACTTTTTGGATTTTTCTGTAGTCCCACGGAGTCCCCTGAGTAAAAAACTTGTTGGGGGAGAGTGTGCCCTGTTTCTGGAAATAAGTATCTGTAGGCAGAGGGGACTGTTGAGAATTAGATATATAGATATAGGCATAAATGATGCATATTGCAGATGTGCATTAAATATACTTTATTATATATTATGTATTATGTGTGCATTATTTTATTTTATTTCGTCTTTAATTTGTGGAATCAAATTTTATGGCAGTGTTCATTGTATGTAGTATACCTTTTTTGCATTGTCTTTTATAACTCTGTAATCTGCCTTTAGGCTCTATGAGAAAGGTGGACAAGAAATGAAGTGAAATAAAATAAATATTCCTTACTTGTAAAAATGAACAGCATGTACCTGCAATACAAACAAATATAAACCAACAGCAAGAAGAGGTGAATGCAAACTATTGTTACGAATAATGACAACCTATGAGCTGTGGTATCCCTGTGAATTAATGAATAAAAAAATAATGAAGCCGTAAACCTCAAAACGTGCTAAACAAAGTTTATTTATTTATTTATTTGTTTATTTATTTGTTTATTTCCCGCCTTGCCAGAAAACCGGCTCAAGGCGGCTAACAACCATAAAATACCATCAATGGTTTACAAAATATAAAATAGACAGTTAAAACTAGCAGGAATTTACTGAAGATCATTGGGCATTCTTCAGTAAACAAATAGTATAGCATTTCAAGGACTGAACACAAGAATCTGCTTTCTGTTGGGTCAAACCATTTGTGTCTCAAAGTCAGCATTGTCTGCTCAGACTAACAGTGGCTCTTCAGGGTCTACTAACTGATCTTTTTTAATTGGAGATACCAGGAATCGAACCTAGGAACTTCTGTGTGTAAAGATATCAACCACTGAGCTACACATAGCCTCTTCCAGTTTTATTTGATAAAACTGAGCCAAAGTGCATACTCTCTTCATAGTCTGCAAACAGTGGATCTCATTTTCAGTAACTTGAGGGATGGTGCAAACGAAGGTATTGCTAGAAAGTATAGTACATAAAAAGAAATTCCAGGATAGCGGTCATTTTTTACCTTCTAAAATGAAAATAAGATTGTTTTTAAAGCCCTCCTAAGACAATAAGATAAAGTTTTTGGTGATTTTTCTCTGAAAAGATGCTGGCACTCCATTCTTGTCAAAGGATTTGACTACTTGGCTTAATTACTTTATAAAGGTACTACAGCAAATGCTATTAAAGACTCGGTTAATACTGCATAATAGGGCTCATTGAGGATGCATCAAAATGTATCAGAAGTCCATGAAAAAGTACTATTAACTAATTGCTCTAGTTTGACTTAATCTTGTGAAAATTTTGCCAGCCTTCTGTACATGTCACTGGTGCTTGTTGAACGTGTACATAATTTTTTTCCTTCATTTTAAACATAATCTAGTCCTTTAAGGTATATTTCAAGGACAAAATAGGCAGGTAACTCTCATTAACTTTTAATATTTTTGACGTTTTCTTCTGTTCCCATTTACATCACCATCTTTACATTCCAATTACTTTGCAAAAGTTTTGCATAAATATCATGTTCTACTGAATGTTCATATATGCAATGCAGAAGAACCCCAATGCTTTGATTAGGTAAAACTTTTAGATTAAAGACAGCAATTCTTTTGCAGAGAATGTTTGTTCTGTAAAAATGCTCTGGCAAGAAAAAAAAAAGTGATTATTATTGCTGGTAAGCATATTCACAACTGACTATATTTTCTCCCTTAGGTTCTCAGAGACGGCAGAATAAAAGAACATCTGAATGAAATACAACAAAGCATTATTCTCTTTGTGATAATAGTGTAGCTCCGGTTCTGCTCACTGAAATAGGATGGCAGGGAAAAAAGATCTGTAGGTTTTGATAGGCACTATAAAAACTTGCATTACTCTGTTCCAAATTGAATCATTTAGGGAACCTGCTACTGCTATATCACACCAGTTTTTAGTAAAAATGTAAGCCTTGAAGATCTCTTGGTACTATTATTGAAAGCAATAAAATGTTCAATTGTAGGTTCTGTGAAGGTTGAGATGGCTATATTCTCATATGCTAAAGAAGACAATCAGTATGATAATTACAGCGTGTTAATTACTCTCCACTTGCAACAAAAATGCAAATGATATATAGCAGGAAATTAACAGCAGTTACTGCTCAATATTGCATGACTTCCATTAAGGATGATATAAGAAGTTGTTAAATTATAGAATATGAAGCAAGAATATCAAAGAACCTTAGATTTCAGATCAGGCAGTGGATCAGATCATTGAGAAACATCCTGAAGATATGCTCGGTTAGGAGTAATTGTGCAATTCTGGCAAGAAATGTGAATGCATGCTCTTTTTTTCTCCCCACTGTGTAAAACATGGCTGAGAAATTTGGTTCAGTTAGAAGCAGTTTTTCAACCTTGTCTGAATAATGCAGTGGTGGATTCATGGGGGGCAGGGGGAACAGCTGATAACACTTACAGCTTTTTCTTTAAAAGAAAACACATGAAGATACCTTATACTGAATCAGATCCTTGGTCCATCAAAGTCAGTACTGTCTATTCAGACTGGGAGTGGCTCTCCAGGGTCTCAGGCTGAGGTCCTTCACATCACCTTCTACTTGATCCTTTTAACCAGGGGTCATTTCGAGCAGGAGCTCGGGGGAGCGCAGCTCCGGGAGTTGGTGCCAGCCCCCCCCTTGGGGGAATGCCTGCTTGTGTCTTGGCTGCAGCAAAATGCCCCTGTCCCCTGGTAAGGTCCTTATTCCTCCGACCAGCCTTCTGAAGGTTCAGCCACCAATGAAGCTGTCCTCCCAGAATAGTGGTATTTCTGAGGCTTGGATTAGTAGCGGTCCTCTCTCTGCCCGGTCTCTCTGTCTCTCTCTCCTTTCTTTCTTGCCTTCTGACATACTTCCCGTGATCTCAGGTGGTGTAGCTTATGCAAATAAGTTATACTAATGAGTTATGCTAATGAGCTGCTGCACCATTTTTTCTACGAAATGACCCCTGCTTTTAACTAAAGATGCTGGGGATTGAACCTGGGACCTTCTGTGTGCCAAGCAGATGCTCTGCCAATCAGCCACAGTCCCTCCCCTATAAATGGCTGAGGAAATGAGCTCTTCATGATATCTTCTGAATCTGCAAGTAGAAAGATCGCTGGCCTATACTGGCAACCCTCACATGCTTGGATCTTCTGTGCTGATGTCTTTAATTTTAATTAAAAGGAACTATGCATGGGGGGCAACTGATTTGCAGCAGTGAAACTGGAGGATAAAGCCTCCTAGTGATTTTCTTCCGAAGATGCTACTAGATCCAAGACTTACACCTGTGTTGTGTTTTCTTTTTTTTACTAATAGCAGCTTAGAGAGTGACTTACTGCAATGAACTTGGAAGGGTGCAACTCTATTTAAGATTGCATTTAGACTGGGAAATGATGTAGGGAGCTGATTACAGATCTCATGATAGGGAGTTCGGATGCAGAAAATGGCGTCCCTTCTTAAATGTGCTGCATGACGTGTATAGGGAGGTTGTAACATAGAAGTAGGTTGATAATTAATCAGTGCCTCCCTGTTGCTACTTATAAATGATGGGAACCTCTCTGGTAGTTAAGTATGCAGGTTATTCCATCTGCATGGCTTGGTTCCCATGCTGTGTTCAGTGGTTTTCCAAAGGCAAAATAATGGTGTTCAATACAAGCTAAAAAATAATTTTGAAGGCTGGAGTTTCCTGGGCCCTAAAGATTTGGAACATTTTTTTTAATAAAAAGAAATTGACACCATTCTTTGGTCATGTTTTTAATATAACTGCATATTAATTAGTATAAATGAAGACAGTACAAGCACACTTGCAATTCTATCCCACCCATGACACTTTATGTTGAATTTGAATGATAAAAAATCACTGCTGTCAATGAGATTATCAGCTATCATTGCGCAAAGCCTTACTGCTGAGAACTATTGTGTTACCTCAGTGTTATATCATTCTTGAATACCACATGTGAATCGCAGTGCAGTGTGAATCGGTATCTCATAACTGCAAAACAACAAACCTGTTACAATAATGGGGGGGGGGGGGTAAAAAAAGAAATTTGCTTCCTGAATCTGTAGGCCAATACATTGCAGAGAGGCTAAATTATGCTCTTTGTTTGGAATGCAATTTGTTCATAAATTGCAAACAAAGCTATTAAACAAAAGTGTTCACTTTTTGGAACATTTAAAAATACATGCATGTTTTCACATTTTCCCCTTACCCCTGAATCTTCACGTTTTAAAACAAACAAAAATAAAATGGAAAAAAATCCAGCTGGGAGAACAAATTGTGTATCTTTCCCACTCTATTCTAGCTTTGTCAGTTTTGCTTGGATTACATAATGTTCATCAAGTTTTGATTGCAAATACTTGGGCATGGCTCTCTTCCTCCCCTCATCTGTTCACTCAATGCAATATCAACTTTCAGAACAGGTACTTTCCTTAAAGATTTCATCCCTTTAAAGGCAGGGGAAGCTGCAAGGATTCTCTCTCCAGTGTCCCAGTCTTGCCTCTTTTTTCTCCCTGCCTGAATCCCAAAGTTGAGCATGCACGTGCGTTCACAGAATTTACATATTCCCACATGGCCACCTAGGAATTGCCGTTCAGTCAGTTCTCAGCATGTGTCAACACAGTGCTGCCAACTGTGTGTGCATGCTCACATAGCTGATTTTCAGTGGTGCATGACCAGCCCTGTGATCAGGGGTCATTTTGTAGAAAAAGAGGTGCAGGAGCTCATTAGCATAACTTGTTTACATATGCTACACCACCTGACATCACCAGAAGTATGTCAGAAGGCAAGAAAGAAAGAAGAGAGAGGAAGGAAGGAAGGAAGGAAGGAAGGAAGGAAGGAAGGAAGGAAGGAAGGAAGGTAGGTAGGTAGGTAGGTAGGTAGGTGGCAGATTGGGGACAGCTACTAATCCAAGCCTCAGAAATACCACTATTCTGGGAGGATAGCTTCAGTGGCGGCTGAAGCCTTCAGAAGGCTGGTCAGAGGAACAAGGACCTTTCCAGGGGACGGGGGCATTTTGCTGCAGCCATGACACAAGCAGGCATTCTCCTTGGGGGGGGGGCTGGCACCAACTCCCGGAGCTGCGCTCCCCCGAGCTCCTGCTCGAAATGATCCCTGCCTGTCATGATGGACCCTGTGGCATTTACTGAAGCAAGAAACTGTAAACAGGCTTCAATATGAGCTACCCAGCCAGCCACCTGTGCTGAGTGCTACTACTGATCAGAGACAAAGCTACTTGAAATGCTGTTCAGTTTCAACTGGGAGCAACTAGTCAAGGTGACCAAACAGTGTGTTCAACTCAACAAAAAACAGGCATGTACTGGAGTCAGGAGGCCAGGGATAGTGAAATCAGCATAGTGGTTTATTGCGGGTCGAGATGGAACATGGGGACAAAGGGAAGGGGAAGCCACTTATATTTACAGGTAAACCACACCTTGACTGTCTCCCCCCCAAGGGGGATTGGTCCAACAGGGATTATTCTCCCACCAGGGCTATCATAGGTCTGTTCAAATATCCTCAGCCTCTGACAGGGGGACCGGCAGGATCCCTAGATCCATTGTTCTCTGGGGAAGGAAGCTCTGTGGTTATCACATCCCATTACAGGCGACATGCCTAGACATGTTCCCTGGCTGCAGACAAAGAATCAAGCACTGGACATAACACTGGACAAAATAAGCGTGAATGTGAATTGCCTCGTTTTGCAAAAACCGCAGCCTCTCTGGGAATTGCTTATTCTCTTGATCACCTGCGTAAGACTTTCCTCCAGAAGACCTGGCCAAGTCCTTGACAGTTATTTTTGGATATTATTATTTTTCAATTTTTAGCAACTTTTGTGAACTTATTTGCAAGGCGGGAAACCTGGATACATCTCAGAAGAAACGGTGGAACGTATTGGAGCATAAATAGAGACCATCCACATTAAACTGAGCTAGAGTAGATTGCATAGTGTTGGCAATTATTTCTCCTTCTCTCCTTTTTTAAATTAATGTTTATGACTCGATTAAATCAAATGTCATTACACCAGATATTCGGTAGCTCACAAACTAGATTACAGTGCCACTTCTGTGACTTCTGTGTACTCATGTCTCATCTGTATATTGGAAAACTGATTATGGTATTCTCTATTTTTCCACTCTTGGACAGCGATTGTTTTGGAAAGAGCCCCATAAAAAGACTCCAGTATTGCTTGGAAGTAGCCACATGTCTTTGGAATGTATTACAACTGGGATGTCAATCTTTTCCTCCTCCTCCCCAACCATCTTTTGTATACTTTCTAAAACAGAATATAACAGAGCAGAGTACATTACAAGTTGTCTGTGCTAACAGGGTACAATAAAAATTATTCCATCATGGAATTACTGGCATATATCAAAACACTCTCAACTCAACAGAACCTGCTGCGGGCTGCACAATGGAAATTAAGACTACACGTTGAACACTCCCAGTAGGGAATACCATCCTTTGGAAAATGTCACAGAAACAGAGCTAAGGGCTGAGTTCAGACTGGCACATTTCTCAGGTGGGTTAAGTGGGTCGGTTCACACAGCCACAGCTGTCTGGTGTTTCTGTGCCATACTCACCCCATCCTGAAGCATTTTAATCCCACTTTTAAAAAGTACCAGGTGAAAGCTGAGGCATGCCATTTGGGTCCTGCTTCCTGGAAGTGTGGACACTAATAAGCCGCAATCAAGCAGCACCGGTAATCAATGCTCCCTCTAAGCTGTGGAGTCTTGTGAGCAAAAACTCCTACTTTGTGAGCTGCTGACATTAAAGTTGCGAGAGAGCGATTTGGCTTCTGCATAAATTAATTTGCTCTGGAGCCCTCCTTCCTGAGCTGAGACAAAAATGTGTGAGCCGGAGGCTAAAAAACTGTGAGCTAGCTCTCACTAACTCAGTTTAGAGGGAACATTGCCGGTAATGTGAACCTGCGAATCCAGCAGGGATGCGCATAACCTCCCATGCTTGAGCGCACAACCGCCTGCAGAGATGCTTCTGGCTCGTGGAGTTAAAGCTCCTAGCCATGGGATCCTGCCCAACTGCTGCTGTGCTATGTGGCCATGCAATTACGCGCAGGTCAGCAAAACAGACCAAAGCCGTGCACAACCACACCGCTGCAGCCAAGGGCTGCCCCTAGGGTTGCCAAGTCTGGGTTGGAAAATACCTGGGGGCTTTGGGGGTGGAGCCAGGAGAGGGTGGGGTTTGGGGAGGGGAGGGGCCTCAGCATGGTACAATGCCATAGAGTTGACCCTTTAAGCAGCCATTTTCTCCAGGGGAGCTGTCAGCTGGGGATCAGTTATAAAAGCGGGAGATCCCCAGGCCCCACCTGGAGGCTGGCAAGCCCAGCTGCCCCGCAGTGCGAATGCTCTGCGTCCTTCCTGGAATTCTGCCTCCTTCCTGGTATGGTCCCGCATCAGTCCATACAGTGCAACCCGAAAGCCCCGCAACAGCTTGGCCCGGGTCGTTTTGCCCCACTTCCCTTGAGCTTTATTCTGCCAGTCTGTCCTCTGCCAAGGTAGCCGCTCTTCCCCCGCAGCTAGAGCTGGCATCACAGATTGGCATCACTGACCACTGTTGAGGTCTCAGAGCCTTAAGAGGGCCCACCATTGTGGATCCAGTGCAGCCTGCCTCTTTCTCTTGGTTATGGCAGTAGAAGTCTTTCCCCCAGGGAAGGATTTGGCCTACTCAGCCCTCTTCCCTCCCTCAGAGTCAGCATGCACACCACCTGTTTCTTCTTCCTCTTCTGTTGGACACTCACTTGGCTAAGCAAGCAGAGGTAGCAGTTAAGAGCAGGCACAGCAACTGCCACCCAAGGGGAAATGCTGGGTGATCAAGCAGTGGCTGAAAGTACTACTGGAGGCAGAGGCTGTCTGTTAGACTCAGCAGGTGAATAAAAAGCTATGGTGACCACAAATAACCATCGTCATTTATTTCTCAGGACTTCTGCCCACTGAATCTGCATTCCATCATTCCGCAGTTTAAATTCATTGGGGTGGTTTCCTTGGACTTTTTTAATCTCTTCAAGCAAGGGCAGGCTTTAATTTAATTTAAAAACTTGATGCCCCTGCTAGCATGATCCATAAGTGGTATACATATACGGCAAATTTCGTGGTAAAATCATTCATAAGTTGCACTTAGGCTTACCAGGTCTTTTGCTTCAGCTGGAGACCTCATGTCACACACTGGGTGGCAGTGGAGAAATGGGAAACTGCTGTTATATCTCTTCCAAAGCCAAACAATAGGGACCCCAAGCATATGAAGTATGCAAAAATATAAACTGCAAGGACAGACCATCAAAAGATTCACAACTTTCACAAGTAAAGAGTAGACACCAGTCTTTTGAAATACAATAACAAAAAAATTAAAACACAATAGAATTGGTGTCCACAATTAAAAAAAACCCCACTATTTGCAAATTCAAAATACACTTTGATGTTAGAGACAGCACTCTAACTTTCAGCCAAAACTCTTTCATGAAATCACTGGCAGGGGCCTTCCCCCCCCCCAAAAAAAAATACAACCAAAAATGTGATTTTCCCACCATGTGCCAGTTTCAGGCTGACAACCCTAGTTGTACTACTTCAGACTGGAAAAGGTGGAGGGCAAAGTGGGGTGGATGGTTGAAAGATGCTCCCCACGCACTAAAAATGCTGCATATGAAAAAATAGCATGTCAGCGATAAGGCCAACCTTAGACCCTCTTTCCTGCAATCTAGATATCTGTATGCAAAGAGGTTTCATGTTTATTTGGTGGAGCACTTCATCCTTCGATTTCCCCCAGTTGCAGCCTAGAGTGATAGACTTTTATCAAGTGATTTTTTTTTTGTCATTTAACACAGGTCTCAGCAAATCCCTTTATCCTGGAATTTTATCCTGGAACCTAGAAATGTCATTGTAGTGCCTACCATATTTGTTCCCCTTCCATGCCAATGATTATGGACTTTGTAGACTAAATTGAGTGGAGGAACCCAATTTTCACTGTGAAATTTGAATTTGGCAACATGGAAACCAATAATACAAAGGACTATTACCAAGACCAAATTTTCTTGCATCATATAATTCATGTTCAGGAAGTCCTTGAAGAATTTTCTTGGGATCCAGGAGCCAGTGACCAGAGAAAGGGCTTTTTTAATAGTGGCAATAATGGGACCTTGCCCTTCCCTTTGAGGCTCACCTGGATCCTACATTGCTCCCTTTTAGGCACCAGGCCCAAATGCTTCTGTTCACCCAGGCTTTTAATTAAGGGGCTGATTCTTCAACACCATCATATAGTGTACTTTTAGTTTTAAAACTTTTATTTGAAGCTGCTCAGTTATCTCTATTTTTGTATTCTGGCTGGGTTTCTTATTTCAGGATTAAAGTTCATTCGTAACATTTAGTGTTTTATGTTTTTATCTATATAGCTAATAGCCAAGGCACCCCCTGCGTGCGGATATCTAAATCTGCACATCGGGGGCCCCTAGGGGGCAGAGGGATTTTCTTGCACACTTGAGGGACTCCCCAGGTGTGCAGAAAAATCCAAAAAAGTTTAAAAAACGATACGGGTGATATTTAAATCCCCCCAAAAGTAAAAGAGCATTCCCTATACATGCTGAGAGCCCTGTGCATGCTGAGAACTGCTCAGGCCTCTCCACCAGTGCCTGTGGGGGGAAGATTGGTGGCAGGCCCAGCAGCTGGGAGGCGTACAGGCCTTGCCACTGGAGCCTGTGGGGGGGGGGAGATTGGTGGGCCTGGGCCTTGCTGCCAGGGCCTGTGGGGAGGGGGAGATTGGTGGGCCCGGGTCTCACCACCAGGGCCCATGGAGGGAGATCAGCAGTGGGCCCAGTGGCTGGGAGGTGTCTAGGTCTCACTGCCGGGGCCTGTGGGGGGAGATCAGTGGGCCCAGGCATCGCTGCTGGGGCCTTGGGGAAGGGGGAGATCAGTGGCCTAGGACTCACTACTGGGGCTTATGAGGAGAGATCAGTGTAGGGCTGCCAAGTCCCCCGGTGGGGCGGGGGAAACACTGATTTTTAGTGCTTATCTCCCGCTTTTCCAAAGTTGGCCACCGGGGGGACAAAATGGCTGCCTTAAAAGGGAAATGTCTGCAGAGAGCCTGCCCTGCAGTAAAAAGCCTCGCCAGACATTTCCCCTTTAAGAAGTCAGCAAGAGAGCTTCTTCCACAGCAAGACAGGTCCGCCCAGAGATTAAGGAGGGACTGAAGGAGCTGCTTTTGCATGTGGCTGGCAAGGTGAGTTTCTCTTCCAGCTCTTTTCATTCTCTCTCCCTCTTTCTTTTTTCTGTCTGTCTGTCTGTCTGTCTGTCTCTCTCTCTGTCCCCATCCAGCAGAGGTCTATCAGTGGCTATTATAGCCACAAGGTCTAAATGGAAATAAGTGCCTCTGCCAGTTTTTTCCCCTTCTCTCTCTCTCCCTCTTTCTTTCTTTTTTCTGTCTGTCTGTCTCTCTCTCTCTCTCTGTCCCCATCCAGTAGAGGTCTATCAGTGGCTATTATTAGCCACAAGGTCTAAATGGAACCCTTTGTCTGGGGCAGTGAGGCTCTGAATTCTTGGTGCTTGGGGGGCAACAGTGGGAGGGCTTCTGGAGTTCTGGCCCCGCTGCTGGACCTCCTGAGGGCACCTGGTATTTTTGGCCACTGTTGTGACACAGAGTGTTGTACTGGATGGGCTGTACTGGATGGGCTGATCCACTGTGGCTTCTCTCCTGTTCTTATGATATGAAAATCATATTTAGCACTTGTGTAGCACTTAGTGCTTCATATTCTGCCGAGATGAGGAAGGATTCAGTAGGGCCGTTGCTCAGTGATAGAGCATCTGCTTGACATGCAGGAGGTATCAGCCTCTTCAGCTAAAAAAGGATCAGGTAATAGGTGACATTAAAGATCTCAGCCTGAGACCCTGGAGAGCCACTACCAGTCTGAGTAGTCAATACTGACCTTGATGGACCAATGGCCTGATTCAGTATTAGGAAACTTCATGAGTTCATGTGTCAGCATGTGGAAGCAACATCACAGGATGTGACATCACAAAATGATGTCACTTCCTTTCTCCTGGCTCCACCCCCAAAGTCTCCTGGCTCCACCCCCAAAGTCCCCAGATATTTCCCAAGTTGGACTTGGCAGCCCTAGATCAGTGGTGGGCCCTGTGGCTGGGAGGTGTCCAGGCCTTGCCACTGGGGCCTGTAGGGAGGGGGAGATCGGTGGGCCCAGGTGTCACTGCTGGGGCCTATGGGGGGTTAGCAGCAAGCTCAGTGGCTGAGAGCCACTCAGGCCTTACCACTAGTGCCCATGGGCCCGGGCCTTGCTGTCAGTGCCTGTGAGGGGGAGAAGGATTGGTGGGCCCAGGCCTCACCGTTGGTGCTGGGAGGGAGAAGCTCACCTGTGGGTGCTTCCTCCTCAATGTTGAGCTCCTTCTCCCCCCCCCCCCCCATGAGTATCACGGGTCCTCCTGCTTGTTATTTTTTATTCTGTAAGCCACTTTGAGCAAGAACATAAAAATGTTCTAAATAAATATATAACAAAAAAGTGATTGCCCCCCCTCCCATCATGACTATGGCAGTGGGGTGTGTGGCCTAGTGATATAATGGGGGTGGGGGAAAATGAGCCTGTTTCGTAGATTTTTTGGTCTGGATACTGGATCCCGAGCAAGTTTGTTGAGGTGTGACTTAACGTGTTATTTGGAGTTCAGAAAACTGGTCTTACTAGTATAAGTACATTAACTCATACAGACTTGACTAGATTATTTGCAGTAGTCTCTATGTGATCAACGTTAGATGAAGATACATGTGTTAAGTCTTCTGCAGGACTAAACAATTATCCAAATCTTAGTGTGCCCTTTTGTTTTCCTGGCCTGGCTCATGGTGATGTGATTCACAATCATGGCCTAACAGTCAATGAAGATAGCAATCAGCTCTAAATAAATTGGTTCCCCTCCACTCACACTTTAGTCTTTCCTATATTTTCCATTTAATAATTCAGAGCCCAAACTTTATAGCAGCAAATTACATGCAGCAACATGTTTTATATTTTCCTTCTGTTACATTTGCATGCTACCTGATCCCTTACCTTTTCTCAGTAATAATACCATTTAAATTAAAGTGGTCTGTAGAAAACTATTTAGTAGTATGAGAAGTCTGGGGAATATGCAGATCCATAGAGTTTGAATTTGGCAAAATATCTCACTACAATAGAATTACTTTACCCCTTTGAAGTAGCAGGCAATGAAATCTTCTAATGGAAAGTGATATACTCTACCTTCAATCATCTGAATTACCCAAGTGGCATTCAATATAACGTCAAAAGGTATTTAAAAGCATGGAGTGTATTAATAGGGATATAAATCAAATTACTACTACTACTACCACTACCACCACCACTACCACCACTACTACTACCACTACTACTACTAAATTATGAAAGAAGTCATAGCGAGTTTGGATAATCCTGTGCGTTTGCTCCATTATGTGTGCAATTGACTAATAGTGCAATAGTCATCTTTGGTCATGTTTGTGATAGTGTGTGCAAGAACCTGCTCTGATGATCTATGTTTATTCAAAGCATTTATGCATGACAAGGTGATCATCAGCTCAGAATTTCTGAGGTCAGGTAGAAACTAGATATGCTCATACTTCTGCTGATGTAGCCTATATAATGATTGCATGTTGCAATCACAGACATGGAATGTTTGATGAGTTTGGTGTTTGATGAGAGACGTTGTATCTATGACGGTCCATTAGGAAACAGACTGAGGTAGAATATTCATGATACTGGAACTTTGAAGCTTTATTTCAACTATATACAAAGCAAGAAGATGACAGCTGACTTCACCATTGTCTTTAGAAAATGAGGCCCAGTAGGCACCAGAGGCTTGCCTTGGGTAGCCTCCATATTCTGGTAGCAAGAAATCCTTCTTTGGGTCAAACTGTACTGTCTGCACTAACAGCTCACTTTAGCTTATTCCAGAGAATCTGAGCAGTTGAGCCATTAAGGTTGACTTTGTATTTTGTGTCCCTGCCCTCTGCACTGTTCTTTTTCTCCAGTTTATTTGTGTGTGTGTATTCTGCATCTACAACCAAACCCCACATTTTTTTTGCTTAATTGTGGTTAACGTCACTTGTGACCTGTGGAGGGGATGTCCAATTGCCACTGAATTGGCCAAGTGTATAAGCAAGGGATGGGGCAGACTACACCCTCCCCTTTCTTTCCTCTCTCTCCCGCTCTCCCACCTCCTTTGGCTAGCTACTGCTGGGGTACTCCAAGCATGCACAACTCATAGAAGGATGCCAGCTCTGTGGCTGGCTGGTCTTTCAGGAGGGGTGGCATGCCTTCAAGCCTCTCCCAGTGTTTCCAATGGGCAACCCTGTCATTCCTTTTAATACATACCCCACCAATTTGTATGCAGATTGGCTTTGGGGAAGGGAAAAGATCCTTCCCTAGGGTCCAATGTGCAAAGGGGGAGGAGTTTGTCAAATCCCCCTCCCCAAGCTAGAAGTGCCAAACTCCCAGAGGACCTCCCCAGGCTGCCCCTCTACCTGCACTCCAAGCTTTGTGCAGATTGGCTTTGGGGAAGGGGGAAAAGATCCCTCCCTAGGATCCAATGTGCAAAGGATGGAAGTGTATGTCAAATCCTCCCTCCACAAGCTAGAAGCATCAAACTTGCAGAGGACCTCCCCAGGCTGCCCCTCTACCTGCCTTCCAAGTTCTGTGCAGAGTGGCTTTGAGGAAGTGGGAAAAGATCCCCCCCTAGGGTCCAAAGCGCAAAGGATGTATCAAAATAGAAGCAGAAATAGTGACAGGGGAATGGGCAGAGATGACTAAAGCTACACCAAGTAGTCTGCTGATTATTCCCTCTGAATCAGAAGCTGAAGAGCAAAAAGATCTGGGGAGAGACCACTTTCAGATACCCTGGGGCAATGCCATGATGACTGTGAAGTCACCAGCATGTCTAGCAGAAACATGGAATATGAGATGGGGAGACTGAAAGACTAAACATTCTGGTAAAGCTAGCAGGGCAGTTTTGGCCAGCTATGCCATTCAGCCCAGAGGAACAAAAAATGGGGAACAGGGCAGAGCAATTTGAAGCAATGTTGCAATGTCACTTCCAGTTTTGCCAAGACACAACATTGTGATGCTCTATCAATTTACCGATCTCTATGGTAAAAATGTCACGAGTACCTTGTGACCTCATGCAACATTTCTTCCCACCCCCTATTTTTGCCTCAGCTGGAGTGAAGAGCAGTGGTGGGGACCCGGGGCTAGGGGCAAAAGATTGACTACCAGATTGCCATGGTTGGCCATTCCTGTAAGCCTACTCCAGGGAGAGAGGCTAGTTCGGAAGCTGTACATTCCATGATTCTCCAGCTTCTCTGATAAAAGGCAGATATCATGGGGATTTCTAAAATTGCATTTTATTGCCTAGTTTACTCACAACAAAATAATCCCAGGTCCAAATGTTAATTTACCTCCTAGAGGTCTACCTGTCTCTTATGGACTCCACCAAGGTTCTAGTCCTGATCCCAGTATTCCCTTATTTGCCATTTTCTAAGGCTGTTAGCAAATAATATTTGTATAAGAGAGTGTATTCCATAATTGATGCCTTTAGCCATTGCCCCCTTGCCACGTGGTTTGGCTTTGGGGTGTCTAGGTCCCAAGAGTAGCCTACTGCTCTTCCAGCCAGAAATGGTCTGGGGAGGGTCCCTTCTGCCTACAAGGTGCTTCCAAGGTAGTCTTTACCCCATAAAGGAGGCTAGTAGCTTTTAACTCTGCTTGCCCTTTGGGTGCCCTCAGGATCCAGTGCTGCCTTTTCTTCTCCCTGGTAACTACAGTGCAGCCTTTTGTGGGCTGTTCCATGGGGGTATGACAGCTCTATAACATCAAAAATGTCTAGTGGTGAAAATAACTGTGTAGATGATCCTATTTCATTCCTGCTTTGGATAGTCTCATAGGGTACACTCTCAGCCCTTAGGGGAAACCCAAGCTAATTACACTTACACAAGCCAGGTTAGCTTATCTCATTATTGGCCATGATCTTTTCAGTCCTAAGGTCAGAGGTGCTGGGAATATTTCCTTCAGAGAGCTTATATAGCTTTGAAAACAAATGGAGAGAAAAAACGTGTCAGTGCCGGAAAAAAAAAATCCTCCCTCATTTGATCACATTCTTGAAGCTTAAAAATTTCATGCTCTTTGGGGGTCTTTGTTCCACCCATCATGGAACTACAAAGCATTGGTATATGGAAATAAATGGTTTGGGGAACAGTTTTTGAGAAAAGGCACAAGCATCATGCACTTAATGAGACCCCACATCAAAGTAATGTGGAATATCATAAGAAGCAAATACTTATGTGCCTTGGAATTGAAAACAAATAAGAACCTCTTCTCCTCTGTGAATGAATATTGTGTTCTTATTTATTAATAATGCATGTGGATCTTGTGGCTACTGTGCATTATGAGCTCTGTGTACTAGATCTAAAGAAAATTGACTTACTACCTATCATGGCCCAAGGAGAGGGAAAAAAAAATATGGAGAGTGTATAGCTTTTCAAAAGAAGCTCCCAATCTGTATATTTGGAATGAAGGTACAGTGGTTTGTTTTTTCATAGATGTGACTCAGGTAACCATTGTCTGAAAAATCTCTTCACTCCTGATGATTTCTAATAAAGAAATATTTAAAAATCTGTGTGTGTGTGTGAGAGCGAGAGAGGGAGAGAGAGAGAGAGAGAGAGATGGTTTCCCCAACTAAAGGAAAACATCTTGTTCACCACAGTCAGATCAAATATGTCATTATTTCTGATGGTAGCAGTCTTCATTGCATCCATTCTTGTTAACACTGGCAAAGGGGGGAGAGCTTTTTTAAAGATCCTGAGGGAAGGCATAGTACTATACATCTGCTGCAAATGTCAGGGCGTGATCATACACACCCATTTGCCACGGAAGAGGGACAATTCACCACTGGATCAAAGTGGAGCAATCACACCAGCACATCTGGGAAGTACCCCACAACTGTCATCAAACCGTCGCAAATGTCAGCTACGCTGCTATTTCCCGGCCGGGGGTTGGGACTCGACTTGGGACCCCACCTGCAGGAATGTGCTTATGTGCTGTTTAGCTGTCTGGCTTCTTATCAAGCCTGCTTTTTCCTGCTTCGCTCCCAGCTTGCTCAAGGTCTGGGATAAATCCTCCCCTACCTTGTTATTCCTTTTTTAGCTGCTCTCAAACACATTTAGTAGAAGATCTCTGGGAACCAAAGGCACAATAACATGCTTGCCGCCATTTCTATGTGACACCTATTCAGGGGGCTGGAACCATTTTTTACACTTTATGATTGGCATAAATGTAATGAGGGGGATTCAGGTAGCTTAGTATAATACTAACTGTTTGTTTACAATAAAGTCAATACTAACAGGAAAAGTGTAACTATTCCAATAAGAACATTTTTGCAAAAAAAAGACTTTCTGGTTAAGAAAACCTGTTGCAGACTGTATCTTTTGGGACAATCTCACAGCAAACCCTTTTGATCCAGTGGGGAAGCGTGGTGAAAAGCTACTAGTGAAACTCCAGTAGCAAATGGTTTGCTGCGGCTCACAGCCAGAGTTTCCCTGTTTGATCGCACCAGCGCAGAAGTGTGGCATTGCAGGTAGCGTGATCACATGCTATCCCAACGCCACGCTGGTTTTTTTGTCCCCCTTCTCCGTGTGTGTATCATCGAAAGCCCCCTTAGGGGAAGATGCGATTCATCGATCCTCCCCCGCATTGAGGTGAATCATCGATTCTTCTCTGCCCCCCATCTAAGCAAATCATCAATTCCCCCTTCCCCTGTTGAAGCGCTTCATCGATCCCCCGTTCAAACACCTCAAAAACCCACCACACACACAAAAAAACCACTCGCCCATGGTTGCATCTGATCACGCAGCAGCGGTTTGCCCCAGCAGGTCCATGGAGCTGTGTGATCACGCAACTGCGAGGCAAATTGATCCGGAGCAAAAAAGCCTTGATTCCCCTCCAGATTATTTCACTTGTGTGGCCATGACCAAACATTGCAAAAACTCTGTGAATCCCAGTAATGTAGCTGAACAAAACTACACTCTATATTTCCTCCCATACCAGTAACATATGTACAAAATATTTCAGCTCTGACAAGTCAGTAGAAGACACTCTATAATCAAGAATAAGACACAGAATGTATAGATAATTCCTGATCTGCAAAGCCATGTCAAGCACACAGAACAGCTTGCATTGACATATGACAGTAGTGGCTCCTAGCAAAGCAAGTGGTGTAGATCCACTCTGCAGTGCTGCCAATGTTTAATTCAGCAAACAAAATAGTCCAAAGCATAACAATAAATAAATAAAAATAAGAATATGGGATTAAGACCTTGTAAAGTTCAATTTAAATTAAAACCTGGAACCTGTGAAATGAAATTCTATTATAATCCATTACTACTGACAGTCTTAATCCCAGAACCTCAGAATTCCCAGATATCTTTAGCATCATATCTGGATGGAGAGAGGACCTTATTCTCTGTTAATCCTCTAACAGCCAAACCATACACACCTTCATTCCAAGAAAGTGCCTAGGAATGTAATACTCCAGTTGAGCCAGTTGCCAGCTGAGAGCCAGTTTGGTGTAGTGGTTAAGTGCGCAGACTGTAATCTGGGAGAACCGAGTTTGATTCCCCACTCCTCCACTTGCACCTGGCTGGATGACCTTGGGCAAACCATAGCTCTGTACCAGCTGTTCTCTCAAGGACAGCTTGGGAAAGAGTTCTCTCAGCCCCACCTACCTCACAGGGTGTCTGTTGTAGGGAGGGGAAGGGAAAGGAGTTTGTAAGCTGCTCTGAGACTCCAAGTGAGTGAAGGGCGGGGTATAAATCCAATCTCTTCTTCTTCTTCTTCTTCCTTTTTGCTCTTTTACATTCAGTCAGCAGTGACCCCAAGTGTATCAGTTCCCCCCCCCCCCCCGGCCTAATCTGGTTTCACAGGGAATAGAGTTTCCCATTATTTATGGAATTAAAGGGGGGGCACTTCATGAAAGAGATATCTGGAAAAGGTATTCCAAACATAGAGAGCAGTAGACATTATAAATGTACAGGTGAAAGTAATGAATGTACCTAAAAATATTGCCCAGGTACTTCAGGAAAGAAAAGTAACCAAAAACAGAATGGAAAACAGCCAAGAACCACTATGAAAGTTTTATGCCAGGTCGGCCCATCAAAATTTCAGCTGATGCATCACAGTCCAGGACAGGAGCAGTAATTCTTTAAAAAGATGATGACTGCTGGCAAACAATGGCATATGCATCCAAGTCAGTGACTGATGGAGAAAAAAGATACACACAAATTGAGAAAGAGTTGCTGGCAATCTGGTTGGTTAGGGAATGTTTTCATCCATATATCTATGACTAGACGGTTTAGGTGAACATACCCCAAGCCCCTTATAGCGTTGTTTAGAAAATCCATGAAACTACCTTCATGGTTTCAGAAAAATGGTGATCAAACTGCAAAAAATGACATGTCACCTATATTTTTTTTATTTTATATTGTTTATTTATATTGTTTTATACAATACTACAAAAACATTGAAAATTTCAATACAGTTGAGTCACTTAAATACATTCTAGCCATTTATAAAATGTTGACCATATTTCCCAAAATAAAGTTTTATCTTTTTCATTAATTATGTGACTTAGCTTGTCCATTTCAGCTAAATCCAGTAGTTTGTATATCAAATAATTTAGTTGGGGTATTGTATCTTTTTTCCATAGCTTTGCCCAGCAAATTCTAGCCGCAGTTAAGATATATATAGTTAACCTCATTCTACTTCTATTTAGCCCTTCCGGTAATAAATTTAATAGAAAATATTCTGGAACTAAAGAAAAATTAACATCTGTAATTTCCGTAATTAAATTATGACAAGACGCCAAAAGGTTTGTGTTTTTTTACATCTCCACCACATATGATAGTATGTTCCCACATTCCTATTACACTTCCAACATAAATTTGACGTGCCTACAAAACATCTTGCTAACCTCCCTGGGTCCCAGTGCCAGTGATAAAACATCTTATACACATTTTCCTTGAACGGTATGGCATGCATGAACTTCACCGTTCTCCACATTTTACTCCACTCATCAGTATCCAGTGAATAACCAAAATCCTGCATCCATGCTATCATGGGTTTCTTAATTGTCTCATCATACATCTCTTCAGCCAACAGATGTTTATATAGCTTCTTTATAATATTCTCATTCGTCAGTAGCCAGAGTTTATCAAATTCATTTTTGTAATCACGAAATCCTATATCTCTATCTATATTATATCTAGATAATAATTGATTTTTTCCCCACCATGATAATTTAATGTTATATTTACTCTTTAGATTTTCCCCTGATATCAGATTATTACTGTTATCGAACAAGATGTTATAATTTGCATTGTTCGAACTATAGACCAGGTAAATTTATGTTTACTGAGGATGCCCTTTCTAGAGTTATAGCTCCTAATTTGAAACAGACTTTTGCACTTATCGTAGAAGCCTATGCAGACTTACTTGTCAAATCACCCTTACAGCTGAGAAAATAACGGAGCAAATCAAAGTAAGAAACAGAGATGATTTATTGAGAATTCTAAAAAATGCAGACATTCAAGGTTGGCAAGAAGACAAAGACAGCAATGTTCTCTATATTTTTATTTAAATTCACAACCATAGCATGAAGAGAGGGAAGGATATCTCCTCCACCCAAACTCTGCCACTGTAAGTGCTACTGTGTGGACAGTGGGAAAGAGATGTTCAACCAGAATGTCCCACAGCAATTCACTCCCAACTGGGGCAACTATACAAATGCAAATAATTTTAATACAAAGCTATAATACAAAGAAAATCTATCTTGTCTTCAGACATCCAGGGCATTTGTCCCACTCTTGTCCCTATTTGAGACATGCCGGACTGAAAATCATGCTAGGCAGGTTCAGAACATGAATTTCTCCATCTTAATTCTGAACCAAACACCATTCCCCCTGTTGAACTCTGCTGACCTGTCTTGGGGCCTGCTGTCTTCTGCCGTATTCCTACCCATCCCAGGGAGCAGCATGAGGTCTCAGAATGGGAGGGAAGAGGGTTAAAACACCTTTGTCCTTCTCCTCCCAGCTGGTTTGCATCTTCATTTGCATCTGGAGCCCAGCTCCCTCTTTCCTCCCTGACCGCCACTTCTTGGCTCCCTTTTATCCTTCCTTCCCCTTCCACACCTCACCTCCCTCCCTTCCCTCTGCCCATTTGGCCCACCAGCTCTCATAGAATTGTCAGTCCCTCCCTATTTAGGGTTCTGTGGACTTCCACCTCACCCCTGGCTTTGGGCTCTCCCTGACAGGGGGTAGGCCAGATGAAGGAGTCCATGTGAGCTGGAAGCACTCATCCTGACCTTGGATGGCTTGCCTTCCCCAGGAGCTGTGCCATTCACTGGCCATTGCCGGGGCATGGGCCACACAGCTGGCTGGGCCAGGATGCCTGTCCTGACTGCCTCCAGGCCACAGCTAGCCTTGTCAGGTGGGAGTTTCCTCACCCCCTCCCCACCTGTCACTGCCAGTGGTGGCCTCGATGTGGGGCCTGTCAGTTCTGTCACACTCCTCTCTGCCCTGAGGCCTGGGACTGATGAAGGACAGGGGTGGGGAGTCCAGTTGCTGTTGAGGCCCAGAGGTCCTCTTTCTGGGGTTCGGGGGACTCCAAGTGCCTCCATGGCCAGACAGTCCCATTCTGTCTCAAGGTCTGAACTCCAACCAGTTCCACCACCCACTCCAATTACCTGATCTGTCAGCTGTGGCAAAAATAGCATGTTTAGAGATCTGGAAATCTGGTTTACTTCTCCCTGGTTATCTGGGATATTAGCATCTTAGGCGCTGAGCAATACTGAATGTATATTTGTTTTAACTGTTTTTTGTTATTGTAGCTTGGAGTTTGAAGTACATTTTGATACATCTTATTATGAAAGTACTGTGAAAGTACAGACTATAATACAGATTAACATTTGTATCAAGTACATATCCAGATTAGTCTTCAAATATTTCCTATCAGAAATGCTTCCTACTACACAGAATCAGGAGTTAGGGGGTTCAGTCTTTTCTCCACTAGGGATCTGATTGGTTTGAGATCTTTATATATACTTATCCCACTGTTCTCCTACAAAACTAAAACAACAACAATCTAAAATCAGTACAACAATGAAACAAAAATAGCAGCCAGAGGCTGGGGCTGAGCAGGTGGAAAACCTGAGCTCTAGGTCAAATGTTCTCCCCTGAAAGCCGGGGATGCCATAAACTTTTTGGTGGGCAGGGTCAAAAGCAAGCAGGCTGAGCATGACTACCATGTCACCCATGGACCAAGCCTGCCTTGAGCAGATGGTCTACAACATTTGTGTCAGGTATATGGGGAGGAGGTAGAATTGCCAACCTCCAGGTGGAGGCTGGAGTTCTCTCAAAATTACCACCCATCTCCAGGTGACATGGATCAGTTCCACTGAAGGAAATGGCAGCTTTGCAAGGTAGGCTCTCTGGCACCACTTCCCTATCGACCTCCTTCTCCTCCCCAAATTATAACCTCCACAGCTCCACCCCCAAATCTCCAGGAATGTCTCAAACTGGAGTTTGCAATCCTAGGTGAGAGGTAGGGTAGGAGGCCTGGAGCTGCTGAGCCATGATAGCAGCAGAAGCAGATCTGTGGGGGAGGCCTGGGGGTGGGGATTCTAACCTGGATTCTCTCTGATCCTGATATGAAACTTTAACCAAGACACTGCAGACACACTATGGCTGAGGACAGACTGGTGATGTGGCCCGCTGTGCCTCCACTTTAGAAGCAGAGGCAGAGAGGCCGTCCAGATAGCTGCAGCTGTCCCCCGCCACCAGCGCGCACTCACCCGTGCCTGAAGTGCGGTCCTTGCGCTTCAGGCGGAGACCTCAGGGAACCGGTCACCAGCAGCTGGGTGTGCGCTGCTGCTGCTTCCTGCGGGTGTGGATGCACCAATGGCGCGTCGCACATGCCGCTGGAATTGTAAACAGGCTGTTCCAGCTGCCGTGGCTGTGCATAGCCACATCTTGGCAAGGCAGCCAGCAGCCATGCACCTCCGCCCCACACAGCCAGTGTGAATGGAGCATCCCAGGCTGCTTTTCCCGTAGGGCTTTCAGCCCTGCGGCTGTTCCGGGCCACCTCGCCAGTCTGTCCTCAGCCTATGATAGGGTGGCTGCTGCTGAGCAGCAGGAAGCAGGCAGGCCTGGGTGAGTCATGCAAGTCACATAAGTAGCAAGTCACCCAGTAGTTGCAGCTGGGCCTGGAATCATGAGTGCTCCCTCAAAGGACAAAATAGTAGCCCTGGGAAGGTCCCTGCCCCCACTCTGTACTGACAGAAACCAAGCTTAAACCTGGGGCTTTGTTAGGTTTGTAGGAAGATCTGTCTTGTCTATTCAGGTCTCTAGTCTCTGGATTTAAGTATCCACAGATTGATGATATAAATGATCAATGGATAACATAATTGAAAGCATGCAGTTGAACAGCAAAAAGTTCACCATCTGAGCATAGGAAAAATAAAGTGGGTCTCTTTCTCTATGTCTGTATCTTTTTCCCTGTGACTTTATAGGCAGAAATATTTTCCAAGTCCTACGCTGTTCAGGCCCTGTTCATCTAAGTTTTAGCTTCTTCTCCCTCCAACTGATCGTCGGTCTTCAGACCATTTGCTATGTGTGTCTTCTTGAGAGTCTGCACAAAGTCTCTCACATGCCCCTGTATGTCTCATGTCCCTCTAGTCTAAACCATATCTGCCTTTTAAAAGGCGTGGATGTGTTCTTCCAAAAACTCCTCCTAGTGGAGATTCAACTAGTAGAGAAGGGAAAAGATTAGGGATGATTGGTCACTTTGAGGCTCTGAAGGTCCCCATTGCATATGGGCCCAAACCCACCAGTCCTAGCTCTTGAGTTTTCTTCATTATCACTGCAATAGTATTATTGCCTATTTCTTCAGTTGGGAATTGAGAAAGGGGGGAGGGATCTGTCTTTCTTTTCCTCACAAGGGCAGACTGAGCATAAATCTAACATCCACAAAGCAAAGTAGAGGATCCTTACATAGATACTTGGAGGAAGTGTCCTCCTATCATCACACATGCTATCAAACCTTGGTGGGAAGTCAGTTTGTGGTGGTGCTTTTTGTCTGGGAAAAAATGGCTGCATGAACTTGGTCTGCCATGAAAAGTTCCGGAACAGGGAATCCAGCAAGAAATATTTACTGGATGCTCACTGCCAGCGCAGCAGTGCAAGACTCAGTCTTTCCCATGTCCATGAAGAATTACACATGGCTATGGGATTCTTTGTCATTAAATTGGAGGCCTGCAATCCAGACTCCTGAGCGTCTCCAGGCTGTATATAAATAGCACTGCCAGTGCTTTAATCAGGCTGTTATAATCTACTGCGCATGGTGCTAAATGGCCTACCAATGGTAATTATGAAGTTTATCAGCAAAATCAATATTGGCAGGCAACGTTCGCGAGATCTGGGGAAGGTGTCTTCTACTTCTAAGGAGGCTTTCATCTCCTATTTTTAACCTCTCTGCTTGCATGCTGAAACATAATTATGAGACAAACAGTTTTACACAGATGCCGCAAGAGGAACAAACCCAAGGGAAACCGTCACGACTGTAGAGAGTCATACATCAGAGAGACAGACTTAATAAGCTGCTGGGCTCATGGGGCCATCAGCTGTAAACTGCTGTAATCCCACTGCTCTCGGTGAAGCGATGCCAATTTACCCGAGGCAGGAATCCGGCCCATAATTAGACATCAGATCTGCAATGCAAAAGTCAGAAGGATGAGCATGTTCTCTGTGGCTGAATTCATTTAGCATATAGCTAGCAGGAACAGCAAAGAAGAAAGAGAGAAGGACGTATACGACAAAAGCCATGAAGGTTGTGGAAAAGGGCAACCATAAGAGCAAAAATGTCATTGCCCTGGGAAGTGGAATTCTTTAATGCTCTGAGACTGTAGAAAATCAGTTAAGGAAGCTACAATTTACATTGCTGGTAGGGATGAAAGAATATTGGACTTGAATGAAGAACCTTCCAATGATTCAGGAAGACTGGAAGGTGACTCGGGACATGGGTATGCATCCAGCTTTGGGCAAAAAATTAAAGCAACCATCGCTGCTGTTTGTATTATGTTTCAGCTCAAAACACATGACTACAAGAGAGTTGTTCTGTATGACAGAGAGCAGCAACTCAGAAACAAGCACAAGTCGTGGCCTAGACCAGGGGTCCGTTGGAGCAGGAGCGCACAGGAGTGCAGCTCCGGGAGTGAGGAGCACATGACCAAGCCCTGCCCCCTCCTCGGCTTCCCCGAGCAGTGCAGAGGCGCAGCGCCCCGGGGAAAGTCCTGCTAGGGTCTTTATTGTTTTTAATGTTTTGTTTTAATATTGATCATTTTATCATTGTTCCTTTTATGACTGTGTGCTGCTTTTCCAGAGACTTGCTCAAGGTGGCATATACATTTTCTAAGTATACCATTTTTTATCTGGGCACATGGCACATAAGTACTGGAGAAATTTCACCAACCCTTCAGCAGCTTAAACCCCATCAGTTTGGTGTAGTGGTCAGGAGTTGGACTCTAATCTGGGAGAACCGGGTTTGATTCCCCACGCCTCCACATGCAGCTGCTGGTGTGGCCTTGGGCCAGTCACAAGTTCTCTCAGAGCTGTTCTCTCATGAGCAGTTCTCAAAAGACCTCTCTCAGCCCCACCTACCTCACAGGGTGTCTTGTTGTGGGGAGGGGAAGGGGAAGGGATGGGTGGTGCACATGTCCTGGGTATCTCAAGTCTACTTGAAACCTGGTGGTTTCAAGGGAACAGGAAGGGAATGAGGGTGTGTTCTTTACACTTATTTTTATTGCACAAAGTATTGGATGGGGAAGGGAAGGGAGGAAGAGCAGGTCAGTTTCACTCACCTGTGGAGTGGAGCCTGAGGGGTGGGTGTTGCCTTCTGACACACTTCTACTGTTAGGGGGTGTGGCATATGCAAATGAGTTATACTGATGAGTTATGCTAATGAGTTATGCTAATGAGCTCCTGCACCTCTTTTTCTACGAAATGACCCCTGGCCTAGACACATCGATAGACCACAATGTCACACTGCAGAATGTAGGTCTTGTAAATAGCAATGAGTATGATTTTTTCATGCTTCCTATTCTGACAACCTCAAGTGAGATTCCCTTAGTTTTGCTTTTCCCTTCAACCCAAACCAATGGTTCTTTCCTTTGTGTCATGTTCCGCTTCCTGTGCTGAATTTTCCCCACTAATTGTACACCAATGAACTACCTGTATTTAAAGAATGTGGGTAATTTTATTTTTGTGCCTCCAGTTTTG
The DNA here is from genome assembly GCA_029233225.1 of Lepidodactylus listeri. Classification (NCBI taxonomy): domain Eukaryota; kingdom Metazoa; phylum Chordata; class Lepidosauria; order Squamata; family Gekkonidae; genus Lepidodactylus; species Lepidodactylus listeri. Next base: position 51,244,466 of record JARCFY010000016.1, on the reverse strand, counting down.
GAAAGACAGGGCTGTGGTGCTAGAGACTGACTTGGATCAGGGAGACCATAATTAAAATCTGTATTTGAGCCAGGAAGCTCACCTGGCGGCTATTTCACTGTCTCATAGACAACCAATCAAAAATTGTGCTCACCACTGTCTCTGCCATTCCGCAACAGGTAGGGGTTAGGTATAACATCACTCAACCTTCTGGAGGCACTTTCAAGCCTTTCTTTTCCTTCCCAGCCCCAGCCCCAGTTGGAGAGGGACCTCATCCAAGGTCCATTAAAGGTCCAGGAGATCCCCTGTTCTTCTCCAGGTTTTTTAAAAAAATGTTTGTGCAGACATCAGAAAAGGCAGGGAAACAATGAGGGACTTCCTGATCCTGACTGCAGGAACATAGATGGATCCCACCAGAATAAAAGGGCACATAGCAGTGGTGGCCATACATGTGGATTTCTGCTATTCTGAGGAAAGGATGGGGCCATCTCATGTACACTTCCCTCCAGGAGCAGCTCGGAAGAGATAAATGAAGAGTGATAAAATTTTCACGAGCACAAAGTCCACTTATGCTTTGTTCACAAGTGAGACACAAAAATGTACATTCTACATTTGAAAATAGCAAAACCCTTCTGTTGATACAGTAAGGAACTGCTGTTTTGAGGTATGTTTAAAATGGTGGGTTTTTTAAAATTGTAAGCACTCAATATTTTCTTGCCTTGCTCAGAAACGAAATAGGGGTGGCTTTTGATATTAGACAGAATTAGGATCAGAGGTAGTGAAATTACTTATGCTCTTTCATTTCACCCTTTCTTTTTCAGCATGCATGCTTCCCGCACTGCAAAGTTTATGATAACATGTACAGTTCCCACATCCCCTTGCAGGCAAATGTATAAGTTTTACATATTACACCTACAAATAAACAAACCAACCTGTTATGTACTGACCATGCGGTCGCCATGTGCTCACGTAATGGCGACCGCCATGTGGCCAGAGCACATGGCCAAGAAACTGCCTGGGCTTCAGCCAGGTAGAACAAAGGCCAGGTGGATCCAAACCGGCCACCAATCATGTACCTAGGTTTCTCCCCAGGAACCTATGAGATGTAAATAGACTGATAAGAGCCTATCAGGCCAGTTGGGTGAGGTCAGGGGATTGTCCCTGACCAGCATAAAAGGAGGGCTTCGAGCCCTGGGTTGTATGCTTCATCCGGACCAGCAATAAAGATCTAGCTGTTCACTGTTCCATGGACTCCCGACTCCAATACTTATCACAACCAAACAACCCCAAACATCCAAAGCTGCCCTTTCCTTTCTGACCAGTAGTCTCATTGACTTTTGCAAAGGGTGGGTTGGTAGAATGAAAAGCACTGGGATTGGGCTAATGGCCTTTTCCATATACAAGTCTGACCTGATCTGTTGCAGGATATTTGTTGACTGATCTTGGAAGGCAAAAGCTATTACTGGAAGCTTCCTGGCAGCAGGGATTTTGCTTTTTCTCTATTTTTATTTTACTTTTGCAGGCAGAGAAATCTGGTCACCTCGTTAGCAGGCACAGCTGTGACCTGCCATTTTTCTGTCAAGCAACCCAGGATACTCCATCCTTGGAGCCCTCTGACACAGATAATGTTTTCACTCAGCACTCTGATTATTTGGGGCTGGGGCGTCTGGGAGTGAATTCCTTCTGCTGAGGCCACACAAGGCCACACAAGCTCAGGCTGTTGCAATTCATCTTACTCTAAGTGCTCTTTGTAATTTCAGTTCTATATGCCTCATGCCTGGGTGTGAGGCAGAGAGAGACCAATATGGCAACACCACCGCACACTGCAATTAGCGCGGTTAGCACACTGGGCACTGCTTTCAAGCAAGCAATCATCTGCAGATATTGTGTCTATATTAGAGCAACTTCATAGAGGAACTTGGCAGGATTGTATCACATGACTGCCTACATGTTTGAATTGCTCCCAAGATCACTTTGTGATGGAACCGATAGCAGACAAAATAATGAGAAAGCATTCTATGACACTATGATGTTTCCGGGCCCACAGATAAGACTATGAGAATGAGGAATGGCCTAAAACAACTTCAGGATGAACAAAAACACCTTGTACAGCAGTCTCTAAACCTTATTCTGAAGCTAACTATGGTCATGTGATGTTAGGACAAGTCCACAAATTGCCAGTTTCTTAATGCAGTTAAATATTTATTTATTTATTTGTTGAGATTTATATCCCACCCACCTCGCCGTACGGCGGGCTCAGGGCTGCTAACAACACGTCAGTATGGCAACAATATTATTTCTTAAAATAATTAAAACATTTAAGCGAACATTAAAATGTATCAAAAACACATAGATGGCATATCTTCAGTTCAAAGTATCAGAGTAGCACCCAGGTGTTCCTATCATATCTGATCAGACACTGGCAGGATGGAAATCGGGCCAGGTCCAAGATGTAAAAGTTAGGCGGCCCCTATTTGATAGCCTGGTGGAAGAGCTCCATCTTACAGGCCCTGTGGAATTGTAGTAGGTCCCGCAGGGCCTTGATGTTATCTGGGAGCTCGTTCCACCAGTAAGGGGCCGCCACAGAGAACGTCCTGGCCCTTGTAACTGCCAGGCGGGCCTCCTTCGGCCCTGGGATGGTCAGGCGGTTTTGGGATCTAGACCGAAGTGCTCTCTGGGGAATATATGGAGATATATAAGGGAATATCTCTAAATTGTAAATTATTTCATTACAGGCATAACATTGTTTTAATCTCTTAAAAACATCAAGATGTCCCTCCCATATCTTCTCCATTATCTTCTTATTCCTTTTCATTGGACACTGGGAAAACTCCTTTTGCAGCTGACTTTATGAGAAATTCCCTTTCCCACTCTGTCCTAAAAATATCCCAAGCTCCCAGTAATATCTCCTATTTTTCCTTCCTATCTCATGTCCATACTGTACCCATAGGTAGTGTATGATCTGATAACAGTATCTGGTCTTTTGAAGTCATCTTCCACCTTCTCCTGTTTCTTCTGGAACTTTCAAAATGGGAACTGCTGGGAAACAAAGAAGATTCTGAATGGCTGTGATCACATGCTCCTTTAGATAGGTGTGAATGCCTGATGAATCTAAAGGGGGTGATCAGACAGCAACATCTGAGAAGCATCCTACAGTTGTCAGCAACCTGTGCTGCTCCATCACATAAGCGAAATTAAAAGACACCAGGGAAAGTCCAGTGTTATCTGGTAAGGTGGGCCATGGGTGGACTTTCCCTTGTCTGATCACTCAAGCACACTCTCATACCATCAGGATGGTCTGTTCAGGCCATCCCAACTCCATGCCATGTTTCCCCCCTTCGCAGTATGTTGTGAAAGTCCTACAGAGTCAGTCATCAACAAGTGTCCTTAAACAGGAATGCTTTATTGAGAAAGGTTTGCTATGGTCGCCTACACTTCTTGTGTTAGTAATGGCTGGCACGACCCCAAGTAGGATAGTTATACAGAATTCAAAAGGGGTCTGGTGATGGCTTGTAACCAATCATACAATCGAATAAAAAGACACTCAAATACTGGCCCAAGGTTCCCAAGGGAAAAGTGGGAAGAACAAAAGGCAGACAAAAGAAACGTTACATAGGCAGGCACCAGCAGTCTTCCAAGGTCAGAATGGTGCAGGGAGCTATAAGCAAGCCATGAGAAGTATAACATAACATTCCATATTCCCAATGTCATAAGGGGCACACATCCCACCTCCCTGGCAGGAGATGGCAGCATTAGCTGACATATGCACATCATTGCATATTCCATAGGGGGCCCTCAGTGTGGATGTGCAACTCCTCAATTGCTAATTTATGCAATACAGCAAAAAAGACTCACCCACAAGTGATGGGCTGTGCCCACAGCTTCAATGGGCTGTGTGATCTCACAACTGCATGTCAAATTCCTCCAAAGGAAATAGCCTCTCTTCCGCTGCGTTTCAACTGGCACATGTGACCACAGCCATAGGTAGGAAAACAAAACATTGGAAGATGGGTAAAACCTATTTCTACACCACTGTTTCTTTGAGGAGGAAGACAAGCCCACAAATCACTGTTAATTATTCCACCACAAATAGCCACTGGTTTGGGGATAGAACTGGTTCTGGAGAAGGTGCAGCCATATACTGGATGCCTCTCCCATAGTAGATTTCTTAATTTAGTTGCACTGAAAAACATTCAATAGGGTGGAGGAAAAGAGAAGTTTTAGATTTGAATCGGTGGCAAAACGATAGGTGTGGCTACTTCACACCATTTTATTTATGTCATTTAATTCATCTTTCTCCTGTGGTAGACATGCTTACAAAGAGAATTTTAAAGAGTAATCAGAGACCAATAATTATAAAAATCACCACACACAATTTCCTACATATTACATTGTTACTATCACTTATTTTTGCCGTTACTTTCTTGGTGCCCTGTGCCAAAACTCCTTGAGAAATAGTGTTAGGCCTGCAGGGGCCAAATCAGACATAACAGTGGCAAGTGCATGTTTCACCTGTTACAAAAAGGTGTTGGAAGTGTAAAACAGAATTGTCCAGGAGATCATTTTTGTAGAGGTAACAGTGCTACATCATAACAGACTGGTCCAAGAAAATGCATTCTATTTACACTGATGTAATACAGTGGGCAGTGAAGACAGCTGGCAGAAAGAAAACAGATATATTTAAATGGGGTGTTGGAGGAGAGACTTATGGATACCATGGACTGCCAGAAACTCAAATCAATGGGTTCTAGAAATCAAGCCTGAACCCTCCCTAGAAGCTAAAATGATTAAACTGAGGCTATTGTGCTTTAGTCACATCACAAGAAGACAAGACTTACTGGAAAAGACAATAATGCTAGGAAAAGTTGGATGCTGTAGGAAAGATAGATTGACTCAATAGACATGAGATAGATTGACTCAATAAAGGCAGCTGTAGCTTTCAGTTTGCAAGACCCACACAAGTCTGTTCACAATAGAATGTGCTGAAAGTCATTATTTCATAGGGTTGCCTTAGATCAGAAGTGATTTTATGGCACATAACACACACACACACACACAAAATACCATGTTTTGCATTGTATGATATGTCATGTTTAAAACTTAACACTTGGTCAGATGACAGCTCTGTTTAAACATTTCTACAATTCCTAGTCCTACTTACTTTGCTTATTAGATGTATCATTCTATTTGTCACCCAGAATGGTCTAATATTTAATTGTTTAGGGGGATTTCAATAAGCAAGAGGGGATAACTTAGGATCAGCATCTTTGTATACTATGATTCTTCCCCAAGAGAGAGCTTAAATAAACTGGTGGGTGTTCAACTAGTAAGGATTTTATTGAAAATAAAGTAAGTAAATAAAGTAAATAAATAAAGTAAAGTAAAGGACAAAAATGGTAGGGACTTAACAGAAGCAGAAGAAATTAGGAAGAGATAGCAAGAATAGACAGAGAAACTATACAAGAAGGACCTCAAGATCCTTGACAACCACAATGGTGTAATCATTGACCTTGAGCCAGACATCCTGGAGTGTGAAGTCAAATGGGCCTTAGAAAGCCCATTGCTAACAACAAAGTTAGCGGAGGTGATGATATCCCAGTTGAGCTATTCAAAGTCTTAAAAGATAATGCTGTTAAAGCCACACTCAATATGCCAGTAAATTTGGAAAATGCAACAGTGGCCACAGGATTGGAAAAGGTCAGTTTACATTCCACTTCCAAAGAAGGGCAATGCCAAGGAATGTTCAAACTATCACACAATTGCACTCATTTCACATGCTAGCAAGGTCATGTTCAAGATCCTACAAGCTAGGCTTCAGCAGTATGTGGATAGAGAACTGCCAGAAGTATAAGCTGGGTTTCAAAGAGGTAGAGGAACTTGTCCCGACCAGGATGGCCAGGACTTTCTCCCCCCCCCCCCGCCACTGTCCCAGTGCCCAACTCACCCGAACAGAGGACGCTGTGGGCCGCGATGAGGGAGGGGCGGCTGAGACCGGCGCCACGTCGGAAGGAGGGAAAAGCGGCATTCTCACGGCGCTGCCCCTGAAGCCCGCCCGAAGCCCGGGTCAACAGCCGGGCCCCGTGCTGGCCCAGGGGCACAGGAGCCGAGGAAGAGCGAGCCCCCACCCCACCGCCGGGGGGCGAGGAGACAGCATTGGGCCACCGCCGGGTGGCGAAAGGGACAAGGAAATCCTGGGAGGAGCAGTGGAGGCAGGAGCCGCTGCATCAGGTCCTGGACGCTATGCTCGGCACGACAGGCCACACACCCGGAGAAGAGAGGGCATCTGCTGCTATAAAGGAGGGCAGGGCTAGAGACCGGGAGGGAGGGGTGGCCAAGGGGGAGTTCTGGGAAAAGGAGAGAGGGGAATAAAAGGAGAGGAGGCAAAAGGCTGAGGAGGAAGTGCCAGGACTGCCACGACAGGAGCGCTGAGAGAGAGCAAAGGCAACTAGTGGCACCCAGAGGCAGGAGGGCGACGTGGGTGACATTGAACCCCACCCCCTGCCATTTCTGAGGCCCTGCTCCTCCAACTTTTGACTCTCACCCTTCCTGGGGCCTCGCTTGCCCGGGAGGGACCATGACAACGGGGGGCCTGCCCCTGGGGGAGGAGGCAGAGCTTGACAGAACTAGAGATCAAATTGCCAACATTCTCTAGATTACGGAGACAGCAAGGGATTACCATAAAAACATCTACTTCTGTTTCTTTGACTATGCTAAACCCTTTGTGTGGATCACAACAAACTATGGCAAGTCCTTAAAGAGATGGGAGTACCAGACCACCTCACATGTCTCCTGAGAAATCTGTATAAGAGTCAAGAAGTGACAGTTAGAACTGGATATGAAACAATTGATTTGTTTAGCATAGGAAAGGGAGGACGACAAGGATGTATATTGTCCCCCTGCTTATTTAATTTATATGCAGAGTACATCATGAGAAATGCCAGCCTGGATGAATCACAAGCTGGAATTAAGATTGCTAGGGAAAACATCAACAACATCAGATATGCAGACGATACCACACTATGGGCAGAAAGTGAAGAGGACCTAAAGGGTGAAAGGAGAGCACAAAAGTTGGCTTGAAACTCAACATCAAGAAAACTAAGATTATGGCATCCAGCCCTATCACTCCTTGGCAAATAGAAGGGGAAGTCATGGAAGCAGTGACAGAAGGGGGCACTCACTGGAGAAGACCCTGATGCTGGGAAAGATTGAAGGTAAAATAAGGGGACAGCAAAGGATGATATGGTTGGACAGTGTTATCGATGCAATGAACATAAAATTAAGCAAACTCCAGAGCACAATGGAAGACAGGAGGGCCTGGTGTGATGTGGTCCATGGGGTCACGAAGAGTTGGACTCGACTGTGCGACTGAACAACAACACAAGTAATAATATGTCAAACATACACACAGACACACTGAAAAATCAGACACACTACTAAGACAGAGATAAAAGGGATGAACAGGAATAGAGAGGGTATTTCTGATGGGTGATATTTGCCAATACTGAAGCTTCAGATCTGCTGTAGAAGGCAACCGGCACTTGGTGTGAGGTTGGTGCATGCACACACACTCATGTACACACTGCAATTGGCAGTGTGCCTATATTTATACCCAGGGCCTTTTTTTTGTAGAAAAAGCCCAGCAGGAACTCATTAGCATAATAGGCCACACTCAACAGCAGAAACTTATTAGCATATTAGGCCACACCCCTGATAGCACAGCTCATTAGCATATTGGGCACGGGGCTGGGAAAGCACAGGGTGGGGGGGAAAGGCATTTTCAACCTGCCTGGGTTCCCTGCCTGGCCTTTTCCAGCTGCAACATGTCAGCTAGAGAAGGGAAGGCGGAGAGAGGCTTTTCCTTGTCAATTTCACTCTCAGTTGACTGGAGGGAAGTGAAATTGACAAGGAAATCTGGAGGGGCTCCCCAGAGGGAAAGATGACATTTTAACATGCCCCCTTTCCCTCTTGTGTGTAACGTGGGGAGGGCAGCGTGCTCTGTAGCCACATATGCCAGAGGTTTTGGATGTAGGCGTGGCCAACTCTGGAGCCAGCCGGAACTCCATTCCTGTGCGTTCCTGCCCCAAAATAGCCCTGTTAAACCCAAAAATGATACCAGAGGGTATGGTGATGTGGTTACATCAAAGGAACAATAGTGTTGATATGTTTACAGGAAGGTTCCCAGAGACCTGGACAAATGGTTAATAGCTCTCCCAGAGGGGGATCAAAAGATTTGGCAGAGCTTGATTGCTTTCCCAGAACTGATAATTTCTGTGGATGCCTCTTGATATGCCGGATGAAGAGGAGCTTCCAGGTGTCGCAAATATACTAAGTAGGTGAACGAAAGAAACAAGATGGGGATTATCATGATTATGTTTTCCTGAGACCTCAGTGTTGTAAAATATACATTACTTTAGGATGGGTGAGAACTATTATCAAGTCACCCTCCTTTGTTGAACTTCCAGATACTTTTTCTGTTAGCACTGCCATGCGCTGTCAGTTAGCACTGTCATAAGCTTCTGTTGCCTGGTATTTTGCTGAGTTTGTATCATGTATCAATGCCTAAGGTTTTCTTGCCTATCCTGATAGTCTATTTAACCTTGCCTTGGTTTTGAATCCTACTTTGACTCCTCTAGGTCCCGGATGGGAGATAGCATCAGTGGACTGACCCCCACCTCTGGAATGCTCGCTTTGCTTGCTTTGCACATGCCTATTGCTCACTAGCTTTTTTTCATCTCTTATCTCTCGTTCACCTTTCCCTAGCTCACGGCCTTGAGCTGAAAGCCTCCCATTATGTGTTATATTATTCACAGGTGTTCAGTGTTCTTCTGCTTGTTTTTCCTTGGGAACCTCCGCCCCTCAAATCCGAACAGTGTCTTTTCCTGAGAACTTAATTTGCCGCGCTTTCCTTGGGAACCACGGACCAGTATATTTGGGCGCCAATAATTCTCCCAAATGATTGGTGGGTGTCAAGGGGGGGGGGGCGTCTTTCATATCAAGTATAATTGTAATTGTATTCCTATGCTTGGGCATTACTAACAGAAGAAGTGTATTTGACCAACAAGATCTTTTCTGCAAATAAAGAACTTTCTGTTTAAGGAGACCTGTTGGGGATTACATCTATTGGCACAATCTCACAGCTGTGCCTGCCATGCATTCTTCGTCTTAGGCAAAGCTTATGAGATAGATTTAACTTCTATCTGAAATGATTTTTATATGAAGGGTAGACGGCATTACTTCCTATTGGAAAACCAATTGCCCCTCTGTGAGATGGCACTGATGGGTAGCATACTGATTTCATTGATTTACACTATGGTCAGAAGGCAGACTATAAACATTGCTATTGGTACTCCTGAACCATCCTCTATTTTTTCCTTTATTTCCTTTGGTTTATAGCTCCAAGCACTTCCCCCGTTTCTTTTTTTTTAAAGACTTTATTTATAATTTTTTTTTCAAAGCATAACATAACACAACAATCAATCACCTATATAGCCGTAGAATTACAGAAATGTAGAAATGTCGTTTAAACCTTACAAAAGGATCAACCTGTATATAAACCAGATTTTCAATACAGTCTAAGATGTCTTAAAAGTATATAAGTTCCTGGTAATGATGATTATTAGGAATAAAGTTTCCCTCTGAAAGATACGAAACCATTGGAAACCATGTTGCTTGAAATTTGCTTAAAGAGCTACCCGAGCGAAGTGCTGTGTTCTGTCATGCAATTTTCCCTAACAAAAAAATGTTCTAGAAATTTATTCTTCCAGGCATCCAGTGAGAGGGCTTTTTTGTCATTCCATTTTTGTGCAATGGTAAAAACTGTCAGAATCTGCCGATTCAGACAAGGATTTTTGGGATCTCATGCTATATATTATAACCTGTTCCTGTACCCACTTTGTAATCATGCCTATTGCTATTAGTTGTTCCTATACCCACTATGTAATCATGCCGATTGCCATTTGCTTGACCATTGTGAATGTATACTATGTGACCCCAGGTTTATGGCTTTGACCAGGCCTGGTCTATGTATCTGTTTGCCCGGGAGAATGACAACTTCAAAGCATGGGAACAATGGGCCTCTCACACTCCTGCCTCCGCATTCCATTCATCCCGGCTGGGAAGACAGGGGAGGACAGGGACCGTTTCTTATCAACGTGCGAAAGCCTTGGGGAAGGCATTTGTTATGTGAATATGGTTACATCTGAGGGGTCTGGTTTGGGAAGGGAAATTTACTGCTTCACACCTAGCTTTCTTTCCTGTGGGAAGCAAACGGCCAGAGAACCTTTTGCCTGCCGTTTTTCCCCCTTGTTGATTGGTTACCTATGGGCAATTCAAATTGTGCTGGAGAGTATATTAGACCTGCTTCTATTGTATGCGTTATCTCTGACAATAATCCGAGGACCTGTACCAATGTAGAAATTGGAAATAAAGAACTGTGTTTCATCAACAAAGATCTGATCCTTGACTACTTTGAGCAGAAGCCTCACAAAAACTTGGTTTCCCCCAGGTATGAAGGCACTGGCTCCAATAGATTGGAGGAAAGCAGGAATATCTTGACTGCTTGATTTAACAAAAAAAGCTCTTCCTCCATCTCTGATTCACAGTATTGAAGCGGTTAGAGTAAGATACCCTACATCCCTCCTTTGTATGTGAATGGAAGGATATGAGAGCATCTGTAGGAATATGAAAAACTCTAGGTACATTGTATTTCCTGGGAAGAATCAGGAATTAGGCAAGGACAACACCCACTTCCTCCTTCTCTTCAGTTGGCTCTGAGGAGAGTGAGAAAAGCCACAGAGTGAGAAAGCTCTGTAAAGTTCTTCACTCAAATAAAGCTTAAAGTTTGTTCAACAACATAGAGTGTTTTTTATGAAGCTGGTACAAACGAATTTTTGAAACAGCCCCTAATACATCCAGTTTAGCCTTTATTGAAACTGTTTTGGCTTCCCTTTATTTCCTCAGATATTTCTCCATCAGGTGAATCCCTAACTTTGCTTCACATACCTCTTCCGATGAAATGTGAGTCATGGCCTTACCTGTGACTTAGGTGTGAAGAAAAACATTTTGTAGTTGGGTTTTTTCCCCCTTGTATGATAACCTATGTCGTATGCTGTACTTGTCGATTTAACAAGTACTTACTTACTAATATATGTAGAAGCAGTGTAAACAGAGCACTAATTTTTCACCTGTTTATAGAGCAGTGGGAAACATTGAATGGCAACTGGCAAGACTCCAGGATGCTAAAACTAAGCAATCAATACTAGAAACAAACGGACATGGTGGGGGGGGGGGGGAACAGCAGAACACAAACAGATGACTGGAGATCTCTAATGACTGTAATGTAAGTGTCTAGTGCCCTTTTGTTTTTGAAGTTTTTAAAAAGATAATAATATGCAACAATACAGATTTCTTTTTTATCAGTAGTTGTGAAAACTGGGGCCGAAGACAAACTGGAATTCTGTCGCGCCTCCGTGGCGCGGCAGAATCAGGCGGTGGAATTTCCCCCGCCCCGCGGCATTCCCACACCACCGGAAGGAAGCTGCCCACAGCGTTTAGACTGCGGGCAGCTTCCTGCAGTGGTGGGCGGACACCCCTGCCCACGCGCATTCACACCCGCTCTGGTGGGTGGAACGTGTGTGCGGGGCGCACAGCACCAGCCGAGCACCACTTTAAAGTGGTGCTCGGCTGGTGAGGAAGGAGCGCGGCGCCGGACATGATGTGTCTGGGCCGCCTCCTGGGGGCAGATGCGGCCATCTGAATGGCCGCTCTGCCTCCACTTCTGAAGCGGAGGCAGAGCGGCCGAGACGGCCAATCTGTCTTCAGCCTTAGTTTAAAAAATAAGGTTCATTTACATTCACTGTGCTTACCCAAAATGGAGATATTGTGAATAAAATCTGTTTTACCCTGTTGGACACCCCTGTTCAGCTTCTCCTCTTTTCCAACCTAACCCCCCCATCAGCTTTGATAAAACGAATCGTTGACATTTCCTGATTTGTTCGGATATTGAATCTGCAGTATTCTTTTAGTCATACGCAGAATCTTTCCATCCGACCTAACTGTGTCCTTATCCTTCGTATCTAATTCATAATGTTTCAGTTAAAGATTTGGAGTGATCTTCATCATTGGTGAGAGCCAGTGTGACATAATGTTTAGAATGCTAGAATAGGACTGGGGAAACCTGAGTTCAGACCTCTGCTCAGCCATGGAGCTTGCTAACATTGAGTCAATCATTCTCCCTCAGACTAATCTATCTCACAAAGAGGTTGTGTGGATAAAATGGAGGAGATGACAGCCTTGTATATTGCCCTGAGCTCCTTGTTGAAGCCCGCAAACACAGTTCCACAGCTGAAAGGGACTATCAGTACTAGCTCTTTTACATTGTTCCAGCTTTTAATGCAATACGTCGACTGAATATAAACTGAAATGGGACAACTGAAAGTCCTTGTTGAAGAGAAGCAAGCCCTTCTATATAATTATGTCATAGTTGCCTCCTTTCAGAGCAAAATCTGGTCTTGATGTAGGGAAGGTGGAAAGAGAAAGAAAGACATTTAATGTCAGGAAGGTCCATTTTTCTAATGAACCCTGATTTTTAATATCTACTAATGATAAATCCACTAACATGGCCATGCTGCAGGTTACATATTATATTGAATAGATTTATAAAAAGCAAGGGTTTTTTTTGTTGTCAATGCCCCCTGCTTCACTGTAGAATACTTTACCTCGGGACACTCATTTGGCTCTTCCAGTGAAATCCAAAATCACACTAAACACCTTTATTTTTCAGTGTGCCTTTGTTAATTATGGGTTTTTAATTTACTGTGTTCCTGTTTGTTAGCCTTGTATTTTATTTAGCTCTTTAAAAACCTTATTGTTTTGGTTTTTAGTTTTGTTCATCACTGTGTGCACTTGCATTGAAAAGCAGTAGATAAATTATTAAGGAAATAAACATGACTTGACCACGGTGTTACCAGCATGTTCAAGAAAAGGAGACAGGAAAGAACAGGTTTTACTTGAAGTCTCTATGAGTCAAATCCTGGGATCTTGCCTAATGCAAAAGTGTTACAAAAACCGTCAAACAGGTTTTGCAACATCACTAGATAGGTATCTGGAGTTTCTTTTAACATCACAAAAACTGTTGACATGCCTAGAGGAGAGGATCTAATAGATAGAAATGGGTCAATAACAGTGCACAATTTAAGCAGGACTGTGGCTGAGGACAGACTGGCAGTCTCCGCTGCTCTGCCTCCGTTTCAAAAGCAGAGGCAGAGCAGCAGTTCAGACGGCCACATCTGCCCAGAGGAGGTGGCCCGGACGCATCGCGTCCGGCGCTGTGCTCCTCCCGCAGCAGCCGAGCACCACTTCAAAGTGGTGCTCGGCTGCTGCGGTGCGCATTCCACCCACCGGAGCAGGTGTAAACGCACGTGGGGAGGAGCCGCGCGGCATCTGCCCACCGCCGTAGGAAGTCGCCTGCAGTCTGAACGCTGTGGACGGCTTTCTTCCGGCGGCGTGCAAATGCCGCGCCGCAGGAGAAATTCCCCCCGCCCTAGTCTGCCACGCCGCGGAGGTGCGGCAGACTTTAAGTCTGTCCACGGCCTGTTTCTGTAGCATGCTGGGATGATCTTGACTCCTCCATTGCTGTGCTACATAGCCATTCAGTCTATTTTTCAAGGATTGCTCCATTCCACCTAAATGAATGAACATAATTGGTGTTATACAGAGTTGCATTAAATAAAGAGAAGATACAGTTAACCTAAAGTTTGAAAAACAAACAAACAAACAAAAAACACCAACACATACCGGAAAAAAAACAATTGTTGACCAGGAAAGCAACTGGGAATGCAAGAGACAGCCAAGAGTTAAACTCAAATGCTTTATTACATAACTATCTTATTACTGTTGATGGAACTCAAATTGCTCAGCGCATTGTATCTCATTATATTTTGCCTACTTTTAGTGCAGCAGAAACTGCAGTTTCAATTAACGGGACCCACTGCCAACAGTGCAATTTGACTTGAAAAACTAATAGTTTATGTGACTTTGCACTCAGGTAACTACAGAAGATCATGACAAGCCTGACAGTCTGGAGAGGGCGACATGAATGGATAAACCTTGTACCAGTTTCCATTTATGTTACAGGCTTTGACACAGAAATGGATTAATGTTGTGCTATTTTCTGTCCTCATTAAGTTCTTTGTCAAAAAAATGAGGCATCAGAATTTTAATGGCTTGCCATTTTTAATGCTTAATGTGCTCTGTGGTCTCTTGCGAAATGTTGCTCCACTTTACCTTTTTCCTGAGTATTTCTGCAATTTGACTGCCCGTTTGACTTTCAGTAGGGAACTCGTTGTAACTGTCTGGTGGCAGCGCTTCTTGATGAGAATGTAGAGTGTTGACAAGAGTGAAAAATTATTTTTTTTAAATTATATTTTCTTATTACAGTTATCAGTCAGGCTTCCTCCAAGAAGCTATATGTGAGAATAGGGGTTCCACTTTTACCCTCACAACAATCCTTTGAAGTAGGCTAGGTGTCAGATCCCCAGTTAAGACACTCTCCACGGCTTCTTTATTGAAAGGCTTTATTAGAGATATGTTTACTTGAGAACTGCTTCTTTGTTAGGAATAAAGAAAGTGTGCAAAACCCCAAAAGTTATAGGTAAGGTTCAATATGCCGCCCATGTCACATTCTTACATCAGCACTCTGCCCTGGCATTACTATGACAACCGTGACAGATATATATATATCAACTATCTTTATTCATTTTTCATAAGTAAATAGATTATCGTAACAGCATAAAAAATACATTGCATAAATTCATAAACAATTCAGCTACAATGATAAAACGAAGATATATCAACTTCAATAAAGTTTGCAATAATCAAAAAGAACTGTGACTTGAATGCCAAATTAGGTCAAGTCAGAATTAGAAGGTAGTTGCTTTTATGAGATGCGTCATATGTGGAGGTTGTTGCGTGTTATGATTTGGGTGATGTGATAGTTAGCTGTAGACAACCACGACAGATATACGGTGTCTTATCTATGGTAGCTGTGTGAAAGCTTCTCCAAGGCTAATCTCACGAGAAAGCCAAGGGGCACATTTTAGAGGAAAAGCATGACTACAAGAGCAGGCACTCACACCCACATGCATTCTCCTCAGGAATTCCCTCCCCCCAAAGCATGGCAAGGTGAACAGCGAACTAAGATGGCAAAGAATAAAGAACCACAGTAATACAGAGAACTGAGAACCTTGACACTAGGTAGATAGGGAGTTAGATCCCACCATTTTTTTCCCACTTTATCTTGCCCAATTCTCCTTCTATTACAGCTCCGCACCACACAGATTTTGTTCATGCAGTTCTCATTATCTGCAACAGAGCCTTGGTGGTGATCAAAGGGGACCTCCTCCTCCCTTTTCACCAGCTGAAAAGCTACTGGGATCCATTCCAGTGTGTGACTGCTTCTTGATGCTGCTTTTGGTATTTTTGGTGTTATTCTCTAAGGCTATGAACTAATTCAATAAAGTTTATGTATGTATGTGACTGCTTCAAGGTTGCCTCCTGTAGAATATACTTTATTGTCATTGTACATAGTACAATGAAATTAAAAAGTGCCATCATTCAGTGACTCGCAACATATACACATGCACACTCACACAGACATTCACAACTGCTTCTCCCTTTTACATAGCAACCAAACCACTGTTTCCTCCAGATTTCAGTCTCATGCAGCATTCAGGGCAATAATAGCTCTCGAGTAAAAACTGTTTTTTAGTCTATTTGTCCTTGTTTTGATTGTCCTATATCTTCTGCCCGAAGGCAGCAGTTCAAACAAGGAATATGCAGGATGTGATAAATCCTGTAGGATGTTCTTCACTTTTTTCAGACATCGAGAACTGTACAGTTCCTCCAAAAGTGGGAGAGGACAGCCAATTATCTTCTGGGCTGTGGTGATGACTCTCTGGAGTGCTTTCCTATCTGCGACCGTACAACTAGCAAACCAGGCGCAGATACAGTATATTAAAATGCTCTCTATTGAGCAACGATAGAAAGACATCAGTATTTTCTCATTCAAGTTATTTTTCTTTAAAAGTCTGAGAAAATAAAGCCTCTGCTGGGCCTTCTTCACCAGAGCAGTGGTGTTTGCATTCCAGGTCAGATTTTGTTCAATAGTCACTCCCAAAAACTTGAAAGTAGCCACCCTTTCCACATATTCTCCGCCAATAAACAGTGGCTTAATGTCCGTTTTGTTCCTCCTGTAGTCCACCACCAATTCCTTGGTCTTGGTGGTATTGAGAATCAGATTATTTTCCCTACACCACACACAAAGCCGTTCCACCTCATCCCGATAAGCAGACTCATCATTCCCAGAAATGAGCCCCACCACAGTGGTGTCATCAGCAAACTTGATGATAGTATTGCTGGGGTGAGTGGGGGTACAGTCCTGTGTATAGAGGGTATAGAGCAGGGGACTCAACACACAGCCTTGTGGGGAGCCGGTGTTAAGGGTAAGGGCTGTGGACATATGAGACCCTGCTCTAACCCTCTGAGGGCGGGCTGTCAGGAAGTCCAAAATCCAGGAACATATAGAGCTGGAAAGTCCAAGGCCCTCCAATTTGGGCACTAATCTATGTGGGAGAATGGTATTGAAGGCAGAACTAAAATCCACAAACAACAGCCTCACATAACTCTCCGGTTGCTCCAGATGTGACAGAGCAGTATGGAGAGTGGTAATGATAGCATCCTCTGTGGATCTATTTGCCTTATATGCAAACTGATGACTATCCAGTGTGGATGGAAGGCATGAAACAATATGACTCCGTACCAATTTCTCAAAACACTTCATCACAACTGGAGTGAGTGCAACTGGTCTATAATTCTTTAAGCTACTAACTGTGGATTTTTTGGACAGGGGAACAATAATTGAGGACTTTAGGCAAGATGGAACAATAGACTGGTGTAAGGACCGGTTGAAGATCTTAGTGAGAACCCCCGCCAACTGGTCTGCACATTCTTTCAACACCCATCCAGTAATGCCATCAGGTCCAGCTGCCTTCCTCGGATTCACAGACCTCAGCGTACGCCTCACCTCATGCTCTTCCACCCTGAGGGAGGGGCCACCATGGACTGATGGCTGTAATGTTGCTGTCCCCGGTGACTCCACTTCAAAACGGGCAAAGAAGAGGTTAAGCTCCTCCGCCAATGAAGGATCTCCATCCACGGCAGCAAAAGTTGGTTTGTAATTAGTTATATTCTGTAGCACCCAGTATCCCAACTTTTCAAGGAATCTGGGATAGAATAATGAGCAGTTCTATCTGGGATAGAATAATGAGCAGTTCTATCCAATGCTCCCTCTAAGCTGTGGAGTCTCATGAGCAAAAAATTCTACTTTGTGAGCTACTGGCATTGAAGTTGTGAGCAAGCGATTTGACTTTGCTCTGGAGCCATCCTTCCTGAGCTAAGACAAAAATGTGTGAGCTGGAAGCTAAAAAACTGTGAGCTAGCTCACACTAATTTCCTTCTGCACACTAACCTGATGTGAGAAGAGCAGGTTGAACATCTTCAGATCCATTGGATCTGCATATGTGCCAGCATGATACATGGCACTGACTATGCAGGCACAAAAGGTCATTTAGGGTGTATCTGCAGATCACTGGTATCATCGTGCCATCAGTCATTCACAGCAGAATTGTCTTGTTCACAAAGGAAGAAGAAGAAGAAGAGAAGAAGAAGAGATTGGATTTATACCCCGCTCTTCACTTGTAGTCTCAGAGCGGCTTACAAACTCCTTTCCCCTCCCCTCCCCACAACAGACACCCTGTGAGGTAGATGGGGCTGAGAGAGCTCTGAGACAACTGTCCTTGAGAGAACAGCTGGTACAGAGCTATGGCTTGCCCAAGGTCATCCAGCCAGGTGCAAGTGGAGGAGTGGGGAATCAAACCCGGTTCTCCCAGATTAGAGTCCGTGCACTTAACCACTACACCAAACTGGCTCTCCAAAGGAGAATCCAGTTGAAAATTATTACTATAGGCTGCAATCATACATACAATTAGACCCAATATAGGCGGGAATGCCAGGCAGATTTAAAGGGAGAGATCAGACAGCAACATTTGGGAAGCATCCCACAGCCATCAGCAACCCATTCTGCTCCACCGCAGATGCAGAGTTAAAAGACACCAGGGAAAATCCAGTAGTAAACAGGTTGCAATGGGCTACAAATGGACTTTCCCCTGTCTGATCGCTCCAGCGTGCTCTCATGCCATCAAGATGGTTTGATGGTTTGATCAGGCCATCCTGACTCCATGCCCTTCTCAGTATGCACATCAGTGGAGCAGAGAACAGCTGGTGCTGGGGAATGGGCAACTACCTGGACACACTGGCTGGCAGACTGGAGCAGCAGACAGAGAGTGGTTGGCAGGTGGGAACTATCTCAGCAGTATTGGGCACAGCATATTTGAGTGGGTGAGCACTGAGCACAGTTCTGGAGTAGCCACTGACAATAGCTACTGGAGTAACTACTGGGGGCAGCAGGAGGAAGCAACAGACTGAAGCATGACAGAGACAATGGCCAACCAACCACCCTCTGTGCCCTGTACTGTGGATTGGAGTTTACCATTCTCTCAGATCCAACTTTCCCAGTCTCAACTTCCTTGACTTTGTTCACATTTCATATTACTGGCAGATTCTCCCCAAAAAACTTCAGAATTTGATTCTGTTATGGCAAAACACATTAAAATCTCTCTCTCTCTCTCAAATACTGATCTCTCACTTCCAATGATTGGTTGGGATGCACAAGACTCTCAGCCATACCTCTGTCCACCGAGTCCTATGCTCCATTCCACAGAGGGGCAGAGGGAAATACCCCCTTCATTGATTTAGAGCCAGTTGGGTGTTGTGTTTAGGAGCATGGACTCTAATCTGGGAGAACTGGGATTGATTTCCCACTCCTCCACATGCAGATGCTGGTGTGACCTTAGGTCAGTCAATGATTTTTTCAGAGCTGTTTTCTCACAAGCAGTTCTTCGAAGAGCTCTCAGCCCCACCTACCTCACAGGTTGTCTGCTGTGGGGTGGGGAAGGGAAAGGAGATTGTAAGCCACTCTGAGACTCCTTTGAGTAGTGAAGGGTGGGGTATAAATCTAATTGTTTCTCTTCAACACCCAGGCCAAGACCCTGGACCTAGAAGCTCCATGCACCCCCCACTCTCTGATTGGTCAGCTGCACTGCTCAGTGTTCTGAGGTAAAAACATTTACAGGAGACTACAGAGAGCTAATGACAGTTGAGGAAATCAGAAATGGCCTAGCTCCTGTAAATTGCAGCAATGCTGCTGGCCCTGCCTCCCTGATGGCTTCAAACATGCTCCCTCTACAGCAGGCAGCTGTTTGTCAGGTGCAGCCAGCAGGTGCAGGGTTCTTAAAGCCATCAGGGAGCCCATCCCAGCAGTAACACCTTAGCAATCCTGCCAGCCCAGCCTCCACAATGGCTTGCAATACCCCTCCTTTTCCTATACTGGACAGGCAGCTGCGTACAGCTGTTGAGGAGGTTTGCTCAGCAAGATTGCCTTAGGACTTCTGCTGGCCCAGTCTTCTCGATGCCTTTAAACACACTTCCCCAACACCAGACAGGCGAGTGTCTGTCAGGTATAGGAGTAGGGCCAGGGTACTTTAATCCATCAGGGAGGCCACCCGAGCAGAAGCACCTTAGCAATGCTGCTGGACCAGCCTTCCCAGTGGCTTTAGATACACTCCCACCTACCCTCCTCCACCTGACAGGTGGTTGTCTGTCAGGTTCAGGGGAAGGGACAGAGTGTTGAAAGCCATTGGGGAGGGTGCCCAAGCAGCATTGCCTTAGCAATCTTGCTGGCCCAGCCTCCCTGATGCCTTCAGACATGCTACCTCTCCTACACCTGACAGACAACTGTCTGTCAAGAGTTGGAAGGGGTGCAGAGTCCTTAAAGTCATTGGGGAAGCTTGCTCAGGAGGATTGCTTTAGCACTGCTGCTGGCCCAGTCTCCCCAATGACTTTAAACACAACCCCCCCCCCTTATACCAGACAGGTCGGTGTTTGTCAGGCGTAAGAGCAGGGCCAGGGTACTTTAATCCATCAGGGAGGCCGCCCCAGCAGGATCACCTTAGCAATGCTGCTGGCCCAGCCTCTCCAATGGTTTTAATCACACTCCCACCCACTATGGAAATATACCTCAAATTTGAAGAAAAATGGTTTTCTGTATTAGGTTTTTTAACTTCTCACAATGTGGGTTCTAGAAAATTGATTCAGATGAAATTGCTTCATATTTGATTGCTTGGATGTTGTTTTGAATATGTAGTTATGTACCACTTGTTAAATGGAAACATTTTTGTAAGAAAAAGTATGCTCTGCACCCCTCCCCCCACAAAAATTCAATGCCTAGGCCAAACCCCTGCTCCAAGAAACCCAAAGTAAGGGGAGTGCATTCCTACCATGATGTCAGCCCCACTATGAAGAGATTTCTGAGGGTATAAAGGGGCAAAATTTGTCCCCCCAATGTTTTTCCATGTGTCTGGCAGGCTGCTGCCTCCTTGACCCCCCCCGGGGGGGGGGGGCTAGTGAAGCCTGAGTGCCAGTATATCCCCCCACATGCAAAAACAAAACTGAAACTTTTTTCTTTTCTTGTGACAACAGCACCTCCTAAAGGAAGAAATGCATCTTGTTCTTGCATTGGAGAGTTCAGTTTGTAACCTAGGACTTTCTTGTTCTCCGTGCACAGAAATCAGATTTATCTGATAACATACATATTTTTTAGAAATGATTTGGAAAAATATTTGAGCACCTTGTCTTAAAATATTTTATTCATCATGTTAAAATAAAACGTTCCATAATTTAAAAAAAACTTTCCTTTTTTCAGTGTTTCCAATTTTTGGGGGAAAAAAACAAGGTTTTAGGGAAAAAACTGGGAAAAACTGGGGGTTTTTTTCAAATTTTTCCAGGGTTTCTTCCAAGCCTTCACATCTCTAGTCTTACCCTGATGCCAGTGGTGGGTCCCAGTCCTTCTCTGGGATCTCTTCGTGGTAATGCACTCAGTGCAATTATGTCACCTGGAAGTTACGTCATCACACATGGCATGTTGCAGGGGACACTCTACCATTTAAGGAAAAAACTCTATGGTTTTTTCCTTAAACAATTGACCCTTCCCCCCCCCCCCAACATGCCCTGCACAATGGCATCACCTCTGAGTGTTTTGGGGGTAGGGTTCTCCCTGCCAGCCGAATCCAGACTGGCAGATTTGGGGGCCCAAAAGTGGGCAAACCCCTGCACTTGTCGAGGGAATGGCAGCCCTACCTTGACATAACTTTCAGGCCAGACAGAGTTCACCTCTCAGACTGGGAGCAGGACTTGTGGCTGCATGGACTATGGGGCAGTCTTCGGGAGTGGTTGCAGCTGTGGTAGGTATGCTGGGATCACACCAACTTCTAGTGGTGGTTTTGGCATTGGGATGGATCCATTTGGGGGAAGATTGGGCCTGCATGCCCATCATCCCAGTGGGAAGTCTTCATAAGGGACCTTGGGGCAGAGGATTATGAAGGCATGTCCAGCTTGGGGGCTGCCGGGCTCTCCTCACCCCTGGGTGGCAGGAGAACACACAGTGACCTGCTCTCAGATGTTCCTGTCTGGGTGCCATCCCAGGGTCTTCCCTCAGCAGGCAGGCTGAGGGAAGGGGTTTTCCCATCAGGTGGCAGGCAGTTATTTGATGCTTGGATTCACCTCACAGTGTCAAGCCAAACCTCTACATCTGTAATCAATAAAGTTGTGGCCTGTTTTTCACTCTACACAGTGTATGGCTTCCTTTCTTGGGCCTGGCTTCCAGCCACCCATTCACTCTTGGGGCAGCAAAACACATCACAAAAAGAGTAACAATGCAAGAATGAGCTGCAATATTGATTTTTGGAGTGTTTTATCAAAGGTGATATGCATGCTATTAATGTTGCTTGTGGGAAGGGGATACAAGTAAAGAGAAGAAATTGAAAGCTGTTACAAATTGTACAAGCACTGTTCTCTACACAAAATCCAGAAGCAAAATAAAGATAATGATGGAGGGATTTCAGTACATCCATTTCATTTTGGAAACCAGATCGGATAATATGAACCATTCCCCCTTCAAAAAATGGGGGGAAATTCAGATGAGGAGTATTTTCAAAACATCCCTTAATAGAAAGTACAGCTGATACACAAACTCCATTTTCCTCATTCCTGTTTAAAGCCCAAATTGAAATTTTCACATCTGCTCCCTTGAGTTATGCAATCTGGTTTCATGCACATAGGTCAATTGAACTGGGTAGGCAAGAGACCGCTCTATGAAAGAAAGAATATTGTATCCAGATATGAGCCATGGGGAAGCATATGCATTTCCACACACAAAATCTTTTTTTCTTCTTTCTTTCTGGATAGGCTTGCCTTCTGTAGCACTTGTACTTGCCCAGATCACTGTATGTGTGCTTAAATATGCAAACATACAATTGATTTTCTGCTGATCTTATTTGCTCAAGACTTCCCCTTTCTGGTTTCCATAGTAGCTGAAAAAAAACACATTTATGCTGACTCTCCAGCATAGGTGTTTTTAATATTCTTAACATTTTGTGCCTTTGATCCTTTCAATTTCCTTTTCAACAGAGTTTTGATTTGGCTGTACTTGTTTTTCCTGAAGGTTACAGAGTCTGGGATTTGTTCTGGAAATTTGTTGTAGAATCATAAGAGTTTACGATACAATTGGATATTGCAATTTATAAGCTGGCAGAATGTTTGTAAAGAAACTAAGAGAAGATGTGTCTCCAAATATGGATCCCCGAACCAGATCACCACTTCTATAGACATTCATGTGCACCTGCATCTACCCACTCCAAGGATGGCCAGCATTTGAATAGGCCCCTCTATTTGGTGATAATCATGTTCATTTCCAGAGCTATTTTTGGGCAGGAACATACAGGAACGGAGTTCCGGCTGGCTCCTGAGTTGGCCACACCCAGCAGGAACTCATTAGCATAATAGGCCACACCCAACAGCAGAAACTCATTAGGACTGGCTACATTAGGGGTATGTGGCCAAACATGCAAATTAATTCCTGCTACAAAAAGAGCCCTGGGTTTTGACAACAAACAAGGTAAACAGAATAAGAAGCAAAAGGTGGGTGTGGCTGGATGACCACTCTTCTGGTAACATGGGGGTGAGGCCTAATATGC
Organism: Lepidodactylus listeri; assembly: GCA_029233225.1. Taxonomy (NCBI): domain Eukaryota; kingdom Metazoa; phylum Chordata; class Lepidosauria; order Squamata; family Gekkonidae; genus Lepidodactylus; species Lepidodactylus listeri. The sequence continues at coordinate 51,221,283 of JARCFY010000016.1, read as the reverse complement.
TAATAAACTGTGCTATCAGTGGTGTGGCCTAATATGCTAATGCGTTTCTGCTGTTGGGTGTGGCCTATTATGCTAATGAGTTTCTGCTGGGTTTTTGCTACAAAAAAAGGCCCTGTTCATTTCCATACTGCAAAAGTCTTTTCCAGGCTGACAGTTGCCACATTTCAAATCACAAGAGCAAGCTAGGATGTGGTTTTGTGATTGTTTTGGTCACTTGGCAGTCCTACCACCACCACAAGTAAACACTCACAATGATGAACAAATACTGCAGAATAAAAATAACTAGGTTTAAATCAAACCATTCAGAAGTAGCTTTTAAACACAGCCATATGATTTTTCAGGTGCCACTGACAATTGCTAGCAAGTCCCAGATGTTTAGGTAGTTTCTGGGCAGCTGTGTGTGCTATGTAATGGGGAGGTAATGGTCAGGATCTACAGGTCCCCCCGCCGCCGCCCAGTCTGTCATTGACTTTGCCATTAGAATAATAACCTTTGGGAAATACGCTTTATTTCACAGATTTAAGAAGCCAAAGATGATTAAAAGTGCCAGATCTTTACTTCTAGTTTGATGGTTAAAATATTGCTCATTATTTCCCCCCTTCACAAACACTTCTGTGTCTCCATGCACAGAAAACATCTGCTTCCAAAGAATCACCGACTGTTGCTGCTCAGAGCAAATTAATTGTAATTATGTAGTCCAGCGTTAATGTACTCCTTAGGATGGCTCATTCTGTGCGGTTTGTCACAAAACATAATCCTAACATAAAACCTTATTCTCTGCTAGCTAGTATTTCATTTTGCCCTTTTATTGGTAGATGTCAAGTCCCAAACTGGAGAAGATTTGAGATTTTATAACCAGAGGTAAAAAGCAAATGTTGCAAAGGCAATAAAAATAAAATAAATCTTAATAAGTATTTGCCATGTGTTGTATAATGGATCATTTTTTCAATACAAGAAAAGAACAAGGGAACCATTAGACCCAAGAATGACAAATAAAATTCACCTTAACAGATGCAGATTTCCTTTAATGTTGTATGTGAGGATAATAAAGATGCCTTGTAAAATATTAAAGAGCCAAAGTGTACGGTGGATGGTTGATAACATTCTGAAACTTGTAATTCATTAGATCAGCTGAGTCTCTTAACTTTGCCACAGTTTCTTTTTATTCAAAATAATAAAATCTGGAGCTGAAATGACAACAGAGTTTATATAGTATTTCCTCCTTTATGGATAGATCTAATTATTATAGGTCTCATTAATTGAGACCATTAAATAACAAAATGATTAGTATTATTATCATTGTTATAGTTATGGAGACTCTCTAGAGGGAAATTTTTTGATTACATCATCTTGCCTTTTAACTGGCAAGGACGAAAAAAATGGTTGTGTCATTTATTCTTGATAATGTGAACTAATTCTTTAAGGCTGAAATATTGTTGACTCTTCTTTGGGTTTCTTTTCTACAGTTCATTTGCTCATGCAGGCAAATACTGATGGAGAAGGACCCCAGTGATATATTGCCTCCAAGGGCTGTATGCTGAGATTTATTCAGTATTCAGTGTTTTTTCTTCAACTTTTTGCATTAGCTGGAATTCTCCTGAGCTCTTTGAAATAATAGCCATATGAGAACCACACCATGATGTAGACACATCACTGCAATCAATGACTGAGGGGACTCTTGTTTTGAAGGGCCCTTAGGAGGAGGTCTGGTTTCATAGAAACCAGTCATTTATCTAAGGATGAGATCACACACACAATTTACCCCGACATAGGCGCAGATGCCGAGCAGATTAAAGGTGTGCAATCAGATGCCAACATCTGGCAAGCACCCCGCAGCCGTCGCCAACCCGTTTTGCTCTGCTGCATACAAGAGTAAAAAAACACCTCAGAAAGTCCAGTAGCAAACGGGTTGCTACGGGCCACAGATGGACTTTCCTGCATCTGATCACACCAACATGCTCCCATGGCATCAAGATAGTCTGATCAGGCTATCCCAATGCCATGCTATTGTTTTTTTTCCCCCTTTCTCAGTATGCACATCATCACATACTGTCATAGGAAGCCCTCTGGGTGGAGATGCGATTCATCAATCCCCCTGTTTAAGTGAATTGGAAAACAATGGCAAAAAAATCCCCCACCTCACCCACGGTTGTGTCTGATCATGCAGTGGCGGGCTGTGCCTGCATCTACAAAACTCTGTGTGATCGCACAACTGTGGGTCAATTTCCTCCAGAGGAAATAGCCTCGCTTCCCCCCCCCCCCCGCTTTATCTCGGGCTGGTGGCTGCAACCTAAATAAACCAAATGGGACACAAAATAGCTACTGGGAAGATTGCAGGTGAGCAATAACATGGGGGTTCTGCTTTTTTTGGAGGGTAGCTTCTAAATGCAATTGTGTAGGACTAAAGAATTCATACAAAGTGGTATCAAACAGTTCAACTGGAAAGGCCTAATATCCTCCCCCTCTCCAGCTCACATTTACTCAGGTCAGCTTAAAGTAGAATTGTTTCTGTGGATAGTTAAGTGCTGCCCACTGCATTTCCCCATTTCCACCTCTCTCTCTTTAGGTTGACGCTCCTTCCCCATTCTGCTTTCTTTCTCTCCTTCTCCAAACACAAAAGAGGATGTATCCTCCTGTCAGGCAAACTTTAAAAAAGCCAAAGAGAGCATAAGAAGGAATCAGTAAATATAAAGGACTACGGGATTCCCTACTCTCAAATGTGTCAATCTTAGATGTGTGGGCCTGATTTTCCCCTACCTTCCCTTTCTTTTTGCAGAATCACAGAGGGAGGGAGGGGTTGGGTCTGCAGTTTTTAGTTTTAACTGTGGCAGGACAATTGTGTAAATTTTAAAAAAACTTTGGACGTCACCCATACAACGTCACCTGACATTTCCATATTAATTAGGCAAAAAATTGCAGGTTTTGCTTGTAGCATACAAAATACACATATAAATAAACCGGGGGGGGGGGGCAGTGCAGAGGGAATGCATGTGATTGCAAAGTCAACCCTTGAGGCTTGATTCCTCGCATTTTCTGGAGCAAGCTGTCAGTGCAAAAAGGGCTAAAGTAGCAAAGAGGGTGCATCCCTGCCCTCTCTTTGCTTCCTTCCCTCTTCTTCCTTGTCTAACAATCTTCCCTCTTTCTCCCCCTCCCCTTATCTGTCAACCTACCCCCATCTCTTTTGCCCCTCATTCCTTCTCTGTCAATCTACCCCCTTTTTCTAATAACTGACCCCTATTTCCCCTCTTTCTCCCATTCCCTTTATCTGTCAACCTACCCCCTGTTTCACTCCTTTCTCCCATTCCTCTTATCTGTCTATCTACCCTATCTCTTTTGCCCCTCCCACTTTTCTCCATCAGTCTGCCCAATCCTTGCTGCTCTCCACACCTACCACTCATCCTGGCACTTCACTCACCACCACCTTTGCAGCTCTTCCCACCTACTCCACACCACCCTTAGCATTCAGTCACCCCTACCCTTGCCCTCTTCCCACCTAACCCTCCACCCTTGGCACTACCCCCCCCCTTTCCCTTCTCCCCAGCTGCCCTCCCCACCTACTTTCCATCAGGCTGGCAATAGGCTACTGACTTGGGGGGGGCAGCAGTCATCGAAGGAAGAATCACATTCTCCACCTGCTGTGTCTCCCAGGCTGCCATGCCACACTGCTATTGGGCCTAGCACAGCTCTCAGGCTTCTGTGTTGCCAACTCTGGGCCCAGCACAGCTCCTGGGCTGCTGCCAGGACCAGCAAATTTCATGGGCTACCACACCTCCACTGCCTAGTTCAGTGTGGCTCCCAGGCTGCCGCACCACCACAGGGCCCAGCATGGCTCACAGGCTGCTCCACCTCTAGGTGCACTGCAGCCTCTAGGCTGCTGTGACTCCAGGGTCACAGTCACACAGCCCTTTAATGCAGGAGTCACTGCTGTTTCCTCCCACATTTAAAAGGACCATTCAGAACAGCCGTGTCTACTCCCGCACCAAAGCAGACTCACTCCCGGGTTCCTCACGCATTTTCCGACCCCGGGAAAATCAAGTATTTTCCTGAAGTTCGTGCGAGGAATCCACAATTGAGCCAATCTGGACAGCCCTCTCTAACAATGATTGTGAGAAAGGGCTGTCTAATCATCCTTCCCAGTTTTTTTTTCCTTTCTTGCACTTGGGTGCTTGGGCCCAACCCAAAAAAATAATAATCCTGGAATAAAGTCCAGCGGGACTTTATCCGGGGTAAGGGGGCTGTGTAACCACAGCCAAACACTGGGTCCAGCATGGCTCCTGGCCTGCCGGGCCCCATCAGATAGGTGCATTCTCTTCTCTTGCGCTTGTATAGAGAACACTTCTTTATTTTGGAGGGAAATGTAAACCTCCACTATTTTTTTAAGTCAGATTTTTCTGCAAACCGCAGGAGTCCCCCAAGCGTGCAAAAAATATATATATCTTTAGCTTCCATGTGACTTCAGTCTGCTGATTAACTATCTGCAGATGGGGGTCATGGGTGGTTATTAGAATATTTGATAAAAGAAAGTTGAGAAATTCACCTGAACATTTTTGAGCCATTTAAGGCTGCTAAGGCAATGTGGGGGAAAGAAGAGCTAGCCTTTTGTTGTTATAGATTGGGCTTGGCAGTTTAACATGAGCTTTTTGCTTATTAAAATGGAAGACAAAGATGGATTCCCCACAAGCAGCTGTGCCGCTCTCACTCTTCCATTTGCCCTGGTTGCATTGGTCAGTTTCACACTATTCACTGCATGGCCACATTTTGACCCACATCTCCCCTTGATTTCCCCTGAGTCTTCTTGATCCTTGTTTTTTGAGATTGAGAAGACGTGGGGGAAATCGGGGGAAGATGCTGGTCAAAATGCGGCCACACAGCCAATAGTGTGAAATTGACCAGTGCAACTGGGGCAAACGGAAGAGCAAGGACGGCACAGCTGCTTATGGGGAATCAGTCAAAATACCAACTAAGGCAAAACTGAGAAATCATGGCATGTTTTATGATGCGGATTCCACTTCACAACCTTGGGCTACCTATAGTGGCTACAGTGGAAGCAAGTTTATAGTTTAAGCAAGATCCTGTTCTGAGTCGGGCTGCTGTTGGAACAGGCTTTTGGTGTCAGGTGACAACATGTATGGGAAGTTTGGCACCTAGCAAACACATTGCATCCATGCCCATGAGCTCCCCTTGTGAGTCTTTATAACCACTGGCTGAACCAGCATGCATGCATCCAGCTCCTCAGTGAAAATCCTATGACTCATCCCCACTGTCAGCAGGCAGCTGGCGCTGAGCAAAGAGACATGCACTCTAACGCTGGGTGTCAGGGGAAAACCCAGCCCTAAACAGGGATGTCACATGGGGACACTTTGGTATTTGGGCAAACTCTATGGTTTTGAAGGTGATAAAATACCAGAGCATCCCTGTGCGATGTCCCCACCCACCCCCAGAATACCCCCCAAATCCCCCTGTCAGAGCAGAGGTAAGACCTGGCAACCCTACCCTTACTCCTCTGATGCGTCCTCACTGTCCCTGACCTGTGGCTGGTCCATGACAGATGCCTTCTCATACAGTGATCAGCACTAATACAAGAAAGGATTAGAAACATGCTATGGAATTGGGTGGAAATGTCATGATGTGCACCAAGCAGATTTAATCACATGTGATAGCCATGGTTATTTTTTCACACAATTCATGGGGAATTTATTTCAGTTTTTCTTTTCTCTTAAATCTGTTCAAAGTTCTCCTACTCCAGTTTATTTTTAGATCAATTCAAAATGTCACTCCAGAATCTCATAGGCACCTGTATTTAATATATACAAAAGATAAAGATTTCTCAAGTATAATGAAAAATCCTGAGCATCTTAGCTATCTTTAAAAATACATTCCAATCTCAGAATGCTTTTACACAGTCTTTATTAGTTACAGTTAGGCTGTGGTCACACGGCAAGGTAATTGCATTTTATTCCCGCAACAGATTTGATTGGGAGTTTTTTGTTGTTGTTTTTTGCATTGAGATGTTCACACAGTCCTCCCCCAAGCCCTTGCATCGTGCAGTGAAGCTCGGAGCACCGTCCAGATAGCTGTGCCGCCCCAAGTAGTGGTGGTGGAGAGCAGGGTACTCCGTGCAAGCCTCAAGGGAGCAGCGCTGCCACCCAGGACCTTTTCCCCCTGTCTCTGCTCCCTCCCTGCTGCTGCTGGTGTTGCGATCCCGGCTGGGTCTGGGGGAGGCATGTGGTGTCTCGCAGGCAACTAGCAGCCACCTGGACATGGGCACCTTTGGGGAGGGGGGGGAGAGTCAGATTGGGACCTCCAGGCAAAGCTCTTCTCTCTGCTGCCGAGTCCTCCAACATGGCTTCCCATCTCCCTGGCTGCTGAGATGACATGCTGTTTCCTGGCAGGGGGAAAGCTAGGCGAAGACCAGTGGCCCCAAGATCCCAGCAGGGTCCACTCCACAGAAGCCCACCCCCCACCGCAGTGGCTGCCAAATGCATTGGTGCACAAACCACGGCTGTCTCCTTGCACTCCCTGCACTGCCCTCGCCTCCTCTTCCCCCTTCCCCCGGCCCCTCCATGTACTTGAGTGTTGAATTCCTCATGCGCTTAAAGGCAGAAGCTTGTGCAGGGGGAACCTCATCGTGCAGAAGAATGATCAGACGGCCCTAATCGCAATCATTGCGAGAGAGGGCTGTCCAGATCAGGGAGATCGTGGATTTAAAGTGCAAATACCCAGACAGTACTTAATTTTCCTGGTGCAGGAAAACACACTAGGGAACTGGGAGCATTGCGGGAGTGAGCCCGCTTTGGCATGGGAAGCAGATCGGCCTGTCTGATCAGCAAATTTAAATGCGAGAGGGAACAGCAGCAAACCCCGATCAAAATGACCATGTGATTGCACCCTTAAACTCCCTTTGGCTGCTTTTGTAATTGGCAAGACATCTCAGAAGAAAAGAAATCTCAGAAAGACCAAGCTAATCTCTCTGCTTTTGCCACTGCTTGTGGACACCTTAAGAGTCTGCTGTGAGAAGCTTCCCCAATATCAGTTCTACCACTATGACACAAATATGTTTTGGATAAAGCAGGTCTTCTCGGTGAATGTTTCAGGAAGAAGAAGAGATTGGATTTATATCCCACCCTTCACTCACTTGGAGTCTCAGAGCAGCTTACAAACTCCTTCCCCTCCCCACAACAGACACCCTGTGAGTTAGGTGGGGCAGAGAGAGCTCTTTCCCAAGCTGTCCTTGAGAGCACAGCTGGTACAGAGCTATGGCTTGCCCAGGGTCATCCAGCCAGGTGCAAGTGGAGGAGTGGGGGATCAAACTCAGTTCTCCCAGATTAGAGTTCACGCACTTAATCACTACACCATACTGGCTCTCCGGTATCTTGGCCAAATTGACCAGGAAGATCTGGTATCTTGGCCAAATTGACAGCTAAGCTGAAACTTGGGTACTTGAGTTGGGCTTGGCTCATAATAGGCTTTATTGGGCATTGGGGTGTGCATTCCACACATTCCACACAGGTGTAAGAGAGAATCAGCTGGGTCAGTGGGAGCTGAGAGCTCTGTGCCGCCTCAGCTGGGGCTGGCGGGCTCCTCTTGCAGCTTGGTTTAAACTGAGCTGCAAAAGGAGCCGGCCCCAGCTGAGGCAGCATGGAGCTCTTAGCTCCCACCACCCCAACTGATCCTCTCAGTTCTGCATGTGGCAGTGAGAGACCCCCCTGCTGCATGCAGATCCTGGGACCATCTCCTCCCGCAGCATGGTTTATGCTTGAACCAAAAAATGCCAATTTTTTTTGCACACCCCTATTGGACATATTCCTGGGTGTACTATTCTTTACTCCACAGCTGTAAAACTTTTTTAATAGGAAAAGGTCACTATCTACTCGGACTCAACAACAGCACCCTGTTCAAATGCATAAGATTTTAAAAAGCTCTTATTAACTTCTGCCTACTTAACTTCTCAAATATTTTGCCCATGCAGCGAATTCAGAATTTGCCACAGAATTCACTTTAAGCATCATTTTGTGGTATACACAAGTCTTTAGAAACTGCAGTAGTTATAATAAAACCTCTTGGTGTTTCACTGATAATCTTTTGGTGCTTTGTCCCAGCAGAAGCCTCTACATGTCTCCCAATTTTCTCTTCAAGTAATGTGCAGTGGCAAGTGTCACTAGATGATTAGAGATGTGTGATCTCCCCCACACACCATGTCACTAATTCTTACTTTGTCCAGTATCAGTGGCTGGGCTGTCAGTGATATTCTCTTCTAGTTTGTGGGAAACAAAACATTCATTTTCAGTAGTTGTATTTCCTGTCTGCCATTGCAGCACCTTTAGAGAGAGCAAAGGATTACCACAGAAGAACTGGTTAGAAATGTTATCACAGACACTGTCCCATACAAATTTACGCTGTGTAGATAAAAAGTGTAAACATCTTTGAAGTTATATTAAGATCTTTTCCTAGTTATTTTTATCCATTCCAATTGGGTCACCAAATCTGCGCTACAATGTATCTAGGAAAGTGACTATGTAGAGTAGATCCATACAAGAGAGTCCCACTCCCACCCCCCCGTTAGTCACTTTGAAAATATGATTTATTTAGTATGTCGAGTCGTGAAAGAAGAACCAAACACTACTTTTTAAAAAAAAAAAAAAACCCTCTAATGGGGAGCCAGAGGAAGCCATTAACAGAAGCATCCACACAGGATGCAAAGAAATCCATACCTACGAAATTATCAGGATTTTTTTTTCAAATAAAATCCACCCAGA